>CM044983.1:36166901-37416901 GCA_024586325.1 Stellera chamaejasme
CGGGGTTCCATTCGAATTTCGCTCGTTCAGCTGTGTTTTATTCCTTTGATTTTTTCTCCCCTTTCTTCACACCTATTCTTCCGGGTTCCACACCCTCCTTGATTAGGAGTTCGAAGAATGGGTGGCACTTGTCCCCGTACCGAGATATGAAGCGACTCCAGGCCGTTATTTTCTAGAGCAGCCTTTGCATGTCTTTGACCAAAGAAGGTGTCTTTGAATTTAACAAAGGTTTAATCTTTGCCTAATTTGCATCTGTGCCACGTTTGGACACTATGAACCCGAGGAATTTCCCGGCCGTTACTCCGAAACGCACTTGTTCGGGCTCAATCAAAGTCCGTACTTTTGAATTACTTCTTCGATATCCTGGATAAGATCTGTTTCCTCTCTGCTTTTAATGATGATGTCGTCAACGTATACTTCGAGAATTCTTCCTATCTGTTAGGAGAATACTTTGTCCATCAGCTTTTGGTAAGTTGCTCCAGCGTTATTGAGCACGAAGGGCATCCTGATGGAGCAATGTATGTCGGAGTCACTTATGAAAGATGTCTTCTCTTCGTCCACATGATTCATCCAGATTTGGTGGTATCCACTGTAGGTATCGAGGAGGCAAAGTCTTGCATGCTCGGTTGTAGAATCTAGGAGCCTATCGACAGGGGGTCTGGGGTATAAATTCTTCGGTAAGCGTCATTAACATTTGTGAAATCTATGCACATGCGTAGTTTGTCACTGTCTTCCCGGGTCGCCACTATGGGATTGCTCAACCATTCGGGATAAGATACTTCTGTTATAACCCCTGCATCGAGAAGCTTCAATATTTGTTCTTTGATAAAGGCGCTTTTGAATGGTGCATTGTTTCTTTTCTTCTGTCTCGCGTTAGGGTCGATGTGCAGACTGTGTTGGATTACTTTTGGGTCAATCCCAGGCATGTCACTAGGAGAGTAGGCAAATAGATCTTTATTCTTTTGAAGGAGATTTACAAGTTTTTCCTTACTGCCCTCGGGCATGTGTTCGGCAATCCTGGTGGTCCGGCCTTCTCCAAAATAACTTCTTCCGTCTTGGTTGTTTCGTCCTCATCCCCCTTAGAGCAGTCTGGCTTCGGGCCTTTCTGAGCCAAAACCGTGACGTCCTTTGCCTCCCTCTGGCTCACATAAATCGAGGCTTCCCCATTGTTGGTTTCGAAAGTGACCGTGAGGTACTTCACGTCACTTCTCATGTGGATTGCGTTGTAGGCCGAAGGGATGTCGATGACCAGCCATTTGACCATTAGAGTCGTATAACGGGATTGCCCTTTGGGACCGGTTCCAATGAACATGGCTGACGGTCACCCCGAGCGGGTTGCGGCCGGGTGACCCCGAGCGGCTCCGGTTTTGGCTGCGGGTCACGTTTTCGGCGTTCAGGCGGCTCCCGAGCCCTATCCGAGTATCATTTTGGCGAACCCTTCCGTATTTGAGGTCGTGTGGGTCCCCGGACGTTTCCGCCAAAACATTTTTCTCGGCGCCGGGGTTGTCGGGTCGCCTCGGGACGTACTGGGGCTCGGTAGCACTCTCGAGACCTCAGTTTGGGAAGCCGTTTGCAGTTTTGGAGTCGTGAGAATGTCCCAGAGGTGTTTGTGGAGTTTAATATTTGGGGCGGGACGTTCGGTTCCGGGCGACTCCCGGGGCTCGGGACGGGAATCCCGGGGCTCGGGATGGAAATTTTCTGACGGCTTTGGGGTAAGTTGTGTTATAATTTAAGATGGAATTTATGGGTATTTTTGTAGAATTTTGGAGTGACGGAATTTCGGTTCAGGTTGGCACGCTCGCACGTCGGGATTTATTCGGGTTCAGCGAGCTCGGTAGGACACTCTGGATTTGTAAATGAACTTTTGAAATATGTTTTGTGAATGTTATAATATTCTGAGGGTTGTGTCCAAGTTTCGTTAATTTTGGAATTCGGTAATTATTTTTGGGCAAAAAGAATTGGAACTTTCAGAAAAATTGGGAGTTAATTGGAATTTGGTTACAAAAAGAAAATTATTTCAGCATGGGCAGCAGCTGATTGTTCGGCTGGAATGGGAGAGAAATAAGGGACACATGTCCTTTTCTCATTTAAGAAGAAATGGTATGGGAAAAAGAAGAAGAAATTATATAGGCTATTATTTCATAAATGAAATTATATTTCATTTCTTCTTCTTCTTCTTCTTCTTTCTGTATCCGCCACCATGGAAGCTTGCTCCAAGCTTGAAGTTCTTCATCTTGGCTCAAATCAAAGAGGAATTGGGTCCTTCATGTGGTAAGTTCCTTCTTAAGCTCTCTTTTCTTGTTAGAAACAAGAATTAGTGAAGAAATAAGGATTTTTGGAGAATGTTGAGTTTGTTCTTAGCTATAAACTAGGATGATTCCCTTCCTCCCATCTTTTAGTATGTTGTTCTTGGGTTGTAGGGGAGTGATAATCAAGAGTTGGATTTTGGAAAACACACCTTGGATGAAAAACCCTAAATTGCCGAATTTGTTGGAAAATTCTATGTTAATGTGTGTTTGTCTCTTTGATTCATGCTTCAAGTATGTTAATCCTAGCATGATTCTAAGCTTATGTATGGATTCAATTTGATGGAAAATAAGTTGGGTTGGAAACCCCCATTTGGCCGAATTTATGAGATGATGTTCAATGTTGGATTTTGTTGTTTTGGATGCAATTAGATAGCATTCTTGGTTTAGAAGTGAAATTGGTGATTAGAATGGTTGTTTGGAAGCTTGAATGGATTGAATTGGAAGTTGGGTAAAATGTTGGTTGAGAACCGAATTATTGGAATGATTCTTTTTCCATGTTGAAGTTTCATTTTGGTTGATTTGGATGTTAAAATGGTGTTGGGGTTGAATTTAGGAGTGGTTTGAAGTTTGAATCGTTGAATTCGGATAAGAAATGGAAAAGTTGCAATAATGCGGGATTATCGGAAAATGTCGGGTAATGAAGGGTTTTTAGGTTGGTTTTGGTCGGTTCTGCTTGTTGGATGATGTTTGTCAATGTATAACCTTGCATTGTCTAGGTTGGTTCTGAATTCTGACATTTCTGTGGAAATCTGGAATTTTACGGAAATTCTGCCGGATTTTCGGTTTTGGGGTCGGGGTGTAGTTTGGTAGAGTGGTCGATAAGGATGCTAATTCAACTTAGTTTGACAGATTCTGAGGTTCAGAGGGTAGAAAACGAGAGGTTTCTTAGTTTCGGGTCGTAGTGTGGAAGTTGTCCAGAAGCGGTCTGATACTCTGGACTTGTGAGGTAAGGGTTTGGTTCTGCTATTTTTGGTAAGATAGGTGTATGTTTAGTTTCACTTTCTGTTCTGCAAGTATTTCAGTATTATATGCTTAGGGCATATTCTGTAGTCTGTAGGTGTATGTGTTGTTGCACTTCTGTTTTGCAGGTATTTCGGAAATTTCTGCTTTAAGGTACGTTCTGTAATTTGTAGGAGTATGCCTTATGGCATACTGTCTGCATAACCCTACGACAGGTTGTGGGTTCGCTACCCCACTGGTGCACCATGCTTCTGTAATAGCTTCGGCTTCTGACTCCCTTAGAGGGAGGCTGTCGTTAAGATTGGTTATAAGGGTTTATGGCGATTTAGTATCGCATATTTTTCGGGATTCTGATCTGTTTTTATTACATGCACGATATTCTGTTTTCTGTCGTATATATTCTGTATGTTATTATCTTTCTGTTTTGCAGGGTTACATATGCTTATCTTACCCCAAATCCCTTACGGGTCCTTTTAGGACTCACCCTTTTTGGTTCTGTTTTGGATTTCGGTAGGTCTGCAGTAGCAGCCGGGGGTAGGTTTCCGCGAGGCTTCTGCCTTGGTTGTGTTGAGCAGCAGTACCTTGCGAGCTGGGATTTTGTCTACTTGGTCTGAATCCCGCGCGAGGTATTTTGATGTTTAGGCCTAGGGTTGGCTCTGTAGCTGCATGTGCATATTTTCTGGTTTGCTGTGATGATTGTATATTTGTATATACTTATATATTCTGTTCTGTGCATGTTCTGAGCGTTTGGCGCTTGCTAGACACCTTAGGTTCTGTGAACTCTGTATGTATCTATGTTTGGTGCGTAAGCACTCGTCCACGGAGGGCGAGGCTTACTCTGTTGCTGATGCATGAATTGTATGTTTTGATTTTATTTTAGTTATATGTATGAAATTTTTGTTAGGTTGCTTCCACAATCGTTTCGCCTTTCGGGTCCGCTACGCGCGGCAGGTCTCGATGGACCTGCCTTTTCTGTATCATTCCGGCTTCCGCTTCCGACGTCCCGGCGCCCCCGCCTCCGCAACCGAGTTCGGGTGGCGTGCGGTGACAGATCAGGTGGTGATAGCGAGACTTTAGCCATTGCTCACCACAACTTTGGGATTCGTAAGTGAGTGACTCTGACGAGGATGGTCACTATGACACCTAGACTTCTCGTCGGTTCTAGTAACGACGGGGAGATCTGGGGCACCAGTCTGACGAGGTCAGACTTCTGGAGAGGTTTCAGAGTTTGAACTTTCCCCCCCGAGGTTCAATGACCTAGAAGGGCCAAAAGTAGTAGAGATTTGGTCTGCAGGAGTTGATAAACTCCTGGGGGAGGCTACATTTTCCACCAGCAGTGCAGTGGGGATGTAGCCAGGAATCTGCGTCGACAGTTTGATGAGTTTCATCAGGGAGACAGGACTGTCGGAGAGTACGAGTGAGAGTTTGATCGGCTGGTTTACTACGTACCGTAGTACTATGGAATAGAAGAATAGAAGGTCAAGAGGTTTATTCGTCGACTGTGCCCCGAGTTCAGGTGGGTTTTGAGACCTTTAGATATTACTTTGTTTCGGGAAGCGGTTATTGGGGCTCAACTCCTCGAACAAGAGGAGGTTGAGAGTCGTCTCACCTTGCAATGAGGTCAGGGGAGTACGGAGGGGTTCCATATAGTAAGGACCCCGGCAGATCTCTAGACGGCCGAACAGGCCTGGGCAGTTTAGTGGAGGTAGAGAGGGAGCACCACCGGCACGACCTTGTCTGATTTGCAGTAGGTATCACCCCGGTTGACTTAGTTACCGGCAGGAGGGCCGATGTTTACGTTGCGGTTCTGACACTCACTGGATACGAGATTGCCCTTTGACTGTAAGGCAGGGTTTTTGGCAGTTAGTAGCGTCCACAGTCTCGGGCACAGCCCAACGCGCCGAGAGGGCGTGAGTTTCAGCAGGGTAGCCCGAGACCTCAGTAGCGACAGCAGCTTCAGCCATCCCCTCCACCACAAAGCAGCCTCGAGCAGACAAGTTTTCCATTTTGAGGGGGAGGCCCTAGACATCGTGGAGGTCGGGAGGACCTAGTCGGTCAGTACCAGGCCAGGAGGCTCGAGTCACAGGGAGCTCTGCAGGTACTTTATTTCGAATGAGATACCGGTTCAGCAAGATTGGATACAGAACATTTATTTCCATTGTAACACCGAAATGTGTTACATCTCTCAGTATCTGTCTCATAGTACTTTGCCTCAAATGTACTTAGTAAAAGCTGCTGGGAGTCAGTTTACTTTTCTAATGAGATGGTTCGGGGTTGTACGACATCTCGTAGGCGGACATCAGATAGTATCGGATTTATTGGTTTTAGACACGCCGAACTATGATGTTATTCTTGGGATGGGCTGGCTATCCAAGAATTCTGTGCACATTGATTGTGCAGCCCGTACCATTATGGTTTCTGGAGAGGTACTACCTCTCACGGCTCCGACTGGTTTAACTATCGCACAGCACAGTAAAGAGTTACAGATTCTGGATCAGCTATCGATAGTTGGTGTAGGGGAATGCTATGATCTGAATGAAGCTGGTATTAGGTTGAAGTTGGATGGTTTACCATTGGTTCGAGTTTTTTCGCAGGTATTTCCGGAGGAGTTGCCCGGATTACCACCAGCGCGGGAAACTGTGTTTGAGATCCACCTGTAGTCGGGTACTGCTCCGATATCTATTCCTCCTTATCGGATGTTATTTCTGAGAGGCAGGAGTAGAAGAAGTAACTGGAGGAATTACAGTAAAAGAGTTTCATCCGACCGAACACTTCAGCGTGGGTGCTCTGGTTCTGTTTGTTAAGAAGAATGATGGGACACTCTGACTTTGTATCGATTACAGACGGTTGAATGCACTTACTGTGAAGAATAAGTATCCGTTGCTAAGGATTGCCGATCTTTTTGATCAACTTCGGGGTTCGAGAGTTTCCTCAAAGATTAATCTCCGATCTGGGTATTTTCAGCTTAGGGTGAAGGATGAGGACATACCTAAGACTGCTTTCCGCACCCGATTTAGACACTTTGAGTTTACGGTCATGCCGTTCGGGCTGACCAATGCTCCAGCGGCATTAAGGGATCTGATGCATCGGGTATTCCGACCGTACTTGGACTCATTTCTGGTGGTTCTTATTGATGATATTCTGATATATTCTCGGGATGAGGATTCGCATCGGGATCATCTGAGGGTAGTTCTGCAGACACTTTGGGAACATCAGCTTTATGCTAAATTCTCAAAATGTGAGTTCTGGATTCGGGAAGTCACTTTTATGGGACACGTTATTTCTGAGCATGGCTTGTCTGTGGATCCAGAGAATGTGAGGGCAGTTCGGGATTGGAAACAACCTACCACGGTACGGGAGTTCAGGAGCTTCCTGGGGTTAGTAGGATTTTATCGGAGGTTTGTGCCGGGATTTTCTATTCTGGCATCTCACTTGATTGACCAAGAAAGGTCAAGCTGCTTATCTGGTCTGATAGGTGTGAGCAGAATTTTCATTAGTTGAAACGGCAGCTGACGAACGCTCCGATTCTGACTCTTCCAGATCCGAGCTTACCGTACATGATATATACGGATGCTTCCACATCCAGTTTGCGGTGTGTTGGTGCAGGAGCGTTTTGTGGTAGCTTATGGGTCGAGGCAGCTGCGACCGCATGAGCTGAACCGATCGACACATGATCTGGAGTTGGCTATAATAATTTATGCGCTGAAACATTAGAAGTAATATCTGTTTGGTAATAAATTTCAGATTCTTACCGACCATAAGAGTCTGAAATATCTGTTTACACAGAAGGAGCTTAGCATGAGGCAGCGCAAATGGCTCGAATACATTAAGGACTATGATCGTAGTATCGAGTACATCTCTGGCAAGGGCAACACGGTTGCCGATGCTCTGAGCAGGAAGTATACCGGCTTAATTAAGGGAGGAAATGTTGGTGACCGATCTGAGGAGAGTGATTTGATATGCCTTTGGCACAGGGGGCAGCTCTGGGAGCGTGCTCAGGTTATTACACTTATTATACATTATGAGTGGCTTGACAGGGTGCGCGAGGCGCAGGGTAGAAATCCGGGGTTGAAGGAATTATCTGGGGTAGATAAGAGTTCTTTATTACCGACGTTTCAGTATGGCAGGGATTGCTATACTTCCGAGATCGCCTTTATGTACCTGAGGGTCAGGAGTTCTGGAATGAGATTTTAGAGGAGGCACACTCGAGCAGTTTGAGTATCAGAAACCGGCAGGGACACTACAGACTTTGCCCATTCCAGTTCGGGAGTGGGGCAATGTTACTATGGACTTTCTGACTGCACTGCCCCTGACACAGTCTCGCCATGATGTTATCTGGGTTATTGTGGATCGGCTGATAAAGTGCGCACACTTTCTGCTTATTCGGGTCATAGACCCTCTGGAGAAGCTTGCCGGCTTTACATCAGGAAGATTGTACGATCACATGAAGTACCAGACTCCATTGTATCTGACCGTGATCCGCGTTTTACAGCACGGTTCTGGAGTGCTTTTCATGAAGCACTGGGCACGCGACTCCATCTGAATACAGCTTATCACCCACAGACGGACGAGCAGTCGGAGTGGGTGATTCTGATACTGGGGTATATGCTGCAAAGTTGTACTTTGGATTTTGGAGGAGTTTGGGGCCAGCATTTACCTTTGTTAGAGTTCTCGTATAACAACAGCTTCTAGACTACGATTGGCATGGCACCATTTGAGGCGGTGTACGGGAGTAGGTGTAGGACACCACACTGTTGGACAGATGCGTCTGATAGGGTTAAGCTGGGACTCGAGCTTTTTGAGGAGACTACGGCGAAGATCAGTTATTACAGCGCGATTAAAACCGCAACGACACCACCTGCTTATACGAACCGTCGCCGTAGGGCTCTGGAATCGAGTTTGGTGACAAATTTGACCGAGGTAGCACCGATCAGAGGGACAGTAAGATTTGGTAGGCGGGGCAAGTTACCTCGAGTTTTATCGGTTCTCATGAGTTTCTGGAGTAAGTTGTTAGGTTGGTCTTTTCCCCCCCAAACTATTTCTGTTTTATGTGATGTCTTCCAGGATAGCCTGTTGTGGATCGGTTAGATTTAGGTTCGGTACTGTCTGGGGTTGTCTGGTAGAAATACCGGCAACTGACTCGGGGTGCAATAAGATGCACCCGGAGGGTGGGACGCCGTGAGGCTCTGTATGGTAGTCTAAACTACCACTCCCGCCGCACCAGTACGGTGGTCCGATTGTTCTTAATAAGGGGAATATTTATATATTCTGGTTGGTAGCGACACCTGTATGGTTGGTTCAGGCTACTCTTGGAGGACCAAGAGTTCTAAGGGGAGGATGTTACGGTCACCCCGAGCGGGTTGCGGCCGGGTGACCCGGGCTCGGTTTTGGCTGCGGGTCACGTTTTCGGCGTTCAGCGGCTCCCGAGCCCTATCCGAGTATCATTTTGGCGAACCCTTCCGTATTTGAGGTCGTGTGGGTCCCCCGGACGTTTCCGCCGAAAACATTTTTCTGGCGCCGGGGGGTTGTCGGGGTTGCCTCAGGACGTACAACGGGCTCGGTAGCACTCTCGAGATCTCAGTTTGGGAAGCCGTTTGCAGTTTTGGAGTCGTGAGAATGTCCCGGAGGTGTTTGTGGAGTTTAATATTTGGGGCGGGACTTTCGGTTCCGGGCGACTCCCGGGGCTCGGGGGGATGGAAATTTTCTGACGGCTTTGGGGTAAGTTGTGTTATAATTTAAGATGGAATTTATGGGTATTTTTGTAGAATTTTGGAGAGACGGAATTTCGGTTCAGGTTGGCACGCTCGCACGTCGGGATTTATTCGGGTTTAACGAGCTCGGTAGGACACTCTGGATTTGTAAATGAACTTTTGAAATATGTTTTGTGAATGTTATAATATTCTGAGGGTTGTGTCCAAGTTTCGTTAATTTTGGAATTCGGTAATTATTTTTGGGCAAAAAGAATTGGAACTTTCGGAAAAATTGGGAGTTAATTGGAATTTGGTTACAAAAAGAAAATTATTTCAGCATGGGCAGCAGCTGATTGTTCGGCTGGAATGGGAGAGAAATAAGGGACACATGTCCTTTTCTCATTTAAGAAGAAATGGTATGGGAAAAAGAAGAAGAAATTATATAGGCTATTATTTCATAAATGAAATTATATTTCATTTCTTCTTCTTCTTCTTCTTTCTGTATCCGCCACCATGGAAGCTTGCTCCAAGCTTGAAGTTCTTCATCTTGGCTCAAATCAAAGAGGAATTGGGTCCTTCATGTGGTAAGTTCCTTCTTAAGCTCTCTTTTCTTGTTAGAAACAAGAATTAGTGAAGAAATAAGGATTTTTGGAGAATGTTGAGTTTGTTCTTAGCTATAAACTAGGATGATTCCCTTCCTCCCATCTTTTAGTATGTTGTTCTTGGGTTGTAGGGGAGTGATAATCAAGAGTTGGATTTTGGAAAACACACCTTGGATGAAAACCCCTAAATTGCCGAATTTGTTGGAAAATTCTATGTTGATGTGTGTTTGTCTCTTTGATTCATGCTTCAAGTATGTTAATCCTAGCATGATTCTAAGCTTATGTATGGATTCAATTTGATGGAAAATAAGTTGGGTTGGAAACCCCCATTTGGCAATTTATGAGATGATGTTCAATGTTGGATTTTGTTGTTTTGGATGCAATTAGATAGCATTCTTGGTTTAGAAGTGAAATTGGTGATTAGAATGGTTGTTTGGAAGCTTGAATGGATTGAATTGGAAGTTGGGTAAAATGTTGGTTGAGAACCGAATTATTGGAATGATTCTTTTTCCATGTTGAAGTTTCATTTTCGTTGATTTGGATGTTAAAATGGTGTTGGGGTTGAATTTAGGAGTGGTTTGAAGTTTGAATCGTTGAATTCGGATAAGAAATGGAAAAGTTGCAATAATGCGGGATTATCGGAAAATGTCGGGTAATGAAGGGTTTTAGGTTGGTTTTGGTCGGTTCTGCTTGTTGGATGATGTTTGTCAATGTATAACCTTGCATTGTCTAGGTTGGTTACGAATTGACATTTACGTGAAAATCTGGAATTTTACGGAAGTGCCGGATTTTCGGTTTTGGGGTCGGGGTGTAGTTTGGTAGAGTGGTCGATAAGGATGCTAATTCAACTTGGTTTGTGATTATTACGAGGTTCGGAGGGTAGAAAAAGAGAGGTTTGAGTTTCGGTCGTAGTGTGGAAGTTGTCCGAGCGGTCGATACTCTGGACTTGTGAGGTAAGGGTTTGGTTACTGCTATTTTTGGTAAGATAGGTGTATGTTTAGTTTCACTTTACATTACGCAAGTATTTGATATTATATGCTTAGGGCATATTACGTAGTCTGTAGGTGTATGTGTTGTTGCATACATTTTGCGGTATTTGGAAATTTACGCTTTAAGGTACGTTACGTAATTTGTAGGAGTATGCCTTATGGCATACTGCATGCATTAACCCTACGGCGGTTGTGGGTTCGCTACCCCGGTGGTGCACCATGCTTCTGTAATAGCTTGGCTTGACTCCCTTAGAGGAGGCTGTCGTTACGATTGGTTATAAGGGTTTATGGCGATTTAGTATCGCATATTTTTTC
The DNA here is from genome assembly GCA_024586325.1 of Stellera chamaejasme. Lineage (NCBI taxonomy): Eukaryota > Viridiplantae > Streptophyta > Magnoliopsida > Malvales > Thymelaeaceae > Stellera > Stellera chamaejasme. The sequence goes on from CM044983.1 coordinate 36,177,767, forward strand.
GGGATTGATCTGTTTTTATTACATGCACGATATTCATTTTTACGTCATTATATATTACGTATGTTATTATCTTTCTGTTTTGCGGGTTACATATGCTTATCTTACCCCAAATCCCTTACGGGTCCTTTTAGGACTCACCCTTTTAGGTTCTTTTTGGATTTCGGTAGGTGCAGTAGCGGCCGGTGAGGTAGGTTTCCGCGAGGCTTACGCCTTGGTTGTGTTGAGCGGCGATACCTTGCAGCTGGGATTTTGTCTACTTGGTCTGAATCCCGTGCGAGGTATTTTGATGTTTAGGCCTAGGGTTGGCTCTGTAGCTGCATGTGCATATTTTCTGGTTTGCTGTGATGATTGTATATTTGTATATACTTATATATTCTGTTCTGTGCATGTTCTGAGCGTTTGGCGCTTGCTAGACACCTTAGGTTCTGTGAACTCTGTATGTCACCGCACGCCACCCGAGCCCGGTTGCGGAGGCGGGGGCGCCGGGACGCCGGAAGCGGAAGCCGGAATGAATACAGAATGGCAGGTCCATCGAGACCCGCCGCGCGTAGCGGACCCAAAGAGCGAAATGAAAGTGGAAGCAACTAACAAAAATTCCATACATATCACTAAAATAAAATCTAAACATGCAATTCATGCATTAGCAACAGAGTAAGCCCCGCCCTCCGTGGACGAGTGCTTACGCACCAAACATAGATGCATACGAGTTCACAGAACCTAAAGTATCTAGCAAGCGCCAAGCGCTAACATGCAACAGAACAGAATATATATATATAAACACATACAATCATCATAACAATAAAACAGAAAGTATGCACATGCAGCTACAGAGCCGACCCTAGGCCTAAACGTCAAAATACCTCGCGCGGGATTCAGACCAAGTAGACAAAATCCCAGCCCACAAGGTACTGCTGCTGCTCAACATAACCAAGGCAGAAGCCTCGCGGAAACCTACCCCGCTGGCTGCTTACCAGACCTACCTGAAATCCAAAAACAGAACCCAAAGAAGGGTGAGTCCTAAAAGGACCCCGTAAGGGATTTGGGGTAAGATAAGCATATGTAACCTTGCAAAACAGAAAGATAGCAATATACAGAATATATGCAACAGAATACAGAACATCGTGCATGTAATAAAAACAGATCAGAATACCGAAGGATGTGCGATACTAAATCGCCATAAACCCTTATAACCAATCGAACAGCGGCCTCCCTCTAAGGGGAGTCGAAGCCGAAGCTATTACGAAGCATGGTGCACCAGTGGGTAGCGAACCCACAAGCGTCGTAGGGTTAACAAAGTATGCCACAAGGCATACACCTACAAACGTAGGGTTAGCAGACGGGTATGCTACAAGGCATACACCTACGAGATCACGAAACGTACCTTAAAGCGAAATTTCCGAAATACCGCAAAACGAAGTGCTACAAAACATACACCTACGGACTACGAGAATATGCTCTAGGCATATAATACTGAAATACTGCAGGCAGAAAATGAAACTAAACATACACCTATCTTACCAAAAATAGCAGAACCAAACCCTTACCTCAAAGTCCAGAGTATTAGACCGATTCTGGACGACTTCCACACCACGACCCGAAAACCTCTCTTTTTCAACTTCCGAACCTCAGAATCTGGCAAACTAAGTTGAATTAGAATCCTTATCGACCACACTACCACACTACACCCCCGACCCCAAAACCGAAAATCCGGCAATTTCCGTAAAATTCCAGATTTCCACGAAATGTCGAATTGAGAACCAACGTAGACAATGCAAGCTTATACATTGTCAAACATAATCCAATAAGCAGAATTGATCAAATCAAACCTTAAAACCCTTAATTACCCAACATTTCCCGATAATCCCGTTTAAAAGCAACTTTTCCATTTCTTAACCGAATTCAACGTTTCAAACTTCAAACCACTCCTAAAATCAACCCCAACACCAAATTAACATCCAATTCAACCAAAGTGAAACTCCAACATGGAAAAAGAATCATTCCAAAATTTCGGTTCTTAATCAACTTTTCATCCAACTTTCAATTCAATCCAAACAAAGTTCCATTTGCACTCTTTAATCACCAATTGCAATTATTAAGCAAGATTACTAACCAATTTCACCTAAACAACCAAAACCTCTTCACTAATAATTCGGCCCAAAGAGGGGTTTTCTACCCAACATGTTTTCCTTCAAATTGAAACCATAGATTGTCTTAGAATCATGCAAGGAACAACATATCTTAAGCATGAATCAAGAACACAAACATACACAATTTTGGAAAATACCCAATAATTTCGGCATCTCTAGGTTTTAGCATCCAAGGAGTTTTCCCAAAATCTAACCATAGATTCTTACTCCTCTCAAGCCCAAGAACAACATACTAAAATTTGGAAGCAAGAGAATCACTAAAATCCATCACCAAGAACAAACCCCAATTTGCAAAAACCCTCTCTTTTTCCTACAAATTCTTGGTTCTAACTTGAAAAGAGGTGAGAGGAGAGAACTTACCACTTAAAGAATCCAATTTCTTGTTGATTTTAGCCAAGAATTGAAGAAGGAGAAGCTTGGATGAACAGTAACCATGGCTGAAACGTTTTCTGGAAGAAGAAGAGAAGGAAGAAGAAAGAAAAGAAAATGAATTTTTCTTCATTTTAATTACTAACTATCCCTTATATAATATCCTTTCTTTTTTCCTCTTAAATTATAAAGGGACAAGTGTCCCAGCCCAAAGGCTGCTGCCGCCTCAAGCCCATGCTCCAATTATTTATTTTGTTACCAAATACAATTTAACTCCCAATTTTTCCGAAAGTTCCAATTCTTTTTGCCCAAAAATAATTACCGAATTCCAAAATTAACGAAACTTGGACACAACCTTCAGAATATTATAACATTCACAGAACATTTTTCAAAAGTTCATTTACCAATCCAGAGTGTCCTACCGAGCTCGCTGAACCCGAACGAAAACCCAACGTGCGGCGTGTCAACCATAACCGAAATTCCGACACTCAAAAATTCTATAAAAATAACCATAAATTAAAAATTAAATTATAACACAACTTACCCCAAAGCCGTCAGAAAATTTCCATCCCGAGTCCCGGGATTCCGTCCCGAGCCCCGGAGTCGCCGAGAACCGAGCGTCCCGCCCCGAATATTAAACTCCACAACCACCACCGGACGTTTCCACGACTCCAAAACTACAAGCGGCTTCTCAAACTGAGATCTCGAGAGCGCTACCGAGCCCGTTGTACGTCCCGAGGCGACCCCGACAACCCCGGCGCCGAGAAAAATATTTTGGCGGAAACGTCAGGGGACCCACCACGACCTCAAATACGGAAGGGTTCGCCAAAATGATACTCGGATAGGGCTCGGGAGCCGTCTGAACGCCAAAACGTGACCCGCAGCCAAAACCGAGCCGGGTCACCCGTGCAACCCGCTCGGGGTGACCGTAACATTCTCCCCCCCTTAGAACTCTTGGTCCTCCAAGAGTAGCCTGAACCATCTAAACAGGTGTCGCTACCAACCAGAATGTATAAACATTCCTCTAACCCAGAACAATCGGACCACCGTACTGGTGCGGCGGGAGTGGTAGTTTAGACTACCATACTGAGCCTCACGGCGTCCCACCCTCCGGGTGCATCTTATTGCACCCCGAGTCAGTTGCCGGTATTTCTACCGGACAACCCCGAGACGATCGAACCTAAATCTAACCGATCCACAACAGGCTATCACGGAAGATACCACATAAAGCGAAGCTTGATTGGGGGTAAGGCCATACTAACAACTTACTCTGGAATCTCATGATAACCGATATAACTCGGGTAACTCGCCCGCCTTATCAAATCTTACCGTTCCTGCGAGCGGTGCTACCTCGATCAAATTCTATCACCAAACTCGGATTCCAGAGCCTACGGTGGCGGTTCGTATAAGCGATGGTGCGATGTTCGCGGTTTTAATCCGCGCTGTAACAATCTAATCTTTGCCGTAGACTCCTCAAAAGCTCGGGTCCCAGCTTAACCCGATCGACGCATCATCCCAAGCGGTATGGTGTCATACACCTCCGTACAACACCTCATGGGTGCCACGTCAAACGTGAGTAAAGCAATTGTTGTATGAGAACTCTATCAAAGTAATCGCTAGTCCCGAACTCCTCCAAAATCCAAAGTACAGATTTGCAACACATCCTCCAATATCAGAATCACCCGCTCCGACTGCCCGTCCGTCTGTGGGTGATAAGCTGTATTCAGATGGAGTCGCGTGCCCAATGCTTCATGAAAAGCAATCCAGAATCGTGCTGTAAAACGCGGATCACGGTCGATTCATTGGAGTCTGTTGCTCCATGTAAACGTACAATCTCCCTGATGTAAAGCCGGGCTAGCTTTTCCAGAGGGTTTATGACCCGAATAAGCAGAACGTGTACGCACTTTGTGAGCCGATCCACAAAAACCCTGATAGCATCATGATGAAACCGTGTCGGGCGGTGCGGTCGAAAGTCCATCATAACATTACCCCACTTCCAGTGGAATGGGCAAAGTCTGATGTCCACTGCCGGTTCACTCGATGCTCACACCGCCGAGTGTGCCTCCTCTAAAATATCATTCCGTAACTCCCGATCCTCACGGTACACAAAGGCGGTCTCGGAAGTATAGCAATCCTCGCCATCTTGAAACGCGTCGGTAACAAAGAACTCTTATCCACCCCAGATAATTCCTTCAACCCCGGATTTCTACCCTGCGCCTCGCGCACCCTGTCAAGCCACTCAGAATGTATAATAAGTGTAATAACCTGAGCACGCTCCCAGAGCTGCCACCTGTGCCAAAGGCACGTCAGATCACTCTCCTCAGATCGGTCACCAACATTTCCTCTCTTAATTAAGCCGGTATACTTCCTGCTCAGAGCATCGGCAACTGCGTTGCCCTTGCGAAGATGTACCCGATACTACAATCATAGTCCTTAATGTATTCGAGACATCTGCGCTGTCTCATGCTAAGCTCATACGTAAACAGATATTTCAGACTCTTATGGTGGTAAGAATCTGAAATTTATTACCAAGCGAATATTACTTCCAAAGTTTCAGCGCGTAAATTACTATAGCCAACTCCAGATCATGTGTCAGTCAGTTCAGCTCATGCGGTCGCAGCTGCCTCGACCCATAAGCTACCACAAAACGCTCTTGCACCAACACACACCCCAAACTGGATGTGGAGGCATCCGTATATATCACATACGGTAAGCTCGCATCTGGAAGAGTCAGAATCGGAACGTTAGTCAACTGCCGCTTCAACTCCTGAAAATTTCTGCTCACACCTATCGGATCGGATATACGGTTGACCCTTCTTGGTCAAGCTGCGTATGGAGATACCGAGCAGAAAATCCCAGTACAAACCTCAGACAAAATCCTCGCTAACTCTAAGAAGCCCCTGATCTCCCGTACCATGATGGGTTGTTTCCAATCCCGAACTGCCCTCACCTTCTCTGGACCCACAGACAGACCATGCTCAGATATAATGTGTCCCAGAAAGGTGACCTCCCGGATCCAGAACTCACACTTTGAGAATTTAGCATAAAGCTGATGTTCCCAAAGTGTCTGCAGAACTATCCTCAGATACTCCCGATGCGAGTTCTCATCCCGAGAATATATCAGAATATCATCGATAAAAACCACCAGAAATGAGTCCAAGTATGGTCGGAATACCCGATGCATCAGATCCCTTAATGCCGCTGGAGCATTGGTCAGCCCGAACGGCATGACCGTAAACTCAAAGTGTCCCAATCGGGTGCGGAAAGCAGTCTTAGGTATATCCTCCTCCTTCACCCTAAGCTGAAAATACCCAGATCAGAGATCAATCTTTGAGAAAACCCTCAAACCCCGAAGTTGATCAAAAAGATCGTTAATCCTCGGTAACGGATACTTATTCTTCCCAATAATAGCATTCAACCGTCTGTAATCAATACAAAGTCAGAGTGTCCCATCATTCTTCTTAACAAACAAAACCAGAGCACCCCACGCTGAAGTGCTCGGTCGGACGAAACTCTTTTGCTGTAATTCCTCCAGTTGCTTCTTTCACTCCTGCATCTCAGAAATAGGCATCCGATAAGGAGGAATAGATATCGGAGCAGTACCTGACTGCAGGTGGATGTCAACCACAATTCCTCGCTCTTGTGGTAATCCGGGCAACTCCTCCGGAAATACCTGCGGAAAATCTCGAACCAAGGTATACTATCTAACTTCAACCTAGTACCAGCCTCATTCAGACCATAACATTCCCCCCAACACCAACTATCGACAGATGATCCGAGAATGCAACACTGCATGCCGTCAGTGCGATAGTCAAACCCGATCCGAGTCGTGAGAGGTAGTACCTCTCCGTAAACCATAATGGTTCGGGTTGCACAATCAATGTGCACAGAATTCTTGGATAGCCAGTCCATCCCAAGAATAATATCATAGTTCGGCGTGTCTAAAACCAACAAATCCGATACTATCGGATGTCCGCCTACGTATATCGCACAACTCCGAACCATCTCCTTAGAAAACGAACCGACTCCCAGCTTTTACTAAATACGTTTGAGGCAAGGTACTAACAGACAGATGCGAGAGATGTAACACATTTACGTGTTACCATGGAAACAGATGCTCCTGTATCCAATACTGCATGTACCGGTATCTCATTCAGAAATAAAGTACCATGTAAAACTCCCTGCTAACTCGAGCCTCCCTGCTGGCTGGTACCTGACCGCTGACTAGGTCCTCCCTGACCTCCCTGATAACTAAGGCCTCCCCCCTCAAAATGGAAAACTCGGCTCACTCTGGGCTACTGTGGTGGAGGGGGTGGCTGAAGCTGCTGTCGCTGCTGAGGTCTCGGGCCACCCTGCTGAAACCCACGCCCTCGCGGCGCATTGGCCGTGCCCGAGGCCGTGGGCCGAAGGCGCAAAACCACGCCTTACGGTCATAGGGCAATCCCGTACCCAAAGAGTGTCGGACTGCAACGTAAACATAGGCCCTCCTGCCGGTAACAAAGTCGACCGGAGTGATACCTACTGCAAATCAGACAAGGTCGTGCCGGTAGTGCTCCCCCTCTGCCTCTACTACACTGCCCAGACCTGCTCGGCCGTCCAGAAATCTGCCGGGGTCCTTGCTGTATGGAACCCCTCCGTACTCCCCTAACCTCATTGCAAGGTGAGACGACTCTCAACCTCCTCTTGCTCGAGGAGTTGAGCCCAATAACCGCTTCCCGAAACAAAGTAATATCTAAAGGTCTCAAAACCCACCTGAACTCGTGGAGCAGTCATCGAATATACCTCTTGGCCTTCTATTCTTCCATTACATAGTACTACGGTTCGTAGTAAACCAGCCGATCAAACTCTCACTCGTACTCTCCGAGTCCTGTCTCACGATGAAACTCATCAAACCGTGCTCGACGCAGATTCACGGCTACATCCCATTGCCTTTGCTTTGGTGGAAAATGTAGCCTCCCCCAGGAGTTTGTCAACTCCTGCAAACCAAATTTCTACAACCTCAGGCCCTTCTCGGTCATTGAACCTCGGGAGGGTTCAAACTCTAAAACCTCTCCAGAAGTCTGACCTCGTCAGACTTGTGCCTCAGATCTCCCCGTCGTTAATAGGACCGACGAGAAGTCTAGGTGTCGTAGTGACCATCCTCCTCGGAGTCACTCATTACCAATCCCAAAGCTGTGGCGAGCAGTGGCTAAAGTCTCGCTATCACCACCTAATCAAAATGCCCTTACCGTGGCATAAACAGATTTTCCCCGCCTCGCCGCCCCGAACCGGCTAGGCTGGCGGTAATACCAAATCGAGAGAGGGTCCCTACGACCACTAAACCTCGGGCGGTGAGTGTGGTTGTTCGGACACTGGTTACACCGAACCCGTATCCTATTCCACGGAGGTGTGGGATCCCGGTCCCACCCCTCGGTATCAAAACACGTTGTCAACGCGTGTTAACCATATCTCAAAAATTTCAGACCAAACGAGTCCAGGACAAAAATCGGTCACTCCTAATCTCTCTGAAGCTAGCGGCAGTATTCTAAGGCTCAGTAGTGCAATGCGATTTGACACGAAATTACTTCTCGAATGATAAAATCATGCATTTCACGAGAATCACGAAGCGATTCATGCTTATTTCACCAAATCTTTTCCTAACACACAATTTTACGTACTCAAACTTTTCCACAATCCCCTTACTCGTAATAATCTTACGAATTCGAGAAATCCCGAGTGCGAAATCTGCAACTATCAGGATAACTTGAAGGATCAACTTTGTTCCACAATTTTATTTTGAAGTGGTTCAAGTAAGGAGGTGGCCAATCTCCGTACCAAACCATTCTAAAATAATATGTGCAACAATAGTCGATACTACAAGTCACCACTGACGACCAATATGGTCACTTACCTGCTCTGATACCAACTTGTCACCGCACGCCACCCGAGCCCGGTTGCGGAGGCGGGGGCGCCGGGACGCCGGAAGCGGAAGCCGGAATGAATACGAAATGGCAGGTCCATCGAGACCCGCCGCGTAGCGGACCCAAAGAGCGAAATGAAAGTGGAAGCAACTAACAAAAATTCCATACATATCACTAAAATAAAATCTAAACATGCAATTCATGCATTAGCAACAGAGTAAGCCCCGCCCTCCGTGGACGAGTGCTTACGCACCAAACATAGATGCATACAGAGTTCACAGAACCTAAGGTGTCTAGCAAGCGCCAAGCTCTCAGAACATGCAAATGTGAGCAGAATATATATATATAAACACATACAATCATCATAACAATAAAACAGAAAGTATGCACATGCAGCTACAGAGCCGACCCTAGGCCTAAACGTCAAAATACGTCGCGCGGGATTCAGACCAAGTAGACAAAATCCCAGCCCACAAGGTACTGCTGCTGCTCAACATAACCAAGGCAGAAGCCTCGCGGAAACCTACCCCGGGCTGCTTACTGCACCTACGAAATCCAAAAACAACCCAAAGAAGGGTGAGTCCTAAAAGGACCCCGTAAGGGATTTGGGGTAAGATAAGCATATGTAACCTGCAAAAGCAGAAAGATAGCAATATACGAGAATATATGCAATGAGAATACGTAACATTGTGCATGTAATAAAAACAGATCGAATACCGAAGGATGTGCGATACTAAATCGCCATAAACCCTTATAACCAATCGAGCAGCGGCCTCCCTGCAAGGAGTCGAAGCCGAAGCTATTACGAAGCATGGTGCACCAGTGGGTAGCGAACCCACAACCGTCGTAGGGTTAATGCAGACAAAGTATGCCACAAGGCATACACCTACAAACGTAGGGTTAATGCAGACGGTATGCTACAAGGCATACACCTACGAATCACGAACGTACCTTAAAGCGAAATTTCCAAATACCGCAAAAACGAAGTGCTACAAAACATACACCTACAGACTACAGAATATGCTCTAGGCATATAATACCGAAATACTGCAGGCAGAAAATGAAACTAAACATACACCTATCTTACCAAAAATAGCAGAACCAAACCCTTACCTCAAAGTCCAGAGTATTAGACCGATTCTGGACGACTTCCACACCACGACCCGAAAACCTCTCTTTTTCAACTTCCGAACCTCAGAATCTGGCAAACTAAGTTGAATTAGAATCCTTATCGACCACACTACCACACTACACCCCCGACCCCAAAACCGAAAATCCGGCAGAATTTCCGTAAAATTCCAGATTTCCACAGAAATGTCAGAATTCAGAACCAACGTAGACAATGCAAGCTTATACATTGTCAAACATAATCCAATAAGCAGAATTGATCAAATCAAACCTTAAAACCCTTAATTACCCACATTTCCCGATAATCCCGTTTAAAAGCAACTTTTCCATTTCTTAACCGAATTCAACGTTTCAAACTTCAAACCACTCCTAAAATCAACCCCAACACCAAATTAACATCCAATTCAACCAAAGTGAAACTCCAACATGGAAAAAGAATCATTCCAAAATTCGGTTCTTAACCAACTTTTTATCCAACTTCCCATTCAATCCAAACAAAGTTCCATTAGCACTCTTTAATCACCAATTGCAATTATTAAGCAAGATTACTAACCAATTTCACCTAAACAACCAAAACCTCTTCACTTAACAATTCGGCCAAAGAGGGGTTTTTAACCCAACTTGTTTTCCACCAAATTGAAACCATAGATTGTCTTAGAATCATGCAAGGAACAACATATCTCAAGCATGAATCAAGAACACAAACATACACAATTTTGGAAAATACCCAATAATTTCGGCATCTCTAGGTTTTAGCATCCAAGGAGTTTTCCCAAAATCTAACCATAGATTCTTACTCCTCTCAAGCCCAAGAACAACATACTAAAATTTGGAAGCAAGAGAATCACTAAAATCCATCACCAAGAACAAACCCCAATTTGCAAAAACCCTCTCTTTTTCCTACAAATTCTTGGTTCTAACTTGAAAAGAGGTGAGAGGAGAGAACTTACCACTTAAAGAATCCAATTTCTTGTTGATTTTAGCCAAGAATTGAAGAAGGAGAAGCTTGGTGAACAGTAACCATGGCTGAAACGTTTTCTGGAAGAAGAAGAGAAGGAAGAAGAAAGAAAAGAAAATGAATTTTTCTTCATTTTAATTACTAACTATCCCTTATATAATATCCTTTCTTTTTTCCTCTTAAATTATAAAGGGACAAGTGTCCCAGCCCAAAGGCTGCTGCCGCCTCAAGCCCATGCTCCAATTATTTATTTTGTTACCAAATACAATTTAACTCCCAATTTTTCCGAAAGTTCCAATTCTTTTTGCCCAAAAATAATTACCGAATTCCAAAATTAACGAAACTTGGACACAACCTTCAGAATATTATAACATTCACAGAACATTTTTCAAAAGTTCATTTACCAATCCAGAGTGTCCTACCGAGCTCGCTGAACCCGAACCAAAACCCAACGTGCGAGCGTGTCAACCATAACCGAAATTCCGTCACTCCAAAATTCTATAAAAATAACCATAAATTCCATCTTAAATTATAACACAACTTACCCCAAAGCCGTCAGAAAATTTCCATCCCGAGTCCCGGGATTCCCGTCCCGAGCCCCGGGAGTCGCCCGGAACCGAACGTCCCGCCCCAAATATTAAACTCCACAACCACCACCGGGACGTTTCCACGACTCCAAAACTACAAACGGCTTCTCAAACTGAGATCTCGAGAGCGCTACCGAGCCCGCTATACGTCCCGAGGCGACCCCGACAACCCCCCGGCGCCAGAAAAATTTTTTCGGCGGAAACGTCCGGGGGACCCACACGACCTCAAATACGGAAGGGTTCGCCAAAATGATACTCGGATAGGGCTCGGGAGCCGTCTGAACGCCGAAAAACGTGACCCGCAGGCCAAAACCGGAGCCCCGGGTCACCCGGTCGCAACCCGCTCGGGGTGACCGTAACACTGTATGTATCTATGTTTGGTGCGTAAGCACTCGTCCACGGAGGGCGAGGCTTACTCTGTTGCTGATGCATGAATTGTATGTTTTGATTTTATTTTAGTTATATGTATGAAATTTTTGTTAGGTTGCTTCCACAATCGTTTCGCCTTTCGGGTCCGCTACGCGCGGCAGGTCTCGATGGACCTGCCTTTTCTGTATCATTCCGGCTTCCGCTTCCGACGTCCCGGCGCCCCCGCCTCCGCAACCGAGTTCGGGTGGCGTGCGGTGACACCCTGAGGGAACCCTTCTTGATAAGATGCTCAATGTATGATGTGGTTGTCAGAATGCTCTGATACCAATTGATGTGATTCCGGGAGGGTATCCTGGAACACGAGGAGCAGATCTAGCCAACAAAGGAGCAACACGGGGTAGGTATGATTGATGAGGTGAAAATGTCAACAGGTTGACAGATCCGGAATGCACAAAACAAAACGATGCGGAAGCTTGTGAAACGAACGGATATGGCCACCAACTCCTCCTGGATCCTTGCCCAGGCAAAGATGGTGTTATGCCTTTGACGACTCCTCCTTCTTGATACCAGAAAAAGGTCCAAGACAAAAAAAGCCTCTGTTGCCAAAATTGAGGGGGAATGATGATGGGGCCAACACCTCCTTCTTCCAATGAGAAGGTAATATTGGTCTTAGTAGACTTGTCAAGAAAACTCAACAATAATTGAGTGGAAAAAGGTAGATAGGTTGAAAAGAGAATCACTCTCAATTTCAAGGAAAAAAGTGTAATATATTTGATGATTGAATTGTTTTTTGCAAACTCACCTAGACCTCCTTTTATAGGACAAGGAAGCTAGAAATCTAAATCAATTGACAAGTCCCTTCATCTCCACTATAAATGATGGAAATTAAAAGGAGATGTAAATATGAGAATTTAAAACAATTATTTCTAAAATTATTCTAGGCTAGCTAAGGGTTAGAACTAGCCAAAATATATCTAAAAACTGAAATAAAATGATGGAAATTCGAGTTGGAAGATGAGGGATGAGTTTTGGCCAAATAAATGAGGAGTAAATGATCCTCATTTAAGTGCTCTTGATGGAGGGGCTTCAAGGCTTGTAACTCCTTCTTCACCAATGGTTTCTGGATGATTTTGGATGACTCTTGAGTCCTCAAGGCTGTTGAAGTTCGTCCTTGATGAGAAGTGAACGGTTGGAAGCCTTTGAAGTGCATTGAATGTGCCAGCTTGAAACTCAACAGGTTGAGAAATTCGTGAACCATGCACTTGGGCCAAATTGTCATTTGGTTGAGCCCAAATCAAAATGTTGATAATTGTTTGCACAATTTGAGAATTGGGTTGGCCCAAATTGAGAAGTGCTTGCACTTTTCCTTCATCTCCAAGAATATGTTCATTTTGCTCCTTAAGCTTTCAAAACTGTCCATCAACAGGTTGAGAATATTCTTTGCCTTCTTGATTTGACTTTTTGTAGTTGATCCTCCAAGAACAATGAATGGATCTTGATATTTGGCTCTAAGCTGCTCCTTATCATTTGATTCATTGAAGGTGGAAGTGTCACAAAAGCCAGTGACCTCTTCTTTTGGCATGTGAGCTCTTGGATCCTCAAGGTTGCACATGGGTGCAACTAAATCACTTGTCGGTTTCGCGTCAATGTACCTCTTCAATTGGTAACATTGTTCGGTATCATGTTCGGTATCCCTGTGGAACTGGCAGTACTTGGAAGAACTGCATTTTGCTTCCTCCGGCATGGCCCTAGGCCAACTGATGGTTCTGCTTCCTTGCAGAGAGGATGTTGGTCCGGGTAGAGTTGAGTGGCGTGAAATTTGTGCTCCTCTCGAAGGGTTTCCTTTGGCCCCCCCAGTTCCCTGAATGCCTAATGGCTGTAGGCTTCGGGTTATCTCTCCTTTGTTCCATGTTGTCTCTGTTCTCCTGCTTCCCTTCCCTTTGGAACAGCAGCTCCTGTGCGATCATGTGTTCCTGAGTGACCGCGTACATTTCTTAGACGTCAGTGAAATTCTTTCAGGATAGTTCATAAGCTAACCTGGATTTCGGGAGGAGCGCCTTTGTGAATGCTATGATTTGGATGTTATCCATCAGGTCTGATGCGTGTGTCGTTTCCCTGTTGAATCTTTGAACAAATTCCCGAATGCCCTCATTCAGTCTCTGTTTGATATCAAACATTTGTATAGCCCTCTTGGCCGATCTTTTGCACCCAATGAAGTGGGTGGTGAATTTGGCTGCCAAGTCCCCGAATGAGTTAATACAGTCCAGGAGAAGAGAATTATACCACGCAGATGTCGGACCTCCCAGTGCGACTTCGAAACATTTGCACAGGGCCGCTTCATTTGCTCCCTTCAGTTGCATCGCCCACTTGTACTTCCGTATGAAGGCGTCCGGGTCTCCAGTATTGTTGTAGACCTTTAGTGGGTGAGGCAGATTGAACATCCGGGGCATCTAGTTGTCCCGAATTCGACTGGTAAATGGTCCATCCTCAGAAGCTGCTTCATACTTGGCCTCTGGCCTGCTCGAATTTCTCTCAACCCACTCCAGGTGGTGTAACATTTGCCGAATAACTTCATCTCGGGGGTCTCCAGTTATCAATCTCTCAGGTCATGGGGACCTCTCTCTTCGATGTTCTCTAGGGGACTTGGACCTTTGCCAGCTATGTCGGTCTAGGGAGAGAACTAGCTGTGACGCTGGTTGTCCGATCCCATGACCGAGTGGTCTTTGCTGCGAGTGTTGCTCGCCTCGTGGCCTGTGGGATCGTTTCAGGGTGATTGTGTAGGTTGCTCCGTTCTTCCTGGAGCAGAACCCGTACTGCCTGGACTAGATCTAGGTCTAGTTGTCGAATATCACTCTGTCGGAGGCTAGAGGTTGGCAGTAAGGAGGTTGCTCCGTGAGTTGTGTCTTCAGAGGAACTTTGATAGCTGGGATAGGTCGTGCGTCCGTCAGTTGAGCCCTCTCCTTCCGGCCTAGACAGGTGGGACTGTGAATGGTCCCCACGCTCCGTTGAAGGAACCTGGTTTTGGGGGCCACCACATTTCCCACAAACGGTGCCATTTGGTGGCGGATCTGTGTGAGTAGCCGCCACGGTTTTTCTATATTGACGAGTTTCAATGTTATTGGACGCTATGGGGATTTGTGCGATATGCGTTTGAATCGGAATTCGAGAATGGGGATAAAGGGTTCTCTGTTTGTGTTCTTTTTAGTGGAAGTTGTTAAGAAGATCCACTAAATCCCCCCATAAATGTTTATATAGTCCATTGTTGTAGTGGAAAAATTGTAATATCTCAATATAGTGTCAAAGGACACGTGTCTTTAATACGTTCGGGAGTGTTGTCCGGGAATTTCCTTTTAGTATGTTCGGGTCAATTCTTATTAAGTCCGGTGATGTCTTTGTCTTGTACGGGTTTATCGATTATTTGGGTTTTTAATGGGACCCTTATTTTGGGCTACTGCTTGGACCTTTTGCTAGACATTTTTAGGCCTTTTTAGTTGATTGGACCTGGCGGACATTTTAGGCCTTTTTAGTTGTTACCCCCTTACCGCGGAAGCGTACAGGTGATCAGGATTATCGCTAATCACCCTAATTACACACTTTACTCGGGGGTAACAGCGCACACAGAACACACAATCAGTAAGTGAGCCACTCTAACCCCAGGGCCACTTAAATTTTCGATCACACCAATGATTTTACATGATTACAATTCAAAATTGACCCAAGATCACGATATTATGCGCAACAAACACAAAGTCACAATAAGGTGCATACTCGCACCATTTCACATTTCCTGCACAAAACCTCACACTTCACACATTTCATTCACACAACAGAATTTCAACGCAGATCAATCACAAACTCCTGCCCAACACAGTTTTTGCACACATTTACACAACACTATGACTTCCTGCACAAACATATCACTGCACATACTCACATTCCAGCACTGAAGATCAGCACACATCTTGTGCCATCAACACATATACTCACAATATTTCCGCACAAAACTCACAGAACTTCCAGCACATATACACACACAGAATTTCCAGCATAAACCTCAGATATGATACTACTACAAATATGCATGTCATTTACAATATACAGAGCCAGAAATATTCAATTGGAATACATACAGGACGTGCAAGGGGGTGACGCTCCAAGGTCCAACCACAATCATCGACGTAACAGACGCTGCTGCTGCTACACACATAAGAAAGTTTAACCGTGAGAAACCCCAAAATGCTCATATATAACAGAATTCAGAACCGAATCATACTTCTCAGAATTTCCAGTGCATAACACACATACAAGGAACCCGAACTGAATACACATATCAGAAAACCCCTGTCACACTGATCTTATCGATTCACACACAACAGACTTACACAACAGAAATCTCAAGACACAACTGATCACACGCAACTGACATACACAGCCCAAAATTCCAGAACTGAACATACACACATACATCGAAAAACTGATCATACTGAATTACACACACAACGAACATTTTCATAGAAATTTCAGAAACTGAATATTCACACATACCGAGCCAAATTACCTAAGTACCCTTATCATGTTGATTCATACACAATACGCAAACTAAGCTGAAATCCAAGAACACAAAGCACAAACACATGACTAGCAACTGATCATGCAGAATCACACACACTGCACACATTAGCCGAAATCCCAGGACCAAATTCACACACATTCACAACAGAAATCTGATCAGACGGAATCACACAAAATACGGATCTTACCCCTTCTCCCACACACACAATCACACAACACACTGATCGGAATGTACAATTAGTACCTGAAATAGCACAACACAAAAGCTAACCCCCGAATTCTACTCGTCGTGTTGCTTGTCAGCACTTTTTCCTGAAATGGGAAAATAAGGGGGAAAATATATATATATATATATATATATATATATATATATATATTTGCAGATATATAATGCAAACACATGCTCAACCAATGCAATTTCAATACAAATGCAATGCAATTCAATCAATAATGCAGAATGAAGTTAGACACTTGACGGTATTCCCGGCATTTCGCCGAGGCACACACTTATCACACACTAGAGCATGGCCAGCTCGGGGTCGCGATCCCCACCGTCATATCACTTACACCACGAAGGTGTATCACACACTTAGTACCATTAGGTGTGATAAAAGCTCCCACTCACTGATAACACCATCGTAGGTGTATCGAAATCCCACTACCTGCACAAACCAATACTTATACCACGGGACTAGGTTTAGCGTCACCGGGCCACCCCTCGGACTAAACCTAGCTTCAATATATGTTCTACTACGCATGCTGAATAATGCAGTACCAGAAGACATACAGAACCCTTACCTTTCACAGAAGTTCGAATGGAATTGACCCCGATTTCGGCAGAGTTTCGGCTGCACTTCCGATTACCCCTGTTCACAAATGATCCACAAATACATAATATACGTTCAGAATTCACAGAATTGACCCACAACAATGGCACCAAAAATGAGGCTCGGGTAGGAAAAAACGGCTTTTACATACGACCTTTTCTGGAAAAACTGAATAGCACCACAAGTATAACTCTTCATCCTTATTACAAATATACCTACATGCACAAGAAGGCGCAAGGAATGTTTAGAACCCAAGAAATCAATTAAATCTTGTGGTTCCATAATCACTTCCAAAGTTCAGCAGCTCACGATTCCCAAACCGAGCTGAATTCACAAAATCTGACCTCAGATTATTTACTTACGCAACACAAGGATAAGTTTGATAACCTTACCTCGAAGCTGGGCCGAGTAATTGTAAAGATCAATTTTGGAGCTTCATGAGGCGCATCAATGGTGGAGGAGGCGGTAGGAAGGAAGAAGAAGAAGAAGAAATTATGGCTTTTTGCCAGTTTTTCCATTTATACTTCTTTTCTTTTCTTTTCTTTCCTCCTTTTATTTATAAATGGGACACTTGTCCCATTTTACAACATGCTGCCGCCTCAAGCTTGTCTTTTCCTCCCATCATTGTGCAATTTTTTTCCTTTTTACACTTTGGCCCCTAAACTTTCAAAAGTTCCAATTTAGTCCAACCCGAAAATTGTAACTTTCACACCGCTTCTCCGATCAGAACGAAATCTGAACACAACTCTCGGGACATCATATCACACACAAATCATGCTTCACATGATTAATTGTAAGTCCCGAGTGTCATACCGCGCCAGCTTAACCCGAGCAAATCCCGACGTGTGCGCTTGCTAGCTTAACCAAGTAATCCCGTCATGTGTACTTGCTTGGTTATCACCACAATACTCATCCCAAGTCATATCCCACCACACACCACTGGCACCATCAAATTATTCATCCCGAGCCCCGAGTGTCGCCCGATGTTACACCCCACCTTTTTCCGGCAACAATCTCCGGTGATTAGAGTTCTGAAGGTATGTTTAATTTGTAATTTGTGGAGTTCGATAATTGTTGTTATGTTGTTGTTGTTGTTGTTGTGGGAGTGGAATTGTTTTGGTATGGTTTTGGTTAAGTTCATTTTAAGGTTGAATTTTGTGAGTTCTGGGTCCAGGCGATCGCCCGAACGAGGAAACGGTTCGCCTGCGTTTCGCCTGGACACTTGCCGAGTTTGAGTCTTCACAGAGCCAGGCGATCACCTGGGGATGGCTTCGCTGGATCTCGCACAGGTGCTGGCCGATTGGAAATTTCTTGGACCAGCGATCGCCCGCTTGAGCAAGCGGGTCGCTTTGGTTTTCGCACAGGCACTTTGTAGTGGTGTTCTTCGAGGGTCGGCGATCGCTGATTGGGAATCGGGTCGCCCGACCGTCGCTGGACCGATTATTTAAGTCGGGCAACTCGTTTTCAACCGCATTTCGCATTTTCAGCTCCAAAATACTCCCAACTCTCTCCCAACTCGGTTTTGCTCCTATCCAAGTGATTTTGGACTCTTTGGTGCGTGGAAACGGAGGATTCGTGCGGGAATCACTACAAGAACAACGAATCAACAAAGGTTTCACTCCAACAACACTTTGTGGGTGAATTTGGGAAATTGCCCAAATTGTGAGGTTGGTATTTTCGTGATCTCTTGATTCATTTGACTTAGTAGTAGTGTTTCTATGTTGGATTAGAGATAGAAACACACTTTACAACACGAATTGAGCATGAATCGAAGAAATTCGAATTTAGGGTTCTTCTCCTGGGATGAACGAATTTTTGGGGTTTGTTAAATTGACCTCAAATTAGTGTTGTTGGGTAGTTTTAGAACAACATTAATACTTGGTAAAAGGTCCAACAATGGCTTAATCTATGAGCTAAGAGAAAACTCATAGGGTTTAGGGTGGAGAATTGAAGTGTGATGTTTTGTTGATTTGAACTCAAATTGTTGTTATTGGGTATGTTTAGAGCAATATTGACAATTGGAACATTGTCCAAATATGCTCCGATTATATACCTAAGGCAATGTTCATCCGGATTTTTGGTGGAAAGTGGAAGCATGTGTTTTGTGTGGTTTAAGGTTTCAAGCATGTTTATGCAATGAATTTGAGCAACTTTTAAGTCTTGGAGTGAGGTCCAATTGTCAATGGATATTGATGTGTTCAATGAAAGTGTAATGTGGAAAGTGTGTGAAATGTTTAGGTGATATGTGAAGCAAGGATTGAAGCTGGATAAGGAAGAAGATTGGTGTTGATGCTTGGCTGCTACCCTCTATGGTTGCGTTTGCTTTCGATTCGAGGTAAGGGTTCGACCTACCTATATTATTGTAATGTAGGAAGGTTGAGGCAAATCTTGGGCCTCGATCTTTGACGTTGGTCTTAGATCGGGATAGTGGAGCCCCAAGGCTAGTCCCATGGTAGGAGTAACGGTGCGTAGGTATAGCTTTGCTTCGGTGTCGTGGTTCGTGTGTCTGCATGTGACCCGAACTAAGCGGGATACGGCACAACGGATGGCGTTCGCATAGGGGACCAGTCCGAGATAGGGTTACAATCCCTTGAGGACCGTCGGCCTATGGTTCGCATCATTCCGGTAGGTTACATTACGTGAGTGGATGCATGGCGAATGCCGACGCATGGCGTTGCCGGTTGGACTGGGGAAGATCTAGCCATGGTCGGGGAAGATCTAGCCATGGTCCGTGACTTATGGGGTGAGTGGATGCATGGCGAATGCCGACACATGGCGATGCCGGTTGGACCGGGGAAGATCTAGCCATGGTCGGGGAAGATCTAGCCATGGTCCGTGACATACGGGGTTTTGGATGTTGTGCACACATCATATATTTCTGTATATGTTCTGATCTGTATGTTTGCTATCTATATGTATATCTGCTCTAATCTGTCTTTGCAGGTTTGTCGGAAGAAACATCGTTACTACTGCCTAAGCTCTTACTGGGTTTTTCTTTAAGAAAAACTCACGCCCCTTACTTAACATTTTTCAGGAGATAAGGATTCTGGGCCAGCGGAGTAGGATTTCCGCAAGGCTGTCTGGTTAGCTATTTTTGAGGGTTTAGCAGCACCTGGACTTTGAGTTCGGGCTCCTCGTCTGTTTCTTTATCCGACGCCCGACTTTTGTACGGTTGCACCTTCTGCCTGTAGTTAGCTCTGTAGCATGATACTCTGTTGGCATGTAGTATTTCGATAGCATGTTATCGTAGGTCTGTCTGTTCATCTGAGATTGATTGTGGTTATGTATATATATGCGTTCTGCTCTGAACTGATTGAATGAGTATGCTGATCTGTGCGGAAGCCTCTGTTCGGTAGTGAAAGAACAGACTTCCTTTTTGATAATCTGATTTCGATGTTCTGCTTCTGGTATTCTGTTTATGGGCGGAGCCCATTGTTTCTGTTGTCGTGATCTGTTTCTGTGCATGAATTGTTATACTTGATCTGTTGTTAGAAAGGGACCTACTGGGTTAGTTAAAGGCCCGCGAAATAATCTCACATTAGCTGCGCGATCCTGGTCCCACCTTGCTCACCACCGCCCAACCGGCAGCGACCGCTTCCCGCCGGGTCCGGAAGGTGTCGGCGGGGAGGTGGTGACAATTTGGTATCGAGCCCGGTTAATTGGTTGGGTCAAGGGTGCGTTAGGATGGACAGCCACAGTCGGTGATCGATTCGGGATGGTTGTGTGTTGAGGTGGCCACCTCATCACAAGAACCATGTTGGCAGGGTAAGTGGAACCGTAGGCGGTTTGTCTAAACACACGTGAGAACAACCCAGAGATGATTTCATTGGTACTGGTCGGTTGTGACTTGGTACTGTCTGTGGTTACTGCGTAGGACACCAGTAATTGACTCCGGGTGCAACAAGAGGTGCCTGGGGGATGAGATGCCGTAAGGTGCATGATGGTAATTTAAATTACCTCTCTTGTTAAAAACAGACGGTGGATGCCAAGTGAGAAATGTGTTATTCCTAAGCAGTACCATAGGTTATAAGGGATTGTTTGGTATAAGTAATTTTGAGAATTGATTTGCATCATGCATTGCATTCATGCTACAGAGCTGATAGGATTACCGATGTAGGTAATGCTAACCGTTAAGTGAACCCTTTTATGTTACGGAATTTCAGTAAATGGTCAACACTCGACGGACTCGGCGTTGAATGATGAAGCAGGAGGAGGAAATCCTGCTCGGGATGTGAATAGAGGAACAGGTAGAGGTCGAGGAGACCTCGGCGAAGAGCGGCACCAGCTCGGCCGCACTGAGACCTGATCGGAGCAGATGGCCCAAGTGTTGGGGCAAATGACTATCTTGCTCAATAACATGTGGGCAGGAACAGGAGTTGAAGAGCAAGGAGTACACATGTTATGAGTTCTCAGCCTACTGCGGTAGGATCGACCGATCCTAGCTATCAGGCTCATGAGGAGGACGTTGAGGCGGATGATGTGCAATTTGAAGAGCATGTGGATACAGAAGAGGGGAATCTGAATCTAGGTGCGGAAGTCGACCCACAGCCCCGTCGAGGGAGAGTGCGGGCTAGGCCCGATTCTGTTGTTGAGGTAACGAGAGCCCAGAGGCTCAAATCTGAGAGTGCAACCACCTCTGATAAGCTTTCCTTGATGGAGCGGTTCGAGCGCTTCAAACCACCCCGTTTTTCGAGCAAGGGTGGAATGGATTCGGCGGAGACTTGGTATAAGGACATGGACAGGTTGCTTGGGAGACTTGGTTTTCCGGCAAACGAGATGGTATCCTTGGCTACCTTTTACTTGCGAGGCCAGGCGTATGATTGGTGGGAGACCACTATGGCCACTCGGAAGGCCGACTTGGTGCGTAGGAAGTTGAAGGACCCGGGCATGACGTGGGATGAATTTTCTCACTTGTTTCATGAGAAGTGGATTGGTTATGCCGCGACAGATAGGCGGCAACTGGAGTTTGATACCTTGACTCAGGGAAGCAAAATTTTGCGGAGTATGGGCACGAGTTTGAACGCTTAGTGCGTTATGTGCCTCATTACAACACCAATGAGGAGGCCAAGGCAAAGAGATTCATGAGAGGGTTGAAGCATGACATCAGGAAGTACTTGGCACCGTTGAACATTGATAGGTACCATGAGGCTGTGCAGAAAGCACAGAAGATTGAGAATGAGGACATGGATACAGCTTCGGTCACACAGCCACCGAGATCGACGGGGATTGTCATTGGTGGAGTTAGAGGATCTGGACGTGCTGGACCTGCACGACACCACAGGACCGGCGGTAACTCTGGTGGGCTTGGATCGAAGGATAAGGGCAAGGGGAAGGCAAAGGTAGCAGAGCCTTGGTACTGTCAGACATGTGACCGGAGCCACACCGGCCCGGTTTGTTATAGGGAGAAGGGTATGTGTTACCGATGTGGGTCTCCGACCACATAATCAGAGATTGTCCTTTGATGGCGACTCAGGGAGTTGCAAGGCCACAAGGGTTTCAGAGTTATGCTCCTCGTGGGCGTGGTGTTCCTCAGTTTGGACCACGACCCCGACCACCGCAGATGCGACCACCACTACTGACAGGCCCCGCCGCCAGCCGCACTCGAGCAAGGCGAGGATGAGTGTTTGATTGAGCGTGGTGATGCGGCTCGAAAGGAGCACTAGCGGTATGGTGTTTCTGAATGGTATTTCCGTTCGTGCTCTTTTTGACACAGGTGCTTCAATTTCTATAGTGTCACAGAAGTGTGCAAAGTTTTTGCAACTTCCTGTGACTCATTTGTCTCAAGTATTCCTGGTACGGACCGCCGGGAGTCAGTATCTATTCAGCAATGAGCTTATCAAGGGTTGCATGTTAACTATTGGTGAGCGACAGATTTCTTCTGATTTGTTGGTGTTGGAAACATCACATTATGATGTGATTCTGGGTATGGATTGGCTCTCGGAGCATTCCATACGGATAAATTGTCTTGCAGCGGCAGTTAGTGGTGTCGGATCAAGTATTACCACTTGTTCCCCCTCGGATGTAGAGGTTGTTCGAGAATAGCATGGAGCTTCGGGTAATGGAGAAATTACATGACGGATGAAGGCGAGTACTTTGGACTCAACGATGCGAGTACGCGGATGGAACTTGATAAAATTCCGATTGTTAGATACTTTCCGCAGTGTTTCACGAAGAGTTGCAGGTATGCCACCCGAGCGGGAGGTGATTTTGAGATAGTGTTACAAGCCGGAGCTACACCTATCTCCATTTCTCCGTATCGCATGCCGATAGTTGAGATGAAGGAATTGAAGAAGCGATTGGATGAGTTGTTGGATAAGGGGTTTATCCGACCGAGCAGATCACCGTGGGAGCCCGGTGTTATTTGTTAAAAAGAAGGATGGAACCCTCGGACTGTATAGATTACGAAGGTTGAATGCGGTGATTAAGAACAAATATCCGTTACCACGGATTGACGATTTGTTCGACCAACTCCGAGGAGCTAAAGTGTTCTCAAAGATTGATCTCCGATCAGGTTATTTCCAAATGCGTGTGAAGGAAGAGGACATTCCGAAAACTGCTTTTCGCACGCGTTATGGTCACTATGAGTACACTTGTCATGCCTTTTGGGCTGACAAATGCCCGTGACTTTCATGAATTTGATGAATGAGGTTTTTCGTCCCTACTTGGACAATTTCGTGGTAGTTTTCATTGATGACATACTCATTTATTCACTGGATGAGGATGCACATCAAGAGCACTTGAGAATTGCCTTGGAAACTTTGTCTAACAACCAGCTGTATGCAAAGTTTTCGAAGTGTGATTTCTGGTTGCGCGAGGTAGCATTTCTCGGGCACATCATCAATGAGAACGGAATTTCTGTCGACCCGGAGAAGGTCAAGTCTGTACAAGAGTGGAGGCAACCCCGATCAGTAAAGGATATCCGTAGTTTTCTCGGGTTAGCTGGTTACTATCGTAAGTTCGTACCAGCCTTCTCGGTTCTTGCCTCTCCACTCACGCAACTGACCAAGAAGGGTAAGGCGTTTGTATGGTCGGATGAATGTGAGAGGAGCTTCCAAGAGCTCAAGTGTGGTGACACGAGCACCGATTCGATTCTACGACCCGTCTCAGCCTTATGTCATTTATACGATGCCTCACGAGCAGTGCAGGGTGTGTGCTTATGCAAAACCAGCGGGTAATTGCTTATGGGTCGCGACAGCTGCGACCACATGAGGAAAACTATCCCACTCATGATTTGGAGCTTGCTGCGGTTATGTATGCACTCAAGCAATGGCGGCATTATTTGTTGGGAAATAAATTTCAAATCTTTACTGATCATAAGAGCTTGAAGTACTTGTTCACGCAGAAAGATCTGAACATGCGTCAAAGAAGGTGGCTCGAGTACATGAAAGACTACGACTGTAGTATCGAGTACACCGCAGGTAAAGGGAATACGGTGGCAGACGCCTTGAGCAGGGCATACACCGGGATAGTTAGAGGTGGAGAACCCGGAAACCGAACAGAGCATACGGACTGACGCCTTGTGGCACCGTTGGCGGCCTACGGGAGCAAGAGCGGTATTTGTGTTGAGAGTTCAGTCTTCTTGGATCGACAGGATCTCGAGAATTTCAGATGAGAGATCAGAGTTTGAAACAGGTTTCTGGAGAAGCTAAAGGAGCATTGCGTCCATTCTTTGAGTATAGGCAAGGATTGCTATACTTCAAAGGGCGTTTGTACGTGCCGAATGATGTGGCTCTTAGAGATGAGATTTTAGATCAAGCTCATAATAACAGTTTCAGGTTTCATCCGGGCGGTGAAAAGATGTATCACGATTTGAGGTCACACTTGGTGGCCAAGTATGAGAGGCATATTGCGGCGTGTGGCAAAGTGTACCACTTGCCAACAGGTAAAGGTTGAACATCAGAAACCCGCGGGCACACTTCAGACGTTACCTATCCCAGTTCGTAAGTGGGGAAACGTGACTATGGATTTTCTTACCGGATTACCCACTACGAGAGCACGTCATGATGCCATTTGGGTAATTGTGGACCGTTTGACTAAGTGTGCACATTTCTTGCCCATTAAAGTCACCGACCCGTTGGACAAGTTAGCACGACTCTACATCAAAGAGATCGTGCGGTTGCACGGTGTACCGGATTCTATAGTTTCAGATCGGGATCCAAGGTTTACAGCCCATTTCTGGAATGCTTTCCATCGAGCTTTCGGTACCGGGTTGCACCTTAGTACCGCGTATCACCCATAAACTGATGGGCAATCCGAGAGGGTGATACAGGTACTTGAGGACATGCTGAGGAGCTGTGCGATTGATTTCGGAGGTGAATGGGATCAACATCTACCGCTCATAGAGTTCTCGTATAACAATAGTTACAGTACAATCAAGATGGCACCTTACGAGGCTCTTTATGGACGGAGATGTATGACACCTCACCGTTGGTCCGAACCGTCGGATAAGATTGAACTTGGTCCGGAGTTGATTGAGGAGACCACGAAAAAGATTAAAACAATTCAGGCAAGATTGAAAGCGGCAATTGATAGAACCACAGCTTATGTGAACAGAAGGCGCCGCGACTTGGAGTTTGAAGTCGGTGACAAAGTATGGTTGAAGGTGGCACCAATGAAGGGAATAATGAGATTTTGTCGGAAAGGGAAGCTAGCTCCGAGGTATATTGGCCCATTCGATATTTTAGAAAGAATTGGAAAGGTGGCTTATCGTTTGGCACTACCGGAGATCTTGTCAGCTGTGCATAATGTGTTTCATGTAAGCATGCTCAAAAAGTGTATCATGGATCCGACGCAAACGATTCCAGTTGAGGAAGTGCAATTGGAACCTGACTTGTCTTATAAAGAAGTGCCAATTTCTTTGTTAGCGAGGGATACTCGCAAATTGAGGAGCAAGTTAATACCCATGGTGAAGGTGCAATGGTCGCACCATTCTGACAAAGAGGCAACCTGGGAGACGGAGAAGGATATGATTGATCGCTACCCTCAAGAGTACCAACGCCTTAAGGAACTCTTGGAGGGCCAAGAGTCTTAAGGGGGGAGGATGTTACACCCCACCTTTTTCCGGCAACAATCTCCGGTGATTAGAGTTCTGAAGGTATGTTTAATCTGTAATTTGTGGAGTTCGATAATTGTTGTTATGTTGTTGTTGTTGTTGTGGGAGTGGAATTGTTTTGGTATGGTTTTGGTTAAGTTCATTTTAAGGTTGAATTTTGTGAGTTAGGGTCCAGCGATCGCCCGAACGAGGAAACGGTACGCCTGCGTTTCGCCTGGACACTTGCCGAGTTTGAGTCTTCCTGGAGCCAGGCGATCGCCTGAACTGGGGGATGGCTTCGCCTGGATCTCGCCTGGGTGCCTGGCCAGTTGGAGATTTACTGGACCAGGCGATCGCCCGCTTGAGCAAACGGGTCGCCTGGTTTTCGCCTGGGCACCTGTAGTGGTGTTCTTCAGGGGTCAGGCGATCGCCTGATTGGGGGATACGGGTCTCCTGACCGTCGCCTGGACCAGTTATTTAAGTCGGGCAACTCGTTTTCAACCGCAGTTTCGCATTTTCAGCTCAAAAAATACTCCGAACTCTCTCCCAACTCGGTTTTGCTCCTATCCAAGTGATTTTGGACTCTTTGGTGCGTGGAAACGGAGGATTCGTGCGGGAATCACTACAAGAACAACGAATCAACAAAGGTTTCACTCCAACAACACTTTGTGGGTGAATTTGGGAAATTGCCCAAATTGTGAGGTTGGTATTTTCGTGATCTCTTGATTCATTTGACTTAGTAGTAGTGTTTCTATGTTGGATTAGAGATAGAAACACACTTTACAACACGAATTGAGCATGAATCGAAGAAATTCGAATTTAGGGTTCTTCTCCTGGGATGAACGAATTTTGGGTGTTTGTTAAATTGACCTCAAATTAGTGTTGTTGGGTAGTTTTAGAACAACATTAATACTTGGTAAAAGGTCCAACAATGGCTTAATCTATGAGCTAAGAGAAAACTCATAGGGTTTAGGGTGGAGAATTGAAGTGTGATGTTTTGTTGATTTGAACTCAAATTGTTGTTATTGGGTATGTTTAGAGCAATATTGACAATTGGAACATTGTCCAAATATGCTCCGATTATATACCTAAGGCAATGTTCATCCGGATTTTTGGTGGAAAGTGGAAGCATGTGTTTTGTGTGGTTTAAGGTTTCAAGCATGTTTATGCAATGAATTTGAGCAACTTTAAGTCTTGGAGTGAGGTCCAATTGTCAATGGATATTGATGTGTTCAATGAAAGTGTAATGTGGAAAGTGTGTGAAATGTTTAGGTGATATGTGAAGCAAGGATTGAAGTGGATAAGGAAGAAGATTGGTGTTGATGCTTGGCTGCTACCCTCTATGGTTGCGTTTGCTTTCGATTCGAGGTAAGGGTTCGACCTACCTATATTATTGTAATGTAGGAAGGTTGAGGCAAATCTTGGGCCTCGATCTTTGACGTTGGTCTTAGATCGGGATAGTGGAGCCCCAAGGCTAGTCCCATGGTAGGAGTGACGGTGCGTAGGTACAGCTTTGCTTCGGTGTCGTGGTTCGTGTGTCTGTGTGACCCGAACTAACTGGGATACGGCACAACGGATGGCGTTCGCATAGGGGACCAGTCCGAGATAGGGTTACAATCCCTTGAGGACCGTGACGGCCTATGGTTCGCATCATTCCGGTAGGTTCTGTTACTGTGAGTGGATGCATGGCGAATGCCGACGCATGGCGATGCCGGTTGGACCGGGGAAGATCTAGCCATGGTCGGGGAAGATCTAGCCATGGTCCGTGACTTATGGGGTGAGTGGATGCATGGCGAATGCCGACACATGGCGATGCCGGTTGGACCGGGGAAGATCTAGCCATGGTCTGGGAAGATCTAGCCATGGTCCGTGATTTATGAGGTTTGTCGGATGCATGGCGAATGCCGACGCATGGCGATACCGGTTGGACCGGGGAAGATCTAGCCATGGTCGGGGAAGATCTAGCCATGGTCCGTGACATACGGGGTTTTGGATGTTGTGCACACATCATATATTTCTGTATATGTTCTGATCTGTATGTTTGCTATCTATATGTATATCTGCTCTAATCTGTCTTTGCAGGTTTGTCGGAAGAAACATCGTTACTACTGCCTAAGCTCTTACTAGGTTTTTCTTTAAGAAAAACTCACGCCCCTTACTTAACATTTTTCAGGAGATAAGGATTCTGGGCCAGGAGTAGGATTTCCGCAAGGCTGTCTGGTTAGCTATTTTTGAGGGTTTAGCAGCACCTGGACTTTGAGTTCGGGCTCCTTATCTATTTCTTTATCCGACGCCCGACTTTTGTACGGTTGCACCTTCTGCCTGTAGTTAGCTCTGTAGCATGATACTCTGTTGGCATGTAGTATTTCGATAGCATGTTATCGTAGGTCTGTCTGTTCATCTGAGATTGATTGTGGTTATGTATATATATGCGTTCTGCTCTGAACTGATTGAATGAGTATGCTGATCTGTGCGGAAGCCTCTATTCGGTAGTGAAAGAACAGACTTCCTTTTTGATAATCTGATTTCGATGTTCTGCTTCTGGTATTCTGTTTATGGGCGGAGCCCATTGTTTCTGTTGTCGTGATCTGTTTCTGTGCATGAATTGTTATACTTGATCTGTTGTTAGAAAGGGACCTACTGGGTTAGTTAAAGGCCCGCAAAATAATCTCACATTAGCTGCGCGATCCTGGTCCCACCTTGCTTACCACCGCCCAACCGGCCGGCGACCGCTTCCCGCCGGGTCCGGAAGGTGTCTGACGGGGGAGGTGGTGACAATTTGGTATCAGAGCCCCGGTTAATTGGTTGGGTCAAGGGTGCGTTAGGATGGACAGCCCTGGTCGACTGATCGATTCCAGGATGGTTGTGTGTTGAGACTGGCCACCTCATCACAAGAACCATGTTGGAATGGTAAGTGGAACAGTAGGCGGTTTGTCTAAACACACTTGAGAACAACCAAGAGATGATTTCATTGGTACTGGTAGTTTGTGACTTGGTACTGTCTGTGGTTACTGCGTAGGACACCAGTAATTGACTCCGGGTGCAACAAGAGGTGCCTGGGGGATGAGATGCCATAAGGTGCATGATGGTAATTTAAATTACCTCTCTTGTTAAAAACAGACGGTTGATGCCAAGTGAGAAATGTGTTATTCCTAAGCAGTACCATGGGTTATAAGGGATTGTTTGGTATAAGTAATTTTGAGAATTGATTTGCATCATGCATTGCATTCATGCTACAGAGCTGATAGGATTACCGATGTAGGTAATGCTAACCGTTAAGTGAACCCTTTTATGTTCTGGAATTTCAGTAAATGGTCAACACTCGACGGACTCGAGCGTTGAATGATTAAGCAGGAGGAGGAAATCCTGCTCAGGATGTGAATGGAGGAAGAGGTAGAGGTCGAGGGAGACCTCGGCGAAGAGCGGCACCAGCTCAGCCCGCACCGAGACCTGATCCGGAGCAGATGGCCCAAGTGTTGGGGCAAATGACTCATCTTGCTCAATAACATGTGGGCAGGAACAGGAGTTGAAGAGCAAGGGAGTACACATGTTATGAGTTCTCAGCCTACTGCGGTAGGATCGACCGATCCTAGCTATCAGGCTCATGAGGAGGACGTTGAGGCGGATGATGTGCAATTTGAAGAGCATGTGGATACAGAAGAGAGGAATCTGAATCTAGGTGCGGAAGTCGACCCACAGCCCCGTCGAGGGAGAGTGCGGGCTAGGCCCGATTCTGTTGTTGAGGTACCGAGAGCCCAGAGGCTCAAATCTGAGAGTGCAACCAGCTCTGATAAGCTTTCCTTGATGGAGCGGTTCGAGCGCTTCAAACCACCCCGTTTTTCGGGCAAGGGTGGAATGGATTCGGCGGAGACTTGGTATAAGGACATGGACAGGTTGCTTGGGAGACTTGGTTTTCCGGCAAACGAGATGGTATCCTTGGCTACCTTTTATTTGCGAGGCCCAGGCGTATGATTGGTGGGAGACCACTATGGCCACTCGGAAGGCCGACTTTGTGCGTAGGAAGTTGAAGGACCCGGGCATGACGTGGGATGAATTTTCTCACTTGTTTCATGAGAAGTGGATTGGTTATGCCGCGACAGATAGGCGGCAACTGGAGTTTGATACCTTGACTCAGGGAAGCAAGACTGTTGCGGAGTATGGGCACGAGTTTGAACGCTTAGTGCGTTATGTGCCTCATTACAACACCAATGAGGAGGCCAAGGCAAAGAGATTCATGAGAGGGTTGAAGCATGACATCAGGAAGTACTTGGCACCGTTGAACATTGATAGGTACCATGAGGCTGTGCAGAAAGCACAGAAGATTGAGAATGAGGACATGGATACAGCTTCGGTCACACAGCCACCGAGATCGACGGGGATTGTCATTGGTGGAGTTAGAGGATCTGGACGTGCTGGACCTGCACGAGACCACAGGACAGGCGGTAACTCTGGTGGGCTTGGATCGAAGGATAAGGGCAAGGGGAAGGCAAAGGTAGCAGAGCCTTGGTACTGTCAGACATGTGACCGGAGCCACACCGGCCCGGTTTGTTATAGGGAGAAGGGTATGTGTTACCGATGTGGGTCTACTGACCACATGATCAGAGATTGTCCTTTGATGGCGACTCAGGGAGTTGCAAGGCCACAAGGGTTTCAGAGTTATGCTCCTCGTGGGCGTGGTGTTCCTCAGTTTGGACCACGACCCCGACCACCGCAGATGCGACCACCACTACAGAGCCCCGCCGCCAGCGCACTGCAGCAAGGCGAGGATGAGTGTTTCAGATTGAGCGTGGTGATGCGGCTCAGAAAGGAGCACTAGCAGGTATGGTGTTTCTGAATGGTATTTCCGTTCGTGCTCTTTTTGACACAGGTGCTTCAATTTCTATAGTGTCACAGAAGTGTGCAAAGTTTTTGCAACTTCCTGTGACTCATTTGTCTCAAGTATTCTGCACGGACCGGAGTCGATTCTGCTCAGCAATGAGCTTATCAAGGGTTGCATGTTAACTATTGGTGAGCGACAGATTTCTTCTGATTTGTTGGTGTTGGAAACATCACATTATGATGTGATTCTGGTATGGATTGGCTCTCGGAGCATTCCATACGGATAAATTGTCTTGCAACGACGCTTAGTGGTGTCGGATCAAGTATTACCACTTGTTCCCCCTCGGATGTAGAGGTTGTTCGAGAATAGCATGGAGCTTGAGTAATGGAGAAATTACCTGACGGATGAAGGCGAGTACTTTGGACTCAACGATGCAGGTACGCGGATGGAACTTGATAAAATTCCGATTGTTAGATACTTTCCGCAGGTGTTTCCTGAAGAGTTGCCAGGTATGCCACCCGAGCGGGAGGTGATTTTTGAGATAGTGTTACAAGCCGGAGCTACACCTATCTCCATTTCTCCGTATCGCATGCCGATAGTTGAGATGAAGGAATTGAAGAAGCAGTTGGATGAGTTGTTGGCTACGGGGTTTATCCGACCGAGCAGATCACCGTGGGGAGCCCCGGTGTTATTTGTTAAAAAGAAGGATGGAACCCTCAGACTCTGTATAGATTATAGAAGGTTGAATGCGGTGACAATTAAGAACAAATATCCGTTACCACGGATTGACGATTTGTTCGACCAACTCCGAGGAGCTAAAGTGTTCTCAAAGATTGATCTCCGATCAGGTTATTTCCAAATGCGTGTGAAGGAAGAGGACATTCCGAAAACTGCTTTTCGCACGCGTTATGGTCACTATGAGTACACTGTCATGCCTTTTGGGCTGACAAATGCCCCGGCAGCTTTCATGAATTTGATGAATGAGGTTTTTCGTCCCTACTTGGACAATTTCGTGGTAGTTTTCATTGATGACATACTCATTTATTCACTGGATGAGGATGCACATCAAGAGCACTTGAGAATTGCCTTGGAAACTTTGTCTAACAACCAGCTGTATGCAATGTTTTGAAGTGTGATTTCTGGTTGCGCGAGGCAGCATTTCTCGGGCACATCATCAATGAGAACGGAATTTCTGTCGACCCGGAGAAGGTCAAGTCTCAGCAAGAGTGGAGGCAACCCCGATCAAGAAAGGATATCCGTAGTTTTCTCGGGTTAGCTGGTTACTATCGTAAGTTCGTACCAGCCTTCTCGGTTCTTGCCTCTCCACTCACGCAACTGACCAAGAAGGGTAAGGCGTTTGTATGGTCGGATGAATGTGAGAGGAGCTTCCAAGAGCTCAAGTGTAGACTGACACAGGCACCGATTCTGATTCTACCTGACCCGTCTCAGCCTTATGTCATTTATACTGATGCCTCACGAACAGGTCTGGGGTGTGTGCTTATGCAAAACCAGCAGGTAATTGCTTATGGGTCGCGACAGCTGCGACCACATGAGGAAAACTATCCCACTCATGATTTGGAGCTTGCTGCGGTTATGTATGCACTCAAGCAATGGCGGCATTATTTGTTGGGAAATAAATTTCAAATCTTTACTGATCATAAGAGCTTGAAGTACTTGTTCACGCAGAAAGATCTGAACATGCGTCAAAGAAGGTGGCTCGAGTACATGAAAGACTACGACTGTAGTATCGAGTACACCGCAGGCAAAGGAGTAACGGTGCGTAGGTACAGCTTTGCTTCGGTGTCGTGGTTCGTGTGTCTGTGTGACCCGAACTAACTGGGATACGGCATAACGGATGGCGTTCGCATAGGGGACCAGTCCGAGATAGGGTTACAATCCCTTGAGGACCGTACGGCCTATGGTTCGCATCATTCCGGTAGGTTCTGTTCTGTGAGTGGATGCATGGCGAATGCCGACGCATGGCGATGCCGGTTGGACCGGGGAAGATCTAGCCATGGTCGGGGAAGATCTAGCCATGGTCCGTAACTTATGGGGTGAGTGGATACATGGCGAATGCCGACGCATGGCGATGCCGGTTGGACCGGGGAAGATCTAGCCATGGTCGGGGAAGATCTAGCCATGGTCTGTGATTTATGAGGTTTGTCGGATGCATGGCGAATGCCGACGCATGGCGATGCCGGTTGGACCGGGGAAGATCTAGCCATGGTCGGGGAAGATCTAGCCTTGGTCCGTGACATACGGGGTTTTGGATGTTGTGCACACATCATATATTTCTGTATATGTTACGATCGTATGTTTGCTATCTATATGTATATCTGCTCTAATCTGTCTTTGCGGTTTGTCGAAAGAAACATCGTTACTCTGCCTAAGCTCTTACCGGGTTTTTCTTTAAGAAAACTCACGCCCTTACTTAACATTTTTCAGAGATAAGGATTCGGGCCAGCGGAGTAGGATTTCCGCAAGGCTGTCTCAGTTAGCTATTTTGAGGGTTTAGCAAAGACTGACTTTGAGTTCGGGCTCCTTGTCTGTTTCTTTATCCGACGCCCGACTTTTGTGCAGTTGCACCTTCGCCTGTAGTTAGCTCTGTAGCATGATACTCGTTGGCATGTAGTATTTCGATAGCATGTTATCGTAGGTCCGTCTGCTCATCCGAGATTGATTGTGGTTATGTATATATATGCGTTCTGCTCTGAATTGATTGAATGAGTATGCTGATCTGTGCGGAAGCCTCTGTTCGGTAGTGAAAGAACAGACTTCCTTTTTGATAATCTGATTTCGATGTTCTGCTTCTGGTATTCTGTTTATGGGCGGAGCCCATTGTTTCTGTTGTCGTGATCTGTTTCTGTGCATGAATTGTTATACTTGATCTGTTGTTAGAAAGGGACCTACTGGGTTAGTTAAAGGCCCGCGAAATAATCTCACATTAGCTGCGCGATCCTAGTCCCACCTTGCTCACCACCGCCCAACCGGCCGGCGACCGCTTCTCGCCGGGTCCGGAAGGTGTCTGACGGGGGAGGTGGTGACACCCGAGAACGAACGTCCTGACCCCGAAAAATATTTTCTGCGGAAAGGTGCGGAATGCTCGTGCGACCTCAAATATGTTGAAAATTCACTTGTATATGGTCCCGATAAATTTCCCGAGCTTACTGATCGACAGGAAATGTGTCCCGCACCTTTTAACAAAAACCCGGGGCTTCACTGAAATATCCCCGCAACTGAATACAAACCCGAGACCTCAATTACCCAAAAGAACACTTGATAGAAATCTCGACCTTCATAATATGCTGCTAAACCCGGTTTAGCAATTTATCAGATAAAATTATATAAACCCGCAGGGGTGACTGTAACACAAGTAATCAAAAAAGTCATCATCCTGAATGCCCGCATGTGTGGCTGGGGGACCGGTATCTCGGGCCGATAATCCCCCTGGGGATGCGTGAAGCCCAGGCCCAAGTCGACATTGGCCTGCTGCTGAAGATGCTCATACCGTGGAGGCGGCTGATGGAAGGGCTGAGGCCGCGGCTGCTGTAAGGCCGGAGGCCGCGGCTGCTAGAAGGCCGGAGGCCGCGGCTGCTGGAAGGGCTGAGGCTGGGACAAAGATCCAGCTGACAAGTGCGGCGGCGTCGCGTTAAGCGGGATGTACCCCCCAAAACGCATGGCCGACCAGATGTTGCTGACGGCCGAATCTAATGACCGCAACACATCCTCCTTCCAACCATCAAGAGCAGCATCCCGAACCCCGAGCGCCGCAACCCGACATCTGAGGTCACGGATCTCATCCGTGTCCCTCCGATGATGGTCATCCAGCTCAATCTCGCGCTGAAGTTAAAATTTTAAAAAATTTAATATTTGTAATATAAATAAACAAGTTAAATTATAGAAGTTAATTAATAAAACGATATTTTAATTACCTGAGATCACTGAGGTGGCTCGAAGCGCTCCAGATGCCTAATCTGGGGAGGACACCGATCCAGCGTCCTCGGGTGGGTTGGCCCACAACGGATCTGTAGATCTCATCATCGATCGTCGGGTACGGCCCATCTAGCCCATACTTGTCAATGAGACGCGTCCTATACTCCTCCTAAGTAATAATACAAGTAAACATACGTTAAAAAATATTGAAACAAACAATAATTTGAATTAACGAAAATAAACGAAAAAAGTATTTTTATATGGAGTAATTAATTTTTTTATATAAATTAAATAAATTAAACTTAGATATTTAAACTCTGATGTGGTTAAAAGAAATTACCATGTCTTCATAAACTCTATGTTTGGACTTATTGCCAAACGACTTGATCTTTGAATGATTCACGCTCTTCGCATTCTTTTTGTTCTTCTGAGATTCGTCCTTGAAGTCGTTGTTGT
The DNA here is from genome assembly GCA_024586325.1 of Stellera chamaejasme. Taxonomy (NCBI): domain Eukaryota; kingdom Viridiplantae; phylum Streptophyta; class Magnoliopsida; order Malvales; family Thymelaeaceae; genus Stellera; species Stellera chamaejasme. The sequence goes on from CM044983.1 coordinate 36,212,863, forward strand.
TGTAATACTCGAGTAGCAACTTCCATTTGTCCGGGTTGATTCTATTTGGGATGAGCGGCAGCCAATCTAGGCAGTTAGGATTGTCCGGATCCAGAGGATGTTGTCGTCTGCACTTCTTCCGGATGTTGTTCTGCGTGTTCTGGTAGAATTTCACGAACCATATTAAAAACAAGAGTGCAACTTTTTCAAGAAGCCCGGCTCATCCCACATATGTTGTTCATGTTAATTATTAAAAATGCATCACTGTTATCTAGTTTATAACAAGTGTTAATTAATGTACCATATTAAATATAATTGTTAAAATACCGCGAACTTATCTGCCCAGTTTGCGAGCTCGTCTGCCGTCTGCTGGAAGTACTTGGGAGGGAATCCGGAGAAGCGGTTCGCGCAGACATGAGAAATCGCTCGTGTGATTTGCTCCGAATGCAAACTGCATATAAACACAAACCGTAAGAAGTATAGAAACATCTAAATAAAATGAATAGTAAAATTATTTACTTTAGAGACTTACTGTGCATTGCGAACAATGAGACGTCCATCAAGTCCAGGGACCGGTGGTGGTAGTGGAGGCGGGGGGGCTATGGCACTAAGGGTGGACGCTGCGAGGGCGGTGAAGCGTCATCACGAGGTGCATCACCAGGTGCATCCTGATGCACCGAATCGCTGGACCCTGCAAGAGAGTCCTTCGTACGCGGTCGAGATAACCTTGGTGAGCGACCACAGGAACTACGGGTGAATGACCGTCCCTGAGTACCCGAACTCGACTCATCCCGAGGATCGGGAGTAGACGCCATAACTCAAAAACATTTAAAAATGAACAATGTAGTGATTTCGATCTAAACTGCTTATCATGTTGATCTATTATTTTATGTTGATCAATCAAGTAGGTATGTCGATCTAACAAGATAGTGATGTCGATCTGACTAGGTAGTGATACAATTGCTCTTCAACTTTAGGACGAATGGAAGTGGTTTAAGTGGTGGTGGATAAATGGTAACAAAAAATGATAATAGATAAATTGTCATGACTATAAAAAAACTATAATAGTATAATAAATAAAAAAAAATTCTATTAAAAGGAATGTATTTGTTCTATTGTTTATTACTTAACCATTACTATAAATAAAAAAACAATAAAAAATGAAAGTCCAAAACAAGGGCAAGAAAAGAACACTTTATTAGAGTGAAGGTTGTGTTGTTTTCGTCATAATTTGGTGAAGAAAATGTGAAGTTTTTAAAATTAATGTGAAATATGTGAGAAGAAAATATTATAAAAACTAATTGATTTTATAGATTTTTGATGGTTTGTTAACGCAAAAAAAATACTTAAAGAACAACAAAGTGACAACTAAAATAAAATGTACTATTACAGTACTACTACAAGGACACTAGCAAAAAATAGAGCAGAAAAAAACCTAGCATAGGAATTATTTGGAGACACTTGATAGGATGTATAGAGATAAGTAAGAGCAAAGAATTACCAACAAAGAAGCACAAATTTAATTTGAGAGACTGGACAGTTTCACTTGATTATTGGATTAAATTAAGATAATGTAATGGACTGCATGAATTAATTATACTCATTAAATATAAATTATTTATTTAATGAACTTTTATGATTTAAATAGATATAAAAAAATCAATCTTATCTAAATTATTAATATACATATATGATATTCTCGTTCCTAGGATGGGAGCGGAATCCCAGTTGAGTGATTGATGATGATGATGGTGTTCTTGAGACTCCAAGCTTACTGTTCACAGTAATCTGTAAAAGATAAGAAGAATACTCAGAATTAGCAAGAGAGGAGTGGGGGGCGTGTAGTAGCTTACCCAGTTTAGGGTGGACATCCCCCTATTTATAGGGAGATGCCAGGAGAAGAGCCTCCCAGCTTGAAGCCTTGGACAGTGTGAGACAGATCGACAAGTCTGCCGATGTAAGGAGATAAGTCTGTGTCGATCTGATTGGAGATAAGGCGGCCGTGATGATGAAGATCTCAGCAAACCGCCTTAGAAAATTCACCTGTAAGGGAATGTTTGGCGTACAAATCTGGTGAAGATCACTCGTGCTCGTCTTTGGCCTCCTCATTGGCTTATTGATGTCAGATGACCAGGTGGTCTATTTCCAAGTGGAGCAAGTGGCAGGCGAAGGCCTGCAAGGGGCGAAGGCCCAGATAGAATACAGCCAAATAAGGAGTGAGGGTCGCACGAACCTGAGTGTAAGGGCCTTATTTGGGCGGGGCCAGTATAGGCAAGAGAGTCCTCGCGAAGGCGAGCTGAGACTGCGGGAGTAAGATCCGCGAAGGCGAGTGAGATCGCAAGGGCGAGTATTTAGACCGCGAGGGTGGCCCGCGAAGGCCTAAGAGACGCAAAGGCGAGTATGAGACGTCGCCCAGGCAAAACTCGAGGCCCGCGAGGGCAAGACCTCGCGCCGGTGAGACTGGAGACCCTGCGAAGGCGAGATTAGAGACCGCAAGGGTGAGACCTTGCTCAGGCGATATTGAAGACCATAAGGGTGAGACCTTTTCACAGGCCTTGTACGATTCTGATGGGACGCGAGGACGCGTTTGCTTTGGTAGTGTACCAAGATGCCTCCTTCTGAGAGCGGAGTATGGGCAGGGTCCTGTACTCCGTTTTTTTTAAAGTACTTTACTGAGGACTGATGTAGTAGCCATAAGTGAAGACCTTTTATGATCTGATAGTTCGTGTTGGTTCCTTCATGATCCTTGTGCGTTTTTTGAGGGGGCATTCGCTTGGGTAGTGTACCAAGATGCCTCCTCCTGAAGGCTGAGTATGGGCAGGGTCCCGTACACTGTTAATATCCCAAGTCTTGGAGCAGGCGAAGGCGCTATGCTGCTTGTGGACCGTTTGGAGTGCAGCGGCAGTGAAGGGTCTCTTCAGCATTTAAAGCATGAGAGATAATGGGAGATGGAAGGTTTACTAACCGTTGTGGGGTGTGGCACGTGGCGCCTCAGGAGTCGATTACGCTTTTGAAAAGCGTTTCTTCATTTCCACACGGAAGGTGAGGGGTTTACTAACCGCTAGATGCTGGCACGTGGCGCCTTAGGAGCCAATTACGCTGAAAAGCGTTTTTTTCATTTTGGCGGGCTTATAAAAGCGTATCCGAGAAGATTGAAGCCTTTCATCTTCATTCTCGCACTTTCTTGCTTTCGTACTGAGCAGTGTACTTCGCATTCTTGCGTTCTTGAACCGTTCATCGGCAGTTGGGAGCTTTCTTGCGGTGGTTCCCTATTTTTCGCTCGAGATTCCGCCGTTCATTCGCTCGTTTGTCGACTGTTTCTTCCGTTTTACCACCGGAAACGTATCAGGTAAGATCTCGTTTTCCAGCACAGGGAGTGCTTCAAGTTTTCTGAGCGCACTGAGCGCTTGATGAAATGCCTCTGCTGAGCCGTTTCGACTTAAATGCTTGTTGCTCGATTTCTTTTTTTTGCAGAGATGGAATCCAAAGAGGCCGTTTGCTCAGTGCTCGCCCCCGTGGAGAAGACCATGGTGAAGTTTGAGAAAATCCATCAGGATCTGGTGGAGGCCTTCTGGCCTGTGAAGGCGGTGCCGGCATTCTCGTCCCGCTCGGGTGTCTGCCGGGCGATGGGTTGGCCCGCCACCGAGGAGAACATGGAGAACCGGGTGTTGTGCCTGTTCACGGCACAGCTTGCGGCGGGATTGCGGTTTCCCCTTCCGCAGTTGGTGCAAGATTTATGCGCCGAGTGGGGGATGCCACCAACACAGTTGGCACCCAATACCTTCCTGACCATAGCGGGGTTTATTGTTGCCTGCCACATGGCCGGCGTGAAGCCCTTTGCCGATGTCTTCAACTGTTTCTACCGGCTGGAGCTGAGGAGTGGGAGTGCGTTTTTCTACGTCACTCCCATAAATGTTGGAGGTAACCACTCCATTTCCTTAACTGCCTCGCCCAAGTCCTACCACAACTGGCACGGATCCTTCTTCTTCCTGCCCCGTGACAACTCGTGGGACTTTCCCGTGGCGAGGACGCGGTTACCCGTGCAAAGCATCGCGCGGAGGCCTGAACTGACTCATGAGGGAGTGCGGTGGCAGGCATACGTCCAACTACTGGGGTGGTTGGATGATGTTTTTTCAAGGAGCGCGTGCGACGAGCTCTTCCCCTTCTCGGCTGCCCAACTGGACGAGACCACCCTGAGGTGGGCTGGGATCAGCACGGGCTTCGTGCTGGACCCTGAGGTGCCTCCGCCATACGAGGGATGGGCCCCCGCCCACCGTGGGACGGCGGTAGACTCTCTCTCCGCGGCGCTGGCAGGGCCCAAAGGTATGTTTTGCATGTATATAAGTATTTTGTACAAGTGTAAGAGGTTTGGTAGAACCTGGTCTGAAGTTTTTCTTCATGTTTGCAGATGCCTTCACAGAGTCTGGCGAAGGCCGGGGCAAGAGAGCGTCCATGCGCATTGCCCAGCAAGTGCACCTGGCATGTGCATTTGGGAAGAATGCCCCTGCTGAGGCTGTCAAGGCGTTGGGACGCATCGTCCCCAAGCAGCCAAAGAAGAGGGCTGGCACCAAGCCCTTGGTGTCTTCTCGGCCTCAGAAGAAGAGGAGAGTGGCTGCTGGTGCAGCGCAGCCTGGTGAGGGGAGTTCCTCTGCTGCTGCCGAAGAGGCCAGGGAGCCTATAGAGGCAGAGGGATCTGCTGCGATCCCTCCAACTGAAGAGGCGGCGAAGCCGGCTGAGGAGGCCAAGGGGCCTGTTGAAACAGAGGGGTCTGTAGCAGTCCCTTTAACCGAAGAGGCTGAGGAGCCTGTTGGGGAGGAAGCCCCCAGTGTCGTGGAGGAGGCTCGTTGGTGGAGTGTTTGGTGGTGGAGTGTTGCGCTCCCGAGTTACGTTATGGTTAACGTGGGAGGAGCTTTCCTCCGTCGAGTGAACAGAGAGTTCTCCCCGTTGTGGGGGAACGTTACTTGGAGATGGTTCCGATCGTGGATCGTTGTCCGTGTTCGTCGCGGGAGGATTCCTCCGTCCCTGACGGCTGTGCCTACTCGCACTCCGGGTAGTTGGCATGGCTTACTACTTGTGGTTTGTAATATGGGTTTACGAGAACTTTTTGTTTCTTTCGTTCCCACAGACGGCGCCAAACTGATATTCTCGTTCCCAGGATGGGAGCGGAATCCCAGTTGAGTGATTGATGATGATGGTGTTCTTGAGACTCCAAGCTTGCTGTTCAGAGTAATCTGTAAAAGATAAGAAGAATACTCAGAAGTAGCAAGAGAGAAGTGGGGGGGCGTGTAGTAGCTTACCCAGTTTAGGGTGGACATCCCCTATTTATAGGGAGATGCCGGAGAAGAGCCTCCCCCAGTTGAAGCCTTGGACAGGCTGTGCGACAGGACTGAAAAGTCTGTCAAATGTAAGGAGATAAGTCTGTGTCAGACTGACTGGAGATAAGGCGGCTGTGATGATGAAGATCTCAGCAAACCGCCTTAGAAGATTCACCTGTAAGGGAATGTTTGGCGTACAAATCTGTGAAGATCACTCAGGCTCGTGCTGGCCTCCTCATTGGCTGATTGATGTCAGATGACCAAGTGGTCTATTTCCAAGTGGAGCAAGTGGCAGGCGAAGGCCTGCAAGGGACGAAGGCCCAGATAGAATACAGCCAAATAAGGAGTGAGGGTCGCACAAACCTGAGTGTAAGGGCCTTATCTGGGCGGGGCCAGTATAGGCAAGAGAGTCCTCGCGAAGGCGAGCTGAGACTGCGGGAGTAAGATCCGCGAAGGCAAGTGAGATCGCAAGGGCGAGTATTTAGACCGCGAGGGTGGCCCGCGAAGGCCTAAGAGACGCAAAGGCGAGTATGAGACGTCGCCCAGGCGAAACTCGAGGCCCGCGAGGGCAAGACCTCGCACCGGTGAGACTGGAGACCCTGCGAAGGCGAGATTGGAGACCGCAAGGGTGAGACCTTGCTCAGGCGATATTGAAGACCACAAGGGTGAGACCTTTTCACAGGCCTTGTACGATTCTGATGGGACGCGAGGACACGTTTGCTTGGGTAGTGTACCAATATACTACCCCATACTAAGTATTTTGCCCCCCCCCTTAAAAAACATTTTATGTAGCTCCGCCACTGGTTTAAGGTAATGATAGCTACTGACTACAACTCCTCTCATTTTCTCTTCTATTCTTCATAATCTTCATATGATTTATTATTGACTAAACATCGCAATGAGTTTTATCATTTGAACTTACACCTAAAGCCATCATGAGTCAAGTAAAGTAAATAGCACAAAATTTGTTTTACTACTTAGAGCTTAAAACAATTTGCACAGTAAACATAGAAATGAAACATAATTTTCGTTACACTGACATGCATAAAATGGTATAGGAGGTGAAAACATAAGTTCTGGAATCTTATCTAGAGCATAAAATGGTATAGGAGCTGAAAACAACCTTACAACAGAAGAGTTGTTCCAGAGAAGACATAAAGCCCAACGTGAAAGAAACTTGCTAGTCTTGCTTAATCGTCGCTGCTCTTTTCTCCAATGTCCTCTTTGCTGCAATCATCACTCTGCCAAGAAGTTCCAATGGTAAGTAGCTGAATAAAAGTTTTATTCTGCTTTCTTCGTCTGATAAGTATTGTACTATAATAGGGATCTGATTTAATATCATTATTAATTGAAGGATCAAAATCACATCATAGGTGATGGTTCATCGATCTTTCTACACCATAGAGGATACAAGTTTTTCTCAGTGGTGGTGATGACCATGTTGGTTGTTTCATCGTCCATTACATAATTGTTGGTGATTTTCTTATGCCTCTTATTGTCATGCTTAGAGTGGATGGTATTCAAGTTGAAGGTCCCTCGTTTGATGTTGTTTGGATTCACACATCTCTTCAGTTCCATTGCAACACCTTTCCTGGCATTATCAGCTGTCACTTTTCTTACATTTAATCCCAACGAGTGGTGGAGCACAACCCTCATACATGTTGCCACCTTCCTTCCCGTGTTTGGCTTAGCTTAACCTTGACCATCGAACTTCTCAAATTCCATACGTAATCGTTAATACTAATTTAAAAATCTCATTCGTACTAGTCATCAATGCGTTCGTTGAATTTTTTAAAACAATAGTTGTGATAAAAAGTAGCAAATTAAAATAATAGATAAATCCACAAAAGTAATTGAAAATATAAGAATAATAGAATGCACATATTATAATTTGGGATTTCAACATTTTTTCATAGTGACACCTTTGAATATTGAATTAAGTAAATTGATGATATATTCTAAAGTATACAAAGTCTTTCATCAAAATTAACTCGCTCAGTTAATTGATTTAATTATTTGAGGTTAGAGAGTGTTAAATTTCATCATTCAAGATGTGATTAAATTGCTTGAATTTAGTAATAGGAATTTAAAGTTATGTTTGCATTAAAATTTTAATAGTATAAATTTTGCATTAATGTTTGAGAGTATGTGAAATATATTTAGTTTTTTTATGTAATATCTCTTTTTTTCAATTTGTTTTGAAATTTTTCACTTTTCATGTCTAATTGATTTTAGTTTATCTATATCTTTAAAAAATGTTCTCATAAACTAAACATATCAAATAACGCTTTGTGTTACTACACTTTCAAAAAAAAACACGCATAAGCAAAATTCTAAACCATAAGTTATAGGATTGTAATGCAAAAATAGATATAAACTTAGATTAAATGAAATTTAAAAATTTTAAAAGAGAAATGAAATTGAATTACTTTTGATGTTTAAGTAATTATGTTCCTTCAATTATACCTAAATTTAAGTCACTTAATTTGTAAATCATTATTAATTAGATTTTTGAAAAAGAAAAACAAATGACTTTGATTTTCACAGTTTTATATTAACTTTTGGCCTAGCTCTCTTGTAAACTCCACTCGCAATTATCTAAATTAAGCCTTTCAGCTATGTAGTAATTCACATAAACAATTCTCTATCATAAATAAACGTTTCCAATTAAAGAAACTTAAAAGGAAAACAAATAAACATTTCCAATAACAAAATATATAAAAAAGTGTGATTCAACATTTAATAGTTGTTTTCACCTCCTATACCATTTATTTTTTTTCTTTCAAAATAAACTTTAATGTTATTTTATTTTTCTCTTTCAAAACAAACTTTAATGTTTCATTTTTATTTCTTTTGTTTATCCTTAAATTTCCTCATGTTCCACTTCCATTTTTTAACTTTAGATTCCGAAATTTCATTTTTGCTATTGTTTCTTTAAATGTCAAATGTTTCTCACTTTATATCTTTTTTAATATTTTTGCTTTGAGTTGTATAGTGCATGCATTTATTTGCTTATGTAATTTTGTTAGCTAAGAAAATTTTATTTTACCGAATCTTAAGAAAGGGTTCTAACTCTTATACTTTCCAACATGATTTCATAATTCTTATATAAATTTTTATTATTCTAAATGTGCAATCTTTCTATGTTAACCTCTGCAGCTTGTGTGGAACTTGAATGAAAATCTTTAGCTTTTTTGTCGATATGACCATTCAATCGTGTTTTACTTTTATTTAAGTTTCGTTTAAAGGAATGATTTTTTCCTTTTTTCATATGATATGAATCCTCTAATTTAATTGTTGTCATACTCATAACATGATATTCATGTGTAAATATTGTTATTATTTTTTTCAAATATGTTTTTAATTCAATTTATGTGCTTATGTACTTTTATTAGCTAAGAGAGATTGGATTTGGTAAAATAAATTTTTCTTAAAGAATCTTAAGAAAGGGTTCTAACATTTTAATACTTTCCAATATGATTTCATAATTTTTACATTCTTATTATTCTAAACGTAATAATTTTATGTTAAACCCTAAAATTTGTGCGAAACTTGAATGGAAATCTTTAGTTTTTTGTCTATATGACCATGTAATTGCGTTTTACTTTTATTTAACTTTCATTTAAGTGAATCTTTTTTTTTGCTTTTTTCTTATGAATCAGATAATTTAATTGTTGCATACTTGTAGCATGACATGCAAGTGTAAACATCGTTATTCTTTTAAAAAAAAAAATCTATTATTAATTCAATTTATGGTATGAAATAATGGTGTAAAATTGAATAAAGCTATTAAGGATAAATATTCTATGCATGTGAACTACCAAGTTAGTGATGACTCTTGAGAGATTCTACTAAGTTACATTATGCATGTGAACTACTTTTAATGATTAATAGGATTTGATAATCATGTGAAACATGAACATGATGCCAACAATTATTCTAGACATATTGTCCATCATCAGGTCTCACTGTTTTTATAGGTTTGCACCTATTTAGATGAACTAGACTACATTTCATTGAAGTCTCATTTTGTCTTTTTAAACAATCAGATTAGCAGTAGAGTTGACAAAGATGCTGGTAAAAAAAATCAGATTGACAATAGAGTTGACAAAGATGCTGGTAAAACAATTAGATTGGCAATAGAGTTGACAAAGATACTTGTAAAACAAGACCATTCGTGCTTTTGACCAAGCAGCGAGACTAGAGCAACAATACTATTTGCATGGAGCATATAACGATGAGAACCGACATTAGTGGCACTTCAAACTCATCGCCTGAAATGCCATTGTTCATTGCAACCCGTTTAGGAAACTTAGAGATCTTTGAAGAGATCATTAAAATGTGCATCCTCATAAAATTGACCTTGTCAACGAAAAGGGCCACAATGCATTACACGTGCCTTTCATTTACAGTTAGTATCAAATGTTCAGTTATTTTAAAAAGATTGAGGTGGTGCAGAGAGAAGTAGCTATATAGATTGACAGACTTGGCTACTGCACAACCTTGCACCATGTTGCATTGATGGAGTATCGAGCTGGAGGAACAGAGCGTACAATTGCTCTTCAACTTTAGGACGAATGGAAGTGTTCTAAGTGGTGGCAGATAAATGGTAACAAAAAATGATTATCGATAAATTGTCATGACTATAAAAAACTATAATAGTATATAACTAGAAGTAATAAATAAAAATATGTCTATTAAAAGGAATGTATTTGTTCTATTGTTTATTACTTAACCATTACTATAAATAAAAAAACAATAAAAAATGAAAGTCCAAAACAAGGGCAAGAAAAGAACACTTTATTAGAGTGAAGGTTGTGTTGTTTTGGTCATAATTTGGTGAAGAAAATGTGAAGTTTTTAAAATTAATTTGAAATATGTGAGAAGAAAATATTATAAAAACTAATTGATTTTATAGATTTTTGATGGTTTGTTAACGCAAAAAAAATACTTAAAGAACAACAAAGTGACAACTAAAATAAAATATACTATTACAGTACTACTACAAGGACACTAGCAAAGAAAAGAGAAGAAAAAAACCTAGCATAGGAATTATTTGGAGACACTTGATAGGATGTATAGAGATAAGTAAGAGCAAATAATTACCAACAAAGAAGCACAAATTTAATTTGAGAGACTGGACAGTTTCACTTGATTATTGGATTAAATTAAGATAATTTAATGGACTGCATATACTCATTAAATATAAATTATTTATTTAATGAACTTATATGATTTAAATAGATATAAAAAATCAATCTTATCGAAATTATTAATATACATATACTACCTCATACTAAGTATTTTGCCCCCCCCCCCAAAGTTTTTTATGTAGCTCCGCCAATGGTTTAAGGTAATGATAGCTACTCACTACAACACCTCTCATTTTCTCTTCTATTCTTCATAATCTTCATATGATTTATTATTGACTAAACATCGCAATGAGTTTTATCATTTGAACTTACACCTAAAGCCATCATGAGTCAAGTAAAGTAAAGCTGAATTTATCTAAACATCGAAACTCTGTCTCCGTATTAGTCGGAGTGGCTTTTTTTGTCGTTATTTGTTTTTTTTTCTCTTTAGTTGTTTAGGAAAAAAATCATGTTCTGTCCAGTACTTTTTTATTTTATTCACATTGGACCCAAATGTTTGAGTTTCGTTATTTAACCATTTCCCTTTCGTTTTGCTTTTATTTTGATATGATTCTCTTTTTCTATGTGTACTCCATTTTTTTGCTAGAACTCTCTTAAAATTGAATTTATCTAAACATAGAAACTCTAATCCTGTATTAGGCGAAGTGGTTTCTTTCTGTCCTTTTTTTTGTTTTTGGTTGTTTAGGGAAAACTCATGTATTGTCCAGTACTTTTGTATTTTCTACACATTGGACCCAAATGTTTGAGTTCTGTTATTTAACCATTTCCCTTTCTTTTTACTTTTATTTTGATATGATTATCTTCTTTCTATTTGCACTACATTTTTCTGCTAGAGCTCTCATAAAGTTGAATTTATCTAAACGTAGAAGCTCTGTCCATATTAGGTGGTGTGGCTTTTTTTTGTCATTTTTTGTTTTTTGATTTTTGGTTGTAATAACCCTAAAATTTTCAGTCTGAACTAGCGGTATAAGTTGCGGTAGGATTTATATTATGTCTTGGTTTTGCATGCCTATTTTGCTTACTTTCATATTTCCATCATTCATGTAAAATTATCATTTCATGAATTTTATATATTTTCATCATGTAAAATTTTCATTTCATATACATATTTGTTTTTATTATTTTTGGTGAATATTAATATTTTGATCATTTTATGTACGTATCATCATTTCACATAAATTAACATTCACTGCTTTTGTTAACATTACTACACTTTATGCATTTTTATGATTCACCTTTTCATATACATGCGAACATGTCATCATATTGATAGCCTTCGGACGATCAAGCGGTGGCGGGAGCTAGGATGGAGCTGCTACAAGAACCTGTCATCATATTGATAGCCTTCTAACGTTTTAATACTTTCCAATATGATTTCATAATTTTTATATTCTTATTATTCTAAACGCAATAATTTTATGTTAAACCCTAAAATTCACAATATTACTTTACATATTTATTTTTTTCTTTGAAAATAAACTTTAATTTTATTTTATTTTTCTCTTTCAAAACAAACTTTTATGTTTCATTTTTATTTCTTTTGTTTATCCTTAAATTTCCTCATGTTCCACTTCCATTTTTTAACTTTAGATTCCGAAATTTCATTTTTACTATTGTTTCTTTAAATGTCAAATGTTTCTCACTTTATATCTTTTTTAATATTTTTGCTTTGAGTTGTACAGTGCATGCATTTATTTGCTTATGTAATTTTGTTAGCTAAGAAAATTTTAGTAAGACCTAAATTTTTAATCTATTTTTGTTACAGTTTAAGTAATAATTAACATAATTGTAAAACAATAAGAAAAAATTAAAAAATGTGTCATTTTGAAAATCTATCTCAACGTCACTTTCTCTTAGTCTTTTGAAGTTCATTGCACTCATCCAACCCTTTAGACGATTTAGTTTTCATATTATACTCTTTTAATAAAACATTGTTTTTGGTATTTATGTTTAAATCAAATTGTTGGTAAGAAAACCTATTTTATTATTTTTTTTAGAAAGTTAAGACTTGAAATTATGATGTGTGTGTGTGTGTATATATATATATAAATATTATATATATATATATATATATATATATATAAATGATCAATATAACTTTATATAACTTTATATGTCTTGAAGGAAAACCGATTTAAGTATTTAAAGTTTTCTATAATGACCAATTTCTAAAATAAAAAGAAACAAGGAATATAACATTTCATAATTCAATGTCAACATTTTGGCGTAACTCTCTCTTGATCCTCAAACTTCTCTTTCACTGTCTTTTAAGCTAGCCCTTGATGTTAACTGATTGAAAATTAAAGAAAACTTTCTCTAAGGAGAAAACATAAAAACACACATAAGTATAATGAATCAATATTTTATAGGATTAATATAAAAATATACAACATTAATAAATTACATGCAGATAGAAAATTCAAAAAATAAACAAACAAAGAACAATGATTTTAAAAATTTAGAATATATTATGAAAAACATGAATACAATAAGGTGGTATCTACTCATGGTTATAAGGCATATATATATATATATAAACAAATATATACTCCCTTAGTTTGACTTGAATTTGTATAACTAAAAATATTTAGAGCATTCATAATAATATAAATGTAAGAGCAAGAGAAATATTGAAAAGACCTATCATTCAATAGTTTTTTCTAAATCCCCGAACTTGAATTTTGTAGCTATTACTATCTACTAAATGTAGAAAATCTGTCCTTATTAGGCGCAGGTTTACTTTTTTTTGTCATTTTTTTTGCTTTTTAATTGTTTAGGTAAAATATTCGGTATTATACAATATTTTTTTATTTTCTAGATATTGCACTAAAATATTTGAGTTTTTTTATTTAATCATTTTCCTTTCTTTTTGCTTTTATTTTGATATGATTATCTTCTTTTTATTTGTACTCTATTTTTCTGCTAAAGCTGAATTTATCTAAACAACGAAACTCTGTGTCCGTATTAGTCGGAGTGGCTTTTTTTGTTTTCTCTTTAGTTGTTTAGGAAAAAAAATCATTCCAGTACTTTTTTACATATTAGACCCAAATGTTTGAGTTTCGTTATTTAACCATTTCCCTTTCTTTTTGCTTTTATTTTGATATGATTATCTTTTTCTATTTGTACTCCATTTTTTTGCTAGAACTCTCCTAAAATTGAATTTATCTAAACGTAGAAACTATGTCCCCATATATATTAGGCAGAGTGGTTTTTTTCTGTCCTTTTTTTGTTTTTTGTTTTTGGTTGTTTAGGGAAAAACTCATGTATTGTCCAGTACTTTTGTATTTTCTACACATTGGACTCAAATGTTTGAGTTCTATTATTTAACCATTTCCCTTTCTTTTTGCTTTTATTTTGATATGAGTATCTTCTTTCTATTTGCACTACATTTTTCTGCTAGAGCTCTCATAAAGTTGAATTTATCTAAATGTAGAAGTTCTGTCCGTATTAGGTGGTGTGGCTTTTTTTTGTCATTTTTTTGTTTTTTGATTTTTGGTTGTAATAACCCTAAAATTTTCGGTCTGAACTAGCGGTATAAGTTGCGGTAGGATTTATATTATGTCTTGGTTTTGCATGCCTATTTTGCTAACTTTCATATTTCCATCATTCATGTAAAATTATCATTTCATGAATTTTATATATTTTCATCATGTAAAATTTTCATTTCATATACATATTTTTTTTTATTTCTGGTGAATATTAATATTTTGATCATTTTATGTACATATCATCATTTCACATAAATTAACATTCAGTGCTTTTGTTAACGTTACTACACTTTATGCATTTTTATGATTCACCTTTTCATATACATGCGAACATGTCATCATATTGATAGCCTCCAGACGATCAAGCGGTGGCGGGAGCTAGGATGGAGCTGCTGTTGGAACCTGTCATCATATTGATACCCCGAATGCTTGGACATATACAATTTTGAAGACTTCGACTCGTTCAACAATGGGTATCATCAGTGCACAACGATTAAGATTTCCTTCCCCCTCACCTGTAAAATCGTATTGTAATAAACAAACTTATTTGGATATTTTAGTTGTATTGAAAACATTTAATTAGAATCTATTTATTTTAATTTATTCTTTAAATTACTAATTATGCATAACAATTATTAATTTGTATTATACATTAATATTTATTAATTTTATAGAATATACTAATTAAATAAGTTAAAGCAAAACAAAACCTTGGTAAGGGGCTGGTAATGGGCTGGGGCGCTACCAGCTTGGGCCAACTAGACTTGCCATCGTGGCAGCTGGTAGCACTAAACCAGCTACCAGACCCGTTACCATTGGGTAGCGGCCTGGTAACGGGTTTTTTGGAGGAGACGGACTGATTTGCAACGTCGTAGCCCGCTAACAAGCCCGTTACCAGTCATAACGGTGTGGTAACTGATCGGGGCATTACCAGGCCCCAGGTAAACACATAGTGAGTATATGACTTAATTATATACAGGCATAAACTAGGTAGTGATGTCGATCTAACAAGATATTGATGTCGATCTAAACTACTTATCATGCTGATCTATTATTTTATGTTGATCAATCAAGTTTTATTTTAACCCCAAATGTTTTCAAAACTTGCAATTTGACCCCAAAATTTTGTAAAAGTTTCATTTTCACCCTAAAATTTTCAAAACTTGCAATTTTCACCCCAAATATTTTTAAAACTTGCAATTTTCACCCTAAAATTCTCAAACTAACAACAACTAATTAAATACAAATAATTTAATAGATAACTCACAAAAATTCATAATAATGCATAAAAAAGCAGAAAAATTATTTGCGACTATGTAAATGAAACTAAATAAATAATACCACTAATAATCATAAAAATCTAACAATAATCAACAAAACCACCAAAAATCATCAATAATTAACAAAATCACAAAAAACCTTACCTCCTTAAGTTGGTGTAGTAGTGCGGTGGTCCGGCGGGACAGCGCTACGGCGATCTGGTGGAGAGATGGAGAGGAAAATTACTAAATAAAAAAAAGTAATGAAAAGAATAAGAAAATGCATTGTATAGGCCGAAAATTAGTATAGAGGAAGGAAACTCAACGAAAAAAAGAAAAAACTTACCTGAAATCGACCCAAAAATTTCGCCGGTGAAGGCTGGATGCGAAAACTGATGAAGGTGAAGAAAAAGAAGAGTCCGGATGGACTTAAAGGACCTTAGCGTGGCCTTACCGCGTGGATTGCCGTGGTAAGACCCAAGCTTGCGCTTTTACCGCGGCCTCCCGCGCGGTAAGGCCGTGGTAAGCACAGATGGTGCCAATTTAAACTTTTTCCTTTTCCCCCCATTTTTGAAACGTGTGTGGATATTGTAGGCCTAATGGGCCCAGTTTAATGCGACCCAAATTCATCCCATTCCGTGTTAAAAATTTATAATATGATCCAAATGTTTTCAAAACATGCAATTTGATCTTAAATTCTTTAAAAGTTAGGATTGGAACTTAAAATTGAGCATTGTTCAAAGATACATTAAACTTTGAGATTGTTGTCAAATTACACCATACATTTTACTATATTTCCACCGGATCATCGTCGTCATCATCATCATCTTCCAGAAGGTTGTCCAAATGATCTATGCGCTCGGGATTTGCATGATGATCCAATAATGATGGGGTCATATCTGGTCATGGGCATATACTTTCACCAATTGTCGTCAACTCTTGCAACAGATTAGCAGTATCTATCTCCGACTCTTGCAACGGATCATCCTTAAAGCTCTCGGTTTAGTTTTGAAAACGGTCTACCAATTTTTCAGATTTTGTCTCTTTGAAGGGTATTCGAGGTAAACCACTTGTTCCGCTTGGCTGACAAGAATGAATGGGTCTTCTAGATAAAGTTTGGATGTGTAGTCAACATCGATGATCCCCGAAAAATTGTCATAACAGATACCTTTATTCATGCAAAACCACGTACCTTTGAGCACCGTAATACTCAGATTATTTCTGTACTGAAGGACAATGATTCGTCAATCCAACCGTAGAAATCCATATAGTCTTTTGCATTTGTATCCTCGAGGACACAGACGCCCCAATTAGCAATCAACTTGCGATGACCGTGATGTTTTGTATGAAACTTGTACTTGTTCACATTTACACCGCGGAACGATTTAGCTCACAATCTTGGTCCACAGGCCAAGGCATACAATGTTGGAGGTAGCTTTGCCTCATTTGCAGACGCCTACGCATTAAAAAGTAATTTAAATTAACTAACATAGTTCTAGAATATATTTATATACAAAAACCAATAAATTGCACGACTAACCATATTCCTGAACCAACTTCAGAATTGTCTGAACCAACTTCAGAATTGCACAAGTCTGGAATTGTCAACACCAACGTCATCCAAGTCTAGGAAATTTTGTTGAGCCAATTCGTTGAATCGATCTATAAATGGATCAACTTCCCGACAGTTTTGCAGAATATAGGTTTGTACATGTTCTCTTTCTCCGACCGTCAACTCTGGAACATGCGCTCTGCCAATTGGTTTTGATGGGTGATCAAATATTGATAGTCCGCTCGGATTGAAAATAACAGGAAGAATTTCATTACGTATGTTAGGGTTTACACGTGTTCCCTGATTATCTTTCATGTAATGCTCGCAAAAAGTCACAACCTCCTGTATCAGAAACTTTTCAATGATGGAGCCCTCCAAAAATCTTTTGTTCACAACTTTTGCTTTCAATCTTTTCATGTTCCTTTCGAAACTATACATCCACCAATATGACACAAACCCACAAGTTCGAAGATGCCAAGGCAGATGCATGGTGAGATGCTCCATCGAGTCAAAGAATGGTGGAGGGAATATTTTCTCAAGTTTGCACAGTGTAATGACGATAAATTCATCCAACTTCTCGATATCTTCCAATAGAATATCATTTGAACAAATTAGCCTAAAGAAAGTCTCTGCCCTCATTTGATCCCACGGTATCCCGAATGGTGGGAACATGATATTCTGGACCTCGCTTAATATCTGGTGGCCTGATTCAAACTCACATCTCGGTATACAATATGTGTGTTTCCATGATTGCTTGTTGTTACGGAGAGCATGCCATTGCGGTAAAAATCTTCTATGACAACCAAACCAACTCGTTTTCTTTCCGTGAGTCATCTAGAAACTATGAACATCCTCCATACTGTACAGGCATGCAAGTCTTCCGTGCGTGCTCCACCCTGATAACATTCCGTACGCCTGGAAATCACTAATTGTCCAAAGCAGACATGGCCGCATGTTAAAGTTTTGATTATGATGTGCACCCCAAGTTTCCATGCCTGTATTCCATAGATGCTTCAACTCGTCGATCAGTAGACGTAAAAATACATCAATGTTACGGCCCGGTGACTTTGGACCGGAGATTAGCAATGGCATGAAAGTGTAAGCTTCCTTCATGCATAAATCAGGAGGCAAGTTGTAAACCACGATGAATACAAGCCACATAGAATATGATTGTCCTGAGTTTGACAATGGGTTAATACCATCCGTACATAAACCCAATCGAACATTTCTATACTCATATGCAAAATTAGGATAACACTTATCATCTGTGCTTAAATTTATAAAACTCCATCTATATGATATCTAAAATCCAGTGATCTCAACCGTTCCCTTGCCATATATGACATTAAGCGAAAAACACGTTTACATAAAGATCTAATATTTGAGAACTACCTGATATCGACATGATCATTAGTTGGTGTCACTTCATCTGCGTCTTTCTTGGGTGGCTCATCCGTATTATGTTTGTAGATGTGGTGCTTTCGTTATGTACTTGACTACTTTTTTTATATAATGGGGGTAGGGGATTGGGGATACAAGAGGCTCGAACTCGAGACATCTACAAGTATCCTCAGGAGTTGATAAGAACCTTCCTGGTGTTTAGGAGGTCTTGTTCTAATAGATCTAGCTCGTGGACACAACAATGGCGCATAGACGTGCTGGGAACCCTCACCTCCAAGTCCGCTCACTTCCTGAAATATAAAATAGTGTATTTGAAAGCCCAATTTAGAGTTCATGTGATGGAGTTAGAGGCTCTCAAAGTTGCCGCCCAATTCTGATGGCATGAGTCTCGAACCTTGGTGTACATGCATCTGCGCCAATGCCTTGCGCTTGGTGCACTATACTTAGGTGCAAGCCTTTGCACCTTAAACTTCCTCCTTGGTCTCCCATCTTCAAGCCCAAGTCTTCAATCCTTCCAGCCAAGCCTTGATGCTCCATGTCATGCTCCTCACTTTCGGCCCAAATCTTCATGAACACTGCTAGTGCCTCTCTTGCCTTCCTAGCCCGAGCCCTTGTCATTAGTGCCCCAAAGTTGTGAAGGGGCTTGGGGCTGACCTTATGTGCACTTTAGGAGCTGGAATCTCATTAGGAGCATGATTACTTTTTATTTTAAAAGCCACTTGTTATGGTCACATCGAGCGGGTTGTGACCCGGGTGACCCGGGGCTCCGGTTTTGGCCTGCGGGTCACGGTTTTGAGCGGTCAGACAGCTCCCGGGACTTATCTGAGCATTATTTATGGGAATCCTTCGGGGTTTGAGGTTGTGTGGGTCCCCCGGACATTTCCGCCGAAAATATTTTTCGGGGCCGGACTTGTCTCGGACGAACAGTGGGCTCGGTAGCGCTCCTGGGACCTCGGATTGGGAAACCATTGGCATATTTGGAATCGTGGTTACGTCCCGAATCTTTTTACGGAGTATATTTTCTGGGGCGGGACGTTCGGTCCCGGGCGACTCCCGGGGCTCGGGACGGGGATCCCGGGGCTCGGGATGGAAATTTTCCGACGGCTTGGGTGTAAAGTATGTTATATTTTAAGACGGATTTTATGGATTTAATTTGGTGAATTTTGGGGCAACCCGGGACGGATTTAGAATTTATTACGCGGGTGCGCGTAATTCCCGGGAGTTGCAATTCTGAGTGACTCGGGACTTATATTTGGATGAGAAAAATAGGTTTTATGGGTTTTATGTTGTCCTGAGTTTGTGGTTAAAGTTTGGTTCCGATCGGAGTAAGTTTGGTAAAAAGTTGCATTTTCGGGCTGAACGAAAATGCAGTTTGGTAAGTATGTGAGATAATTGGGAATTGGCAATTTTAGAAGAAAAGGGAGGCATGGGGCGGATGAGAGAGAGATAAGAGAAGGGCATGTGTCACTTGTTGGTTGAATGAGAAAAAGGTAAGAAAAGAATAATATGGAAGATATATATGTATTTATGTAATAATACATATATATGTATAAGTAAATAAAAGAGTAATATTTGGGCATTTTGGAAGAAAATGAGAGTGATGGGGCGTATGGGGGAGAGGGAAGAAAGGGACAAGTGTCCCCTTCTTGTTGAAGGAGAAAAGAAAAAGAAAAGAATTGTGGTATATGTATTTATGTATTGATAATACATAAATGCATATAAGTAAAAAGAGAGGGATTTTTGGTCAACTTACTCATTCTCTTCTTCTTCTCCACATCCGTATCTCTCTCCCTCTCTTCTCTGTGACGCCATTGTTGAGCTCAAAGCTCACAACTGTTTTCCGTCGTTTGGCGACCAAACTTCGAGGTATTGCACTTAAATCGTTCATTGGGTTGTATGGATCAGTAATCTGAAGTCTGTTTTGAAAGATTCAGTGTGGTTTGCAAGTTATGAGCATTTGAATTTTGGAGTGAATAGTGTCATATGCTCATTTGTTTGATTTTTCGGTTCCTAAGTGTTCTCGGCACTTCCTAATGCATGTTTGATAACAGGAGCGTAGGAAGAAACGCACCCGAGGTTGTGCCGATTCGCATCTAAAAATTTGGGTGTAATTTTCGACGGAGAATTTAGCGAAAGGTAAGGGCATTTCTTCTGTGTTCAGAGTAGAATTCTGGTTCTGTTAGTGTAATCGGTTCTGTTAGAAGAGGCTCGGTGTGAAAGCCGTTTTTCCCGGCCCGAGCCTCGGTTTTGGCGCCATTGTTAGTGATTGATTCTGTGAATTCTGAATGCGTTTTCGGTATCTGTGGATCATTTGTGAACAGGGGGTAGTCGGAAACGCAGCTGAAACTCTGCCGAATTTTGTACCGGGACAGCTGAACGAGAATTTCGATTCGGACTTGTGTGAACGATTTGGGAAGAAGGTATGATTTAAAGGTTTGGTTGTGTTTATGGATGTATAAGTAACAATGTTCTAGCTCGGTTTGAGAAACCGAGCTTTCTGTGGATTTTTGCGGGAAAATGCGGGAATGTGCGGGATTGGTTCTAGGGGTCTAATTTGATGAGTTCTGATTAGTTCATGGTTGTTCAGCTTGTTTCAGCTTTGGTAGAGTGGTGCGGGACCATAAAGGTCAAATTTTACTTTTCGGGCCGGGAGCCGGGATTTCCCGGGATTTGTACTGCGGGACAGCTTTTCTGAGGTAAGGGCTCAACTTCTCTCGTTATGCATTCTGGGAGTATTTGCATGTATATCGGGTTTAGTTGAGGCGGGTTCCGGGTGAGGGCAGGGGTTCGGTGACCCTGAGACCCGTCATATGGTAAGATGCATGTTTGTTCTGTTCAAGGCCCGGATGGTCTTGGAGGCCACGGGTTTATGATCTGCTCTGTACATCCACACTAGGTGCCGACATTCTGTTTTGCATATGCATTATTATTATGTGGTTCTGTTCTGTAGTGTCTGCACTGAGGGTGCCGACATTCTATTTGTATCCGCACTTGGGGTGCCGATATACTTCTGTGACCCTACGACAGTTTGGGGGTCGCGACCCACCTCTGCACCGTGCTTTCTGCTTACAGTATATTCGACCTCTTAGAGAGGGTCACGTCAAAGATGGTCAGTTGTTGGGTTCCGGCTTACTTCTGACTCTGCATACATGTGTATATATATATATATATATATATATATATATGTATATGTTTTGCTTGTGTTGTTCTGTTTTGCAGGTTCTGCTCACTACTGCTTAAGCAAGCGGTATCTTACCTTAGCCCTTACTGGGTCCTCCCGAGGACTCACCCTTTATTTGTTTACCATCTTTCAGGCTGTTCTAGCAAACAACCAGCGGAATAGAGATCCGCGGTGCTTCATGATATTTTGGGTTACTCAGAGATATATTGGATTTGTTATGATATGAATTCGTGTTTTTATGGAGATGTTTGTATCCATGAAGCAAAATCCTCCATGTAAGTTACTTCCGGCTATCCGTCTTTTGAGTAAGTTACCGATCCCGACGTCATCGGGCGGGGTTAATATTAAGTTGTATCTCCTCTGAAAGTTCTTCATCGTTTATTAAGTGCTGTTCTTGAATGGAAGAATCGTTTCAATTCTACCAGCAGTTAATTCAAAGTATCCACTTAGATTATAAAAAAGAGATTAACTCATTACGAGATCGAGTTAGAAGATCAGAAATACATATCAGAAATCTTCAGCATGACAGGAATAATGCTCCTGAACGTGTTCTTAGACTTAATATTAGATACATTGAATCAATGATTGAAAGTGAACAGAGGAATATAGACATGAACATGTTTCAAATAGTTATATTGAAAGATGAAAAGAAAAGACTGCTGCAATTCTTTACTCGATTAATATGGTTCTCCAATGGTATAAAATCGCTCTTGAACAAGCTCTTGATAATTTAGTTAATCTTCATCAAACTATTAATATCCTTGAACATGAATTAGCAGTAATAGAGTACCAGATCTATGATTTTGAAAGTTCGATAAATCGATCTTTAGACGAATCTTTTAATCTTTATAATAGAAAATCTGATTTAGTATTCCAAATTCCAGAACTTAAGGATCTCTTTAGAGAAAAATTAATTCGTTATCACAAAATAAAGATTTTATTATCTGTCGCCTAAAATGGTTTTACCTAATTGGTATAAAAACGCATTAGATAATTTCATTATGGATTTAATAATGCTTGAAGATTTGATTAGTTCTAATAAATGGGAACTTAGGACTCTTCAAGATTTATCCCCACCTCTTAGCCTAGAATACAGAATCAATAAAGCTATTAGAGAAGCTGAGTTAGTTGCTTTAATCACCGAAAGAGTAGACAAGTATAATAAGTTACTAAAGAAGTTTAGAGAGTTAAAGACTATATTATCACTTGCTTGATTAAAGATTTGAAACTTGTATTTTATCATTTAAAGATTTGTTATTTCTAATCTTTTAAAGTGAGATTGTTAGTCTGTTAGTTTCTAAAGGTTTTCTTAAGATTTCTAAGATTCAAAGTTGTTTCAAGCGTTGGTAAGCCAGGAAGAACCTAGGGCGATGAGTGGCAGGAGTGTAAGACCACGTTTTCCGCTAAGGTGTTTGGTGTTCCCGTATGAAACAATCAGGGTCATAGATTTTAAAAGAAGATTTTAGATTCTATCTAGATTATTAGTCGACCTTTAAAATGAATAGAATGGCAAAGCTCTTTACTGGTAAAGAAACTGTTTCATTTACTGATCAACATGATGATAATGAAGACTTTAATTCTAGAAATAAATATAGCAGACATAGAGCAGAAATTACATAACTGGTCTATCCCTAAGGTAGATCCAAAAACTATTTACAAAATAGGAACTTTTGATTTCTCCTCTAGTTATTCTATTAAACAAACAGAACAAACAATTCCTCTTAATCACGAAATAGAAACTATTCGTTTAATTAGCAATCAAGCAATTAATCATCACAAAAGGAGTAAATATAAATTTATGCATATAGGAATGGTTCAGATAGCCATCAAAACTCTATTTAGGATAGGAATAGATATTCCTTTAATAATGATCCTCGAGATGCTAGACATTTGAACTTCAATAATTCCTTGTTAGCTATGGCTGAGTCCAACCTTGCTAATGGTCCAGTCTTTTTTAATTGTTATCCAAATTTTTCTGTATCACTTTATGATCCCCATATATTAGATACTTTAAGCTTAACAATCAAAACCAAGAATATGAATTTTGCTTCTAATACTAAATCTATTTGTGTCATCTACCGTGTCTACTATAAAGTTATGACTACCACAATAGAACCAAAAGCTAGATTTAGCTCTTTAAGAGAAGAGACAGTTGTTTTTGAAGCAAACTCTCAAAATTCTTTTGTTCATGTTCCAAAGAAGTTAAAATGGAATGAAATTTCAAAATCCAATCAATGGGATTTGGAAAACTTAATCCCTCACCATTCTTTAGAGACTATTAATCAAAAGGCTTTAATTACTGAATCCACAGATGGATCTGTCAAAATTGATTTTTCAAATTACTTTCCTCAGTCAAGATTTAGTTATTCTGAGGCATCTAGGTCTTCAATTAATAAACCAATTTCGACTTTTCAAAATCAAATTCCTAGGTCACTTTCTTTTGAAAATATTCCGGTTCCTACAGAATTAAGAAATGTAGATTATAATGATGAAATTCCTCATCCTGTCTATGACATAAAAGATGAAGCTTCTTCTAGTATAAACCCTACTCCCAGTGAAATGGAAGTTTTCACTACAAAAGGTTTTATTAATGTTATTATTGAAGAATTTGTTATTGATAAAGAAATTTTAAAGAAAGATTTATATTCCCCTGAAAATCAAGAAAAGGTTACTTGGTATTTCAAAACATTTTCTAAAGAAGAAACTGATGATTTTAAAAGAGAATGGTTTGCTGAGATGGAAGATCTCAGGATACATATTCCACTTTTTACTTGGTTTAGTTCTTATGCTCAAAAGAAAAACATTAATTATCCTTTTTCAAACATTAAACCTATTGCCGAAATCACAAAAAAATGGACTACTATTAATAATAAAGAAGTCGTTTCTGTTCATCCTCCTCCCGAAAGTATATATGTTGTTCCACATCATACAGAGCAACACAAATGTGTCGCTCAACCTTTTAAATCCATCCCTCAGAAAGAAATAGATGATTCTTCAAAATTGCCTTTAATAGCAATAAATTCCCAATTAAATTATACAAACCAATCTTTAATAACTATAGGTGAGCAATTAGATAGAATAGAACTGTTATTACAGATAGGCTAGAGCCAAAAATCATTGATAAACTTAGAATTTCTAGTTTTCCCTCAACTAGCAAAACTGCCGCCTCTTCACCTGACAAAATGATAATCCCTCCTTCCATTAATCCAACTTTAGCTGGTAACTTTGTCCCTATAAGTAGAGATTTTAAATTAAAAGGATTTTCTAATGATAGTTCGATTTCAAAAATTCAGTTGGAAATAGAAAACATTAATAAGCAATTAGCCAAAGGGAAAAATGCTAATATTAATGTCATTTCCGAAATAGAAGAATTAGAAAATCAATTTAGACAAATGAATATTGATAAACCACCCACAGAAATCAATAGGATTAAAAATGAAGATTATTATAGAACAAAAAATTGGTATAGAAAACCTACCCCTCCTGATACTTTAATTGAA
Organism: Stellera chamaejasme; assembly: GCA_024586325.1. NCBI lineage: Eukaryota > Viridiplantae > Streptophyta > Magnoliopsida > Malvales > Thymelaeaceae > Stellera > Stellera chamaejasme. The sequence goes on from CM044983.1 coordinate 36,237,691, forward strand.
GAAGAATCTAATAGTAATACGGTTTATGATGGTAAAGCTATACATGTTTGGAACTTAGACGGGTTTACCGAATACCAAATAATGAATTATATCTGTGAAATGGAATTGGCAGCCAATGCCTACATGTATAATAAAAGTTCAAACCAACAAGCTCTTTATCTTCTCGTACATGGTTTTACAGGACAATTAAGAGGTTGGTGGAATAATTACTTAACTCCAGAAAACAAAAGTCATATTACTAATAGCACCAAAACTGTCATAATAGATGGTGTCGAAACACCAATAGAAGAAAGCAATGCTGTAGAAACTTTACTTTGGTCTATTTTAAAATTTTTTCAAGGAAATCCAGAGGTCATTAGTCAAAAGGATTCTGAAATCTTAATGAATTTAAGATGCCCAAAACTTCATGATTTTAGATGGTATAAAGATGTATTCTTAACAAAAGTTTACAATAGAACAGATTGTGCAAATGCTTTCTGGAAAGAAAGATTCATTGCAGGTCTTCCGAGTCTATTCGCCGAGAAGGTTAGAATGAGAATCAAAACAAAGTTTAATGGTTCAACTCCTTACGATACTTTAACCTATGGTGAATTAATAACTTTCATTAATCTAGAAGGATTAGAACTTTGTACTAATATGAAACTCCAAACCAAAATTAAAAGTGACAAAAAACAAACTAGGAAAGATTTAGGAGATTTTTGCTCACAATACGGTTATGAGAAAGTAGCTGCTCCTTCTACAAAAAAATTAAAAAGAAATAAACAGATTTACAAAACTAGAAAATCCAGTTTCAAAAATAAGCATAAAGATAAGAAGCCTGAATATTCTAGAAATAATTTTTATAATAAGAAACGCCATAGTAGACCTCATAATAAGTTTTATAAAGGAAGAAAGAAAGGACCTCCCACTTGTTGGAAATGTAGGCAGGTAGGACATCTAGAAAGAGATTGTAAAATGAAAGAAAAAATTAACTCACTAAAAATCTCTGATAATTTAAAGGATCAATTAGTTAATTTAATGACTTATGATTCTCCTATTGATTATGATTATAGTCAATCTGATTTTTCTATTAGTGAAGAAGAGGAAGAAGTTCCTTTCCTAAATGAAATCTTTTCTACTGATAATAATTCAACTAATAATTCTAATAATTCTGATTCTGATAATTCTAATTGCTTTGAAAAATGTTATTGTAATATGCTTTCTAATGATTTAGACTCTCTGTATGAAGCAATAGTCCAAGTAGAAGATTTAGAAAAAAGAAAAGAAACTTTTTTAGCTTTAAAACAAATATTAGAAAGAAATAGTGAAGTTAAGAAACCACAACCAAAACAATTTATTAACATATCAGATATTATTAAAACACATAGTAAAAAGGAAAAACCAGCTACCATTCAAGATTTGCAACAAGAGATTAGCAATATAAAGCTTGAAATAAAGGAACTAAAATTTGAAACTCAAAATATCCATAGAACCCTCAAAATGAAGGAAGTAGAAAATTTAGGAGAATGTTCCAATAGTAAAGATCAAATAGATTCTTATTTAAATGTTGTCTCAAAAATCTATTTTCACAAATGGCTTGTCCATGTTAGTTTAATCATTAACAATGAATATCATCTAAATACTATAGCTTTGGTTGACACTGGTGCTGATCAAAATTGTATACAAGAAGGTTTAATTCCTAGCCAATATTTCGAAAAAACAAAAGAAATTCTGCATGCTGCTAATAATCAGAATTTACATATTAATTACAAAATAAGTGATGTAAAGGTTTGCAATGAAGGCTTATGTTTCAAAATGCCATTTATTTTAGTTAAAAATTTAAGCACTAATGTTATTTTAGGAACTCCTTTCATTACTAGTCTCTACCCTTTTAAGGTAACTCAAAGCGAAATAACATCCAAAATCTTAGGAAAGGAAATAAAATTCAAATTCGCTTATCCCATAGAAGAAAAGAGTGTAAAAATTTTACAAAACTCTTTTATAAAACCCTCCTTTATTAATCTACTTCAGGCAAAACAGAAACATTATAATTATTTAGTTCAAGAAGTAAAAGGTTTAAGAATAGAAGAAGAGGTTAATCAATCAGTTACAAAAGATAGAATTCAAAAATTAAGAGATAAACTTGAAAAGGAAGTTTGCGCTTCCATTCCTAATGTCTTTTGGAATAGAAAGAAACATATAGTTGATCTCCCTTATATTAGTACATTCAATGAAAAGGATATTCCTACTAGATCTAGATCCATCCATATGAATGAAGAACTAGAGAAGGTTTGCAAAAAGGAAATTAGTGAATTACTAGAAAAGAAATTAATAAGAAGCTCTAAATCTCCTTGGTCCTGTTCAGCTTTTTATGTCATGAATGCCGCTGAACTTGAGAGAGGAGCTCCCAGGTTAGTAATAAATTATAAACCCTTAAACAAAGTTTTAGAATGGATTAGGTACCCTATCCCTAACAAAAGAGATCTGCTTAAAAAATTACATAGTGCAAAAATCTTCTCAAAGTTTGATATGAAGTCAGGATTTTGGCAGATCCAAATTAACGAAAAGGATAAATACAAAACTGGTTTTAATGTCCCCTTTGGACATTTCGAATGGAATGTAATGCCATTTGGTCTTAAAAATGCTCCGTCCGAATTTCAAAACATTATGAACGACGTCACTCAGCCAATTCAAAATTTTTCCATAGTTTATATTGATGATGTCTTAATTTACTCGCAATCCATTAATCAACATTTTTTACATTTAGAAAAATTTTATAATACAATAAAACAAAATGGACTAGTTGTTTCCCTTCCTAAAATGAAATTGTTCCAAACTGCTATTAGATTTTTAGGTCATGATATTAGCAATGGTCTTATCAGTCCAATAGCCAGAAGTCTTGAGTTTACAACAAAATTCCCTGACGAAATTAAAGACAAAACCCAATTACAAAGGTTCTTAGGTTGTCTTAATTATATTTCAGACTTTTTTAAGGATCTCAAAATAATCTGTAAGCCCCTATATCAAAGACTTAAAAAGAATCCAAAGCCTTGGTCTGAAGAACATACAAAAGCTGTCAAAATCATTAAAGAAAAAATCAAAACCCTTCCTTGTTTAAGCATTCCGAACCCTAGTCCCAATACTGCCCTTATAGTTGAAACCGACGCTAGTAACATAGGCTACGGCGGTATATTAAAACAAAAGTTAGAAGGACAAGATTCTGAATCCTTGGTAAGATTCACTTCAGGATTTTGGAATCCTACTCAGATTAATTATAGTACTATTAAAAAGGAAATTCTTTCTGTAGTTCTTTGCATTAATAAATTCCAAGATGATCTTTATATGAAAAAATTTCTTTTAAGAATAGATTGTAAATCAGCAAAAGATATAATAGAAAAGGATGTAAAAAATTTAGTCTCAAAACAAATCTTTGCCAGATGGCAAGCTTTGCTCAGCAATTTCGATTTCGAAATAGAATACATCAAAGGAAAAAATAATTGTTTACCTGACTTTCTTTCTAGAGAATTTTTGCAGGTCGAATTATCAAAAATGAAGAAAGCAATAATCAGCAAAAGAGAAAAGGAGGAAGGTAATACTTCTTCTTCAAGAATGACCCCAGAAGAGTATTTTCGACAAAGTGATACTTTTCCACCTACAAATTATTCTCAAGCATTAGCTACTCCAAAACCCAGTATTGAACTTAATAATAGGTTCACTACATTGGGAAGAGGTAAGCTTGTTGATTTTGACAACCTTTCCTCAAAACTTGTTTTTCCAAAACCAGCTGTAGCAACAGCATCTTCTAGTTTTTTAACCCCAAATACAAAAGTTGCTACATTCTCAAAATTACCAGACTTTTTAAAGAAACAAGAATACCATGTCAAAAAGGAGTCCTACGAATTTCTTTATTTTGCTGAAAAAGGACTCTTTGATACAAAAAATAAATCAAAAGCTGCAATTGATGCCGTTGTGGAGAAACTTTTCTTCCCAGGATTCAATTACAGCACCATGACATCTCAAAAGACCCGTGAATTCTATGAGTATATTCTTACTGATTCAAAATCAGTGGTTATCACTCATTTCAGGAATTCCGGATCACCTAGAATAAATTACTCAAAAGTCCGGATTGATGGATTCATTTCTCCAGCTGACTGGGGAATGCCTCTATCTAAACCGAGACCATTCCAAAAGGTTACTGATGAATACAAAATATATAATTATGTAGATTACCAAACAGCTTGGACCAACTGTTGGTTCTTGCGTAGTTTCGATCATTCATGGTTGTTCTTCTTCCATGAAAAACTAGATCAAAATTCTCTACCTTTCTGGTTTACTACCGATTGGTGGTTTTTCTTTGGTTTCGAAAAGGAATTCCTTCCTGAAAAATGTCAAGAGGGTTTTCAGTTCTTTCAAACTCTCTTTCCAAACGAGAGGGAATCTTCTCTCTTAGCAAAATTCGCCATTAGATATAAAATTCCTTGGATAACAGCTTGGTCCTACCAATTTTCGGATCAAGGTTTTCTAGAGAATGATATCCCGTGCTTCTGTCGGGAGTTCAGAATCAAAATGTGGGAGAAACTCAATCCAGAGAATGGATCAAAAGCTAGCGTTCAAAGGGACTTTCAAATCTTCTCCAAAGATGAACAAAATGAAGTAGCCTCATTCCTTACAACAAAATCGAAGGTCCATGCAGAATTAGCAGCCTGCTCCAACACTGAAGATTGGTGGAACGTAATTGATGCTCTAGCCAAAGCCAGAGCCCAAAAGAAAGAACAGCAAAAGCCCGATGTCCAAAGGCCCATGTCAACAGACAGTGAAGGGTCCAGTTCAAAGTTAATAACCGTTCAGTTTGCCCAGGACCCATATGAAGATCTCACTTTAGATATGTGAGAATATTTGGGAAAGCGTCAGGACAAAATTTCAAAAGGTACACAGTTCTCTGAAGATAAGGTAGCCTTCAAAGTCAAAAGGTAATTTGTCATCAGGCGAAAATTTCAAAAGATACACAGTCCTTGAAGATAAGGTAGCATCAAGAGTCATTTGTCATCAAGCAGATTACATCAAGCAAAATATCTCGGATTTCAAGCTTCTTCAAATCCGGAAGACAGCTGTTCTAATGAGATCGAAGATGTAGTTAGTATAAATAAGGGTGACTCTCGTCTGTAGAGAGCACGCTTCATTTCACTCAGACATACAATCTACTCTCTTTTTACTCTGAATGTTGTACACCATGAATATCCTTTCCATTGTATCCTGGTTCCGTCCCCCCTTTGGTATCGCAGGAGCAGTAATCCAAGGGAGGTGGAGAGTTGGAATTGGTGATGAAGCAAAGCGGCAGTGACGGAACTAGGAATTTGAGGTTGGGGGGTTAGGTGGGTGTGTAGTTATATTAGCTCCGTACCCTTTTATTGTAACTTTTGGTTTTCCATCTTTTAATATAGTATATTTTATTTCTTTAATATTTTTAGATATAAATTTACAAATTTTATCAACTAATAATAATTTGATATGTCTAGTTTCTAAATATATTTTCTTGAAATTTTTTCTACCTCAAATTAATGTAGATAAATTGAATTCAAATGGATATCGAAGGTCAAACTGTTGCACTAATAAAGGGACGGGGAAGTATATAATAAATCAATCACGAGTGACAGAACTAAAACAAGTAATACAAAAAAATACTAAATTTTACACAAATATCACAAATTAATACACATAAAATAATCAAAATTTTAACATGATATTCTTTGAGATTAATTCTAAAAGTTTACGCGAATGAAGTATTTAAACAATCAATTTAAAATTAATAATTCAATTATTCTTTACTCTCTCACTAGAATTTAAAAAAGTACTCCCTCTGTCCCCAAATAATTCTATATATTTTTTTTGTTTTACAGTATTTAATCTATGATGTTTTATGAATGTTTAGATATTTAAAGTTAATAATTTATATGCATATTATAATTTGAAGTATAAAATTTCTAAATATATTTTTTATGAATTTTTAAAATCTTTTTATCTTTATTAAAATTTGAGTCTAACATTAAACCTTGAAACAGAAAAGTTAAAATGTAGAATTATTTGAAGACGGATGGAGTATGCTTTTGTGCACTTTAGAAAAAATCTAAAACACTTGGATTGAAATTTGAAAATAATTGAATAATTTGGTGGGGTGACACTTTCAATTGATTCTCTCAGAGTGAAAAGGTAGTGATGGAGTGTGGGAAAAAAATGGGAACATTTACATGAAGGATTTTATTTGAATTGGGTTATGCATGGGTAAATAATAAATGGAATTAGATTAGGATGAGTTAAATTTTAATTTTGATTGGGTTTTAATTTTAGGATGAGAAGGTTAATGGGTAAATTATTACATTAATCCTAATATTATATACTATATACGCTATATCCTTCCAACTAATGAGAGTGGCAGCAGGCACCCCTGCCATGGCATAGTTCCGTCATTGCCTATAAAACCCCCTCAGCTTCTCTAATCCCTTCACCACTACTCTCTCTACCTTCCCTCTTCTTTCAATCTACAAATTCAGACAACACAATGGAACTTCCCAAGATTTCTCTCCTCCTCTTTTCCTTTGGTCTCTACCTCAAAGCTGTCTCCGGCGATGATGGCGGCTGGCAGAGCGCCCACGCAACCTTCTATGGCGGCGGTGACGCCTCTGGCACAATGGGTACGTGTTGATAGGTAGTACAAGTAAATTTGTTGCCTAGGTAAATTTGAGATACACTAGCAGTATAGAGTAATGGTGTAAATTGGAATTGGAAATGTAGAAAATGGGCCTGCTTGTTATTAAGGGCCCAGCCCAATAGGCCCAAATATGGAAGAGTGACTGATTTAGGTATTGGTGATGATGGTGGTTGTTGCAGGCGGTGCGTGTGGGTATGGGAACTTGTACAGTCAAGGGTACGGTACCAGCACGGCGGCGCTGAGCACAGCTCTGTTCAACAACGGCCTGAGCTGCGGCGCTTGCTACGAGATGAAATGCAACGACGACCCAAGATGGTGCCTTCCCGGCACCATCACCGTAACCGCCACCAACTTCTGCCCTCCGAACCCGTCGCTCTCCAACGACAACGGCGGCTGGTGCAACCCTCCACTCCAGCACTTTGACATGGCCGAGCCAGCCTTCCTCAAGATCGCTCAGTACCGCGCCGGAATCGTCCCGATCTCCTTCCGAAGGTGAGAAATTTGGCAAATCCCAAACCCCAATCCCGATTTGTGAATACGTTGTGATTTTGAATTGGATTTTGGGGATTTTGAACAGAGTGCCGTGTGTGAGGAAAGGAGGGATAAGATTCCAAATCAACGGCCACTCGTACTTCAACCTGGTTCTGATCACGAACGTCGCCGGCGCCGGAGATGTTCATTCCGTTTCGATCAAAGGGTCGAACACCGAGTGGGTTCCGATGTCGAGGAATTGGGGCCAGAACTGGCAGAGCAACTCGTACCTCAACGGGCAGAGCCTCTCGTTCCAGGTGACAGCCAGTGACGGAAGGACCGTGACAAGCTACAACGTGGCGCACGCGGGTTGGCAGTTCGGTCAGACCTTTCAGGGTGGTCAGTTTTAATAACACCAAATTTTTACTGGTGGATTTTTACAGTGGAGTTAAATTGTATATTCATCAAGAAGAAGAAGATGAAGGAGAAGGGCCATGCATGTTTGGCTGTTGCAGAGGTGTGGTTTTGTTGTTGGCACCCGCTAAAGCCTGTTTAAGTAAACTAGGTTTTTAATTAGTTAAGGAAATCACATCAAGTGGTGGTTGTGAATGAAGGGCTGTGACAATTACAAAACATACATCTTGTCATGGCTCTTTCATCATTTATTATTAGTAGTAGTATTTTGCTCTTTTGTTCCATAACAAAAGGCAGATTGTTATTTGTCACCGGTGAAGGAACAGAAATTTGAGGTTGGGGGATAGGTGGGTGTGTAGTTATATCAGCTCTATACCCTTTTATTTTAACTTTTGATTTTTCATCTTTTAATATAGTATATTTTATTTCTTTAATATTTTTAGATATAAATTTACAAATTTTATCAACTAATAATAATTTGATATGTCTAGTTTCTAAATATATTTTTTTGAAAATTTTCTACCTCAAATTAATGTAGATAAATTGAATTCAAATTGATATCGAAAGTTAAAATGTTGCACTAATAAATAAAGGGACGGGGAAGTATATAATAAATCAATCATGAGTGACGGAACTAAAACAAGTAATACAAAAAAATACTAAATTGTACACAAATATCACAAATTAATACATATAAATAATCAAAATTCAACATGATATTCTTTGAGATTAATTCTATAAGTTTACGCAAATGAATTATTTAAACAATCAATTTAAAATTAATAATTCAATTATTCTTTACTCTCTCATTAGAATTTAAATAAATACTCCCTCCGTCCCCAAATAATTTTATATTCTTTTTTGTTTTATAGTACTTAATCTATGATTTTTTTTGAATGTTTAGATATTTAAAGTTAATAATTTATATGCATATTATAATTTGAAATATAAAATTTCTAAATGTATTTTTTATGAATTTTTAAAATATTTTTATCTTTATTAAAAATTTGAGTCTAACATTGAACCTTGAAATAGAAAAGTTAAAATGTAGAATTATTTGAAGACGGATGGAGTATGCTTTTGTGCACTTTAGAAAAAGTCTAAAACACTTGGATTATGGAAATAATTGAATAATTTGGTGGGGTGACACTTTCAATTGATTTTCTCAGAGTAAAAAAGTAGTGATGAAGTGTGGGAAAAAAATGGGAACATTTAAATGAAGAATTTTATTTGAATTGGGTTATGCATGGGCAAATAATGAATGAAATTAGATTGAGGGTTGAATTTTAATTTTGATTGGGCTTTAATTTTATTGGGTTGGATGAAGGGGTTAATGGGTAAATTATTGCATTAATCCTAATATTATATACTATATACACTATACCCCTCCAACTAATGGTAGTGGAAGCAGCCACCCCTTGCCATGCATAGTTCCGTCATTGCAAAGTGGTGGTGGTTGTGCGTTTGTTTGGTGGTAATTGCGGTGTAGGGAGCACCGTGTGATTCTTTGGCCACTGAGACAGTGGGTATATATATATATATATATATATATATATATATATATATTTATCCAACATGTGAAGCAGTGATTTTTATTGACTTGATGATAAGTGATAACAGAACAATTAAGTAGTGTTGTAATTGGTAACATGAGTTTCATGATGATCAGCAAAGGTATAAGGTGCAGGAGCAGTAATCCAAGGGAGGTGGAGAGTTGGAATTGGTGATGAAGCGAAATGGTGGTGGTTGTGCGTTTGTTTGGTGGTAATTGCGGTGTAGGAGCACCGTGTGATTCTTTGGCCACTGAGACAGTGGGCGGCCACGCCACAAATTAATATACCACTTGTTGCATGTCTGGTGTTGACAGGCAGACAGACGGGTCTCTTGAAAGGTGGTTTGGTTGCCTTTGCCTGGTGTTGACCATGGTTTATAAAACCGGACCTAGCAGTAAATTCTGGTTCACTGGCCAAGTTTGTGGAATTGAATTGAAGTTCAACCGGTATTAGTTAAATACTCGGATATCTACCTTTTATCATTCATCTTAAAGTAAATAAGTAATTTATAATAAACTCAAGAACATAGATCCATCAAAGCTCAAAATAGTTAGCACATATATTCTTTAAAGAGTAAAATCCGCGTAGGGTCCCTCTTTTTAAGTTTGCGACCTATTAGTGCCTCATTTAAGTTTTCTTGATGTGATCACTATTTTTAAGTTCGCGACCCATTGTAGTCTTTTCCGTCTATTTTAGTCATTTAATTGGACGGAAGAGAGTAAATGACGATTTTGCCCTTAAATAAATGTTAAAATACACCCCAAAATTTTAAATTTAATCAATTCTACCCCAACATTTTCAAAATTTACACATTTTCAAACTTGAAACAGTGACTTGAATGAAACTATGGATAAATAAAGGGGTTTAAGTGACACAAAGCTGAGAGTAAAGGGAAAAGGACCAAAGTTGTAATTTTCCCGAAAGACAGAAGTCAGCTTCTTCTTCTTCGTTTTCCTCACAGGTCGCCGGAATCTGGGTTCGGCGGCGGCGTCCGGCGGCCGCCCGTGTCCGGTGACTTTCCGCGGCGGACTTAGGTCTAGATGGTGGAGCGTCGGACGGTGATTCCAATGGTGGTGGTGGGAACGGCCGAATGTTGACGGAAAGACGGATCGAAGCGGTTAAACGTCAAAATGCGCGGCGGTTTTTCGCCGGATTTGCCCGTTTCCAGCGTCAGTCGGGTGAAACAAAAGGTAGATTCGGGATCCTGGAGATGAGACGGACCTAATGGGAGTGGTTGTTGGCGCCGACGGTGACCGGAACTCAAAGTTGAAGTTTGAAAAAATATTTAGCCGGTTCGTTTTTTTTCGATTTCTCCTCCCCCTTTGCCGGGGAATACAACTCCTTCGCCGGAGATGCCCTAACCGAGGAGAACCGGTCAAACAACTCCTTCGCCGGGAAATACAACTCCTTCGCGGCCGCCGTCTCCTCCGCCGTCTGCTGCAAGCACGCGTTGAAGAAGAAGAAGCTTTCCTTTCAATTTCTTTTGGGTAAACTACAATTTCAGCCCTTTTCTTTATTCCTTATACTACTTAGGTAACTTAGTTTCATAGGTTTCCAGTTAAACCACTTAGTGTAAGTTTTGGAAACTTTGTGGTAGAATTGATTAAATTTAAAAACACTGAGTGTATTGAAGTAATTAACTAAGGGTAAAAATGTCATTTCACCCTCAACCGTCCATTTTAACGGCAAAATTTGACGGAAAGGACTCCAATGGGTCGCGCAACTTAAAAATAGGATCACATTGAAGCAAAAACTTAAAATGGGACCATAATAGGTCGCAAACTTAAAAAGAGGGACCCTACGCGGATTTTACTCATTCTTTAAAATTACAATGAGCACTAAAAAGTAACAACACCTCATAGATTATCAACAAATGCTCTAAGATCAAGCTCATCTTCATCTGCGGTGACATCTTTATTTGCATCAGCTGTTCCATCACCTAGAAGAAAATATCCACAATTATTATTTCAAGATAAAACTATCTTACTAAAGAATCTATTACACAACTATTTCAAATCCAAGCACAAAAATGATTAAGAGTAAAATTAAACCTTCATTTTCCTCAGTGTTAATTGCATCTTCTAACTCAGCATATTCAAATTCAGGCTGAGCCTCTTCTTCAACAACCCAAAATTCAACTTTGTCAATGCATTCATAGTCAATAGGATCATATTCTCGCTTGCGGCTGTAGAGCCTAAACAATATAATCACAGAACATTAAACTAAAATATACATTAATAATTAAAGAAAAAAGTATAAGTTTCTTGAAATGAATAAATACCTATTTTTCAAACGTAGATTGTAGTGAACATATACCAAATCATTCAACCTTTGATGCTCCAACCGATTCCTTCTTTTGGTGTGTAAATTCACTCCAATTCCTTTCACAACCCGATGAAGCTGATGTTTGGCTAAGAAGACGAATTGCCAACTTTTTTAGGTTAGGAGCATCATGTCCAAACATTTTCCACCACTCATCTACATGCACATCATGAATAAATATTTTGTTAATATAAAATATGTTTTTCATAGAAAGTAAAATAGCAAAAAAAGATTATTACCGGGCCTCATAGTCATTGCAAAATCTATTGTTAACTATTTTCCAAAAGACTTCATTCTCTCCCGAAAAAGTGATAGTTCATCCATCAATGCTTGTGTACTAACCCCAACACCTTTAGTGGCAATGACTTCCAAGAGACCATTCATTACTTCAGACTCTTGAGAAAAATTATCTTGATCATATTGAAATACAGGATTTAACCAATAAGCAGCTGCATGAACATCCTTGCGCAATTGTCTATCCCACATTTCCTGCATGATCTTAGTGTACTGTGCATACAACCTCTCCTTTCCTTGAAAGATATTTTCCACTCCTGTAATAGCTCTACGCATACCTTCATAAACATAACCCATAGCAGGTTTCTCATCTGAATCCACCATGCGCAAGAGTCGAATCAATGGTGCCACAACTTTGACAATCAACAAACAATTGTTCCAGAAGTTGCTATCAAGAATTACTTCTTTCACTTCTTTTGCTCTAGGTGTCTTAGAAATGTTCCATTTTTCAAACTCTTCACTTGCTACCATAGCTTGCAAAACTTGTTTATGATCATAGAGACTACTCAAGGAAATGAATGTAGTAACAAATCGAGTCGCACCTGGATGCAAAATCTCCTTCCACCGCTCATTTCGCCGCAAGAATGCTAATGTCCACTTGTGATTGTAAACAAAAACAGTGATCATGCTCCCAAGTTTCTTCAAGTTATCAACATGAGGCAAGCTACCAATGTCCTTTAGCATTAAATTTATGCAATGGGCAGCACAAGGTGACCAACTAATATGAGGATACTTGTCAGTAAGAAGCCTTCCCAGACTTTATAATTGCTAGCATTATCGGTCACCAAGTGAACAACATTTTGAGCCAACAATCTCCACAATCTCGGCAAATAAATTACACAATGTAGTACCGTCAGAGATAAAATCGAAGCATCAACTGACTTGATAAATGCGATTCCCTTAGGACAATAGACAAGAAAGTTTATCAAATGTCTATCTCTCACATCTTTCCAACCATCACCCATAATAGTGCAGCCCGTTTGTGCCCACTGACTTCTATAAGTTTCAACCAGTAACTTGACCTCTGCTTTTGCATCCGCAAGTAACTTTACTCGCATGTCATAATATGAAGGAGCTTTATACCCAAAACCATAAGAAGCAATTGCATCCACCATAGGTTGAAAATAGTATGAATTCAATGCATTAAAAGGAATGCATGCATCAAAGAAGAAACGGGCTATAGAAAGATCGACCTCATGAAGTTTTTCCTTGCTTTGGAAAACTTGACCATCTTTTTTCTTTTAGTTGTTGGGTTATTTGAAATTGAGTTGTCCACATCCATGGGATTGATATTTGGCTCATTTGTGCTTCTTGTAAACGGATTTACTTCATCCCGATTTTCTTGTCTTTGTCTCTTTTGTTCATTCACTTCATCAAAGCTTCTTTGCAATCGAAAGCGAACATCTTGTGGGACTTTCAAACATGGACCTATATCACCTTTCCGTCCGGTAAGATGCATTTTCATTCTATGTATGCCTCCACCTTTAGAAACCTTTTGACAAAAGTTGCATGTCAACTTTTTTTTACCATCTGTAGTGACCACTTCACAAACATAAGCCCACGTTGGATCATTCTTTCCACGCAATGCTTGAGTTTGGGATTCCACACTCGCTTCGGGAGTTGAAGATGTTGAGGAATTAGGTTGAGCCATTACCCTATAAATTATGAAATGTAGAAATACAAGTTGGATTAGAGGGAAAAAGAAACACCTTATGATTAACAAAAAAGAAATACATCTATATATTTTATCCATGTTATTTGTAATACAAGTGATTATACACAAAAGAAACAGCAAGTATTATACGTTTGTTATTTGATAAACAGCAAGTATATAATACGTTTATATATTATACGTTTGTTATTATACCAACAGCAAGTATTGTGACGGTTCTTATTTGATAAACAGCAATCAAACAAAAGAAACAGAAAGTATTATACGTTTGTTTACAAACGATTGACGGTTCATGTCAACCTTGTGCTACCAACCAAACAGCAATCAACAGCAAGTTTTTATTTGATAAACAAACGATTTCTGATAAACGATTGAACAAACAGCAAGTTTGAATCGATGGTGACCTTTTTGCTAAACGATTGAATAAACAGCAAGGTTGATAAACAATTGAACAAACGTTACCTTTTTGCTGTTGATAGGCCGAAATCATCAAAGGTTGAATCGATGGTGACGATGACGGTGAAGAGCGATGATGAGCGATGATGAGATGTAGAGCGATGGATCTGCTGCTCTTTTGTTCGACTTCGACAGAGAAGAGAAGGAAGAACTCGTCTGATGCAGTGATGCGTGATTGAACTGAAGTTTGGGCAGGAATTGGGGAACCCCTAAGCCCAAACGTTTTAAGCCCAAATCTCCTGAAACCGCCGGTTCGCCGGTTCCGCCGGTTCGCCGGTTTTGGCCGGTTCCGGCGGTTCGGAACGGTTTTCAAGCAGTGGGTGCCAAAGCCGAAACCCGAGCCGGACAGGGCACCGGTTCGCGGTCCGACCGGCCGGTCCGGTCCGGTTTTCTCAACCATGGTGTTGAGAGACAGAGCTCCACCTCGAGTAGTATTGATAATTAATGGGCCGAGCTTCAGCTTAAATGGCTAGGCTTGGCTTGGCCCATTAACACCCCTAGACTGCATGAAGAATGAAGGAGATGATGTTGGGTGTATATGCTAGGCTGGTAGCGGGCTGGAAGAGGGTTAGGCCGCTCGAATTGCTCGTGCCCCATATGTTAGTCTCGAGCTTGGCTCGAATAGCTTGATAGAACCGTTTTAAAACTTTCTAAACTAAATTATAATTAAAAAATAAAAAAATATATAAAATACCATCAAAGTTTATACAATTTAAACACAAATTGATATTTTTTTTCTAATCACAATTATTACTATTAATAAAATACTACTATACCTAACATAAATTATAATATAGTAAAAAATTCAATAGGTTTGATAATTATCGTTAAGTATCGACAATTATCAATACTCTTTAGGGTCGAGTATTGTTCGGCTCGAGCTTGACTCATTAACTTAGCGAGTTTCATTTCAAGCTCAAACTCGATCGATAAGCCCCAACTCGAGCTCAAACTCGAGCTACCCTTTAAAGGCTCAACCCATTTACACCCTTAATCCAACCATTCATACAGAACTAATTTATACCCAGCGTTGCGCTGGGTTAAAGCAAAATATAGTGCAACATGCATTCATTGCATTAATCGTTTATTTAGTTGTTGCTCAAACCTCCATAATATTTTTTTTATAATTATTATAGTTGGAATTATAATACTCGTTCTTTCATCCCGTAGGATTTTTCCTTTGTCAACATTTCTCTGTCGGTGAAGCTGGCCTGCTACCTCCTGGTGTCTGGTTCAGCTCCCTCCACGTGGCGCTACCTCAGCTTGTCAATGCCAGCAAGTGTTGTGGTCCTTTTGGAGTTGGAGTTCCGATCGAGCCAGTTAATTATACAATTAACAAATATGTTGAAAAAGGTTTGGGTGAAATTGTACAATTTTAAAGTAATGTAGTTTACTTGAAAAGTTTTAAAACGTCTGGGCCAAATTGTAAAATTTCAAAATTATGTTGTTCACTTGGGTTGGGCCAAAATACAAATTTGTACAACTTTGCCCCTTACTTTCAATATTTTGTATTAGCTATTGACCTTTTTCATCCTTGTAAGGATCTGACGGGTTCGGATGATATTCATAGGTGGCCTTACCCCCCGTACACCGATCTTCTGGGAGAACGACTACTACGAGCCTTAGATGAAGTAGGAACAGCTGCTGTACAGCTAAGACTCTAGCCCGAATGCTTAAACAGATACAATTTTGAGGACTTCGACTCGTTCAACAATGGGTATCATCAGTGCACAAAGATTAAGATTTCCTTCCCCCTCGCCTGTCACAATTGATGAAGATTTGAAACCTTATGGGGTCATTCAGTGGTGAGGTCAGGAATAAACTGGGGTGGCAGAGACTGATTTAAACATCTATCCTTTTAACTAATTTAATATAAGAAAATTAATTTTATGAATGAAAATTTTCTTGACGAACTAATGAATAAAAGGTTAGTTTCTCTATAATCTAATGGACCTTAGACTGTGCTATCTTATGTGATTTTTGAAAAAACTTGATATGAAATTTATGAGATAAAAATATTGAAGAAATAGATTCAAGTGACATATTGAGAAAGAAAGAGTAATTACGGCCAAAACATTAAAAAAACACCCAATCTACTTAAAAGGCCCGAAAATGCATAATAAAAGGCAAAATCAATAGTGTTACGGTCACCCGAGCGGGTTGCGACCGGGTGACCCGGGGCTCCGGTTTTGGCCTACGGGTCACGTTTTTCGGCGTTCAGGCGGCTCCCGAGCCTTATCCGAGTATCATTTTGGCGAACCCTTTCGTATTTGAGGTCGTGTGGGTCCCCCGGACGTTTCCGCCGAAAATATTTTTCCGGCGCCGGGGGGTTGTCGGGGTCGTCTCGGGACGTACAGCGGGCTCGGTAGCGCTCCCGAGACCTCAGTTTGAGAAGCCGTTTGCAGATTTGGAGTCGTGGGAATGTCCCGGAGGTTTCTATGGAGAATAATATTTGGGGCGGGACGTTCGGTCCCGGGCGACTCCCGGGGCTCGGGACGGGAATCCCGGGGCTCGGGATGGAATTTCTCCGATGGCTCCATGGTAGGTTATGTTATAATTTAAGATGGATTTTATGAGTATTTTTGTGGAATTTTGGTGTGACGGAATTTTGGTTCAGGTTGACACGCTCGCACGTCGGGATTCGTTCGGGTTCAGCGAGCTCGGTAGGACACTCTGGAATGGTAAATAAACATTTGGAACATGTTTTATGAATGTTATAATATCCTGAGGATTGTGTCCAAGTTTCGTTTAATTTGGAGTTCGGTAGTTGTGTTTGGGCCAAAATTGGAACTTTTGGAAAAGTTAGGAGATTAATTTGTATTTGGCTACAAAACAAAAATAATGGAGCATGGGCAGCAGCATGTTTCGGCTGAAAATGGGAAGAAATAAGGGACACATGTCCTTTTCTCATTTAAGAAGAAATGGTATGGGAAAAAGAAGAAAAAAATATATAAGGCTTTTATGTTCATAAATGTGATATTATTTCATCACATTTCTTCTTCTTCTTCTTCTTCCTTCTCCCTTGGTGCGCCATTTTCACTATTCATCAAGCTTGGTGTTCTTCAAGTCTTGGCTCAAATCAAGGAGGAATTGGATCCTTTAAGTGGTAAGCTTCCTCCCTTGCTCTCTTTTCTTGTTGGAAACAAGATTTGGATGGAAAAAGAGAGAGATTTGTGAATGATGGGTTTGTTCATGACTACCATCTAGAGTGATTCTCTTGCTTCCATCTTTTAGTATGTTGTTCTTGGGTTGTAGGGGAGTGAGAATCAAGTGTTAGATTTTGGAAAAACTCCTTGGATGCTAGAAACCTAAAATGTCGAAATTTTGGGAATTTTTCTAAAATGGTGTGTGTTTGTCTTCTTGAATCATGCTTCAAGTATGTTGTTCCTAGCATGATTCTAAGCTTATGTATGGATTCAATTTGATGGAAAACAAGTTGGGTTAGAAACCCCCTTTTGGCCGAATTCTTCAAGAGAAGGGTTATGTTGAATTTGGTTGTTTTGGATGCAATTGGTTAGCATTCTTGGTTTAGAAGTGTAATTGGTGATTAGAATGGTTGTTTGGTGGCTTGATTGGATTGAATTGGAAGTTGGGTGAAATGTTGCTTTGGAACCGAATTGGTTAAGTGAAACTTTTCCTATGTTGGTTTGATTTTGGTTGAATTGGATGTTGAATTGGTATTGGGGTTGAATTTAGGTGTGGTTTGGTGTTTGAAACGTGGATTTCGGGTAAGAAATGGAAAAGTTACTATTATGCGGGTTTATCGGAAAATGTCGGGGATGAATGGTTTAAAGGTTGGATTTGATCAGTTCTGCTTGTTGACTTGTGTTTGTCAATGTATAATCTTGCATTGTCTAAGTTGGTTCTGAATTCGATGTTTACGTGGAAATCGGAATTTTCTTGAAATTCTGCCGGATTTTCGGTTTTGGGTCGGGGGTGTAGTTTGGTAGTGTGGTTGGTAAGGTTGCTAATTCAGCTTGAATTGACAGATTCTGAGGTCCGGAAGTTAGAAAAAGAGAGGTTTTCGGGTTTCGGGTCGCGGTGTGGAAGTCGTCCAGAATCGGTCAAATACTTTGGATTTGTGAGGTAAGGGTTTGGTTCTGTTATTTTGGTAAGATAGGTATATGTTTTGTTTCACTTTCTGTTCTGCAAGTATTTCGGGATTATATGCCTTAAGGCATATTCTGTAGTCTGTAGGTGTATGTCTTGTGGCATACTGCATGCATTAACCCTACGGCAGGTTGTGGGTTCGCTACCCACCGGTGCACCGTGCTTCTGTAATAGCTTCGGCTTCTGACTCCCTTAAAGGGAGGCTGTCGTTCCAATTTGTTATAAGGGTTTATGGCGATTTAGAATCGCACATCCTATGGGATTCTGATCTGTTTTATTACATGCACGATATTACGTATTCATTGCATATATTCTGTATATTGCTATCTTTCTGTTTTGCAGGGTTACATATGCTTATCTTACCCCAAATCCCTTACGGGTCCTTTCGAGGACTCACCCTTTTTGGGTTCTGTCTTTGGGTTTCAGGTAGACCTGATAAGCAGCAACTTTACCTTGCGGGCCGGGATATTGTTTTGGGTAGCAGACTTGGTCTGAATCCCGCGCGAGGTATCTGACGTTTAGGCCTAGGGTTGGCTCTGTAGTTGCATGTGCATACGTTCTGGATTGTTGTGATGATTGTATATATGTATATATTACATTACATTGCATGTTACGGCGCTTGGCGCTTGCTAGATACCCTAGGTTCGGGAATTCTGTATGTATCTATGTTGTGTGCGTAAGAACTCGTCCACGGAGGGCGGGGCTTACTTTCCTGTTAATGCATGAACTGTATGTTTGGTAATGGTGATGTGCTCGTCCGTTTCCGAGGGACGAGACTCACCATGGATTTTATTTAGTATATGTATGAATTTTTTTTTCAGGTTGCTTCCACAATCATTTCTTTTTCGGGTCCGCTACGCGCGGTAGGTCTCGATGGACTGCCATTACGTATCATTCCGGCTTCCGCTTAAGCGTCCGGCGCCCCGCCTCCGCAACCGGGCTCGGGTGGCGTGCGGTGACAAGTTGGTATCGAGCGGGTAAGTGACCATATTGGTCGCGGTGGTGACTTGTAGTGACAACTAATGTTGTACATTTTGTTTTAGAATGGTTTGGTACGGAGATTGGCCACCTCCTTACTTGAACCACTTTAAAATAAAATTGTGAAACAAAGTTTGGTCCTTCAAGTTATCTGGTAGTTGCGATTCCTGAGCTCGGGATTTCTGGATTTTGGTAAAAGTATTACGAGTAAGGGATTGTGGAAAAGTTTCGGGTACGTAAAATTGTGTGTTAGGAAAAGATTTGGTGAAATAAGCATGAACTGCTTCTGTGATTTTATGAAATATATGATTTTATCATTATGGGAAATAACTTCTGTGTCAAGTACTGCATTGCACTACAGAGCCTTAGAAAACTGCTGCTGTTACGGTCACCCCGAGCGGGTTGCGACCGGGTGACCCGATGCTCCGGTTTTGGCCTGCGGGTCACGTTTTTCGGCGTTCAGGCAGCTCCCGAGCCCTATCCGAGTATCATTTTGGCGAACCCTTTCGTTTTTGAGGTCGTGTGGGTCCCCCGGACGTTTCCGCCGAAAATATTTTTCTGGCGCCAGGGGGTTGTCGGGGTCGTCTCGGGATGTACAGCGGGCTCGATAGCACTCTCGAGACCTCAGTTTGGGAAGCCGTTTGTAGTTTTGGAGTCGTGGAAACGTCCCAGAGGTTTTTATGGAGAGTAATATTTGGGGCGGGACGTTCGGTTCCGGGCGACTCCCGGAGCTCGGGACAGGAATCCCGGGGCTCAGGATGGAAATTTTCTGACGGCTTTGGGGTAAGTCATGTTATAATTTAAGATGGAAAATAAGTTGGGTGGAAAACCCCCTTTTGGCCGATTTGTTTAAGGAAGGGGTTTTGTTGATTTTGGTGCAATTGGTTAGCATTCTTGGTTTAGGAGTGTAATTAGTGATTAGTTTGATTAATTGGAAGCTTGAATGGTTTGATTTGGAAGTGTGATGAAAAATTGGTGAAGAACCGAAATGTTGAAATGAAACTTTTCCTATGTTGGAGTTTGGCTTTGGTTGGTTTGGATGTTAAAATGGTGTTGGAGTTGAATTTAGGTATGGTTTGGAGTTCGAAACGTTGATTTCGGGTAAGAAATGTAAAAGTTACTATTAAGCGGGTTTATCGGTAAATGTCGGGGATGTATGGTTTAAAGGTTGGATTGGATCAGTTCTGCTTGTTGATTTGTGTTTGTCAATGTATAATCTTGCATTGTCTAAGTTGGTTACGAATTCGATGTTTATGTGGAAATTTGGAATTTCTTGAAATTCTGCGGATTTTCGGTTTTGGATCGGGGTGTAGTTTGGTAGTGTGGTTAGTAAGGTTGCTAATTCAGCTTGAATTGACAGATTCTCGTGGTTCGGAAGTTAGAAAAGAGAGGTTTTCGGGTTTCGGGTCGCGGTGTGAAAGTCGTCCAGAATCGGTCAACTCCTCGGATTTGTGAGGTAAGGGTTTGGTTATGTTATTTTGGTAAGATAGGTATATGTTTTGTATCACTTAATGTACTGCAAGAATTTCGGGATTATATGCCTTAAGGCATATTCTGTAGTCTGTAGGTGTATGCCTTGTGGCATACTCTGTCTGTTAACCCTACGGCAGTTGTGGGTTCGCTACCCCAGCTGGTGCACCATGCTTCTGTAATAGCTTCGGCTTCTGACTCCCTTAGAGGGAGGTTGTCGTTCGATTTGTTATAAGGGTTTATGGCGATTTAGAATCACATATCATTCGGGATTCTGATCTGTTTTCTTTACATGCACGATATTCTGTACTCTGTTGCATATATTCTATATATTGCTATCTTTCTGTTTTGCAGGGTTACATATGCTTATCTTACCCCAAATACCTTACGGGTCCTTTCGAGTACTCACCCTTTTTGGGTTCTGTCTTTGGGTTTCGATTAGACTGGTAAGCAGCCAGCTTTAGGTTTCTTGAGGCTTCGCCTTGGTTGATTTTGCACCTTGCGGGCCGGGATTTTGTCTACTTGGTCTGAATCCCGCGCGAGGTATTTTGACGTTTAGGCCTAGGGTTGGCTCTGTAGTTGCATGTGCATACTTTCTGGATTGTTGTGATGATTGTATATATGTATATATTCTGTTCTGTTGCATGTTCTGAGCGCTTGGCGCTTGCTAGATACCCTAGGTTCGGGAAACTCTGTGTGTATCTATGTTTTGTGCGTAAGAACTCGTCCACGGAGGGCGGGGCTTACTTTCTTGCTAATGCATGAACTGTTTGTATGGTAATGGTGATGTGCTCGTCCGTTTCCGAGGGGGAGACTCACCATGGATTTTATTTTAGTACATGTATGAAATTTTTTTCAGGTTGCTTCCACAATCGCTTCGTTTTCGGGTCCGCTACGCGCGGCAGGTCTCGATGGACCTGCCATCTTGTATTTTTCCGGCTTCCGCTTCCGACGTCCCGGCGCCCCCGCCTCCGCAACCGGGCTCGGGTGGCGTACGGTGACAAGTTGGTATCAGAGCAGGTAAGTGACCATATCGGTCGTCAGTGGTGACTTGTGGTGACAACTATTGTTGTACATTTTATTTTAGAATGGTTTGGTACGGAGATTGGCCACCTCCTTACTTGAACCACTTTAAAAAGGGATTAGAAGTGATTGATTGGTCTGGACTCTGTTTGGTCTGAAATGTTTCAGAATGGTTAACACGCGTAGACAGCGTGATTTGCGAATGGAGTGAGGGGACCGTAATCCCACGCCTCCGAGAGATAGGGATGAGAGGCAGAGGGATTCTGGGGCAGAGCAGATACATACCCCGCCACCGGTTGTACAACAGGGTCAGGGGTCTACCACTGCTTTGGTTCATGTGCTGGAACAGGTTCAGCAGTTGTTGAGGACACTAGTCCCGGAACAGGTTCCGATACAGTCACAGGTGCGGGAGGATTCAGTCGTGGCACCGTCTGTACATTCTGACGGAAGGGTGAGTAGCCATACCCGGACTACCACCCACACTCATGTACGGGCACGATCTGAGAGTGAGTCTGAGGAGGACGAGGAGCGCAGGAATCCGCGATCACGGAGGGTACGACCGGAGCGCAGCTCCGCAGCTCGCTCCGATCGTTCTGACCAGGAGACACATCAGCCCCCTCGACAGCGACGAAGGATTATTGAGTTGGATTCTGATACCACCAGTCGGACCCACCGACGACGGGGAGGTTCGGGGCATCACTCTGACTCTGATGATGTCCGATTGTTGGAGAGGTTCCAGCGTTTGAATCCTAAGAAGTTCGATGGCAGGGGAGGTCCCGAGGCAGCCGAGACTTGGTTCATGGAGATTGATAAGCTCCTAGGGAGGTTACACCTACCCTCTACAGTGATGGTATCCCTCGCCACGTTTAACTTGCAGGAGGGAGCCGATCATTGGTGGAGGAGCCTTCAGGGTAATCTGAGGGCGAATGCGGGGCTAGCACCCGATCAGGATTTGGATGTTACCTGGGAGCAGTTTACACAGCTATTCCATCGGAGATTTATCGGGGCTACAGCTAGAGATCTGCGTCAGGCTCGGTTTGATGAGCTCCATCAGGGAGACAGGACTGTCGCAGAGTATGAGCGGGAGTTTGACAGGCTTATCCACTACGTACCGCAGTATCACGGTATGGAGGAGGATAAGGCCAAGAGGTTTATTCGACGACTGCGCCCCGAGTACAGGTGGGCTCTGAGGCCGTTAGACATTACTTCTTATGGGGAGGCGGTTCATAAGGCTCAACTCCTCGAGCAGGAGGAGGTTGAGAGTCGCCTCATCTTACAGCGAGGCCAGGGGAGTTCGAGGGGTTCCACACAGCAGGGACCCCGGCAGATTTCTGGACGGCCGAACAGGCCTGGGCAGTCTGGCAGAGGCAGAGGGGGAGCACCAACCCCATGACCTTGTCCGACTTGTGGTGGGTATCACCCCGGTCGACCTTGTTACCGGCAGGAGGGCCGATGTTTGTGATGCGGGTCTGATACTCACTGGGTACGGGATTGCCCCCTGACGGTAGCGCAGGGTTTTGGCAGTCTTCAGCGTCCGCAGTCTCGGGCACAGCTCAACGCGCCGCGAGGGCGTGGGTTTCAGCGGGGTGGCCCGAGACCTCAGCAGCGACAGCAGCTTCAGCCACCCCCCCACCCCAGCAGCCCGGAGCAGGGCGAGTTTTCCA
The DNA here is from genome assembly GCA_024586325.1 of Stellera chamaejasme. Taxonomy (NCBI): domain Eukaryota; kingdom Viridiplantae; phylum Streptophyta; class Magnoliopsida; order Malvales; family Thymelaeaceae; genus Stellera; species Stellera chamaejasme. Next base: position 36,260,803 of record CM044983.1, read on the forward strand.
TATTGAGAGGGGAGGCCCTAGTCATCAGGGAGGACCTAGTCAGCATGCAGGCACCAGCCAGCAGGGAGGCTCGACTCAGCAGGGAGTTCTGTAAGGTACTGTATTTCTGAATGATACACCTGTTCATGGTTTATTTGATACAGGAGCATCTATTTCTATTGTAGCACAGAAATGTGTTACATCTCTGCATCTGTCTGTTAGTACTTTGCCTCAGATGTATTTAGTAAAAACTGCTGGGAGTCAGTTTCTGTTTTCCAATGGGATGGTTCGGGGTTGTACGATATCTGTAGGCGGACATCAGATAGTATCGGATTTGTTGGTTTTAGATACGCCGAACTATGATATTATTCTTGGGATGGACTGGCTATCCAAGAATTCTGTGCACATTGATTGTGCAGCCCGTACCATTATGGTTTCTGGAGAGGTACTACCTCTCATGGCTCCGACTGGTTTGACTATCGCACAGCATAGTACAGAGTTGCAGATTCTGGATCAGCTGTCGATAGTTGGTGTAGGGGAATGTTTTGATCTGAATGAGGCTGATACTAGGTTGAAGCTAGATAGTATACCAGTGGTTCGGGATTTTCCCCAGGTATTTCCGGAGGAGTTGCCCGGATTACCACCTGAGCGGGAAATTGTGTTTGAGATCCACCTACAGTCGGGTACTGCTCCGATATCTATTCCTCCCTATCGGATGCCTATTTCTGAGATACAGGAGTTGAAAAAGCAGTTGGAGGAATTACATCAGAAGGGCTTCATCCGACCGAGCACTTCACCGTGGGGTGCTCCGGTTCTGTTTGTAAAGAAGAAAGATGGGACGCTCTGACTTTGTATAGATTACAGACGGTTGAATGCCCTTACTGTGAAGAATAAGTATCCGTTACCGAGGATTGATGATCTTTTTGATCAACTTCGGGGTTCGAGAGTTTTCTCGAAGATTGATCTCCGATCTGGATACTTTCAGCTTAGGGTGAAAGAAGAGGACATACCTAAGACTGCTTTCCGCACCCGATATGGACACTTTGAGTTTATGGTCATGCCATTCGGGCTGACCAATGCTCCAGCGGCATTCATGGATCTGATGCATCGGGTGTTCCGACCGTACTTGGACTCATTTCTGGTGGTTTTTATCGATGATATTCTGATTTATTCCAGGGATAAGGACTCGCATCGGGAGCATCTGAGGGTAGTTCTGCAGACACTTTGGGAACATCAGCTTTATGCTAAGTTCTCAAAGTGTGAGTTCTGGATTCGGGAAGTCACTTTTCTGGGACACATTATATCTGAGCATGGTCTGTCTGTGGATCCAGAAAAGGTGAGGGCAGTTCGGGATTGGAAACAACCTACCACGGTACGAGAGATCAGGAGCTTCCTGGGGTTAGCAGGATACTATCGGAGGTTCGTACCGGGGTTTTCTATTCTGGCATCTCCGCTTACGCAGTTGACCAAGAAGGGTCAGCCGTTTATCTGGACAGAGAAGTGTGAGCAGAATTTCCAGGAGTTGAAGCGGCAGTTGACTAACGCTCCGATTCTGACTCTTCCAGATCCGAGCTTACCGTATGTGATTTATACGGATGCTTCCACATCCGGTTTGGGGTGTGTGTTGATGCAGGAGCGTAATGTGGTAGCTTATGGGTCGAGGCAGCTGCGACCGCATGAGCTGAACTACCCAACGCATGATCTGGAGTTGGCTGCAGTGATTTATGCGCTGAAGCAATGGAGGCATTATCTGCTTGGTAACAAATTTCAGATTCTTACCGACCATAAGAGTCTGAAATATCTGTTTACGCAGAAGGAGCTTAACATAAGGCAGCGCAGATGGCTCGAATACATTAAGGACTATGATTGTAGTATCGAGTACATCTCGGCAAGGGCAACACGGTTGCCGATGCACTGAGCAGGAAGTATACCTGGTTGGTCAAGGGAGGAGATGTTGGTGACCGATCCGAGGAGAGTGACTTGACATGCCTTTGGCACTGGTGGCAGCTCTGGGAGCGTGCTCAGGCGTACACACTTACCATACATTCTAAGTGGCTTGACAGGGTGCGCGAGGCGCAAGGTAGAGATCCGGGGTTGAAGAAGTTGTCTGGGGAAGATAAGGGGTCTTTGTTACCGACGTTTCAGTATAAGCAGGGATTGCTATACTTCCGAGACCGCCTTTATGTACCCGAGGATCAGGAGCTCCGGAATGAGATTTTAGAGGAGGCACACTCGAGCAGATTGAGCATTCATCCCGGGAGTGAGAAGATGTATCAGGATCTGCGTACTCACTTCTGGTGGCCTAGTATGAGGAGACACATTGCCACACATGTGTCTAGGTGTGCCGTTTGTCAGCAGGTGAAGATTGAGCACCAGAAACCGGCAGGGACACTGCAGACTTTGCCCATTCCAGTCCGGAAGTGGGGCAATGTTACTATGGACTTTCTGACTGCACTACCCCTGACACGGTCTCGCCATGATGCCATCTGGTTTTTGTGGATCGGTGACAAAGTGCGCACACTTTCGCCTATTCGGCCGCTGCACTCTGGAGAAGCTTGCCCGGCTTTACATCAGGGAGATCGTACGATTACATGGAGTACCAGACTCCATTGTATCTGACCGTGATCCGCATTTTATGGCACGGTTCTGGAGAGCTTTTCATGAAGCACTGGGCACGCGACTCCATCTGAGTACAGCTTATCACCCACAGACAGACGGGCAGTCGGAGCGGGTGATTCAGATCTTGGAGGACATCTTTGCGAAGCTGTACTTTGGATTTTGGAGGAGATTGGGACCAGCAGTTACCTTTGATAGAGTTTTCGTACAACAACAGCTTCCAGACTACGATTGGCATGGCACCATATGAGGCGTTATACGGGAGGAGGTGTATGACACCACACTGTTGGACAGATGCGTCTGATAGGGTTGAGCTGGGACCCGAGCTTATTGAGGAGACTACGGCGAAGATCAGATTGATACAGGCGCGGATTAAAACCGCGAACGACCGCACCACTGCTTATGCGAACCGCCGCCGTAGGGCTCTGGAGTTTGAGGTTGGGGATAGGGTTTGGCTCAAGGTAGCACCTATCCGAGGGACAGTCAGATTCGGGTAGTTGGGCTTGTTGGCCCCACGGTATATCGGCCCATATGAGATTCTGGAACGGGTCGGTAAGGTGCCATACCGGTTAGCATTGCCTCCTTGTCTGTCTGCTGTGCACAATGTCTTCCATGTTAGCATGTTGAAGAAGTGCATTCTGGATCCGACTCGAGCGATTCCGGTGGAGGAGGTACAGCTGGAACCCGATCTTTCTTATCAGGAGGTACCGGTAGCCTTTCTGGATAGGGATGTCAGGAAACTCCGTAACAAGTTGATCCCCATGGTCAAGGTTCAGTACCGCGAGCAGTACCAGCGGTTGATACAACTCTTGGAGGACCAAGAGTCCTAAGGGGGGAGGATGTTACGGTCACCCCGAGCGGGTTGCGACCGGGTGACCCGGGGCTCCGGTTTTGGCCTGCGGGTCACGTTTTTCGGCGTTTAGGCAGCTCTCGAGCCTTATCCGAGTATCATTTTGGCGAACCCTTTCGTATTTGAGGTCGTGTAGGTCCCCCGGACGTTTCCGCCGAAAATATTTTTCTGGCGCCAGGGGGGTTGTCGGGGTCGTCTTGGGATGTACAGCGGGCTCGGTAGCACTCTCAAGACCTCAGTTTGGGAAGCCGTTTGTAGTTTGGAGTCGTGGGAACGTCCCGGAGGTTTTTATGGAGAGTAGTATTTGGGGCGAGACATTCGGTTTTGGGCGACTCCCGGGGCTCGGGACGGGAATTTAGGTATGGTTTGGAGTTTGAAACGTTGATTTCGGGTAAGAAATGGAAAAGTTACTATTGTGTGGGTTTATCGGAAAATGTCGGGTAATGAAGGGTTTTAAGGTTGGATTTGATCAATTCTGCTTGTTGGATTATGTTTGTCAAAGTATAATCTTGCATTGTCTAAGTTGGTTCTCAATTCTGACGTTTCTGTGAAAATCTGAAATTTTATCGAAATTCTGCCGGATTTTCGGTTTTGGGGTCGGGGTGTAGTTTGGTAGTGTGGTTGGTAAGGTTGCTAATTCAACTTGAATTGACAGATTCTGAGGTTCGGGGGTTAGAAAAAGAGAGGTTTCTGAGTTTCGGGTTGCGGTGTGGAAGTCGTCGGTAATCGGTCAAATACTCTGGATTTGTGAGGTAAGGGTTTGGTTACATTATTTTGGTAAGATAGGTATATGTTTTGTTTCACTTTACATTACGCAAGTATTTCGGGATTATATGCCTTAAGGCATATTTTGTAGTATGTAGGTGTATGCCTTGCGGCATACTGCATGCATTAACCCTACGGCGGTTGTGGGTTCGCTACCCCAGCTGGTGCACCATGCTTCTGTAATAGCTTCGGCTTCTGACTCCCTTAAAGGGAGGCTGTCGTTCCGATTCATTATAAGGGTTTATGGCGATTTAGAATCGCACATCCTTCGGGATTCTGATATGTTTTCTTTCCATGCACGATATTCTGTACTCTGTTGCGTATATTCTATATATTGCTATCTTTCTGTTTTGCAGGGTTACATATGCTTATCTTACCCCAAATCCCTTACGGGTCCTTTCTAGGACTCACCCTTTTGGGGTTCTGTTTTGGGTTTCAGGTAGACCTGGTAAGCAGCCAGCGGAGTAGGTTTCCGTGAGGCTTCTGCCTTGGTTGTGTTGAGCAGCAGCTGCACCTTGCGGGCCGGGATTTTGTCTACTTGGTCTGAATCCCGCGCGAGGTATTTTGACGTTTAGGCCTAGGGTTGGCTCTGTAGCTGCATGTGCATATTTTTCTGGATTGTTGTGATGATTGTATATATGTATATATTCTGTTCTGTTGCATGTTTTGAGCGCTTGGCGCTTGCTAGATACCCTAGGTTCGGGAAACTCTGTGTGTATCTATGTTGTGTGCGTAAGTACTCGTCCACGGAGGGCGGGGCTTACTATGTTGCTAATGCATGAACTGTTTGTATGGTGATGGTGATGTGCTCGTCCGTTCCCGAGGGGCGAGACTCACCATGGATTTTATTTTAGTACATGTATGAAATTTGCAAGTTGCTTCCACAATCGCTTCGCTTTTCGGGTCCGCTACGCGCGGCAGGTCTCGATGGACCTGCCATCTTGTATTTTTTCGGCTTCCGCTTCCGACATCCTGGCGCCCCCGCCTCCGCAACCGGGCTCGGGTGGCGTACGGTGACACCGGTCGACTTTGTTACCGGCAGGAGGGCCGATGTTTACGTTGCAGGTCTGACACTCTTTGGGTACGGGATTGCCCTCTTACTGTAGGGCAGGGTTTTGCGGTCTTCGGCGTCCACGGTCTCGGCACAGCCCAACGCGCCGCAAGGGCGTGGGTTTCAGTGAGGTGGTCCGAGACCTCGGCGGCGACAGCGGCTTCAGCCACCCTCCACCACAGCAGCTCAGAGCAGATAAGTTTTCCTTATTGTGAGGAGGCCCTAGTCATCGGGTAGGACCTAGTCAGCAGGCAGGCACTAGCCAGCAGGGAGGCTTGAGTCAGCAGGAAGTTCTGTAAGGTACTATATTTCCGAATGAGATACCGGTTCATGCGTTATTTGATATAGGAGCATCTATTTCTACATGTGTTACATCTCTGCATCTGTCTGTTAGTACTTTGCCTCAAATGTTTTTAGTAAAAACTGCTGGGAGTCAGTTTCTGTTTTCCAATGAGATGGTTTGGGATTGTACGATATCGGTAGGCGGACATCTGACAGTATTGGATTTGTTGGTTTTAGACACGCCGAACTATGATTTTATTCTTGGGATGGACTGGTTATCCAAGAATTCTGTGCACATTGATTGTGCAAACCATACTATTATGGTTTCTGGAGAGGTACTACCTCTCACGGCTCTGACTAGTTTGACTATCGCACAGCACAGTGAAGAATTACAGATTCGGATCAGTGTCGATAGTTGGTGTAGGGAATGCTATGATCTGAATGAGGCTGGTACTATATTGAAGTTGGATAGTTTGCCAGGTGGTTTGAGATTTTCCGCAGTCCGGAGGAGTTGCCGGATTACCACGAGGCGGAAATTGTGTTTGAGATCCACTGCAGTTGGGTGCTACTCCAATATCTATTCCTCCTTATCGGATGCCTATTTACGAGATGCGGGAGTTGAAGAAGCGGTTGGAGGAATTACAGCGAAGGGCTTCATCCGACCGAGTACTTCACCGTGGGGTGCTCCGGTTACTGTTTGTTAAGAAGAAAGATGGGGCGCTTGACTTTGCATTGATTACAGACGGTTGAATGCTCTTACTTTGAAGAATAAGTATCCGTTGCCGAGGATTGATGATCCTTTTGATCAACTTCGGGTTCGAGAGTTTTCTCGAAGATTGATCTCGATCTGGGTATTTTCAGCTTAGGGTGAAGGATGAGGATATACCTAAGACTGCTTTCCGCACCCGATATGGACACTTTGAGTTTACGGTCATGCCATTTGGGCTGACCAATGCTCCAACGGCATTCATGGATCTGATGCATCGGGTGTTCCAACCGTACTTGGACTCATTTCTGGTGGTTTTTATCGATGATATTCTGATATATTCTAGGGATGAGGATTCGCATCGGGAGCATCTGAGGATAGTTCTGCAGACACTTTGGGAACGTCAGCTTTATGCTAAATTCTCAAAGTGTGAGTTCTGGATTCGGGAAGTTACTTTTCTGGGACATATTATATCTGAGCATGGTCTGTCTGTGGACCCAGAGAAGGTGAGGGCAGTTCGGGATTGGAAACAACCTACCACGGTACGAGAGATCAGGAGCTTCTTGGGGTTAGCAGGATATTATCGGAGGTTTGTTCTGGGATTTTCTATTCTGGCATCTCCGCTTACGCAGTTGACCAGGATGGGTCAACAGTTTATCTGGTCTAATAGGTGTGAGCATAATTTTCAGGAGTTGAAGCGGCAGTTGACTAACGCTCCGATTCTGATTCTTCCAGATCCGAGCTTACCGTATGTGATTTATACGGATGCTTCCACGTCCGGTTTGGGGTGTGTGTTGATGCAGGAGCGTAATGTGGTAGCTTATGGGTCGAGGCAGCTGCGACCGCATGAGCTGAACTAACCGACACATGATTTGGAGTTGGCTGTAGTGATTTATGCGCTGAATCAATGGAGGCATTATCTGCTTGGTAACAAATTTCAGATTCTTACCGACCATAAGAGTCTGAAATATCTGTTTCTGTGAAGGAGCTTAACTTGAGGCGGCTGATGGCTCGAATACATTAAGGATTATGATTGTAGTATCGAGTACATCTCGGCAAGGGCAACACGGTTGCCGATGCTCTGGCGGGAAGTTTACCGGGTTGGTCAAGGAGGAGATGTTGGTGACCGATCCGAGAGAGAGATTTGACATGCCTTTGGCACAGTGGCAGCTACGGGAGCGTGCTCGAGTATACACACCATACTTTCGAGTGGCTTGACGAGGTGCGCGAGGCGCAAGGTAGAGATCCGGGGTTGAAGAAATTATCTGGGGAAGATAAGGGGTCTTTGTTACCGACGTTTCAGTATAGGCAGGGATTGCTATACTTCCGAGACCGCCTTTATGTACCAGAGGATCAGGAGTTCCGGAATGAGTTTTTAGAGGAGGCACACTCGAGCAGATTGAGTATTCATCCCGGGAGTGAGAAGATGTATCAGGATCTGCGTACTCACTTCTGATGGCCTAGTATGAGGAGACACATTGCCACACATGTGTCTAGGTGTGCCGTATGACAGCAGGTGAAGATTGAGCATCAGAAACCGGCAGGGACACTGCAGACTTTGCCCATTCCAGTCCGGAAGTGGGACAATGTTACCATGGACTTTCTGACTGCACTGCCCCTGACACGGTCTCGTCATGATGCTGTCTGGGTTATTGTAGATCGGCTGACAAAGTGCGCACACTTTCTGCCTATTCGGGTCACAGACCCTCTGGAGAAGCTTGCCCGGCTTTACATCAGGGAGATTGTACGATTACATGGAGTACCGGACTCCATTGTATCTGACCGTGATCCGTGTTTTATAGCACGGTTCTGGAGAGCTTTTCATGAAGCACTGGGCACGCGACTCCATCCGAGTACTGACTTATCACCCACAGACGGACGGGCAGTCGGAGCGGGTGATTCAGATACTGGGGTATATGCTGCGAAGCTGTACTTTGGATTTTGGAGGAGATTGGGACCAGCAGTTGCCTTTGATTGAGTTCTCGTACAACAACAGCTTCCAGACTACGGCGAAGATCAGATTGATGGGGTTGAGCTGGGACCTGAGCTTATTGAGGAGACTACGGCGAAGATCAGATTGATACAGGCGCGGATCAAAACCGCGAATGACCGCACCACCTTATGTGTGAATAGATGTCACAGGGACTTAGAATTTGAGATTGGTGACAGAGTTTGACTGGAGGTAGCACCGATCAGAGGGACGTAAGATTTGGTAGGCGGGGCAAGTTACCCAGAGTTTTATCGGTTCTCATGAGTTTCTAGAGTGAGTTCTTAGGTTGGCTTTACCCCGACTATTTACATTTTACGTGATAACTTCGAGGATAGCCTGTTGAGGATCGATTAGTTTTGGATTGATCGTCTGCAGGGTTGTCGGTAGAAATACCGGCAAGCCCGACTCGAGTACAATAAGATGCACCCGGAGGGTGGGATGCCGTTGAGAGGCTCTGTATGGTAGTTTAAACTACCACTCCCGCCGCACCAGTATGGTGGTCCGATTGTTCTTAGTAAGGAGGATATTTATATAATCTGGTTGGTACCGACACCTGTATGGATGGTTCAGGCTACTCTTGGAGGACCAAGAGTTCTAAGGGGGGGGGAGAATGTTACGGTCACCCGAGCGGGTTGCGACCGGGTGACCCAGGGCTCCGGTTTTGGCCTGCGGGTCACGTTTTTCGGCGTTCAGGCGGCTCCCGAGCCCTATCCGAGTATCATTTTGGCGAACCCTTTCGTATTTGAGGTCGTGTGGGTCCCCCGCACGTTTCCGCCGAAAATATTTTTCCGGCGCCGGGGGGTTGTCGGGGTCGTCTCGGGACGTACAACGGGCTCGGTAGCGCTCCCGAGACTTCAGTTTGAGAAACCGTTTGCAGATTTGGAGTCGTGGGAATGTCCCGAAGGTTTCTATGGAGAATAATATTTGGGGCGGGACGTTCTGTCCCGGGCGACTCCCGGGGCTCGGGATGGAATTTCTCTGATGGCTGCATGGTGGGTTATGTTATAATTTAAGATGGATTTTATGAGTATTTTTGTGGAATTTTGGTGTGACGGAATTTTGGTTCAGGTTGACACGCTCGCACGTCGGGATTCGTTCGGGTTCAGCGAGCTCGGTAGGACACTCGGAATGGTAAATAAACATTTGGAACATGTTTTATGAATGTTATAATATCCTGAGGATTGTGTCCAAGTTTCGTTTAATTTGGAGTTCGGTAGTTGTGTTTGGGCCAAAATTGGAACTTTTGGAAAAGTTAGGAGATTAATTTGTATTTGGCTATAAAACAAAAATAATGGAGCATGGGCAGCAGCATGTTTCGGCTGAAAATGGGAAGAAATAAGGGACACATGTCCTTTTCTCATTTAAGAAGAAATGGTATGGGAAAAAGAAGAAGAAAATATATAAGGCTTTTATGTTCATAAATGTGATATTATTTCATCACATTTCTTCTTCTTCTTCTTCTTCTTCTTCTTCTTCTTCTTCCTTCTCCCTTGGTGCGCCATTTTCACTATTCATCAAGCTTGGTGTTCTTCAAGTCTTGGCTCAAATCAAGGAGGAATTGGATCCTTTAAGTGGTAAGCTTCCTCCCTTGCTCTCTTTTCTTGTTGGAAACAAGATTTGGATGGAAAAAGAGAGATTTGTGAATGATGGGTTTGTTCATGACTACCATCTAGAGTGATTCTCTTGCTTCCATCTTTTAGTATGATGTTCTTGGGTTGTAGGGGAGTGAGAATCAAGTGTTAGATTTTGGAAAAACTCCTTGGATGCTAGAAATCTAAAATGTCAAAATTTTGGGAATTTTTCTAAAATGGTGTGTGTTTGCTTTCTTGAATCATGCTTCAAGTATGTTGTTCCTAGCATGATTCTAAGCCTTTGTATGGATTCAATTTGATGGAAAACAAGTTGGGTTAGAAACCCCCTTTTGGCCGAATTCTTCAAGAGAAGGGTTATGTTGAATTTGGTTGTTTTGGATGCAATTGGTTAGCATTCTTGGTTTAGAAGTGTAATTGGTGATTAGAATGGTTGTTTGGTGGCTTGATTGGATTGAATTGGAAGTTGGGTGAAATGTTGCTTTGGAACCGAATTGGTTAAGTGAAACTTTTCCTATGTTGGGGTTTGATTTTGGTTGAATTGGATGTTGAATTGGTATTGGGGTTGAATTTAGGTGTGGTTTGGTGTTTGAAACGTGAATTTCGGGTAAGAAATGGAAAAGTTACTATTATGCGGGTTTATCGGAAAATGTCGGGGATGAATGGTTTAAAGGTTGGATTTGATCAGTTCTGCTTGTTGAATTGTGTTTGTCAATGTATAATTTTGCATTGTCTAAGTTGGTTCTGAATTCTGATGTTTCTGTGGAAATCTGAAATTTTACTGAAATTCTGCCGGATTTTCGGTTTTGGGTCGGGGGTGTAGTTTGGTAGTGTGGTTGGTAATGTTGCTACTTAAGCTTGAATAGACAGATTCTGAGGTACTGAAGTTAGAAAAAGAGATGTTTTCGGGTTTCGGGTCTCAGTGTGGAAGTCGTACAGAATCGGTCAAATACTTTGGATATGAGAGGTAAGGGTTTGGTTACATTATTTTGGTAAGATAGGTATATGTTTTGTTTCACTTTACATTACGCAAGTATTTCGGGATTATATGCCTTAAGGCATATTCGTAGTCTGTAGGTGTATGTCTTGTGGCATACTGCATGCATAACCCTACGACAGTTGTGGGTTCGCTACCCCAGCTGGTGCACCGTGCTTCTGTAATAGCTTCGGCTTCTGACTCCCTTAAAGGGAGGCTGTCGTTCCAATTTGTTATAAGGGTTTATGGCGATTTAGAATCGCACATCCTATGGGATTCTGATCTGTTTTATTACATGCACGATATTCTGTATTCTGTTGCATATATTCTGTATATTGCTATCTTTCTGTTTTGCAGGGTTACATATGCTTATCTTACCCCAAATCCCTTACGGGTCCTTTCGAGGACTCACCCTTTTGGGTTACTGTCTTTGGGTTTGAGTGGACTGGTAAGCAGCTTTACCTTGCGGGCGGGATATTGTTGGGGGTAGCAGACTTGGTCTGAATCCCGCGAGGTATCGGCGTTTAGGCCTAGGGTTGGCTCTGTAGTTGCATGTGCATACGTTACGGATTGTTGTGATGATTGTATATATGTATATATTACATTACATTGCATGTTACGAGCGCTTGGCGCTTGCTAGATACCCTAGGTTCGGGAATTCTGTATGTATCATGTTGTGTGCGTAAGAACTCGTCCACGGAGGCGGGGCTTACTTTCTGTTAATGCATGAAGCTGTATGTTTGGTAATGGTGATGTGCTCGTCCGTTTAGAGGACGAGACTCACCATGGATTTTATTTAGTATATGTATGAATTTTTTTTTCAGGTTGCTTCCACAATCATTTCTTTTTCGGGTCCGCTACGCGCGGTAGGTCTCGATGGACCTGTCATTCTGTATCATTCCGGCTTCCGCTTCCGACGTCCCGGCGCCCCCGCTTCCGCAACCGGGCTCGGGTGGCGTACGGTGACAAATAGCCCAAATAAGGGCCCCATTAAAAATCCAAATAATCCATAACCCGAACAAGACAAGGATATTATCGAACATAATAAGAATTGACCCGAACATATTAAGAAAATTCCCGGACCATACACACCAGAACATATTAAGAACATGTGTCCTCTGACATGCCGCCATTCTCTATTACGATATTACAATACTGCTACTCTTTGACTATGGACTATAAAAGCACTTATAACTCATACCTTTAGGGGTAACTATTAACTCCATTCTCTTGTTGCTGTCATCCGATTTTCCCAAATATTCGCTAAATACAAGCAGAGGCCCCCCCTCAATTTCCTTTTCTCAAATTCCGAATCCGTCGTACATTACACAGATCTCAATGGTGTCCAGCAATGTCAGAACCAGACAGCACAGGAGGCTTTTGGCGACTGCCCACACAGATCCGCCACTAAATGGCGCTGTCTGTGGGAACCGTGGTGGCCCCTAAGACCAGGTTCCGTCCACGGAGCGTGGGGGTCATTCCCGGTCCTGCCTATCTAGGCCAGAAGGAGGAGGCTCAACTGACGGCCGCACGGCCGACCCTAGTTACCAGAATTCTTCTGAAGACACAACTCACATAGCAACCTCCTTACGACCAACCTTTAGCCTCCGTCGGAGAGATATTCGACAACTAGACCCGGATCTAGTCCAAGCAGTGCAAATCATGCTCCAGGAAGAACGGAGCAACCTACACAAGCGACCTGAACGGTCCCATAGGCCATGAGACGAGCAACGTTCGCAGTAGAGATCACTCGGTCATGAGATCGGATGACCAGCGTCACAGCATGCTCTCTCATTGGACCGACAGAGCCGGCAGAGGTCCAGGTCCCGTAGGGAATATCGAAGAGAGTGGTCCCCAACACCAGAGAAATTGACAACTGAAGACCCCGGGACGAGGTTATCTGACAGATGTTACTCCGCCTGGAGCAGGTTGAGAGAAACTCGAGTAGGCCAGTGGCCAAGTATGAAGCGGCTTCTGAAGATGGACCGTTTGCTCGTCGAATTCAGGATAGCCAGATGCCCCGGTTGTTCAATTTGCCTCACCCGCTCGAGGTCTACAATGGTATAGAAGATCCGGACGCCTTCATACGGAAGTACAAGAGGGCGATCGAATTGAAGGGAGAAAATGAAGCTGCTCTCTGTAAATGTTTCGAAGTTGCAAATGGAGATCCGGCGTCGGCGTGGTACAATTCCCTTCTCCCAGACTCTATCGCTTCATTCGGGGACCTGGCAGCCAAATTCACCACCCACTTCATCGGGTACAAGAGATCGGCCAAGAGGGCCATCCAGATGTTTGATATCAAACAGAGACCGAATGAGGGCATTCAAGAATTTTTTGAAAGGTTCAACAGGGAAGCGGTCCACGCGTCGGATGGTCGGGCGTCGAAACCGCCAAAAATAATTCCGGTCTCATTAACAACTCAGAATAAACTAATTTGCGTATAGTGGTGAAAACCAGGTTGAATCCCAAGAAAAATATTTGAATTAAAGTTTCTAAGTAATTAACTAAAAGAAAAGATTAGGGGGTTTTGTTGAATCAAATGCTAAAAGTAATCAGCTGCAAATTTAAACGAATTAATCAATTAATAAAGACGCTCAGCCTAGGGTTGATTATCCACTCCAAACATAGGGTTGATCATCGAAATAAATATTTCTTTAACTCAAGCAAATAAACTGGATCCCTCCGAAAGCTAGAAAAAACCCAAATAATTCATTGATAAATTAATTAGAACAAGCAACTAATTAATTCCTTAATCCCAAGCAACTAGATATTGAGAAGCAATTTCTAATCAACCTAGAATTAGCATGAAGAACAATGATCGAATTGTTTATTCCAAACAACCACCTAGAGAAGCTAGTATGATTTAACTTGCTTCTTCCATGTGAATCAACAAGAAATTTACGAAATTCCAATTAATCCACTTGCTTCTAAACGAATCCTTTCACACAAGCGACTAAAACGATTCAAGCATAATCACAATTTCAGAACCAATTCAACAAGCGAGAATTAGAAATCAATTGCAAGAATTAAGAACTAAGAAGAAATAGATACTTGAAAATCAAAGAATGTTATAGCTCAAAATCAATTCTCACAACCAAGAGTTTGGAGATAGAAATCTACCCTAGACCAAACTAAGAATTTACTCAGACATGTTAAAATTACGTGCAACAGAGAAAAATAAAACTAGCTGAAGGGTGCCGACTCACGTTCTCAATTGTGCTTTTTATATAGCTCTACATGAAGTCCTAAGCCTAATTCACGATGGAATCCTAAATTTACTTGGAGACGAGCTTTAATACCTCTAGGCTGATGCAAACTTATCATGTCCGTTAGGCCGTCAAAACCGGAGTCCTAGTTGGCTTTCTCCTCTTCTCTGTTTCTTTCAGACAAATTAACAAACACATTGCGTGCGTCACTGTAACACTAACGCCAACAACATCCTTGCATAAAGCTCTCTCCCAACCAACATCAATAAGCTCAGAACCAGCACAGTACTGAAAATTCAACTGCCTATAACCACCTTTTTAATTCATATTCAATTTTGACAGAGAATCAAATTGACATTCACTTACACCTCATGCAGTATCCCTCACAGCCCTTCGTGCGTTCAATTCACTTGATCTTGTAAACTAAAACGGTGCAAAAGTCTAATTCCTTGCCCAACTTGAAGTGTGTTTGCTAAAGGAATTCGGAGTTTTGAATTAAGCTCGACACTTTTCGTGCATCCATTTTGAGCAGCAATATATTGCTTTCCTTAGCTGAAAGTAGCGACTTTTCCAAGTGCTGAAGCTAATAGAAGTCCTCAGTTGTGATTTAACCACTCTTCAGGCCTTCAAGTTTCTCAAATTTGTCAATCCAGCCCCAATGTTTAATTTGAACTTCTCCTGCCCTTTGCAACAGCATCAAGGTCGGCACTTTGAAGCTCATTTTGATCACCTTAGCCTGCGAACTGGGTTTCCGGTCCTTCATATGAAATGTAGCTCTGGATGTTAGCTTTCATACGCATCTTGAATCATCCAATTCAGATGACTGTAGCTCAAGTTATGAGTTTTCTTCCAAGACAACTCTAATCTGTGAAAAATCCGAAAATAAACACAATCATAAATACTTGCAAAATTAACAATTAAATCTCCTTTTAATCAATTGTGTCCAAATAAGCTCTAATATATAAAACATACTCAAAATGGGTCATTAAAGATCAAAACTTATTAAAATAGCTTAAGCTTTGGAGAAATAAATCTAACAAAAATCAACTTATCATCGGACCTGACGGACAACATCCGAATCATGGCATTCACAAAGACACTCCTCGCGAACTTCAAGTTGGATTACGAACTATCCCGAAAGAACTTCACCGACGTCGAGGAAATGTACGCAGTCGCCCAGGAACACATGATCGCACAAGAGTTACTGTCCCAGAGGGAAGGGAAGCATGACAACAAAGACAACATAGAACAAAGGAGAGATACTCACTGTCATTAGGCACTCATGGAGCTGGGGAGTCCAGAAGAAACCCTTAGAGAGGAGCATAAATTTCACGCCACTCAACACCACCCGGACCAGCATCCTCGCAGCGCTACAGAGGCAAGGAAGCGGAACCATTAGTTCGCCAAGGGCCATGCCGGAAGAAGCAAAGTGCAATTCGTCGAAATACTGCCAATTCCAAAGGGATATTGGACATGATACCGAACAATGTTACCAATTGAAGAGGTACATTGAGCACCTTATCAAGAAGGGTTCCCTAAGGGAATACTTGAAGATGCCATCAGATGAAGGGACTTCTCGGGATAAGGGGAAGGTCGAAGGGGACGCTGCTGGTCTGGAAAAGAAAAGAAAGGGAAGGAAGTCCCCATCCCAAGCTATTGGAGTATTGAACACTATCACCACCATCCTGGGGTCAAATGCGAGGAAGAGAAAGGCAAGAGAGATAGTTTCTCTAAACTTCAGAGACCCAGCCTCAAGAATCAAACGAGCGATGGTACTGAAGTACAATTCTCGCATTATGACCCTCTCGTCATCACCCTCAGGGTATGGACCATTGATGTCTAAAGGGTCGTTTGGGACGATGGCTCGGATGCAGATGTGTTGTTCGCCGAAGCCTATAAAGGACTGAACTTAAAGTCGAGTAAGTTTAACCCGGTGAGAACCGCAACCTACGGAGTAGGACCAGACGAGCTGCCAGTCCTCAGATGTATCGAACTCTGATGTGATCATGGAATTCCCAAGCACAACAAAGAGTCTCAGATAGAAGCGGAAGGCGAATGAAGCTTGGAGCACCCCCTTGGCGAGGAAGTTCAGAGGCCCAGGCGACCTAATCCATGGTTCAGGCGAACACCTGACCAGGAGGAGGCAACGCCTCCATGCGAGGACTCGACGCGAGAACTCAAGGCAAAGGCAAGGCTTCTTCAAGCGAAGGCATCCGGGCAATGGCGAAGCCCATCAGGTGAAGCCATTCTTGCGGAGCCTCAAGGCAAAGGTTGGACTTCATCATGTGAAGGCACCCAGGCGATGGCGAGGCCCTTTGGCGAAGCCGTCCCTGCGCAGCCTCAAGGCGAGGGCTAGGCTTCTTAAGTAAAGGCATCTCGGCGATGGCGAAGCCCTCAGGCGAAGCCATTTCTGAGAAGCTTCAATTCGAAGCCCTCAAGAAAGAATCTCCAACGAGAAGTCTTCAAGGTGAAGGCAAGACCTCCAGGCGGAGCTTCCTGGCGATGGCGAAGCCTCTGGGCAGATCCATCTCTGCGAAGCCCCCAGGCGAGGGCGAAACCTTCAACACGAGGACTTCCAGTTCAGGCGAAGCCCTGAAGCGAAGCCACCTAAGCTCCTCAAGTCGGCCAACCACTCCCAACCACTCTGGAACAATCCCTCCTTTCACGCTGACACTCGGGAGCACAATTATCTACTTTAGCTTTTACCTTTTTGCCTTTTTGGATGACATGCATGCAAAAGTGTTGTACGCTTTATGGCATGCATGCGCATATGTCAGAGTCTGTTCCCTTCTTCCCTATAAAAGGAACAACAGACTCCTAGAATAAGTTAGAACATGTTTAAAGCTTAAGAAGGACAATTCCTTAAGCTCCGGTTCTCACCCCCTTGCTATTTTCCGCCATCCCCCTTGATTGTTTATCATCAAGTTTAATATCTAGTATTGCTCAATCTCGTAGTTGAGAGGTGCTAGATCTTCCATACTCCCCAGGCTTATCGTAGATATTGCCCAACCTCGTAGTTGGGAGGTGTCTGTGGCCAAATTTATCCCTTCCTTGTTCGTCGACTCCTTCAAGCTAGATCTGCGCTTCCGTACGATCTCGCGGCTTCGCGTTCGTCGTACCCGTGATCGTATCAAGTGGTATCAGAGCCAGATCGCTTGCTGGAGTTGTTTGTGATTTCTTCAAGGTTAAACCCTTTAACTTCTACTTGAAGAAAGATTTATCTTTACGTTTTTCAAACCGTGTTATACTCTGTTCGTTTCTGTACCCCCCATCCGCTTTTCGTTTCGGTTTATCTGTTGTGTTGATTCTGTGTTAGGAGTTGTTGTTGTGTTAGCAACTTCATAAATCAAAAAGTCAAAAAAAAGAAAGAAGAAGAAGAAGAGAAACAGAGAAGAAGAAAAAGAAAAGAAAGCAGTTGCGGTTTTGCGAAAGTCGCAAATCTCAGTTTTGATTCAAAACAGCACCGTGCAAAGTTTTATGCGCTTAATAGAGTGAGGTTGTAGTTGAAAAGTGAAAAGAAGTGGTGTATAAAGCTTGGTTGTTTAAGGCATAGAAGAAATCAAATCTGTGTTCTTGATGTTCTTGGTGTTCATATGAGTGTTCTTACAGTTCATACCAAAACTCATATGAATAGTGACCTTGATCTAATTTCGATTTCACATTTGAGCCAAAAGTGTTTGTGCGCCAAAAACCTCATTTCTAACCCTCTTGCATATCTGTTGCCAAAGAACCCCCTTTCCATTTTAACCTAGCTTGCTTCAAGTAACTAGTACTTCTTGCTTAAACTATTTTTGCATGCTAGAGGTTATCTTGTGATATTCATTGTCGGGTTTTGGCCTTGAAAAGAGCAAGCTTTGAGAGCTATAAGCAAGAGGAAAGAAGGAAAGCCGAGTGTGACCCCTTCGCGAAAGGGCAGACCCCTTCGCGAAGGAGAGACCCCCCAAACACATGAGGAGCTTGAGCGGACTAACTTTATTATTTAAATGTGTAGGTGATCCCATGGCGGATAAGTATTTCTACGGGGCTGACCCATCAGTAGGGCGATATCAACTTGGAGAAGACTTATGGCGTTGGATGGAGGAATTGGAATACCACTATTGGTATTACCGATTTCTCAAAGAAGAAGAGCTAAGCCTTGCCATAAGGTGCTTAAAAGGAGAAGCCAAGGAATGGTGTCGCCGAGAGTTCGTTGAAGGGGAGCGATACGCTGAGGTCCCTATCCAGACTTGGAGTGAGTTGAAGAGGCTGCTGTGGCGACGATATGGACTCTGTCAAGAAGAGCCGCCCCCTCCATACTACTCCCAAGCGAGGACCCCCATGCACCCTACACCCAGTACCCCAGTCAGGTTCCGCCACCAAACTCCACTCGACGGGTCTTCGCCCCAAAGCGAACCCACTTCCTCCCATGAGAGGAGGCGAGGACCCCAATCACCACAAACCATCTTGGCTGAGCCGCGCACCCACCGCCCAATGCTTGCGCAGCCCAAGTCCACACCCCAAATCCAAACCCTCACCAAAGTTTAAGTGAGGAAATCTCTCAGACGATTGAAAGACTCAAGAATGAGTACATCGAGTACGAGAGAGAGAAAAAGAAAAGAAAAGAGAGAAGAAAGGAGAGAGCTCTCCAAAGCCAACTGAGTGAAAAGAAAGACTCACCCGGGCCTTCCACCAAACTCCAAGAAGAACTAACCATTCCATCTTCTCAACCTTGTTGTTCTTCTTTGGTTGTGCAGAAAATGAAGAGGCGCGGATGCGCCAAACGTTGAAGAAAGCGAAGGCGCTACGGCTTTGGAAGAAGGCAGAGCTCATCCGGGATTTCCAACCGAGCCCCCACCTGAGGAAGAAGCCACATCATTGCTGGAAGAGAAGATAATATGCGGAGAGGACCTGCACCTCCCTAATTTGGGAGAAGGTAATTTGTTCTTTTCTCCTAGCAATGAAAGGTTATGCGCAAAAGTGCGAATCCGTGTCTTCCTTAAGTCTGCATACTACGAACGTGGGTGATGGATCGGACATCGATCATCCTCCACACCCATTGTTCGAATATATATATGCCATGTTTACTTCCCAAGATGCCATAAAGAAAGATTTACCCCATGCGAGACATCCATGCCTATCTTTAATAAACATGAGCATCATAGAATAATTAAAGCTGAAACCATGTTTATGGTTGAGATGAAGAGAGTGGGCGTCTTGCCCATCTCTGAACCTCCTGTTTGTGCTAAGGCTAGTCTTTGCGATTCACGCGAAGGCGTTTCTTCTATGACTAGCTTAGTTTTCTCTTCTTTGTCTTGGGAAGCACATGTGCATGAGGATTGCGAAGACAATGCTTCCTTTGACCCCCCACCCTCTCCATGAACAAAGGTCAACAAATTTTAGACCGCATGTCATCCTTGAGTGTAAATTCCTTGTTAATTGCACACAATACTCTAGGAAGCATGTTATGAATTTTTATCGACTTTTGTTCATGATAACGATGAATATTGGAGTCATCAAGCTCCCCGCATATGTGCATCGCCACCGCGACCCCCCCAGTCTCCATTGATGAGTTTTCATTCACTAACCCCTGATATTTTCTGCAAAGTTTGTTGTGCTTGTTTTCGTTTGTAGGAAATTTCTTCCCTTTAGATTCGAGGACGAATCTTTTTAAGAGGGAGGGAATGATGTGATCATGGAATCCCCAAGCACAACAAAGAGTCTCAGATAGAAGCGGAAGGCGAATGAAGCTCGGAGTACCCCCTTGGCGAGGAAGTTAAGAGGCCCAGGCGACCTAATCCATGGTTTGGACTAGCACCGACATGGATAAGGCAACGCCTCCATGCGAGGACTCCACGCGAGAACTCAAGGCAAAGGCAAGGCTTCTTCAAGCGAAGGCATCCGGGTAATGGCGAAGCCCCTCAGGCGAAGCCATTCCTACGGAGCCTCAAGGCAATGGCTGGACTTCATCATGCGAAGGCACCCAGGTGATGGCGAGGCCCTTTGGCGAAGCCGTCCATGCGCAGCCTCAAGGCGAGGGCTAGGCTTCTTAAGTAAAGGCATCTCGGCGATGGCGAAGCCCTCAGGCAAGCCATTTCTGAGAAGCCTCAAGGCGAAGCCCCCAAGCAAGGATCTCCAATGTGAAGTCTTCAAGGTGAAGGCAAGACCTCCAGGCGAAGCCTCCAGGAGAAGGCGAAGCCTATTCGCGAAGCCTTCTCCGCGAAGCTTCCAAGCGAAGGCGAGGCCTTCAGTGCGAAGCCTTCCAATTCGGGCGAAGCCCAGAAGCGAAGCCACCTATGCTCAACAACTCGGCCAACCACTCCCATCCCATCCGGACACTCCCTCCTTTCAAGCAGACACTTGGGAGTATAGTTATATTACTTTAGCTTTTACCTTTTTACCTTTTAGGATGACATGCATGCAAAAGTACTGTACGCTTTATGGCATGCATGCGCATATGTCAGAGTCTGTTCCCTTCTTCCCTATAAAAGGAACAACAGACTCCTAGAATAACGTAGAACATGTTTAAAGCTTAAGAAGGAAATTCCTTAAGCCCGGTTCTCACCCCTTGCTATTTTCCGCCATCCCCCTTGATTGTTTATCATCAAGTTTAATATCTAGTATTGCTCAATCTCGTAGTTGAGAGGTGCTAGATCTTCCATACTCCCCAGGCTTATCGCAGATATTGCCCAACCTCGTAGTTGGGAGGTGTCTGTGGCTGAATTTATCCCTTCCTTGTTCATCGACTCCTTCAAGCTAGATCTGCGCTTCCGTACGATCTCGTGGCTTCACGTTCGTCGTACCCGTGATCGTATCAAATTCCCAGCCATTTTCATAGGAACCGGGCTGGATGGGCAGTCCCGGTATACAACATTGATGGTCAAATGGCTGGTCATCGACATCCCTCCGGCCTATAACACGATTATCGGGAGAGAAACCCAAGGGGGTATCGACATGCGAAGTGACGTGAAGTATCTCACAATCACCTTCGAAACTGATGAAGGTGATGCGTCTATTTACGTGAGCCAGAGGGAAGCGAAGACCGTCATGACATTGGCTTAGAAGGGCCCGAGGCAATGCAACTCGAAGGAGGATGCGAAGGAAGCTACTGAGATTGAAGATGCCACCTTGGAGGGGGACCGAACAACCTGGATCGCTGAACATATGCCCGAAAGCAGTAAGGCAAAACTTGTAAATCTCCTTCAAATGAATAAAGATCTATTCACCTATTCTCCAAGTGACATGGCCGGGATCGACCCGAAAGGCCGAAAGTAATCCAACACAGTCTGCACATCGACCTGAACGCAAGACCCGTAAGATAGAAGAAGAGGAACAAGCATCATTCAAAAGAGCCTTCATCAAAGAGCAAATTTCGAAGCTTCTTGCTACGGGATTCATATGCGAAGTATCCTATCCCGAATGGTTAAGTGATCCCGTAGTACCAACCCGGGAAGACAACGACAAACTACACTTGTGCTTAGATTTTACAAACGTGAATGACGCTTGCCCAAGGATTCGTACCCTACACCGTCGGTCGATAGGCTCGTGGATTCCACAGCCGTGGTGGCAAATCGGTGCGCGTGATCGCCACGTTCTGGTTTGACTTGCGTGTCACGACATTGACAGAAGCCATTAGGTCGACTTTGCGTACTAGAGCGCAATTGTCGAGGAATAGAGAAATCCTCTGAGGTAGTGATTTGACGAGTCGCGTTGAGTAGTTGTAAAACGTTCCCCCTTTTGGTATGAATAGTGAATGTATTTATAGTTCCATGTCTCAGTGGTATTATTGTAATATCTCAATATAAAGTGATTATGTATTTTAAGTCATATATACCCCTCGAGAGGCATAGTTCGGGAAAGTTCTTAAACTTTATTCGGATTACTTACTAGTTTTTTAATGGGGCCCTTATTTCGGGCTTATGTATGGGCCTTTTGTTAGGCATTTTATGCATATTGGGCCTGGCGGCCATCAAGCCGGACATGCGAGGCTCTGCTTCCTTGATGCCTGCAGTGGATATCATCAAATCCGGATGAACCCAACAGATGAAGAGAAGACATCTTTTATAAGTGACTCCGGTACACATTGCTACATCAGGATGCCCTTCGGGCTCAAGAATGCTGGAGAAACTTACCAAAGGTTGATGGATAAAGTATTCTCCGAACAGATAGAGAGGATTCTTGAAGTATATGTCGACGACATCATCATCAAAAGCAAAGAGGAAACTGACCTTATCCTGGATATTGAAGAAGTGTTTAGTCAGATCCGGAAGTATGGACTTCGGTTGAATCCGGACAAGTGTGTTTTCGGAGTAACTGTGGGGAAATACCTCGGGTTCATGGTATCCGAATGCGCCAAACTTAACTACCCGATGATTCAGAAAGTAGTGTACGCCTTGGTCCTCTCAGCCCGAAGGTTGAAGCCATATCTCCTCGAGTTCTCCATAGTGGTCCAGAGTAACGTCCCTATCAAAGACATCATGAAGCGGGTGGACCACTCTCGAAGATTATCAAAATGGTATATCGAATTGAGTGAATATGAAGTCAAGTATGAACCAAGAAGAGCGATCAAGGCACAGGCTATGGCTGATTTTATCACCGAGTTACCCCAATGATTTGAAGACGAACATTCGGAGACCGAGGACAACCCTATTTGGACTCTTTACGTTGACGGAGCTTCGGGATCAGATAGACAAGGAGCAAGATTAGTTCTCGAAGGACCCGAAGTAATGAGGGCCACCAGATCCATCAAGTTTACTTTTCCGGTGACAAATAACGCGGTCGAATATGAAGCCTCAATCGCTGGATTGGAGTTAGCAAAGAAGGCATGTATCCGATCTCTAAAGACATGCAGCGACTCGAACATTCTGGTCCAATAGATGAACGAAGAGTACGAGGTCAAGGAGCCATGTCTCAAGAAGTACGTCGAGGTTGCAAAGAAATTAGCAGTGCACTTTGAAAGGTTATACATCGAGAAGATTCTGCGGGCACTTAACTCCGAAGCTGATCAGCTCTCGAAGTCCGCCTTCTTTGATGAAGAAAGTAAAAATCCTTGTATCAACTACCTCTGGATATTCAACATTACTTCGGGATGGAGAGCTCCCTATTGGAAATACCTCACTGAAAGAATACTCCCGCAGGACCCCGTCATAGTAGCAAATGTGAGGTTCAATTAAGCAAGTTCGTCATAATAGGTGACAATCTGTATCGAAAGGGTTTTTCGTCACATATGCAAAAATGCATCAGTGAAGAAGAAACCGGAGACATCATAACAGAAGTTCACAAAGGCACAAGCGGCTCCCATATCAAGTCGGATGCATTAGCCGTGGTAATACCCAGTCAGAGATATTTCTGGCCGAATCTGAAGGAAGAGGCCAGGAAGTTGGTCAACAAATGCAAGAAGTGCCAAAAGCATGCCCGAATACAGAGTGTTCCCTCGGAGTATATCACATCTTTGGACTACCCGATACCCTTTACCGTCTGGGATATTGACTTAATTGGAGTAGTACCAATGGCGCCCGGAGGATTGAAGTACTGCGTAGTCGCCATAGACTACTTTACAAAATGGATAGAAGCCGAACCATTGGAATCAATAACGGCTGACAACATCCGGAAGTTCGTTTGGAAGAACATCATTTGCAGGTTCGGGTGCCCAAAAGTACTCGTTTGGAAGAACATCATTCACGGATAGGGGATTCCAAGACTTCGCCGAAGAATTCGGAATCAAACTCCACTTTACTCCGGTCGACCACCCTCAGAGGAAAGAACAAGTTGAGGTATCAAACTAGACGTTGAAAGACAGGTTCAAGAAGACACTTGCAAAACGCAAAGGGTAAATGGCCAGGAGAGCTTCCGCATATTTTATGGAGCTACCGGACTACACCATGGAGGTTGATTGGAGAAACCCCATTTTCCTTAGCCTATGGTACTGAAACACTCATCCCCATCGAGGTAAACAACCCATCTCTCCGGGCTGAAGTGTTCGAAGAAAGTGCAAACGAACAAGGCCTAAGGACAAATTTAGATTTGCTCGAAGGAAAAAGAGAAGAAGCCGAACTTCGAAGAAAAGCCTTTCAGCAAAGGACTGCATCTGTGGCAAATTCAAAAGTTAAGACAAAAATATCAAGTTTGGAGACTTGGTTCTAAGGCAAACCAAGTTAGGTTTTAGAAGACCAAAAGGGGGTGCATTCGCCCCGAACTGGAAGACCCATTTAAGGTTGTTGCCGAAGAAAGAAAGGGAATTTACAAATCATTAGACCCCGAAGGAAGGGAATTAGTCAATTCTTACCATTCTGAAGTGCTTATGAAATATTTTGTATGATGGTCAAAGATTCAATGAACATTCGGGAAAGAGGATGTCGGTCTAACGACCGAACCTCTATAAGATCAAGTATTGAACGAATCCCTATGATATTCATTAATAAAGCCTGAGGCAAGGATTAAAAAAATGGAACACAAAAAAGAACCACTACACTACTGAGGATCTGCAAAGTCGTCAACGGTTACTGGTTCATTAGGTTGCAGGAACTCCTCACAAACCCAGGAATGGTCTTCTTCGGGCTCTTCATCGCTGTCAATCCCTGAAAGATCAATGTGACGATTACGCTCGATAATTTGCTTCCTGGCCAGGCAGAATCCAACGTTGAACTTGTGGATTGCAAGTGCCACGAAACTTTGGGACACGTTCATTGGCCTTGGTAAGTTCATCCCGAAGCTTCTGGATCTCTTCATCCTTGGCTTTCAGATCTTGCTCGTAGTGGTTCCTCAGGTTGGTGAAGTCAACCTGAGATTGCTCCTTCTCAGCCTCGAGCTTCCGAATATTCTCCCGGAGAACATCCTCAGAATCTCGGCATTCCATGACTACACTGAGGAATGACGCCTTAGCCTTGGAAAAATCCTCAGCTTCAGTTTGGCTGAGGTCATCCAGGATATTTCCCTTGGGGAGGACAAGGGCAGGTGAGCAGCGGGAATGCCGGAGAAGTTGCTCGTAGAGATGAACTAGTTGAATGAGTTTCGCCACTGCGGCAATGGCCTTCGTCGCCCGCTACTCAGCTTCAGTCAGGATTCTGTCAATGGACCGGACCATCCAGGTAATCCAGCCACTCTGGGTAGAAACCTGCATACCACCCGGACAAACGTTACATCCCGAATATCAAAAGAAAGGAATGGACATTGACAAGACCTACCTGATGGCCAAGGACGGACAACCTAGAAGAAGCGACATCCAGGTCTGGGTAGAAATGCTCGAGGCACTCCATGGTCCGGGCTGTGGTTGTGTCGTTCCACAGCTCGGGAGTCATCTCCTTTGCGTCTACCTCATCCATGATGTTTTGATCCTCATGGATAAGCCATCCAGGCTTCCGGGGAATAAGTTCGGCCTCGAGGCGCGATAGTCTTTCACCTCATCGACGACGCTTTTCTTCCTGAGCTTCTCTCCACTCCATACCTAGTGTAGAAAAATGAGACCGAACCACGTCATGTAGAGAGTCTTCGTCGAACATCCGGGAAAGATTCTTGAATATGTTCAAAAAATAGAGGTTTTCTAACTTTACAAATTTGTTGTTACCTAGATGGAACTCGATGGGCATGACCTCAGGGGCTTGTTGCTTGGTCACAGGAATGGCTTTGAACTTCCCTCGAATCTTTTTGATTCATTCAGGGGAATTCTCCAGCATCTCGTAAACGTTGTCTCGAGTGGGGTTGCCCTCAACGTGCACCAGAGAAGGGACTTCATCGAAGGTATGTACAGGAGAAGGGACTTCATCGAAGCAGCCCTCTTCCGCTTCTTCTCTGGGGCAGCGGCCTTCGAAACCCTGGACTTCGAGGAGCCCGCAGCTTTGGTGGACTTCTTCATGTCCTTGTAAATGGCGCTGAGGTCATAATTGGACTCCATCTCTGCAAAGGAAAAGCGAATTAGAGTTAATATCAAAGGAGTACATGCCAAAACAAAATAAGGTTAAAACCTTTATTGAACTCGTCGAGGGATATGATGTGGACATCCACCCAACTTCCACACAAGAGACTCCAAGTCCCTTCCAAGGCCTCAATGGACCTATGACACGATCTAGGTTAAAGAAGGTGCAAGAGAAACTCCAAGCTTTTATGAAGATCATGGCACAAGGTGAGGAGCGGAATGAAGATCAAGATTAAGACATCAAGCTTCAAGACATGGGAATCCAAGTGGAAGGGCCTCCCAAAGCTATGGACACCATCACACTCACCACCCTTGGACCCGAGGATGAGCCCACGCGCCCCACGTGCCCCACACGCCCACCCCTCTTCCCGGACCTGGCTCCACCACCTTTGGGATGTTGCACCACCTTTCCAAGCCTTAGGGACGCCGGGAGGTGAAGGCCACGCACCGGACATCGCCCCCAAGCATGCGCATGCGCCACCTTCATCTCCACATGCGCCGCCGGCTAGCCCACGCGCCTCCAAGAAGGGAGTTGTTACCAAAAGTGAGCCACACTTTGGGTAATAACCTCCACTACCACCATTCATGTATTTAGGTTAAACAACTCACATTTCAGCCACTAGAACTCACATTGCCGAAATTGTAGTCTCCATTTTGAGAGCATTTTGGCTTTGGTTTCTCATTTCTTCAATCCATTCCCTTGTTCCATAATTTTGGTTCAAGAATCATATCTAGTATTGCTCAATCAAGTAGTTGAGAGGTGCTAGATCCATCTTCTTTCCTTGGCATCTAAAGTATTGTTCAACCTTGTAGTTGAAAGGTGCTTTTGTTAGCCGAAATTATCAAGAGAATAGTTGTTCATCTTCCAAGCTAGATCCTTTCATCATTTTCATGATCACATCAAGTGGTATCAGAGCTTTGTTGCTTGGTTGATGTTTATGTTGTAAGTTTCTTCAAAGAACCTTTGTTTTGATTTGCAAAATTTAAAGAAACTACTTTCTACCTTTCTTAAGTGTGGCCGAAAAGTTCATGCCATTTCTTACAAAGTGAAAGTGCAAAAAGTGTTGTTTGTATGATGCTATGATGTTGTGAAGTGAAAAGTTGGTTGTTATTGAAAAAGGATCAAGAAAAGTGCAACTTTGAAGAAAGAGAAAAAGTTGTGTTCATCAAGTGCTCTTGCAATTTCATCAAGTTCATCTTGTGTTCATACAAAGTTCATCACAAAAACATTTGATCCAAAAAGTTCTAAACATCTTGCATCAAAAGGTGTTTGTTGTTTTCAAAAGACCTTTCTCATACCACACCTTACTTCTTTCAACCCCCATCTACCTTTAAACTTTTCAAAACCTAGTTTCAAGTAACTAGTGCTCTCTTTTTCTACTTGTTTTCGGTTTTACTAGTTTGTTCTTGTGTCCATTATTGTGTCTTCCTTGAACAAGGTTGAAAGAGGTTGTGGACTTGAGAGGTTGAAGCCAATCAAGAGTGATACACCATAATAGAATCCTCCTTGAGTGAAACACAAGAGAGAATACAAACACAAAGAGAGGATTTATACTACTAACTTCATATTTTCAATTGCAAAAGAAAGGAATCTTTGTTGTAGGCATGTCAGCCGATTCTTCTTCATCACCTCCTCCTCTTCCCAATTCGAAGTTGGAAGACACTCTTGCTAACCTTGTGCAAGAACTTAAGGAGATCAAGGTTCAAATGGTCACCACTAATGAGAAGGTTACAAGACTTGAAATTGCACAAGGCAAGCTACCGGAGAGCTCCCATGCTCAAGGTGTAACCGACGCCACAAGGAGAGAACCGCCCCAAAAAACACCACAAAATGCTCCTAGCATTCGGCCTCTTGTTCCAGCAAGGAGGAGCCGAATGGTTGAGGAGGTTTCGGAGAGTAGTGATGAAGAACACCATGAAGCACCACCTCCCATCCGAAACCCTAGAAGAAGAATCTTTCAAGATAGGGTGCAAGCAAGAGCCTATCTTGAAAGAGACCTAGATGAAGAAGAAGAGCATGAAAGAGGCCACTTCCATCGAGGGTTTAACCGAAACCTAGGAGAGAGAGGCCAAGTTCAAGATCAACACGCTCTCAACAACGTGAAGCTTCAAGTTCCACCTTTCTATGGCTCAAGTGATCCGGAGGAGTACCTCACTTGGGTGAACAAAACCGAGAGTCTTTGATGTCATGGGGTACAATGATGCTACCAAACTCAAACTAGCTATCATTGAACTTCATGACTATGCCATCATTTGGTGGGAGCAAGAACACCAAGCAAGAGCTAGAAACAGCCAAGCTCCCATTGACACTTGGGAGGAGCTCAAACACGCCATGAGAGCTCGGTTCATCCCATGCTACTACAAAAGAGAATGTGCTCAAAGGTTGCAACACCTCACCCAAGGCAACCGAAGTGTTGAAGACTACCAAAAGGAACTTGAAAGTGCCTTGATGAGAGCTAATGTCAAGGAGAACCATGAAGCAAAGATGGCTCGGTTTTTGTATGGTTTGAGAGATGACATCTCTCGAGCGGTGGAGCTTTGTGACTATGGAAGTTATCAAGAGTTAGTGCACAAGGCCATAAGAGTGGAGAAACAATTGAAGAGAGGAAGTTCCTACACTTCCTACCACACCTCCAACCGAAACACATGGAGCAAACCGACCTCCACAAGCAAGCCCTCCACCTCCAAACCCTACCAAACCGCCACCTCCAAGCCTCCTTATCACTCCCACACACAACCGAAACCACCATCTCACCCCACTCCCTATTCCAACCCACAACCGAAACCAACCTACCCCTCCAAACCCACAAACCCGCCACCTCAAGCAAGAACCGTTGAATGTTTCAAGTGTCTTGGCAAGGGACACTATGCAAGAGAATGTCCCAACAAGAGAGTTATGGTGATTAGACCAAATGGTGACATCTCAAGCGAAGATGAGGAGGAAGTTCCACATGAACTTCCGAATGAAGAAACCGAGGAAGAATAGGGAGAGTTGCCTCTTGAGGGGCATATCTTGGTCACTAAAAGAGTTCTCCAAAGCTAACTGAAACTTCACAAAGGGAGAACCTCTTCCAAACAAGGGCTTTGGTGAATGGCACACTAAGTAGTCTCATTGTTGATAGCGGTAGTTGTATGAATGCATCATCACTCACCAAAACTGAAACCTCACCCTACTTCCACTCACACCCACTCAAGCTCTACAAGATCAAATCCATTTGGCGAATAAGGCCGAGAGTAAAAGGAGGGAAATGGGAAGGGAGAAGAGAGAAAAGAGTGAGAAGGATCAAGGATCCTTGAGAGAAAAGAAGGAGTGTGCATATGTGGGAAACATCTCAAGTGAGCAAGAGAGAAAACAAGAGTGGATACCCACTTGGCCAAAGAGAGATTTCAAAAGAGCACTTTCGCAAAAAAAAATTTGTTTTCTCATGGTTCCAACTTCATGCATGCTAACACTTGAGCAAGTATCTTCTCTTTCTTTGGATGTGCAGGATCTCTTGAAGGCATATGAGGATGTGTTTGAGGACCCTTGGGGCCTCCCTCCATATGGAGGGATTGAGCACTAAATTGACTTAATTCCGGGTGCTCCACTTCCCAACAAGGCCACCTATCGGACTCACCCTCAAGAGTCCAAGGAGATCCAAGCAAAAGTGCAAGAGTTGCTCCAAAAGGGTTTCATCAAAGAGAGCCTTTCTCCATGTGCCGTGCCGGTTATCTTAGTGCCCAAAAGTGTTGGCACTTGGCGGATGTGTATGGATTGCCGACCCATCAACACCATCATTGTAAAGTATAGATATCCTATCCCTAGACTTGATGATATGCTTGATGAATTGAGTGGTTCATGTGTTTTCTCTAAGATTGACTTGAAAAGTGGTTATCATCAAATTCGAATGAAAGAGGGTGATGAATGGAAAACGGGCATTTAAGACTAAAATTGGCTTGTATGAATGGAATGTTATGCCCTTTGGATTAACCAATGCACCTAGTACTTTCATGAGATTAATGAACCATGTTTTGAGGCATTTTATTGGAAAGTATGTGGTTGTCTACTTTGATGACATTTTGGTGTATTCCAAGAATCATGTTGAGCATATTGATCACTTGAAGCATGTTTTAGATACACTTAGACTTGAGAAGTTGTATGCTGTAGATTTAGAGATTCATAGCATGATGTGTTTTCCATAATCATACCTCTCCACTTTCACGAAGAAGAAAGAGGAGAAGGAGGAGGGCGAAGTAGAGATAGGGGGCATACCTTGCACCCTTGAAGAACAGCGTAAGGATATTTTATCCTTGCTCCAAACGTATGCTCCAAGTCTTCCGATTGAATCATCAGGCCTTCAAATTCCTTGATGAGTGCAGATTGCATGTGATTCAATGAGGTTGTTTTGCGTTAAAGAGACACAAAAACGTTCCACCCGAAATGCTCTAGGAATGCTTAATATTTCGGCCAAGAACAAAGAGAGGAGAGAAGTTTCGGATTCTTGAGTGTGTGTTGTGTTGTGGCTAAATCATCTATTTATAGATGATGTAGGGAGTTACTAGGAAGAGGCACAACTCCTTATGGCCGAAAGTACACATACTTTCGGCTTAAGGAGTGGTTACTCCCTCCTTG
Organism: Stellera chamaejasme; assembly: GCA_024586325.1. NCBI lineage: Eukaryota > Viridiplantae > Streptophyta > Magnoliopsida > Malvales > Thymelaeaceae > Stellera > Stellera chamaejasme. Next base: position 36,291,312 of record CM044983.1, read on the forward strand.
TACACTCCCTTGTCCAAATGCTAAGTAACTCCTCTTTGGGCGAAGGGGTGCCTCTCTTGAGGTGCCTCTTCGCCACTTTTAGGCTCTCATGGCTGAAATCACTTGGTAACTTCTAAGAGATGTGCACTCATGCACTAGGGTGCATACACCATGCACCTCGATTGCCAAAACCATGTCCTTTTACCAAAATACCCTTATTTTGTATAAAAGGATGCTAGTAAGTAGTTACTACTCATGAAACATCACAAATGTTCCATATAGCCAAAATTCGCATAGTTGAGTTCCATAGAACTCATTTCAGCTCACTTTGAGCTGAAATCACTTCTCCATTTGAGATGAGCTCAAAAGGACTTGGTGCGCTAAGAATTCCAACAAACTCCCACTCGCACTAAGTTATCTTTTGATTGTGAACTCCCACTCAAATAAAATCTCTTTAACACATATGTAGGCCAAAATAAACAAGTACATTCACACAAGTAGAGTTAAGGGTGCGACCCCAAGGCATACACATAAAATCACTTTCATTGTGGTTGTTAGACTCACAATGAAAGCTTGTCCTCTTCAAAATAACATGCTTGAACCAATCAAGCAACGGTGTATTGTTTGAACTTATCAAACATGCTTGAACTTCTTCAAGCTCACTTGAACTCATCAAGTGGTGCCTTTACAAACCCCAGACACAATGATACACTTCACTTAATCACAATCAGTCCTTTTCTTGAATTTCAACCATTTGAAACCCAAGATTGTATTAAGAAGAAGTTGAGATCTCATTCACAAGTGCTCATAATTCAATCTAAATCATACTACACATAGTATGTGGGCCCAAGATTAAATTTAGAGCATGTGTATCATCATAAAACGGTGTCTTTCCTATCAACTTAAACTACTTAGGTCATTGTACCAACTCAACTACCCAAATGGAGGATATTCCAGTCTTTTCTTCTAAGACCTTCAACAACCAATCAAAGTAGTTTTATTGATACAATTTCCTAATAGAAAGTCAAAGTCACTAAGATTTTGAATCGAAGAACCTCACACTAAGTAAGAACAAAGACAACTTACTTAAATTCTTCTTTGGTCGCAGTTCATGGTTATAGAACACTGAAGTTCTAAATGAACACTATTTGATGTTTTACTTACACCACTCCCACGCGGAATGATGTCCACTTAAGTTGGGAGATGTGTCATTTTTCTCCCTCTTAAAACACCAAAAGTGTACTCCCCTTATCAAATAAAAGGAGGACCCATGTAATGGTATCAAGTAAGTCAATGCTTACATCAAACATAGACTAGGATGTATGATGGTCATACAAACTCGATGAAACTTAGTCATCTCATCTTAATTTACATAATCAAGGCGACAAGAGGCTACGGTGTCATGTGTTGGTTCATGACTCCCACTCAAGTATTACTTTACCAAGTAACATGCTTCATTTAAGAAACAACATACATTGAGTCCGTAGCTAGTCTCATCCTTAAGTCTACACAAGATTAAGGGCGAAAGGTTCGTGTGAGAAAACCCTTTCTAATGTCTATGTTTGACATGTTCTAATTTTCGTTGTGAAAACATAAAGATTGAACAAATTAGATGATGACAAACAAACAACTTTATTAATCATTCATCATAGAATACATGTGTGACACCAAAGTGGTGAAGTACATCCAACTTAATTACAATCTACGAAGACCCATTGCTTTGACATGTCTAGCAAATACAAGTGGTGGCAATGGCTTAGTAAGAGGATCTGCCACCATCAGTGTCTGTAGATATGTACTCTATTTTAACTTCACCCTCTTCAATTGCATCCCTTACAAAATGATATTTCATGCTAATGTGCTTGGTCTTTCCATGGTACTTGGGATCTTTGGTGTAAGCCATGGCCGCCATACTATCACTGTAAATAGTAATAGGCCTTTCCACCATTATCCGAGATTCCAAGTTCTTAAGAAAGAATCCAAGCCAAAGGGCTTCTTGTACAGCCGAGGCACATGAGATAAACTCAGCCTCCATGGTTGACAATGCTGTACAAGTTTGTTTCTTACTACACCATGTAGTAGCCCCACCATTAAACATAAATACATAACCAGATGTAGATTTACTGGAGTCACGATCTCCACCCCAATCAGCATCAGAGTAACCATGCAAATCAAGCTTCTTGCCTTGATAGCATAGCCAATAATCTTTAGTACCTTTAAGGTACCGTAGAACCCTCTTGACACTCTTCCAATGCTGCATTCCAGGGTTTGAAGAATATCGAGCCAATAAGCCAACTGCTTGGCTAATGTCAGGCCTTGTACACAACATGACATACATTAAGGAACCTATAGCACTCAGGTATGGTATGTTTGTCATCTCTTCCTTTTCTGCTGGAGTCGTGGGACACATGTCCCCTCCAATCTTGCATCCATATGCAAGTGGGGTATTCATGGGTTTGGAGTTGGTTAAATTAAACCTTTCAAGGATCTTATCAATATAAGGTTCCTGTGAGAGGCCTAACAAGCGTTCCTTTCTATTCCGGTGTATCTTGACACCTAAAATAAAGGAAGCTTCTCCCATGTCTTTCATGTCGAAAGTGGAAGATAACCATCCTTTGATGGTTGTCATTAACTCAACTCCACTACTTGCAATTAGTATGTCATCTACATACAAGGTCATTATAGCATAATTGGATCCAGTCAAGTACAAGTATACACAATGATCTTCATGCATCATTACAAAGCCATAACTTGTAATTGCATGATGGAACTTCAAGTACCATTGTCTTGAAGCTTGCTTAAGACCATAAATAGACTTTTTAAGTCTACATACCTTGTCCTCAAGACCTTCTTGGACAAACCCTTCTGGTTGTCTCATATAGATCTCTTCACTCAAATCACCATTGAGGAAGGCTGTTTTAACATCCATTTGATGTAACTCCAGATCCAAGTATGCCACAATGGCAAGTAGTAATCTGATGGAATTGAATTTCACTACAGGTGAGAAGGTATCTTTGAAATCAATAACTTTCTTTTATGTGAAACCCTTAGCCACCAATCGGACTTTGTATCTTTCGATACTTCCATCAGAATTCTTCTTTATCTTTAATACCTACTTATTACCAATGGCCTTCCGACCAATAAGAAGATCTGACAATTCCCACACACCATTCACTGCCATTGAATGAAGTTCTTCATTTATGGCATTTAGCCATTCTTCTCTTTGTGCACTATTAAGAGCTTCTTTAACATTACTTGGTTCATCTATTTCAGATGACACCAAATAAGTCTCACCCTCCGAGAGACCCCACCTTTTGGGTTGTCTCGATTCCCTAGTTGATCTTCTCAACATGGGCGGAGGTGATTCTAGCTCTTGTTGATCCTCAACTCCCTCTTGAACAAGTGTATCCTCTACAGGATCTTGTTCCATGTGATCCAACACATTGGATTCATCATTAGGAGTCACAACTCCCTCTTGTTGAGGTACTCCTTGTGGAGTAGGTGCACCTTGTGCAACTGGTACTTCTGAAGTACTAGGTTGATCCTCTTCAAGGATTGGACCGAAAGAGTTAAGATCATTACATTCACCAACTTTAGGAAACTCACTTTCCATGAAGTTGGCGTTTCTGCCATCAAATACCAATCCTTCTTTGTGACTGATATCTAAGAACACATAACCTTTTGAATCAATGCAATATCCAAGGAAAGCACATTTCTTTCCCCGAGGACCCAATTTTCCCAAAGGATGGTCCGAGACATGCACATAAGCAAGGCAACCCCAAGGTTGCATGTAGCTTAGGTTAGGCGATCTCTTCTTCCACAACTCATATGGAGAAGAGTCGATGTTCTTAGTTGGTACTCTATTGATGATGTGAACCGCACAAAGCAGTGCATCACTCCAATAGATGATGTCCAAGTTAGCCTTAGCCATCATGGACCTTACCATATCAATTAGAGTTCTGTTCTTCCTTTCAGACACTCCATTTTGTTGGGGTGTCCAAGAAAGAGTGAACTCCCTCTGGATTCCTTTCATGTCACAAAAGGCTTTAAAGGTATTTGAATTATACTCTCCACCTCTATCCGTTCTCAAGGATCCAAGTAAGCTATTTTTGGCTAACTTATTCATCCTATCTTGACCCACATGTCCAAGCCTTTCATGCCAAGTCATTTCACTTGTGACCTCGGTCACATGGCAACTAGATGAAGCATTAGTGTGGCTACTCGGTCTAAGTTCATACAAGCCGTTATTTACTAAACATTCACACACAACTTGATTATCTTTGAAGATAGTAACACTATCATTCGAAAAAGACAAGCTATATTTGTACTTCAACAAACTACTTATAGAAATCAAATTTCTACAAATATCTGGTACATATAATGTATCAATTAAATATAATGATCCATTACAAGTGGGGACTTTACATGTCCCAATTCCTACTACTTCTATTACAGCATTGTTTCCCACCGAGACACACTTTGCACCACTTGGAAGCTTTCTGTAAGCCACGAACCAAGACTTGTCTCGGACTATGTGGTCCGTTGCTCCTGAGTCTACAATCCACAAAGAATTGCTTTCAGTTAGTAAAGAACAAGATGCAACATATACATCAGAAGAAGTAGTAGGTATATGTACCTTGGAAGGACTTTTGTAATCTTTTGCAAAGTGCCCCTTCTTTCCACAGTTGAAGCATTTGAGCTTAGAAACGTCCCTTTTCTTTTTGAACTTATTCAAATTGGGACCGTTTCCACCTCCTTTACCTTTGCCATTGCCGCCCTTGTTCTTTCCACCTTTACCAAACCATTTCCCTTTTCCTTTGTTTTCTCCCCTTTTGTTGGAGGAAGTAGAAGCAACATATGCTTTGGAATGGTTTTTGAGGGTCATTACTTCGGCCTCAAGTAAAAGATGGCGGGCTATGTCATCAAACGTTTTGATCTGAGGATTATGGCGCAAGTTGACCTTCATCAACTGCCAATCCTAATCTGGCAAAGATCGGATTATAGCTTGGACCTATTGTTCATGTGTGAGGTCGTGCCCAGCTTGCTTCAACTGGTTGATCATCCAATCTGGCAAACCTCAAGTGTGTCCTGCTCAGTAAGAATGAACTTGACCTTTTGCTACCAAATCGGATAGTTGTCACCATCCAATTTGAGGTCCTTGTTCAGTTCAGCAACAATATTCTTACATGCCATCTACATGATGCAAATCACATGTATCAAAGTTCAATCAATCACAACAAGACTCAAAACAAGCAACAAATACATGCAACTACTTCAAACATGTTCATATATGGCAAAAGGAATGCATATAGCATCCAATTAGAAACACACAAACATGTTTCCATAGTTTCACATACATGTTCTAATTGAGCCTCCAAGAAGGTTCAACTATCTTACTTTAAGGTTTCATGTACACATACATGAATAGCTTATGTAACATTACATATGGTATTTCTCCAAAACCTTAGTCTCATCACCCATAAGTCTCCTTGATACAATTCCCAGGAAAGGTGGAGGGTCACATCGGTCCCGCTTAAAACCCACCTCCTTAGACAGAATTATAATCAATTTGACAGGGTCCCTAGAAACTTTAGCTTTTAGAAATATCATATCCTCCTTAAACCAAGTCTCATTTCCCTCAAGTCCATCATAGTGGTGAACCAATCACCAGTACTAAGACTCTCGTAGGGCTGAGGTTCTTAGTCTAAGTCGAGGTACAATGTCACATATATGCAACTTATGCATACTAGTAAGAACATGTAGAAAATACACCAAGAACACATCTTGGTTTATTCTTCCTTGAATTAAGTCTCTCATCCCTCAAGTCACCATAGTGATAATTCCCAGGAAGGAGAGACACAATGGTACCGCTTAAGTTCCTTCCTAGACAGAATTACCATCTAATTAAGACTATCTCCGGGTAAAGCCAATAACTCAAGTGAAGAATTACACCAAGAACTTATCTTGTGAATTTCATGCCATAATCACAATTATATCATGTTCTAACATTCATATAGATATACATGTGAATCACAAAGAAGCAACATATATGCTTTCATTCAATCATACTCATGAACACATACATAAGCATACAATGATTCACATATTCGATCATAACCCCTTCGAATAACCCCCAGCCTTCACGGAATGGGGACTGACGAACCCAATCCCCGCGAACACGGACTGGCGAACGCTTGTCAGGCGAAGCCTTGACACTGGCGAACCGCTCATGCTGCAAACGCATGGACACTGGCGAACACCTGTCAGGCGAAGCCTTGACACTGGCGAACGTCTATAAGGCGAAAAACTTGACACTGGCGAACGCCTGTCAGGAGTTGCCTGGACACTGGCGAACGCTTGTCAAGAGACCGCGAGGCGTCATACAAGGTTCTCGTACAAGATACTTCTATCTTGACCGAATTCATACATACATGTAATTTCATGATTTTAATCATTTTCAAACATACAGGCATGCATACGGTTCATACTTTTCATGAACGGTCATATCAATTGCATGCTTAAGGCCGAAAATACATGTAATATTCAGTCAACCCGAACTGCATATTTTCATGCAACATCCATACGAGTTCATGCGAATATGCATATATAGTACATGCGAACATGCATATACAATCAAGAAACACAGGCTCTGATACCATTTGTAGTTACTACTCATGAAACATCACAAATGTTCCCTATAGCCACAATTCACATAGTTGAGTTCCATAGAACTCATTTAAGCTCACTTTGAGCTGAAATCACTTCTCCATTTGAGATGAGCTCAAAAGGACTTGGTGCGCTAAGACTTCCAACAGATCATTATCAATCACACCCAGGATCACGATACTATGCGCAACAAACACAAAGTCACAATAAGATGCATACTCGCACCATTTCATATTTCCTGCACAAAACCTCACACTTCACACATTTCATTCACACAATAGAATTTCAAAGAAGATCAATCACAAACTCCTGGCCAATACTATTTTTATTGCACACATTTACACAACACTATGACTTCCTGCACAAACTTATTACTGCACCTACTCACATTCCAGCACTGAAGATCAGCACACATCTCGTGCCATCAACACATATACTCACAATATTTCTGTACAACACTCACAGAACTTCCAACACATATACACACAGAATTTCTAGCATAAACCTCAGATATGATACTACTACAAATATGCATGCCATTTACAGTATACAGAGCTAGAAATATTCAATTGGAATACATACGTGACGTGCGAGGGGGCGACACTCTAAGGTCCAACCACAGTCCTCGACGTAACAGATGCTGCTGCTGCTGCTACACACATAAGAAAGTTTAACCGTGAGTAAACCGAAGTGCTCATATAAATATATATATATATATATATATATATATAGAAATCCGGAACTGAGCACAACTTGCAGAATTCTGATCACGCAGAATCACACGGAACCGATATATATCACAGAAAACCCAAAATAGAATACGCACCTATATCATAATCCCCAAAACTGACTATACACATCAGAAAATCATGAACACACTTATCACACTAATTCACACACATAACGGGCTTACGCAGCAGAAATTCCGGGACCAAATACATGGTACACTACCCAAGCAAATGCCCCTCATGCCATTGCCCCTCGCTCATCATCAGCATAAGCCAAGGAAATACATCGCGATCCCACCGCATCGCGCGAAGGCATCGTCAAAGGGGCTTCGCGCCTGCTGGCCTCGCTAGGACCTCGCGGGTTCGCATCTCCTGGTCTCGCCAGACAAGGCCTTCGCAATCCCAGGGCTTCGCCATCAATCACTTGGTAACACAACAGACTGGGAGAAGGAAGCTGGGAATGGTCGTTTCCACGATCTGCCCACGTTCTCCATTACATCTCCAGTCTTCCACAACTCTGGAACGTGGGGAAGCACCCCACTACTCCAATCACAGGACAACCGCCAGCTCAACGCCTTCTATAAAAGGATAGCTTTGGAAAGGTACACCCTATCTACACACCTCCACTCCTCTTTCTGCTCCTGAGTATTCCGTTTTACATCTTGCAGATTACTCCGGAGCTCAAGATCGTCGTTCCGATCATTCCTCCACCATTCAAGTATCTGGAAGCCCAGTCCAGTAAAGGAAACAGGCTATCAGATTGGTGCCGTCTGTGGGAAAAGAAACAATCCCATGAAGAAAACCACTAAGGACAGAAGCCATGCCTATCACGAGGAGCGTCAGTCCACTCTACCGGGGAGAGCTCATCCCATGTTGAGCGTAATGCTCCTCCCTCAAGAGAAATCATCCAACCAGTGGGGATGGGTGCCGCCGCAGGGTTAGGACGAGTTGCCCTCTTGACCAACCACAACCAACCAGCCGGTGTGGTGGGGGCGCCGCACAATGTCATCGTTCAGAACTCAGCGGTTGCCGGTCTTGATCCCACAATTCTTGCGGTGATCACCGAGGCTGTTGTGCAAAATCTGCGCGGCGTCCTGGCCGCACGAGGTTTCTAGACCATCCAACAACCGCTAAGTCACCAGGAACCTCCCCTTCCTCCGCCGCAACAGGAGACCCATCCTGACCCAGTTGACTCCGCCGCACTCGCCGCCATCGCCAGGCGCCTGGAACAAATAGAGAAGAGGGAAGCAAGGGCGAACACACCCTACTCCACGAGCTTGGGGCTGGATCACCTCTGGACCCAGCCTTTCACCCAGAGGATCCTGGAGGCTCCGCTGCCGGAACACTTCCGCCAGCCCAAGCTGGACGCCTACGACGGTTTTTCGGACCCCGACATTCATCTGCAGCGCTACATCTCTGCGATGGTGATCGCGAGGGCTGATGACAGCACTCTCTGTAGGGCCATTAGCTCTACCCTCACTGGAGCTGCCGCAAATTGGTACACCACCCTTCGCGGTAAGCAGTTTAACTTCTTTGAGGAACTATCCCGTGTCTTCTCTAACCACTTTGTCATCTCCAAACCTCTGCAAAAAACTGCGGGGCACCTGCTGAAGGTGCGACAGAGGAAGGATGAGTCCCTAAGGGACTACATCCAACGTTTCCAGGGGGAATCCATCCAGGTCCCAAACCTGGGTGAGGAGACTCGTCTCCTGACGGCAATACAATGTCTCCAGTGGGGTTCCTGTTCTTCACGAATGTGCACACCAACCCTCCCCACGGCATGGAGCGGTTCCTAGATAGGCGACTAGGTTCATGCATACGAGGAGATTACCAGACCCTACCTCAAGGGCTCGGCGGCGGACACGAGGGGACAACCTCGCACGTGCAAGACTCAGGGGCCGAGTCGCGGAGGCAGCCACCTCCACAGGGCAACAGAGATAGGGCTTATCCAACACTGCCCCCACTCAGGGACTCCCGCACGAACATCTTCCATGCCTTGGAACAGAGGAGGGAAGTCCCCAAATGGCCTCGCCCACTTCCCAAGGGCGTCGCGAGGCCAGACAACAAGTAGTGCCGCTACCATCGTGACAAGGGCCACGACACTGAGGAATGCGTGGAACTTAAGCGTATGCTGGCAGAGATGATAGCTCAAGAAAAACTCACCGAGTTCCTTGTTCGCAACCCCTCTCCGTGAAGGGGTTCACCCAGGGGGTACAAGCGTGAAGGCGATCGGGAGGATCGCGGTCGGGATCACCACAAGCAGAACAGAGCCAGTGGGGGAGCTGATCAGATCCCACCTGCCAGGGGTCACATCAATGTGATCACCCAGTGCGAAGGCGCATCTGCGAGGTGCCGTTATATGAGGCAGATCTATCAGCTGGACCACACAGCCAGCCATCTCATCCATTGTCACGATGGGACTTCTGTGGTGATCCCACACTCAGACCCACTCATCATCACGGCTCGCATCGCCGGATGGGACATCGGCTGGATCTTCATGGACACATGGGCTAATTCCAACGTCGTTTACAAGAACACACTTGTTGAGGTGAAGGTACCCCTGTCCCAAATCAAACAGGCAAAGGGGGCCACTTTTGGGATTGGAAGGGACGAAATCCCAACCTTGAGGGCCATCACGCTCCCATTCATGATGGTGGGCACCACCAGGGACAACAGGCAGGTCTGTCACTCAAGCATCGTGGACTTCATCGTCCTCGATCTCCCCTCACCTTACAGTGCCATTGTTGGGCGCACCACACAGACCGAATTCCATATCCATTGTGATGTGCGCACCCTAACATTGGTATTTCCCACCTCAGCTGGTGATGCCTACATCTACGTCAACCAGAATGTGGCGAGGGGCAACTACGCCAACGCGCTCGCTGGCAAAGGACCTCCAAGAAAAAGACAAGGAAGCCCTCATTCACCTCCTCCAGGCCAACATTGACGTCTTCGCTTGGAGCCTGGCTGATCTCCCAGGCGTAGTTCCTTCTGTTATCTCCCACAAACTCAATGTACTCCCTGGCTAATATAAGGGGCATGGCCCCAGACCGAAAAGAGTTTGTACGCACTGAGGTGCAGAAGTTGCTTGAGGCTAATATAATTAAGGAAGTTCATTACTCTTAGTGGGTCGCTAATATTGTGCTTGCTGACAAAGAAAATGGAGAATGGCGCCTGTGTGTGGACTACAAGGGGGTCAATAGGACCTGCCCTAGAGATCCATACCCCTTTCCTCCCATAGACCAACTGGTGGACTCAACTGTGCGATACCCAGTCCTTTCTTTCCTTGATGCGTACAGTGGCTACCATCAAATCTTCATGGATCCTGAAGATGCCATGAAAACTGCCTTCACAACCGGCGAAACGGTCTACCACTACATTCGCATGCCTTTTGGCTTGAGGAATGCAGGGGCGACTTTTCAAAGGTTGGTGAATAGGGTGTTCGCAGACCAAATTGAGAGGAACCTTGAAGCCTATGTTGATGACATAGTGGTAAAAAGCAAGGCCACCGCCAAACACTTGGAGGACCTAGAAGAGACCTTCGCCAACTTCCGCGCGTACAACATGCGCCTGAACCCAAAGAAGTGCATCTTTGGCGTTGGCGAAGGGAAATTTCTTGGTTACCAAGTCTCAAGAGGAGGGATTCGCGCCAATCCCAAAAAGATAGAAGCCATCGCTAGCCTTCGCGTTCCAAGAGGCCTGAAGGACGTCCAACAGCTAACAGGAAGGTTAGTCGCCCTGGGACGGTTTATATCAAAACTCAGCGACCGTTGCAAGCCTTTCTTCAACCAAATCCGGAAGAAGAAAGCCTGCAAATGGACTGAGGACTGCTAGGAGGCATATGACACCATCAAGCAGCACCTGCAGGAGCTGCCCACACTCAAGTGCCCCAGGCCTGGCGATGACCTTGTCCTGTATCTCTCCACGACCAGCAACAGCGTGGCATCAGTCCTCATCAAGGAAGAAGGCGACAAACAGTGGGCGGTCTACTACACCAGCCACACCTTACAATCAGCGGAGACAAGGTACCCTCCTTTACAGAAAGCTATCTTGTCATTAGTCTATGCAGCCAGGAAGCTCAAGCCCTACTTCCAAGGGCACACGATCACCGTGCGCACAGACCTCCCAATCAAGGAGATCCTTCAAAGACCCGAGCACTCAGGTCGCCTGGCGAAGTGGTGTATCGAACTAAGCGGGTACGACATCAACTATGAACCCCGCAAAGCAATAAAGGGTCAGGCCCTCGCAAACTTCCTGGCGGAATTCTCAATTCCTGAATATGGCATGCCTCAAGAACAAGTACCGGTTCCCGAACCTCCACCCCCAGAGTGGGAGATGTACGTCGATGGCGCATCCAAGGCAGCATCTCCAGCAGGAGGCGTCTACCTGCGCGGACCTCTAGGTATGGAAAGCACTCTCCGTGTATCCTTCCAATTCCCTGTGACTAATAACGTTGCAGAATATGAAGCCCTCATCGCGGGCCTCAAGCTAGCCATCAAGGTGGGTATTTGCCGGATACACGTGCATAGCGATTCCCAACTGGTGATACACCAAGTACAGGGGTGCTCAGAGTGCAAGGATGTTACTCTCGTCAAGTACCTGAAGCTTCTCAATTCACTGCGGAAAAACTTTGAGGAAGCAGTCTTCATTCATATTCCTCGTTTCGAGAACACCATGCGGATATGCTCTCCAAGGGGAAAACACCTTCGACGGTGGAGACCTTGGCTCGACCATCTATAGATGGAGCTGTAGACATTGGCTCACTGGAAGCAACTGATCCGGATGATTGGAGAACTCCCATCATCGCCGGGCTAAAGGGGATGGACATAGATCCACGCACTCACGCTCGAGTGACGAGATTCGTCCTCATAAACGGGCTGCTGTGGCATCGCGGGTTCTCCTCACCACTTCAACGTTGCCTTACCGCCAAAGAGGGACTCAGTGTGTTGGAAACCATCAACCAGGGCAGCTGTGGTGCCTACATTGCAGCAGAGGCGCTGGCACACAAAGCCCTTCGCCAAGGGTACTACTAGCCAACCTTGAGGAAAGACGCAGCCTCATTGGTCCGAATATGCCATTAATGCCAGATCAACTCGCGCATCCAACGACTGCCATCAACGGAAACTCCCGCGCTCACAAACCCTGTACCCTTCCGCCTTTGGGGCCTTGACCTTATCGGGCCAATGCCAAAGGCGACAGGCCAGTACCAGTTCTGTGTTGTCACCGTGGACTACTTCACTAAGTGGATTGAGGTCGAGCCATTGGTGAAGATCACGTCCTCCAAAATCATCAACTTCTTGTGGAAGAACATCGTCTACCGATATCGCAGCCCTCACGCCATCATCACAGACAATGGAAGCCAGTTCGCCAGCCATAGCGTCCAGCAATGGGCTGAAGATAACAAGATCCGCATGCTCTATGCCCCAGTAGCGCATCCCGAGTCCAATGGCCAGGTTGAGGTGACCAACCGCACAATCAAGGAAGGGCTCAAGAAACGTCTGACTGGCGCAAAAGGGAGATGGGTCGATGAACTTTCCAGCATCCTATGAGACTACAGGACGACAAAGAGAAAGCAACAGGGGAGACACCTTTCTCCCTGGTCTATGGCGCTGATGCACTCCTCCCCATTGAAGCAGACATCCCAATAATAAGGATGATCAACTTCAACGACGAGGCAAATACTCAAGGGCTACGCGCCAAACTAGACCTGCTTGAAGAATTGTGCGAGGGAGCACGCCTTCGCCAGTTCGCGCTCAAGCAGCGTCTCAACTTACAACATGACGCCAAAGTCAGACCAAAGGCACTCAAGCCAGGAGGCCTCGCGCTACTTAGCTCGGTCATCACCGCTCGCGACCCCAAACAGGGCGTCCTGCGACCCAACTGGGATGGTCCTTACATCATCCACAAGCATGTCCGGTCGGGAGTCTATGAGTTGCAGGACCGGGATGGAAGACACCTCCCTCGCAACTTCCATACGGACGACCTCTGTCCATACTACGTGTAAATCATGGTAACCCCATGGCCTGAATGAATAAAATGTTGCTCCGCATCTTAACACTACTGCAGAGTAGTCTCACCAACGATCGCCAAAATGCCTTCTACACCCGACCGATCAGAACGGCTAAAGCCTAACCTATTAAGGTAACGGCATCAGACCTTGTCAGGTCGCCCATACACGCAAGGATGCATACACTACCCAAGGGCATCGCCAACGCGAACCTTGCGATAAATCTTTGGGACCTCGCGATGCGAACCCCAACAGATCTCCAAGCTTGAAAACAGCTTTGCAGAGGTCTTTGATGGCTTCGCCCACGCGAACCTCAAACAATCCCTCGAAAGATCTTTGGGACCTCGCGATGCGAACCCCAACAGATCTCCAAGCTTGAAAACAGCTTCTTTGCAGAGGTCTTTGATGGCTTCGCCCATGCGAACCTCAAACAATCCCTCGAAAGATCTTTGGGACATCGCGATGCGAACCCTGGCGGATCTCCAAGCTTGAAAACAGCTTCTTTGCAGAGGTCTTTGATGGCTTCGCCCACGTGAACCTCAAACAATCCCTCAAAAGGTCTTTGGGACCCCGCGACGCGAATCCCAAAAGATCCTCAATGGCTTAGCCTAGAAGTTTGCTAACGTCCCCTACAAAGCTATCGCGGAAACGAAAGAACGACAAGGTAAACTGAAAGCTTCTTCATTTCACTGTTAAAACTATACATCCTTTACAGGCACAAAATTGTGATGGCTCAAGGGCCAGCCTAACTAAAGGGGGGTCAAACACATGACCTAAAGCCCCTTCCTAATCTAGCGAGGCATACCAGCCGGCTCCCATTTTCTTCCCTTGCTCGCCCCAGTCAAGCAAGGCGCTCGCCTCAGGATCATCAGTCTTAGAGGCGTCCAGGGCTCCCAAGTCTAATCCAGGATGTAGCTGCTCTAGTTGGAAACGGCATCGCAGCCAACCTTCCTCGTACCCTTGCGCTCCAACTTCGCTCTGCGCTTGGAGCTCATCAATCCTCTGCCTTAGGCGAGGCCACCTGTCATGGATCTTCACATGGTAAGTTGATTCATGCTTAGGGTCCTCTCCAGGATACATGCAAATGCCCCAAGCGGGACTCCTCCTTCTCCCTGGTGAGAGGAGCACACCAGGTCTCCAACTCGGCCACCCTCTTGTTCGCCTTCTCAGCCTCAGCCTTGGCAACCTGGGTAGCTTCCACCTCCTTTCTCAGGCGGGCGATCTCACTAATCTGGGCATTGTCCCTCGCATTCGCGTAGCTCAGGAATTGATGGCTCTGGCTGAGACCAGTGTACTCATGAATGGCAGCCTGCAAGAAGCTGGGTCAGCACAAAAATTAGAGGACAAGAAACAGAAAGCACTAGGAGATGGCTTACCTGAAGGTTGCGCTTGCCGGCCTCCTTAAGGAACTCAACTGGGGAGTCCAGGCTTCGATCCATCAACTCCCTATCGAAAGGAGTGCGAAGCCCCTCCAAGCAAGACAGTAGAACGCGTTCTCCCCCAACATCAAGGAGGATTTATTGTTGAGGAGGAAAACAGGATCCCAAGCTCCTTCCAAGGGCATGCCCTCCTCCTCATATACCTGCGCCCTGAGGTCCTCCCTCAAGGCTTTCAAAGCTGCGGGATCCTTAGTCCATTTGGGGATCTCCTTGGCGGTCACACGCTTCCTCTCAAGGAAGTGCGACCAAACCCTAGTCTCCTCCAGCACAGTTGCCATCGCGCCCAAGCCCACCACGCTTTCGCGAATGCTGCATGGCGGGTGAAAAGGCTCCGCCCCTGCACCAAACAACCTGTTAGGACAACAAAAAATGCTTGAGAAGCAAGGCAACGAGGAAAGGAACTCACCTGGCGAAGGGCCTTGATCCAAGGCAGGAATGGCCTCGCCAGTAGGTGGCTTGCACTGCGGCTTCACCCAGGCATAGCTCCCAGAGGGTTCGCAGGGAAGGCGGGCTACATCCCAAGCACTCGTCTTAGAAGGGACCTCCTTTGACACCAAAGCGCCATCGGCAGCGTCGCTAGGAACGTCTGAGGGCACTTCCTCTTCCCTCTGGGAAGCCTGGCCGCTTGTTGAAAGAACGCCCCCAACATCTCTCCCTACTCCCAGCTGAGTACCACCCAGCACAAGCGCGCCACTCTCTACGGGGCTGCACTCTTTGCGGGGGCTGCTGACGCCTTGACCCCAGTAGAGCTGCAAGCTTACGCTGCAGACTTGGATTTTCTTCTCATGGCCAGCATGTTACGGTCACCCCGAGCGGGTTGCGACCGGGTGACCCGGGGCTCCGGTTTTAGCCTGCGGGTCACGTTTTTTTCGGCGTTCAGATGGCTCCCGAGCCCTATCCGAGTATCATTTTGGCGAACCCCTCCGTATTTGAGGTCGTGTGGGTCCCCCGGACGTTTCCGCCGAAAATATTTTTCTGGCGCCGGGGGGTTGTCGGGGTTGCCTCGGGACGTACAGCGGGCTCGGTAGCACTCTCGAGATCTCAGTTTGGGAAGCCGTTTGTAGTTTTGGAGTCGTGGTTACGTCCCGGAGGCGTTTGTGGAGTTTAATAGTATGGACGGGACGTTACGATACGGGCGACTACCGGGGCTCGGGACGGGAATCCCGGGGCTCGGGATGGGAATTTTCTGACGGCTTTGGGATAAGTTGTATTATAATTTAAGATGGAATTTATGGGTATTTTTATAGAATTTTGGAGTGACGGAATTTCGGTTAAGGTTGACACGCTCGCACGTCGGGTTTTGGTTCGGGTTCAGCGAGCTCGGTAGGACACTCCGGAAAGGCAAATGAACTTTTGAAAAATGTTCTGTGAATGTTATATTATTCTGAAGATTGTGTCCGAGTTTCATTAATTTTGGAATCCGGTAATTATTTTTGGGCAAAAAGAATTGGAACTTTCGGAAAAATGGGAGTTAATTGAATTATGGTTGCAAAATAAATAAAAAGGGGTATGGGCAGCAGCAGCCTATTTCGGCAGCATGTGTGTGTGTGTGTGTGATAAGGGACACATGTCCTATTTATGTTTATGATGGAAAAGGAAAGAATATATATATATATATAGCCTAATAATTCATTTCATTTCTTCTTCTTCTTTCTTCCTTCTCTTTTCTCTCTCTGCCGAAATGAGCAGCCATGGGAGCTGTTCATCAAGCTTCTCCTTCTTCAATTCTTGGCTGAAACTTCATGGGTTTAGGCTCCAAAAGATTGGTAAGCTCCTTTCTTCTTCTCTTTCAAGTTTGGAAACAAGAAAAGGTTGGAAAAGAGAGGATTTTGAAGGATTGGTTTGTTCTTGGCTATGTGTTTGAGTGATCCTCTCCCTCCCAAATTTTAGTATGTTGTTCTTGGGCTTGAGGGGAGTAAGAATCTATGGTTAAATGTTGGAAGAACTACATGGAGGGTGGAACCTAGGGTTGGCCGAATTTAAGAGAGAATTTCCAAAATTGTGTATGTTTGTGTTCTTGATTCATGCTTGAGATATGTTGTTCCTAGCATGATTCTAAGACAATCTATGGTTTCAATTTGAAGGAAAACATGTTGGGTAGAAAACCCCCAAGTTGGCCGAAATGTTCAAGAGAGGGGTTTGTTGATTTTGATGCAATTGGTTAGTAATCTTGGTTAAGAAGTGTAATTGGTAATTAAAGAGAGCTAATGGAACTTTGTTTGGATTGAAATGGAAGTTGGGTGAGAAATCCCTAACTTGGCGAAAATTATTAAGGAAGAGGTTTGTGATTTTGGTGTAATTGGTTAGTATTATTGGTTAGGAAGTGGAATTGGTGATTAGTGTGATTAATTAGAAGCTTGTATGGTTTGATTTGGAAATGTGATGGAAAATTGGTTAAGGACCAAATTGTTGAAGTAATTCTTTTTCAATCTTGGTGGTGTGTGTTGATTGAATTGGATGCTAAATTGGTAATGTGGGTGAAAGTAGGTGTGTTATGACGTTTGAAATACCATTTTCGGGTTAGAAATGAGAAAGTTAGTTTTATACGAGTTTACCGGGAAAAGTGTCTGAAATGCGGGTTTAAGGGTTGGAATACGTTTGTGGGGTTGGAATAACAAGGTTCGAGGCTCGGTTTGTAAAACCGAGCTTTGTGGAATTTTCCGGGAAAGTGCGGGTTTGTGCGGAAATTGTTTTACGGGGTTTGTTTGGATGTGTTCGATCCAACTATGGTTGTACAGCTTGATTCTGCGTTGGTGGAGTAGCGCGGACCCGTAGGAGCCAAGTTGTGCATTCCGGGTCGGGAGTCGGGATCTTCCGAGTGTTGGGCTGCAGGGCAGCGTTTCTGAGGTAAGGGCTTAATTTGGTAAAATGTATGTTTGTTCCGTTTCAAGGCCCGGATGACCTTAGAGGCCCGGGTTCCTATTCTGTTCTGTATATGGTTATCAGGTAATGTTATTTCTGTTTATGTTTATGTATTCTTATTATTATTATTATATGTTCTGTTCTGTGTCCGCACTGAAGGGGTGCCGACATTCTGCGTATCCGCACCAGGAGTGCCGATACTTCTGTTCTGTGACCCTACGACAGTTTGGGGCTCGCGACCCCAGCCGGTACCGTGCTTCGCTTGCATTACGACCTGTATATTCTGACCTCTGTTGAGGGCTGTCGTTACGGGTCGTTCTGGCGGTTGGACCGCATATGTGGGATTCTGATTTACGTTATGCTTTATGTTTATATGTACATGCATATGCTGTGATATTCTGTTTTGCAGGTTCAGATTGTTGCCCTGTGGGCAAACTGCACTTTTACCTTAAGCCCTTACTGGGTCCTTTCGAGGACTCACCCTTTTATTTGTTTACCATCTTTCAGGCAGTCTGACAAGCAACCAGCGGAATAGAGATCCGCGGTGCTTCCTGACATTTTGGGTTCTGTAGCAGCAGCAGTACCACGTGCGGGAATTCTTGAGCGAGAGGCTTCTGATTCCGCACTTAGGTATATTTATATATAGGATTTTGTTTAATGGCTCTGTAGTTGTAGCTGCATGCATGTAGGTCAGATCATGAATTTGTATATGCCATATGATCGGAAATATATATTCTGCCTTTGATGTCTTCTGAGTCGAGGGCGGAGCCCCGACTTGCCTATATTGGATTTGTTATGATGTGAATTCAGTTTTTCTGTGGTTGTTGCGATGAGCAATGTTTGATGTTTGATACCATGAACTGCATGTTGGTAGAAGTTGGAGTTACTAGTATACTTGCCATGTATGGGTTCCGTAGGTTGCTAGTCGATACTTGTTTGTTCTGTATTTGAGCTCAATGCTCCGCTGCCGCGCTTTCCGTCGTAGGTTCCGGTTCACGACGTCGCGGCCGGCTCCGCCTCCGCAACCGGGCGGGGTGGCTGTGACAAGTTGGTATCAGAGCCAGGTTGGGTCGGAATGACCCAAAAGGTAAAGTATGTTGGTTTTGGGTATGGAATGTGGAAGGCAAGTATACAAGTCCGAGGGTGGACTTTTGGAGTAAGTTAAGTCTGTTCATGGGTAAGTAAGCGTGGAAGTGACTTGAGGTACAAGCCACCGTTCTACGTTTCATTCAGGGGCGGTTACAGACGGAGACTGGCCACCTCCTTATTTGAACCGTTTCGGAATGGATGTGGAGCGTGGGCGGTTCTTTGGAGCACTTTGGAAAATTTGAGGTACTCGATGAATCTTGGGTGATTTGTGTGGTGTTTACGTGTTATGAGCATGGTTTGGTTTTGTGGTTTAAAGTTGAATATTTGGTTGTGAGATTCTGAAAAGAATCTACGCATCATGCATTGCATTACACTACGAGCCTTAGAAAAGCTGCTGCTAGCTTCGTAGAGATTAGAAGTGACCGATTTTTGTCTGGACTCTGTTTGGTCTGAAATTTTGAGATAGGGTTAACACGCGTAGATAGCGTGATTTGGTACCGGAGGGGCGGGACTGGAATCCTACACCTCCGTGGAATAGGATACGGGTTCAGTGTAACCCAGGGTCTGAACAACCACACTCACCGCCCCGAGGTTTAGTGGTCGTAAGGACCCCTCTCTGATTTGGTATTACCGCCAGCCTAGCTGGTTCAGAGGCGGCAGTAGGCAGGGGAAGATCTGTTGATGCCACGGTAAGGGCATTTTGATTTGGTGGTGATAGCGAGACTTAAGCCACTGCTCGCCATAGTTTGGGATCGGTAAGTGAGTGACTCTGACAAGGGTGGTCACTACGACACCTACACTTCTCGTCGGTCCTATCAACGACGGGGAGATCTGAGACACCAGTCTGACGAGGTTGGACTTTTGGAGAGGTTTCAGAGTTTGAATTCCCCCCCGAGGTTCGGCCGAGGAGGGCCGGAGGTATTAGAGACTTGGTTTGCAGGAATTGACAAACTCCTGGAGGAGGCAATTCTGAGCCGGTTGGCCGCCGGGGCCAACGGCTACTCCGGTCAGATTGCTTCCAGATTCTGAACCGGAGTTCGGATTGACCCGATATCTGATTTCTAGTGTCCGGGTAGTGTACCGGACATTTCCGCGGAAATTATTTTTCGGGGCCGTGGGGTTGCCGTCGGACGATTTTCGGGGATTCTGGGCGGAGAAACGGCTCCCGGGCGTGACCCGGACTCAGATTTGCGGTTTTGAGGAAGATCTGGAGTCGGGATATAATTTACATTTTTCGTGAAGAAAATGTTCTGGTCGAAATTACGGTTTCGGGCGGTTTTGAACTCAGGCGAGCCAAGTGTGATACTTGGCGAAATGTGATTAGTGGAAAGTATTGGACTTGGTCTCTTGTTATTTCTAGTGATTATGATTCACTGTGATGTCAAAAAGGATGTCATGTGCAAAGCACATGACTTATTATTACAAGACTTAAGTTTTGGCAGTCTTCAGCGTCCATAGTCTCGGACGCAACCCAACGCGCCGCGAGGGCGTGGGTTTCAGCAGGGTGGCCCGAGACCTCGGTGAGCGGCAGCCTTCAGCCACCCTCCGTCACAGCAGCTCGAGTAGGATAAGTTTTTCATTTTGACGGGGGCCTTAGTTATCGGGGAGGACTTAGTCGGTCATGTACTAGCTAGCAGGTGGAATTCTGTAGGGTACTTTATTTCGAATGAGGTACCGGTTCATGCGTTATTTGATACAGAGCATTTGTTCCCATTATAACACCGAAATGTGTTACATTTCGTATCTGTCATAGTACCTTGCCTCAAACGCATTTAGTAAAAACTGCAGGAAGTCAGTTTCTGTTTTCTAATGAGATGGTTCGGGGTTGTACGATATCTGTAGGCGGACATGATAGTATCGGATCTGTTGGTTTTAGACACGCCGAACTATGATATTATTCTTGGGATGGTCTGGCTATCCAAGAATTCTGTGCACATTAATTGTGCAACCCGTACCATTATGGGTTCTGGAGAGGTACTACCTCTCACGACTCGACCGGTTTGACTATCGCGCAAAGACGGCAGTGTTGCAGATTCTGGATCATCTGTCGATAGTTGGTGTAGGGGAATGCTATGATCTGAATGAAGCTGGTATTAGGTTGAAGTTGGATGGTTTATCGTTGGTTCGAGATTTTCCGCGGGTATTTCCGGAGGAGTTGCCCGGATTACCATAAGAGCGGGGAATTGTGTTTAACATCCACTTGCAGTCGGGTACTGCTCCGATATCTATTCCTCCTTATCGGATGCCTATTTCAGAGATGCAGGAGTAGAAGAAGTAACTGGAGGAATTACAGCGAAAAAGTTCCGTCCGACCGAGCACTTCAGCGTGGGGTGCTCTGGTATTGTTTGTTAAGAAGAATGATGGGACACTCTGACTTTGTGTTGATTACAGACGGTTGAATGCTCTTATTGGGAAGAATAAGTATTCGTTACCGAGGATTGACGATCTTTTTGATCAACTTCGGGGTTCGAGAGTTTCTCGAAGATTGATCTCCGATCTGGATACTTTCAGCTTAGGGTGAAGGAGGAGGATATACCTAAGACTGCTTCCGCACCCGATATGGACACTTTGAGTTTACGGTCATGTCATTTGGGCTGACCAATGCCCCAGCGGCGTTCATGGATCTGATGCATCGGGTGTTCCGACCGTACTTGGACTCATTTCTGGTGGTTTTTATTGATAATATTCTGATATATTCTCGGGATGAGGATTCGCATCGGGATCATCTGAGGGTAGTTCTGCAGACACTTTGGGAACATCAGCTTTATGCTAAATTCTCAAAGTGTGAGTTCTGGATTCGGGAAGTCACCTTTCTGGGACACGTTATTTCTGAGCATGGTCTGTCTGTGAATCCAGTGAAGGTGAGGGCAATTCGGGATTGGAAACAACTTACCACGGTACGGGAGATCAAGAGCTCCCTGGGGTTAGTAGGATATTATCGGAGGTTTGTACTGGGATTTTCTATTCTGGCCTCTCCGCTTATGCAGTTGACTAAGAAGGGTCAACTGTATATCTGGTCTGATAAGTGTGAGCGGAATTTTCAGGAGTTGAAGCGGCAGTTGACTAACGCTCCAATTCTGACTCCGTCAGATCCGATCTTGCCATATGTGAATTATACGGATGCTTCCACATCTGGTTTGGGATGTGTGTTGGTGTAGGAGCGTTTTGTGGTAGCTTATGGGTCGAGGCAGCTGCGACCGCATAAGCTGAGCTAACTGACACATGATCTGGAGTTGACTATAATAATTTATGCGCTGAAACATTGGAATCAATATCTGTTTGGTAATAAATTTCAGATTCTTACCGACCATGAGTCTGAAATATCTGTTTACGAAAAAAGGAATTAATTTGAGGCAGCGCAGATATCTCGAATACATTAAGGACTATGATTGTAGTATCGGGTACATCTCTGGCAAGGGCAACGCGGTTGCCGATGCTCTGAGCAGGAAGTATACCGGCTTAATTAAGAGAGGAAATGTCGGTGACTGGTCTGAGAAGAGTGGTCTGACGTGCCTTTGGCACAGGTGGCAGCTCTGGGAGCGTGCTCAGGTTATTACACTTATTATACATTCTGAGTGGCTTGATAGGGTGCGCGAAGCGCAAGGTAGAGATTTGGTATTGAAGAAGTTATCTGGGGAAGATAAGGGTTTATGGGTTACCGACGTTTCAGTATAGGCAAGGATTGATATACTTCTGAGACCGCCTTTGTGTACCAGAGGATCAGGAGTTCTGGAATGATATGTTAGAGGGGGCACACTCGAGCAGTGTGAGCATCGAGAACCGGCGGGGACACTGCAGACTTTGCCCATTCCACGGAAGTGGGGTAATGTTAAGATGGACTTTCTGACTGCACTGCCCTGACACGGTTTCATCATGATGCTATCTGGGTTTTTGTGGATCGGCTGACAAAGTGCGTACACTTTCTGCCTATTCGGGTCACAGACCCTCTGGAGAAGCTTGCCCGGCTTTACATCAGGGAGATTGTACGTTTACATGGAGCACCAGACTCCATTGTATCTGACCGTGATCCGCGTTTCACGGCACGGTTCTGGAGGGCTTTTCATAAAGCGCTGGGCACGCGACTCCATCTGAATACAGCTTATCACCCACAGACGGACGGGCAGTCGGAGCGGGTGATTCTGATATTGGAGGATATGTTGCGAATCTGTATTTTGGATTTTGGAGGAGCTTGGGACTAGCAGTTACTTTGATAGAGTTCTCATACAACAATTGCTTTCAGACTACGTTTGACATGGCACCCTATGAGGTGTTGTACGGGAGGTGTATGACACCATACTGTTGGACAGATGCGTCTGATCGGGTTAAGCTGGGACCCGAGCTTTTTGAGGAGTCTACGGCAAAGATCAGATTGTTACAGGCGCGGATTAAAACCGCGAATGACTACACCACTGTTTGTACGAACCGTCGCCGTAGGGCTCTGGAATCTGAGTTTGGTGACAGAATTAGACTGGAGGTAGCGCCGATCAGAGGGACAGTAAGATTTGTTAGGCGGGGCAAGTTACCCCGAATTTTATCGGTTCTCATGAGTTTCCAGAGTAAGTTGTTAGGTTGGCCTTACCCCCCCCAACTGTTTCTGTTTTATGTGGTATCTTCCAGGATAGCCTGTTGTGGGTCGGTTAGATTTAGGTTCGGTACTGTCTGGGGTTGTCTGGTAGAAATACCGGCAACTGACTCGGGGTGCAATAAGATGCACCCGGAGGGTGGGACGCCGTGAGGCTCTGTATGGTAGTCTAAACTACCACTCCCGCCGCACTGATAGACGGTGGTCCGATTATCTTGGGTTAGAGGAACGTTTATATTTTCTCGGTTGGTAGCGACACTGTCTGGTTGGTTCAGCTACTCTTGGAGGACCAAGAGTTCTAAGGGGGAGAATGTTACGGTCACCCCGAGCGGGTTGCGACCGGGTGACCCGGGGCTCCGGTTTTAGCCTGCGGGTCACGTTTTTTCGGCGTTCAGATGGCTCCCGAGCCCTATCCGAGTATCATTTTGGCGAACCCCTCCGTATTTGAGGTCGTGTGGGTCCCCCGGACGTTTCCGCCGAAAATATTTTTCTGGCGCCGGGGGGTTGTCGGGGTTGCCTCGGGACGTACAGCGGGCTCGGTAGCACTCTCGAGATCTCAGTTTGGGAAGCCGTTTGTAGTTTTGGAGTCGTGGTGACGTCCCGGAGGTGTTTGTGGAGTTTAATATTTGGGGCGGGACGTTCGGTTCCGGGCGACTCCCGGGGCTCGGGACGGGAATCCCGGGGCTCGGGATGGAAATTTTCTGACGGCTTTGGGATAAGTTGTATTATAATTTAAGATGGAATTTATGGGTATTTTTATAGAATTTTGGAGTGACGGAATTTCGGTTAAGGTTGACACGCTCGCACGTCGGGTTTTGGTTCGGGTTCAGCGAGCTCGGTAGGACACTCCGGAAAGGCAAATGAACTTTTGAAAAATGTTCTGTGAATGTTATATTATTCTGAAGATTGTGTCCGAGTTTCATTAATTTTGGAATCCGGTAATTATTTTTGGGCAAAAAGAATTGGAACTTTCGGAAAAATGGGGAGTTAATTGAATTATGGTTGCAAAATAAATAAAAAGGGGTATGGGCAGCAGCAGCCTATTTCGGCAGCATGTGTGTGTGTGTGTGTGATAAGGGACACATGTCCTATTTATGTTTATGATGGAAAAGGAAAGAATATATATATATATATATATAGCCTAATAATTCATTTCATTTCTTCTTCTTCTTTCTTCCTTCTCTTTTCTCTCTCTGCCGAAATGAGCAGCCATGGGAGCTGTTCATCAAGCTTCTCCTTCTTCAATTCTTGGCTGAAACTTCATGGGTTTAGGCTCCAAAAGATTGGTAAGCTCCTTTCTTCTTCTCTTTCAAGTTTGGAAACAAGAAAAGGTTGGAAAAGAGAGGATTTTGAAGGATTGGTTTGTTCTTAGCTATGTGTTTGAGTGATCCTCTCCCTCCCAAATTTTAGTATGTTGTTCTTGGGCTTGAGGGGAGTAAGAATCTATGGTTAAATGTTGGAAGAACTACATGGAGGGTGGAACCTAGGGTTGGCCGAATTTAAGAGAGAATTTCCAAAATTGTGTATGTTTGTGTTCTTGATTCATGCTTGAGATATGTTGTTCCTAGCATGATTCTAAGACAATCTATGGTTTCAATTTGAAGGAAAACATGTTGGGTAGAAAACCCCCAAGTTGGCCGAAATGTTCAAGAGAGGGGTTTGTTGATTTTGATGCAATTGGTTAGTAATCTTGGTTAAGAAGTGTAATTGGTAATTAAAGAGAGCTAATGGAACTTTGTTTGGATTGAAATGGAAGTTGGGTGAGAAATCCCTAACTTGGCAGAAAATTATTAAGGAAGAGGTTTGTGATTTTGGTGTAATTGGTTAGTATTATTGGTTAGGAAGTGGAATTGGTGATTAGTGTGATTAATTAGAAGCTTGTATGGTTTGATTTGGAAATGTGATGGAAAATTGGTTAAGGACCAAATTGTTGAAGTAATTCTTTTTCAATCTTGGTGGTGTGTGTTGATTGAATTGGATGCTAAATTGGTAATGTGGGTGAAAGTAGGTGTGTTATGACGTTTGAAATACCATTTTCGGGTTAGAAATGAGAAAGTTAGTTTTATACGAGTTTACCGGGAAAAGTGTCTGAAATGCGGGTTTAAGGGTTGGAATACGTTTGTGGGGGTTGGAATAACAAGGTTCAGGCTCGGTTTGTAAAACCGAGCTTTCTGTGGAATTTTCCGGGAAAGTGCGGGTTTGTGCGGAAATTGTTTTCTGGGGTTTGTTTGGATGTGTTCTGATCCAACTATGGTTGTACAGCTTGATTCTGCGTTGGTGGAGTAGCGCGGACCCGTAGGAGCCAAGTTGTGCATTCCGGGTCGGGAGTCGGGATCTTCCGAGTGTTGGGCTGCAGGGCAGCGTTTCTGAGGTAAGGGCTTAATTTGGTAAAATGTATGTTTGTTCCGTTTCAAGGCCCGGATGACCTTAGAGGCCCGGGTTCCTATTCTGTTCTGTATATGGTTATCAGGTAATGTTATTTCTGTTTATGTTTATGTATTCTTATTATTATTATTATATGTTCTGTTCTGTGTCCGCACTGAAGGGGTGCCGACATTCTGCGTATCCGCACCAGGAGTGCCGATACTTCTGTTCTGTGACCCTACGACAGTTTGGGGCTCGCGACCCCAGCCGGTACCGTGCTTCGCTGCTCGCTCGACCAGTATATTCTGACCTCTGTTGAGGGCTGTCGTTACGGGTCGTTCTGGCGGTTGGACCGCATATGTGAGATTCTGGTTTACGTTATGCTTTATGTTTATATGTACATGCATATGCTGTGATATTCTGTTTTGCAGGTTCTGATTGTCGCCCTATGGGCAAACTGCACTTTTACCTTAAGCCCTTACTGGGTCCTTTCGAGGACTCACCCTTTTATTTGTTTACCATCTTTCAGGCAGTCTGACAAGCAACCAGCGGAATAGAGATCCGCGGTGCTTCCTGACATTTTGGGTTCTGTAGCAGCAGCAGTACCACGTGCGGGAATTCTTGAGCGAGAGGCTTCTGATTCCGCACTTAGGTATATTTATATATAGGATTTTGTTTAATGGCTCTGTAGTTGTAGCTGCATGCATGTAGGTCAGATCATGAATTTGTATATGCCATATGATCGGAAATATATATTCTGCCTTTGATGTCTTCTGAGTCGAGGGCGGAGCCCCGACTTGCCTATATTGGATTTGTTATGATGTGAATTCAGTTTTTCTGTGGTTGTTGCGATGAGCAATGTTTGATGTTTGATACCATGAACTGCATGTTGGTAGAAGTTGGAGTTACTAGTATACTTGCCATGTATGGGTTCTGTAGGTTGCTAGTCGATACTTGTTTGTTCTGTATTTGAGCTCAATGCTCCGCTGCCGCGCTTTCCGTCGTAGGTTCCGGTTCACGACGTCGCGGCCGGCTCCGCCTCCGCAACCGGGCGGGGTGGCTGTGACACAGCAGGAGATCGCCGGCCAAGGTTATCTTTTTTGAGGAAGGTCCCCTCACCTGGGGAGAAACCTCAATCTGAGGAGAAGCCTCCGCTTGGGAAGAGAGAGGCAAAACAGCACTCTCAGGAGGAATTTCATGACTCGTCCTGGGAGGGCTCGCCAGCAACCCAGAGACAAAGGCATCCATCCCGTCGTCTTCAGCCGGTGCCGCCACTTTCACGGAGGGGCCAGCGGTCTCCACCACCGGAGTCTCGCGAACCCCCTTCTCCCCAGGAACACCTTCGGGAGCCCCCTCCTTGGCCGCTTCATCCACATTGGGAAGTTCTCCCTGAACAGGCCCTCGCGGAGTGGCCTGGTCTGTTCCGCGAGGAGTTTTCTCCACAAGGCGTTGCATCGTGTCACTGGCCACCTTCTTCCTCTTCGCCTCTCCTAGGAGCGGCACACCTACGCCTGAGGCTGGCCTTTTCTTCCGCGAAGGCTCAACGACACCCAAAACCTTCTCCGCGGCAGGGGAAGCATTTTGCCTATACGCGCACGCGAGGTGGATCTGCATCGTAGCACGCATGGAACCCCTTTTGCTTTTCTCCTCACCAGGGCGAGCTGGAACATCTGGAAAAATGGAGGTCAGCACACAGATAAGAAAAAAAAGGAACACCAATCAGCACACACCTCTAGGTCCTGCGAGGGCAGCACGAAGCGCATCCACCACCTCACCGCGATGCGCGGGTGCTCAACCTTCATAGGGCGGAGGCACTTTAGGATCTATCAGGTAGCCAGTGCTAACACTAGCCCACCTGAGGACCACCTCATCCAGTTGGGTGAGGGAAAATGGGAAAAGTTCATCGCACGAACTCCTAGCAAACACGTCATCCAGCCACCTAAGGAGGCGAACATATTCGCGCCACCTCCGCCGGTCCGTGTACAGAACAGGCTTTGGGGCCACACTCTGCACGGCCTCTGCAGTCCTCGCCACTGGGAACCTCCAAGACTCGTCCCTGCGAACGAAAAAGAAACTACCATGCCAGTCATGATGAGACTTTATAGGAATACCAAAAGACACAGAATTATTCCCCCCAACGCTGAGGGGAGTGACATGGAAGAACTGTCCCTCTGTTCGCAGGTCCAACCGGTAGAAGCGCAAGTAGACGTCCGCGAAAGGCTCCACCCCAGCCAGCCGACACGCAACCATGAAGCCGGCGATATGGATGAAAGTGTTAGGCCCAAGCTGTGACGGTGGGAGACCCCACAGAGTACACAGGTCCTGGACAAGGAGGGGCAGGGGAAACCTCAACCCAGAAGACATTTGTGTGGTATAAAGACAGAGGGAGGAACTCTCCAGGTTCTCCGCTGTCTGGGCAAGCTTCAACTCCTTGCAAGGCCCAGTCCGCGCCGTGTACACATGCACGGCATCGACGGGAAAGAAGGCCTTCTCAAGCTCCTGCTGAAGCTTGTCAGGCTTCACGGCAGTCTTGTCCACAGCAGGAACGACTGGGCGAGCAGGTTCTCTGGCAGCCATTACTACGAAAGAAAGAAAGTGAGACCCGGGAGACGAACAGTCTAAGGGTAATTTTATCGAACACCTCACAGGCAGGAACGAAAGAGTGACCTATTACCTGAAATTGCTAAGACAATAGCAGAGCAACACAGGAGCAACGGATGCGACAAGGAATCTAGCACCCTCCACAAATATCAAACTCAAACGCAAAAGCAGAAACAAACAACCAAGCAAAAAACGAGAATGCAGAACTAAGTACGAGCAAAAGAACGAAAAAGCAAAGGACAGAGATCCGCGAAAGAAGCTGGCTATTTATAGGCACAATCCTAACGAAGCCGAAACGTCACCTTGAACGGAGGATTAATCCCAGCAAACCACGTGTCAGGTGCCACTAACGGTAAGAAACGTTCGGGCTACCGTTAAAACGACTGTTGCCCAACAAACAAAAAGATAGAACAGAGAATTGAAGTGTAAAAATCAAATTCTGATAGCTATAAGTTTTACTCTATATGCTATTTCTAGAACATTTCGCTAATAGTTAGCTGAAAATCTTCCCAGAGGTAAAACTATCAGAAGAGAATTTCAGAGCCACTAGTTAGAGAAAACTGCTATTGTCAGAGCTGACAACATATGATTTCCAAGAAGAATTAGGCACAGGCCCCTATAATGCCAAGGGACCACCTCCATCCAACAGTCCTAACAAATTCGTAGCTCGCTTTATATGATGGTCTGAATTGTATGAATGAATATGCATGTATTCTACTCCACTAACCTTTCTCCATGGACCAGATTTTGATGAAGTTTGACTCTGGTTGTCAGCCTAGAAAGAATCGAGAAAACACGGAGTACAGGTCCCTGCCCATACTCCGCCTC
Source organism: Stellera chamaejasme (assembly GCA_024586325.1). Taxonomy (NCBI): domain Eukaryota; kingdom Viridiplantae; phylum Streptophyta; class Magnoliopsida; order Malvales; family Thymelaeaceae; genus Stellera; species Stellera chamaejasme. The sequence goes on from CM044983.1 coordinate 36,320,457, forward strand.
TAGGAGGAGGCACCTTGGTACACAACCCAAGTAAATGCCCCTCATGCCATCACCCCTCGCGTCATCATCAGCAGAAGCCAAGGAAATACATCACGATCCCACCGCATCGCGCGAAGGCATCGTCAAAGGGGCTTCGCGCCTGCTGGCCTCGCTAGGACGTCGCGGGTTCGCATCTCCTGGTCTAGCCAGACAGGGCCTTCGCAATCCCAGGGCTTCGCCATCAATCACTTGGTAACATAACAGACTGTGAGAAGGAAGCTGGGAACGGTCGTTTCCACGATCTGCCCACGTTCTCCATTACATCTCTAGTCTTCCACAACTATGGAACGTGGGGAAGCACCCCACTACTCCAATCACGGGACAACCACCACCTCAACGCCTCCTATAAAAGGATGGCTTGGGAAAGGTACACCCTATCTACACACCTCCACTCCTCTTTCTGCTCCTGAGTATTCCGTTTTACATCTTGCAGATTACTCCGGAGCTCAAGATCGTCGTTCCGATCATTCCTCCACCATTCAAGTATATGGAAGCCCAGTCCAGTAAAGGAACCAGGCTATCAATACACACACACAAACGGAAAGCCGATCACGCTGAATTCACACACGATACACAAATCTAGCCAAATTATCAAAATGCTCTTGGCATGCCAATTCACACACAACACACATACACATGACTAGCAACTGATCATGCGGAATCACACACATTGCACACACAAGCCGAAACCCGGTTTCAAATTCACACTTTTACAACAGAAATCTGATCATACGGAATCACACACAATACGGATCTTACCCCTTATCCCGCACACAAGGTCACACAACACACTGATCGAAATGTACAATTAGTACCTGAAATAGCACAACACAAAAGCTAACCCCCAGATTTTACTCGGCGGGTTGCTTGTCAGCACTTTTTCCTGAAATGGGAAAATAAGGGGTAAGTCCTCGAAAGAACTTAGTAAGGGTGCAGGTTGATAGCCTGGTTCCTTGACGGGACTTGGCTTCTAGATGCTTGAGTGATGAGGAAATGACTGATGTGTAGCATACACATATCACATTTCTAATGTGTTTCAAATCATTTCCATCATGCATTTGAGTGAATTTGATCATATTTACACGTGTTATTTAGTAAGTTGGTTTATTTGTAGGTGTACATTCGGATAGTAGAAATGAAGTTTGCGGAGAGCAAAAAGGGGAATCTCGCACGTTGAGGAGTGGAGGAAGGACCTAACTACCAAATCTTGGTGGAAATGAAGTCTCGGACCTAAAGGCTATGCGTCGGCAACCTCTCGTGCTTGGAAAAGGAAGTTCTTGGTGCAACAAGCTCGCGGCACCATCGCGGAGCCAAGCTGGCGTCGCGTGAGCTCTCGGCCTCAAGGTGACACACTCGCGGCGCCATCGTGGCACCATTGTGGCGCCACCACCTGCACTTAAAAGATTCGGGACCACTGCAATATTTCTCGTTTCAAACATTGTTGCATCAGTTTTTCTGGACTATTTTGCCCCCAATTAACACCCTAAAGGTGTCCAACATGTCTAGGGACCCTTTAGTCATTATGATACTCTATATATAGTCTTTTAGGGTGAGTTTTAGAAGAATTAGATAGGAGTTACGAATTTAAGAGTTTTTGTTCTCTTGGCAACCATCAATACTCTTCCACCTAGGGTTTTGAGCTCTCCACACTATTGTGATTGAAGCCTTCATGATCTTGGGTTAAATATTCATTTGCAATAGAGTTTTATTCTCCTCTGCTCTCCTCTTTTACTCTTATCTTTTGATCATTACATGTTGATGTGTTTATGTGATATGAGCATGAGTGAGTAGTCACTTGTATCTTGGGGTTTGCTTGTCTAGGGTGATTCTCTATGTGTTCATTGGTACACTAACCAAGCAAATGCGTCCTCGCATCGCATCAGAATCAGACAACGCCTGCGCGAGGTCTCGCCCTCACGGTCTCCCAGCTCGCCTTCGCGAGGTCTCACCCTCGCGGTCTCAAGTCTCGCCTGCGCGAGGTCTCGCCCTCACGGTCTCCCAGCTCGCCTGCTCGAGGTCTCACCCTCGCGGTCTCCCAGCTCGCCTGCGCGAGGTCTCGCCCTCGCAGTCTCAAGTTGCGCCTTCGCGCGGTCCCATGATTCGCCTTCGCGAGGTCTCGCCCTCGCGGTCTCAAGTTGCGCCTTCGCGCGGTCTCGAGTCTCGCCTTCGCGAGGTCTCGCCCTCGCGGTCTCACTCACCTTCGCAAGTCTCGCCCTTGCGGTCAGGTTTTCACCTTCGCGTGTCTCGCCCTCGCGGTCTTAACTTGCCTTCGCGAGGTCTCATGCCTATACTGGCCCCGCCAGACAAGGCCCTTGCACTCACGTACATGCCTGAATGATCTTTACCAGATTCGCACGTCAGATATCTTCTCTGACAAGCAAATTGACAAAGGCGGTTTACTGATACTCATTATCAGCCGCCTTATCTCCAAAAGTGTCTGACACACTTATCTCAAACAGCCTGTCCAAAGGCTTCAACTGGGGGAGGCTTCTCCTGGCATCACCCTATAAATAGGGTGATGTCCACCTTAAACTGGGTAAGCTACTACATGCCCCCCACTCCTCTCTTACTACTCCTAAGTGTTCCCTTCATCTTTCGCAGAATCACTTGGAACAGCAAGCTTGGAGCTCTCAAGAACACAACACCATCAACAAATCATCTGAGTGTCCGGACCTGCCAAGGAACGCGGCTATCAGATTGGCGCCGTCTGTGGGAAACGAAAGTTCTCATCAAAAACCCAGAAGAAAACCACAGAAAATAAGCCATGCCAACTACCTGGAGCGCGGGTAGGCATAGTCGCCAAGGAAGGAGGAATCCTCCCGCCACGATCACAAATAACGACCCACGATCGGAAGCTTCCCCGAACAACGACCGCCCACAACCAGGGGAACTCTCTATTCATTCAACGGAGGAGAGCTCCTCCCATGTTAACCGTAACATGCCTCAGGAGCACACCACTCCGCCGGCAAATCCGCCACCGACAGGCCTTGATCCGGCCGTCTTACAATCAATCACTGAGGCAGTTGCTCGTAACTTGCGCGAAACACTCGCTGATACTCTCAGAGGAGTTTTGGATAGTGTGGGAACACTACGAACCAATCAAACTGAGCGCCCTGTCACCCCGCCGCAACAAGTAAGTCATTCTGACCCGCCTCCTTCGTCTGTGCTTATAGCACTTACTAGACGGATAGAAGAAATGGAGAAAAGAGAGGAGAGGGCTAGTGTCTATAACGTCGCCAGGATGGGTTTGGGTCACCTCTGGACCCAGCCCTTCACTCAGCGGGTCTTGGAGACCCCTCTTCCGGATCAGTTTCGCCAGCCCAAGCTAGACGCTTACGACGGTCTCTCAGACCCAGATATTCATTTACAACGTTACGTCTCTACGATGGCCATCGCGAGGGCAGATAACAACACCCTCTGTAGAGCTTTCGGCTCCACACTCATAGGGGCCGCGGCGAACTGGTATGCCACCCTTCGCGAGAAGCGGTTTGATTCCTTTGAGGAACTCTCCCGCAGTTTCTCCAATCACTTCATGATATCCAAGCCTCCTCCCAAAACGGCAGGACACCTCCTTCAGATACGACAGAAGAAAGAAGAATCCCTACTGGAGTATATTCAGCGATTTCAGGCGTAATCCATCCAAGTCCCAAATCTGGGGGAGGAGGCCCGTCTGCTCACAGCCATTCAGGGTCTCCGTTGGGACTCTCTTTTCTTTGTGGAGGTACACACCAACCCCCCTGCAACATGGAACAGTTCCTGAACACGGCATCCCGGTTCATGAACGCAGAAGAGGTCACTTGACCGCCCTCGCCAACTCTTCAATCGCAGGGACTATCTATATTGCCTCGCGGGCAAGCATAAACTATGGCATCGCGGATTTACATCACCCCTCCAACGATGATTTAGCACTCTTGAGGGACACGCCGTCCTGGAAACCCGCCACCAAGGCAGCTGCGGTGCCCGCGTAAGGGCAGGGGCACTTTCCCACAAGGCCCCTCCCCGCCAAGGATACTACTGGCGGGGGCACTTGCCCACAAGGCCCCCCCGCCAAGGATACTACTGGCCCCCGCCAAGTGACGTCACCGCGCTGGCCAAAGTATGCCACCAATGCCAGACCAACTCTTGCATTCAAATGACTGTCATCTACGGAATCTCCTGCACTGACGAATCCAGTGCCTTTCACCCTATGGGGCCTTAATCTCATTGGCCCAGTGCCGACCGCACCAGGTCAGTGAAATTTGCGTGTCATCGCGGTTGATTACTTCTCTAAATGGGGCAAGGTAGAACCCTTGGTCCCCATCGCCTCCGCCAAAAATCATCAGTTTCTCTGGGAGGACTTAGCTGACCGGTACGGCAGCCCCCTCGCCATCGTTACAAACGATGGCCCTCAGTTCGCCAGCCATGGCATCCAATATTGGGCCCAGGATAAACAATGTCCGCATGCTTTTCGCCTCAGTGGCGCACCCCCAGTCCAATGACCTTTATTTGGTCACCAACCAAACCCTCAAAGAGGGCCTCAGGAGACACCTTTCTCCTTTATCTACGGCGCAGACGCGCCTCTGCCTATTGAGGCAGATCTCCCCACGATCCGCATGATCAACTCCACGGACAAAGTAAGTCCTAGAGCTCCATATTGTGGTTCCAATATAAAACTGGTATATCTGCTCTTATCCTACAGCATTACACGGCAACACAATTGCCCTCCCAATCGCCCTCTGTACCAAACCGGTCAGACTGGCCACCCATCGCCAATGGTCTTTGCGGGTCTCGTCTCTACGAACCCCAACTGACCTTCAACTCGGTCGCTCCAAAGGTCTTTGCGGGTCTCGTCTCTACGAACCCCAACTGACCTTCAACTCGGTCGCGCCAATGGTCTTTGAGGGTATCGTCTCTACGAACCCCAACTGACCTTCAACTCGGACTCCTCAACACAGGTAGTTGCGGGTCTCATCCCCAACTGACCTTCAACTCGCCTCGCCCCAAGGGTAATCCCCTTGCGGTGCGAAAGGGTAATCCCCTTTTGGCTCCTTCAGGAAGGTCCCTGTATAAGTCGCCCTCGCGCGCCTCACCGGGCCTTCCGCGCGGACACCTTCAACAGGTAGTTGCGGGTCTCGTCTCTACAAACCCCAACTGACCTTCAACTCGCCTCACCCCAAGGGTAATCCCCTTGTGGTGCGAATGGGTAATCCCTTTTGGCTCCTTCAGGAAGGTCCCTGTATAAGTTGCCCTCGCGCGCCTCACCGGGCCTTCCGCGCGGACTCCTCAACACAGGAGTTGCGGGTCTCATCTCTACGAACCCCAACTGACCTTCAACTCGCCTCGCCCCAAGGGTAATCCCCTTGCGGTGCGAAAGGGTAATCCCCTTTTGGCTCCTTCAGGAAGGTCCTTGTATAAGTCGCCCTCACGCGCCTTACCGGGCCTTCCGCGCCTCAACACGGGCCTTGTCCTACAAACCCCAACTAACCAACCTACCCCTTGTATGGTACGCCCTTCTTCAAGGTCCTGTATAAGTCAAAGATAGTTACGGTTCTCATCCCTCAGAACTCCAACTGACCTTTCAGTTGTCTCAACAAGTGCTCCTCTGCCTTCGCCATCACGCAACTACAGGCTCCAGGTAAACTGAGCTTTACTTCAATCTTATCATACAACTATTGAGCACCTTGCAGGTGCCCTCTTCTCGGTACACTCACACTACAAAAGGGCTATCCCCTTGTGGTCTCGCCAGAAAGGTCTCTCGGTGCTCCGCCTCTACGGGCCCCAGCAAACCTTCCACATGGAAAATCTCATCCATGGTCTTCAAGGACATCGCCGTTACGAACCCTAAACTGATCTTCAGCTTGACTCAACAAGTGATCTCTGCAGCTTCGCCGTCGCGAACCCCAGCAAGCCCTACGCCATGATCATGAAAAGGTCATCGCGCTCCACGCAAACTCAGTCCTCTGGCTACAACACGGAGTACAGGACCCTACCTATACTCCGCTCTCAGGAGGAGGCATCTTGGTACACTACCCAAGCAAATGAATCCTCGCATCACATCAGAATCAGACAAGGCTCCGCAAGTCTCGCCTTCGCAAGGTCTCGCCCTTGCGGTCTCAAATTGCGCCTTCGCGGGGTCACAAGTCTCGCCTTCACGAGGTCTCGCCCTCGTGGTCTCAAGTTGCACCTTCGCACGGTCCCAACATTCGCCTTCGCGAGGTCTCGCCCTCGCGGTCTCAAGTTGAACCTTCGCGCGGTCTCAAGATTCGCCTTCGCGAGGTCTCGCCCTCTCACTCGCCCTCGCGGTCTCACTCGCCTTCGCAGGTCTCGCCTTTGCGGTCAGGTTTCACCTTCGCAGGTCTCGCCCTCGCGGTCTTAACTCGCCTTCGCGAGATCTCTCATGCCTATACTGGCCACGCTAGACAAGGCCCTTGCACTCACGCGCAAGCCTGAGTGATCTTTACCAGATTCGCACGCCAGATATCTTCTCTGACAAGCAAAGTGACAAAGGCGGTTTACTGATACTCATTATCAGCCGCCTTATCTCCAAAAGTGTCTGACACACTTATCTCAAACAGCCTGTCCAAAGGCTTCAATTGGGGGAGGCTCCTTCTGGCATCACCCTATAAATAGGGTGATGTCCACCTTAAACTGGGTAAGCTACTTCACGCCCCCCCACTCCTCTCTTGCTACTCCTTGGTGTTCTCTTTATCTTTCTACAGATCACTCTGAACAACAAGCTTGGAGTCTTCAAGAACACCACCATCAACCCTTCAACTGAGAGTCCGTGTTTGGACTCGCTCGACCGTTTCCCACCGTTAGTGATATCAGAGACGTGGCTTGTTGGGATTGGTTCCCCGTTTGTGGCGAAGTTTCGACTTCGCTAGTGTTGGGCCTATAAATAGTCAGTTTGTTCGCGGACCACACTCTTCCGCATTCTTGTTTCGCTTTGCTCGGTTCTTCCCCGCCGTTTCGCATTTCGTTGCTTCTCTCGTTTCCTTGTTTGAATCTGTGGATCGTGGTCTGCGTTCGATTTTCTGTCATTTTTCTGCTGCTCTTGCCTTGGCCTGCCCTTGTCTTCGTAATTTCAGGTGAGAAACCACTCTTTTGTTCCTTGCATGCAAGGTGTTTGATAAAATTGCTGACAGCCAATCTGACAGTCCGCTCGCCTTCTCAGCCCTTCTTTACTCTTCTGTTGCTGCCATGGCTGCCAAGGGAGTTGCTCGTCCAATTGTCCCTGTCGTGGACAGGACCGCTGTGAAGCCTGAGAAGCATCACCAGGAACTTGAGAAGGCTTTCTTTCCCATCGAGGCCGCGCCGGTGTACAGGGCGCGGACTGGGCCTTGCAAAGCGCTGAAGCTTCCACAGACGCCGGAGAACCTAGAGAGCGCCGCTCTCTGCCTCTATACTGCTCAGATGTCCTCTTGTCACCGCACGCCACCCGAGCCCGGTTGCGGAGGCGGGGGCGCCGGGACGTCGGAAGCGGAAGCCGGAATGATACAGAATGGCAGGTCCATCGAGACCTGCCGCGCGTAGCGGACCCGAAAAGTGATTGTGGAAGCAACCTGAAATTTTCATACACATAACTAAAATGAAATCCATGGTGAGTCTCGCCCCTCGAAACGGACGAGCACATCACCATCACCAAATAAACAGTTCATGTAATAACAACAAAGTAAGCACCGCCCTCCAAGGACGAGTACTTACGCACACAACATAGATACATACAGAATTCACCGAACCTAGGGTATCTAGCAAGCGCCAAGCGCTCAGAACATGCAACAGAACAGAATATATACACATATATACAATCATCACAACAAATCAGAAAGTATGCACATGCAGCTACAGAGCCGACCCTAGGCCTAAACATCAAAATACCTCGCGGGATTCAGGCCTAGTAGACAAAATCCCAGCCCGCAAGGTACTGCTGCTGCTCAACACAACCAAGGCAGAAGCCTCACGGAAACCTACTTCGCTGGCTGCTTACCAGACCTACCTGAAATCCAAAAACAGAACCCAAAAAGGGTGAGTCCTAAAAAGGACCCGTAAGGGATTTGGGGTAAGATAAGCATATGTAACCCTGCAAAACAGAAAGATAGCAATATACAGAATATGTGCAATGTAATACGTAACATCGTGCATGTAAAGAAAACATATCAGAATCCCGAAGGATGTGCGATTCTAAATCGCCATAAACCCTTATAACAAATCGGAACAACAGCCTCCCTTTAAGGGAGTCAGAAGCCGAAGCTATTACAGAAGCATGGTGCACCAGCTGGGGTAGCGAACCCACAACTGTCGTAGGGTTAACAGACAAAGTATGCCACAAGGCATACACCTACAAACGTAGGGTTAACAGACAGGGTATGCTACAAGGCATACACCTACAGATCACAGAACGTACCTTAAGGCACAAATTCGAAATACCTGCAAAACAGAAGTGCAACAAAACATACACCTATAGACTACAGAATATGCCCTAGGCATATAATACCGAAATACTTGCAGAACAGAAAGTGAAACTAAACATACACCTATCTTACCAAAAATAGCAGAACCAAACCCTTACCTCACAAATCCAGAGTATTTGACCGCTTCTGGACAACTTCCACACTACGACCCGAAACTCAGAAACTTCTCTTTTCCTAACTTCCGAACCTCAGAATCTGCTAAACCAAGTTGAATTAGCATCCTTACTGACCACACTTCCAAACTACACCCCCGACCCCAAAACCGAAAATCCGGCAGAATTTCCGTAAAATTCCAGATTTCCACCGAAACGTCAGAATTCAGAACCAACTTAGACAATGCAAGATTATACATTGACAAACATAATCCAACAAGCAGAACTGATCAAATCCAACCTTAAAACCCTTCATTACCCAACATTTTCCGATAATCCCGTTTAATTGTACCTTTTCCATTTCTTAACCGAATTCAACGTTTCAAACTTCAAACCACACCTAAATTCAACCCCAACACCATATTAACATCCAATTCAACCAAAATGAAACTCCAACATGGAAAAAGAATCATTCCAAAAATTTGGCTTCTTTGCCAAATTTTATCCAACTTCCAAATCAATCCATTCAAACTTCCAATTAATCATACTAATCACCAATTTCACTTCTAAACCAAGAATGCTATCCAATTGCATCCAAAACAACAAAATCCAACAATGAACATCATCTCATAAATTGGCCAAATGGGGTTTCCAACCCAACATATTTTCCATCAAATTGAATCCATACATAAGCTTAGAATCATGCTAGGATTAACATACTTGAAGCATGAATCAAGGAGACAAACACACATCAACATAGAATTTTCCAACAAATTCGGCAATTTGGGGATTTTTACCCAAGGTGTGTTTTCCAAAATCCAACACTTGATTATCACTCCCATACAACCCAAGAACAACATACTAAAAGATGGGAGGAAGAAAATCATCCTAGATGGTAGTCATGAACAAACCCATATTTCACAAATCTCTCTTTTTCCATCCAAATCTTACTTCCAACAAGAAAAGAGAGCAAGGGAGGAAGCTAACCACTTTTTGGAGTCCACACTTGGTGAAAATCAGCCAAGAAAATGAAGAACCCAAAGCTTGAAGAAAATGGAGGCTATGGCGGCAACGAGTCGGAGAAATGAACGAAGCGAAGGAGAAATGAAATGAAAATAGCTCTGTCGCTTTCCACAATCCTATAAAACTCTTTCCTTTCAATCTCTAATAAGGGAATCACAAGTGTACTCTATCCTATACAACATTAATATGGGAATGACAATTGACCTTTCCCCATTGCTCAACACATAAGAGTTATCCTTATCCACCAGAAATCTGAAATTTGTCTAAGTCATGCCTTCTTCGGGAGAAGGCCCATGCCTTCTTTGGGAGAGGGCCCCTGCCTTCTACGGAAGAGGGCACTCTGCCTTCTACGGGAGAGGGCACTCTGCCTTCTACGGAAGAGGGCACCTGCCTTCTACGGGAGAGGGCACTCTGCCTTCTACGGAAGAGGGCACTCTGCCTTCTACGGGAGAGGGCACTCTGCCTTCTACGGAAGAGGGCACTCTGCCTTCTACGGGAGAGGGCACTCTGGCCTCTTCAGCGAACGTCCCACCCCAAAATATTTTATAGCGTAAAATGCTCCGGGACGTTCCCACGATTCCAAATCCGCAAACGGTTTCCAAATCCGAGGTCCCGGGAGCGCTACCGAGCCTGCTGTACACCCCGAGACAAGTCCCGGCCCCCCTTCGGGAGAGGGCCATGTCACCCATGGGAGAGGGCCATGTCCCCTATGGGAGAGGACCATGTCCCCTATGGGAGAGGACCCATGGCCTCTTCAGAGGACACTTAGTACCGCAAATACGCAAGGGCTTGCCAAAAGTCACTCGAACAAGGCTCGAAGCCATCGACCGCCAAAAGCCCGATCCTGCAGACCAAAATCGAAGCCTCCGGTCACCCGGTCTCAACCCGCTCGGGCTGACCGTAACATTCTCCCCCCCTTAGAACTCTTGGTCCTCCAAGAGTAGCCTGAACTAACCAGACAGATGTCGCTACCAACCAGAATATAAAAATATTCTCCTTACTAAGAACAATCGGACCACCGTACTGGTGCGGCGGGAGTGGTAGTTTAGACTACCATACAGAGCCTCACGGCGTCCCACCCTCCGGGTGCATCTTATTGCACCCCGAGTCAGTTGCCGGTATTTCTACCAGACAACCCCAGACAGTACCGAACCTAAATCTAACTGATCCTCAACAGGCTATCCTGGAAGACATCACGTAAAATGAAAGCTTGATTGGGGGAAACAACCTAACAACTTACCCTCGAAACTCATGGGAACCGATATAAATCGGGGTAACTCGCCCCGCCTATCAAATCTTACTGTTCCTCTGAACGGTGCTACCTCCAGTCAAATTCTATTACCAAACTCAGATTCAAGAGCCCTACGGCGGCGGTTCGTATAAGCAGTGGTGCAGTCGTTCGCGGTTTTGATCCGCGCCTGTAACAATCTGATCTTCGCCGTAGTCTCCTCAAAAGCTCGGGTCCCAGCTCAACCCTATCAGACGCATCTGTCCAACAGTGTGGTGTCATACACCTCCTCCCGTACAACGCCTCATAAGGTGCTATGTCAAATGTAGTCTGAAAGCAATTGTTGTACGAGAACTCTATCAAAGTAACTGCTGGTCCCAAACTCCTCCAAAATCCAAAGTACAGATTCACAGCATATCCTCCAATATCAGAATCACCCGCTCCGACTGTCCGTCCGTCTGTGGGTGATAAGCTGTATTCAGATGGAGTCGCGTGCCCAATGCTTCATGAAAAGCAATCCATAACCGTGCTGTAAAACGCGGATCACGGTCAGATTCAATGGAGTCTGGTACTCCATGTAAACGTACAATCTCCCTGATGTAAAGCCGGCAAGCTTCTCCAGAGGGTCTATGACCCGAATAAGCAGAAAGTGTGCGCACTTTGGCAGCCGATCCACAATAACCCAGATAGCGTCATGGCGAGACCGTGTCGGTAGTGCGGTCGAGAAAGTCCATCGTAACATTGCCCCACTCCCGAACCGGAATGGGCAAAGTCTGCAGTGTCCTCGCCGGTTTCGATGCTCAAACTGCTCGAGTGTGCCTCCTCTAAAATCTCATTCCAGAACTCCTGATCCTCAGGTACATAAAGGCGATCTCGGAAGTATAGCAATCCCTGCCTATACTGAAACGTCGGTAACAAATAAACCCTTATCTTCCCCAGATAACTTCTTCAACACCAGATCTCTACTTTGCGCCTCATGCACCCTGTCAAGCCACTCAGAATGTATGGTAAGTGTATACCCCTGAGCACGCTCCCAGAGCTGCCATCGGTGCCAAAGGCATGTCAAATCACTTTCCTCAGATCGATCCCCAACATCTCCTCCCTTAACTAATCTGGTATACTTCCTGCTCAGAGCATCGGCAACCGTGTTGCCCTTGCCAGAGATGTACTCGATACTACAATCATAGTCCTTAATGTATTCGAGACATCTGCGCTGCCTCATGCTAAGCTCCTTCTGTGTAAACAGATATTTCAGACTCTTATGGTCGGTAAGAATCTGAAATTTATTACCAAGCAGATATTGCTTCCAATGTTTCAGTGCATAAATCACTACAGCCAACTCCAGATCATATGTCGGTTAGTTCAGCTCATGCGGTCGCAGCTGCGTCGACCCATAAGCTACCACATTACGCTCCTACATCAATACATACCCCAAACCGGACGTGGAAGCATCCGTATAAATCACATACGGTAAGCTCGGATCTGAAAGAGTCAGAATCGGAGCGTCAGTCAACTGCCGTTTCAACTCCGAAAATTCTGCTCACACCTATCGGACCAGATAAACTGTTGACCCTTCTGGTCAATCTGCGTAAGCGGAGATGCGAGAATAGAAAATCTCAAGACAAACCTCCGATAAAATCCTGCTAACCCTGAGGAGCTCTTGATCTCCTGCATCGTGGTAGGTTGTTTCCAATCCCAAATTGCCCTCACCTTCTCTGGATCCACAGACAGACCATGCTCGATATAATGTGTCCTTAAAAGTGACTTCCCGAATTTAGAACTCACACTTTGAGAATTTAGCATAAAGCTGATGTTCCCAAAGTGTCTGCAGAACTACCCTCAGATGCTCCCGATGCGAGTCCTCATCTCAAAATAAATCAGAACATCATCGATAACAACCACCAGAAATGAGTCCAAGTATGGTCGGAATACTCGATGCATCAGATCCCTTAATGCCGCTGGAGCATTTTGTCAGCCCGAACGGCATGACCGTAAACTCAAAGTGTCCACATCGGATGCGGAAAGCAGTCTTAAGTATGTCCTCTTTCTTCACCCTAAGCTGAAAGTACCCAGATTGGAGGTCAATCTTTGAGAAAACTCTCGAACCCCAAAGTTGATCAAAAAGATCGTCAATCCCTAGCAACGGATACTTATTCTTCATAATAAGTGCATTCAACCGCCCGTAATCAATACAAGGTCGGAGCGTCCCATCTTTCTTCTTAGCAAACAGAACCGGAGCACCCCACGGTGAAGTGCTCGGTCGGATGAAGCCCTTCTGCTGTAATTCCTCCAACTGCCTCTTTAACTCCTGCATCTCAGAAATGGGCATCCGATAAAGAGGAATAGATATCGGAGCAGTACCCGACTGCAGGTAAATCTCAAACACAATTTCCCGCTCTGGTGGTAATCCGGGCAACTCCTCCGGAAATACCTGCGGAAAATCTCGAACCAATGGTATACTATGTAACTTCAACCTAGTACCAGCTTCATTCAGATCATAGCATTACCCTACACCAACTATCGGCAGCTGAATCCAGAACCTGTAACTCTATACTGTGTTGCGCGATAGTCACACCAGTCGGAACCGTGAGAGGTAGTACCTCTCCAGAAACCATAATGGTTCGGGTTGCACAATCAATGTGCATGATTTCTTGGATAGCCAGTCCATCCGAAGAATAATATCATAGTTCGGCGTGTCTAAAACCAGCAAATCCGATACTATCAGATATCCGCCTACAGATATCGTACAACCCCGAACCATCTCATTGGAAAACAGAAACTGACTCCCAGCAGTTTTTACTAAAAACATTTGAGGCAAAGTACTGACAGAAAGATACAGAGATGTAACACATTTCAGTGTTACAATGGAAATAACTGTTCCTGTATCCAATACCGCATGAACCGGTATCTCAATCGGGAATAAAGTACCTGCAGAACTCCTCGCTAACTCGAGCCTTCCCGCTGGCTGGTACTGACCGCTGACTAGGTCCTCCCCGATAACTAGGGCCTCCTCACCAAATGGAAAACTGTCCTGCTCGAGCTGCGTGGTGGAGGGATGGCTGAAGCCGCTTGCCGCCGCTGAGGTCTCGGGCCACCCCGCAGAAACCCACGCCGCGGCGCGTTGGGCTGTGCTCGAGACTATGGACGCCGAAGACTACCAAAACCCTACCCTACAAGAAGAGGGCAATCCCGTATCCGGTGAGTGTCGAACCGCAACGTAAACATCGCCCTCCTGCCGGTAACTAAGTCAACCAGGGTGATACTTACTACAAATCGGACAAGATCGTGCCGGTGGTGCTCCCTCTCTACCTCTACTAAACTGCCCAGGCCTGTTCGGCCATCCAGAAATCTACCGGGGTCCCTGCTGTGTGGAGCCCCTCAAACTACCCTAACCTCTCTGCGAGGTAAGGCGACTCTCAACCTCCTCTTGCTCGAGGAGTTGAGCCCTAATAACCGTTTCCCGAAACAAAGTAATGTCTAAAGGTCTCAAAACCCACCTGTACTCGGGGCGCAGTCGACAAAATAAACCTCTTGGTCTTCTCCTCTTCCATACCTTGATACTACGGTACTTAGTAAACCAGCCGATCAAACTCTCACTCAAACCTTCCGACAATCTTGTCTCCCTGATGAAGCTCATCGAACCGTGCCTAACGCAGATCCTCGGCTACATCCCCGCCGCACCGCTGGGAAAATGTAGCCTCCCCGTGAGTTTGTCAACTCCTGCAAACCAAATCTCTACTACCCTGCACTTCTCGGTCATTGAACCTCGGGGGGGTTCAAACTCTAAAACCTCTCCAAAAGTCTGACCTCGCCAGACTGGTGCCCCAGATCTCCTCGTCGTTAATAGGACCGACGAGAAGTCTAGGTGTCGTAGTGACCACCCTTGTCAGAGTCACTCACTTACCGATCCCAAAACTATGGCGAGCAGTGGCTTAAGTCTCGCTATCACCACCTAATCAAAATGCCCTTATTATGGCATAATCAGATCTTCCCTTGCCTACTGCCGCCCTTGAACCAGCTAAGCTGGCGGGTAATACCAAATCAGAGAGGGTCCCTACGACCACTAAACCTCGGGGCGGTGAGTGTGGTTGTTCAGACCCTGGGTTACGCTGAACCCGTATCCTATTCCACGGAGGTGTGGGATCCCAGTCCCGCCCCTCCGGTACCAAATCACGCTATTCGCGTGTAGTACACATTTCCTTAAACCAAGTCCGACCAGAAAAACCAATTTATCCCAAACCAAATTTCCAAACCAAATACCAACTCAACCCATAACCAACAGTTCAAACCCTATCTCTCGGAGGCGTGGGATTACAATCCCCTCCCTCCGGTCGCAAAACACACTGCCTACGCGTGTGAATCCAACCTGAGACATTTCAGACCAAACAGAGTCCAGACAAATCGGTCACTCCTAATCCCTACAGAAGCTAGCAGCAGTTTTCTAAGGCTCTGTAGTGCAATGCAGTACTTGACACAGAAGTTACTTCTCAGAATGATAAAATCATGTATTACACCAAATCACAGAAGCAGTTCATGCTTATTTCACCAAATCTTTTCCTAACACACAATTTTACGTACCTGAAACTTTTACACAATCCCTCGATAGTAATAATCTTACCAGAATCCAGAAATCCCAAGTTCCGAAATCTGAAACTATCAGGATAACTTGAAGGATCAACTTTGTTCCACAATTTTATTTTGAAGTGGTTCAAGTAAGGAGGTGGCCAATCTCCGTACCAAACCATTCTAAAATAAAATGTACAACAATAGTTGTCACTTCAAGTCACCACTGACGACCAATATGGTCACTTACCTGCTCTAATACCAACTTGTCACCGCACGCCACCCGAGCCCGGTTGCGGAGGCGGGGGCGCCGGGACGTCGGAAGCGGAAGCCGGAATGATACAGAATGGCAGGTCCATCGAGACCTGCCGCGCGTAGCGGACCCAAAAGTGATTGTGGAAGCAACCTGAAATTTTCATACACATAACTAAAATGAAATCCATGGTGAGTCTCGCCCCTCGAAACGGACGAGCACATCACCATCACCAAACAAACAGTTCATGTAATAACAACAAAGTAAGCACCGCCCTCCAAGGACGAGTACTTACGCACACAACATAGATACATACAGAATTCACCGAACCTAGGGTATCTAGCAAGCGCCAAGCGCTCGAACATGCAATGTAACAGTAATATATACACATATATACAAATCATCACAACAAATCAGAAAGTATGCACATGCAGCTACAGAGCCGACCCTAGGCCTAAACATCAAAATACCTCGCGCGGGATTCAGGCCTAGTAGACAAAATCCCAGCCCGCAAGGTACCGCTGCTCTCAACACAACCAAGGCGAAGCCTCACGGAAACCTACTTTCGCTGCTTACTGCACCTACCCGAAATCCAAAAACAGAACCCAAAAAGGGTGAGTCCTAAAAAGGACCCGTAAGGGATTTGGGGTAAGATAAGCATATGTAACCCTGCAAAACAGAAAGATAGCAATATACAGAATATGTGCAACAGAATACAGAACATCGTGCATGTAATAAAAACATATCAGAATTCCGAAGGATGTGCGATTCTAAATCGCCATAAACCCTTATAACAAATCGGAACGACAGCCTCCCTTTAAGGGAGTCAGAAGCCGAAGCTATTACAGAAGCATGGTGCACCACTGGGTAGCGAACCCACAACCGCCGTAGGGTTAATGCACAAAGTATGCCACAAGGCATACACCTACAAACGTAGGGTTAATGCATGTGGTATGCTACAAGGCATACACCTACAGATCACGTAACGTACCTTAAGGCACAAATTCAAATACCTGCAAAATGTATGCAACAAAACATACACCTATAGACTACAGAATATGCCCTAGGCATATAATACCGAAATACTTGCGTAATGTAAAGTGAAACTAAACATACACCTATCTTACCAAAAATAGCATAACCAAACCCTTACCTCACAAATCCAGAGTATTTGACCGCTTCTGGACAACTTCCACACTACGACCCGAAACTCAGAAACTTCTCTTTTCCTAACTTCCGAACCTCAGAATCTGCTAAACCAAGTTGAATTAGCATCCTTACTGACCACACCTCCAAACTACACCCCGACCCCAAAACCGAAAATCCGGCACTTCCGTAAAATTCCGCATTTCCACCGAAACGCCGAATTCAGAACCAACTTAGACAATGCAAGATTATACATTGACAAAAATAATCCAAAATTCATAACTGATCAAATCCAACCTTATAAACCTTCATTACCAAACATTTTCCGATTATCCCGTTTAATTGCAACTTTTCCATTTCTTAACCGAATTCAACGCTTTCAAACTTCAAACCACACCTAAATTCAACCCCAACACCATATTAACATCCAATTCAACCAAAATGAAACTCCAACATGGAAAAAGAATCATTCCAAAATTCGGCTTCTTTGCCAAATTTTATCCAACTTCCAAATCAATCCATTCAAACTTCCAATTAATCATACTAATCACCAATTTCACTTCTAAACCAAGAATGCTATCCAATTGCATCCAAAACAACAAAATCCAACAATGAACATCATCTCATAAATTCAGCCAAATGGGGGTTTCCAACCCAACATATTTTCCATCAAATTGAATCCATACATAAGCTTAGAATCATGCTAGGATTAACATACTTGAAGCATGAATCAAGGAGACAAACACACATCAACATAGAATTTTCCAACAAATTCGGCAATTTGGGGATTTTTACCCAAGGTGTGTTTTCCAAAATCCAACACTTGATTATCACTCCCATACAACCCAAGAACAACATACTAAAAGATGGGAGGAAGAAAATCATCCTAGATGGTAGTCATGAACAAACCCATATTTCACAACTCTCTCTTTTTCCATCCAAATCTTACTTCCAACAAGAAAAGAGAGCAAGGGAGGAAGCTTACCACTTTTTGGAGTCCACACTTGGTGAAAATCAGCCAAGAAAATGAAGAACCCAAAGCTTGAAGAAAATGGAGGCTATGGCGGCAACGAGTCGGAGAAATGAACGAAACAGAAGGAGAAATGAAATGAAAATAGCTCCCGTGTCGCTTTCCACAATCCTTTAAAACTCTTTCCTTTCCATCTCTAATATGGGCATGACAAGTGTCCTCTTTCCTTTACATCATTAATATGGGCATGACAAGTGTCCTTTCCCCTTTTGTCAACACTTAAGAGTTATCCTTATCCACCAGAAATCTGAAATTTGT
This sequence comes from Stellera chamaejasme, assembly GCA_024586325.1. Classification (NCBI taxonomy): domain Eukaryota; kingdom Viridiplantae; phylum Streptophyta; class Magnoliopsida; order Malvales; family Thymelaeaceae; genus Stellera; species Stellera chamaejasme. The sequence goes on from CM044983.1 coordinate 36,338,539, forward strand.
CTAAGTCATGCCTTCTTCGGGAGAAGGCCCATGCCTTCTTTGGGAGAGGGCCCCTGCCTTCTACGGAAGAGGGCACTCTGCCTTCTACGGGAGAGGGCACTCTGCCTTCTACGGAAGAGGGCACTCTGCCTTCTACGGGAGTGCCTTCTACGGAAGAGGGCACCCTGCCTTCTACGGGAGAGGGCACCTGCCTTCTACGGAAGAGGGCACTCGCCTTCTACGGGAGAGGGCACTCGCTTTCTACGGAAGAGGGCACTCGCCTTCTACGGAAGAGGGCACTCGCCTTCTACGGAGAGGGCACTCGCCTTCTACGGAGAGGGCACTGGCCTCTTCAGCGAACGTCCCACCCCAAAATATTTTATAGCGTAAAATGCTCCGGGACGTTCCCACGATTCCAAATCCGCAAACGGTTTCCAAATCCGAGGTCCCGGGAGCGCTACCGAGCCTGCTGTACACCCCGAGACAAGTCCCGGCCCCCCTTCGGGAGAGGGCCATGTCACCCATGGGAGAGGGCCATGTCCCCTATGGGAGAGGACCATGTCCCCTATGGGAGAGGACCCATGGCCTCTTCAGGAGGACACTTAGTACCGCAAATACGCAAGGGCTTGCCAAAAAGTCACTCGAACAAGGCTCAGAAGCCATCTGACCGCCAAAAGCCCGATCCCTGCAGACCAAAATCGAAGCCTCCGGTCACCCGGTCTCAACCCGCTCGGGGTGACCGTAACACCTCTGGGTTGAGGTTCCCCTTGCCCCCCTTGTCCAGGACCTGTGTACTCTGCGGAGGCGTCCACCGTCACAGCTCGGGCCTAACACCTTTATCCACATCACCGGCTTCCTTGTGGCTTGCCGGTTGGCTGGGGTGGAACCATTCGCGGATGTTTTCTTGCGGTTCTATCAGCTAGACCTGCGAACAGGGGGATAATTTTTCCATGTTACCCCCCTTAGTGTTGTGGGGAACAATTCTGTGTCTTTTGGTATTCCTCTGAAATCCCATCATGACTTGCATGGTAGTTTCTTTTTCGTTTGCAGGGATGAGTCCTGGGGGTTCCCAGTGGCGAGGACTTCAGAGGCCATCCAGAGCGTGGCTCCCAAGCCTGTTTTGCACGCGGATGGGCGACGGTGGCGCGAATACGTTCACCTTTTGGGGTGGCTGGATGACGTGTTGGCCAGGAGGTCCTGCGATGACCTTTTCCCTTTTTCTCTCGCGCAGCTAATTGAGGTGGCCCTTAGGTGGGCTGATGTCAGCACTGGTTACCTTATGGATCCGAAGGTGCCTCCGCCTTATGAAGGGTGGGCACCCGCGCATCGCGGTGAAGTGGTGGATGCACTCCGTGCTGCCCTCGCAGGTCCCAGAGGTATGCACTGAGTAGTCTTCCCTTTGTTTCTCATCTATGTACTGACCTCCGTATTTTCAGATGTTCCCGCTCACCCTGACGAGGAGAGAGGAAAGAGAGGATCTATGCGCGCTGCGGTGCAAATTCACCTTGCCTGTGCGTATAGACAAAATGCTTCTCCTACTGCGGAGAAGGTTTTGGGTGCTATTGAGCCTCCGCGGAGGAAAAGGCCAGCCTCTGGCGTAGGTGTGCCGCTTCTAAGCGAGGCGAAGAGGAAGAAAGTGTCCAGTGACATGGCACAACTCCTTGTGGGGAAAGCTCCTCATGGGACAGACCAGGCTACTCCGCGGGGGCTTGTCCAGGGAGAACTTCCCAATGTGGAGGACGTGGCTAAGGAGGGGGCTTCTGATGGTGTTTCTGGGGAAGAGGGGGTTCGCGAGACTCTGGTGATGGAGGCTGCTGACCCCTCTATGAAGGCGGCGGCACCGGCTAAAGATGCCAGAATGGACACCTTCGTTTCTGGGTTGCTGGCGAGCCCTCCCAGTGTGGGTGATGAAATCCCCCCTGAGAGTGCTGTTTTGTCTACCCCTTCTCAGGTTCAGACTTGCTCCCAGCTGGAGGTTACCCTTAAGGTGAATGCGCCTTCCTAGGCGGAGGCTTCTCCTCAGATTGAGCCTTCTCCGCAGGTGGGGGTACCCCCCTCAAGGAAGATAACTTCAGCCGGCGGTCTCCTACTAGCCATGAGAAGAAAGTCCAAGTCTGCAGCGAAAGCCAGCAGTTCTACCGGGGGCAAGGTGTCAGCAGCCGGAAGTAGGGAGAGATGTTGGGGGTGCTCTTCCAACAAGCAGCCAGGCTTCCCAGAGGGAAGGGGCTTGGGATGTAGTCCGCACTCCCTGCGAACCCTCTGGGAGCTGTGCCTGGGTGAAGCCACTGTGCCAGCCACCTACTAGCGAGGCTATCCCTGCCCTAGATCAAGGCCCTTCGCCAGGTGAGTTCGTTTCCTCGTTTGCTTATGTTCCAAGCTCTCTTTGTTGTGCTTACAAGCCGTTTAATGTAGGGGCGGAGTCCTCTAACTCGCCATGCAGCATTCGCCAAAGCGTGGTGGACTTGGGCGCAGCGGCGACTGTGCTGGAGGAGACCGGGGTTTGGTCGCACTTCCTTGAGGGGAAGAGCGTTGCTGCCCAGAAGATCCCCAAATGGTCTGAGGACCCCGCTGCGCTGAATCCTTGAGGGAGGACCTTAGGGCGAAGGTCTTTGAGGAGGAGGGCCTGCCCCTGGAAGGGGCTTGGGACCCTGTGTTTCTTCCAAACAACAAGTCCTCCCTGTTGTTGGTGGGAGAGCGCGCGCTGCTGTCTTGCATGGAAGGACTTCGCACCGCCTTCGACAGGGAGCTGATGGATCGCAGTCTGGACTCCCCAGTCGAGTTCATGAAGGAGGCTGCCAAGCACAACCTTCAGGTAAGGCATCTCCTTTGCTTTATGTTTTTTGCTCTCTAATTTCTGTACTGACCCATCTTATTGCAGGCTGCCATCAATGAGTACGCTGGTCTCAGCCAATGGCACAAGTTCCTGAGCTATGCGAATCCGAGGGACAGTGCCCAGTTTAGTGAGATCGCCCGCCTGAGAAAGGAGGCGGAAGCTGCCCAGGCTGCCAAGGCTGAGGCGGAGAAGGCCAACAAGAGGGTGGCTGAGTTGGAGATCTGGTGCGCTGCTCTCACCAGGGAGAAGGAGGAGTCCCGCCTGGGGCATTTGCAAAGGGACACTCTTCTGAAGAAGCTCCTGGTTTGGTGTCCCCTCCGCGAGGCGGAGCTGGCGAAGAAGGAAGATGAGCTCGCCGAGAAGAAAGCTGAAGTCGCTGTTTTGAAGACGGCGCTTTCTTCTCTAAAATCAGAAACGGAGATCCGACTGAAGGAAGCTGCAGATAAGCTTGAGGACGCGGAGCTTGATAGGCTGGACATCGCGAACCAGCATGTCGACCTGCTTGCAGACCTCATGCGCGCGATGAGGGAGGTCTTCGAGCTTGAGCGAGACCTTGGGCTGGAGCAGTATCCTGGGGAAGACCCTGAACACGAATCAACTTACACAATGAAGATCCATGAGAGGTGGCCGCGGTTGAGGCAGAAGGTTGATGAGCTCAACACCCAGGGCGAAGTCGCGGCACAAGGGTATGAGGAAGGTTGGTTGCGATGCCGCTTTCAACTAGAGCAGCTGAACCTTGGGTTGGACCTGGACGCCTTGGATGCCTCCAAGACTGATGACCCCGAGGCGAGTACTTTGCTTGACTGTGGTGAGTAAGGGAAGAAGATGGGTGTTGGGTGACACGCCATGTTAGACTAGGAGGGGGCTTTAGGTCAGGTATTTGACCTCCCTTTAGTTAGGCTGGCCCCCGTGATGCGAATCCCAACAGCTCCCATAGCTTAAAACAGCTTTGTAGAGGTCTTTGACCCTCAACCGATCTTTGGGGCCACGCGATGAGAACCCCAACTGATCCCTGTGCTGGAAATCAACATTCACACTGAGGTCCTTGATGGCTTCGCCCACGCGAACCACAAGCAATCCCTCAAGTCTTTGGGACCTCGCGAAGCGAATCCCAACAGATACAATAATAGCCTGAAAAATTGCTAACTTCCTTTACCAAGCTATTGCGGGAATGAAGAAAAACAAGGACGATCGAGGTAAACTAACTTGTCCATTTATAATATTATAACTGTATACTCTTTACAAGTGCAAAATAACAACGGCCCCAAAGATTTCTCGCAAGGTTCGCGTTGGCGATGCCCTTGGGTAGTGTAAGCATGTTTGCGTATATGGGTGACCTGACAAGGTCTGATTCCGTTACCTTAATAGGTTAGGCTTTTAGCTGTTCTGACCGGTCGGGTGCAGAAGGTGTTTGGGCGATCGTTGGTGAGATTATTCTGCAGTAGTGTTAAGAAGTGGAGAAACATTTCATTCATTCAAGCCATGGGGTTGCCATGATTTACACATAGTATGGACAGAGGTCGTCCGCATGGAAGTTACGAGGGAGTTGTCTCCCCTCTTGGTACTGTAACTCGTACATGCCCGCCCGGACTTGTTTGTGGATGATGTAAGGGCCATCATAGTTGGGTCACAGGACACCCTATTTGGGGTCGCGAGCAGTGCGGACCGATCTGAGTAGCGCGAGGCCTCCTGGTTTGAGTGCCTTGGGTTTGACTTTGGCATCGTGTTGCAAGTTGAGGCACTGCTTGGGAGCGAACAGGCGAAGGCGTGCTCCTTCAAGCAGTTCTTCGAGCAGGTCTAGTTTGGTGCGGATTCGAACTGGTACTCAAGGGCGAACGGTACAGGGTTTGTGAGCGTGAGAGATTCCGTTGATGGTAGTCCTTGGATGCGCGAGTTGATCTGGCATTGATGGCATGTTCTGACCAGTGAGGCTGCGTCTTTCTTCAAGGTTAGCCGGCAGTACCCTTGGTGTAGGGCCTTGTGTGCCAGCGCCTCTGCTGCAATGTGGGCACCGCAGCTGCCCTGGTGGATGGTTTCCAACACACTGAGTCCCTCCTAGGCAGTGAGGCAACTTTGAAGTGGCGAGGAGAATCCGCGACGCCACAGCAGCCCATTTACGATAGCGAATCTCGTCGCTCGAGTGCAAGTGCGAGTGCGTGGATCTGTGGCCATCCCCTTGAGTTCGGCGATGATGGGAGTTCGCCAGTCGTCCGGATCAGTTACTTCAAGTGAGCCAATGTCTACAACTCCGTCTATAGACGGTCGAGCCAGAGTCTCCAATGTCGAAGGTGTTTTCCCCTTGGAGAGGACATCCGCAGTGGTGTTCTCAGGGCGAGGGATATGAATGATGACCGCCTCCTCGAAGTTCATCCGTAGTGAATTGACAAGCTTCAGGTATTTGATCAGAGTGGCATCCTTGCACTCTGAACACCCCAGTACTTGGTGTATCACCAGTTGGGAGTCGCTGTGAATGTGTATTCGGCGAATACCCACTTTGATTGCCAACTTGAGGCCCGCGATGAGGGCTTTATATTATGTAACATTATTAGTCACAGGGAATTGAAAGGATACACGGAGGGCGCTTTCCATACCTAGGGGTCCACGTAAGTAGACACCTCCTGCTGGAGATGCTGCTTTCGACGCGCCATCAACGTACATTTCCCACTCTGGGGGTGGTGGTTCAGGTGCCGGTACCTGTTCTTGAGGCGTGCCATACTCAGGAATTGAGAATTCCGTCAGGAAGTCTACGAGGGCCTGACCTTTTATTGCTTTGCAGGGTTCATAGTTGATGTTGTACCCACTTAGTTCGATGCACCACTTCGCCAGGCGGCCTGAGTGCTCGAGTCTTTGAAGGATCTCCTTGATTGGGAGGTCTGTGCGCACGGTGATCGTGTGCCCTTGGAAGTAGGGCTTGAGCTTCCTTGCTGCATAGACTAATGACAAGATAGATTTCTGTAAAGGAGGATACCTTGTTTCTGCTGATTGTAAGGTGTGGCTGGTGTAGTAGACCGGCCACTGTTTGTCACCTTCCTCCTTGATGAGGACTGATGCCACGCTGCTGCTCGTCGTGGAGAGATATAGGACAAGGTCATCGCCAGGCCTGGGGCACTTGAGTCTGGGCAGCTCTTGTAGGTGCTGCTTGATGGTGTCGTATGCTTCCTGGCAGTCCTCAGTCCATTTACAGGCTTTCTTCTTCCGTATTTGGTTGAAGAAAGGCTTACAACGGTCGCTGAGTTTTGATATAAACCGTCCCAGGGCGACTAACCTTCCTGTTAGCTGCTCGACGTCTTTCAGGCCTCTTGGAATGCGAAGGCTGGCGATGGCTTCTATCTTTTTGGGATTGGCGTGAATCCCTCCTCTTGAGACTTGGTAACCAAGAAATTTCCCTTCGCCAACGCCAAAGATGCACTTCTTTGGGTTCAGGCGCATGTTGTATGCGCCACTATGTCGTCAACATAGGCTTCAAGGTTTCTCCCAATTTGGTCTGCGAACACCCTATTCACCAACCTTTGAAAAGTCGCCCCTGCATTCCTCAAGCCAAAAGGCATGCGAATGTAGTGGTAGATCGCCGCCGGTTGTGAAGGCGGTCTTCATGGCATCATCAGGATCCATGAAGATTTGATGGTAGCCACTGTACTCATCAAGGAAAGAAAGTACCGGGTATCGCACGGTTGAGTCCACCAGTTGGTCTATGGGAGGTAAGGGGTATGGATCTCTAGGGCAAGCCCTGTTGACACCCTTGTTGTCACAGCCACCCCGCCCGGTTGCGGAGGCGGAGTCGGCCGCGACGTCGGAAACAGGAATTACGGTGGAAAACGCGGCAGCAGAGCATCGAGCTCAAACAGCATAATAATCGATGTAACGACTAGCAACCTACAACTTACACAAGGCAAGCATACATAAAAGTCTAACTTCTACCAAACATGCAGTTCATGGTGTGTCAACCATCAATCATTACTACCAACACCGAAAACACCAAGTCTGAAATATAGCAATTCCAAAATAGGCAAGTCGGGGCTCCGCCCACGACTCAGAAGATAAACAAGTCAGATATACATATATACCAGAATTTCCATCATACACAATCTCATGATCCGATAAATATGCATGCAACTACAGCTACAGAGCCATCAAACTAAAACCTAGATGTACCTAAGTACGGAATCGGAAACCTTCTCGCTTAGGAGATTTTCCGCACATGGTACTGCTGCCGCCGAGACCAGAATAACAGAAAGCACCGCGGACCTCTATTCCGCCGGTTGCTTTTCAGAACAACCTGAAAGGTGGTAAACATATAAGGGGTGAGTCCTCGGGAGGACCCAGTAAGGGCTGAGGTAAAACGTAGTTTGCCCAAGTGGCAACAAGCTGAACCTGCAAAACAGAATAACACAAGCATATACATATACATATGAACATAAAGTATAAGGTGAGCCGGAAATCCAATCGTATGCGGTCCAACCGCCAGAACGACCCGAAACGACAGCCCTCTCACAGAGGTCAGAATATACAGAACAAAGAAAGCACGGTACCGGCTGGGGTCGCGATCCCCAAACTGTCGTAGGGTCACAGAAGTATATCGGCACCCCAAGTGCGGATATACGCAGAATGTCGGCACCCTCCATTGCGGACACAGAACAAGAGTATCGGCACTCCTGGTGCGGATACGCAGAACAGAACCAAGGAGCACCCGTGGTCCCTTAGACCATCCGGGTCTCGTCACAGAACAGAACATATAATAATAGTAATACACGAATATAAACAGAAATATCATCACCTGATATGCATATATAGAATAGAATAGGAACCCGGGGCCTCCAAGGCCATCCGGCCTTGAAACAGATCAAATATACGTTTTACCATTTAACGGGTCTCGGGTTCACCGAACCACCGCCCTCACCCGGAACCCGCCTCAACTAAACCCGATACACATCATATAACTCCCAGAATGTATAACGAGAGAAGTTGAGCCCTTACCTCAGATCACCGCTCCGTTGCTCAATTCCCGGGAAATCCCGGCTCCCGTCCCGAAAAGTCTCATCTTGCCTTTTACTGTCCCACTCTACTCCTCCCACGCAGAAACATGCTGAACAACCTGAATTGAGTCGTAACACACCAAAACAAACCCCGAAAATCAATCCCGCACGATCCCGCACTTTCCCGCAAAAATCCACAGAAAGCTCGGTTTCACGAACCGAGCCAGAACATTGTTATTCATACACCCACAACACACATTCCAACCTTTAAACCCACATTCCAGACACTTTTCCCGGAAAACCCGCATAAACCTAACTTTTCCTACCATTGTCCGAAAATGATGTTTCAAACACCATTACGAACCTACTTCCATCCACAATACCAATTTACCATCCAATTTAATCAAAACATAACCCTAACATGGAAAAAGAATCATTCAAAGTTTCGGTTCTTCACCCAATTTTTACCCAACTTCCATTTCATTCCAAACAAGGTTCCATTTGCACTCTTTAATCACCAATTACAATTCTTAAGCAAGTTTACTAACCAATTTCACCTTAACAACCAAAATTAACCAAGAACCCTAACATGAAGAATTCAGCCATTTGGGGATTTCTTCCCTAGCATGCTTTCCATCAAATTGAAACCATAGATTGTCTTAGGATCATGATAGGAACAACATATTTGAAGCATGATCCAAGAACACAAACATACAAGATTTTGGAAAATGCACCTTAAATTCGGCCTCCCTAAAGTTCCACCTTCCATGGAGTTTTTCCAACATCCAACCCTAGATTCCTACTCCCCTCAAGCCCAAGAACAACATACTAAAAGATGGGAGGGAGAGGATCACTCAAACATGTAGTGAAGAACAAAGCATGAATTCGAATTTCTCCTCTTTTCTTCACCAAAACTTGTTTCTAACTTGAAAAGAGAAGAAGGAAGGAAGCTTACCAATGGTTGGAGCCAATTCCTTGTTAAATTTCAGCCAAAGATGATGAACACCAAGAAGCTTGAAGGAGAGAAGAAATGGCGGATGAGAGAAGAAGAAGGAAGAAGAAGAAGAAAATGAAATGTTTAACTCATTTTATGAAATAAATTTTTCCTTTTATATTATCCCTTCTTTTTCCATCTTAAATAATAAATGGACAAGTGTCCACCCCCACAAGCTGCAGCCGACTTACTCCTAATCTGCCCAAAAATATTATTGCCTTTTGGGTTAATAACAACTTAACCCCCCAATTCTTCAAATCTTTGCAATTAAATCCCAAACACAAGTAACGAACTCCAAATGGAACCAAAACTGACCACAACCCTCGGAATATCATGAAATATCCAAAACTTGTTTTCAAAGTCCATTTGGAAAATCGGGGTGTCCTACCGGGCCCGAACCCGAGTAAGTCCCAACGTGCACGTGTACTAACCCGAACCGAAAATCACACCACAACCAAAAATCCATAAATATTACCATAAATTCCGTCTTAAAATATAACATACCTTAAACCGAAGTTATCTGGAAAAATCCATCCCGAGCCCGGGATTCCGCGCAGAGCCCCGGGAGTCACCCGGGACCGCACGTCCCGCTCCAAAAAATATACTCCGCAGAAAGATGCAGGACGTTCTCACAATCCCAAATATGCGAACGGTTCCCCAATCTGAGGTCCCGGAGTGCTACGAGCCCGCCAGACGCCCCGAGACAACCCCTACCCCGAAAAATATTTTCGGCGAAAACGTCCGGGGGACCCACACAACCTCAAATCCCGAAGGATTCCCAGAAATAAAGCTCAGATAAGTCTCGGGAGCCATTTAACCACCAAAAAACGTGACCCGCAGGCTAAAATCGTAGTTCCGGGTCACCCGGGTCACAACCCGCTCGGGGTGACCGTAACACGGCTCCATGTGAAGACGTCAATGTTGGCCTGGAGGAGGTGGATGAGGGCTTCCTTGTCCTTCTCTGGGAGGTCCTTCCCAATGCGGAACTTCTTCCCCGGTGATATCTCGACCTCTTCAAAGTCACCAGATAGGTCTGGGGCCACTTAGCCCTCTGGCACAGGCTCCTCAGTTGGTTTCTTCCTCTTTGGCTCCATGCACTGAGGCAGCTGAGAGGGGCCAACGAGCGCATTGACGTAGTTGCCCCTCGCCACATTCTGCTTGACGTAGATGTAGCCATCGCCAACTGAGGTGCGAAACACCAATTTTAGGGTGCGCACATCACAGCGGATATGGAATTCGGTCCGTGTGGCGCGCCCAACAATGGCATTGTAAGGTGAGGGGAGGTCGAGGACGATGAAGTTCACGAAGCTTGAGTGACAGACCTGCCTGTTGTCCTTGGTGGCGCCCACCGTCATGAACGGGAGCATGATGGCCCCCAAGGTGTTGGAATTCTTGCGCACCAAGATGACCTGGGCTAGCTAAAGTAGCTAAGCACAGCTCAACTCAGTTCAATCTGAGTGTTTGAGCTAGAGAGATGTGTATCTGCTCTTAGTGAGCTGATATGAGCTCAAGGAGCTCAATGGATGATTTAATATGTCTTGGACTAGCTCTATGTGAGCTTGGTACAAATGTGTCTAGGCACCTTTTGGCGAAGAGACGTGTCTCTTGGCGGAAAGGTGCGTAAATTGGTGAAAGGTGTCGGAGAGGGCCAAGCACACCTTCGGCTTAGGCCGAAGGGTGCGTAGCACCCTTGGGTGCCGAAAGGGCACCCTAAGGTGGCCTTACACCCATTCGGCCATGGGCCTAGGGGTGTGAGTGCCCCTTCGCCCTAGGTGCCTCTAGGCATTGGGGTGCACCCCATGCCTTGCACCATTCGGCCAAAGGGACATGTCTCATGTCCCATGGCCGAATGGGCAAGGGGCATGGGTCACCTCCCTTACCTCTTCACCATATTTGGATAATTAATTAATTAGTTAATTAATTTCCTATTAGACACAATTATTTATTTATTCCTTTTCTAATTAATTACTTAATTGAAAAGGCAAAAGGCATGAGACATGTCTCATGGACCAAGGGGCATTGGTTGCAGCCCTTGGTCCTAGGGACATGTTATTTCGCAAATGAAAGGGCATTGTGCCCTCTCATTGGCAGCCCATCCTCCTCTATAAATAGAGGGAGGATGCGCCATTTCTATCCATCCCACAACCAGCATTGGTTCTCTCTTCTCTCTTCATACTTCCTCTTGCGAAACTAGAAGGCATTCTAGGAGCATTGTGAGTGGAACTCACCTTGAGACAAATCATCTTCAAGCCGCCCTTAAGGTGTTCCCCAGGCCGAGTCTTCTACATCAACAAGGAGCAAGAATCTCTAAGATTCTTAAGCTGCGTCCAGAAGAAAGGTACATACTCTTAATCCCTTCTTCGGTATTGATGAATGCGAACATGAGAAGCATGTTAAAGACGATCCTAAAATTAACACAAGGTTGGGATTTCCTCCCTTCCAATCCCAAAAGTTGCCCCCTTCGCCTGTTTGATTTGGGACAGGGGAACCTTCGCCTCAACAAGTGTGTGCTTGTAAATGACGTTGGCATTAGCCCCTGTATCCATGTAGATCCGGCCAATTTCCCATCCAGCGATGCGAGCCGTGATGATAAGTGGGTCTGAGTGTGGGATCGCCACAGAAGTCCCATCGCGACGATGGATGAGATAGCTGGCTGTGTGGTCCAGCTGATAGATTTGCCTCATATAACGGCACCTCGCAGCTGCGCCTTCGCACTAGGTGATCACATTGATGTGACCCCTGGCAGGTGGGATCTGATCAGCTCCCCCAGGGGCTCTGTTATGCCTGTGGTGATCCCGACCGCGATCCCCCTGATCGCCTTCGCACTTGTACACTCTGGGGGAACCCTTTCGCGGGGAGGGGTTGCGAACAAGGAACTCGGTGAGTTTTCCTTGAGCTATCATTTCTGCCAGCATACGCTTAAGTTCCATTCATTCCTCAGTATCGTGGCCCTTGTCGCGATGGTAGCGGCAGTACTTGTTATTTGGCCTCGCAACGTGATAGTCTCGTTCCTAAAGAAGGTCCGGACTCTCAGTTGATATGGTGGAGAAGATGATGTTCTTGAGACTCCAAGCTTGCTGTTCAGAGTAATCTGTAAAAGATAGGAAGAATACTCAGAAGTAGCAAGAGGGGAGTGGGGGGGGCGTGTAGTAGCTTACCCGATTTAGGTGGACATCACCCTATTTATAGAGTGATGCCGGGAGAAGAGCCTCCCCGGTTGAAGCCCTTAGACAGGCTGTTTGAGATAAGTCTCGTGTCGATCGATTGGAGATAAGGCGGCTGTGATGATGAAGATCTCAAGAAACCGCCTTAGGTGATTCACTTGTCGAGAGAATGTCCGGCGTATAAATCTGGTGAAGATCTCCCGTGCTCGTGCTGCCCTCCTTATTGGCCGGTTGATGTCGACGACCAAGTGGTCAATCTCCAAGTGGAGCAAGTGGCGGGCGAAGGCTGTAAGGCGAAGGCCCAAAGGGGCGAAGGCCCCAAATAGAATATAGCCAAATAAGGGGTGAGGTTGCACGAACACAGGTACCGAGGCCTTATCTCAGGCGGGGCCAGTATAGGCGGGAGATCGGGAGTAAGACCCATGGAGGCGAGGAGATCGCGAGGGTTCGCCTAAGACCGCGAGGGGGCCCGCGCAGGCTTTTAGAATCGCAAGGGTGAGTATGAGACGTCGCCCCTGCGAGTCTGGAGGCCCGCGAGGGCAGGACCTCGCGTAGGCGATACTGGAGACCACAAGGATGAGACCTCGCGTAGGCGATACTGGAGACCACAAGGATGAGACCTTGCGAAGGCGATACTGGAGACCACAAGGATGAGACCTTGCGAAGGCGATACTGGAGACCACAAGGATGAGACCTTGCGAAGGCGATACTGGAGATCACAAGGATGAGACCTCTCCCAAAGCCTTGTATGATTCTGACAAAACGCGAGGTCGCGATTGATTGGGTAGTGTACCAAGATGCCTCCTCCTGAGAGCGGAGTATGGGCAGGGTCCTGTACTCCGTTTTTTGAAAGTACTTTGCTGAGGACCGATGTAGTAGTCACAAGTGAAGATCTTTTATAATCTGATAGTTTGTGTTGGATCCTTCACGACCCTTTACTCTGTGTTGAAGATACTGTTTGAAAATACCATGTTGAGGGCAGTAGCAGACACAGAACTGAGTTTGTGTGGAGCGCGATGACCTTTTATGGCCTGATATTCTGTGTTGGATCCTTCATGATCCTTGTGAGTTTTTTGAGGAGGGGGGCATTTGCTTGGGTAGTGTACCAAGATGCCTCCTCCTGAAGGCAGAGTATGGGCAGGGTCCCGCACTCTGTTCAAATTCCAAGTCTTTGGAGTTTGGCGAAGGCGCTTGGGCCGTTTGCGGACCGTTTGATTGCGAAGGCAGCGAAGAGTCTCTTCAACATTTAATGTAGGAGAGATAAAGGAAGATGAGAGGTTTACTGACCGTTATGGGACGCAACACGTGGCGCCGTAGGGGTCGATTACGCTTTGTAAAAGCGTTTCTCCTTTTTGTATGGCAGGGGAGAGGTTTAATAACCGCTGGATGCTGGCACGTGGCGCCTCAGAGTCATTCACGCTTAAAAGCGCTTTTTCATTTTGGCGGGCTTATAAAAGCGTACCCGAGAAGATTGAAACCTTTCTTCTCCACTCTTGCATTTGTTCACTCCGCTTCGAGTAACCCTTTCGCATTCTTGCGTTTCTTGGCGATTTCATCGGCAGTTGAGAGGTGATTTGCGGTGGTTCCTACTTTCCGTTCGAGATTCCTCCGGTCAACTGCCAACTGCTCCGTTCGTTCTTGCTTACTGCTTTAAACCACTCAGGTAAGTTTTTTCTTCCCGCACACTGAGTGCTTCAAGTTCTCTGAGCGCACTGAGCGCTTGCCGAAATGCCTTTGCTGGGCTGTTTCGATTTATATGCCTATCTGTTCTTCCTTTTGTAGAGATGGATTCCAAGGAAGCTGTTCGCCATGGTTGCTCCTCTCGAGAAAACCACGGTGAAGTTCGATAGAATTCACCGAGGAAATGGTGGGGGCCTTCGGCCCGTGGAGAAAACGCCGGTATACGCATCCCGTGCGGGTGTTTGTCGGGCGATGGGCTGGCCCGTTACCGAGGAGAATAAGGAGAACCGGTGCTGTGCTGTGCAGGCGCGGCTTGCGGCGGGATTGCGGTACCCCTTTCCGCAATGGGTGCAAGATCTCTGTGCTGATTGGGAATGCCCCAACTCGGTTGGCGCCCAATACTTTCACGAGTATTGCGGGCTTCATTGTCGCCTGCCACATGGCCGGCGTGAAGCCCTTCGCCGATGTGTTCAACCGCTTTTATCGGTTGGAGCTGAGGAGTGGGGGTGCGTTCTTCTACGTCACTCCCATAAATGTTGGAGGTAACCACTCCATCTCCTTTACCGCTGCGCCCAGATCCTACCACAACTGGCACGGATCCTTTTTCTTCCTGCCGCGCGAAGGCACATGGGACTTTCCCGTGGCGAGGACGCGACAATCTGTGCAAAGCATTGCGCGGAGGCCTGTGCTGACTCACGGGGGAGTGCGGTGGCAGGCATACGTTCAACTGCTGGGGTGGTTGGACGATGTCCTTTCGAGGAGCGCATGCGGCGTTCTTCCCTTTCTCGGCTGCCCAATTGGGCGAGACCACCCTAAGGTGGGCTGGGATTAGCACGGGTTTCGTCTTTGGACCCCAGAATGCCCCCGCCATACGAGGATGGGCTCCGTCCACCGTGGGACAATGATAGATTCTTTCTTCGCTGCTCTAGCGGCGCCCAAAGTATGCTGCGCATACATACTAATATATTGTAAATTTGTAAGAGGTGCAGTAAAACCACAGTGCAGAAGTCCCTTTTGTCTGCAGATGCCGTCGCGAGTGCAGCGAAGCCTGTGGTAAGAAAGCATCCATGCGCATCGCCCAACGAGTGCACTGGCATGTGCACTTGAGGAAGACGCCCTGCCATGGCGGTCAAGGTGTTGGGACCCATTGTCCCAAAACTGTCCAAAAAGAGGGCTGGTATCAAGCCTTCGATGGCTTCTCACCGGAGAAGAAGAAGAGGAAAGTGGCTGCCACGCAGCCTGAGGAAGAGAGGGCCCCTGCCGGTACTGAGGGGACCCTGGCTGAAGGGTCGGCTGGGGGGGCTGAGAATCCTGCTGGAGCAGAGGGGCCTACTCCAGTTATTTTAACTGGAGAGGTCAGGGAGCCTGCTGGGGAAGAGGGTCCTACCCCAGCCGTTTCAGCTGAAGTTCCCAGTGGGGAGCCCCTGGCTGAAGAGGCCAGAAGGGTGGAGCTTGAAATGCCCCCTACTGCTGAAGAGGTCGTGCCTTCGCGAGAGGGCCCAGAGGAGGCGCGAGCGGATAGCGCTGTTCCCATTGAGGCTGTGCCCATCTCAGTGGTGCAGCCCATTTCTTCTGAGGAGGCCGCTGCTGAGGCCTTTGTGTCTGGGCTCTTCGCGAGCCCTTCACCAGTTCAAGCTGAAGATCTGCCCGGTCATGTGGTCGCGGCGAGATCATTACCAGAGGCGAGTGCCTCCTCCCAAGGGTAAGATGTCGGCGGCTAACGTCACGATCTCTATGAGAAGGAGGGGCAACAGTGCAAAGGCCATTGGGAGTACCGGCCCACGGGAGGTACCAGTTATTCCCTTGGGGAGGCGGAGACCACCAAAGCAAGGGAAGAGATCCTGCAGCCATCCCTCTTAGAGAGGAGATCCTGAAGAGGCCCCTTCAGGGAGAAGGCCCCCGCCACGAAGGGGAAGAGGATCCCGGTGGTTGAGGAGACCTCTTCCTCTTCTGATAGTGAGGCCCCAGAGGAGGGGGGTCTGGTAACACAGTCCTCTGTGAGGACAAGTGGTTGGGAGGTTGTCCAACCTTCCAGCAGCCAGCTAGAAGTCAGTGGATGGGGGCGTCCTTCTGTTGGTAAGTCTTTTTGATTTTGTGATATTTTCTTTGCTTTTGAGTTCATACTTGTTTCCTAGTTGCTTGATGCCTGTTCTTTGTAGGCGAGGGCCCTTCGAGCCAAGGGGCTGGTCCCTGTGAGGCTCTTGTGGACCAAGGGGTCCTTACAGAGATCCCTTCCGATTTGGGGACCAGGAGCGAGGTCCTTGAGAAGACCGGAGTCTGGTCCCACTACTTGGAGCGGAGGCGCGTTGCTTTGCAAGTCGGCCCCCAAGTGGTCGAGGAGCCGAGACCTCACGAGAGTCGAGGCATCGGACCGGACTCGGGGTGTACGAGGAGCAAGGGAGGCTCTGAAAGATGCATGGGATCCGGTCTTCCTCCCGAGGAATAGCAGTTCACTTCTTTGCGAGAGGGAGCAAACCCTCCAATCTCGCCTGGAGGGCTGCGCACCCCTATGACAGGAGGTGACCGAGCGGAGCTGGACTCCCTGCCGAATTCATGAGGGAGGCAGCTCAACAAAGTCTGCAGGTAAGACAGCCTCTGGTCTTTATGTATAAGCTTAGTTTAGCCTTTTTTCGCTTCTGCTTTAATAGTATTGGGATGCAGGCGGCTGTCAAGGGTCATGCTGCTGCTGAGCAATGGCATGACTTCCTGAAGTATGCCAACAGGCGGGATGATGCCCAGATATCAGAGATTGCCTCTCTCAGGAGGGAGCTGGAGTCCTCAAAGAAGAGGGAGGAGGAGCTCAAGGAGGAGCATGCCAGCGCGTAGCCCAACTAGAGAGTTGGTGTGATTATGGCAACCAAGAGCGGGCGCACAGCATGCGGTACCGGTGGGAGCAGGCCTGCCTTCTTGATGTTGCGAAGCAACGCTTCCTTCAGCAAGAAGCAATGCTGGAAGCCAAGCAGCTTGAAAGTGCTGTCTTGAAGGAGTCCCTCCTTTCCCTGGAGGCAGAAACCATAGCCGCCCTTGCAGTGGCGAAGGCCCGAGTTGAGCGGCGAGGCCGCGAGCGAGGAGGCGAGGAGCCAAGCTGCTTGTCCGAGGCTCAAGCGGCGGAGAAGAAGGTGGAGGAGGGCAGGCTTGCTGCTGAGGTTGCTCAAAGGCACGCACGGGAGGTCGCCACGACACAGGAAAAGGCGATGGCCTCGGTGTGGGAGATGGAGAAGGCTCTGGGCCTTCCCCCTTTGAAGGTGAGGATCACGAGTCCTCTTCCTCCATTAAGGTACCCATCCACGAGCGGATGCCTCGGCCGGTGGAGAAGCTTGGTGAGATCAAGCCACAGGCGAAGCAGGGCGCGAGCCTATGAGGAAGGCTGGCTGCGATGCCGCTTCCAAGTGGAGAAGGCGTTTCCAGCTCGAGTCTTGGGATCTGGATGCTGCCAACACCAATGAGCCAACGGTAGAGCGCTTGCTTCGTGGGGGAGCGGGGAAGGAAGATGGGCGATGCACAGTACGCCTTACGGACTAGGGTGGAGGCTCCAACATGTGGATGCCCCCTATTTTGTATAAAGACTCTGCATTCACACACTTTTTGGGAACAATAGATGAAGTGAAAACTTCCTTTTTCCTTCAACTGTTTTGCAGATTCGCTTTAACTCGCGATAGCCTTGTAGGGTACGTTAGCTTAGTTTAATAACCATAGGCTAAGTCCTGTCTCATGGAGAGATGTCCTTCTGGGGTCCGCGAAGGCGGAGCCACAGGGACTATTCATTATGGAGCTGGAGATTTAGTCTTAAGTTTATAGTGACGAGGCACTTTAAGCTCCGCAACGGTGGAGCCACACGAGTCCTTCCAAATGACTAGTGGGTTTACTTGTTGAGCTCCTTTCTTAGGCAACTGTTTAGGGAGTAAGCCCTTGGGTAGTGTACGGTGTACCAAGTAGAAGTTCCCTGTAGTTTGCTCATCATTTATACGATAAGTATTCAGTAAAAAAGGTTTGGTTTACCTGGAGTCTGGAGTCGCGCGTTTGGCGAAGGCAGTAGGACGCCTGTTGAGACAAGTGGAGAACCATCTGAGGGACGGGGCAAGTTGAAGGTTGGTTGGGGAATGGGACCCGCAACCATCTGTGTGGAGAAGTCCGAGCGGAAGGTCTGCTGCGGCGTGCGAGGACGACTTACACATAGACCTTCCTGAAGGAGCCAAAAAGGGGGTTACCCTTCCGCAGCGCAAGGTGGTACACTACCCAAGCAATCGCGCCCTCGCGTTTTATCAGAATCATACGAGGCCTTGGGAGAGGTCTCATCCTTATGGTCTCCAGTATCGCCTTCGCAAGGTCTCGTCCTTGTGGTCTCCAGTATCGCCTTCGCAAGGTCTCATCCTTATCGCCTAAGCGAGGTCCTGCCCTCGCGGGCTTCCAGACTCGCAGGGGCGACGTCTCATACTCACCCTTGCATTTCTAAAGCCTGCGCGGGCCCCCCTCGCGGTCTTAGGGCGAACCCTCGCGGTCTCCCTCGCCTCCATGGGTCTTACTCCCAGTCTCCTGCCTATACTGGCCCCGCCCAGATAAGGCCTTGGCACCCAGGTTCGTGCAACCCTCACCCCTTATTTGGCTATATTCTATTTGGGGCCTTCGCCCCTATGGGCCTTCGCCCTTACAGGCCTTCGCCCGCCACTTGCTCCACTTGGAGATTGACCACTTGGTCGTCTGACATCAACTGGCCAATAAGGAGGGCAGCACGAGCACAGGAGATCTTCACCAGATTCATACGCCGGACATTCTCGACAAGTGAATCACCTAAGGCGGTTTCTTTGAGATCTTCATCATCACAGCCGCCTTATCTCCAATCAGTCGACACGAGACTTATCTCAAACAACTGTCTAAGGGCTTCAACCGGGGAGGCTCTTCTCCGGCATCACTCTATAAATAGGGTGATGTCCACCCTAAATCGGGTAAGCTACTACACGCCCCCACTCCCCTCTTGCTACTTCGAGTATTCTTCCTATCTTTTACAGATTACTCAACAGCAAGCTCGAGTCTCAAGAACGTCATCTACTCCACCATATCAACCGAGAGTCCGGACCTTCCTTAGGAGCGAGACTATCGGTTTGGCGCCGTCTGTGGGAGCGAAAGTTCTTGATATAAACCCATATTACATACCACTAGCAATAAGTCCTGCCACCCACCAGGAGTGCCAACAGTAACAGTCGTCAAGGGAGGAGTAATCCCCCCGGGGCATGTACGAACAATGACCCACCATCGGAGCCTTCTCCGAACCACGTTCCCCACAAAGGGAGAACTCTCTATTCACTCAACGAGAGGAAAGCTCCTCCCACGTTGCCGTAACATGCCTCGGGAGCGAAACACTCCACCTCCAAACACCCTCCAACGGACTGGATCCGGCCGTCCTGCAAGCGATCACCGAGGCGGTTGCTTTCAACTTACGTGAAACTCTCGCCACCACTCTTCGGGCGTTACGGATAGCGTTGGGCAGCTGCGGACTAATCAGCACGACGCCCGGCTACTCCTCCTCGGCAAGTAAGTAACCACGATCCTTCTTCGTCATTACTTATCGCGCTTACTAGGCGATTAGAGGAAGTGGAAAAAGAGATGAAAGGGCCGGTGTCCATAATATCTCCGAGGATGGAGTCCGGACCACCTCTGGACCCAACCTTTTACTCGAGAGGGTTTTAGAAACCCCTCTTAGGACCCGATTTCGCCAGCCTAAGCCGGGACGCCTATGATAACCTGTCGGACCACGATATCCATCTCCAGCGTTACGTTTCCGCAATGGCAATAGCAAGGGCGGACGACAACACGCTCTGTAGAGCTTTCAGCTCCACGCTTCTGGGGCCGCCAACCGGTACACCACTCTCGGGACAAACGGTTTGATTCCTTTGAGGAGCTGTCCCGCAACTTCTCCAACCATTTTGTGGTATCCAAACCACCTCCTAAAACGGCGGGACACCTTCTTAAGATACGGCAGAAAAAGGATGAGCCCCTCAGAGAATATATTCAACGCTTCCAGGCCGAGTCTATCCGGGTCCCTAACCCGGGAGAAGAAGCTCGCCGCTTGCAGCTATCCAAGGCCTCATTTGGGAGTCCCTTTTCTTTGTGGATGTCCACACTAACCCGCCCACCAACATGGAACAATTCTTAAGTACAGCGTCGCGGTTCATGAATACGGAAGAGGTCACTCGACCACTCGCGAGCCGCCACGGCGGACGCCAAGGGACAACCCCGCGGCCGGACCCTAGGTCTCAAAGGCAAGACCACGCCCCGGTAGGGAAAGGGCATACATCTCTCTTCCCCACCGAGGGAATCTCGAACCAACATCCTCCATGCCTTGGAACAAGAGGGCGGTCCCCACTTGGCCTCGCCTCTCCCGAGGAAATAACAAGGCAAAGCAACAAGTTTTGCCGCTACCACCGTGACAAAGGTCACGACACGAGGACTGTTTTGAGCTCAAGCGTATGATTGGAGAAATGCTGGCTCAAGGCAAGCTCGGGAGTACTTGCTCCAAGCCGAGGACCGTAGAAGAGAAGGTGACCGTGAAGGGCGCCGGCCGGAGGACCGCCGGCGGGGCGCTCCCAAAGAAACCCAGGTCGGGAGAATCTGGTTCGAGTCCCCCGGCAAGGGGACATATCGGCGTAATCACACGGTGTGAAGGCGCTTGGCAAACGCCGTCATATGAGGCAGATCTACCGAGATAGACCACTCCTCTACTCGGTTTTGCATCGCAGCGATGGCACCTCTGTGGCAGTACCGCACGCTGATCCCTTGGTTATCACTGCCCGTATTGCGGGATGGGACGTTGATAGAATCTACATGGATACGGGGGCAAATGCCAACGTGATCTACAAGCACACTCTGGTTGAGGCAAAGGTGCCTTTGTCACAAATTCAGCCCACGAAGGGGCCACCTTTGGAATAGGACGGGATGAAATCCCAACCACGGGGTCGATCACCTTGCCCTACATGATGATGGGAACCACCAAGGAGAAAAAGCAGGTATGTCATTCGAGCTATGTGGACTTTATCGTCCCGGATCTCCCTACGCCATATAACGCCATCATCGGGCGACATACTCAAGCCGAGTTCCATGTCCGCTTGTGATGTGCGAACCACGACTCTAGTTTTTCACCTTTGGCCGGGGATGCCTATATATTTGTCAGCGAGAATGTGGCGGAGGCAATTATGTCTCTGCCCTCGCCGGGCCCCCGCAGCTTCCCCGGCCATACGAGCATAAGAGGAAGGCACCCGCGAGAGGAAGGCTGGTCACGTGGCGAAGCTGCGCCTGACTTGTCCGGAGCCTTTGAAGAAGTTGAGATCTCTCCCGGGAAGAAGTTTCGGGTGGGAAAGGACCTCGAGGAAAAAGACCAGCAAGCACTCATCCACCTCCTCCATGCCAACAGTGATGTCTTCGCATGGAGCCCCGAGGACCTACCGGGAGTTGATCCTGCTGTTATTTCTCACAAGTTAAGTGTACTCCCGGCTTTAGCCCGGTTAGACAGAAAACAAGGGCATGGCCCTTGACCGTAAGTGACTTTATGCACCGAAGTGCGAAATTGCTTAAGGCAAATATAATCAAGGAAGTTCACTACTCGAATGGGTTGCGAATATTGTCCTCGCCGATAAAGAGGGCGGTCGGTGGCGACTTTGCGTGGACTACAAGGGGGTTAATAGGGCCTGCCCAAGGACCCCTATCCTTTACCATCCATTGACCAACTGGTTGACTCAACCGTTCATCACTCGGTTTTTTCTTTTCTCGATACTTATAGCGGGTACCACCAAGTCTTTATGGACCCGGAGGACGCGGTAAAAACCGCCTTTACTACTGGCGAAGCAGTATATCATTATATCAAAATGCCCTTCGGCTTAAAAAATGCGGGGGCTACCTTCCAAAGGCTTGTAAATCAAGTCTTCGCAGGCCAGATTGGCCGAAATCTTGAAGCCTATGTAGATGACATTGTGGTCAAAAGCAAGGCCGTCCCAACCCACCTCACAGACTTGAGGGAAACATTCGACAACTTCCGCAAATACAATATGCGATTAAATCCAAAGAAGTGTATCTTCGGCGTGGGCGAAGGAAGTTCTGGGATACCAAATCTCAAAGGAGGAATCCATGCAAATCCCAAAAAGATTGAAGCAATCACCACCTTGCGCACCCCTAGGGGACTCAAGGAAGTCCAACAGTGGCGGGAAAGCTAGTGGCCTTGGGACGATCGTCTCTAAACTAAGTGATCGCTGCAAACCTTTCTTCGATCAGATTCGCAAGAAAAAAGCTTGCAAATGGACGGAAGAGTGTCAGGAGGCATATGCCTCCATAAAACGACACCTGCAAGAACTACCGGCACTCAAGTGCCCTAGGCCAGGCGATGACCTGGTCCTTTACCTCGCCACCTCAGAAAGAAGTGTAAACCTGTCCTTATAAAGGAAGAAGCCGCCAAGCAATGGCCGGTCTATTACACCAGCCACACTCTCCAAGATACGAAACAAGGTATCCTCCTCCAAAAGGCTATATTGTCCCTTGTATATGCAGCAAGGAAGCTCAAGCCCTATTTCCAAGGGCACACTATTATAGTCCGAGCGGACTTGCCAATTCAGGACATCCTCGGGCGCCCCGAACATTCGGGCGCCTGCCAAGTGGTGCATCGAGCTTGGCGGCTTTAACATCAATTATGAGCCCAGAAAGGCAATTAAGGGCCAGGCCCTCGCCGACTTTATTGCGGAATTCTCAAATGCTGATGTACTCTCGGCCCCGAGCGGGGTCCCACTCCTCGTCCCACTCCTCCCGAATGGGACTTATTTGTGGATGGCTCATCCAAACTCGAATCCCCGCAGAAGTGTGTATCTACGTGGACCCCTAGGTATGGAAGTATTCCTTCGTGTCTCTTTTCAATTTCAAGTAACTAACAATGTTGCAGAATATGAGGCCCTCGTAGCCGGGCTGAAACTCGCCACAAGGGCAGGCATTCGCCGCCTCCATGTCCACAGTGACTCGCAGCTGGTGATTCACCGGAGTTCAAGACTACACAGAACATGCTATCAAAGGAAAGACTCCTCTACCACGGCCACTCGACCAGTCCTTCCATCACGGAAGGTATTGATATTGCCTCTCTAGCAGCGCAGGATCCGATCCACAGACTGGAGAAACCCTATCATAGCTGCGCTAAAAGCCAGCACCACCGCTCCCCAAGGTCGCAAGAAAGCCCTCCGCTTCGTCCTCATTGATGACCAAGTACGGCATCACGGGTTTGCGGCGCCTCTACAACGGTGCCTTAGCACCCTTGAGGGACGCTCTGTCTTGGACACTCTCCACCAAGGCAATTGTGGCGCTCACATCGCTGCGGAGCGCTTGCCCACAAAGCCCTCCGTCAAGGATACTCTTGGCCTACCTTGAAAAAGGGCGCTGCCTTTGGTCAAAACGTGCCACCAGTGCCAAATCAATTCTCGCATCCAGCGGCTACCATCCACGGAATCTCCAGCACTGACAAATCCAGTGCCTTTCGCCCTGTGGGGCCTCGACCTCATTGGTCCAATGCCGACCGCTCAGTCGTGCACCGCTTCGTGTTGTAGCGGTTGATTATTTTTCCAAATGGGTCGAGGTAGAACCCTGGTCTCCATCACTTCCGCCAAGATTATCAAGTTTCTTTGGAAGAATCTTGTCTGCGATCTGGCAGCCCTCGTGCTATTATTACAGATAATGGCACTCGATTCGCCGATCCAGTGTCCAACAATGGGCACGAGGACAATAATGTCCGCATGCTTTTTGCCCGGTGGCGCACCCCGATCTAATGGGCAGGTTGAGGTCACCAACCGAACCCTCGAGAAGGCCTCGAAGCGCTGGATGGGGCCAAGGGCCGCTGGGTAGATGAACTCCCAAGTGTCTTATGGGACTATCGCACCACAACGCGAACCCCACGGGAGAGACGCCTTTCTCTCTAGTATACGGCGCGAGATGCGCTCCTACCTATTGAGGTAGACCTCCCTACAATCCGTATGATCAACTTCAGACGAAGCCAATGCTCGAGGGCTCCGTGCCAAACTCGACTTAATTGAAGAATTGCGCGAAGGTGCTCGCCTTCGCATGACTGCCCTCAAGCAGAGGCTCGGTCTTCACCATAATTCCCGGGTAAAACCCAAGGTGCGCAACAAGGAGGCCTTGCCTTACTTAAATCGGCCCTCACCGCTCGCGACCCCAAGCGGGTGTCCTGCGACCCAAGCTGGGGCGGGCCTTATATTGTTCATAAACAAGTCCGCCCAGGAGTCTATGAACTACAAGACCATGATGGTCGTCTGCTCCCCCGCAACTTTCATGCGGATGACTTGCGCCCATATTACGTGTAAGTCCTTAGTCTTACAAATTCAATAAAATACATATGTATTCCCTCCTGTCTTACAGCTTACATGGCATTTCGAATGCCCTCTTCATCGCCCTCTGTACCCGGCCGGTCGGGTGGCTACTGCACGAGTTATGGCATCGGACCTTGTCGAGTCTCACTTCTCCACACAGGTGGTTGCGGGTCTCATTCCCCAACCGACCTTCAACTCGCCCGCCCCAAGGGTAATCCCCTTGCGCTGCGGAAGGGTAACCCCTTTTGGCTCCTTCGGGAAGGTCTATGTGTAAGTCGTCCTCGCACGCCACAGGCAGACCTTCCGCCCGGACTTCTCCACACGGTGGTTGCGGGTCTCATTCCCAGCTGACCTTCAACTCGCCCGCCCCAAGGGTAATCCCCTTGCGCTGCGGAAGGGTAACCCCCTTTGGCTCCTTCGGGAAGGTCTATGTGTAAGTCGTCCTCGCACGCCGCGGCAGACCTTCCGCTCGGACTTCTCCACACGGGTGGTTGCGGGTCTCATTCCCCAACCGACCTTCAACTCGCCCCGCCCCAAGGGTAATCCCCTTGCGCTGCGGAAGGGTAACCCCCTTTGGCTCCTTCGGGAAGGTCTATGTGTAAGTCGTCCTCGCACGCCACAGCAGACCTTCCGCTCGGACTTCTCCACACAGGTGGTTGCGGGTCTCATTCCCCAACCGACCTTCAACTCGCCCCGCCCCAAGGGTAATCCCCTTGCGCTGCGGGTCTTACCCCCCAGAACCTCAGATGGTTCTCCACTTGTCCCAACAAGCGTCCTACTGCCTTCGCCAAACGCGCGACTCCAGACTCCAGGTAAACCGAACCTTTTTCCACCGAATACTTACCGTATAAATGATGAGCAAACTACAGGGAACTTCTACTTGGTACACCGTCCACTACCCAAGGGCTTACTCCCTAAACAGTTGCCTAAGAAAGGGGCTCAACAAGTAAACCCACAAGTCATTTGGAATGACTCATGTGGCTCCGCCGTTGCGGACAGTTGCCTAAGAAAGGAGCTCAACAAGTAAACCCACAAGTCATCTGGAATGACCCATGTGGCTCCACCGTTGCGGATCTTGAAGTGCCTCGTCACTATAAACTTAAGACTAAATCTCCAGCTCCATAAATAGTCCCTGTGGCTATCGCGAGTTAAAGCTAACGTACCCTACAAGGCTATCGCGAGTTAAAGCGAATCTACAAAACAGTGAAGGAAAAAGGAAGTTTTCACTTCATCTATTGTTCCCAAAAAGTGTGTGAATGCAGGTCTTTTTACAAAATAGGGGGGGCATCCACATGTTGGAGCCTCCACCCTAGTCCAGAAGGGCGTACCAGGCATCGCCCATCTTCCTTCCCTGCTCCCCAGCAGACGGCGCCTCTACCGTTGGCTCATTGGTGTTGGCAGCATCCAGGATCCCAAGACTTAGAGCTGGAAACGCCTTCTCCACTTGGAAGCGGCATCGCAGCCAGCCTTCCTCATAGGCCTGCGCCCCTGCTTCGCCCAGGGCTTGGATCTCACCAAGCTTCTCCACCAGTCGAGGCATCCGCTCAGGGATGGGCACCTTAATGGAGGAAGAGGACTCAGGATCCTCACCTTCAAAGGGGGGAAGGCCCAGAGCCTTCTCCATCTCCCACACGGAGGCCATTGCCTTTTCCAGATCAGTGGCAACCTCCAGGCGTGCCTTCAGGGCAACCTCAGCAGCAAGCCTGCCCTCCTCCACCTTCTTCTCCGCCAGTTGAGCCTGGACAGTAGCTTGGCTCCTCGCCTACTCAGCTGCGGCCTCTGCCTGCTCAACTTGGGCCTTAGCCACTGCAAGGGCAGCTTTGGTTTCTGCCTCCAAGGAAAGGAGGGACTCCTTCAAGACAGCACTTTCAAGCTGCTTGGCTTCCAGCATTGCTTCCTGCTGAAGGAAGCGTTGCTTCGCAACGTCAAGAAGGCAGGCCTGCTCCCACCGGTACCGCATGCTGTGCGCCCGCTCTTGGTTGCCATAATCGCACCAACTCTCTAGTTGGGCTACGCGCTGGCATGCTCCTCCTTGAGCTCCTCCTCCCTCCTCTTTGAGGACTCCGGCTCCCTCACGAGAGAGGCAATCTCGATATCTGGGCGTCGTCCCGCTTTGTTGGCATACTTCAGGAAGTCATGCCATTGCTCGGCAGACATGACCTTTGGCACCCGCTTTGCATCCCAATACTATTAAAGCAGAAGCAGAAAAGGGCTAAACTAAGCTTATACATAAAGACCAGAGGCTGTCTTACCTGCAGACTTTGTTGAGCTGCCTCCCTCATGAATTCGGCGGGGGAGTCCAGGCTCCGCTCGGTCACCTCCCTATCATAGGGGGTGCGCAGCCCCTCCAGGCAGGTTTGGAGGGTTTGCTCCCCTCCCTGCAGCAGTGAACTGCTATTCCTCAGGAGGAAGACCGGATCCCATGCATCTTTCAGGAGCCTCCCTTGCTCCCTGTACACCCTGAGTCTGGTCTGGTGCCTCTGGACTCTCAGGAGGTCTGGCACCTCAGACCACTTGGGGGCCGACTTGGCAGCAATGCGCCTCCGCTCCAAGTAGTGGGACCAGACTCCGGTCTTCTCAAGGACCTCGCTCCTGGTCCCCAAATCGGAAGGGATCTCTGTAAGGACCCCTTGGTCCACAAGAGCCTCACGGGGACCAGCCCCTTGGCACTGAAGGGCCCACGCCTACAAAGAACAGGCATCAAGCAACTAGGAAGCAAGTGTGAACTCAAAAGCAAAGAACATCCTGTCAAAATCAAACAGACTTACCCGCAGAAGCACGCCCCCATCCACTGACTGCCAGCTGGCTGCTGGAAGGTTGGGCAACCTCCCAACCACTTGTCCTCGCAGAGGACCGTGTCTGAGACCCCCTTCCTCAGGGGCCTCACTATTGGAAGAGGAAGAAGTCTCCTCAACCACCGGGATCCTCTTCCCCTTCGTGGCGGGGCCTTCTCCCCTGAAGGGGTCTCTTCGAGGATCTCCTCTCTAAGAGGGATGGCTGCGGGGATCTCTTCCCTTGCTTTCGTGGTCTCCGCCTCCCCAAGGGAATAACCGGTACCTCCTGTGGCCGGTACTCCCAATGGCCTTTGCAGCTGACTGCCCCTCCTTCTCATAGAGATCGGGACGTTAGCCGCTGACATCTTACCCTTGGGAGGAGGCACTCTGCCTCTGTAATGATCTCTGCCGCGACCACATGACCGGGCAGGTCTTCACCTTGAATCGGTGAAGGGCTCGCGAAGAGCCCGGACACAAAGGCCTCGGCGGCCTCCTCGGAAGAAATGGGCTGCACCACCGAGATGGGCACGGCCTCAATGGGAACAGCGCTATCTGCTCGCGCCTCCTCCGGGGCCCTCTGCGAAGGCACGACCTCTTCAACGGTGAGGGGCATTTCAAGCTCCACCCTTCTGGCCTCTTCAGCCGGGGGCTCCCAGCTGGAACCTCTTCCCCAAAGAGCTCCACAGCCTCTTGGTAAAATGGCCGGGGTAGGACCCTCTTCCCAGCGAGGCTCCTAACCTCTCCAGTTAAAATAAGCTGGAGTAGGCCCCTCTGCTCCAAAGCAGGATTCTCAGCCCCCCAGTGACCCTTCACCGGGTCCCTCGGTACCGGCGGGGCCTCTCTTCCTCGAGCTGCGTGGCAGCCACTTTCCTCTTCTTCTTCTCCGGTGAGAAGCCATCGAAGGCTTGATACCAGCCCTCTTTTTGGACAGTTTTGGGACAATGGGTCCCAACACCTTGACCGCCATGGCGGGCGTCTTCCTCAAGCGCACATGCCAGTGCACTCGTTGGGCGTGCGCATGGATGCTTTCTTACCACAGGCTTCGCGGTTCTGCGGCGGCATCTGCGAGACAAAAGGGACTTGAGACCGGGTTTTACCGGACCTCTTACAAATTTACAATATATTAGTATGTATGCGCAGCGTACCTTTGGCGCCGCTAGAGCAGCGAAGAAAGAATCTATCATTGTCCCACGGTGGACGGGAGCCCATCCCTCGTATGGCGGGGGCATCTGGGGGTCGAGCACGAAACCCGTGCTAATCCCAGCCCACCTTAGGGTGGTCTCGTCCAGTTGGGCAGCCGAGAAAGGGAAGAACGCCTCGCATGCGCTCCTCGAAAGGACATCGTCCAACCACCCCAGCAGTTGAACGTATGCCTGCCACCGCACTCCCCGTGAGTCGGCCACAGCCTCCGCGCAATGCTTTGCACAGATTGTCGCGTCCTCGCCACGGGAAAGTCCCATGTGCCTTGCGCGGCAAGAAGAAAAAGGATCCGTGCCGGTTGTGGTAGGATGCAGGCGCAGCAGTGAAGGAGATGGAGTGGTTACCTCCAACATTTATGGGAGTGACGTGAAGAACGCACCCCCACTCCTCGGCTCAACCGATAAAAGCGGTTGAACACATCGGCGAAGGGCTTCACGCCGGCCATGTGGCGGCGACAATGAAGCCCGCAATACTCGGGAAAGTATTGGCGCCAAGCGAGTTGAGGCATTCCCAATCAGCACAGAGATCTTGCACCGATTGCGGAAAGGGTACCGCAATCCCGCCGCAAGCTGCGCCGTGTCTGAGCACGGCACCGGTTCTCCTTATTCTCCTCGGTAGCAGGCCAGCCCATCGCCCGACAAACACCCGCACGGGATGCGTATACCGGCGTTTTCTCCACGGGCCCGAAGGCCCCCACCATTTCCTGGTGAATTCTATCGAACTTCACCGTGGTTTTCTCGAGAGGAGCAACCACTGGGCGAACAGCTTCCTTGGAATCCATCTCTACAAAAGGAAGAACAGATAGGCATATAAATCGAAACAGCCCAGCAAAGGCATTTCGGCAAGCGCTCAGTGCGCTCAGAGAACTTGAAGCACTCAGTGTGCGGGAAGAAAAAACTTACCTGAGTGGTTTAAAGCGGTAAGCAAGAACGAACGGAGCGGTTGGCAAATGATTGACCGGAGGAATCTCGAACGGAAAGTAGGAACCACCGCAAATCACCTCTCAACTGCCGATGAAATCGCCAAGAAACGCAAGAATGCGAAAGGGTTACTCGAAGCAGAGTGAACAAATGCAAGAGTGGAGAAGAAAGGTTTCAATCTTCTCGGGTTCGCTTTTATAAGCCCGCCAAAATGAAAAAGCGCTTTTAAGCGTGAATGACTCTGAGGCGCCACGTGCCAGCATCTAGCGGTTATTAAACCTCTCCCCTGCCATACAAAAGGAGAAACGCTTTTACAAAGCGTAATCGACCCTACGGCGCCACGTGTTGCGCCCCATGTGGTCGATAAACCTCTCATCTTCCTTTATCTCTCCTGCATTAAATGTTGAAGAGACCCTTCGCTGCCTTCGCAATCAAGCGGTCCATAAACGGCCCAGCGCCTTCGCCAACTCCAAAGACTTGGAATTTGAGCAGTACGGGACCACGCCCATACTGCGCCTCGTGAGGAGGCATCTTGGTACACTACCCAAGCAAATGCCCCCTCCTCATAAACTCACAAGGATCATGAAGGATCCAACACAGAATATCAGGCCATAAAAGGTCATCGCGCTCCACACAAACTCAGTTCTGTGACTGCTACTGCCCTCAACATGGTATTTTCAAACAGTATCTCCAACACAAACTATCAGATTATGAAAGATCTTCACTTGTGACTACTACATCGGTCCTCAGCAAAGTACTTTCAAAAAACGGAGTACAGGACCCTGCCCATACTCCGCTCTCAGGAGGAGGCATCTTGGTACACTACCCAAGCAATCGCGCCCTCGCGTTTTATCAGAATCATACGAGGCCTCGGGAGAGGTCTCATCCTTATGGTCTCCAGTATCGCCTTCGCAAGGTCTCATCCTTATGGTCTCCAGTATCGCCTTCGCAAGGTCTCATCCTTATCGCCTAAGCGAGGTCCTGCCCTCGCGGGCTCCCAGACTCGCAGGGGCGACGTCTCATACTCACCCTTGCGTTTCTAAAGCCTGCGCGGGCCCCCCTCGCGGTCTGCGGTCTCCCTCGCCTCCATGGGTCTTACTCCCAGTCTCCTGCCTATACTGGCCCCGCCCAGATAAGGCCTTGGCACCCAGGTTCGTGCAACCCTCACCCCTTATTTGGCTATATTCTATTTGGGGCCTTCGCCCCTATGGGCCTTCGCCCTTACAGGCCTTCGCCCGCCACTTGCTCCACTTGGAGATTGACCACTTGGTCGTCTGACATCAACTGGCCAATAAGGAGGGCAGCACGAGCACAGGAGATCTTCACAGATTCATACGCGGACATTCTCGACAAGTGAATCACCTAAGGCGGTTTCTTGAGATCTTCATCATCACAGCCGCCTTATCTCCAATCGATCGACACGAGACTTATCTCAAACAACTGTCTAAGGGCTTCAAGCTGGGGAGGCTCTTCTCCTGGCATCACTCTATAAATAGGGTGATGTCCACCCTAAATCGGGTAAGCTACTACACGCCCCCCCACTCCCCTCTTGCTACTTCTGAGTATTCTTCCTATCTTTTACAGATTACTCTGAACAGCAAGCTCGGAGTCTCAAGAACGTCATCTACTCCACCATATCAACTGAGAGTCCGGACCTTCCTTAGGAACGAGACTATCACAAGGGGATTACCCTTGGGGCGGGGCGAGTTGAAGGTCAGTTGGGGAATGAGACCCGCAACCACCTGTGTGGAGAAGTCCGAGCGGAAGGTCTGTTGCGGCGTGCGAGGACGACTTACACATATACCTTCTGAAGGAGCCAAAGGGGTTACCCTTCCGCAGCGCAAGGGGATTACCCTTGGGGCGGGGCGAGTTGAAGGTCGGTTGGGAATGAGACCCGCAACCACCTGTGTGGAGAAAGCCGAGCGGAAGGTCTGCTGCGGCGTGCGAGGACGACTTACACATAGACCTTCCTGAAGGAGCCAAAAGGGGGTTACCCTTCCGCAGCGCAAGGGGATTACCCTTGGGGCGGGGCGAGTTGAAGGTCGGTTGGGGAATGAGACCCGCAACCACCTGTGTGGAGAAAGCCGAGCGGAAGGTCTGCTGCGGCGTGCGAGGGCGACTTACACATAGACCTTCCCGAAGGAGCCAAAGGGGGTTACCCTTCCGCTGCGCAAGGGGATTACCCTTGGGGCGGGGCGAGTTGAAGGTCGGTTGGTGAGTGAGAACCGCAACCACCTGTGTGGAGAAGTCCTGACGGAAGGTCTGCTGTGGCGTGCGAGGACGACTTACACATAGACCTTCCTGAAGGAGCCAAAGGGGTTACCCTTCCGCAGCGCAAGGATTACCCTTGGGGCGGGCGAGTTGAAGGTCGGTTGGGAATGAGACCCGCAACCACTGTGTGGAGAAGTGAGACTGACAAGGTCGATGCCATAACTCAGGCGGGTAGCCGGTCGACCGGCCGGGTACGAGAGGCGGTGAAGAGGGCATTCGAAATGCCAAGTAAGATGTAAGACAGGAGGAAATACATATGTAATATATTGAATTTGTGAGACTAAGCACTAACACGTAATATGGCGCAAGTCATCCGCATGAAAGTTGCGGGGAGCGGGCGACCATCATGGTCTTGTAGTTCATAGACTCACAGGCGGACTTGTTTATGAACAATATAAGGCCCGTCCCAGTTGGGTCGCAGGACACCACGCTTGGGGTCGCGGCGGTGAGGGCGATTTAAGTAAGGCAAGGCCTCCTTGTTGCGATACCTTGGGTTTGACCGGGAATTATGATGAAGGCGAGCCTCTGTTTGAGGGCGGTCATGCGGCGAGCACCTTGCGCAATTCTTCAATTAAGTCGAGTTTGGCACGGAGCCCTTGAGCATTGGCTTCGTCAGTGAAGTTGATCATACGGATTGTAGGGAGGTCTACCTCAATAGGTAGGAGCGCATCTGCGCCGTATACTAGAGAGAAAGGCGTCTCTCCTGTGGGGGTTCGCGTTGTGGTGCGATAGTCCCATAAGACACTTGGGAGTTCATCTACCCAGCGGCCCTTGGCCCCATCCAGGCGTTTCTTGAGGCCTTCCTTGAGGGTTCGGTTGGTGACCTCAACCTGCCCATTAGACTGGGGGTGTGCCACCGGGGCAAAAGCATGCGGACATTATTGTCCTGTGCCCATTGTTGGACACTTTGTGGTAGCGAACCGAGTGCCATTATCTATAATAATAGCACGAGGGCTGCCGTCTCGCAGACAAGATTCTTCCAAAGAAACTTGATAATCTTGGCGGAAGTGATGGAGACCAGGGTTCTACCTCGACCCATTTAGAAAAATAATCAATTGCTACAACACGAAGCGGTGCGGCACTGGAGCGGTCGGCATTGGACCAATGAGGTCGAGGCCCCACAGGCGAAAACCTTTGGATTTGTCGATCTTTGGAGATTCCGTGGATGGTAGCCGCTGGATGCGAGAATTGATTTGCTTGGTGGCACGTTTTGACCAGTCGGCGGCGTCCTTTTTCAAGGTAGGCGGTAGTACCCTTGACGGAGGGCTTTGTGGGCAAGCGCCTCCGCAGCGATGTGAGCGCCACAATTGCCTTGGTGGAGAGTGTCCAAGACAGAGCGTCCCTCAAGGGTGCTAAGGCACCGTTGTAGAGGCGCCGCAAACCCGTGATGCCATAATTGGTCATCAATGAGGACGAAGCGGAGGGCTTGCTTGCGAACCTGGGGATCTGTAGTGCTGGCTTTTAGCGCAGCAATGATAGGATTTCTCCAGTCTGTGACTGGATCCTGCGTTGCTAGAGAGGCAATATCAATACCTTCCGTGATGGAAGGACTGGTCAGAGTGGCTGTGGTAGAGGGAGTCTTTCCCTTTGATAGCATGTCTGCTGTAGTGTTCTCAGAACGAGGAACATGTATAAAGATGACTTCTTCAAAGTCGGTTCGTAGGGTGTTTACCAACTTAAGGTATTTGATCAGGGTGGCGTCCTTGCACTCGGCGCACCCTTGAACCTGGTGAATCACCAGCTGCGAGTCACTGTGGACATGGAGGCGGCGAATGCCTGCCCTTGTGGCGAGTTTCAGCCCGGCTACGAGGGCCTCATATTCTGCAACATTGTTAGTTACTTGAAATTGAAAAGAGACACGAAGGAATACTTCCATACCTAGGGGTCCACGTAGATACACACCCCCTGCGGGGGATTCGAGTTTGGATGAGCCATCCACAAATAAGTCCCATTCGGGAGGAGTGGGACGAGGAGTGGGCCCCCTGCTCGGGGCCGAGAGTACATCAGCATTTGAGAATTCCGCAATAAAGTCGGCGAGGGCACTGGCCCTTAATTGCCTTTCTGGGCTCATAATTGATGTTAAAGCCGCCAAGTTCGATGCACCACTTGGCGGCGCCACGAATGTTCGGGCGCCTGAGGATGTCTGAATTGGCAAGTCCGTTCGGACTATAATAGTGTGCCCTTGGAAATAGGGCTTGAGCTTCCTTGCTGCATATACAAGGGACAATATAGCCTTTTGGAGGAGGATACCTTGTTTACGTATCTTGGAGAGTGTGGCTGGTGTAATAGACCGGCCATTGCTTGGCGGCTTCTTCCTTAATAAGGACGAAGCGACACTTCTTTACGAGGTGGCGAGGTAAAGGACCAGGTCATCGCACGGCCTAGGGCACTTGAGTGCCGGTAGTTCTTGCAGGTGTCGTTTGATGGAGGCATATGCCTCCCGACACTCCTCCGTCCATTTGCAAGCTTTTTCTTGCGAATCGATCGAAGAAAGGTTTGCAGCGATCTCTTAGTGTAGAGACGAATCGTCCCAAGGCCCCTAGCTTTACTGCCAGTTGTGGGACTTCCTTGAGCCCCCTAGGGTGCGCAAGGTGGTGATTGCTTCAATCTTTTTGGGATTTGCATGGATTCCTCCTTTGGAGATTTGGTATCCCAGGAACTTCCCTTCGCCCACGCCGAAGATACACTTCTTTGGATTTAATCGCATATTGTATTTGCGGAAGTTGTCGAATGTTTCCCTCAAGTCTGTGAGATGGGTTGGGACGGCCTTGCTTTTGACCACAATGTCATCCACATAAGCTTCAAGATTTCGGCCAATCGGCTGCGAAGACTTGATTTACAAGCCTTTGGAAGGTAGCCCCGCATTTTTAAGCGAAGGGCATTACGATATAATGATATACGGCTTCGCCGATAGTAAAGCGGTTTTACCGCGTCCTCCGGGTCCATAAAGACTTGGTGGTACCCGCTATAAGCATCGAGAAAAGAAAAAACCGAGTGATGAGCGGTTGAGTCAACCAGTTGGTCAATGGATGGTAAAGGATAGGGGTCCCTTGGGCAGGCCCTATTAACCCCCTTGTAGTCCACGCAAAGTCGCCACCGACCGCCCTCTTTATCGGCGAGGACAATATTCGCAACCCATTCGAGTAGTGAACTTCCTTGATTATATTTGCCTTAAGCAATTTACGCACTTCGGTGCGTACAAAGTCACTTACGGTCGAGGGCCATGCCCCTTGTTTTCTGTCTAACCGGGCTAAAGCCGGGAGTACACTTCACTTGTGAGTAATAACAGCAGGCTCAAGTCATGGGAGGTCCTCGGGGCTCCATGCGATGACATCAGTGTTGGCTTGGAGGAGGTGGATGAGCGCTTGCTGGTCTTGTGCCGCGAGGTCCTTTCCCACCCGAAACTTCTTCCCGGGAGAGATCTCAACTTCTTCAAAGGCTCCGGACAAGTCGGGAGCGGCTTCGCCACGAGGACCGGCTTCCTCTGCGGGTGCCTTCCTCTTAGGCTCGGATGGCCGGGAAGGCTGCGGGGGCCGGCGAGGCGAGACATAATTGCCTCTGGCCACATTACAGTTGACAAATATATAGGCATCCCGGCCGCGGTGTGAAAAACTAGAGTCGAGGTTCGCACATCACAGCGGACATGGAACTCGGTTTGAGTATGTCGCCCGATGATGGCGTTATATGGCGTAGGGAGATCCAGGACAATAAAGTCCACATAGCTCGAATGACATACCTGCTTTTTCTCCTTGGTGGTTCCCATCATCATGTAGGGCAGGGTGATCGACCCCAGGGTTGGGATTTCATCCCGTCCTATTCCAAAGGTGGCCCCCTTCGCGGGCTGAATTTGTGACAAAGGCACCTTTGCCTCAACCAGAGTGTGCTTGTAGATCACGTTGGCATTCGCCCCCGTATCCATGTAGATTCTATCGGCGTCCCAGCCCGCAATACGGGCGGTGATAACCAAGGGGTCAGCGTGCGGTATTGCCACGAGAGGTGCCATCGCTGCGATGCAAAAACCGAGTAGAGGAGTGGTCTATCTGGTAGATCTGCCTCATATGACGGCGTCTTGCCGAAGCGCCTTCACACCGTGTGATTACGCCGATATGTCCCCTTGCCGGGGGACTGGGCAATTCTCCCGACACTGGGTTTTGTTGGGAGCGCCCCGCCGGCGGTCCTCGGCCGGCGCCCTTCACGGTCACCTTCTCTTCTACGGTCCTCGGTTTGGAGCAAGTACTCCCGAGCTTGCCTTGAGCCAGCATTTCTCCAATCATACGCTTGAGCTCAAAACAGTCCTCAGTGTCGTGACCTTTGTCACGGTGGTAGCGGCAAAACTTGTTGCTTTGCCTTGTTATTTCCTGGGAGAGGGGGCGAGGCCAAGTGGGGACCGCCCTCTTTTGTTCCAAGGCATGGAGGATGTTGGTACGAGATTCCCTCAGCGGGGGAAGAGAAATGTATGCCCTTTCCCTACTGGGGGGCGTGGGGTACTGCCTTTGAGACCTAGGATCCGGTCGCGAGGGTTGTCCCTTGGCGTCCGCCGTGGCGGCTCTGGCGAGTGGTCGAGTGACCTCTTCCGTATTCATGAACCGCGACGCTGTACTTAAGAATTGTTCCATGTTGGTGGGCGGGTTAGTGTGGACATCCACAAAGAAAAGGGACTCCCAGCGGAGGCCTTGGATAGCTGCAAGCAGGCGAGCTTCTTCTCCCAGTTAGGGACACTGGATAGACTCGGCACAGGCGTTGAATATATTCTCTGAGGGGCTCATCCTTTTTCTGCCGTATCTTAAGAAGGTGTCCCGCCGTTTTAGGAGGTGGTTTGGATACCACAAAATGGTTGGAGAAGTTGCGGGATAACTCCTCGAAGGAATCAAACCGTTTGTCCCGGAGAGTGGTGTACCAGTTGGCAGCGGCCCCAGTAAGTGTGGAGCTGAAAGCTCTACGAGCGTGTTGTCGTCCGCCCTTGCTATTGCCATTGCGGAAGCATGTAACGCTGGAGATGGATATCGAGTCGACAGGGCCATCATAGGCGTCCGGCTTAGGCTGGCGGCCCAGTCCGGAAGAGGGGTTTCTAAAACCCTCGAGTAAAAGGTTGGAGTCGAGAGGTGGTCGAGACCCATCCGGGAGATATTATGGACACTGGCCCTTTCATCTCTTTTTCCACTTCCTCTAATCGTCTAGTAAGCGCGATAAGTAATGACGAAGAAGGATCGGGGTTACTTACTTGCCGAGGAGGAGTAGGCTGGCGTTCGAGGCTGATTAGTCCGCAGCGTTCAACGCTATCCGAGCGCCCGAAGAGTGGTGGCGAGAGTTTCACGTAAGTTGAAAGCAACCGCCTCGGTGATCGTTTGCGGGGCGGCCGGATCCAGTCCGTTGGAGGGTGTTTGGAGGTGGAGTGTTTCGCTCACGAGGCATGTTACGGGCAACGTGGGAGGAGCTTTCCTCTGTTGAGTGAATAGAGAGTTCTCCCGTTGTGGGGAACGTGGTTCGAGGATGGCTCCGATGGTGGGTCATTGTTCGTACTTGTCCGGGAGGATTCCTCCTCCCCTGACGACTGTTCCTGTTGGCACTCCGGGTGGTTGGCATGACTTATTGCTTGTGGTTTGTAATATGGGTTTATAGCAAGAACTTTCGTTCCCACAGACGGCGCCAAACTGATAGTCTCGTTCCTAAGGAAGGTCCGGACTCTCAGTTGATATGGTGGAGAAGATGATGTTCTTGAGACTCCAAGCTTGCTGTTGAGTAATCTGTAAAGATAGGAAGAATACTCAGAAGTAGCAAGAGGGGAGTGGGGGGGCGTGTAGTAGCTTACCCGATTTAGGGTGGACATCACCCTATTTATAGAGTGATGCCAGGAGAAGAGCCTCCCCCAGTTGAAGCCCTTAGACAGGCTGTTGAGATAAGTCATGTCGAGGCCCGATTGGAGATAAGGCGGCTGTGATGATGAAGATCTCAGCAAACCGCCTTAGGTGATTCACTTGTCGAGAGAATGTCGGCGTATAAATCAGTGAAGATCTCCCGAGGCTCGTGCTGCCCTCCTTATTGGCCGGTTGATGTCGGACGACCAAGTGGTCAATCTCCAAGTGGAGCAAGTGGCGGGCGAAGGCTGTAGGCGAAGGGGGCGAAGGCCCCAAATAGAATATAGCCAAATAAGGGGTGAGGTTTGCACGAACACAGGTGTAAGAGTCCTTATCTGGGCGGGGCCGGCATAGGCGGAGAGGCGGGAGTAAGACCCATGGAGGCGAGGAGATCGCGAGGCGAGCCCTAAGACCGCGAGGGGCCGCGCGAGGCTTTTAGAATCGCAAAGGGTGAGTATGAGACGTCGCCCATGCGAGACTTGGAGCCCGCGAGGCGGGACCTCGCGTAGGCGATCTTGGAGACCACAAGGATGAGACCTTGCGAGGCGTCTGGAGACCACAAGGATGAGACCTTGCGAAGGCGTCTTGGAGACCACAAGGATGAGACCTTGCGAAGGCGATACTGGAGACCACAAGGATGAGACCTTGCGAAGGCGATACTGGAGATCACAAGGATGAGACCTCTCCCAAAGCCTTGTATGATTCTGATAAAACTCGAGGGCGCGATTGCTTGGGTAGTGTACCACAACGCCCTTCGGAAGTGGGCGAGGCCATTTAGGGACTTCCCTCCTTTGCTCCAGGGCATGGAAGATGTTTGCACGGGAGTCTCTGAGTGGGGTAGGGTTGGATATGCTCTATCCCTATTGCCCTGTGTTTGCCTCATGAGCCAGTCCGGCACGCGCGAGGGCTGCCCTCACGAGGAGCTCTTGAGGTAGCGCTGGTGACCTCCTCGGTGTGCATGAACCTAGTTGCCCTATCTAGGAATACTCCATGTTGCGGGAGAGTTGGTGTGCACGTCAATGAAGAATAGGGAATCCCACCGAGACCGCGATGCCGTCGGGAGGCGAGTCTCCTCACCCGGGTTTGGAACTGGATGGATTCTCCACAGGCGTTGGATGTAGTCCCTCGGGGACTAATCCTTCCTCTGTTGCACCTTGACGGGTGCCCCGCATTTTGGTGGAGGCTTGGAGACAGGTTCCTCAAAGGTGTCGAATTGTTTACTACGAAGGGTGGTGTACCAATTTGCGGTGGCTCCAGTGAGGGTAGAGCGAAAGGCCCTACAGAGAGTGCTGTCATCAGCCCTTACTATCGCCATCACAGAGATATAGCGCTGGAGATCGTCATCAGCCCTTGCTATCGCCATCACAGAGACCCCCGGTAAGGTTATTCGAAGGGGTTATATTCGTTTAAATGGAAAAAGGAAGCATGAATGTTATATGTGTTTTGAATCATGCTTGAATGTTGTATGATGAAAATGGTTGTATAACATGTTGACTTGCCTATTTGTTCCATGAATGATTAAATGAACCTAAAGAAAATGTGTGCCAAAGTTCTATATCACATTATACCTTGAGGTAATTGCCGGAATGTGCTCTGTCTAGGAGGTGGGTTTTAAGTGGGACCGTCTGTGACCCCTCCATCTTTCCTGGGAGCGCTCCTCTCGTGGTTCCTAAGGT
Source organism: Stellera chamaejasme (assembly GCA_024586325.1). Lineage (NCBI taxonomy): Eukaryota > Viridiplantae > Streptophyta > Magnoliopsida > Malvales > Thymelaeaceae > Stellera > Stellera chamaejasme. Next base: position 36,377,204 of record CM044983.1, read on the forward strand.
CCATGTGTGACATAGACTTGGCATGCATGTGACATTTATTCTTTACCTAATTTAAGAATTTCAGCCCCTTGATAGTCTTAATACTATGATGGACTTGAGGGAATTGAAGCTTAAATTAAGTGAGGGAACATACGTCTATTGAAACAAGAGATTCTACCTTAAGATAGTTCAAGTACTTGTACGGTGAACTTGAAGGACTTGAAACTTGATTCAATTGATGAGACACTTCATTAAACTAAGGTCTCTAGGGACCCCGTCAAGCTAATATAATGCTGTCTAAGGAAGTGGTACTTAAGTGAGACCGTTTGTGACTCCACCAACGACCTGGGCATTGTATTAAGGAGACTTATGGGTGATGAGACTAAGGTTTAAGTGAAGTGCTATGGTTGTTACGATCACGCATGAGTGCGTGATTCAGGCCTTCTTGGAAGGTCAAGTGAGGTTATAAACTGATGTATGCTTGGTTGCCCTTGATTGATTGAATGTATAGGCTTGTTAAGGGTATGTTCATAAAATGGCAAAGTTATGCTTAGGCGTTTCTGATCGGATGCTATATGCATACCTTTTGCTACGTCTGGTATAAACTAAGTTATTTCATGAACATATTGCTTGAATAAGTCTAATTGTGTGAATTGGAATCTAAAACATGTGAATTGCATATTTGTAGATGGCTACTAAGAACATAGTAGCGAGTTGAACCGTGACCTCAAATTGGATGGTGAAAACTATCTAATTTGGCAAATGAAGGTCAAGTTCATCTTAAGCGAGCAAGAGACACTTGAGGTGCTCGATGCCGAGGTCAACCCCGGAGGAAGGGGAAGTAGGGTGGCTTATGAAGCCTACCTTAAAAAGAACTCTATGTGTAGAGTCACACTCTTGTCCACAATGGTGGATGAGATCATGGTGGAGTTCTCCATGCTACCCTCGGCCAAAGGCATCCGGGATCTTTGTGAAGGCCAAGTATGGAGATGTTTCCGTGGAGAAACAACGCTCAATGATACTAAGGTTTGAGAACTATGGTAAACGAGCAGATCACACCATGAGTGCCCACCTTCGTGAGATGTCACGAATGATTCATCAGCTTAAACAAGCTGGGCACGACCTCACCGACGAGCAGCAGTGCAAGCAATAATAAGGTCCTTACGATGAGGAGTGGCGGTTGATGAAGGTCAACTTACGCCACAACCTCGATTAAGACCTTTGATGACATCGCCCGTCACCTTTTACTTGAGGCTGAAGTAATGGCTCTCAAGGACCACTCCAAGGCATATGTTGCCAATACCTCCGATAACAACGGGGGTAAAAAGAAGAAGTGGTTCAAGGGTGGGAAAAAGGGCGGCTTCAAAGGCAAGGGTAAGGGAAAGGGCAAAGGAAACGGGCCCGGGAGAAGAAAAGGGACGTTTCGAAGCTCAAGTGCTTCAACTGTGGCAAGAAAGGACACTTTGCAAAAGATTGCAAAAGTGCACCTAAGGTACATTTTGAACCTTCTACTTCAATAGCACATGTGACGTCATGTACTATGCTAACTAAAAGCAATTCTTTGTGGATTGTAGACTCAGGAGCAACAGACCACATAGCTCGGGACAAGTCTTGGTTTGTGGCGTACCGCAAGCTCCCAAGAGGTGTGAAGCACGTCTCGGTGGGGAATGATGCAAATTTAGAAGTAGTTGGAATAGGAACCTGTAAGGTTCCCTTGTGTAATAGATATTTGTATCTTGTGGACACATTATATGTACCTAATATTTGTAGAAATTTAATTTCTATTTCTGCCATGTTGAAGTACAATTATTGCTTTCAATTCTTTAATGATAGTGTAACTATATTAAAGGATAATCAAGTTCTCACAAAATGCTTAGTTAATAATGGACTGTATGAGTTAAGGCCCGATGGCCATTATGTTACAACTCCTAGTTGCCACGTGACTAAAGTCATAGATCAAAATCTATGGCATGAACGGTTGGGACATATAGGACAAGATAGGATGAATAAGTTAGCCAAAAGTGGCTTGCTTGAATCCTTGACCAAGGTTGTCCTGCCAACTTGTCAACCTTGCTTAGAAGGCAAGGCAACGAGAAAGCCCTTTGGGAGGGCAACTAGGAGAACCGAGGCACTAAGTTTAGTCCATTCTGATCTTTGTGGACCTATGAGAATTGAATCCAGAAATGGGTTCAAGTACTTCATCACTTTTACTGATGATTGTACACGATTCACCCACGTCTTCTTACTCAAAACCAAGGCAGAGGCCTTAGCATATTTTCAGAAATATGTACACTTGGTTGAGAACCAAGTAGATAAGAAGGTGAAGTCCTTAAGGACTGACAGAGGTGGTGAGTACAGCTCCCTTGCATTCAAGGCCTTTTGTGAGTCAAAAGGCATTGCTAGAGAGTTCACCCTTTCTTGGACACCCCAGCAAAATGGTGTGTCCGAAAGAAAGAACCGAACTCTGATGGACATGGTACGGTCCATGATGGCTAAAGCCAACCTGGACGTGACCTATTGGAGTGATGCGCTGCTATGTGCGGTGCACATTCTCAATAGGGTACCTACCAAGGACATCGACTCCTCTCCATATGAGTTATGGATGAAGAGGACCCCGAACTTAAGCTACTTGCGGCCTTGGGGTTGCTTAGCTTACGTACATGTTCCCGACCATCCGTTGGGAAAATTGGGACCAAGAGGAAAGAAGTGTGCTTTTCTCGGATATTGTACGGAATCCAAGGGCTATGTGTTCTTGGATCTCTGTTTAAAGAAGGGTTTTGTGTTTGCTGCAAGAAACTCCATGTTTGTGGAAACGGAGTTTCCAATAGTTGGAGACAGTGATGATTTAGCCTGAATAGGCACGATCCTAGAAGAAGGTCAACCGGGCACTTCACAAGTGCGGTTACAAGGACTGTACCTACTCCGGAGGGAGTACCTCAACCGGAACAAGCCGAGGCTTTCCAGAATGAGCCCATAAACATGGACTCAAATGAACAGGATCCTGAAACTGAGGGATCTGTTCAAGAGGGAGTTGAGGTACTTCAAGAGCCAACACCTCCACCCCAGTTGAGAAGATCAACTCGGGAGTCCAAAGCACCTAAAAGGTGGGGACTATCGGAAGGTGAGACATACTTGGTCTCGTGCGAGATCGATGAGCCAAGTAATGTCAAAGAAGCTCTTGAAGGGGCACGAGAAGAAGAGTGGCTAAAGGCAATGAATGATGAGTTGCATTCAATGCATGAAAATGAGGTATGGGAATTGTCCGATCTTCCTCGTGGCCGAAAAGCGATCGGCAATAAGTGGGTTCTTAAAATAAAGAAGAACTCGATGGGAGTATCGAAAGGTACAAGGCCCGGTTGGTGGCCAAAGGCTTTACACGAAGGAAGGTGTTGATTTCAAAGACACTTTCTCTCCCGTGGTTAAGTTTAATTCCATCAGATTGCTACTTGCGATAGTGGCAAACTTGGACCTTGAGTTGCATCAGATGGATGTGACCACCGCCTTCCTCAACGGTGAGTTGAGTGAAGAGATCTACATGAAACAACCCGAAGGGTTTGTACAAGTAGGTCAAGAAGACAAGGTATGTAGACTAAAGAAGTCTATATATGGTCTCAAACAAGCTTCAAGACAATGGTACTTGAAGTTTCATCATGCAGTCACAAGCTATGGTTTTGTGATGATGCATGAGGACCATTGTGTGTACTTGTTCTTCAAAGAGTCCAGTTTTGCCATTATGACATTATATGTCGATGACATTTTAATTGCAAGTAGTAGCTTGGAGTTGTTGCTCGCCATCAAAGGATGGTTGTCCTCCACCTTCAAAATGAAGGACCTGGGGGAAGCTTCTTATATCCTAGGTGTTAAGATACATCGGGACAGAAAGAAGCATATGTTAGGCCTTTCACAAGAGCTTTATATCGATAAAGTTCTTGAGAGGTTTAACTTGACCAACTCTAAGCCAATGAACACCCCACTTGCATATGGTTGCAAAATTGGAGAGGACTTATGTCCTAAGACTCCAAAAGAGAAGGAAGAAATGACTAAGATACCTTACCTTAGTGCCATTGGTAGCCTTATGTACGCCATGATTTGTACACGGCCAGACATAAGTCAAGCGGTCGGTTTACTTGCTAGATATTCTTGAACCACGGCATGGAGCATTGGAAGAATGTCAAGAGGATCCTTAGATACCTTAAAGGTACTAAGGATTATTGGCTATGTTATCAAGGAAAACCCTTGGTTTACACGGCTATTCCGATGCCGATTGGGAGGAGATAGAGATTCTAGCAAATCTACAAGTGGTTATATTTTCTTGCTAAATGGGGCGCTACTACTTGGTGTAGTAAGAAACAAACCTGTGCAGCCTTATCAACCATGGAGCCATAATTCGTTTCTTGTGCCTCGGCTGTCCAGGAAGCCCTGTGGCTTGGTTATTTTCTTAAAAACTTGGAGTCAATGGTCAAAATAAGTAAGCCCATTACTATCTACAGTGATAGTATGGCAGCTATGGCCTACACCAAGGACCCCAAGTATCATGGAAAAACCAAACACATTAGCATGAAATATAATTTCGTTCGAGATGCAGTTGAAGAAGGTGAAGTCAAAATTGAATACATCTCAACAGACCTTATGGTGGCAGATCCTCTCACTAAGCCATTGCCACCCATTGTGTTTGCTCGTCATGTCCGAGCAATGGGTCTTAGGAGATTGTAAATATACTAATTGTTGTATGACTTTCACCACTTTGGTGTCACACATGTATATATGTATAATGATGATCAATAAAGTCATTATTTGATGTCATTTACTTGGTTCCATTAATAACACACAATGAACAAATGAACATGTCCACCATAGGCATTGAGAATGACTTTCTCACACCAAGTCATTCGCCCTTGATCTTAAGTAGACCAAGGATGAGACTACCAAAGGCTCAATAGTGTGTTGTTTCTTCAAGAAACATATGACATGCAAAGTTACTCTATTGAGTGGGAGTCATGTTACAACACATGACACTTTGGTATACTTTTATGTCGCCTTGATTTGAATAATCAAGATGAGGTGCTCTGCACTGATTTTGTATGACACTGATACATTCTAGCCTATGTGTGAGTGTAAGCTCGGGCTTGCACACACATTTCATGGCTTGTGACATGTCCTCCTTTTATATGTTAGAAGGAGCACACTCTGAGGTGTTTTAAGAGGGAGAAATGACACACCCTCATTCTAAGTGATATCACTCCAAGTGGGAGTGGTGTTTGTAAAACACCCTAAGAAGTGTTAATAGAATCTTTGTAAGTATGTTGCAAAGATCCTATGACCATGAAATTCGACCAAAAGAAGAATTTAAGCAAGTTGTCTCTAACCTTGCGTAGTGTGAGAATTCTTCGATTGGACCCTTAATCACTTTAACTCGCTGTTAATGATTCACATTGACAAAGTTACTTTGATTGGTTGTCGAAGGTCGCAGATGAATGCGGCTGGAGTATCCTCCTTTTGGGTAACTAAATCTATATGGATCATTAAGCAGGTAGAGTGTAAAGGAAAGACAAGTGAAACTTGGTACGTGAGTCCTAAATTCAACCTTTGAGCTCACATGTTGCATTGGTACAACATGATAAGGTCTGAATTGGGGATAATACGAATTAAAGAGTACTCGACACTTAACACAGTCATCATTAAAATGAAAGAGACTGATCGTGGTTAAGAATACGTGCCATATGTCTTGGGGTTCTAAAGGCACTACTTGAAGTAGTTCAAGGAAAGCTTGAAGATGTTCAAGCATGTCTTGTTAAGTTCAAGAAAATTTGAATAACACACAAACACTTGAAGTGTTCAAGTGAGTTTGAGAGGACAATCTTCCATTTGAGAGTCTAACAACCTCAATGGAAGAGTGCAGTGTGGATGCCTTAAGGTCGCACTCACAACTCCTTTTATATAGTTTGCCAAAGTGTTTGGTTTAGTATGAGGAAGTGTTTTATTCGAGTGGGAGCTTGTGCTCAAAGATCATCATTGGTGCGAGTGGGAGTTTGTTGGAATTCTTGCGCACCAAGATGACTGGGCTAGCTAAAGTAGCTAAGCACAGCTCAACTCAGCTCAATCTGAGTGTTTGAGCTAGAGAGATGTGTATCTGCTCTTAGTGAGCTGATATGAGCTCAAGGAGCTCAATGGATGATTTAATATGTCTTGGACTAGCTCTATGTGAGCTTGGTACAAATGTGTCTAGGCACCTTTTGGCGAAGAGACGTGTCTCTTGGCGGAAAGGTGCGTAAATTGGTGAAAAGGTGTCGGAGAGGGCCAAGCACACCTTCGGCTTAGGCCGAAGGGTGCGTAGCACCCTTGGGTGCCGAAAGGGCACCCTAAGGTGGCCTTACACCCATTCGGCCATGGGCCTAGGGGTGTGAGTGCCCCTTCGCCCTAGGTGCCTCTAGGCATGGGGTTGCACCCCATGCCTTGCACCATTCGGCCAAAGGGACATGTCTCATGTCCCATGGCCGAATGGGCAAGGGGCATGGGTCACCTCCCTTACCTCTTCACCATATTTGGATAATTAATTAATTAGTTAATTAATTTCCTATTAGACACAATTATTTATTTATTCCTTTTCTAATTAATTACTTAATTGAAAAGGCAAAGGCATGAGACATGTCTCATGGACCAAGGGCATTGGTTGCATCTCTTGGTCCTAGGGACATGTTATTTCGCAAATGAAAGGGCATTGTGCCCTCTCATTGGCAGCCCATCCTCCTCTATAAATAGAGGGAGGATGCGCCATTTCTATCCATCCCACAACCAGCATTGGTTCTCTCTTCTCTCTTCATACTTCCTCTTGCGAAACTAGAAGGCATTCTAGGAGCATTGTGAGTGGAACTCACCTTGGAGACAAATCATCTTCAAGCCGCCCTTAAGGTGTTCCCCAGGCCGAGTCTTCTACATCAACAAGGAGCAAGAATCTCTAAGATTCTTAAGTTGTGGTACACTACCCAAGCAATCGCGCCCTCGCGTTTTATCAGAATCATACGAGGCCTTGGGAGAGGTCTCATCCTTGTGGTCTCCAGTATCGCCTTCGCAAGGTCTCATCCTTGTGGTCTCCAGTATCGCCTTCGCAAGGTCTCATCCTTGTGGTCTCCAAGTGCCTCGCCTCGCGAGGTCACGCCTCGCGGGCCTCCCGACTCGCAGGGCGACGTCTCATACTCACCCTTGCGTTTCTAAAGCCTGCGCGGCCCCCTCGCGGTCTTAGGGCGAGCCCTCGCGATCTCCTCGCCTCCATGGGTCTTACTCCCGAGTCTCCCGCCTATACTGGCCCCGCCCAGATAAGGCCTTGGTACCCAGGTTCGTGCAACCCTCACCCCTTATTTGGCTATATTCTATTTGGGGCCTTCGCCCCTATGGGCCTTCGCCCACCGCTTGCTCCACTTGGAAATAGACCACTTGGTCGTCTGACATCAACCGGCCAATAAGGAGGGCAGCACGAGCCTGGGAGATCTTCACCAGATTTATACGCCAGACATTCTCTGACAAGTGAATCACCTAAGGCGGTTTGCTGAGATCTTCATCATCACAGCCGCCTTATCTCCAATCGATCGACACGAGACTTATCTCAAACAGCCTGTCTAAGGGCTTCAAGCTGGGAGGCTCTTCTCCCGGCATCACTCTATAAATAGGGTGATGTCCACCCTAAATCGGGTAAGCTACTACACGCCCCCCCACTCCCCTCTTGCTACTTCTGAGTATTCTTCCTATCTTTTACAGATTACTCTGAACAGCAAGCTTGGAGTCTCAAGAACATCATCTTCTCCACCATATCAACTGAGAGTCCGGACCTTCTTTAGGAGCGAGACTATCGGTTTGGCGCCGTCTGTGGGAACGAAAGTTCTTGCTATAAACCCATATTACAAACCACAAGCAATAAGTCATGCCAACCACCGGAGTGCCAACAGAGCAGTCGTCAAGGGAGGAGGAATCCTCCCGGGACAAGTACGAACAATGACCCACCATCGGAGCCATCCCCGAACCACGTTCCCCCACAACGGGGAGAACTCTCTATTCACTCAACAGAGGAAAGCTCCTCCCACGTGGCCCGTAACATGCCTCAGGAGCGAAACACTCCACCTCCAAACACCCCTCCAACGGGCCTGGATCCGGCCGTCCTGCAAACAATCACTGAGGCGGTTGCTTTCAACTTACGTGAAACTCTCGCCACCACTCTTCGGGGCGTTCTGGATAGCGTTGGAACGCTGCGGACTAATCAGCTGAACGCCCGGCTACTCCTCCTCGGCAAGTAAGTAACCCCGATCCTTCTTCGTCATTACTTATCACTCTTACTAGACGATTAGAGGAAGTGGAAAAAAGAGATGAAAGGGCCAGTGTCCATAATATCTCAAGGATGGGTCTGGACCACCTCTGGACCCAACCTTTTACTCAGAGGGTTTTAGAAACCCCTCTTCCGGACCAGTTTCGTCAGCCTAAGCTGGATGCTTATGATGGCTTGTCAGACCCTGATATTCATCTCCAGCGTTACGTTTCCGCAATGGCAATAGCAAGGGTGGACGACAACACGCTCTGTAGAGCTTTCAGCTCCACACTTACCGGGCCGCCAACCGGTACACCACTCTCCGGGACAAACGGTTTGATTCCTTCGAGGAGCTATCCCGCAATTTCTCCAACCATTTTGTGGTATCCAAACCACCTCCTAAAACGGCGGGGCACCTTCTTAAGATACGGCGAGAAAAGGATGAGCCCCTCAGAGAATATATTCAACGCTTCCAGGCCGAGTCTATCCAGGTCCCTAATCTGGGAGAAGAAGCTCGCCTGCTTGCAGCTATCCAAGGCCTCCGCTGGGAGTCCCTTTTCTTTGTGGATGTCCACACTAACCCGCCCACCAACATGGAACAATTCTTAAGTACAGCGTCGCGGTTCATGAATACGGAAGAGGTCACTCGACCACTCGCCAGAGCCGCCACGGCGGACGCCAAGGGACAACCTCGCGACCGGATCCTAGGTCTCAAAGGCAGTACCCCACGCCCCCAGTAGGGAGAGGGCATACATTTCTCTTCCCCCGCTGAGGGAATCTCGTACCAACATTCTCCATGCCTTGGAACAAAAGAGGGCGGTCCCCACTTGGCCTCGCCCCCTCTCCCAGGAAATAACAAGGCAAAGCAACAAGTTTTGCCGCTACCACCGTGACAAAGGTCACGACACTGAGGACTGTTTTGAGCTCAAGCGTATGATTGGAGAAATGCTGGCTCAAGGCAAGCTCAGGGAATACTTGCTCCAAACTGAGGACCGTAGAAGAGAAGGTGACCGTGATGGGCGCCGGCCAGAGGACCGCCGGCGGGGCGCTCCCAAAAAACCCAGTCGGGAGAATCTGGTTCGAGTCCCCCGGCAAGGGGACATATCGGCGTAATCACACAGTGTGAAGGCGCTTCGGCAAGACGCCGTCATATGAGGCAGATCTACCAGATAGACCACTCCTCTACTCAGTTTTTGCATCGCAGCGATGGCACCTCTGTGGCAATACCGCACGCTGACCCCTTGGTTATTACTGCCCGTATTGCGGGCTGGGACGTCGATAGAATCTACATGGATACGGGGGCGAATGCCAACGTGATCTACAAGCACACTTTGGTTGAGGCAAAGGTGCCTTTGTCACAAATTCAGCCCGCTAAGGGCGCCACCTTTGGAATAGGACGGGATGAAATCCCAACCTTGGGGTCGATCACCCTACCCTATATGATGATGGGAACCACCAAGGAGAAAAAGCAGGTATGTCATTCGAGCTATGTGGACTTTATTGTCCTGGATCTACCTACGCCATATAACGCCATCATCGGGCGACATACTCAAACTGAGTTCCATGTCCGCTGTGATGTGCGAACCCTGACTCTAGTTTTTCACACTGCGGCTGGGGATGCCTATATATTTGTCAGCGAGAATGTGGCGGAGGCAATTATGTCTCTGCCCTCGCCGGGCCCCGCAGCTTCCCGGCCATCCGAGCCTAAGAGGAAGGCACCCGCAGAGGAAGCTGGTCCTGTGGGCGAAGCTGCTCCTGACTTGTCCGGAGCCTTTGAAGAAGTTGAGATCTCTCCCGGGAAGAAGTTTCGGGTGGGAAAGGACCTCGAGGAAAAAGACCAGCAAGCGCTCATCCACCTCCTCCATGCCAACAGTGATGTCTTCGCATGGAGCCCTGAGGACCTACCAGGAGTTGATCCTGCTGTTATTTCTCACAAGTTAAGTGTACTCCCGGCTTTAGCCCGGTTAGACAGAAAACAAGGGGCATGGCCCTTGACCGTAAGGACTTTATGCACCGAAGTGCAGAAATTGCTTAAGGCAAATATAATCAAGGAAGTTCACTACTCTGAATGGGTTGCGAATATTGTCCTCGCCGATAAAGAGGGCGGTCAGTGGCGACTTTGCGTGGACTACAAGGGGGTTAATAGGGCTTGCCCAAGGGACCCCTATCCTTTACCATCCATTGACCAACTGGTTGACTCAACCGTTCATCACTCGGTTTTTTCTTTTCTCGATGCTTATAGCGGGTACCACCAAGTCTTTATGGACCCGGAGGACGCGGTAAAAACCGCCTTTACTACTGGCGAAGCAGTATATCATTATATCAGAATGCCCTTCGGCTTAAAAAATGCGGGGGCTACCTTCCAAAGGCTTGTAAATCAAGTCTTCGCAGGCCAGATTGGCCGAAATCTTGAAGCTTATGTGGATGACATTGTGGTCAAAAGCAAGGCCGTCTCAACCCATCTCACAGACTTGAAGGAAACTTTCGACAACTTCCGCAAATACAATATGCGATTAAATCCAAAGAAGTGTATCTTCGGCGTGGGCGAAGGAAAGTTCCTGGGATACCAAATCTCCAAAGGAGGGATCCATGCAAATCCCAAAAAGATTGAGGCAATCACTACCTTGCGCACCCCCAGGGGGCTCAAGGAAGTCCAACAACTGGCAGGAAAGCTAGTAGCCTTGGGACGATTCGTCTCTAAACTAAGTGATCGCTGCAAACCTTTCTTCGATCAGATTCGCAGGAAAAAAGCTTGCAAATGGACGGAGGACTGTCAGGAGGCATATGCCTCCATCAAACGACACCTGCAAGAACTACCGGCACTCAAGTGCCCTAGGCCGTGCGATGACCTGGTCCTTTACCTCGCCACTTCGTAAAGAAGTGTCGCCTGTCCTTATTAAGGAAGAAGCCGCCAAGCAATGGCCGGTCTATTACACCAGCCACACTCTCCAAGATACGAAACAAGGTATCCTCCTCCAAAAGGCTATATTGTCCCTTGTATATGCAGCAAGGAAGCTCAAGCCCTATTTCCAAGGGCACACTATTATAGTCCGAGCGGACTTGCCAATTCAGGACATCCTAAGGCGCCCGAACATTCAGGCGCCTCGCCAAGTGGTGCATCGAACTTGGCGGCTTTAACATCAATTATGAGCCCAGAAAGGCAATTAAGGGTCAGGCCCTCGCCGACTTTATTGCGGAATTCTCAAATGCTGATGTACTCTCGGCCCCGAGCAGGCTCCCACACCTCGTCCCACTCCTCCCGAATGGGACTTATTTGTGGATGGCTCATCCAAACTTGAATCCCCGCAGTGTGTATCTACGTGGACCCCTAGGTATGGAAGTATTCCTTCGTGTCTCTTTTCAATTTCAAGTAACTAACAATGTTGCGAATATGAGGCCCTCGTAGCCGGGCTGAAACTCGCCACAAGGGCGAGGCATTCGCCGCCTCCATGTCCACATGACTCGCACTGGTGATTCACCGGAGTTCAAGGGTGCGCCGAGTGCAAGGACGCCACCACGATCAAATACCTTAAGTTGGTAAACACCTACGGACCGAATTTGAAGAAGTCATCTTTATACATGTAACTCGTTCTTAGAACACTACATCAGACATGCTATCAAAGGTAAAGACTCCATCTACCACAGCCACTCGACCGGTCCTTCCATCACGGAAGGTATTGATATTGCCTCTCTAGCAACGCAGATCCAGATCCAGATCGGAGAAACCCTATCATTGCTGCGCTAAAAGCCAGCACCACAGATCCCTGTGTTCGCAAGCAAGGCCTCCGCTTCGTCCTCATTGATGACCAATTATGGCATCGCGGGTTTGCGGCGCCTCTACAACGGTGCCTTAGCACCCTTGAGGGACGCTCTGTTTTGAACACTCTCCACCAAGGCAATTGTGGCGCTCACATCGCTGCGGAGGCACTCGCCCACAAAGCCCTTCGTCAAGGATACTACTGGCCTACATTTAAAATGGAGGCCGCTGCTGTGGTCAAAACGTGCCACCAGTGCCAAATCAATTATCGCATCCAGCGGCTACCATCCACGTAATCTCCAGCACTGACAAATCCAGTGCCTTTCGCCCTGTGGGGCCTCGACCTCATTGGTCCAATGCCGATCGCTCAGTCGGCACCGCTTCGTGTTGTAGCGATTGATTATTTTTCTAAATGGGTCGAGGTAGAACCCCGGTCTCCATCACTTCCGCCAAGATTATCAAGTTTCTTTGGAAGAATCTTGTCTGCCGATCTGGCAGCCCTCGTGCTATTATTACGTATAATGGCACTCGATTCGCCGATCACGGTGTCCAACAATGGGCACGGGACAATAATGTCCGCATGCTTTTGCCCGGTGGCACACCCCGATCTAATGGGCAGGTTGAGGTCACCAACCGAACCCTCAAGGAAGGCCTCAAGCGCTGGATGGGGCCAAGGGCCGCTAGGTAGATGAACTCCCAAGTGTCTTATGGGACTATCGCACCACAACGCGAACCCCACGGGAGAGACGCCTTTCTCTCTAGTATACGGCGCGAGATGCGCTCCTACCTATTGAGGTAGACCTCCCTACAATCCGTATGATCAACTTCACCGTGAAGCCAATGCTCAAGGGCTCCGTGCCAAACTTGACTTAATTGAAGAATTGCGCGAAGGTGCTCGCCTTCGCATGACTGCCCTCAAACAGAGGCTCAGTCTTCATCATAATTCCCGGGTCAAACCCAAGGTACTGCAACAAGGAGGCCTTGCCTTACTTAAATCGGCCCTCACCGCTCGCGACCCCAGCGGGGTGTCTCTGCGACCCAAGCTGGGACGGTCCTTATATTGTTCATAAACAAGTCCGAACAGGAGTCTATGAACTACAAGACCATGATGGTCGTCTGCTACCCAGCAACTTTCATGCGGATGACTTGCGCCCATATTACGTGTAATTCCTTAGTCTTGCAAATTCAATAAAATACATATGTATTTCTTCTGTCTTACTGACTTACATGGCATTTCAAATGCCCTCTTCATCGCCCTCTGTACCCGGCCGGTCAGACGGGCTACCTGCCTGAGTTATGGCATCAGACCTTGTCAGGTCTCACTTCTCCACACAGGTGGTTGCGGGTCTCACTCCCCAACCGACCTTCAACTCGCCCCACCCCAAGGGTAATCCCCTTGCGCTGCGGAAGGGTAACCCCCTTTTGGCTCCTTCAGGAAGGTCTATGTGTAAGTCGTCCTCGCACGCCACAGCAGACCTTCCGCTCGGACTTCTCCACACAGGTGGTTGCGGGTCTCACTCCCCAACCGACCTTCAACTCGCCCCGCCCCAAGGGTAATCCCCTTGCGCTGCGGAAGGGTAACCCCCTTTTTGGCTCCTTCAGGAAGGTCTATGTGTAAGTCGTCCTCGCACGCCACAGCAGACCTTCCGCTCGGACTTCTCCACACAGGTGGTTGCGGGTCTCACTCCCCAACCGACCTTCAACTCGCCCCGCCCCAAGGGTAATCCCCTTGCGCTGCGGAAGGGTAACCCCCTTTTGGCTCCTTCAGGAAGGTCTATGTGTAAGTCGTCCTCGCACGCCACAGCAGACCTTCCGCTCGGACTTCTCCACACAGGTGGTTGCGGGTCTCACTCCCCAACCGACCTTCAACTCGCCCCGCCCCAAGGGTAATCCCCTTGCGCTGCGGAAGGGTAACCCCCTTTTGGCTCCTTCAGGAAGGTCTATGTGTAAGTCGTCCTCGCACGCCACAGCAGACCTTCCGCGCGGACTTCTCCACACAGGTGGTTGCGGGTCTCACTCCCCAACCGACCTTCAACTCGCCCCGCCCCAAGGGTAATCCCCTTGCGCTGCGGAAGGGTAACCCCCTTTTGGCTCCTTCAGGAAGGTCTATGTGTAAGTCGTCCTCGCACGCCACAGCAGACCTTCCGCTCGGACTTCTCCACACAGGTGGTTGCGGGTCTCACTCCCCAACCGACCTTCAACTCGCCCCGCCCCAAGGGTAATCCCCTTGCGCTGCGGAAGGGTAACCCCCTTTTGGCTCCTTCAGGAAGGTCTATGTGTAAGTCGTCCTCGCACGCCACAGCAGACCTTCCGTCCGGACTTCTCCACACAGGTGGTTGCGGGTCTCACTCCCCAACCGACCTTCAACTCGCCCCGCCCCAAGGGTAATCCCCTTGCGCTGCGGAAGGGTAACCCCCTTTTGGCTCCTTCAGGAAGGTCTATGTGTAAGTCGTCCTCGCACGCCACAGCAGACCTTCCGCTCGGACTTCTCCACACAGGTGGTTGCGGGTCCCATTCCCCAACCAACCTTCAACTCGCCCCGTCCCAAGGGTAATCCCCTTGCGCTGCGGGTCTTACCCCCCAGAACCTCAGATGGTTCTCCACTTGTCTCAACAAGCGTCCTACTGCCTTCGCCAAACGCGCGACTCCAGACTCCAGGTAAACTGAACCTTTTTACTGAATACTTATCATATAAATGATGAGCAAACTACAGGGAATTTCTACTTGGTACACCGTCCACTACCCAAGGGCTTACTCCCTAAACAGTTGCCCAAGAAAGGGGCTCAACAAGTAAACCCACAAGTCATTTGGAATGACTCATGTGGCTCCGCTACTCCCTAAACAGTTGCCCAAGAAAGGGGCTCAACAAGTAAACCCACAAGTCATTTGGAATGACTCATGTGGCTCCGCCGTTGCGGATCTTGAAGTTCCTCGTCACTATAAACTTAAGACTAAGTCTCTAGCTCCTTGATAAATAGTCCTGTGGCTTCGCCTTCGCGGACCCCGTAAGGACATCTCTCCATGAGACAGGACTTAGCCTATGGTTATTAAACTAAGCTAACGTACCTACAAGGCTATCGCGAGTTAAAGCGAATCTACAAAACAGTGAAGGAAAAAGGAAGTTTCACTTCATCTATTGTTCCCAAAAGTGTATGAATGCAGGTCTTTATACAAAATAGGGGGGGCATCCACATGTTGGAGCCTCCACCCTAGTTCAGAAGGGCATACCAGGCATCGCCCATCTTCCTTCCCTGCTCCCCCCACTGAAGCAGCGCCTCTACCGTTGGCTCATTGGTGTTGGCAGCATCCAGGATCCCAAGACTTAGAGCTGGAAACGCTTTCTCCACTTGGAAGCGGCATCGCAGCCAGCCTTCCTCATAGGCCTGCGCCCCTGCTTCGCCCAGGGCTTGGATCTCACCAAGCTTCTCCACCAGTCGAGGCATCCGCTCAGGGATGGGCACCTTAATGGAGGAAGAGGACTCAGGATCCTCACCTTCAAAGGGGGGAAGGCCCAGAGCCTTCTCCATCTCCCACACTGAGGCCATTGCCTTTTCCAGGTCAGTGGAGACATCCATGAGTGCCTTAAGGGCAACCTAAGCAGAAAGCCTGCCCTCCTCCACCTTCTTCTCCGCCGCTTGAGCACTCGGGCGGTAGCTTGGCTCCTCGCCTCCTCAGCTGCGGCCTCTGCCTGCTCAACTTGGGCCTTCGCCGCTGCAAGGGCGGCTTTGGTTTCTGCCTCCAAGGAAAGGAGGGACTCCTTCAAGACAGCACTTTCAAGCTGCTTGGCTTCCAACATTGCTTCCTGCTGAAGGAAGCGTTGCTTCGCAACATCAAGAAGGCAGGCCTGCTCCCACCGGTACCGCATGCTGTGCGCCCGCTCTTGGTTGCCATAATCGCACCAACTCTCTAGTTGGGCTACGCGCTTGGCATGCTCCTCCTTGAGCTCCTCCTCCCTCTTCTTTGAGGACTCCAGCTCCCTCCTGAGAGAGGCAATCTCTGATATCTGGGCGTCGTCCCGCTTATTGGCATACTTCAAGAAGTCATGCCATTGTTCGGCAGCAGCATGACCTTTGACAGCCGCCTGCATCCCAATGCTATTAAAGCAGAAGCAGAAAAAGGCTAAACTAAACTCATACGTAAAGACCAGAAGCTGTCTTACCTGCAGACTTTGTTGAGCTGCCTCCCTCATGAATTCAGCAGGGGAGTCCAGGCTCCGCTCGGTCACCTCCATGTCATAGGGGGTGCGCAGCCCTCCAGGCGGGATTGGAGGGTTTGCTCCCCTCCCGCAGCGGTGAACTGCTATTCCTCAGGAGGAATACCGGATCCCATGCATCTTTCAGGAGCCTCCCTTGCTCCCTGTACACCCTGAGTCTTGCCTGGTGCCTCTGGACTCTCAGGAGGTCTGGCTCCTCAGACCACTTGGGGACCGACTTGGCAGCAACACGCCTCCGCTCCAAATAGTGAGACCAGACTCCGGTCTTCTCAAGGACCTCGGTCCTGGTCCCCAAATCGGCGGGGATCTCTGTCAAGACCCCTTGGTCCACAAGAGCCTCACAGGGGCCAGCCCCTGGGCCTGAAGGGCCCTCGCCTACAAAGAACAGGCATCAAGCAACTAGGAAACAGAAGTATGAACTCAAAAACAAAGAAAATCTTATCAAAATCAAAAAGACTTACCAGCGAAGGACGCCCCCATCCACCGACTTCCACTGGCTGCTTTGGAAGGTTGGGCTACCTCCCAACCACTTGTCCTCGCAGAGGACCGTGTCACTGCACCCCCTTCCTCAGGGGCCTCACTATTAGAAGAGGAAGAAGTCTCCTCAACCACCGGGATCCTCTTCCCCTTCGTGGCGGGGCCTTCTCCCCTGAAGGGGCCTCTTGAGGATCTCCTCTCCAAGAGGGATGGCTGCAGGGATCTCTTCCTTGCATTAGTGGTCTCCGCCTCCCCCAAGGAATGCACGGTACCTCCCGTTGGCCGGTACTCCCAATGGCCTTTGCAGCTTGATTGCCCCTCCTTCTCATAGAGATCAGGACGTTAGCCGCTGACATCTTACCCTTGGGAGGAGGCACTCTGCCTCTGGTAATGATCTCTGCCGCGACCACATGACCGGGCAGGTCTTCACCTTGAACTGGTGAAGGGCTCGCGAAGAGCCCAGATACATAGGCTTCAGCAGCGGCCTCGTCAGATGAAATAGGCTGCACCACTGAGTTGGGCACAGCCTCTATGGGAACAGCGCTATCTACTCGCGCTCCCTCTCGGCCCCTCTGCGAAGGCACGACCTCTTCAGCGGTAGGGGGCATTTCAAGCTCCACCCTTCGGCCTCTTCAGCCACAGCTCCCCTCTACGAACTTCTTCCCCCCCGAGGCTCCTTAGCCTCTTCATTGAAATGGCTGGAGTAGGACCTTCTTCCCAGCAGATCCCCTGGCCTCTTCAGGTGAAATGGCTGGCCAGGACCTTCTCAAAGCGAAGGCACTCCCTTCCTCTTGGCTGCGCGGCAGCTCACCTAGGCCCTCTGCTCCAAAGAAGATTCTCAGCCCTTGGTGCCGGCCCTTTTCCTGTGGTCCCCTGTCACCGCACGCCACCCGAACCCGGTTGCGGAGGCGGGGGCGCCGGGACGCCGGAAGCGGAAGCCGGAATGAATAGGAATGGCAGGTCCATCGAGACCCGCCGCGCGTAGCGGACCCAAAGAGCGAAAGGATTATGGAAGCAACCTAACAAAAATTTCATACATATAACTAAAATAAAATCAAAACATACGATTCATGCATCAGCAACAGAGTAAGCCTCGCCCTCCGTGGGACGAGTGCTTACGCACCAAACATAGATACATGCGAGTTCACGAGAACCTAAGGTGTCTAGCAAGCGCCAAGCGCTCGAAATATGCAACGAGCAGAATGTACATACAAACATATACAATCATCACAACAATAAAAGCAGAAAGTATGCACATGCGGCTACGAGCCGACCCTAGGCCTAAACGTCAAAATACCTCGCGCGGGATTCGGACCAAGTAGACAAAATCCCAGCCCACAAGGTCTGCTGCTGCTCAACCCAACCAAGGCGAAGCCTCACGGAAACCAACTCCACCGGTTGTTTACCAAGTCTACAGAAACCCAAAAACAGAACCCAAAAGGGTGAGTCCTAAAAGGACCCGTAAGGGATTTGGGGTAAGATAAGCATATGTAACCTGCAAAACAGAAAGATAATAATATACGAGAATATATACGACGAGAAAACGAATATCGTGCATGTAATAAAACAGATCAGAATCCCGAAGGATGTGCGATACTAAATCGCCATAAACCCTTATAACCAATCGAGCAGCGACCTCCCTCTAAGGAGTCGAAGCCGAAGCTATTACGGAAGCATGGTGCACCAGTGGGTAGCGAACCCACAACCTGTCGTAGGGTTAATGAGACAAAGTATGCCACAAGGCATACACCTACAAACGTAGGGTTAATGCAGACGGGTATGCTACAAGGCATACACCTACGAGATCACGAAACGTACCTTAAAGCGAAATTTCCGAAATACCTGCAAAATGAAGTGCTACAATACATACACCTACAGACTACGAGAATATGCTCTAGGCATATAATACTTGAAATACTGCAGAGCAGAAAATGAAACTAAACATACACCTATCTTACCAAAAATAGCGAGAACCAAACCCTTACCTCACAATTCCAGTATTTGACCGGTTACGGGCGATTTCCAAACCATGAACCGAAACCCTAAAACCTCACTTTTTCTAACTTCCAGACCTCAGAATCTGTCAAACCAAGTTGAATTAGAATCCTTATCGACCACACTACCAAACTACACCCCCGACCCCAAAACCAAAAATCCGGCAGAATTTCCGTAAAATTCCAGATTTCCACAGAAATGTCAGAATTCAGAACCAACTTAGGCAATGCAAGATTATACATTGATAAACGTAATTCAATAAGCAGAACTGATCAAATCCAACCTTAAACCCTTCATTACTCGACATTTTCCGATAAACTCGCATAATTGCAACTTTTCCAATTCTTATCCGAATTCAACGTTTCAAACTTCAAACCACTCCTAAATTCAACCCCAATACCATTTTAACATCCAAATCAACCAAAACCAAACTCCAACCTAGATAAAGAATCATTCCAAAATTCGGTTCTTAACCAACTTTTTATCCAACTTCCAATTCAATCCATTCAAGCTTCCAATTAATCAATCTAACCACCAATTTCACTTCTAAACCAAGAATGCTATCCAATTGCATCCAAAACAACAAAATCCAACATTGAACATCAACATACAAAATCGGCCAAATGGGGTTTCCAACCCAACTTGTTTTCCATCAAATTGAATCCATACATAAACTTAGAATCATGCTAGGATTAACATACTTGAAGCATGATTCAAGAAAACAAACACACATCATTTTAGAATTTCCAAGAAATTCGGCCAAATTGGGGATTTTTATCCAAGGGGTTTTTTCCAAAATCCAACACTTGATTATCACTCCCATACAACCCAAGAGCATCATACTAAAAGATGGGAGGAAGAGAATCATCCTAGCATGTAGCTAAGAACAAACTCATAATTCTCAAAATCTTCTCTTTTCTTCATCAAACCTTAATTCCAACATGAAAAGAGAAGAAGGAAGGAAGCTTACCAAAGTTTGAAGCCAAAGCCTTGATGATTCTAGTCAAGAAGAAGAACTTCAAGCTTGAGAGCAAGCTTTAATGGTGGCGGATGAAGTGAGGAAGAAGAAGAAGAAAGTGAAAATGAGATAAAAACTCATTTAAGAAAATATCACCAAATATATATTTTCTACACTTTTCTCCCATCCCTTCCTACTTAAATAAAAATAGGACAAGTGTCCTAATAATCATCCCCAATTCTGCCGAAAAGGAGCTGCTGCCCCATGCTGAAATACTTTTAATTTTGCACCCAATTGCAAATTAACTCCCAATTTTTCCGAAAGTTCCAATTCTTTTTGCCCAAAAATAATTACCGAATTCCAAAATTAACGAAACTTGGACACAACCCTCAGAATATTATAACATTCACAAAACATATTTCAGAAGTTCATTTACCACTCCGGAGTGTCCTACCGAGCTCGCTGAACCCGAACCAAAACCCGACGTGCAGGCGTGTCAACCTTAACCGAAATTCCGTCACTCCAAAATTCTATAAAAATACTCATAAATTCCATCTTAAATTAAAACACAACTTACCCCAAAGCCGTCAGAAAATTTCCATCCCGAGTCCCGGGATTCCCGTCCCGAGCCCCGGGAGTCGCCCGGAACCGAACGTCCCGTCCCAAATATTAAACTCCACAAACACCTCCGGGACATTCTCGCGACTCCAAAACTGTAAACGGCTTCCCAAACTGAGGTCTCGAGAGCGCTACCGAGCCCGCTGTACGTCCCGAGTCGACCCCGACAACCCCCCGGCGCCAGAAAAATTATTTTCGGCGGAAACGTCCGGGGGACCCACACGACCTCAAATACGGAAGGGTTCGCCAAAATGATACTCGGATAGGGCTCGGGAGCCGTCTGAACGCCGAAAAACGTGACCCGCAGGCCAAAACCGGAGCCCCGGGTCACCCTGTCGCAACCCGCTCGGGGTGGCCGTAACATTCTCCCCCCCTTAGAACTCTTGGTCCTCCAAGAGTAGCCTGAACCAACCAGACAAGTGTCGCTACCAACCGAGAAAATATGAACATTCCTCTAACCGAGAACAATCGGACCACCGTGCAGTGCGGCGGGAGTGGTAGTTTAGACTACCATACGAGCCTCACGGCGTCCCACCCTCAGTGCATCTTATTGCACCCAGTCGATTGCCGGTATTTCTACCGGACAACCCCAGACGATGCGAACCTAAATCTAACCGATCCAGAACAGGCTATCCTGGAAGATATCACATAAAACAAAAACAGTTGGGGGGGGGTAAGGCCAACCTAACAACTTACTCTGGAAACTCATGAGAACCGATATAACTCGGGGTAACTTGCCCCGCCTACCA
Source organism: Stellera chamaejasme (assembly GCA_024586325.1). Classification (NCBI taxonomy): domain Eukaryota; kingdom Viridiplantae; phylum Streptophyta; class Magnoliopsida; order Malvales; family Thymelaeaceae; genus Stellera; species Stellera chamaejasme. The sequence continues at coordinate 36,398,243 of CM044983.1, forward strand.
AATCTTACTGTCCATCAGATCGGTGCTACCTCCAGTCAAACTCTGTCACCAATCTCAGATTCCAGAGCCCTACGGCGGCGGTTCATATAAGCAGTGATGCAGTCGTTCGCGGTTTTGATCCGCACCTGTAACAATCTGATCTTCGCCGTAGTCTCCTCAAAAAGCTCGGGTCCCAGCTCAACCCTATCAGACGCATCTGTCCAACAGTGTGGTGTCATACACCTCCTCCCGTACAACGCCTCATATAGTGCCATGCCAAACGTAGTCTGGAAGCTGTTGTTGTACGAGAATTCTAACAAAGGTAACTGCTGGTCCCAATCTCCTCCAAAATTCAAAGTCTGATTCGCGGCATATCCTTGATGTCGAATCACCGCTCCGACTGCCCGTCCGTCTGTGGGTGATAAGTTGTATTCAGATAGAGTCACGTGCCCAGTGCTTCATGCAAAGCTCTCCAGAACCGTGCGGTGAAACGCGGATCACGGTCAGATACAATGGAGTTTGGTACTCCATGTAAACGTACCATCACCCTGATGTAAAGCCGGCAAGCTTCTCCAGAGGGTCTATGACCGAATGAGCAGAAGGTGTGCGCACTTTATCAGCTGATCCACAATAACCCAGATAACATCATGGCGAGACCGTGTCAGGGGCAGTGCAGTCAGAAAGTCCATAGTAACATTGCCCCACTCCCGAACTGGAATGGGCAAAGTCTGCAGTGTCCCTGTCGGTTTCCGATGCTCAAACTGCTCGAGTGTGCCTCCTCTAAAATATCATTCCAGAACTCCTGATCCTCTGGTACACAAAGGCGGTCTCGGAAGTATAGCAATCCCTGCCATACTGAAACGTCGGTAACAAAGAACTCTTATCTACCCCAGATAATTTCTTCAATACCAGATCTCTACCTTGCGCTTCGCGCATCCTATCAAGCCACTCAGAATGTATGGTAAGTGTAATAACCTGAGCACGCTCCCAGAGCTGCCCCCTGTGCCAAAGGCATATCAAATCACTCTCCTCAGATCGGTCACCAACATTTCCTCCCTTAATTAAGCCGGTATAGCATCGGCAACCGTGTTGCCCTTGCCAGAGATGTACCCGATACTACAATCATAGTCCTTAATGTATTCGAGACATCTGCGCTGCCTCATGCTAAGCTCCTTCGTGTAAACAGATATTTCAGACTCTTATGGTGGTAAGAATCTGAAATTTATTACCAAACAGATATTGATTCCAATGTTTCAGCGCATAAACTATTATAGCCAACTCCGGATCATGTGTCGGTCAGTTCAGCTCATGCGGTCGCAGCGCCTCGACCCAGAAGCAACCACAAAACGCTCCTCCGCCAACCCACCCCAAACCGGATGTGGAAGCATCCGTATAAATCACATACGGTAAGCTCGGATGCGGAAGAGTCGAGAATCGGAGCGTTAGTCAGCTGCCGTTTCAACTCCTGAAAATTCCGTTCACACCTATCAAACCAGAAATACGGTTGACCCTTCTTGGTCAACTGCGTAAGCGGAGATGCTAGGATAGAACACCCTGGTACAAACCTCTGATAAAATCCTGCTAACCCCAGGAAGCTCCTGAACTCCCGTACCGTGGTAGGTTGTTTCCAATCCCGAACTGCCCTCACCTTCTCTGGATCCACAGACAGACCATGCTCAGAAATAACGTGTCCCAGAAAAGTGACTTCCCGAATCCAGAACTCACACTTTGAGAATTTAGCATAAAGCTGATGTTCCCAAAGTGTCTGCAGAACCACCCTCAGATGATCCCGATGCGAATCCTCATCCCGAGAATATATCAGAATATCATCAATAAAAACCACCAGAAATGAGTCCAAGTACGGTCGGAACACCCGATGCATCAGATCCATGAATGCTGCCGGAGCATTGGTCAGCCCAAATGGCATGACCGTAAACTCAAAGTGTCCAAATCGGGTGCGGAAAGCAGTCTTAGGTATGTCCTCTTCCTTCACCCTAAACTGAAAATACCCAGATCGGAGATTAATCTTTGAGAAAACTCTCGAACCCTGAAGTTGATCAAAAAGATCGTTAATCCTCGGTAACGGATACTTATTCTTCCCAATAAGAGCATTCAACCGTCTGTAATCAATACAAAGTCAGAGTGTCCCATCATTCTTCTTAACAAACAGAACCGAGCACCCCACGCTGAAGTGCTCGGTCGGACGAAACTCTTTTCTTTGTAATTCCTCCAGTTGCTTCTTCTACTCCTGCATCTCAGAAATAGGCATCCGATAAGGAGGAATAGATATCGGAGCAGTACCCAACTGCAGGTGGATGTCAAACACAATTCCCCGCTCTGGTGGTAATCCGGGCAACTCCTCCGGAAATACCTGCGGAAAATCTCGAACCAACGGTAAACCATCTAACTTCAACCTAGTACCAGCCTCATTCAGACCATAACATTCCCCTACACCAACTATCGACAGATGGTCCAGAATTTGCAACACTGTACTGTGCTGCGCGATAGTCAAACCAGTCGGAGCCGTGAGAGGTGGTACCTCTCCAGAAACCATAATGGTACGGGTTGCACAACCAATGTGCACAGAGTTCTTGGATAGCCAGTCCATCCCAAGAATAATATCATAGTCCGGCGTGTCTAAAACCAACAGATCCGATACTATCATGTCCGCCTACAGATATCGTACAACCCCGAACCATCTCATTGGAAAACGGAAACTGACTCCCAGCAGTTTTTACTAAGTACATTTAAGGCAAAGTACTAACAGTCAGATACAGAGATGTAACACATTTCGGTGTTACAATGGGAACAAATGTTCCTGTATCCAATACTGCATGAACCGATATCTCATTCAGAAATAAAATACCCTGCAGAACTCCCTGCTGACTCGAGCCTCCCTGCTGGCTGGTACCTGACCGCTGACTAGGTCCTCTCTGACCTCCCTGATGTCTAGGGCCTTCCCCCTCAAAATGGAAAACTTATCCTACTCTGAGCTGCTGTGACGGAGGGGGTGGCTGAAGCTGCTGTCGCTGCTGAGGTCTCGGGCCACCCTGCTGAAACCCACGCCCTCGCGGCGCGTTGGGTTGCCCCCGAGACTGTGGACGCTGATAACTGCCAAAAACCCTGCCTTACAGTCAGAGGGCAATCCCGTATCCAATGAGTGTCAGACCCGCAACGTAAACATCGGCCCTCCTGCCTGTAACAAAGTTGACCGAGGTGATACCTACTACTAAACTACCCAGGCCTGTTCGGCCATCCAGAAATCTGCCGGGGTCCCTGCTGTATGGAACCCCTCCGTACTCCCCTGACCTCATTGCAAGGTGAGACGACTCTCAACCTCCTCTTGCTCGAGGAGTTGAGCCCAATAACCGCTTCCCGAAACAAAGTAATGTCTAAAGGTCTCAAAACCCACCTGAACTCGGGGCGCAGTCAACGAATAAACCTCTTGGTCTTCTCCTCTTCCATACCTTGATACTACGGTACATAGTAAACCAGCCGATCAAACTCTCACTCAAACTTTCCGACAATCTTGTCTCCCTGATGAAGCTCATCGGACTGGGCCTGACGCAGATCCCTGGCTACATCCCCGCTGCACTGCTGGGGAAAAATGTAGCCTCCCCCAGGAGTTTGTCAACTCCTGCAAACCAAATCTCTACTACCCCAGACCCTTCTCGGTCATTGAACCTCGGGGGGGTTCAAACTCTAAAACCTCTCCAAAAGTCTGACCTCGCGGTGGTGCCCCAGATCTCCTCGTCGTTAATAGGACCGACGAGAAGTCTAGGTGTCGTAGTGACCACCCTTGTCAGAGTCACTCACTTACCGATCCCAAAACTATGGCGAGCAGTGGCTTAAGTCTTGCTATCACCACCTAATCAAAATGCCCTTACCGTGGCATAAACATATTTTCCCACGCCTCTGCCGCCCGAACCGGCTAGGCTGGCGGTAATACCAAATCGAGAGAGGGTCCCTACGGCGGCTAAGCCTCGGGGCGGTGAGTGTGGTTGTTCGGACCACAGGTTACGCTGAACCCGTATCCTATTCCACGGAGGTGTGGGATCCCGAGTCCCGCCCCTCGGTACCAAATCACGCTATTCGCGTGTAGTACACAATTCCTCAAACCAAGTCCAACCAGAAAAACAACTTATCCCAAACCAAATTTCCAAACCATATACCAACAGTTCAAACCCTATCTCTCGGAGGCGTGGGATTACAATCCCCTCCCTCCGTCGCAAAACACGCTATCTACGCGTGTTAACCAAACCTCAAAAATTTCAGACCAAACAGAGTCCAGACAAATCGGTTACTCCTAATCCCTACAGAAGCTAGCAGCAGTTTTCTAAGGCTCTGTAGTGCAATGCGATGACTTGACACGAAGTTACTTCTCGAATGATAAAATCATGCATTTCACGAGAATCACGAAGCGATTCATGCTTATTTCACCAAATCTTTTCCTAACACACAATTTTACGTACCTGAAACTTTTCCACAATCCCCTTACTCGTAATACTTTTACCAGAATCCAGAAATCCCGAGTTCCGAAATCTGCAACTATCAGGATAACTTGAAGGATCAACTTTGTTCCACAATTTTATTTTGAAGTGGTTCAAGTAAGGAGGTGGCCAATCTCCGTACCAAACCATTCTAAAATAAAATGTACAACAATAGTCGTCACTACAAGTCACCACTGACGACCAATATGGTCACTTACCTGCTCTGATACCAACTTGTCACCGCACGCCACCCGAACCCGGTTGCGGAGGCGGGGGCGCCGGGACGCCGGAAGCGGAAGCCGGAATGAATAGGAATGGCAGGTCCATCGAGACCCGCCGCGCGTAGCGGACCCAAAGAGCGAAAGGATTATGGAAGCAACCTAACAAAAATTTCATACATATAACTAAAATAAAATCAAAACATACGATTCATGCATCAGCAACAGAGTAAGCCTCGCCCTCCGTGGACGAGTGCTTACGCACCAAACATAGATACATGCATAGTTCACAGATCCTAAGGTGTCTAGCAAGCGCCAAGCGCTCGGAATATGCAATGTGAGCAGAATGTACATACAAACATATACAATCATCACAACAATAAAAGCAGAAAGTATGCACATGCGGCTACAGAGCCGACCCTAGGCCTAAACGTCAAAATACCTCGCGCGGGATTCGGACCAAGTAGACAAAATCCCAGCCCACAAGGTACTGCTGCTGCTCAACCCAACCAAGGCGAAGCCTCACGGAAACCAACTCCACCGGTTGTTTACCAAGTCTACCGAAACCCAAAAACAGAACCCAAAAGGGTGAGTCCTAAAAGGACCCGTAAGGGATTTGGGGTAAGATAAGCATATGTAAACCTGCAAAACAGAAAGATAATAATATACAGAATATATATACGACAGAAAACAGAATAACGTGCATGTAATAAAACAGATCAGAATCTCGAAGGATGTGCGATACTAAATCGTCATAAACCCTTATAACCAATCGAGCAGCGGCCTCCCTCTAAGGAGTCGAAGCCGAAGCTATTACGGAAGCATGGTGCACCAGTGGGGTAGCGAACCCACAACCTGTCGTAGGGTTAATGACAAAGTATGCCACAAGGCATACACCTACAAACGTAGGGTTAATGCAGACGGGTATGCTACAAGGCATACACCTACGAGATCACGAAACGTACCTTAAAGCGAAATTTCCGAAATACCGCAAAAGCGAAGTGCTACAATACATACACCTACAGACTACGAGAATATGCTCTAGGCATATAATACCGAAATACCTGCAGGCAGAAAATGAAACTAAACATACACCTATCTTACCAAAAATAGCGAGAACCAAACCCTTACCTCACAATTCCAGTATTTGACCGGTTACGGGCGATTTCCAAACCACGACCCGAAACCCGAAAACCTCTCTTTTTCTAACTTCCGGACCTCAGAATCTGTCAAACCAAGTTGAATTAGAATCCTTATCGACCACACTACCAAACTACACCCCCGACCCCAAAACCGAAAATCCGGCAGAATTTCCGTAAAATTCCAGATTTCCACTATAATGTCAGAAGTCAGAACCAACTTAGTCAATGCAAGATTATACCTTGATAAACGTAATTCAATAAGCAGAACTGATCAAATCCAACCTTAAACCCTTCATTACTCGACATTTTCCGATAAACTCGCATAATTGCAACTTTTCCAATTCTTATCCGAATTCAACGTTTCAAACTTGAACCACTCCTAAATTCAACCCCAATACCATTTTAACATCCAAATCAACCAAAACCAAACTCCAACCTAGATAAAGAATCATTCCAAAATTCGGTTCTTAACCAACTTTTTATCCAACTTCCAATTCAATCCATTCAAGCTTCCAATTAATCAATCTAACCACCAATTTCACTTCTAAACCAAGAATGCTATCCAATTGCATCCAAAACAACAAAATCCAACATTGAACATCAACATACAAAATCGGCCAAATGGGGTTTCCAACCCAACTTGTTTTCCATCAAATTGAATCCATACATAAACTTAGAATCATGCTAGGATTAACATACTTGAAGCATGATTCAAGAAAACAAACACACATCATTTTAGAATTTCCAAGAAATTCGGCCAAATTGGGGATTTTTATCCAAGGGGTTTTTTCCAAAATCCAACACTTGATTATCACTCCCATACAACCCAAGAGCATCATACTAAAAGATGGGAGGAAGAGAATCATCCTAGCATGTAGCTAAGAACAAACTCATAATTCTCAAAATCTTCTCTTTTCTTCATCAAACCTTAATTCCAACATGAAAAGAGAAGAAGGAAGGAAGCTTACCAAAGTTTGAAGCCAAAGCCTTGATGATTCTAGTCAAGAAGAAGAACTTCAAGCTTGAGAGCAAGCTTTAATGGTGGCGGATGAAGTGAGGAAGAAGAAGAAGAAAGTGAAAATGAGATAAAAACTCATTTAAGAAAATATCACCAAATATATATTTTCTACACTTTTCTCCCATCCCTTCCTACTTAAATAAAAATAGGACAAGTGTCCTAATAATCATCCCCAATTCTGCCGAAAAGGAGCTGCTGCCCCATGCTGAAATACTTTTAATTTTGCACCCAATTGCAAATTAACTCCCAATTTTTCCGAAAGTTCCAATTCTTTTTGCCCAAAAATAATTACCGAATTCCAAAATTAACGAAACTTGGACACAACCCTCAGAATATTATAACATTCACAAAACATATTTCAGAAGTTCATTTACCACTCCGGAGTGTCCTACCGAGCTCGCTGAACCCGAACCAAAACCCGACGTGCAGGCGTGTCAACCTTAACCGAAATTCCGTCACTCCAAAATTCTATAAAAATACTCATAAATTCCATCTTAAATTAAAACACAACTTACACCAAAGCTGTCAGAAAATTTCCATCCCGAGCCCCGGGAGTCGCCCGGAACCGAACGTCCCGTCCCAAATATTAAACTCCACAAACACCTCCGGGACATTCTCGCGACTCCAAAACTGCAAACGGCTTCCCAAACTGAGGTCTCGAGAGCGCTACCGAGCCCGCTGTACGTCCCGAGTCGACCCCGACAACCCCCCGGCGCCAGAAAAATTATTTTCGGCGGAAACGTCCGGGGGACCCACACGACCTCAAATACGGAAGGGTTCGCCAAAATGATACTCGGATAGGGCTCGGGAGCCGTCTGAACGCCGAAAAACGTGACCCGCAGGCCAAAACCGGAGCCTCGGGTCACCTTCTCCTCCGTAACGGGCCAACCCTTCGCCCGACAAACACCCGCACGGGACGCATATACCGGCGCTTTCTCCACGGGCCAGAAGGCCTCCACCATGTCCTGGTGAATTCTCTCAAACTTCACTGTGGTCTTCTCGAGAGGAGCGACCACTGGGCGAACAGCTTCCTTGGAATCCATCTCTGCAAAAGGAAGAACAGATAGGCATATAAATCGAAACAGCCCAGCAAAGGCATTTCGGCAAGCGCTCAGTGCGCTCAGAGAACTTGAAGCACTCAGTGTGCGGGAAGAAAAAACTTACCTGAGTGATTTAAAGCAGTAAGCAAAGAACGAACGGAGCGGTTGGCAAATGAACAGTTGACCGGAGGAATCTCGAACGAAAAGTAGGAACCACCGCAAATCACCTCTCGACTGCCGATGAAATCGCCAAGAAACGCAAGAATACGAAAGGGTTACTCGAAGCAGAGCAAACAAATGCAAGAGTGGAGAAGAAAGGTTTCAATCTTCTCGGGTACGCTTTTATAAGCCCGCCAAAATGAAAAAGCGCTTTTAAGCGTGAATGACTCCTGAGGCGCCACGTGCCAGCATCCAGCGGTTATTAAACCTCTCCCCTGCCGTACAAAAAGAAGAAACGCTTTTACAAAGCGTAATCGATCCCTACGGCGCCACGTGTTGCGTCCCATAACGGTCAGTAAACCTCTCATCTTCCTTTATCTCTCCTGCATTAAATGTTGACGAGACTCTTCGCTGCCTTCGCAATCAAACGGTCCGCAAACGGCCCAAGCGCCTTCGCCAACTCCAAAGACTGGGAATTTGAGCAGTACGGGACCCCGCCCATACTCGCCTTCGTGAGGAGGCATCTTGGTACACTACCCAAGCAAATGCCCCCTCCTCAAAACTCACAAGGATCATGAAGGATCCAACACGAGAATATCAGACCATAAAAGGTCATCGCGCTCCACACAAACTCGCTTACGGATCACACGCCTCAACATGGTATTTTCAAACAAGATATCTTCAACACGAGTAAAGGGTCGTGAAGGATCCAACACAAACTATCAGATTATAAAAGATCTTCACTTGTGACTACTACATCGGTCCTCAAAGAAAGTACTTTCAAAAACGGAGTACAGGACCCCGCCCATACTCCGCTCTCGGGAGGAGGCATCTTGGTACACTACCCAAGCAATCGCGCCTCGCGTTTATCGAGAATCATACGAGGCCTTGGGAGAGGTCTCATCCTTGTGGTCTCCGATCGCCTTCGCAAGGTCTCATCCTTGTGGTCTCCAGACGCCTTCGCAAGGTCTCATCCTTGTGGTCTCCGAGACGCCTACGCGAGGTCCCGCCTCGCGGGCCTCCCGTCTCGCAGGGCGACGTCTCATACTCACCCTTGCGTTTCTAAAGCCTGCGCGGCCCCCTCGCGGTCTTAGGCGAGCCCTCGCGATCTCCTCGCCTCCATGGGTCTTACTCCCGCCTCCGCCTATCTTGGCCCCGCCCAGATAAGGCCTTGGTACCCAGGTTCGTGCAACCCTCACCCCTTATTTGGCTATATTCTATTTGGGGCCTTCGCCCACCGCTTGCTCCACTTGGAAATAGACCACTTGGTCGTCTGACATCAACCGGCCAATAAGGAGGGCAGCACGAGCCTGGGAGATCTTCACCAGATTTATACGCCAGACATTCTCTGACAAGTGAATCACCTAAGGCGGTTTGCTGAGATCTTCATCATCACAGCCGCCTTATCTCCAATCAGTCTGACACAGACTTATCTCAAACAGCCTGTCTAAGGGCTTCAACTGGGGGAGGCTCTTCTCCTGGCATCACTCTATAAATAGGGTGATGTCCACCCTAAATCGGGTAAGCTACTACACGCCCCCCCCACTCCCCTCTTGCTACTTCTGAGTATTCTTCCTATCTTTTACAGATTACTCTGAACAGCAAGCTTGGAGTCTCAAGAACATCATCTTCTCCACCATATCAACTGAGAGTCCGGACCTTCTTTAGGAACGAGACTATCAAGTTGCGTCCAGAAGAAAGGTACATACTCTTAATCCCTTCTTCGGTATTGATGAATGCGAACATGAGAAGCATGTTAAAGACGATCCTAAAATTAACACAAGGTTGGGATTTCCTCCCTTCCAATCCCAAAAGTTGCCCCCTTCGCCTGTTTGATTTGGGACAGGGGAACCTTCGCCTCAACAAGTGTGTGCTTGTAAATGACGTTGGCATTAGCCCCGTATCCATGTAGATCCGGCCAATTTCCCATCCAGCGATGCGAGCCGTGATGATAAGTGGGTCTCGAGTGTGGGATCGCCACGAAGTCCCATCGCGACGATGGATGAGATAGCTGGCCGTGTGGTCCAAACTGATAGATTTACCTCATATAACGGCACCTCGCTGCTGCGCCTTCGCACTAGGTGATCACATTGATGTGACCCCTGGCAGGTGGGATCTGATCAGCTCCCCCAGGGGCTCTGTTCTGCCTGTGGTGATCCCGACCGCGATCCCCCTGATCACCTTCGCACTTGTACCCTCTGGGGGAACCCTTTCGCGGGGAGGGGTTGCGAACAAGGAACTCGGTGAGTTTTCCTTGAGCTATCATTTCTGCCAGCATACGCTTAAGTTCCATTCATTCCTCAGTATCGTGGCCCTTGTCGCGATGGTAGCGGCAGTACTTGTTATTTGGCCTCGCAACGCCCTTCGGAAGTGGGCGAGGCCATTTAGGGACTTCCCTCCTTTGCTCCAGGGCATGGAAGATGTTCGCACGGGAGTCTCTGAGTGGGGTAGGGTTGGATATGCTCTATCCCTGTTGCCCTGTGTAGCTGGTTGCCTCCGCGAGCCCTGGCCCCTGGAATCCAGCACGCGCGAGGGCTGCCCCCTCACGTCAGTCATTGAGCTCTTGAGGTAGCGCCTGGTGACCTCCTCAGTGTGCATGAACCTAGTTGCCCTATCTAGGAACTGCTCCATGTTGCGGGGAGAGTTGGTGTGCACGTCAATGAAGAATAGGGAATCCCACTGGAGACCCTGTATTGCCGTCAGGAGACGAGTCTTCTCACCCAGGTTTGGAACCTGGATGGATTCTCCCTGGAAGCGTTGGATGTAGTCCCTCAGGGACTAATCCTTCCTCTGTTGCACCTTCAGCAGGTGCCCCGCAGTTTTTGGTGGAGGCTTGGAGACGACGAAGTGGTTAGAGAAAACACGGGAGAGTTCCTCAAAGGTGTCGAATTGTTTACTGCGAAGAGTGGTGTACCAATTTGCGGTGGCTCCAGTGAGGGTAGAGCTAAAGGCCCTACAGAGAGTGCTGTCATCAGCCCTTGCTATCGCCATCACAGAGATATAGCGCTGGAGATGGATATCAGGGTCTGAAAGACCATCATAGGCGTCCAGCTTGGGCTGGCGGAAGTGCTCCGGTAGCGGAGCCTCCAGGATTCTCTAGGTAAAAGGCTAGGTCCAGAGGTGATCCAGCCCAAGCTGGTGGAGTAGGGTGTGTTCGCCCTTGCTTCCCTCTTCTCTATTTGTTCCAGGCGCCTGGCGATGGCGGCGAGCTCGGCGGAGTGAGCCGGGTCAGGGTGGACTTCCTATTGCAGTGGAGGAAGTGGAGTTTCCTGGTGACTCAGTGGCTGTCGGATGGTCTGGAAACCTCCTGCGGTCAGAACGCCGCGCAGATTTTGTACGATAGCCTCAGTAATCACCGCAAGAATTGTGGGATCGAGACCGACAACTGCTGAGTTCTGAACGATGACATTGTGTGGCGCCCCCACCACACCGGCCGGTTGGTTGTGGTTCGTCGAGAGGGCAACACGCCCTGACCTTACGGCGGCCTCTGCCCCCGCTGGTTGAACGATTTCTCTGGAGGGAGGGGCATTACGCTCACCATGGGATGAGCTTTCCCCGGTAGAGTGGACTGACGCTCCATGGTTTGCGGCGGCAGTGGATGGATTTCTCCTCCCACAGCCATTCTGTTCTTCGGTGGTTTCTTCGTGGGATTGTTTATAGGTTCCCAAAGACGGCGCCAATCTGATAGCCTAGTTCCTTGACGGGACTGGGCTTCCAGATGCTTGAGTGATGTGGAAATGACCAAAACAACGATCTTGAGCTCCGGAGTAATCTGCGAGATGTAAAAGGGAATACTCAGGAGCAGAATGAGGAGTGGAGGTGTGTAGATAGGGTTTACCTTTCCCAAGCCGTCCTTTTATAGGAGGCGTTGAGGTGGCGGTTGTCCCGTGTTTGGAGTAGTGGAGTGCTCCCTCACGTTCCAGAGTAGTGGAAGACTGGAGGTTAATGGAGAACGTGGGTAAGTCATGGGGATGACCGTTCCCAACTCCCTCTCCCCAGTCTGTAATGCTGCTAAGTGATTGGTAGCGAAGGCCAGGGGGTGCGAAGGCCTTGCTTGGCGAGGCCAGGAGATGCGAACCCGCGAGGTCCTGGCGAAGCCCAGCAAATGCGAAGCCCTTCTGATGATGCCTTCGCGTGATGCGGTGGTATCGCGATATACTTCCTTGGTTGCCGATGATGATGACGTGAGGGGCGAGATGCGAGGGGCATTTGCTTGGGTAGTCTACCACAGGTATTGTTACCCACACCCGGTACGTAATTAAGTTAATTACGCGTTTAAGTTTAATTACCGGGTTTTTGATAATTTCTGTTTTGGGACTCGTATAGCATGTTTGGTAATTGTGGAGTTAATTTGGTGATTTTTGGGGCAATCCGGGACGATTTTAGAATTTATTACGTGGCTGCGCGTTTTCCAGGAGTTGCAATTCTTAGTGACTCGAGACTTATAATTGGGGAAAAATATGTTTTATGGGTTTTATGATGTCCTGAGTAAGTGGTTAAAGTTTCGTTCCAATCGGAATAGGTTTGGTAAAAAGTTGCATTTTCAGGCTGAACGAAATTGCCGTTTTGTTGTGTGTGTGAGATAATTGAAATTTGGACATTTTGGTTAAAAAAAGAAGAAAAGAGGCGGATGGGAGAGGGAGAGAAGGGACACATGTCCCTTCTTGGTTGAATGTGGAAAAGGAAAAGAGATGGGTTTTATGGAGAATATATATGTATTTATACATATGGATTATTAGTCAACACTTCTCACTTCTTCTCCTTCTTCCATCCGTATCTCTCTCTGTTGCGCCATTTTTGAGAGCTTGAGCTCACAACTGATTTTCGTTGTTTGACGACCAAACTTCGAGGTAAGGCACTTAAATCGTTCATTGGGTTGTGTAGTTGAGTAATCTGAGGTCTGTTTTGAAAGAATCAGTGTAGTTTGCAAGTTGTGGGCATTTGAATTTTGGAGTGAATAGTGTCATATGCTCCTTTGTGTGATTTTTCGGTTCCTAAGCGTTCTCGGCACTTCCTTGTGCGTGTTTGATAACAGGAACGTAGGAAGAAACGCACCCGAGGTAGTGCCGATTCTCACCTGAAAAATCGGGTGTAACTTCCGACGGAGGATTTAGCGAAAGGTAAGGGTATTTCTGTGTTCAGAGTGGAATTCTGATTCTGTTAGTATAATTGATTTTGTTAGAAAAGGCTCGGTGTGAAAGCCGTTTTTTCCGACCCGAGCCTCGGTTTTGGCGCCATTGATAATGGCTATTTCTGTGAACTCTAAATGTGTTTTTTGTATCTGGGATTGATTGTGAACAGGGAGTTGTTTGGAAATTGGGCTGAAACTCTGCCGAAATTTCTACTGGGACCGTCGATCGAGAATTCGGATTCGGACTATAACTTGAGGTAAGGGTTCAGTGTGATAGTCTCGTTCCTAAGGAAGGCCCGGACTCCCAGTTGATGTGGTGGAGAAGATGATGTTCTTGAAGCTCCAAGCTTGCTGTTCAGAGTAATCTGTGAAAGATAAAGAGAATACTCAGAAGTAGCAAGAGAGGAGTGGGGGGGCGTGAAGTAGCTAACCCGATTTAGGGTGGACATCACCCTATTTATAGAGTGATGCCAGGAGAAGAGCCTCCCCCAGTTGAAGCCCTTAGACAGGCTGTTGAGAAAAGTCTGTGTCAGACTGATTGGAGATAAGGCGGCTGTGATGATGAAGATCTCAGCAAACCGCCTTAGGTGATTCATTTATCAGAGAATGTCTGGCGTATGAATCTGGTGAAGATCTCCCAGGCTCGTGCTGCCCTCCTTATTGGCCGATTGATGTCAGGCGACCAAGTGGTCTATCTCCAAGTGGAGCAAATGGCGGGCGAAGGCCTGTAAGGGCGAAGGCCCAGATAGAATATAGCCAAATAAGGAGTGAGGGTTGCACGAACCTGGGTACAAGGGCCTTATCTCGGGCGGGGCCGGTATAGGCGGAGGCCGGGAGTAAGACCCATGGAGGCGAAAGAGATCGCGAGGGCTTGCCCTAAGACCGCGAGGGTGGCCCGCGAAGGCCTTAGAAACGCAAGGGTGAGTATGAGACGTCGCCCATGCGAGACTTGAGGTCCGCGAGGGCAGGACCCCACGTAGGTGAGGCTGGAGACCATAAGGATGAGATTTCCTCAAAGGCCTTGTACGATTATAATATGACGCGAGGGCGCGTTTGCTTGGGTAGTGTACCAAGATGCCTCCTCCTGAGAGCGGAGTATGGGCAGGGTCCGGTACTCCGCTTTTTCGAAAGTACTTTGCTGAGGACCGATGTAGCAGCCATAAGTGAATCTCTTTTGTGATCCTTGTGAGTTTGGAAGGGGGGGGGCATTTTCTTGGGTAGTGTACCAAGATGCCTCCTCCTGAAGGCAGAGTATGGGCAGGGTCCCGTACTCTGTTTAAATTCCAGGCCTCTGGAGCTGGCGAAGGCGCTTAGGCCGTTTGCGGACCGTTTGAGTGTCATGGCAACGAAGAGTCCCTTCAGCATTTAATGCAGGAGAGATAAAGGAAGATGGGAGGTTTACTGACCGTTATGGAACGCGACACGTGGCGCTATAGGGGTCGATTACGCTTTGCAAAAGCGTTTCTCCTTTGTATGGCGGGGAGAGGTTTAATAACCGCTGGATGCTGGCACGTGGCGCCTCAGGAGCCAATCACGCTTAAATAGCGCTTTTTTATTTTGGCGGGCTTATAAAAGCGTATCCGAGAAGATTGAAGCCTTTCTTCTTCACTTTCGTATTTCCTCGCTCTGCTCTGCGTAACCTTTTCGCATTCTTGCGTTTCTTGACATTTATCGGTAGTTGAGAGGTTTTCTGCGGTGATTCCTTCTTTTTGCTTGAGACTCCGTCGGTTACCCGTTCGTCTGCCAATTGCTCTGTCCACCTTTCCTACCGGCAACAAATCAAGTAAGATTCCGTTCTCCGGCACACTGAGTGTTTCTAGTTCTCCGGCACACTGAGTGTTTCTAGTTCTCCGATTAATATGTCTGTTGTTCCCCTTTTTTTGCAGAGATGAGTTCCAAGGAAGCTGTTCGCCCAGTGGTCGCCCCCCTAGAGAAGACCATGGTGAAGTTCGAGAAAATTCACCAGGATATGGTGGAGGCCTTCTGGCCTGTGGAAAAAGCGCCGGCATATACGTCCCGTGCGGGCGTTTGTCGGGCGATGGGTTGGCCCGTCACCGAGGAGAACAAGGAGAACCGGGTGTTGTGCACATGCAGTGCGGCTTGCGGCGGGATTGCGGTATCCCCTCCCTCGTTTAGTGCAAGATTTGAGTGGGGGATGCCGCCAACTCAGTTGGCTCCCAACACCTTTCTGACCATAGCGGGCTTCATCGTCGCCTGTCACATGGCCGGTGTGCAGCCATTTGCCGATGTCTTCAACCGTTTTTACCGGCTGGAGCTGAGAAGCGGGAGTGCGTTCTTCTACGTCACTCCCATAAACGTTGGAGGTAACCACTCCATCTCTTTCACCGCCTCACCAAGATCCTACCACGACTGGCATGGGTCTTTTTTCTTCTTGCCACGTGAAGGCTCATGGGACTTTCCCGTGGCGAGGACGCGACAGTCCGTGCAAAGTATTGTGCGGAGGCCTGAACTGACTCAAGAGGAGTGCGGTGGCGGGCGTATGTCCAAGCTGCTGGGGTGGTTGGACGATGTTTTGTCAAGGAGTGCATGCGGCGAGTTTTCCCCTTCTCGGCTGCCCAATCGGATGAAACCACCTGCGGTGGGCTGGGATCGGCACGGGCTTCGTGTTGGACCCAGGTGCCCCGCCGTACGAGGGATGGGCGCCTGTCCACCGCGGGACGTTGATAGATTCTTTCTACGCCGCACCGGCGAGGCCCAAAGGTACGCTTTGCATACACATAATCATATTGTACAACTTGAAAGAGGTGCAGTAGAACACAGTGCGAAGACTTTCTTTATGTTTTGTAGATGTCGTCATGATGCAGCGAAACCCAGGGCAAGAAAGCATCCATGCGCATTGCCCAGCGAGTGCATCTGGCTTGTGCATTCGGGAAGGATGCCCCTTCTAGGGCAGTGAAGGTGTTGGGACGAATCATTCCCAAGCTGCCCAAGAAGAGGGCTGCTACCAAGTCCTTGGCGCCTTCTCAGCCAGAGAAGAAGAAGAAGGTGGCAGCTGCGCAGCCCGGAGAAGAGAGTGCCCCATTTCTTTGAGGGCCGGGGCTGAAGAGCCAAGCGGGGAGGCAGAGAGGCTGCTGAAGTGGAGGGCCTGCCGCAGTTCTTTTAAGCTGCGGAGGCTAGGGAGCCTGTTGGGGAAGAAGTTCCTGTCTGTGGAAAAGGCTGGAGAGCTTTGTGGTGAGGAAGCCAGAAGAGTGGAGGTCGAGGTGCCTCTTGCTGTTGAAGAGGTCGTGCCCTCTGCGGAGGGCCCAGAGGGAGCGCAGATAGACAGCGCTGCTCCCATAGAGGCTGTACCCATCTCAGTGGTGCAACCTATTTCTCCTGAGGAGGCTGCTGCTGAAGCCTTCGTGTCTGGGCTTTTTGCAAGCCCCTCACCAGCTCTAGGCGAGGATTTGCCCGGGCATGTGGTGGCTGCAGAGATCCTTTCTGGGGGAAAGGTGCCCCCTCCCAAGGGCAAAATGTCAGCGGTTGACATCCTGATCTCTATGAGAAGGAGGGGCATCCAAGCTGCCAAGGCCATTGGAGGTTACGGCCAACAGGAGGTATCGGTCACTCTGTGGAGGAGGTGGAGACCCCTAATGCCGTGGGATGTGATCCTGCAGCAACCCCTCTGGAGAGGGGATCCACAAGTGGTTCTCTCGGGGAGCAGGCCCCGCAACAAAGGGAAGGGATTACGAGGGTTGAGGAGACTTCTTCTTCCTCGGCGAGGCCCACAGGGAGGTGGAGTGCAGTAACACGGTCCTCTACGAGGACTAGTGGTTGGGAGATTGCCCAACCTTCCAGCAGCCAGTGGAAATCAATGAATGGGGGCGTCCTCCTGCTGGTGAGTTTTTCTAACTTGAAAGTGCTTTTTTTTGCTTTGAGTTCGCATTTCTGTTATCCAATTGCTGATGCCTGTACTTTGTAGGCACGGGCCCTTCGGGCCAAAGGGTTGGTCCCCGTGAGGCCCCCGTGGACCAAGGGGTCCTAACAGAGATCCCTGCTGATTAGGGGACCAGAACTGAGGTCCTTGAGGAGACCGGGGTCTGGGCCCATTATCTGGAGCGGAGGCGCGTTGCTGCCCGGTCGACCCTAAGTGGTCGAGGTGCCGGACCTTCGAGGTCCAAAGGCACCAGGCCAGGCTTGGGGTGTACAAGGAGCAAGGAGGCTCTGAAAGATGCGTGGGATCCAGTCTTCCTTCTCAGGAATAGCAGCTCTGCTGATGGGAGGGGAGCAGACTCTCCTATCTTGCCTGGAGGGGCTGCGCACCCCTTTTGACCGAGAGGTGACAACGGAGTTTAGACTCCCCTGCCAAGTTTATGCAGGATGCAGCCCAACAGAGTCTTCAGGTGAGACCCACTTTTGATCACTTATGTACAAGTTTAGTCTGGCCTCTTTTGCCTTTGTTGAAATTTGGCTGGGGTGCAGGCGGCCGTCAAAGGATACGCTGCCTCGGAGCAATGGCATGACTTCCTGAAGTATGCCAATAGGCGGGACGACGCCCAAATGCGAGATCGCCTCACTTAGGAGGAGGCTGGAGGCCTCAAAGAAGAGGGAGGAGGAGCTCAAGGAGGCGCACGCCAAACGTGTGGCCCAACTAGAGAGTTGGTGCGACTACGTTAACAAGGAGCGAATAACCAGCAGGCTATATCGGTATGAGTAGGCCAGCCTTATTGGTGCGTTCAAGCAACGCTTCCTCCAACAGGTAGCAGGCTTAGAAACCCAGCAGGGAGAGATTGCTGCTTTGAAGGAGTCTCTTCAGTCAGCGAAGGCTGAAGCTGCGAAGGCTGCTGCCAAGGAAGCGGAGCGCCAGGCCATCGCTCAAGCTCACCTAGCAGACCAGCAGATAAAAGAAAACAGGCTTGCTGCTGAGGCTGCCACGAAGGCATGCCTAGAGGTCGCCACTAATCTTGAGAAGGCGGTGGCCTCAGTAAAGGAGATGGAGAAGGCTTTGGGACTTTCTCCTTTTGCAGGTGAGGATCCTGAATCCTCTTCTTCTATCAAGATGTCCATCCCTGAGCGGGTGCCAAGACTGATGGAGAAGATAGGTGAGATTCAAGCCTTAGGCGAGGCGGGGGCGCAGGCCTACGAGGAGGGCTGGCTGCGATGCCGCTTCCAAGTGGAGAAGGCATTCCCAGAGTTAAGTCTTGGGATCCTGGATGCTGCTAATACCAATGAGCCAATAGTAGAGGCGCTGCTCCATTGGGGGGAGCAGGGGAGGAAGATGGGCGATGCCTGGTATGCCCTTTTGGACTAGGGTGGAGGCTCCAACATGTGGATGCCCCCTATTTCTGTGCAAAGACCTGCATTCATGCATACCTTTGGGAATAGTGACGAAGTAAAATTTCCTCTTGTCTTCACTTTGTCTTGTAGTCTCGCTTTATTTTGCGATAGGAGTGTAGGGCACGTTAGCTAGGTTAACAACCATAGGCTAAGTCCCGTTTGTGGAGAGAAAGCCCTTCAGGGTTACATGGCGAAGCCACGAGATCACTTGTTAAGGAGCTGGAGACTTGGTTTGAGTTCACGGTGACAAGGTATTTAAAACCCGCAACGGCGGAGCCACATATATCTTTCTAGATAATTTGTGGGTTCCCTTGCTGAGACAAGCTGAGATGGAGACCACTTGTTTGAGATAAGGGCCCTTTTTAGGACTTGCAGAGAGAGGACCTTTGAAGGCCATGGGTAATTTTTTAGGGAGCGAGCCCTTGGGTAGTGTACAGTGTACCAAGTAGAAGATCCCTGCAGATTATTCCTCATTTATACGATAGGAATGAAGTAAAAAACTCAGTTTACCTTGAGTCCGAAGTCGCTTGTTGGCGAAGGTAGTAGGGCACTTGTTGAGACAAGTGGAGAACCATCTGAGGTTACGGGAGTGAGACCCGTTCTTTGTGTTTGAGGAGCCCGTGCGGAAGGTCTGCTATGGCGTGCGAGGACAACTTACACATAGACCTTCCTGAAGGGGTCAAAAAAGGTGATTACCCTTCTGCAGCGCAAGGGGATTACCCTTGGGGCGGGGCGAGTTGAAGGTCAGTTGGGGAATGAGACCCGCAACCACCTGTGTGGAGAAGTCCGAGCGGAAGGTCTGCTGTGGCGTGCGAGGACGTCTTACACATAGACCTTCCTGAAGGAGCCAAAAGGGGGTTACCCTTCCGCAGCGCAAGAGGATTACCCTTGGGGCGGGGGGATTTGAAGGTCAGTTGGGGAATGGGACCCGCAACCACCTGTGTGGAGAAGTCCGAGTGGAAGGTCTGCTGTGGCGTGCGAGGACGTCTTACACATAGACCTTCCTGAAGGAGCCAAAAGGGGGTTACCCTTCCGCCGCGCAAGAGGATTACCCTTGGGGCGGGGCGATTTGAAGGTCAGTTGGGAATGGGACCCGCACCCACCTGTGGGGTAAGTCCGAGCGGAAGGTCTGCTGTGGCGTGCGAGGACGACTTACACATAGACCTTCCTGAAGGAGCCAAAAGGGGGTAACCCTTCCGCAGCGCAAGAGGATTACCCTTGGGGCGGGGCGATTTGAAGGTTAGTTGGGGAATGAGACCCGCAACCACCTGTGTGGAGAAGTCCGAGCGGAAGGTCTGCTGTGGCGTGTGAGGACGTCTTACACATAGACCTTCCTGAAGGAGCCAAAAGGGGTTACCCTTCCGCCGCGCAAGGGGACTACCCTTTGGGCGGGGCGTGTTGAAGGTCAGTTGGGAATGAGACCCATGACCACACGTGGCGCGACCTCAGGGGGCTCCCCTTTGTGGGTCCGTAAGTGAGACCTGACAAGGTCTGATGCCATAACTCAGGCAGGTAGCCAATCTGACCGGTTGGGTGTAGGGGGCGATGGAGAGAGCATTTGCAATGCTATGTAAAGTTGTAAGATAGGAAGAAATACACATGTATTTTATTGAATTTGAAGACGTAAGACCAAAGACTTACACGTAATATGGGCGCAAGTCATCCGCATGAAAGTTTCGGGGAAGAAAACGACCATCATGGTCTTGTAGTTCATAGACTCCTGGGCGGACTTGTTTACGAACAATAGAAGGCCCGTCCCGGTTGGGTCGCAAGACACCTGTTTGGGGTCGCGAGCGGTGAGGGCTGATTTAACCAAGGCAAGGCCCCCTTGTTGTAGTGCCTTGGGTTTTACCGGGCATTATGGTGAAGACCGAGCCTCTGTTTGAGGCGGTCATGCGGCGAGCGCCCTCGCGTAATTCTTCGATTAAGTCAAGTTTGGCGCGGAGCCCTTGAGCATTGGCCTCATCGGTGAAGTTGATCATACGGATCGTGGGGAGGTCTGCCTCGGTGGCGAGCGCATCTGCGCCATATACCGGGGAGAAAGGCGTCTCGCCTTTGTTGGGGTTCGCGTTGTAGTGCGATAGTCCCATAAGACACTTGGGAGTTCATCTACCCAGCGGCCTTTGGCCCCCTCAAGGCGCTTCTTGAGGCCTTCCTTGAGGTGCGGTTGGTGACTTCAACCTGCCCATTAGGCGGGGTGCGCTCTTGGGGCGAAAAGCATGCGGACATTATTGTCCTGAGCCCACTGTTGGACACTATGACTGGCAAACTGGGTGCCATTGTCTGTAATAATAGCACGAGGGCTGCCGTACCGGCAGACAAGGTTCTTCCAAAGAAACTTGATAATTTTCGCGGAAGTGATGGAGACCAGGGGTTCTACCTCGACCCACTTAGAAAAATAATCAACTGCAACAACACAGAAGCGGTACTGACCTGGAGCAGTCGGCATTGGACCAATAAGGTCGAGGCCCCACAGGGCGAAGGGCACTGGGTTTGTCAGTGCTGGAGATTCCGTAGATGGCAGTCGTTGGACACGAGAATTGATTTGGCATTGGTGGCACGTTTTGACCAGTGCGGCGGCGTCCTTTTTCAAGGTAGGCCAGTAGTACCCTTGACGAAGGGCTTTGTGGGCAAGTGCCTCCGCAGCAATGTGTGCGCCACAGTTGCCTTGGTGAAGAGTGTCCAAGACAGAGTGCCCTTCGGGGGTGCTGAGACATCGTTGCAGAGGCGCCGAAAACCCGCGATGCCATAATTGGTCATTAACGAGGACGAATCGGATAGCCCGTTTGTGAGCCTGGGTATCTGTGGTGCTGGTTTTTAGTTCAGCAATAATAGGGTCTCTCCAGTCTGCGACCGGATCATGTGTTGCCAGAGAGGCAATATCAATATCTTCCGTGATGGAAGGACTTTACAGGGTGGCCGAGGTGGATGTAGAATTTCCCTTTGACAGCATGTCTGCTGTAGTGTTCTCAGAGCGAGGAACATGTATGAAGATTATCTCTTCGAAGTCGGTTCGCAAGGTGTTTACCAATTTAAGGTATTTGATCAGGGTGGCGTCCTTGCATTCGGCGCACCCTTGGACCTGGTGAATCACCAGTTGCGAGTCGCTATGGACATGGAAGCAACGAATGCCTGCCTTTTTGGCGAGCTTTAGCCCGGCGACTAGGGCCTCATATTCTGCAACATTGTTAGTCACTTGAAATTGAAAAGAGACACGAAGGAATACTTCCATACCTAGGGGTCCGCGTAGATACACACCCCCTGCGGGGATTCCAGCTTGGATGAGCCATCCACAAATAAGTCCCATTGGGGAGGAATGGGTGGAGGTGCGGGGCCTGTTCGGGGGCCGAGAGGATATCAGCATCGAGAACTCCGCAATGAAGTCGGCGAGGGCACGGCCCTTGATTGCCTTCTGGGCTCATAGTTGATGTTAAAACCACCAAGTTCGATACACCACTTGGCGGCGCCACGAGTGTTCGGGTCACCTCGGGATATCTGTATCGGCAAGTCCGTTCGGACTATAATAGTGTGCCCTTGGAAGTAGGGCTTGAACTTCCTTGCTGCATATACAAGAGACAATATAGCCTTTTGGAGAGGAGGATACCTTGTTTATGTATCCTGGAGAGTATGGCTGGTGTAATATACCGGCCATTGTTTAGCAGCCTCTTCCTTAATAAGGACGAAGCAACACTCTTTTACGAGGTGGCGAGGTAGAGGACCAGGTCATCGCCCGGTGCAGGGCACTTGAGTCTTGGCAGCTCCTGTAAATCTTTGTTTGATGGAGGCATATGCCTCCTGGCACTCCTCCGTCCATTTGCAAGCTTTTTTCTTGCGTATTTGATCGAAGAAAGGTCTGCAGCGATCGCTTAGTTTTGAGACGAATCGTCCCAAGGCAACTAGCTTTCCTGCTAGCTGTTGAACTTCCTTGAGTCCTCTAGGAGTGCGCAGGGTAGTGATTGCCTCAATCTTCTTGGGATTTGCGTGGATTCCTCCTTTGGAGATCTGGTATCCCAGAAACTTCCCTTCTCCTACGCCAAATATACATTTCTTTGGGTTTAACCGCATATTGTACTTGCGGAAGTTGGCGAATGTTTCCTCCAAGTCTGTAAGGTGGGTTGAAGTGGCCTTGCTTTTGACTACAATGTCATCGACGTAAGCCTCAAGATTTCGGCCAATTTGGCTGTGAAGACTTGATTTATAAGTCTTTGGAAGGTAGCCCCGCATTTTTAAGCGAAGGGCATTCGATATAATGATAGACGGCCGCCCGTAGTGAAGGTGGTTTTACCGCGTCCTCTGGGTCCATAAAGACTTGATGGTACCCGCTGCGCGCATCGAGAAAGGAGAAGACAGAATGATGAACGGTTGAGTCAACCAGTTGGTCAATGGGAGGTAGGGGATAGGGGTCCCTTGGACAGGCCCTATTAACCCTTTTGTAGTCCACGCAAATTCGCCACTGACCGCCCTCTTTATCGGCGAGGACAATATTCGCAACCCACTCAGAGTAGTGAACCTCCTTGATTATATTTGCCTTAAGCAATTTCTGCACTTCAGTGTGTACAAAGTCACTTACGGTCGGGGGCCATGCCCCTTGTTTTCTGCCTAACCGGGCTAAAGCCGGGGAGTACACTAAACTTGTGAGAGATAATAGTAGGGTCAACCCCTGGTAGGTCCTCAGGGCCCCATGCGAAGACGTCGCTGTTGGCATGGAGGAGATGGACGAGCGCTTGCTGGTCTTTTTCTTCGAGGTCTTTTCCCACCCGGAATTTCTTTCCGGGGGAGATCTCAACCTCTTCGAAGGCTCCGAGATAAGTCGGGAGCGGCCTCGCCCGCCGGCCCGGCTTCCTCCGCGGCGCCTTTCTCTTAGGCTCGGATGGTCGGGAAATTGAGGAGGTCAGCGAGGGCGGAGACATAATTGCCTCTAGCCACATTTTGGTTGACAAAGATATAGGCATCTCCGGCCGCCATGTGAAAGATCAAAGTCAGGGTCCGCACATCACAGCGGACGTGGAACTCAGTCTGAGTATGTCGCCCAATGATGGCGTTGTATGGCGTAGGAAGGTCCAGGACAATAAAGTCCACAAAGCTTGAGTGACACACCTGTTTCTTTTCCTTGGTGGTTCCCATCATCATGTAGGGTAGGGTGATCGACCCTAAAGTTGGGATTTCATCTCGTCCTACTCCAAAAGTGGCCCCTTTTGCGGGTTGAATTTTTGACAAAGGCACTTTGGCCTCAACCAAAGTGTGCTTGTAGATCACGTTGGCGTTTGCCCCCGTATCCATGTAGATCCTGTCAACGTCCCATCCCGCAATACGGGCAGTGATAACCAAGGGATCAGCGTGCGGCACTGCCACAGAGGTGCCATCGCTGCGATGCAAAAACTGGGTGGCGGAATGGTCGATCTGGTAGATCTGCCTCATATGGCGGCGTCTTGCCGAAGCGCCTTCACACTGTGTGATTACGCCGATATGCCCCCTTCCCGGGGATCTGGGCAATTCTCTTGACCTGGGTTTTGTTGGGAGCGCCCCCGTCGGCGTTCCTCCGGTCGGTGATCCTCCCGGTCACCTTCTCTCCTACGGCCCCCCTCATTATGGAGCAAGTATTCCCTGAGCTTGCCTTGAGCCAGCATTTCCCCGATCATGCGCTTGAGCTCAAAACAGTCCTCAGTGTCGTGACCTTTGTCACGATGATAACGGCAGAACTTGCTGCTTTGCCTTGTTATTTCCTGGGAGAGAGGACGAGGCCAAGTGGGGACCTCCCTCTTTTGTTCCAAGGCGTGGAGGATGTTGTGTCACCCCACCCCCGCACCCTCCTACCCCGCACTCGCGGAAGCGTACGGAGAACGGAGCCAAACCGGGGAAAGGGGGAAGGTGGCGGTGACGGTTCACTCACAACCTTATCACATAACAACCCCAACAACAGGGCAACCGCCCCTTGGGATCACCCAAAAATTTCCTTAAACCATAGCACTAATGCTCAACTAAGTCCCAAGATGTTTACCTATGCGAATGGGGTTGTTTTTCTCATAAAATTACTAAATTTGGCACTTCGGGTCATTTTGGGACAAAATATAACAAAAGGAGAAGTTAGAGGATCAAAAGGGCAAAATTTCATATTTAGGTGATCACCGGGTGGTCACCTAAAAAACAGCCGGTCAACAAATTCAAAGTGTTGGAGTTGGTGATCACCTGGTGATCACCTAAAAAACAGCAAACCAACAATTCAAAGGGTTGGAGTTGGTGATCACCTGGTGATCACCTAAAAAACAGCAACCAACAATTCAAAGGGTTGGAGTTGGTGATCACCTGGTGATCACCTAAAAAACAGCCAACCAACAATTCAAAGGGTTGGAGTTGGTGATCACCTGGTGATCACCTAAAAAACAGCCAACCAACAATTCAAAGGGTTGGAGTTGGTGATCACCTGGTGATCACCTAAAAAACAGCCAACCAACAATTCAAAGGGTTGGAGTTGGTGATCACACGATGATCACCTAAAAACAACAAACCAACACTTCAAAGTGTTGGAGTTGGTGATCACTGGCGATCACCCGACCTTCCAACCGAACCCAAATCCTGAAATTTCAACGCGACAACCAACGGTTCCGAACCTGAACTCAAACACTTATGCAAACCAAACCATTTACACAACCAAACCTTACAGACGAAACATGCATGTTATGACAATATACGAGCGAGAACCAAGTTCGAATACAAAAGAAACCCACCGGTCGGCGGTCTCACGGAATCCAACCGCGCAAAGGTGAAAGCTGCTGCTTCTTGCTCTAGACCAAACCTTTCGGACAAGCAACCTCGCCTCTGCTCGGCGACTTGCTTTTCCTTGCCTTTCCACTGAAACAGTAGATATAAGGGTAAGTTCTCGAAAGAACTTAGTAAGGGAACAGTATAGACATGGTGCGATTTACTAAAGCGGTAGATACAATAAACACGCAAACGGAAACATAACGAATACGATACACAACGCATCTCACAATCAACCTACGCAATGCGATCGATCACACACAATCACATTCAATTCACATTCATACGATAACATTTTTCGTGATGGACCATGGCGAGATCTGCCCGGTCCAACCGGCAATGGCCATGCGTCCATTCACAATCGGTCGGTAGAGCATGGTACCGGCTCGGGAGCGACCCCCATCGGTCAATCAATACGAATCATCGATAACCATCGTAGGTGTATCGGAATCCCAATCGGTTCCTGCACAACAATGCCTATACTCCTAAACACACACCGAACCCTTACCTCTAATCAAAGTCCGAATCCAATTTCTTGATCGACGGTCCCGGTAGAAATTTGGCGAGTTTCTGCCCAAATTCAAAGCAACTCCTGTTCACAATCAATCACGAGATACACAATTCAATTCAGAATTCACGAAAGCAGATTATTGGCATTGGCGCCAAAACCGAGGCTCGGCCGGAAAAGCGACTTTCACCCGAGCCTCTTCTAATTGAACCGATCACACTATCGAACCAGAATTCTACTCTGAATTCAAAAATGTCCTTACCTTTCACTAATTCTTAGTCAAAAATTCCACCCAAAATTTCAGACGCGAATCGGCACAACCTCGGTGCGTTTCTTCCTACGTTCCTGTTATCAAACATGCACCAGGAAGTGCCGAGAACGCTTAGGAACCGAAAAATTAAACAAAGGAGCATATGACACTATTCACTCAAACATTCAAATGCTCCTAACTTGAAAAATACACTGATTCTTCCAAAACAGACTTCAGATTATCGATCTATACAACCCAATGAACGATTTAAGCGGTTTACCTCGAAGTTTGATCGCGAAATGACGAAGAACAGTTGTGAGCTCAAGCTCTCAAAAATGGCGCAATGGTGAGGGAGAGAGAGAGAAAATCGGATGGAGGAAGAAGAAGAATGGGTAAGTGTTGACTTAAAATCCCATTTCCTTTAACTTATACATATATATATGCATTATTGACATAATACATATATATATGTATTTATTTTCCCATAATTTCCAATTCCTTCCATTTCTTCTTCCATCAAAAAGAGGACACATGTCCTATCTCCTCCCTCTCACATCCGCCCCATCCCTCCTTTTCTACCAAAAATCCAATTTTCATTTCTTTACTTTCATATATATATATGTAATAATTACATAAATACACTTAATTCCTATCTTTTTCCTTCCTTCCTTTTTCTCCTTCAACAAAGAAGGGACAAGTGTCCCTTCTCTCACTTGCCCATCCGCCTCCTTCTCTCTTTTCTTCCAAAAATTACCAATTTTCCAATAACTCACACACAAACAAAGCGCATTTTCGCTCGGCCGAAAATGCAACTTTCTAAAACTTACTCCAATCGAACGAAACTTTAACCAATTACTCGAGACATCTTAAAACCCATAAAACACATTTTCTTATCCATTTATAAGTCCCGAGTCACTCGGAATTGTAACTCCCGGGAATTACGCGCACCGTGTAACAACTTCTAAATTCGTCCCGGGGTGCCCCAAAAATCACCAAATCAAATCCACAATTACCAGACATGCAGTACGAGTCCCAAAGCAGAAATTATCGAAACTCCGGTAATTACATTTAAATACGTAATTAACTTAATTACGTCGGGTGTTGGTAACAATTCTCCCCCTTAAGACCCTTGGTCCTCCAAGGCGATCTTAAGGCGTTAAATACTCTTGGGGGTACCGATCCTCTTTATCCTGCTCGACCTCCCACGTTGCCTCTCGATCGGTATGATGAGACCATTGTACTCTGATCATTGGTTTTAGCTTACTACGAAGCTTCCGCACATCGTGCCTTAGAATGGCCACCGGCACCTCTCTGTAAGAAAGATCCGGTTCTATCTGTATGTCTTCCGCGGTAACTATCTGAACCGGATCCTGGATACACTTCTTCAGCATACTCACATGAAATACGTTATGCCCTGCTGTCATGTGCGGGGGTAAAGCCACCCGGTAGGCTACTCTACCAACACGCCCCAGAATCTCATACGGTCCTACATAACGCGGTGCCAACTTTCCCTTCTTACCAAATCGATAACCCCTGCAGTGGTGCTACCTTAAGCCATACTCTGTCACCAACCTCGAATTCCAAATCCCGCCTCCTTTTATTCACATAGGAGGTGGTCCGATCATTGCAGCCTTCAACCGATCCTGAATCTTCTTAACCTTGCCGTCTCCTCAATCAATTGAGGACCCAATTCCACTCGATCGGAAGCTTACGCCCAACAAAGGTGTGGTGTTACACAACGCCGCCCATACAAAGCCTCATACGGTGCCATGCCAACGGTGGACTGATAGCTGTTATTATACGAAAATTTCACCAATCGTAGGTGAAAATCCCACTCACCACCAAAGTCCAGTGCACAACTCTGTAACATATCCTCCAATACTTGGATCACCCTTTCCGATTGTCCATCTGTATATGGGTGATACGCTGAACTCATGTGCAACTGTGTACCCAAAGCTATGTGGAAAGCCTTCCAAAACCGTGTTGTAAATCGCGGATCTCGATCGGACACTATGGAGTCTGGTACTCCATGTAACCGTACAATCTCCTTGATGTACAGTTGAGCTAACTTCTCCAAAGAGTCTGTAATCCGTATTGGGAGAAAATGGGCACACTTCGTCAATCGATCCACTACAACCCATATAGCGTCGTGGTGCGCTCGGGTCATAGGTAATCCTGTCAGAAAGTCCATAGTAATATTGCCCCATTTCCTGACCGGAATGGGCAATGTCTGTAAAGTGCCGGCTGGTTTTTGATGCTCCGCCTTCACCCGTTGACACGTTGCACACTTAGAAACATAAGTGGCAATGTCCTTGCGCATACCCGGCCACGAAATGAGATCTCAAATCATGATACATTTTCTCACCTCCGGGTGTCGCTCAATCGACTCGTATGCGCCTCCTCAAGTATTTCCCTGCGAAGGGTCGGTTCCATCGGTACATACAATCGATCTTTGAAGTACAACAATCCTGTTTGTAACCGAATGATGGGTGAAGGGATCCTTTCGCTTCACCCGATACCTTCTTGATGATGCATCCGCATTACGAGCATCTCGCACCCTGTCCAGCCACCACGACCGGATCGTCACGATGTGATTGCTCACGCTCTCGGTGCTCCCACAAACTCCACAACCGAACCAAGTCATTCTCTTCATCATCACCATCCCGATTTCCACCTTTCACCATGCCGGTATATTTCCGACTCGGTCGTCGACTACCGAATTCCCTTTGCCGGTATACTCGATACTACAATCGTAATCCTTCATGTACTCAAGCCACCTTCGTTGCCTCATATTCAAATCCTTACGGGTAAACAAGTATTTCAAACTCTTATGATCCGTAAAGATTTGAAATTTGCTACCAGAGATAATGTCGCCATTGCTTGAGTGCATAAATTACATGCCAATTCCAAATCGTGAGTCGGGTAGTTTTGCTCATGCGGTCGAAGCTGTCTCGACCCATAAGCTATCACATTCCTATCTGCATGAGTACACAACCCAAACCCGACACAGAGCGTCCGTGTAAATCGTAAAAGCTGCACTTGGATCTGGCAATACCTGAATAGGTGCGTGAGTCAGCCTATCCTTTAGTTCCTGAAAGCTGCGCTCACACGCCTCAGACCATAAAAATGCTCGCCCCTTCTGCGTAAGCTGAGTAAGAGGTAGAGCCAAAGTCGAAAATCGATACGAACCTCCGGTAATAACTCGCCGATCCGAGGAAACTCCCGATCTCTCGTCTTGTAGTCGGTTGCTTCCAGTCCATTACTTGCCTTAATCTTTTCAGATCCACCGATAAACCATTCTCTCCAATAACGTGCCCCGGAAGGACACTTCCCCGATCCAGCGACACTTGGAGAGTTTGGCATACAACGATGATCACTCAAAGTCTTGAGTACAATTCGCGAGTGATCTTGATGTTCACCTTCATTCTTGGAGTAAACCAAGATATCATTAATGAATACCACCACAAACTGATCCGGTATGGGCGGAACACTCGGTTCATCATATCCATAAATGCCGCAGCGCATTTGTCAAACCGAATGGCATGACGGTATACTCGTAATGTCCATACCGGGTTCGGAAAGCTGTTTTGGGAATATCTTCTTCCTTCACCCGAAGTTGGAAGTACCCGATCTCAAGTCAATCTTGAAAATACCTTTGCCCCCTTCACTGATCAAACAAATCATCAATCCGTGGGAGGGGTATTTATTTTTCACGCTTATCGCATTCAGTTTGCGATAATCGATACACAATCGTAACGTTCCATCCTTCTTTTTCACAAACAACACCGGAGCACCCCACGGACGTGCTCGGCCGAATGAATCCTTTAGAAAGCAATTCATCCACCGCTTCTTAAGCTCATTCATTTCGGGGATAGCCATTCGATAAGGGGAGCGGATATGGTGCGATCTATTGGAGCAAAATCTCGAAAACAATTTCACGTTAGGAGGCATCCCGGTAAATCTTCAGAAATACTGCGGAAATTCCCTTACAACCAATACCCTATCTATCTCATCCCTGATCTCCGAAGAGTTCAACCCACATTAATCATCCTCATCTATCACTTCAAACTCGTCTAGAATTTGCAATTCTAGACTCCCATTCGATTCTGCTCGGAGGAAGAAGCGGAGGATTGAAGTACCTTCCCGATAGGTAAAGTCACCTCCCGCTTCCCACAATCAATCAGTACTCCATTCTTAACTAACCAGTCCATTCCCGAACCACATCATACCCCGAAATATCTAAAACCAATAAATCACTCAAGATCCGATGTTTCCCAAATCAATCATACAATCCCGAACCATATCATTAGAGAGCAACCACGGCTCCCTGCGGTCTTAACTAAAGCCACTCGTGGCATAGAACTCACAGATAAGCGTTGAGCCATAGCAAATTTCGAGCCACAATGGACACGAAGCACCAAGATGTCGAACAACACGGTAGCAGGAATGTTATTTAACGGTATGGTACCTTTAAGGGCACCTTGTCGTGCCGCTTCACCTTCCTTTTGCTGATTTGCCTCCCGCGTTCGATCTGAAAGACTCTTCCCAATCTCGGTTGCGGTGGCGGTGGAGGTGCTGCGGTCGTGGAAAGCGTGAGTGCAGCACCACCTCGTGGTGCCCCCGGTCGAAACAACGGTAACCCCAATGGAGGCCTCGGACCTTGGCCGACCTCCCTCCTCGGTGCAACTTGAGGACAATCCCGGACCCAGTGGTCCGATGAACCACATCCCAAACACTGACCTGTCTCCCGATAGCATGCTCTGCTGGGTGAGAACGTTGTGGTCGGACAAGCGATAGCGGAGGGTGAAGCTACTCCCTTCCCTCTAGCGCTTGGGTTAGGCTGGGGTGCCCTCCGGCGTTTCGAGAGAAGCCACGGAAGCTTGTGCCCCTTCCACGTCCAACGGTCTGCTGAGGTATGAATCTACTCTCAACATCCTCCTGTTCAATCAGTTGAGCCTTTTGTGTTGCTTCCTGATAATATTTGATATCCAACGGTCGGAGTGCCAATCGAATATCAGGTCGCAACCCTCTGATAAATCTCTTTGCCTTGTTCTTCCATCCCATGATCTTGTGGAACATAGCGAATCAATCGATCAAACTCGTGCTCATATTCCAAAGACGCTCATAGTCCCTTGAGTCAAATTGTCAAAGCGTGCTTGTCGCAAGTCTCGGACAGCATCACTCACATAATGATCGTGGAACAAGCGAGTAAACTCATTCCACGTCATATCGGTATCGGGCTCTCCCGGGCGAACTGCTCCGCTCGGTGCTGTTCCTCACACTCTCCCACCATATCAAAGCTCGGTCATCCAGTTATGCGTTGCCAACGATACCATTGCGGTAGATGAGAATTCCAATCTTTCAAACATGGAGTCGATCCGTCGAAACCAGACTTCCGCCGCCTCGGGCCCACCCTTTCCGTTGAAGCGGGGTGGGTTCGGGCGTTGGAATCGCTCGAGCATCCTACTAGGCGCTCATTCTCTTCCCGCTGCCTTTTGGGTCGATGTGACCCTTCGGCTTCCTCAGATTGCCGGCGGCGGCGTCGACCACTAGCACTTCCACGAGGCGGGCCATGATCATCATGACTCCGTCTGCGGCAGAACCAATCTCTCGGTGCACCCTCCTACCTCTTGGGTGTCTCCGCTCTTCATCGCATACTAGCCTCCTCCTCGGATGAGGGCGGGCTGTTATCGATCACAGATATGGGGTCCATGACGCCCGATCCACTACCACTCATATCTCGAAGTTGTTGCCTTTGTCCTCGAGTCTGTTGGTTCCGGTAGTATCAGTGCCAAACTATCCGGATCTGTTCTAAGACTCGCACTAGTTCGGGGAACTTGTGGTGCCCGTCCCCCTGCCGGTTGTACAATCGGTCGAGGTTCGGGATCTTCGTCCCGCCTCTCTTGTTCATTCGGTCCCGGTCTTCCCGGTGTTAACCATTTTCGAGAATCAATATAAACACAACATTACGGTAACAATCAATCAAAACTTAGCAGCAGCAGTATTCCAATTGGCTCTGTATATGTACATGCATGATGCAATGAAATG
The DNA here is from genome assembly GCA_024586325.1 of Stellera chamaejasme. Taxonomy (NCBI): domain Eukaryota; kingdom Viridiplantae; phylum Streptophyta; class Magnoliopsida; order Malvales; family Thymelaeaceae; genus Stellera; species Stellera chamaejasme. The sequence continues at coordinate 36,430,262 of CM044983.1, forward strand.
CAACCTTACTATCACATAAACCATTCGCAACTAGGTAAACCTGCTCTGATACCAACTTGTCACCCCACCCCCGCACCCTCCTACCCCGCACTCGCGAAGCGTACGGAGAACGGAGCCAAACCGGGAAAGGGGAAGGTGGCGTGACGGTTCACTCACAACCTTATCACATAACAACCCCAACAACAGGGCAACCGCCTTGGGATCACCCAAAAATTTCCTTAAACCATAGCACTAATGCTCAACTAAGTCCCAAGATGTTTACCTATGCGAATGGGGTTGTTTTCTCATAAAATTACTAAATTTGGCACTTCGGGTCATTTTGGGACACAATATAACAAAAGGAGAAGTTAGAGGATCAAAAGGGCAAAATTTCATATTTAGGTGATCGCCGGGTGGTCACCTAAAAAACAACCGATCAACAAATTCAAAGTGTTGGAGTTGGTGATCACACAGTGATCACCTAAAAACAACAAACCAACAATTCAAAGGGTTGGAGTTGGTGATCACACAGTGATCACCTAAAAACAACAACCAACAATTCAAAGGGTTGGAGTTGGTTATCACCTGGTGATCACCTAAAAAACACCAACCAACAATTCAAAGGGTTGGAGTTGGTGATCACCTGGTGATCACCTAAAAAAAAGCCAACCAACAATTCAAAGGGTTGGAGTTGGTGATCACCTGGTGATCACCTAAAAAACAGCCAACCAACAATTCAAAGGGTTGGAGTTGGTGATCACGATGATCACCTAAAAACAACAAACCAACACTTCAAAGTGTTGGAGTTGGTGATCACTGGCGATCACCCGACCTTCCAACCGAACCCAAATCCTGAAATTTCAACACGACAACCAACGGTTCAGAACTCGAACTCAAACACTTATGCAAACCAAACCATTTACACAACCAAACCTTACAGACGAAACATGCATGTTATGACAATATACTGAGCGAGAACCAAGTTCGAATACAAAAGAAACCCACCGGTCGGCGGTCTCACGGAATCCAACCGCGCAAAGTTGAAAGCTGCTGCTGCTGCTCTAGACCAAACCTTTCGGACAAGCAACCTCGCCTCTGCTCGGCGACTTGCTTTTCCTTGCCTTTCCTGAAACAGTAGATATAAGGGTAAGTTCTCGAAAGAACTTAGTAAGGGAGCAGTATAGACATGGTGCGATTTACTAAAGCGGTAGATACAATAAACACTGCAAGCGGAAACATAACGAATACGATACACAACGCATCTCACAATCAACCTACGCAATGCGATCGATCACACACAATCACATTCAATTCACATTCATACGATAACATTTTTCGTGATGGACCATGGCGAGATCTGCCCGGTCCAACCGGCAATGGCCATGCGTCCATTCACAATCGGTCGGTAGAGCATGGTACCGGCTCGGGAGGCGACCCCATCGGTCAATCAATACGAATCATCGATAACCATCGTAGGTGTATCGGAATCCCAATCGGTTCTGCACAACAATGCCTATACTCCTAAACACACCTTTGAACCCTTACCTCTAATCAAAGTCCGAATCCAATTTCTTGATCGACGGTCCCGGTAGAAATTTCGGCGAGTTTCTGCCCAAATTCAAAGCAACTCCTGTTCACAATCAATCACGGATACACAATTCAATTCAGAATTCACGAAAGCTTATTGGCATTGGCGCCAAAACCGAGGCTCGGCCGGGAAAAGCGACTTTCACCCGAGCCTCTTCTAATTGAACCGATCACACTATCGAACCAGAATTCTACTCTGAATTCAAAAATGTCCTTACCTTTCACTAATTCTTCCGTCAAAAATTCCACCCAAAATTTCAGGCGCAAATCGGCACAACCTCAGGGTGCGTTTCTTCCTACGTTCCTGTTATCAAACATGCACCAGGAAGTGCCGAGAACGCTTAGGAACCGAAAAATTAAACAAAGGAGCATATGACACTATTCACTCAAACATTCAAATGCTCCTAACTTGAAAAATACACTGATTCTTCCAAAACAGACTTCAGATTATCGATCTATACAACCCAATGAGCGATTTAAGCGGTTTACCTCGAAGTTTGATCGCGAAATGACGAAGAACAGATTGTGAGCTCAAGCTCTCAAAAATGGCGCAATGGTGAGGGAGAGAGAGAGAAAATCGGATGGAGGAAGAAGAAGAATGGGTAAGTGTTGACTTAAAATCCCATTTCCTTTAACTTATACATATATATATGCATTATTGACATAATACATATATATATGTATTTATTTCCCATAATTTCCAATTCCTTCCATTTCTTCTTCCATCAAAAAGAGGACACATGTCCTATCTCCTCCCTCTCACATCCGCCCCATCCCTCCTTTCCTACCAAAAATCCAATTTTCATTTCTTTACTTTCATATATATATATATGTAATAATTACATAAATACACTTAATTCCTATCTTTTTCCTTCCTTCCTTTTTCTCCTTCAACAAAGAAGGGACAAGTGTCCCTTCTCTCACTTGCCCATCCGCCTCCTTCTCTCTTTTCTTCCAAAAATTACCAATTTTCCAATAACTCACACACAAACAAAACTGCATTTTCGCTCAGCCCGAAAATGCAACTTTTTACAAAACTTACTCCAATCATGATAGTCTCGTTCCTAAAGAAGGTCCGGACTCTCAGTTGATATGGTGGAGAAGATGATGTTCTTGAGACTCCAAGCTTGCTGTTCAGAGTAATCTGTAAAAGATAGGAAGAATACTCAGAAGTAGCAAGAGGGGAGTGGGGGGGCGTGTAGTAGCTTACCCGATTTAGGGTGGACATCACCCTATTTATAGAGTGATGCCAGGAGAAGAGCCTCCCCCAGTTGAAGCCCTTAGACAGGCTGTTTGAGATAAGTCTCGTGTCGATCGATTGGAGATAAGGCGGCTGTGATGATGAAGATCTCAAAGAAACCGCCTTAGGTGATTCACTTGTCGAGAATGTCCGCGTATAAATCTGGTGAAGATCTCCTGTGCTCGTGCTGCCCTCCTTATTGGCCAGTTGATGTCAGACGACCAAGTGGTCAATCTCCAAGTGGAGCAAGTGGCGGGCGAAGGCCTGTAAGGGCGAAGGCCCATAGGGGCGAAGGCCCCAAATAGAATATAGCCAAATAAGGGGTGAGGGTTGCACGAACCTGGGTACCAAGGCCTTATCTGGGCGGGGCCAGTATAGGCGGGAGACTGGGAGTAAGACCCATGGAGGCGAGGGAGATCGCGAGGGTTCGCCCTTAGACCGCGAGGGGGGCCCGCGCAGGCTCTAGAAACGCAAGGGTGAGTATGAGACGTCGCCCCTGCGAGTCTGGAGGCCCGCGAGGGCAGGACCTCGCGTAGGCGATACTGGAGACCACAAGGATGAGATCTTGCGAAGGCGATACTGGAGACCACAAGGATGAGACCTTGCGAAGGCGATACTGGAGACCACAAGGATGAGACCTTGCGAAGGCGATACTGGAGACCACAAGGATGAGACCTCTCCCAAGGTCTCGTATGATTCTGATAAAACGCGAGGGCGCGATTGCTTGGGTAGTGTACCAAGATGCCTCCTCCTGAGAGCGGAGTATGGGCAGGGTCCTGTACTCCGTTTTTTGAAAGTACTTTGCTGAGGACCGATGTAGTAGTCACAAGTGAAGATCTTTATAATCTGATAGCTTGTGTTGGATCCTTCACGACCCTTTACTCGTGTTGAAGATACTGTTTGAAAATACCATGTTGAGGCGAGTGACCATAGAACCGAGTTTGTGTGGAGCGCGATGACCTTTTATGGCCTGATATTCGTGTTGGATCCTTCATGATCCTTGTGAGTTTTGAGGAGGGGGCATTTGCTTGGGTAGTGTACCAAGATGCCTCCTCCGAAGGCGAGTATGGGCAGGTGGTCCCGTACTGCTCAAATTCCAAGTCTTTGGAGTTGGCGAAGGCGCTTGGGCCGCTGCGGACCGCTTGATTGCGAAGGCAGCGAAGAGTCTCTTCAACATTTAATGCAGGAGAGATAAAGGAAGATGAGAGGTTTATCGACCGTTATGGGACGCAACACGTGGCGCCGTAGGTCGATTACGCTTTGTAAAAGCGTTTCTCCTTTTGTACGGCAGGGGAGAGGTTTAATAACCGCTGGATGCCGGCACGTGGCGCTCGGGAGTCATTCACGCTTAAAAGCGCTTTTTCATTTTGGCGGGCTTATAAAAGCGTACTGAGAAGATTGAAACCTTTCTTCTCCACTCTTGCATTTGTTCGCTCCGCTTCGAGTAACCCCTTCGTATTCTTGCGTTTCTTGGCGATTTCATCGGCGGTTGAGAGGTGATTTGCGGTGGTTCCTACTTTTCGCTCGAGATTCCTCCGGTCAACTGCTCATTTGCCAACCGCTCCGTTCGTTCTTGCTTACCGCTTTAAACCACTCGTAAGTTTTTTCTTCCCGCACACCGAGTGCTTCAAGTTCTCTCGAGCGCACCGAGCGCTTGCCGAAATGCCTTTGCCGGGCTGTTTCGATTTATATGCCTATCCGTTCTTTCTTTTTCAGAGATGGATTCCAAGGAAGCTGTTCGCCCAAAGTGGTCGCTCCTCTCGAGAAGACCACGGTGAAGTTCGATAGAATTCACCAGAAATGGTGGGGGCCTTCTGGCCCGTGGAGAAAACGCCGGTATACGCATCCCGTGCGGGTGTTTGTCGGGCGATGGGTTGGCCCGTTACCGAGGAGAACAAGGAGAACCGGGTGCTGTGCTTGTACACGGCGCAGCTTGCGGCGGGATTACGGTACCCCTTTCCGCAACTGGTGCAAGATCTCTGTGCTGATTGGGGAATGCCTCAACTCGCTTGGCGCCAATACTTTCCCGAGTATTGCGGGCTTCATTGTCGCCGCCACATGGCCGGCGTGAAGCCATTCGCCGATGTGTTCAACCGTTTTTATCGGTTGGAGCCGAGGAGTGGGGGTGCGTTCTTCACGTCACTCCCATAAATGTTGGAGGCAACCATTCCATCTCCTTCACCGCTGCGCCTGCATCCTACCACAACCGGCATGGATCCTTTTTCTTCTTGCCGCCAAGGCACATGGGACTTTCCCGTGGCGAGGACGCGACAATCCGTGCAAAGCATTGCGCGGAGGCCTCGTGGCCGACTCACGGGGGTGCGGTGGCAGGCATACGCTCAATCTGCTGGGGTGGTTGGACGATGTCCTTTCGAGGAGCGCATGCGAGGCGTTCTTCCCCTTCTCGGCTGCCCAATCGACGAGACCACCCTAAGGTGGGCTGGGATTAGCACGGGTTTCGTGGCCGACCCCTGCATGCCCCCGCCATACGAGGGATGGGCTCCCGTCCCACCGTGGGACAATGATAGATTCTTTCTTCGCTGCTCTAGCGGCGCCCAAAGGTACGCTGCGCATACATACTAATATATTGTAAATTTGTAAGAGGTCCGGTAAAACCCGGTCTCAAGTCCCTCTTGTCTGCAGATGCCGCCGCAGAACCGCGAAGCCTGTGGTAAGAAAGCATCCATGCGCATCGCCCAACGAGTGCACTGGCATGTGCACTTGAGGAAGACGCCCGCCATGGCGGTCAAGGTGTTGGGACCCATTGTCCCAAAACTGTCCAAAAAGAGGGCTGGTATCAAGCCTTCGATGGCTTCTCACCGGAGAAGAAGAAGAGGAAAGTGGCTGCCACGCAGCTCAAGAAGAGAGAGCTCGCCGGTGCCGAGGGACCCCGGCTGAAGGGCCGGCCGGGGCTGAGAATCCTGCTGAGCAGAGGGGCCTACTCAGCTTATTTTAATCAAGAGGTCAGGGAGCCTGCTGGGAAGAGGGTCCTACCCCAGCCGTTTCACCAAGAGGCCAGGAGGAGCTCGCTGGGAAGAAGCTCCTGGTGGGAGCCCCCGGCTGAAGAGGCCAAAGGGTGGAGCTTGAAATGCCCCTACCGCTGAAGAGGTCGTGCCTTCGCAGAGGGCCCAGAGGAGGCGCGAGCAGATAGCGCTGCTCCCATCGAGGCCGTGCCCATCTCGGTGGTGCAGCCCATTTCTTCCGAGGAGGCCGCCGAGGCCTTTGTGTCCGGGCTCTTCGCGAGCCCTTCACCGATTCAAGGTGAAGACCTGCCCGGTCATGTGGTCGCGGCAGAGATCATTACCAGAGGCAGAGTGCCTCCTCCCAAGGGTAAGATGTCACGGCTAACGTCCCGATCTCTATGAGAAGGAGGGGTAGTCAGCTGCAAAGGCCATTGGGAGTACCGGCCCACAGGAGGTACCGGTCATTCCCTTGGGGAGGCGGAGACCACTAATGCAAGGGAAGAGATCCCCGCAGCCATCCCTCATGGAGAGGAGATCCCGTAAGAGGCCCCTTCAGGGGAGAAGGCCCCTGCCACGAAGGGGAAGAGGATCCTGGTGGTTGAGGAGACTTCTTCCTCTTCTAATAGTGAGGCCCCGGAGGAAGGGGGTCTGGTGACACGGTCCTCTGCGAGGACAAGTGGTTGGGAGGTTGCCCAACCTTCCAGCAGCCAGCTGGAAGTCAGTGGATGGGGGCGTCCTTCTGCTGGTAAGTCTTTTTGATCTTGACAGATTTTCTTTGCTTTTGAGTTCATACTGCTTCCTAGTTGCTTGATGCCTGTTCTTTGTAGGCGAGGGCCCTTCAGCCAAGGGGCTGGTCCCCGTGAGGCTCTTGCGGACCAAGGGGTCCTTACAGAGATCCCTTCCGATTTGGGGACCAGGAGCGAGGTCCTTGAGAAGACCGGAGTCTGGTCCCACTACTTGGAGCGGAGGCGCATTGCTGCCAAGTCGGCCCCCAAGTGGTCTGAGGTGCCAGACCTCCTGAGAGTCCAGAGGCACCAGACCAGACTCAGGGTGTACAGGGAGCAAGGGAGGCTCTGAAAGATGCATGGGATCCGGTCTTCCTCCCGAGGAATAGCAGTTCACCGCTGCAGGAGGGGAGCAAACCCTCCAATCCTCGCTGGAGGGGCTGCGCACCCCCTATGACAGGGAGGTGACCGAGCGGAGCCTGGATTCCCCTGCCGAATTCATGAGGGAGGCAGCTCAACAAAGTCTGCAGGTAAGACAGCCTCTGGTCTTTATGTATAAGTTTAGTTTAGCCTTTTTCCGCTTTTGCTTTAATAGTATTGGGGTGCAAAGGTCACAAAGGTCATGTCATTGCTGAGCAATGGCATGACTTCAAGTATGCCAACAAAGCGGGATGATGCCCAGATATCGAGATTGCCTCTCTTAGGAGGGAGCTGGAGTCCTCAAAGAAGAGGGAGGAGGAGCTCAAGGAGGAGCATGCCAAGCGCGTAGCCCAACTAGAGAGTTGGTGTGATTATGGCAACCAAGAGCGGGCGCACAAAGGCATGCGGTACCGGTGGGAGCAGGCCTGCCTTCTTGATGTTGCGAAGCAACGCTTCCTTCAGCAGAAGCAATGCTGGAAGCCAAGCAGCTTGAAAGTGCTGTCTTGAAGGAGTCCCTCCTTTCCTGGAGGAAGAAACCAAAGCCGCCCTTGCAAAGTGGCGAAGGCCCAAGTTGAGCAGGCAGAGGCCGCACCGAGGAGGCGAGGAGCCAAGCTACTGTCCAGGCTCAACTGGCGGAGAAGAAGGTGGAGGAGGGCAGGCTTGCTGCTGAGGTTGCCCTGAAGGCACGCCTGGAGGTCGCCACTGACCTGGAAAAGGCAATGGCCTCAGTGTGGGAGATGGAGAAGGCTCTGGGCCTTCCCCCCTTTGAAGGTGAGGATCCTGAGTCCTCTTCCTCCATTAAGGTGCCTATCCCTGAGCGGATGCCTCGACTGGTGGAGAAGCTTGGTGAGATCCAAGCCCTGGGCGAAGCAGGGGCGCAGGCCTATGAGGAAGGCTGGCTGCGATGCCGCTTCCAAGTGGAGAAGGCGTTTCCAGCTCTAAGTCTTGGGATCCTGGATGCTGCCAACACCAATGAGCCAACGGTAGAGGCGCTGCTTCAGTGGGGGGAGCAGGGAAGGAAGATGGGCGATGCCTGGTACGCCCTTCTGGACTAGGGTGGAGGCTCCAACATGTGGATGCCCCCCCTATTTTGTTTAAAGACCTGAATTCAGACACTTTTTGGGAACAATAGATGAAGTGAAAACTTCCTTTTTCCTTCACTGTTTTGTAGATTCGCTTTAACTCGCGATAGCCTTGTAGGGTACGTTAGCTTAGTTTAATAACCATAGGCTAAGTCCTGTCTCATGGAGAGATGTCCTTCTGGGGTCCGCAAAGGCGAAGCCACAGGGACTATGTATTATGGAGCTGGAGATTTAGTCTTAAGTTTATAGTGACGAGGCACTTTAAGATCCGCAACGGCGGAGCCACATGAGTCATTCCAAATGACTTGTGGGTTTACTTGTTGAGCTCCTTTCTTAGGCAACTGTTCGCAACGGCGGAGCCACATGAGTCATTCCAGATGACTTGTGGGTTTACTTAAGCCCTTGGGTAGTGGACGGTGTACCAAGTAGAAGTTCCCTGTAGTTTGCTCATCATTTATACGATAAGTATTCAGTAAAAAGGTTCGGTTTACCTGGAGTCTGGAGTCGCGCGTTTGGCGAAGGCGAGAGGACGCTTGTTGAGACAAGTGGAGAACCATCTCGAGGTTCTGGGGTAAGACCCGCAGCGCAAGGGGATTACCCTTGGGACGGGCGAGTTGAAGGTTGGTTGGGAATGGGACCCGCAACCATCTGTGTGGAGAAGTCCGAGCGGAAGGTCTGCTGCGGCGTGCGAGGACGACTTACGCATAGACCTTCCTGAAGGAGCCAAAAGGGGGTTACCCTTCCGCAGCGCAAGGGGATTACCCTTGGGGCGGGGCGAGTTGAAGGTCGGTTGGGGAATGAGACCCGCAACCACCTGTGTGGAGAAGTCCGAGCGGAAGGTCTGCTGCGGCGTGCGAGGACGACTTACACATAGACCTTCCTGAAGGAGCCAAAAGGGGGTTACCCTTCCGCAGCGCAAGGGGGTTACCCTTGGGGCGGGGCGAGTTGAAGGTCGGTTGGGGAATGAGACCCGCAACCACCTGTGTGGAGAAGTCCGAGCGGAAGGTCTGCTGCGGCGTGCGAGGACGACTTACACATAGACCTTCCTGAAGGAGCCAAAAGGGGGTTACCCTTCCGCAGCGCAAGGGGGTTACCCTTGGGGCGGGGCGAGTTGAAGGTCGGTTGGGGAATGAGACCCGCAACCACCTGTGTGGAGAAGTCCGAGCGGAAGGTCTGCTGTGGCGTGCGAGGACGACTTACGCATAGACCTTCCTGAAGGAGCCAAAAGGGGGTTACCCTTCCGCAGCGCAAGGGGATTACCCTTGGGGCGGGGCGAGTTGAAGGTCGGTTGGGGAATGAGACCCGCAACCACCTGTGTGGAGAAGTCCGAGCGGAAGGTCTGCTGCGGCGTGCGAGGACGACTTACACATAGACCTTCCTGAAGGAGCCAAAAGGGGGTCACCCTTCCGCAGCGCAAGGGGGTTACCCTTGGGGCGGGGCGAGTTGAAGGTCAGTTGGGGAATGAGACCCGCAACCACCTGTGTGGAGAAGTCCGAGCGGAAGGTCTGCTGCGGCGTGCGAGGACGACTTACACATAGACCTTCCTGAAGGAGCCAAAAGGGGGTTACCCTTCCGCAGCGCAAGGGGGTTACCCTTGGGGCGGGGCGAGTTGAAGGTCAGTTGGGGAATGAGACCCGCAACCACCTGTGTGGAGAAGTCCGAGCGGAAGGTCTGCTGCGGCGTGCGAGGACGACTTACACATAGACCTTCCTGAAGGAGCCAAAAGGGGGTTACCCTTCCGCAGCGCAAGGGGGTTACCCTTGGGGCGGGGCGAGTTGAAGGTCAGTTGGGGAATGGGACCCGCAACCACCTGTGTGGAGAAGTCCGAGCGGAAGGTCTGCTGCGGCGTGCGAGGACGACTTACGCATAGACCTTCCTGAAGGAGCCAAAAGGGGGTTACCCTTCCGCAGCGCAAGGGGGTTACCCTTGGGGCGGGGCGAGTTGAAGGTCAGTTGGGGAATGAGACCCGCAACCACCTGTGTGGAGAAGTGAGACCTGACAAGGTCTGATGCCATAACTCGTGCAGCAGCCCGTCGACCGGCCGGCACAGAGGGCGGTGGAGAGGGCATTCGAAATGCCGTGTAAGCTGTCAGACAGGAGGAAATACATATGTATTTTATTGAATTCGTGAGACTAAGGACTTACACGTAATATGGGCGCAAGTCATCCGCATGAAAGTTGCGGGGGAGCAGACGACCATCATGGTCTTGTAGTTCATAGACTCCTGGGCGGACTTGTTTATGAACAATATAAGGCCCGTCCCGCTTGGGTCGCAGGACACCCCGCTTGGGGTCGCGAGCGGTGAGGGCCGATTTAAGTAAGCCAAGGCCTCCTTGGTTCAGTACCATGGGTTTGACCCGGGAACTAAGATGAAGACAGAGCCTCTCTTTGACGGCAGTCATGCGAAGGCGAGCACCTTCGCGCAATTCTTCAATTACGTCGAGTTTGGCACGGAGCCCTTGAGCATTGGCTTCGTCAGTGAAGTTGATCATACGGATTGTAGGGAGATCTACCTCAATAGGTAGGAGCGCATCTGCGCCGTATACTAGAGAGAAAGGCGTCTCTCCCGTGGGGTTCGCGTTGTGGTGCGATAGTCCCATAAGACACTTGGGAGTTCATCTACCCAGCGCCCTTGGCCCCATCCAGCGCTTGAGGCCTTCCTTGAGGGTTCGGTTGGTGACCTCAACCTGCCCATTAGATCGGGGTGTGCCACCGGGCAAAAAGCATGCGGACATTATTGTCCCGTGCCCATTGTTGGACACCGTGATCGGCGAATCGAGTGCCATTATCTCGTAATAATAGCACGAGGGCTGCCAGATCGGCAGACAAGATTCTTCCAAAGAAACTTGATAATCTTGGCGGAAGTGATGGAGACCAGGGTTCTACCTCGACCCATTTAGAAAAATAATCAACCGCTACAACACAGAGCGGTATGCGACTGAGCGGTCGGCATTGGACCAATGAGGTCGAGGCCCCACAGGGCGAAAGGCACTGGATTTGTCAGTGCTGGAGATTCCGTGGATGGTAGCCGCTGGATGCGAGAATTGATTTGGCACTGGTGGCACGCTTTGACCAAAGGCAGCGCGTCCTTTTCAAGGTAGGCCAAGAGTATCCTTGACGGAGGGCTTTGTGGGCAAGCGCCTCCGCAGCGATGTGAGCGCCACAATTGCCTTGGTGGAGAGTGTCCAAGACAGAGCGTCCTCAAGGGTGCTAAGGCACCGTTGTAGGGCGCCGCAAACCCGCGATGCCATAATTGGTCATCAATGAGGACGAAGCGGAGGGCTTGCTTGCGAACCTGGGATCTGTGGTGCTGGCCTTTAGCGCAGCAATGATAGGGTTTCTCCAGCCTCAGGATCGGATCTGCGTTGCTAGAGAGGCAATATCAATACCTTCCGTGATGGAAGGACCGGCCGAGTGGCTGTGGTAGAGGGAGTCTTTCCTTTGATAGCACGTCTGCTGTAGTGTTCTCGAACGAGGAACATGTATAAAGATGACTTCTTCAAAGTCGGTTCGTAGGGTGTTTACCAACTTAAGGTATTTGATCGTGGTGGCGTCCTTGCACTCGGCGCACCCTTGAACTCCGGTGAATCACCACCGCGAGTCATCAGTGACATGGAGGCGGCGAATGCCTGCCCTTGTGGCGAGTTTCAGCCCGGCTACGAGGGCCTCATATTCTCGCAACATTGTTAGTTACTTGAAATTGAAAAGAGACACGAAGGAATACTTCCATACCTAGGGGTCCACGTAGATACACACCCCCTGCGGGGGATTCGAGTTTGGATGAGCCATCCACAAATAAGTCCCATTCGGGAGGAGTGGGACGAGGAGTGGGGCCCTGCTCAGGGGCCGAGAGTACATCAGCATTTGAGAATTCCGCAATAAAGTCGGCGAGGGCCTGGCCCTTAATTGCCTTTCTGGGCTCATAATTGATGTTAAAGCCGCCAAGCTCGATGCACCACTTGGCGAGGCGCCCTGAATGTTCAGGGCGCCCGAGGATGTCCTGAATTGGCAAGTCCGCTCGACTATAATAGTGTGCCCTTGGAAATAGGGCTTGAGCTTCCTTGCTGCATATACAAGGGACAATATAGCCTTTTGGAGGGGAGGATACCTTGTTTCTGTATCTTGGAGAGTGTGGCTGGTGTAATAGACCGGCCATTGCTTGGCGGCTTCTTCCTTAATAAGGACAGGTTTACACTTCTTTCCGAGGTGGCGAGGTAAAGGACCAGGTCATCGCCGGCCTAGGGCACTTGAGTGCCGGTAGTTCTTGCAGTGTCGCTTTATGGAGGCATATGCCTCCCGACACTCCTCCGTCCATTTGCAAGCTTTTTCTTGCGAATCTGATCGAAGAAAGGTTTGCAGCGATCACTTAGTTTAGAGACTAATCGTCCCAAGTCCACTAGCTTTCATGCTAGCTGTTGGACTTCCTTGATCCCCCTAGGGGTGAGCAAGGTGGTGATTGCTTCAATCTTTTTGGGATTTGCATGGATTCCTCCTATTGAGATTTGGTATCCCAGGAACTTCCCTTCGCCCACGCCGAAGATACACTTCTTTGGATTTAATCGCATATTGTATTTGCGGAAGTTGTCGAATGTTTCCCTCAAGTCTGTGAGATGGGTTGGGACGGCCTTGCTTTTGACCACAATGTCATCTACATAGGCTTCAAGATTTCGGCCAATCTGGCCTGCGAAGACTTGATTTACAAGCCTTTGGAAGGTAGCCCCCGCATTTTTTAAGCCGAAGGGCATTCTGATATAATGATATACGGCTTCGCCAGTAGTAAAGGCGGTTTTTACCGCGTCCTCCGGGTCCATAAAGACTTGGTGGTACCCGCTATAGGCATCAAGAAAAGAAAAGACCGAGTGATGAACGGTTGAATCAACCAGTTGGTCAATGGATGGTAAAGGATAGGGGTCCCTTGGGCAGGCCCTATTAACCCCCTTGTAGTCCACGCAAAGTCGCCACTGACCGCCCTCTTTATCGGCGAGGACAATATTCGCAACCCATTCAGAGTAGTGAACTTCCTTGATTATATTTGCCTTAAGCAATTTCTGCACTTCGCCATGCATAAAGTCCTTACGGTCAAGGGCCATGCCCCTTGTTTTCTGTCTAACCGGCTAAAGCCGGGAGTACACTTAACTTGTGAGAAATAACAGCAGGATCAACTCCTGGTAGGTCCTCGGGCTCCATGCGAAGACATCACCGTTGGCATGGAGGAGGTGGATGAGCGCTTGCTGGTCTTTTTCCTCGAGGTCCTTTCCCACCCGAAACTTCTTCCCGGAGAGATCTCAACTTCTTCAAGGCTCCGGACAAGTCGAGCAGCTTCGCCACGTGACCAGCTTCCTCTGCGGGTGCCTTCCTCTTAGGCTCGGATGGCCGGGAAGCTGCGGGGCCCGGCGAGGGCAGAGACATAATTGCCTCCGCCACATTCTCGCTGACAAATATATAGGCATCCCCACCGCAGGTGAAAAACTAGAGTCGTGGTTCGCACATCACAGCGGACATGGAACTCGGTTTGAGTATGTCGCCCGATGATGGCGTTATATGGCGTAGGGAGATCCAGACAATAAAGTCCACATAGCTCGAATGACATACCCGCTTCTTCTCCTTGGTGGTTCCCATCATCATGTAGGGCAGGTGATCGACCCTGTGGTTGGGATTTCATCCCGTCCTATTCCAAGGTGGCCCCTTCGCTGGATGATTTTGTTACAAATGATCCTTTGCCTCATCCAGAGTGTGCTTGTAGATTACGTTGGCATTTGCCCCCGTATCCATGTAGATTCTATCGACGCCCCAGCCCGCTATACGGGCAAAGTGATAACCAAGGGGTCAGCGTGCGGTATTGCCACGAGGTGCCATCGCTGCGATGCAAAAACCGAGTAGAGGAGTGGTCTATCTCGGTAGATCTGCCTCATATGACGGCGTCTTGCCGAAGCGCCTTCACACCGTGTGATTACGCCGATATGTCCCCTTGCCGGGGGACTGAACCAGATTCTCCCGACTGGGTTTTGCTGGGAGCGCCCCGCCGGCGGTCCTCGGCCGGCGCCTTCACGGTCACCTTCTCTTCTACGGTCCTCGGTTTGGAGCAAGTACTCCCGAGCTTGCCTTGAGCCAGCATTTCTCCAATCATACGCTTGAGCTCAAAACAGTCCTCGTGTCGTGACCTTTGTCACGGTGGTAGCGGCAAAACTTGTTGCTTTGCCTTGTTATTTCCTGGGAGAGGGGGCGAGGCCAAGTGGGGACCGCCCTCTTCTGTTCCAAGGCATGGAGGATGTTGGTTCGAGATTCCCTCAGTGGGGGAAGAGAAATGTATGCCCTTTCCCTACTGGGGGGCGTGGGGTACTGCCTTTGAGACCTAGGGTCCGGCCGCGGGGTTGCCCTTGGCGTCCGCCGTGGCGGCTCGCGAGTGGTCGAGTGACCTCTTCCGTATTCATGAACCGTGACGCTGTACTTAAGAATTGTTCCATGTTGGTGGGCGGGTTAGTGTGGACATCCACAAAGAAAAGGGACTCAGGCGGAGGCCTTGGATAGCTGCAAGCAGGCGAGCTTCTTCTCCCAGGTTAGGGACCTGGATAGACTCGGCCTGGAAGCGTTGAATATATTCTCTGAGGGGCTCATCCTTTTTCTGTCGTATCTTAAGAAGGTGCCCTGCCGTTTTAGGAGGTGGCTTGGATACCACAAAATGGTTGGAGAAATTGCGGGATAGCTCCTCGAAGGAATCAAACCGTTTGTCCCGGAGAGTGGTGTACCGGGCAGGCGGCCCCAGAAGTGTGGAGCTGAAAGCTCTACAGAGCGTGTTGTCGTCCGCCCTTGCTATTGCCATTGCGGAAACGTAACGCTGGAGATGAATATCGTGGTCCGACAGGCCATCATAAGCATCCAGCTTAGGCCGACGAAATCGGTCCTAAGAGGGGTTTCTAAAACCCTCTCGAGTAAAAGGTTGGGTCCAGAGGTGGTCCGCACTCCATCCTCGGAGATATTATGGACACCGGCCCTTTCATCTCTTTTTCCACTTCCTCTAATCGCCTAGTAAGCGCGATAAGTAATGACGAAGAAGGATCGGGGTTACTTACTTGCCGAGGAGGAGTAGCCGGGCGTTGTGCTGATTAGTCCGCAGCGTTCCAACGCTATCCAGAACGCCCCGAAGAGTGGTGGCGAGAGTTTCACGTAAGTTGAAAGCAACCGCCTCAGTGATCGTTTGCAGGACGGCCGGATCTAGGTCCGTTGGAGGGGTGTTTGGAGGTGGAGTGTTTCGCTCCTGAGGCATGTTACGGGCAACGTGGGAGGAGCTTTCCTCTGTTGAGTGAATAGAGAGTTCTCCCCGTTGTGGGGGAACGTGGTTCGGGGATGGCTCCGATGGTTGGTCATTGTTCGTACTTGCCCCGGGAGGATTCCTCCTCCCCTGACGACTGTTCCTGTTGGCACTCCGGGTGGTTGGCATGACTTATTGCTTGTGGTTTGTAATATGGGTTTATAGCAAGAACTTTCGTTCCCACAGACGGCGCCAAACTGATAGTCACGTTCCTAAAGAAGGTCCGGACTCTCAGTTGATATGGTGGAGAAGATGATGTTCTTGAGACTCCAAGCTTGCTGTTCAGAGTTATCTGTAAAAGATAGGAAGAATACTCAGAAGTAGCAAGAGGGGAGTGGGGGGGGCGTGTAGTAGCTTACCCGATTTAGGGTGGACATCACCCTATTTATAGAGTGATGCCAGAGAAGAGCCTCCCCGCTTGAAGCCCTTAGACAGTTGTTTGAGATAAGTCTCGTGTCGATCGATTGGAGATAAGGCGGCTGTGATGATGAAGATCTCAGCAAACCGCCTTAGGTGATTCACTTGTCGAGAATGTCCGCGTATAAATCTGGTGAAGATCTCCTGTGCTCGTGTTGCCCTCCTTATTGGCCGGTTGATGTCAGACGACCAAGTGGTCAATCTCCAAGTGGAGCAAGTGGCGGGCGAAGGCCTGTAAGGGCGAAGGCCCATAGGGGCGAAGGCCCCAAATAGAATATAGCCAAATAAGGGGTGAGGGTTGCACGAACCTGGGTACCAAGGCCTTATCTGGGCGGGGCCAGTATAGGCGGGAGACTGGGAGTAAGACCCATGGAGGCGAGGGAGATCGCGAGGGTTCGCCCTTAGACCGCGAGGGGGGCCCGCGCAGGCTCTAGAAACGCAAGGGTGAGTATGAGACGTCGCCCCTGCGAGTCTGGAGGCCCGCGAGGGCAGGACCTCGCGTAGGCGATACTGGAGACCACAAGGATGAGATCTTGCGAAGGCGATACTGGAGACCACAAGGATGAGACCTTGCGAAGGCGATACTGGAGACCACAAGGATGAGACCTTGCGAAGGCGATACTGGAGACCACAAGGATGAGACCTCTCCCAAGGTCTCGTATGATTCTGATAAAACGCGAGGGCGCGATTGCTTGGGTAGTGTACCAGGAGGAAGAGAAAAATACGCCTTCTCCCTACTGGGGGGCGTAGGGTACTGCCTTTGAGACCTGGGGTCTGGTCACGAGGGTTGTCCCTTAGCGTCCGCCACGGCGACTCTGGCAAGTGGCCGAGTGACCTCTTCCCTATTCATAAATCGAGACGCCGTGCTCAAGAATTGTTCCATATTTGTAGGGGGGTTGGTGTGGACATCCACAAAGAAAAGAGTCTCCCAACGGAGGCCCTGGATAGCTGCAAGGCATTTCGAGCTTCCTCTCCCAGATTAGGGACTTGGATAGACTCAGCCTGAAAGCGTTGAATATACTCCCGGAGTGGTTCATCCTTTTTCTGCCGTATTTTAAGAAGATGTCCCGCCGTCTTAGGGGGAGGTTTTGACACCACAAAGTGGTTGGAGAAGTTGCGGGAGAGTTCCTCAAAGGAATCAAACCGCTTATCACGAAGGGTGGTATACCAGTTGGCAGCAGCCCCAGTAAGTGTGGAGCTGAAAGCTCGGCGAGCGTGTTGTCGTCCGCCCTTGCGATTGCCATCGCGGAAACATAACGCTGGAGGTGAATATCAGGGTCTGAAAGACCATCATCAGCATCCAGCTTAGGCTGGCAGAATTGATCTGGGAGAGAGGTTTCTAAGACCCGCTGAGTGAAGGGTTGGGTCCAGAGGTGGTCCAGACCCATCCTGGCGGTATTATGAACACTAGCCCTTTCATCCCTTTTTTCCACTTCCTCTAATCGTCAAGTAAGTGCGATAAGTAATGGCGAAGAAGGGTCGGGATTACTTACTTGTTGAGGAGGAGTAGCTGGGCGTTCAGCTGATTAGTCCGTAGCGTTCCCACGCTATCCGAGAATGCCCGAAGAGTGGTGGCGAGTGTTTCACGTAAGTTGAAAGCAACCGCCTCGTGGATTGTTGCAGAACGGCCGGATCAAGGCTCGTTAGAGGGGTGTTCAAAGGTGGAATGTTACGTTCCTGGGGCACGTTACGATTAACGTGGGAGGAGCTTTCCTCCGTCGAGTGGACAGAGAGTTCTCCCCGTTGTGGGGGAACATTGCTCGGAGATGGCTCCGATGGCGGATCATTGTTCGTATTTGTCTCGGGGAGATTCCTCCTTCCCTGACGACTGTTCCTGTTTGCACTCCGGGTGGTTGGCATGACTTGCTACTTGTGGTTTGTAATATGGGTTTATGGTAAGAATTTTTCGTTCCCACAGACGGCGCCAAACTGATAGTCTCGTTCCTAAGGAAGGCCCGGACTCCCAGTTGATGTGGTGGAGAAGATGATGTTCTTGAAGCTCCAAGCTTACTTGTTATGAGTAATATGTAAAAGATAGAGAGAATACTCAGAAGTAGCAAGAGAGGAGAGGTCGCGGCGTGTAGTAGCTTACCCAATTTAGGGTGGACATCACCCTATTTATAGAGTGATGCCAGGAGAAGAGCCTCCCCCAGTTGAAGCCCTTAGACAGGCTGTTGAGATAAGTCTGTGTCAGACTGATTGGAGATAAGGCGGCTGTGATGATGAAGATCTCAGCAAACCGCCTTAGGTGATTCGTTTGTCAGAGAATGTCTGGCGTATGAATCTGGTGAAGATCTCCCAGGCTCGTGCTGCCCTCCTTATTTGCCGGTTGATGTGAGACGACCAAGTGTTCTATCTCCAAGTGGAGCAATTGGCGGGCGAAGGCCTTGTAGGGCGAAGGCCCAGATAGAATATAGCCAAATAAGGAGTGAGGGTTGCACGAACCTGGGTACAAGGGCCTTATCTGGGCGGGGCCAGTATAGGCAGGAGACTGGGAGTAAGACCCATGGAGGTGAAAGAGATCGCGAGGGCTTGCCCTAAGACCGCGAGGGTGGCCCGCGAAGGCCTTAGAAACGCAAGGGTGAGTATGAGACGTCGCCCATGCGAGACTTGAGGTCCGCGAGGGCAGGACCCCGCGTAGGTGAGGCTGGAGACCATAAGGATGAGATTTCCTCAAAGGCCTTGTACGATTATAATATGACGCGAGGGCGCGTTTGCTTGGGTAGCGTACCACAGTGTGTGTTTAGGAGTATTGCCTTGCGTAGCAAGCATACTCGGATATAGACTGAGGCTAGGTTTGGAAGAGGGGAGTGCCCTGATGATGCCGACCTAGTTCCGTGGTATAGACATTGTTTGTGCAGAAACCGATTGGGATTCTGATATACCTATGATGGTTATCGATGAATTTACTGGGATTCCGATATACCTATGATGGTTATCGATGATTCGTATTGATTGACCGATGGGGGTCGCTCCCCCGAGCTGGTACCATGCTCTACCGACCGTTTGTGACCGATATGCCTTGGCTGGGCCAAGGGCATTACCGTTTCGATTGTGTATTGATTGTGATTGTGATTGACCGATTGCATTGCATATGATTGGTTGTGTATAGAATTTTCTTCCATTATATTTATATTTTCCCTTTCTTTTCTTCTTTTCTTTTTCTTAATTCATGAAAATGGGACACTTGTCCCATTTAATCTCATGTAGCCGCCTCTCTCTCTTGTCCTCTTTCAATCATGTGCAAATTTTTCTTTTATACACTTTAACCCCCAAACTTTCAAAAGTTGCAATTTAGTCCATCCGCAACTTCCAAACCGTAGCTCCGAACGGAACAAAATCTGAACACCACCCTCGGGACATCATATCACACACAAATCATGCTTCACATGTTTAATTATAAGTCCCGAGTGTCATACCGCGCCAGCTTAACCCAAGCAAATCCTGACGTGTGCGCTTACTAGCTCAACCGAGTATCCCGTCATGAGTGCTTGGCTCTGTTATCATTACAATACTCATCTCGAGTCATTTCACACCACACACCATTGTCGTCACAAATTATACATCCCGAGCCCTGAGTTTTTCATCCCGAACCCCGGGTGTCGCCCGGGAACGAACATCCAGACCCCGAGAAATATTTTCTACGGAAAGGTGCGGATTGCTCGTACGACCCCAAATATGCTGATAATTTGCTTTTATGAGATCCCGATAACACTCCCGAGCTTACTGATCGACAGAAAATTTATCCCGCGCCCGGAAAATTATTTTTCGCGGAAAGGTGTGGGGGACTCGTGCGACCTTAAATATAAAAGCATTCCCAAAAGTAATACTCAGAAAAGATCCAGGAGCTGTCTGATCAACAGAAAACATGCCCCGCATGTTTGAAACGGAGCCCCGGAATACAAAAGTCACTACCCGCTCGGGGTGACTGTAACAATTTTGGTGAGATATATGCTTCTTGTGCTAAGGGTGGCCGAAATGGCTACTACATATTTGACGGCTTCTTGTTTAAGGTTAAAAGGCTATGCATACCAAGGAGTTCCATGAGAGAAGTCATCACTAAAGAAGCACATGGTGGCGGCCTAATGGGCCATTTTGGTGTCCAAAAGACACTAGAGACTTTGAAGGAAAAATTCTATTGGCCGGACATGAAGAAAGATGTCACAAGGATGTGTGCAAGGTGCATCACTTGTCACAAAGCAAAAGTCACTCTCCAACCGAAACGGAAGTACACTCCTCTTCCTTCTCCTACTCTCCCTTGGGTTGACATTAGCATGGACTTTGTTAGTGGTTTGCCTACAACCTCACATGGACATGATGCTATTTTTGTGGTTGTTGATAGATTCTCTAAAATAGCACATTTTATTCCATGTCATAAGAGTGATGATGCATCTAAAGTGGTCGAATTGTTTTTCAAGCATGTTGTTAAATATCATGGACTTCCTAGGTCAATTGTGAGTGATAGGGATTCTAGGTTTCTTGGACATTTTTGGAGGACCTTGTGGTCTCGGTTAGGAACTAGCTTAATGTATTCTACATCTAGTCATCCACAAACCGATGGTCAAACCGAGGTTACTAATAGAACCCTAATCACTATCTTGAGAACCATACTTAGGAAGAATGGGAGAAATGTTTGCACATGTTGAGTTTGCTTATAACAGTGCATACCATTCTTCCACCTCATTTAGTCCATTTGAAGTTGTGTATGGTTTTAATCCTTTAACCCCTTTGGACTTGATTGCTTTAAATCATGATCAAATTGATGTAAGTGGTCAAAAGAAAGCTCAACAAATGAAAGACTTGCATGCTAAGGTTCATGAACAACTTAACAAGATTAATGAAGCTTATGCAAAAAGGGTAAATAAAGGCAAGAAGTTTCGGACTTTTGAGGTAGGGGATTGGGTTTGGTTGCACCTTAGGAAAGAAAGGTTTCCACAAGCTAGGAAGAAGAAACTTTCACCTAGAGGAGATGGACCTTTTCAAATCACAAAGAAGATCAATGATAATGCATATGTTCTTGACTTGCCATGTGATGGAACATTTAATGTTCATGCAACATTTAATGTTTGTGATTTACTTCCTTTTGAAGGTGATATGGACGAACTAAATCCGAGGTCGGATTCTTTCCAAGGGGGAGGGAATGATGTGGACATCCACCCAACTTCCACACAAGAGACTCCAAGTCCCTTCCAAGGCCTCAATGGACCCATGACACGGTCTAGGTTAAAGAAGGTGCAAGAGAAACTCCAAGCTTTTATGAAGATCATGGCACAAGGTGAGGAGCGGAATGAAGATCAAGATCAAGACATGGGAATCCAAGTGGAAGGGCCTCCCAAAGCCATGGACACCATCACACTCACCACCCTTGGACCCGAGGATGAGCCCACGCGCCCCACGCGCCTAGGAGGTTCTCCCACGCGCCCCATGCGCCCACCCCTCTTCCCGGACCCGGCTCCACCACCTTTGGGATGTTGCACCACCTTTCCAAGCCTTAGGGACGCCGAGAGGTGAAGGCCACGCGCCGGACATCGCCCCCAAGCGCGCGCACGCGCCACCTTCATCTCCACACGCGCCGCCGGCTAGCCCACGCGCCTCCAAGGTTGGGACGGCCCAATTTCAAGTCCACAATCTGAAATTTGAACTTGTTGACTTAAACTTAAATGTTATTTATGTTATTTAGGAAATAGGAGGGAAAGTGAGTTAGTGGAGATCCTTACTCACTAGTTTGAAGTAATGGTTGGTCCTTACCCTCCATTACCAAAAATGGTGGAATCCTCCCACTCTCCCTCACCATTTTAGGTAGTATCATCATGCCTTTTGCTTTATGCATGAAAATGGTAGGAAGAGTTAAGGGGTTGTTACCAAAAGTGTTAGCCACACTTTGGGTAATAACCTCCACTACCACCATCCCATGTATTTAGGTTAGCAACTCACATTTCAGCCATTTAGAACTCATATTGCCGAAAATATTGACTCCAATTTGAGAGCATTTTGGCTGGTTTCTCACTTCTTCAATCCATTCCCTTGTTCCATAATTTTGGTTCAAGAATCATATCTAGTATTGCTTAATCAAGTAGTTGAGAGGTGCTAGATCCATCTTCTTCCCTTGGCATTCCAAGCATTGCTTCATCTTGTAGTGAAGAGGTTCTTGGTTAGGCCGAAAGTATCATCTTGTTTATTGTTCATATTCCAAGCTAGATCCTTTCAAGTATTGATCATTTCCATGATCACAACAGGATATGTCACCCCGATCACGTTGAACCAAGGTGAAGTCTTGGGACGAAGTAGGAGATTCCCGGATCCCTAACTCCCCCAAATCACCCTGAATGATACCCAAGTGGGAGAGGACCCCTTGGGTTATCAGCCTCCAGTACAAAGGAAAGGGGAAGGCTTCTTTCGGCTCATCCTCGAACTAATGAACAAGACCCCTTGGTGTCGTCCTTCTTCAACAAGCACAAAGGGTTCTGAACGTCCATCAAACAATCAAACAATCCAAAAAACATAGTCTAAATCCATCAAATCACATTGTTCTGTCAATTTTTCTCTCATGAATATCAAATCCACAATTAGAAAACATAAACTTTGATTTACACTTCCATTTGAAAATCAAACAATCTAAAAGAACATAGTCTAAATCCTTCATTTTTATTTTTAACATATTTTAATCACAAATGTTGCGGAAGATGTTGCGAAAGACAAAAACCTTCATAACCCACCGATGCCTCCACTTGCAAGGAACCTTGTTGTGTCAAGATTGAAAGAGGAGCCCAAGAAGGAGTTAGCAGTAAGACAAGACTCTGGACTGAGGCCCTGCTAGCTAGGCTTTCTTTCTTCTTTCTTTTGTGTACACACTTAAATGCCTTCTTCTAAGAACTGTACCAGGGACCTAGTTTAGTTTCCTTATAGTTTTTAATAGAATACTTTCCCTTGCCTCAAACTTTTAATTTTTTTTTTCAAAAAGGTCCTTGGTACAGTTCTTACAAGAAGGTGTTTAAGTGTGTACACAAAAGAAAGAGAAAGAAAGCCTAGCTAGCAGGGCCTCAGTCCAGAGTCCTGTCTTACTGCTAACTCCTTCTTGGGCTCCTCTTTCAGTCTTGACATAGCAAGGTTTCTTGCAAGTTCAATACGAGGGTCATGAGTATAGGTTCCAGAAATCACAGGTAACTTGTAAAAGAAGAAACATAGTAGGATTTAGGTACTTATCAGAGTTGGCGAGCCAGCTCCGCTTGGAAGGAGAGCCTTCTTTACAAGAAAGACCATTTCTGATCTTCCTTCAAGCCAAACAACCTTCTTGGTCTTCTACTAGTACTTTCATCCTTTGTTTCCAGCTAAGGTTCATTCCCTTAATGTGTTACCTTAACATCTGATATTGACTTATTACAGGAAGGTCCTAGCATAAAAGGTAAGAAGATTCATAAGTTCTATCATTTAATAAGGATGGTAGCTCTCATTAAATAATTTGACATGTATAAAACTACTTATGTAATTTGTAAAAATATATAAACTACTAGATAAGAGAAATGCTTAGCTTTTGGGTTATGAACACTTTGCAAGCCTTTATCTTGAAACTCCAGCAGAGAGTGCAATAATATTTAAGGGCGAAGTCAACTAACTCACGTCATTTGAAAGTATCAAACTTCATCGGCCTTCTTCATTTGTCGTTGACCCGTCACCAGTGACGGAACCATGAATTTGAGGTTGGGCCGTCACGTCCGACTGATCTTAGGCCAACTTCCAACTATGGCTCCTTCGTCTTCTGAGAGTTCAGTTCAGTTACAGTCAATCGCAGCTCCTCACGCTCTTTCAGCTCGTTGCATCATCGATCTCTCGATGCCATAACATCGCTTATCCTTGACAATTCCAGTTCCTCTCCGCCTTGACAATGTAGTCGTTCCTCAATTTTCTCGCATCACTGCCTCCATCAGTCTCTTTCTCTATTGAAACACTTTCCATCCCTCCCTCGCACCATCGCCCTTACTTTCGATTCGATGAACCAATCCCCCCAAATCCCTTCTCTGTAACTGTAATCGATCTATCCTCCCTCGACATCATTGCTCCTAATTCGTCGGAATCGCTCCAGTCAAATCATCCCTCCCTCTCATCTCTGGTCGCTATCCTCGAATCAAACCCTTCAGCCCTCCTTTATCTCTCCAAATCAAAGCTGAAACCACATCATCCTCTCTCCCTGTGATCTAAAACCTA
Source organism: Stellera chamaejasme (assembly GCA_024586325.1). Classification (NCBI taxonomy): domain Eukaryota; kingdom Viridiplantae; phylum Streptophyta; class Magnoliopsida; order Malvales; family Thymelaeaceae; genus Stellera; species Stellera chamaejasme. The sequence goes on from CM044983.1 coordinate 36,454,186, forward strand.
CCTCTTATAAAATGAAACCCTTCTCCTGCTTGCTTTATCAATTTCCCTTCCCCATGTTTGTCGTGTCTAGCTTAGGAAGGTTACTTAGTGTCTAGGTATTTTAGGTTATTACAACTAGGTCCTAGGTTTATTTAAGTTATCAAATTAACCTAACTTGGCTAAAATTTTACACTTTGATCCTTTTTCTAATTAATTCAAGTTTTTTTATCTTTTCTAAGTTTACCCCAACGATCCTAATTCTTTCAATTTTACCCACTACTCTTCTATTTCTCTAATTCAGTCCTTATTCTTTTAATTCCTTCCAGTTAAGACATGTTCGGGAGGAAGGGTCATAACACATTTGGGGTGCAACAATCTTGCGGAAGACAAAAATCTTCATGTGGCATCTGTTCAGCCGGTGCCTACCACTCCAGGAGGAACTCTTTCGACGCCACATTGAGGATAATCAGAGCTGCCCTCTTTGCAATAATCCTTATGAAAATGAGGCTCATCTCTTTCTCTACAGCAGCAAAGTTAAGGATGTTTGGCACAATCAACATTTAGATTATATTATGGAGTCAGACACACATACCATTGCGGATTGGTTTGATTAGATGTGAGGCCGAGGAAGACAACATAACTGGGAGCATATTTTCATATCCTTCTAGATCATTTGGTTCTTTAGAAACAAGGTTGTGCATGATTGTGTTGGTTTTTTTTGTGGTGACAAAGGTGAAGAAGAGAGAACAAAGAAGAAGAAACCGTATGAAATCGGGAGAAACATTTTTGATTTATTGTGCTTACAACCTTAAGCTTATATAGGCTTATAACAAACCAGATCCTAGTTGATATAGGAATCTATCATAACATAAATCCTAATTCTAATAGTTGTATATAAAATCTAAAACTCCTAAACTTATCACTAATAATAAAAAAGTCCTAATTTAACTAAAACTCTATTTTATACACTTGATTTTTTCTCCTTCTTTCACATACAACTCCTTTGCTTTGTCTGACTTGTAGCGCAAGTCTCTTTTCTTCTCCACTTTGAGCAGCTTCAAAGTATCAACTCTAACACTCCTCCTTGCTTTGAAGCTGCTTATTCCTCAAAAGATATTTTTTTTCCTTTTCTTTTTCTTCACTTGCATCCCGACCAATTTTGTCTTCTGCAATTTTAACATACCTTCAACACTCTTCCATGTTTCTTGAGAAACATATACCTCAAAATAGCTCCTCATCGCGTACTTTCGCCGCCTTGACTTTGTTTTTTTGTGGCTTGATATGTTCTATGGTTCTGTTTCTGGTTCTTTCTCCACCACTTCCCAAAGATCTAAAGCCTCTAGGTAAGCTTGTATCTGGATGAACCACATCTGATAATTGGTTCCATCAAAGATGGGTGGAGACATGTTGTTGAATAAAGTATTCTCCATATATGTTGGTTTAGGGTTTATGTATCGTTCTTGGTCCCTCAAGATCAATATGCTCTGATACCACTTGTTGGTGTTTTTTGTGGTGACGAAGGTGAAGAACAGAGAACAAAGAAGAAGAAGCCGTATGAAACCGGGAGAAACTTTATTGATTTATTGTGCTTACAACCTTAAGCTTATATAGGCTTATAACAAACTAGATCTTAATTGATATAGGAATCCATCATAACATAAATCCTAATTCTAATAGTTGTAGATAAATCTGAAACTCCTAAACTTATCACTAATAATAAAAGGTCCTAATATAACTAAAACTCTATTTTATTCACTTGATTTTTTCTCCTTCTTTCACGTACAACTCCTTTGCTTAGTCTGACTTGTAGCGCAAATCTCTTTTCTTCTCCACTTTGAGCAGCTTCAAAGCATCAACTCTAATAGATTGCACTAATTTTGAAATTAATGTTGTTCTTTGGAAGATTCATAGATTAGAAAATGAAGCGAAATTAGCAGCTTTTCCACCCCAGATTCGAGCAGCAATAAGCTTGATGGCAGCACTAAGCTTGAGAAGATTGAACCGATTCAGCCAAGCGAACATCAAGTTTGAGATTGACACATCTTCCGTGGTGCATACGATAAATGGTGGCCATCCTTGCCGCTCAAAGGCCTGGACACACATCTCCTCTGCCAGATGCCTTCTAGCAAACTTCAATGCGTGGAAAGTTATTCGTTATACATATAGAGAAGGAAATGAAGTTGCTCACGAACTGGCTAGACGAGCTCTTTCCATGGAAAATCCAATTGTTTGGTTGATGTTTACCTGTATTTTATTCAAAACTTATTGTAATTGGTCTCTTTCTCGACTTCTTTTCTACCTCTATTCTCCCTCTCTCTCCCTTCATATCCCCTAGTGGCCTCTCAGAGTTTCTACCTGGTATCTTCTCCATTGTTCTTCTAGGATTATAGCAAATCCAGGCCTAGGTAGTTTTTCTCTTTTTTTCCGTTTCAAAAATGAGGAAGAGACAACTTCTGGGAACCTCACATTGGGAATCTCTTTTCCTATAAAAAAATCACCAAATAGTATATTTAGGAATTTGTTTTAGAGATTGGGTTGGGTTGAGTTTAATTACTTGGACTTCTTTTGTATGTATAAGGGATATAGTATAGTTTATTTAGGCTAGCTTTATGGAAAATATTAGATTCAATACCGAAACTAACCTAATATACACTATACTATATCTTTATAAAAATTTTGGGATGGTGGACACAATCCCCTGTCCCTCAATAACTCCGCCAGTGGGGCCATTGCTCTACATTAAATAGTTAAAGGCAAATAATGGAGTTACCCTAAAACAAACAAACAAAATATGGATGAGTACTATTCATCAATGGTACCACTTCCATAAATAGAAAGAGTAGTAATGAGCAAGTGAAAAAACAGAAAACACCACTAGGACAGCTGCCCCTCGAAGAGGTCCGATAATGCTCTTTCTAAGTAAAACTAGAAAAGAAAATTGCATGCCTTTCAAAGAAAAGTGAAAAAAGAGAAAGGTCTAAACTATTTGGTTTTAGAATAACTTCCAAGTTTTCTATTCCTAAATCTTATATGATGTTTGGTTTTAGATAGTAACCAAGAGGGGGATGGGTGAAATGGTTTGCGGCCTTAAAAACTTTTTACAAAGGAGAACAAAAAACTAAAGCGACATCAACATGTTGAAGCACAAAAACAATTTGTAAAGCGAAGTATAAAAGGTTCAATGCGTTGAAGAGAGTAGGGCAAGAGTAAAGTGCACACCATGATTTATATAGATTTGCTTCACTGACCTATGTCATCTCCTCAATTACACAACTTGAGATTTTAATTCACTAAGAAGTTTGGCGAAACACACAAGTATTACACAATTACACCTAAGGCACAGGACTTTTATGCTTGTTTGTCTCACAGGACTTTTACAAATACCTGACTAGCAGAACTTTCTCAAATGTCTGTCACACAGGACTTAACACAGGTGTCTGACTAACTTGACTTAAACACGGTATTGTCTAACAGGGATTTATCAAAACGTTCATTAACGGTACTTTATCAACAATTCCAGTTCCTTGGGAATTACTTATCTTTTTAATGTTAAAGAATTGGTCTCACAACACTAAGAGGATGAGTTGATCTCTATTTTAAGCACGTTTGAAAAACCGTTTAAAATACTTAGTCACAAAGGACTAGATCTTGATAACACATTTTTCAAAAACATTTCGAAAATATGAAGAAAGCTTAAAATCTTAGATGAAAACTTGTAGAACAATAGCTTGCTCTTGAAGATGATGTATAGAATGGTAGAGAGGAGAGATCAAGTTGTGAATGAGTAATTTGCAATGCTTGTGACTCTTCCTTCTCCTTTTATATCCTTCACTTGGTTGCGTTGCTTGGAAAAGATTCTCTAAATTGATCCATCTGCATATTCTTGATTTCTCTAATGAGGATTTCATTGAGGATCCCAAGATATTGAGCTTCTAGAAGGTTCATTGAGGATTTCATCGAAAGGCTTTGGTGCTTAGTTGTGCATATCGGTGGAGCATCAATATGTTGTGATTGCTTGCCAAAACGGTTCTTTACTGACTCATTTGCTTTCCTTAATCATGTTGGAATTGCATGAATTGAAGGATTCATTTAATCTATTTAATTTCCTCCCAATTCTTGCAAATTGCCAAAGAAAAAAGAAGAATCTAGAGTTATATTTTTATCAAAATCAAAATTATTTAATAAAGAAAGCCCATTGAACTTTTCAAATCTTTTCAAAGAGGTCCAAAGATTTGTAATCATCAAAATCAATAGTCAAAATTGGAATCTTTGTTTGTATGATTTCCATCTCAATACTTGAGTTTTCTAAATTTTGGAAAAATATGTTTTCTACTAAAATAAATTTTGAATAGTAAAGTCTGAGAATTTTCCAAAAATAAACGACCTTTTATTTTTTTGTAATTTATTTGATTGAGTTTTCTCTCATTCGTGAAGAGTCAAAATAAGTTTAATTATTTGTATATTGTAACTTTATTCCAAACACAACAAATGATTCGGCTACATGATTAGCTATTAAGTGAACATAATGATAAGGCTTCAACAAGGCAGAGTTAGGTTCGAAAGCTAGCGATACAGCTATGTAAATTTTGGAGTGTAGTAAGTACACTATGTAAGTACATATGTACCGGCATAAATTCAACATGTTGAAGATAGTAAGCAAGCACACAAGTGCAAACTTGGTCTAACATATTTTTAAACGGCAAACAAGCACACAATAAAAAGTTTTTTTTCTAAAACGAGAGGGAAGACATATCTAAACTTACCTTGTGTTGTTCATTCCCATTTCTCTTCTAAAAAAAGTGAATCTTTTCAATATCTTTGGTGAAAATGTTTACCAACTTTTGTACTTTTCTACAATGAATAGAATCGTACATAGTTGTCCGTCAAAAGATCTTTGGAAAATTTTGTACTTTGCTTGGCTAATGAATATGTCATCATTGTATTTCTTGAATTGTGAACCAAGAAGGTAGTTGAGCACTCCTGTCAACTTTGGTAAGATTAACTATTACATTCTCCTTTCGATGACTTGTCTTGTTTTTGAACTTTCGTACATTTGGAACTCTTGAGATAGTTCGGCCTCTTTTAGTAGTTTGGCATTCAACACATTGAACTGAATTTTCTTGATCAATGACCTTTCGCTTAACTCTATCAACATGTTGATCAGTTATGTTATGATCACAATGTTGGTTCTGTCAGTTTCGTCAACATGTTGATAACCACCATCTTTTTTTACAGTCTTAACTTCTTTTCTTGGTTGAGCTATATCACTTGAAACAAGATCTTTCTCATTCTCTTTCTCTTTCTCAAGAGTGTTAGTCTCATTTTTATCAGAAACATTAAGCCAAATGACTTTAAGAGAAGATAGATGATCAAAATCAACAATGTATAAAATTCCAAATTTTTATTACCAAACTTGATGCTTCAAAAACTCTACCTTTCCTATTGTCATCGAAAGGGGCTGTAGCTACACTTTGTGAAAAGGGTTAGGAATTTGATTTATCATTAGTCATGTGCCTTGAGTATCCATTGTCTAGGTATCAAGCCTCCTTCCTTGCAACCTTGAACCTGTCGGACAACTCAACTAACTTTTGTTACCCACTTTCTGGGTCAAGCATTCTTAGCAGCATGACTCATCCGGGATATAGCTATTAAATCACGCTGAAATCAAGTTAATAAATTTTCCATCTCAAGAATCCCCAAGTCCAGGGTGTGCACTTGTAGATAGGATGAGTGGGGTCTAACCCTCAGGGATCAGGCCTAGGGGTCGATCTACATGTTGTCTCGACTTCCCTCCCAGGCTTGCCATCGAGATGCACAACCATTTGGCTTCCCCAATACTCCGGATCGCTTATAGGTTATCCCCGCATGTATCATGTGAGATTCCGATCTACCTATGATGGTTTTCCGATGCATCACCACAGGCATGCGAGGGATGAGGAAATGTAGTAACGTTCCTACACCTGTCGCACCTGCCAGAAGTTCTAGATCTCACTACTAACTATGCAAAATCTATCCCCATCATCCAGGAACATCTAGTAATTCATTGATCTGCTAGGATCCCCGGGGAGTAGGGAACTACTCACGCAACATATTAAATAAAAGTTGTAAGATAGATGCAAACTAACGAAATCAAAAAGAGTTAGAAAAAGAGTGGAAGAACAACTCTATCTTTAATCCTCCAGAAATCCTTAACATAATATTTTACATGCCATAAAGGAAATAAAAGAAAGAAACAAAAGAAAAAGGATTGGGAGGGAGAGAAATGTGAAAATGGAGTGGAGAAGTGGTGTAGAGAGGTAGAGAAGGATAGTGGAAGGATAGTAGAGGAAGTTTGAACTGGTTAAGGTTGATGGTATTTATAGGTGAGGAGGAGGGTGAAAATGAAGAGGTTGATAGTGAAAAGTGGGTAAAATGATGAGGGTAGCTGAAAAGAGGTCAATGGTGATGCTCCGTTGGAGGAAAATCTGCCCAAATCTGTCTCAGGTTCATCTTCTTTTATAGCTGACTGGAGAAAAGAGGAGAGGGCCATTTTTGGTCTGCAAGAGGGATCGATAGCTCCCAGCAATAGCATCATTCACTCCCTCAGACATTCAAGAAAAGGAAGCTTTTCGTGTCAGCCTTGTGGCAGGGAGCAATGGCTCCTAGGAAAAGCAACGCTCACTCCCCGATTGCTCCCAAGTTGACTCTGTAGGGAGAGATCACCTCTGGGGAAAACACCAGTTTCTCCCTACCGTTCACTCTCTGTAGTTTTCCACCAATCATCCATTTCTTGAGCTCTTTGCGTTTTAGTCTCGTCTTGCAATTCCAGCACTCCTTTTAAGCACAAAACTCTTGTTTCTCACCACTTCATCCACAGATGATTTTCCTGCAAAACAAACTTGAGTCTGTGCTAAGTACTAGCAATTTTTCGTTAAAGTACGCAGTTTAAAGGTGAAAATATGGCAATTCTACAAGCTTATCAAAACACTTTTAATAACCCAACTTGTCCTACTCCAAGAATAACTCTTTTATTTTGAATAAGCACTCTTAACTATAATTACCTTTCTTATGACATGTGTAGCAAGAAACATAAGTGGTGTTACTAAACTTATTTTTGAAAAGACTTGCTTTTATTTTATTTTATAACCAAGCCAGGTGATTAAAGTATGTTTTATATATTTTTTTCCCCAACATTTATGATATACGATGAGGGTCCTCGTATGATCTTGCCCAAAGGATCTTTCGCACCCTAATTGTTACACCCACCCCCGATGTTCTATAAATTTTCTATTGAATTTCAGCCGCAAGTTCAAATTCCGTAATTATCAGATCACAAACGGCTTGTGATTAATTAATGGAATTCAGTATTTGGGAGTTAATTTGGGATTATTTATAAGTGTTTTACACGTTGGATAACATTTATTGAATTCCGGGACGTTTTGCCAAAAATCGGTTTCGGAGGGCAAAATGGTCACCGATGGGAAAAAAATGGAAAATCACATCTTGGATATTTCCCTTATGGCCGGCGCATTTCTTGAGTGGAGTGAGATATTTTGGCTATTATTACCTATTTCTATTTATATAAAGATGAGATAAGTCTTACACTTACCCACTCCTCTAGCCCATACCCCTTCTTTTCATACCGATCCCCTTCCATCCTCATTCATATAATCAGCCACCACCCCATTATTTCCTGAACATTCACTCTCTTCTGTACCTCTCACTCATCACTCATCTCTATTATTGGGCAAAAGAAAGAAAAGCACCTCTCTCCCTTTGCTGCCCAGAAATTTTCGTCCTCTTTCACAGCCTTTCTGCCCTAGTAAACGTCTGAATATGCTCTTGAGGTCTTCAGAGTAATTCGTCATCAAGGTCTTGGCTACACCTTTGCAGAAGGAAGCAAGAGCCAAAAGTGAAAGGAAGGTCCCCTAAACCCTGGTGCAATCCAACGGGTCCAGCAACACTTTTGGTTTCAAAAACCATTTCTTGAAGTTTTGAGCTTGGATCTTCAACAAAGCATAGTCCTACCCTTTCCTAGGCTTCCTAATTCAGTAAAATTCAAGGTATGGTTGAGTTATTTGGTTGAATCTTCATGTTCTTTGAAGTCAAAACATGAAAGAAAACTCATCCATCTTCTTTGTTCTTCATGGCCGAAACTTCAAGGACTCTTTGGTGGTGGATTTGTCTCAACTCCTACTCATCCTAAGCTAAGTTAAAAATATTATCAAGGTGAGGATCCTCCTTGGTAACTTTTATGAATTCGGTTCATGGATGACTTTGATCTTCAAGTATGTTGTTGTTGGAAGTATGATGAACATACTTTGTTCTTGAGAAATCATGAAAAAACATGTTGGAATTTTTGGGTGATGAGACCGAATTATTGGATGTATCTTTGATGTATGTTTTGTTGAAGAAAGTTGGTAGAAAACATGTTATAAGTATGTTTAACATGATTTTAAGTTGTTGGAAAGAGTTGGGATTTATTTGGTGAGTTTTGGTGAAGAGGCCGAAATGTTGATGATGATCCTATGATGATTTTGTGAAGTTGAAATGTTGAAGAAAGTAGTTATATCATGTTTTGGTGAAGAAGATGTGATTTAAGTGGTTAAAGTACAAGTTTGGAAAGTTTAGCGCAAAAATGAAAGATGGCCGAAAGTTTAAGGGTGTGGTCGAATTGTTGGTAATTTGGGAAAAATAATTGTGTGGAAAAGTTGACAAACTTGGGTATTTTGTAACTTTGTGGAACTTAAGGGCTAACTTGAAAGTTCTTAAAAGTTTAAGGACTAAAGGTGTATTTATGAAGAAGCTAAAGGAAAGTTAGCCACTTTAAGTTATGGAATTAATTATGGACACTTTAAGTATAAAGTTGTCAATTTCTGCAACTTTATGAAGTTTTGAGCAGATTGCAAACTTCTGAAAAGTTGGAGGACGTAAGTGGTAATTTTGTATAAATTTCTAAAGTAAGGAACTTTAGTTAATTAACTAGAGTTATGTTGTGTTTCTGACTCTAGCAGATTAAATCTGCATTTTTGTGGATACTACTGTGGAGCGTCTGGGGGCCACAGTAGATTATCCGTTTCTGCTAAGGTAAGGGATTTAGCTTTCTTAATACGCAATGCAGTTCAACTCATGTGTATTAGGTTAGTTAAGGGCTAGTACTCGGGTCGAGGGTTGGGCCCAATGACTCCCGAGGCTAGTCACATGGTACATAGCGGTTTGCAGGTTTTTATTATTATTCTGGACTTCATGCTTATCGGGGGTCGATGGCGGACCCACTCTCTGTTATGGTTTGCTGGACTTATGCTATACTGGATATGTTTATCGGGGGTCGACCACAGACCCATTTTATATTCTGTGTCAGTTTTATGCCGCTTCCTATTCTGACTGTTAGGGGCAGATCACCCCTCGTTGGTACCATGCGTTCTGATCCCGATAATCGGTGTGAGCTTAACAAGCAGCCGTAGGGTGCTGTCTGAGGTCTGGGACCACTTGTATGGGAAAGTACCACTAGTCCGACAGGACTTCTGAGCATCATGAAATTTGCATATCATACTCCTGATTAAACCTAGGGTTGTATTATCTGCTAGTTCATTGCTTACTAACCTTTTATGCAGGGAAAAACGTTTTTAAAGTTTTCCCGTTATCGTACCTGCCCCCTTACGGGTTCTTTCGAGAACTCACCCCTACATATTAAACATTTTCAGGGGATCCTGGCAAACGACCTGTGGAGTAGATCTCCCGCAGTGATCGTTCTGCATTCTGTATTTTGAGAGGTATATTTCTGATTATGTTTGGAGGTTATTCTCATTAGATCCTTTCTGTGATCTATCGGTTAAATTTACACGTTTAGTTTGACGTTAATTTCTCCTGTTTATGTTTAGCAGTAACAGCAAAGGTAGTTAGCAAGGTATTATCAACTTTATGGCTCAGCTCTATAGGCGTAGTATGCATATTAGATACACTTAGTATTCTGATATTCTAGACTGTATGTTATTCGTGTGGAATTTCCGACCCTACGAAGAGGGCGGAACTCCTTCCGCATCTATTACTTATTATCTGCTTTCCGCGCACGCGATATTCTGTAAAACCACTAACGTGTTTCGAGTGCAGGCTTAGGACTAGTAAAACGTCTTAAAAACTGCAAACACGTATTAACTTTACACTTGAAGGAAAACGTTTAAGGGACGGGTTTCGGGTCCACAACCCTTTTTAGAGAAATTCTGTATTCACCGGCCGCCGATACTTCCAGCTTCCGTAACAAAGACACTTCCGCCAGCATCCGGGGGTTGTGCGGTGACACTGATTAATCACAAAAGGGTCAACCCTTGCAAACCATAATGCCAATTTTAACAGGGATTTCCATATGAGGAATCACCACAATCACAAACGCATTTATGATGCAATCCTAGAAATCAAAGCCCTCCTCAATGGGCCCTGTCACAACCCTATATATTAGGGGTGCATACTTCAAACAAGGTACTTACTACACACCCATCTCCTCTGCTCTTCTCCACACCTGAGGAATCTTTGTGTCTCCCACTTGCAGATTACGAGGGTCATTTTCTCTTTCTCTCTCTCTAGCACTTTACAGGCTCTTCGTCGTCGACACCAGTCGTTTCCCCACCATCAGACAGGTATAACAGTATTAATTCGGCGCCTCTGTGGTAACTGAATCCACGACCATGTTTCTTTTCTTGGATACCTTTTTTCCTCTCCAATGACCAAGATGAGGAGAACTTTCAATGCTGACAACAACACACAGGTCAAGGATGCTAACTCTAGCTCCTCGAGTCCCCCACCCACCCTGGTCTTGGCTGGCGGAGCAACGGGGCCCCATATGCCCATACTCCCATCAACGGCTGATAAAGCCAACCTAGCTTGACCTTCCACGGTCCCGCAGCCCATCATCATCGACCCTGCTCAGATGATGCTGCTCCAATTGAACATCCTCAAGGATATGCAAGCTTTGATGGACCAAACCATTAAGGCTGAACTCCATGTTGCGCGAGGTCCACAACCAAAAGATCGCGAGGAACAATCCCATAACCAACAGAATGCTACTTCTAGAAATCTTTGTATCGATGACCTCCTCCGACGTATCAACATGGTCGAAGTGCAGGTAAACACGTCAAACAAAGTCCTCGACAACATCGAGGTCCTTCTGACCCAACCATTCACAGATGACATCATCACCGTTCAGGCACCGGCGGGCTTTCGCATGCCCGTCATCAAAAGCTACGACGCTTCTACTGATCCTGTTGATCATCTTCGGTGCTACATCTCTCAAATGGAGATGGCACGCACCATAGATCCCTTCCTCTACAAAGCTTTCAGCTCGACCCTCAAAGGGGCCGCTTCTACATGGTTCGGGACCTTACGGGGTTAATACATTAAGTGTTTCAAGGACCTGGCTTTGCCTTTCCTCCACCACTTCATGGCCGCTCGACTGCCCCCTAATTTTATTTGATTCATAATATTATGTTTGTCTTCGTTGTGAATATTAATACTACCCATATATTACTGAACCTATTTTAACATGTTAACGTTTTTTTGGCGGCAGATGAAACTATAGTATATTGGGGATTTTGTCATAGCATTAGTCCGTTTACTGTATCATTATAAGATATGCATTTATATATTAGCTATCAATGTTGAACGTCTATCATCTATTGGCATGGTTTGAGCAGATAATGATACAGTAGAATACAGACATTATAATCTAAGTGTTACCTCAATTATACCAACAGAACACCAATGTTTTATATGTGTGATTCTGACTACCAGAATGTTAAGCCCAATAGTTTGAAGCATCACTGTATGCAGATAAATGTATCATATAAGAAGTGGTAAATGCATATAACATATTTTTAAATAAGTCAAATGAGTTTGTACAATTTATAATAGGCAACATGAAAAGTTAATACTATTTTAATATTACTGATACTTAAGGCAGATACAAGTGCATGTGTAAGTGCATTTTTAGGCCAAAAATATCAACTTTACATTACCATAGCATATACCTAGAACAACAATTAAACTAGAAACATGTTAATTGTCAACCTAAAAACCACACTTCTATACATAGAATAAATCAAAAAGCCCAAAACCACAATGATACAGGTTTAATGGTGACGCCAATTCTTGCAACATTGTTGAAGAAAAGTTTAGTACATCTATGAGCTTAAGTGATTTAAATAATAAAAATATAAGAAATGTGAAATCAAATTAGAAAACTTCAAGAAAGAGTCCTTTCATACAAATGTAAAGAGGATTAACAAAATAAATAAATACGTGCATTTTATTGCTCAAAATACTAATATATATTGGTTTATGAAATAAGAAACATTAGAAATGATGAACCAATAGCAAAAATGAAATACTATAATCTAAAATTGAAATTTGGAAACAGAGCATGGAAAAAATTTAGGGTTTTTATGATGAATAAAATTTAGAAATGAAACATTCAAATTTAAAGTAAAAGAATAAATGAAATATGTAAAAAATGAAGATTTTATAAATGTGACAAAAAAGTCAAATGAAAGATTTGAAATTAAATTGAAAATAAAAATGGTGAATGTAAAAAAGAAATAACTAACGAAGAGAGATAAATTTAACATATAAAAAAACTAATGAGCAAATTTGAAGATTGATAAAAGAAAAAAACACCTAAACCCATTTTGTTGAGAAAATGACCATCTACTTTGAATAATTTACATATGCACCATTAGATCAAAAGTGTGGAGTACAAATGTGATGTAAAACTACCACACCAAATTAAAACGCAATAATGAATAATATCAAATCCCTAATAATTGTATAGATGTATAATATAATATAATATGATGAGAAAATTTTGGGTTTGCGATGACAAACATAAATATGAAAAATGAAACTAGAAAGTTTAATAAAATATATAAAAGAATGAGAATTTCTTAAATGTGACAAAAAAATGAAATGAATGACTTTAAGATAATTGGAAAAGAAAAGAAAAATGGAGAATAAATTTGAAATGAAAAAGTATATAGTAAATTTATAAACTAAAAAAATGGAGAATAAGAAAAAAGGGAGTACAGCCGAGCTATATAATTCAAATAATGTACTTAACACGTAAACCTGTAGATTTATTTCAAGTTAGGTGTATGGCATAGTTTTAAGTTACCTTAATTTTTCCAATGATATAATGCATTATATTTTATTCATATTTCGTATGTCTTCATTGCTCTAATTGATGCTTTTTATTTACATTTTTTTGCTTTTCGAGTGTACTTTGTGCAATAAATAAAATAAGATAATTCATTATAGTATAGTATTAGGTATGGACAGAACGGCAGCAAGATTGAACGGGCGCAAATCTTACGAGCCCATCGATTTGTTGAGCTGACATCTAATGGTCAGCATCGATCGTCTCGTAGATCGAGGCATGATGATGAAAATGATATTCGGTCAAATGGGACCCGACGTGAAACGTTGGTACGGGTTACACGCTCTTGGCGTAACGGGAACATGGGAGAATTGCACCATGGTGGGATAAACCAGTCATCATATGGTGTTGGGGACACTCAGTTGTTGCGTCGAGGGTATATGGATGGAGTAATCATGGACCTATACAACCAACATATCATTCGGACTCCATTGATGGATATAACGAACCGGGAATCAAGTGGTGTGATTCCAACTGGGGAGTTTGTCTCACTGCCAACTGGTCCAAGATCATGCCTGACGGATTTAGGCCTAAGTAGTGTTTCTAATTTCATAACATTTGAGGTTGGTGAGTTGTCGAATGCTCAAGCACAACATTCTAAAAGGGCAAGGGTTGCTGCTCGTGACATGGAACCGATACGAATGCATGACTATGGTTTCATTGATGATACAATGGAAGGTATGTTCAATGACTATCGTCCTACTTTCATGCGGTTCAACAACTTACTGACATGTGTCTCACCCATGTAACAGATGTGTTGGATTCCGATCATTCCAATATTGATGAAAATGTCACAACTATAAATGATCGTGTTTGTCATCGGAGTAAGATGAACTTCATCACCATACATTCCATAACTTATATGATATGTATGATAGATATATCATATTGACTATGTTATGTGTGTCATAGGGAATGTGACGGAGAAGGAGGATTTTGGTCTACCTGTTTCTATTTGCCCGTATGCACATTGTGGAGCTGTTGTATGGAGTATGGAGAGGAGCGCATTATCTAAGCCGGCGTCCCGTAATCCCACGTTCTCCGTGTGTTGTCAAAATGAGAAAGTTCAGTTCCCATTTGAACATGACCATCCCGGTAGCTTGAAAGATTTACTTCATCCAACCAATGGGCCGTTTGCGTCGTATTTCCACCGAAATATTCGGGAATTCAATTGCCGATTTTTGTTTACATCTACCGGTGGTGAGATTGACAATAGGATAAATGATGGAGGTGGTCCTTATGTGTTTCGATTAAAAGGTGAGGACCATCATTGTATTGGGTCTCTTATACCTCCAGATGGTCAGTGCCCTCGATTTGCCCAGCTTTATATATATGACATTGAACATGAAATCGAGAATCGATTACGGTGTTTTAGATCGGGTGTATAAAATGACACTAATATCCGTATCATACAACAGTTAAAGCAGATACTGGACCAACACAATCAGCTTGTACGTGAATTCTGTACTGCAAGGGACTACCTACGTCAGACAGATGTTATACCGGTGACGATTAGGTTACTTTCCTCCCGTTCAGGTGATGGTAGAAGGTATAATCTCCCATCGTCGAGTGAGGTTGCAGCGTTGACGGTCGGTCTTGATGAGGATGAAGGTAACAGGCGGGGTATTGTCATTTTCTCCCGAATGGATGGTGCCCAACACATTAGTGTATGGCATCCTTCTCTTATGTCCTTACATTTCTCAATTTTGTTCCCATATGGATCGGATGGGTACAGGGTTGATATCTCACATAGAGACGGTTCCCATACAGCTGTTAGGAAAAGGGTTACAATGCGTGAGTACTACACCTTCCAATTACACCATCGTCATGGTGTATACTCTACGATCCTTAGAGGTGGCCGTTTATTTCAACAATATCTTGTTTATGCATACTCTTGCATATTGGAGGATCGGTTTACATATCTCTGACGGAATCAAGATAAGTTTAGATGTGAGGTTTTATATGGATTGGAGGATGGTGTATCTCGTGGTGATACTGATGCATCATGGTCCGGGCAACCCTGCATACTACCTTCAACGTTCACTGGTGGACCACGCTATATGGCACAAGCATATCAAGATGCGATGGCTATATGTCGATGGCACGGTCGCCCAAAATTGTTTATCACTATGACCTGTAATCCCAAATGGAACGACATAACGAAATTTTTAGAATTTATTCCCGACCAGACCTCTGATGACAGATCAGACGTCGTCGCACGTGTGTTCGAGATGAAGCTACATTCATTGCTACATGATATAACAAAGAAACATGTATTTGGCAACTGTATGAGAGGTACGTGAACACGTAATGTACTGTATATATGTATGATTCGTCTTGACCTTAATCTAATATGTTGTTGTCAACATTTCGGATATTAAAATGCAGTTATCACCACTATCGAATTCCAGAAACGTGGTTTACCGCATGCACATATTGCACTTTTCTTAAGTGCATCAGACAAGATAAAGGATGTAGATTCTATTGATCGCCATGTGTCAGCGGAGCTGCCCGATAGAGACAAGGATCCTGTTGCTTTTGATGGTGTTTCCAGACACATGATGCATGGTCCGTGTGGTAATGCAAATCCTCGATGTCCATGCATGAGCAATGGAAAGTGTTCGAAACATTACCCTCGCACTATTCAGATGGAGACATCAATCGATGAGGATGATTATACGACATACCGCCGCAGACCCACAAGTAATACTGTTAGGAATGGGGTCAAGCTCGAAATGTTGACTTGGTGGTTAAGCACAAGACTGTCCAGCACCTGCTGATGGTCAAATAGCAAAACGATGAGACCTCTAAGATTAAGTTCGACGGTTCCAGGCGGAGGAACGTCCAAGTCCAAGGGCTCTCCCCTGACATGTAGCTCCTGGCCATCACCCAAGGCCTCCAATGCGACTCCAGACTCGCGTACAACATCAAGGAAAACCCCATCACCACGATGGGTGAGTTCATAGATTGCGAACTCAGTTTATAAACTCCGAAGAAATCAACAAGCCCTACCGGCAATCTTTCTCTAACGGTCATCACGGGGAATATGATAAGGGTCTAGCTCATCGTAATACCCCTCCTCGACACCCGTTCCTAGGGGTGTCTGTTACAGCCGCCACGCGTCGAGCGACTTCCGAGGTAATTTCTGTACGATTGACGATCCGTTTTCTGATTTTTGTGAATATCGGGGCTTCAATCTAAACATTTTAAACATGATTTCTGTGTGTTATGAAGTCCCAAAGTTGTCAGAATTTTAGTTCTGTTGTTGATCCAGTTTGAAAAATATGCAAGTTGCGGTTGGACTAAATTGCAACTTTGCAAAGTTTTGGGCCAACATGAAATTTTGGAAAGTTGAAAGTCCATCATTGAGAGGGAGAGAGAAAGGGCTGATTATGTGGCCCAATTTATGGAAAATAAAAACAAAGAAAATGGAAAAAAAGAAGAAAGTGATAAAAGAAAAGAAAAAGGGTAGAAAGTGACATTTTCGTCACTTTCCTCTCTTCTTCTTCTTCTTCTTCTTCTTCTTCCTCTTCTTCGTCTTCTTCGTCTTCTCTTGTTTCCTTTCCTCCATGGAAGAGCTTCATGTAAGCTTCATGTGATCTTCCCAAATATTGGCCCAAGCTTCGAGGTAATTATATTAAACTGATCCTCGGGAGAAGTTAGGAACATCCTACGGATCAGATTTTTCTAAAACGGCTCCGTTTGAAAGCCGTAAATTCTGGTTTTTTTGACATAAATATGGCGCCACACATGTGAGGTTCTTTTATTGATTTCTAAGCATTTTTTACATGTTTTTTGATCAGTTTTGAAAAGGAATTTAAGACGAAATGATTACGGAGTACTGCAGAAAATCGATCTTGATTTTCTGCAGGGAAATCAAAGTTCAGATTTGTGAAAAGTTAATCATATATGTTATTCACGGTGAAGAGTTATATACTTTCTACGATCAGATTTTGCAAATGAGCTTCAGTGTGAAAAACCGTTAACGTCTGAATTTCTGGTGTGTGGCGGAGCCACTCAAATCTGTGATTTTGTGGTTCTTGAATGTTTATTCTGTGATCTTTTGATGATTCGTCAATAGGTAGTTGGTCAGAAACTAAGCCAAAACTCTGCCGAAATCAGTTTCTGGGAATCTGCACGGAAGCCCGGTTCGGGAATTTTCGGTGTATAAGGTAAGGGTTCAATTTTTCTTGACTTTGCATTCTGGGATGCTTAAAATATGCATGTCAGAGTAAATTTGGGCTAAGTTCGCGTTGAGGGTGGGGCTCGGTAATACCGAACTTAGCTTATGGCATAGGCTCGAGTATGCGGGTGGATTCTGCTATCTCCTTCAGGATAACTTGTCCGGCAAGTTTCCTTCTGTATTCTGCTATCTGGATATGTTTTGTCGACAGCGGGGATTTCGGACCCCTGGCTGGTACCATGCCTCTGATTTTTTCTGAAAAACCTCTTCTGTACGGCTAAAAGCCTCAGAGGTCTGCAAATTCTATCTAACTACTAACATTTCCGATATTGTTATTATTATTATATGTATATCTGTTGTCCATTTGTATATGTGTTCTTCTGTGCAAGTATATTGGTTTGGCATACCCCGGACCTCAGAAACCCTATTCTATGCCCGACCCTTACTGAGTTCTCGCTGAGGACTCACCCATATATATGTTCACTTTTTCAGGCTCGTTTGATAAGAAGCCCGAAGAGTAGAGTCTCTCGGTATTCAGGCACTCCGGGATGAGATTTTGGCAGACACTCATTCGAGTCGATTGAGCACACAACCAGGAGGTGAGAGAATGTACAAGGATCTGAGGATGCACTTCTGGTGGCCTCGCATGCGGAGAGACATTGCCATCTATGTCTCAAAGTGTGCTACATGTCAGAGAGTGAAGATTGAGCACCCGAAGCCAGCAGGAACATTCCAGACGTTGCCCATTCCGGTTAGGAAATGAGGTAATATCACGATGGATTTTCTGACAGGTCTACCTATGGCACGATCTCATAATGATGCTATCTGGGTTATTGTAGACCGATTAACTAAGTGTGCTCACTTTCTACCAATCCAAGTGACAAATCAGTTGGAGAAGCTTGCCCATTTGTACATGGAGTACCAGACTCCATAGTATCTGATCGGGATCCGCGTTTCACCGCATGATTCTGGAATGCTTTTCATAAAGCATTGGGCACGCGTATCCATCTGAGCACAACATATCACCCTCAGACTGACGGACAGTCAGAGAGGGTTATTCAGATTCTGGAGGATATGCTACGAAGCTGTGCGATAGATTTCGGAGGTGACTGGGATCAGCACTTGCTGTTGGTAGAATTCTCGTACAACAATAGTTATTAGAGTACTATTGGCATGGCACCTTACGAGGCTCTGTATGGGCGGAGGTGTATGATACCTCGTTACTGGGCAGAGGCATCAGACAAAGTGGAGTTAGGTCCTGATATTATCGAGGAGACTACGCAGAAAATTAGGAAGATTCAGGTATCGTTGAAGGCTACCAACGACAGAACCACCTCGTATGTGAACAGACTTTGGAGAGATCTGTAGTTCGAGGTGGGTGATAAGGTAAGGCTGAAGGTGGCGCCGATTAGAGGAATTGTTAGATTTGGTAGACGAGGCAAGTTAGCCCCGAGATTGATCGGTCCATATGAGATTCCTGAGCGGGTTTTCAAGGTAGCTTACCGTCTGGAATTGCCACCTGACATGTCTGCAGTCCACAACGTATTCCACTTCAGTATGTTTAAGAAGTGTCTGTTGGATCCGATTCAGACTGTTCCTGTGGAGGAGGTTCATTTGGGATCGGGTTTGACATACCAGGAGGTACTGGTTGCCATTCTTGCTCGGGATACTCGGAAACTCTGTACCAAGTTAATTCCGATGATCAAAATTTATTGGTGACATCATTCTGACCGGGAGGTGACTTGGAGACCGAGACGGATATGATGTAGCGATATCCTGAGGAGTATCAAAGACTGAGGACCCTTTTAGAGGACCAAGAGTCCTAAGGTGGGAGATTGTTACAACCGCCACGCGCCGGGCGACTTCTGAGGTAATTTCTATACTGAGGTAATTTCTATACTATTAACGATCCGTTTTTTGATTTTTATGAATATCGGGACTTCAATCTAAACATTTTAAACATGTTTTCTATGTGTTATGAAGTCTCGCAGTTGGTGTCAGAATTTTAGTTCAGTTGGTGATCCCGTTTTAAAAACATGCAAGTTACAGTTAGACTAAATTGCAAGTTTGCAAAGTTTTAGGCGAAAAGAAAAATTTGGAAAATTGAAAGTCAATCATTGAGAGGGAGAGAGAAAGGGCTGATTATGTGGCCCAATTTATGGAAAATAAAAAGAAAGAAAATGGAAAAAAAGAAGAGCTTTCCTCCATGGAAGAAAAGAAAAGAAAAAGGGCAGAAACTAAGCTAAAACTTTGCCGAAATCAGTTTCTGGAAATCTGCGCAGATGCTCGGTTTGGGAATTTTCTGTGTATAAGGTAAGGGTTTAGTTTTCCTTGACTCTGGATTCTGGGATGCTTATAATATGCATGTCAGGGTAAATTGGGGCTAAGTTCGCGTTGAGGGTGGGGCCTGGTGATACCGAACATAGCTTATGGCATAGGCTCGAGTATGCGGGTGGATATGTGAACGCATGCATGTAAAGTTATGTTGCATCACATATGTATCTGTATGAGGATTTCAGTATTCTGCTGCTTTTGAAGCCTGCGGGGCAAATCTTGTGTTGTCATATATTTATGTATGCGCATATGTGTGTTTGTGTTCAGATGATCCTCGTTATTTGCATTACAAGTTAATGGCATGAGTTGAGTAAGGGAAAATTTTAATCGGATGGGTTTGGACCACTACACCAAGGAAACTCTGTTTACTGTTTCTCCGATTCTGGTTCCCGCTTACGTCATCAGGAGTTCCGTATCACGTAAGCTTTCGCCGAAGGGGGTAACACTGTCGACCCCCATCGACCACTCCGTGATACCCGCACTAACAATTTGCTCCTGCTTGAGAAGCAAAACAAGTACCCCAAATGGCCTCAGCCCATCCAGTACAAAACTACCAAAGGTTTTGACAAGTTCTTCCTATACCATAAGGACCGTGGACATGACACCGAGGGTTGCTGGCAGCTGAAATATTTCATTTCTGAGATGATTGAGCAGAGGAAGCTCAAGGAATTTCTCGCCCATTCCACCTCACCCTGTAAGGACCCATCAAAGGGTCGCAAAAGGATGAGGACAATGACAACCGCGAAAAAGCACATAGGCATCACAACAGTCCTTGGACGCAAAACCTACCACCCCCTCCACCTAATGGGCACAATCCACATGTTGATCAAATCTATAGGCACCTCCAGTATTAAGCGCTATGCAAGAGAGATCCTCCATATCGACCGCCAGGAGGAAAACATCATCCACGCTCTGGACCACTTCTAAACACTGCATAGATTGCGGGGTATGACACCATCAGGGTATAAATCAACAACGACGCAAACACTAGTGTCATCTTCAGAGACATGCTCGAGAAACTCAAAATACACATGTCCGCAATCAGGCACAACTCCGGTCTCACATTTGGCATCGGCAGTAATGTCATCTCGACGATGGGGGTCGTCAACCTTCCCTTCATGCTAATCGGGGAGATGCAGTACAAAACCCTCGACTGCCACTCCGTTATGACAGAATTCCTAGTTCTCAACGTTCCCTCCGCCTTCAACGCCATCATCGATCGGCCTAGCCAGGTGGACTTCTGTTGGAATTCCTGGCACATCAAGACCTTTTAATGTGTTGCTTGAGCTCATGGGGCTAAGTTGGAGATTAAAGGTGGCTAGCTGTAGCTTACCTCAGCTAGAAGTAGCTGAACTTAACTCACCCAACTCAAGGTCAACTAGAAGTAGCTCACCTTAGCTCAACTCCAGCTGGAAGTACCTCAAGTAAGCTCACACCAGCTCATGGGAGCTGGGTTCAGCTGGACTCCAGCTTACTCCAGCTACAAATAGCTGGAACCAGCTTAACTTGAGCTCACTCTAGCTAGAAGTAGCTAGACTCAGCTCTCTCCAGCTCATTAGAGCTGGGTGCAGCTCAACTCAGCTCAAGTGTAGCTCACTCCAACTAGAAGTAGCTGGACTCGGCTCAAGTCAGCTCACTCCAGCTAGAAGTAGTCAGCTGGACTTTAGCTCATGTTAGCTAAATGTAGCTAACTCCAGCTCATTGGAGCTAAAGGAGTAGAGGAGCAACATTAAGCTCATTGTGAGCTGAATTTGAACTCAATGGAGCTCAATATGGATAAATGGCAAGTTGAGTTAGTTTTGTACTAGCTCATAGAGTTCCTAGCTGAAATATGTGTGTGACACAATTTGGCCAAAAGTTGTGACTTTTGAGCCAAACAACACGTCTCTTGTGTAGAGACACAACTCCTCACCTAAAGGCTACAACCCTTGGCCAAGGCACATGACCATTGACCAAGGGAGGTGTTAGTTCGGCATTTGAGGCCAAAATGGTGTGGGAAAGAGTCACCACTTTTTGGTTTGTGAGAAAGCCTTCAATAGCCGAAAGTTTGTGACCTATTTGAGGCACACTGTAGCGACGGGGTGTTCGACGGAGTCGCCACCAATCTGTTTGAGTTAGGTCGATTGGAAACCTAAAACGGTCTACGAGAAACTCGAGGTCCGTTAGTCGATTACATTCAAAAATAATAATTTTCATACACCCAAAATCGGTACCACAGGTTAATTTCTATTTTTCTTTCACTTGATTTAATTTAATAAAAATACGTAAGAAATCATGTCAACTTACAAATAAAACAAAATAAAAAAACAACTAACTGAATTATAATTTAATTAACTAGCTAAAAAAAAGAAAACAAACACAATATCAATTCTACATATTACACTTAAAACATGCCATAGATGTATAAGAAAAAGAGAAAATTCCGAACTTGTATCAATTAACGAGGAGACTCAAAGAAAAACGACAAGGGTCAAAGGGTAATTGTACCGAAACGTATTTTTACTCCTCTTCTTCCCCAAATTGCGATTTGAAGCAGAGATGCGTACTCTGGTGCGTAACTGGCTCTTGATGAAGTCTGGCGTGCAAATCCGCGGCGAATGCGCAAGAGACGACGATGTTGACGTTGGACGACCGGTGGGATGTCGAGAAGCCAGCGATTGAGTGGAGATTTGGTGAGCGAACGGCGAAGCGGCCTCCAAATTCGCGAATTGAAATCAAAAGGAGTTGCGGGTTAGGCGATGGATTTCGGCCGGATAACCAAATCAACGGTGCCACGAACGGTGGGACAAGACGGACTAGCAGTGGTTGGGCACGGCACAACTCTACCGGAAGACGAATTCGGCGTTTTCTTCGGATTCCTCTGTAGATTTTTTTCGTTGATTTACTGCTGAGAATCGATCGATTGCTTCTGTGTTTGTGTGTGTGAAATGGTTCAGCTGCTCGATTAGTTTCTGTGGTTGAATGCGAATTTCTTGCTTTTGATATTGGTTCGTTTCTGAGTTCTTCTGCCTGTGATTGCTTCGTTCTTTATAGGTGAAAGAATCGAACAACTCCTCCTCCCACGAATCTGTAAACTGCTTCGATCGTGTGCGAGGAGTGAAGCGCGAGGAGTGGAAGTTTCAGGTCTGCCCACGTCGCCGGTGAAACCACGGCCGCGTTCATCTGTGCAAAACGTAAAAATTAAAAGAAAAATTACCAAGTCAGCCCGCGACTTTTTAAAACGTTCAATTTAGCCCTAAACTTTCAATTTTACCCTTAAAGACCATTTTCTTTATAGTTAGTCACTCAAGCCCTTTCCTAACATACTTTTAAAAACTTCAGGGCAAAATTTGAGTGTCAACAGCTGCCCCCCTTTGCGTGATTTATGAGAAATGAAGCATGCAAAGCAAATTGACCTAAATTTTGTCCCGCGAATAACAAAAACCTTTTCGTTATTCGTGAAGAAAAGAAACCTTTCTCTTCTTCGCCTCAATAAGAACCTTCCTATTGAGTTGAATAACGGAAACCTTCCCGCTATTCGAGGTTAAGGAGCCTTCCTTAC
The DNA here is from genome assembly GCA_024586325.1 of Stellera chamaejasme. Taxonomy (NCBI): domain Eukaryota; kingdom Viridiplantae; phylum Streptophyta; class Magnoliopsida; order Malvales; family Thymelaeaceae; genus Stellera; species Stellera chamaejasme. Next base: position 36,477,403 of record CM044983.1, read on the forward strand.
CTCAAAGCTATGAGGTCGAGAACCTTCCCGTTTCCTCTAGTAAAGATGACAAATGAAGCCTGGGAACCTTCCATGCTTCTCTCAATAAGAACCTTCCTATTGAGTTGAATAGCGGACACTTTTCCGCGATTCGGGGCTTGGAACCTTCCTTGCCCAAAGGTGTGAGGTCGAGAACCTTCTCGTTTCCTCTGATAAAGATGATAAATGAAGCGAAGGAACCTTCATTGCTTCTCTCAATAAGAACCTTCCTATTGAGTTGAATAGCGGAAACCTTCCCGCGATTCGAGGCTAAGGAACCTTCCTTGCCTTCAGTGAAAATCTGAGTGATTTGAGATTGATGAGAAGTTCGACAAAATGACTAAACTTTCCAAAATGAGAAATTCCACAAAACGAGTGAATTTCATAAAATAAATGAAAGTTTGACAAAATGACTAAACCTCCCAAAATTAGAAATTCCACAAAACGAGTGAATTTCTTAAAATAAATGAAAGTTTGACAAAATGACAAAACTTTCAAAAATGACAGATCCCACAAAATGAGCGAATCTTTAAAAAATGTAGAAGTTTGACAAAACGACTAAACTTCCAAAATGAGAAATTCCACAAAACGAATGAATTTCCAAAAGTGCGATGAAGTCTTGACAAAACGACTAAACTTCAAAATGAGAATAACATGAGCCTTCTTACCATCCTGCATCGCAAGAGAAACCCTTCTCTCTGGGAATAGATTAAGGAACTTTCCTTACCTGTCTTGATGAAAATTTTGGCTGATCTTGGAAAATGTTAAGAACTTTCTTACCATATCGAGAGAGGAACCTTTCTCTCTGACCTTAGGCAAAGTACCCTTCCTTCTCTTAGAGTGAAAGATATTCCTAGTTGATATCCTTTATCCCAGATTGCCTTATTTGATTACCGTTGATCCAAGTCTTTCCTTGATGGCTCCTTGAAAACTTGTATTTGAGAATGAATGATGACAAAGTGCATGATGCCCATGATCATGACTTTTAAAATTCCTGATGCTTGAAGTGATTTATGAAACCTTCACAAAATCCAAAATGCTCATCAATGAAAACAATCGGTGCATGATAACCTATTCTTAAGCTTACCTCATGGATGCCTGTGGTCTTACCTCGCCTTCAAAAGTTTTTCTTTCTTCCCTTTTTTTCATTCCTTGATTCTTTTGGCCTTGAAAACAATTATATGAGTGAATAATTCATTTGCCCCCAAATGTGATCATAAAATCATCCGTCCTCCTCAAATATCTTTAAACCATATCCTTACGTCCGATCCATGCCCATTAATGTCAGTGGTTGATCCTTAGAGACAACTCTTATCAATTTGCAGAGCTTGACAAAATATATGATGGTCCTTGTGTAATCATTAAAATCTGTTACTCTTTCGCTTTTCCACTTGAAGAAGTAGAATGTGCGGGGATAGCGAAAGAGCTTCTTAGTATGAAGGATATTTTTGGGTGGACGTCGAGGTGAAGAACGAACATCAGTTGAAAGAATTTTGTAAGGTTAATGTCATCCACTGATGTGAGGTTGGTGAAAAATATGGTGGTTCAGGCGAAAGGCCTTGTAATGTCACCACTCAGCGACTTGACTTCTTTGAAAAACCTGATAGTGTCCATTCCGAAATCATCGCCTTATCCAATGAGAACAACCTCAAAATGTTGCCCCCAATTCTCGTAAAGTGTGGAATTGCTCCTCAGAAACTCGAAAAGTGGCTGATAGTGCTTGAGATGTATGTTGCCCCCAGGTCGTTGAGCGGGTGAAAATTGTTCCAATCCATGCCTTCATTCTAAACCGTTTTTGCGGGTTTTCAGTTTAGATTCCATGACTCACCATTCTTTCATTCATCTTTTTCTTCTTCTTCTTTTTTTTGCCTTTCTTTTTTTCCTTTTTCTGGGCCGGACCTTGTTTGACTTGCGTTTTTTAGTCATTTTCATGCGAGCGTAAATAGTGGTTTCTACCTAGGCCCGATTACTTCTGACTAAAATGCAAAGACAAATGGCTACTAGCGCTACTCATAACTTCAGCCCTTTTCGAGCTAAAGACAGTGGAATAGAATTTACTTTGACCCTTTTTCTTATCTCAAATGTTTTCTCCTCATGCCCCTCATTTTCGGATAACGAGGTTTTTTCCTTTGAAGGAATCCTTGCGGTGAATGGAAAGTCCATGGTCAAAAAGAGCTTTTCTGAATGGAAATTCTGGATTCCGTACTCTGCAACTACCAGGATAACTTGAAGGACCAACTTTGCTCCACAATTTTATTTTGAAGTGGTTCGAGTAAGGAGGTGGCCAATCTCCGTACCAAACCATTCTAAAATAAAATGTACAACAATAGTTGTCACTTCAAGTCATCACTGATGACCAATATGGTCACTTACCTGCTCTGATACCAACTTGTCACCGCACGCCACCCGAACCCGGTTGCGGAGGCGGGGGCGCCGGGACGTCGGAAGCGGAAGCCGGAATGATATAGAAAAGGCAGGTCCATCGAGACCTGCCGCGCGTAGCGGGCCCGAAAGGCGAAACGATTGTGGAAGCAACCTAACAAAACTTTCATACATATAACTAAAATAAAATCCAAACATACAATTCATGCATTAGCAACAGAGTAAGCCCCGCCCTCCGTGGACGAGTGCTTACGCACCAAAACATAGATACATACAGAGTTCACAGAACCTAGGGTGTCTAGCAAGCGCCAAGCGCTCAGAACATGCAACAGAACAGAATATATATACAAACATATACAATCATCACAACAATAAAACAGAAAGTATGCACATGCAGCTACAGAGCCGACCCTAGGCCTAAACGTCAAAATACCTCGCGCGGGATTCAGACCAAGTAGACAAAATCCCAGCCCGCAAGGTACTGCTGCTCAACCCAACCAAGGCGAAGCCTCACGGAAACCAACTCCGCTGGTTGTTTACCAAGTCTACACGAAACCCAAAAACAGAACCCAAAAGGGTGAGTCCTAAAAAGGACCCGTAAGAGATTTGGGGTTTGTTAAGCATATGTAACCTGCAAAATGAAAGATAGCAATATACGAATATATGCAACAGAATACGAATATCGTGCATGTAATAAAAGCAGATCGAATACCGAAGGATGTGCGATACTAAATCGCCATAAACCCTTATAACCAATCGAGCGACAGCCTCCCTCTAAGGAGTCGAAGCGAAGCTATTACGAAGCATGGTGCACCAGCTGGGGTAGCGAACCCTCAACTGTCGTAGGGTTAACAGACAGAGTATGCCATAAGGCATACTCCTACAAATTACAGATCGTACCTTAAAGCAGAAACTTCCGAAATACCTGCAAAACAGAAGTGCAACAATACCTACACCTACAGACTACAGAATATGCCCTAGGCATATAATACTGAAATACTTGCAGAACAGAAAGTGAAACTAAACATACACCTATCTTACCAAAAATAGCAGAACCAAACCCTTACCTCAAAATCCGGAGTATTAGACCGATTCTGGACGACTTCCACACCACGACCCGAAACTCAGAAACCTCTCTTTTTCTACCCTCCGAACCTCCGAATCTGTCAAACTAAGTTGAATTAGCATCCTTATCGACCACTCTACCAAACTACACCCCCGACCCCAAAACTGAAAATCCGGCAGAATTTCCGTAAAATTCCAGATTTCCACAGAAACTTCAGAATTCAGAACCAACCTAGACAATGCAAGATTATACATCGACAAACATCATCCCACAAGCAGAACTGATCAAATCCAACCTTAAAACCCTTCATTACCCGACATTTTCCGATAAACCCGCTTAATAGTGACTTTTCCATTTCTTATCCGAATTCAACGTTTCAAATTTCAAACCACTCCTAAATTCAACCCCAATACCATCTTAGCATCCAATCCAACCAAAATCAAACCCCAACATGGAAAAAGAATTATCCAAAAATTCGGCTTCTTTGCCAATTTTTATCCAACTTCCAAATCAATCCATTCAAACTTCCAATTAATCATACTAATCACCAATTTCACTTCTAAACCAAGAATGCTATCCAATTGCATCCAAAACAACAAAATCCACAATGAACATCAACCTACATATAATCGGCCATTTGGGGGTTTTTGACTCAACTTGTTTTCCATCAAATTGAATCCATACATAAGCTTAGAATCATGCTAGGATTAACATACTTGAAGCATGAATCAAGATAACAAACACACATCAACATAGAATTTTCCAAAAATTCGGCCATAATAGGGATTTTTACCCAAGATGTGTTTTCCAAAATCCAACACTTGATTAACACTCCCCTACTACCCAAGAACAACATACTAAAAGATGGGAGGAAGAGAATCATCCTAGCTAGTAGCTAAGAACAAACTCATAATTCTCCAAAAATCCTCATTTCAACACTAATCTTCAAAACTAATGAGAAAAGAGAAGTTAGGGAGGTACTTACCACTCAAAGCACCCAATTCCTCTTTAATTCCAACTAAGAAGAAGAACTTCAAGCTTGGAGGTGAGCTCTTCAATGGTGGCGGCAGCATGAAGAGGAAGAAGAAGAAGAAATGAAGTGAAATGAGATAATAATATCTCATTTAGGAAATTATATGTCATATATAATTTCCTTCTCTTTTACCCATACCATCTCACTTTAAAAGAAAACAAGCCATCTGTCCCTTTTAATTCTCACACAAGCTGCCGAAAACACTGCTGCTGCTGCCCATGCTGATTTTTATTAATTTTGCAACCAATTGCAAATTAACTCCCAATTTTTCCGAAAGTTCCAATTCTTTTTGCCCAAAAATAATTACCAAATTCCAAAATTAACGAAACTTGGACAGAACCCTCAGAATATTATAACATTCGCAAAACATTTTTCAGAAATTCATTTACCATTCCGGAGTATCCTACCGAGCTCGCTGAACCCGAACCAAAACCCGACGTGCGAGCGTGTCAACCTGAACCGAAATTCCGTCACTCCAAAATTCTACAAAAATACCCATAAATTCCATCTTAAATTATAACACAACTTACCCCAACGCCGTCAGAAAATTTTCATCCCGAGCCCCGGGATTCCCGTCCCGAGCCCCGGGAGTCGCCCGGAACCGAACGTCCCGCCCCAAATATTAAACTCCACAAACACCTCCGGGACATTCTCAAGACTCCAAAACTGCAAACGGCTTCCGAAGCTGAGGTCTCGAGAGCGCTACCGAGCCCGCTGTACGTCCCGAGGCGACCCCGACAACACCCCGGCGCCAGAAAAATATTTTCGGCGGAAACGTCCGGGGGACCCACACGACCTCAAATACGGAAGGGTTCGCCAAAATGATACTCGGATAGGGCTCGGGAGCCGCCTGAACGCCGAAAAACGTGACCCGCAGGCCAAAACCGGAGCCCCGGGTCACCCGGTCGCAACCCGCTCGGGGTGACCGTAACAAATTTGATACCTCCAGTGTTCAGACTTGATCCTAACAAATCAATTCATGCTAACCACAATCCACACAGATTACAGCATAGAACCTGTTATTGATTTACCTCAAGCAAATGTCGGGTGTTCTATTCGGGTCAAATCTAGTGGAAGGAACTGCGGTCATATTATGCACGGGTGGATTTCGAAAGAAAAGTCAAGGGTAGGTTCCCGAATCCCTTTTACTAAGTTCTATCGAACCAGAAAAGGCCCAATTCCTTACCCACGAGGGTTATGTAAGGAAGGATTAACTCGGGTCGCAGCTTTCGCGGTTCCATTGGGTGACTACGTACCGCCACACCCGAACAACGCTACTAACCACTACGGTCTAGAGAAAGCGCGGTGACTATTGTCACACACGACTAGCCTATCCCGAGATGTTTTACAAAAATAAGGTTATGAGGAGCTCGAGAGGAGAGCTTGAAAATGCATGCTTTGTGGTGCGTGAGCTACAATATGTACAATGAAAACACCACACATAAAAATAAAATAAAATAAAATCAAGCGAAGAGATAAAAATCAAACCCTTGATGTGGCCAAACTGTCCCCAGCGGAGTCGCCAGCTATAGCGACGGGGTGTTCGACGGAGTCGCCACCAATCTATTTGAGTTAGGTCGATTGGAAACCTAAAACGGTCTACGAGAAACTCGAGGTCCGTTAGTCGATTACATACAAAAATAATAATTTTCATACGCCCAAAATCGGTACCACAGTTTAATTTCTATTTTTCTTTCACTTGATTTAATTTAATAAAAATACGTGTGAAATCATGTCAACTTTCAAATAAAACAAAATAAAAAAACAACTAACTAAATTATAATTTAATAAACTAGCTAAAAAAAAAGAAAACAAACACAATATCAATTCTACATATTACACTTAAAACATGCCATAGATGTATAAGAAAAAGAGAAAATTCCGAACTTGTATCAATTAACGAGGAGACTGAACAAAAAGCCAAACATTGAAACCTCTATCATATAACACACTCCACATGATTCCTAATGTAAAGACAGGGAATGACAAAATTGCAACATATTCAATATTCGTGCCTTAAGTAAACTCATAAGAAAAACGACAAGGGTCAAAGGGTAATTGTACCAAAACGTATTTTTACTCCTCTTCTTCCCCAAATTGCGATTTGAAGCAGAGATGCGTACTCTGGTGCGTAACTGGCTCTTGATGAAGTCTAGCGTGCAAATCCGCGGCGAATGTGCAAGAGACGGCGATGTTGACGTTGGACGACCGGTGCGATGTCGAGAAGCCGGCGATTGAGTGGAGATTTGGTGAGCGAACGGCGAAGCGGCCTCCAAATTCGCGAATTGAAATCAAAAGGAGTTGCGGGTTAGGCGATGGATTTCGGCCGGATAACCAAATCAACGGCGCCACGAACGGTGGGACAAGACGGACTAGCAGTGGTTGGGCACGGCACAACTCTACCGAAAGACGAATTCGGCGTTTTCTTCGGATTCCTCTGTAGATTTTTTTCGTTGATTTACTGCTGAGAATCGATCGATTGCTTCTGTGTTTGTGTGTGTGAAATGGTTCAGCTGCTCGATTAGTTTCTGTGGTTGAATGCGAATTTCTTGCTTCGATATTGGTTCGTTTCGAGTTCTTCACTGTGATTGCTTCGTTCTTTATAGGTGAAAGAATCGAACAACTCCTCCTCCCACGAATCTGTAAACTGCTTCGATCGTGTGCGAGGAGTGAAGCGCGAGGAGTGGAAGTTTCAGGTCTGCCCATGTCACCGGCGAAACCACGACCGCATTCATCTCTGCAAAAGGTAAAAATTAAAAGAAAAATTACCAAGTCAGCCCGCGACTTTTTAAAACGTTCAATTTAGCCCTAAACTTTCAATTTTACCCTTAAAGACGATTTTCTTTATAGTTAGTCACTCAAGCCCTTTCCTAACATACTTTTAAAAACTTTAGGGCAAAATTTGAGTGTCAACACACACTTTCGACAATTGAAAGGGCACCTCTTGCCCCCTTTCGCACTCTATAAATAGGGATGAGGGGCTGGCCATTTCCTCATCCCTTGGCAGGATTGCCCCTCTCTTCTCTCCCTCTCAAAGCTGAAATTAGTTTGGCATTCTTTTAGAGTTTGTGGGTGAAACCACATTAGAGATTCTTTATCTCTAATCCGTCTCCTTGGTGTGCCTCCAAGTCGGCCTCTTCCTTAGGAGAAGGAAGTCTCGCCTCAACTAGGAGCAAGAGCCTTCAAGGCCCTTAAGCTGTTACCTTGGTGAAAGGTATGCCTCTTATCTAGTACTATTATATATCATGTGATATGCTTGTGATGCATATATGATATGTTAACATGAAAGCATGTTAATGACGATCCTAAAATCTACAAATGGTATTAGAGCTTCTAGGTTCTAGTATGTTATTGTATGTGTTACAAGCATGAACTATATCATATAATCTGTGTATATTGTTTTGGCGAAAACATGTTCAATACACCACATGTGTGACTAGTTTTAGATCATATCATACCTTAGTGTCACATTGAGTGCATTCTGTCTAAGGAGATGGGTTTTAAGCGGGACCAATGTGACCCCTCCTCCATCTTTCTCGGTTGGGTTACTTGAAGGGGTTATAAATGTGATATTCATCATTGACTTGAATTAAGAGTTTCAACCCTTGATGGTCTTAGTACTAGTTTTGTGCCACTATGATGGACTTGAGGGAATTGAAGCTTAATTTAAGAAGGAACATGACATTTATTGAATTAAGATAATTTACCCTATGATGTTTCAAGTACTAATGTTTTGACATTACTATGGTGAACATAAGGGAGCTGAGGCTTGGTTCAAGGGAATGTGTCACTTCAATAAGCTAAAGTTTTCTAGGGACCATATCAAGTTGATATGATACTGTCTAAGGAGATGGTATTTAAGCGAGACCGTTTGTGACTCCACCATCTTTCCTGGGTATTGTATCAAGGAGACTTATGGGTGATGAAACTAAGGTTTAGGTGAAGTGTTCATGGTTGTCACATTTTAATTTATTGTATATGTACATGATACCATTGAGGTACATAAGTTGTACCCAAGTATACATGTTTTGGCGAAACCTATGTATATAATTGTATGCGTGAGTGCTTGAATAAAGTTGCATGTAGGCTTATTAAGGTCATTTGTGTGAAATAATTGAGACACACTTATATATCTCTGATTGGATGCTATATGCATCTCTTTCGCCATATATGGGTATGTTCTTAAGTTACTTCATTCAAATGTTGCTTGAATGACTCTAGTTGTGAGAATTGAAACTAAAACATGTGAATTGCATCAATGTAGATGGCTACTAAGAATATTGTTGCTGAACAAAACCATGACCTCAAGTTAGATGGTGAGAACTATCTAATTTGGCAATAAAAGGTCAAATTCATTTTAACTGAGCAAGAGACACTTGATATCCTCACCAATGTGGTGGAGGAACCGACTGAAGGGGGGATAGGACTAAATATGAGGCATTTCTGATGTGGACATCACTCCGAGGACTCCCCAAGCTCAAGGTGGTGTTCAATCTCAAGCGCGCGCGCTCCCAAATCCACTCCAAGGTATAGGAGGACCTATGACACGGTCCCGGTTCAAAAAGGTCCAAGCGAACCTCAACGCTTTTATGAGACTTATGGCGCAAGGAGATGAACAAGGGGAAGATCAAGAAAGAACATGTGAAGCCTTTCGGAGTCTTGAGCGTGAGCACACTGAAGGAAAGAGATGATGGCGAGGCCCCCGTGCGAGACTTCCAGTCACAGGCGAAGCCCCCAAGTGAAGCCGTCCATGCGAAGCGTCTTGCCGAGGGCCCCGTGTGGGACTTCTAGGTGTAGGCGAAGCCCCACAGCGAAGCCATCCCTGCGAAACCTCCAGGAGCGGGCTAAACCCACAGGCGAAGTCGCTTCTGCAAGGTCTCCATAACAATCTGGCCGACCAAGCTATAACCCGAAATGTCCTTTCTGCGAAGGATACTTGGGAAGATAAATATTTACTTTATAGGTAAAAGACATGCGGATAATTTTTTGGTTAACTTTTACCTTTTGGAAGCTTTTAGGATGACATGCATGCAAAAGCACTTTATGCTTTTGGCATGCATGCAAAGATGTAAGAACCTTTTTGCCTTTCTTTCACATCATCCCTCACCATTTAAGCAAGCTCCAAACACATTTGTAACTTAGAACATAATTTTGAATCAAGAATTCGTCCGAAACTCTCCAAATGAGATATTGGCTTTTGTGTTCTCTTTTCTTGCATTTCCATCTTCCTTGTGATCCATGCAAGAGGATCCAAACATAATATCTAGTATTGCTTGATATTGTAATCAAGAGGTGCTAGATCCCATTTCCTATCCCAGGCATTTTCAAGTGCATTGCCTCACCTAGTAGTGAGGAGGTTCACTTGGCCGAAAACTGTGTCGATTGTTTGTGTCCGCCTCCGCCAAGCTAGATCCGCGAACAGCTTGATCACACGTCCCCTTACCATGATCATATCAATTTCTAAAGAAGAACTCTATGTGTAAGGTCACCCTCCTATCCACTATGGTGGATGAAATTATGGTGGAGTTCTTCATGCTTGATGGCTCTGAGTTCATCTGAGATGCCGCAAGGTTAAGTATGGAGATGTTTCTGTTGAGAAACAGCGTTCCATGATTCTCGAGGCCAATATGGATGTCTTCACGTGGGAGCTGAAGGACTTGCCAGGAGTGGATCCCACTATTATCACCTACAAACTAAATGTATTCCTAGATTCAAAATGGTAAAAGAAAAGAAAAGGGGTATGGCCCCTTCTAAAAAGCAATTTGTAAAAGAGGAGGTTTCCGAACTTCTCGACGCTGGAGTAATAAAGGAAATTCAGTACTCGGAATGGCTCACTAACATAGTCCTAGCTGATAAAACTAACGGGGATCTCCGTATGGGCGTCGATTTGACGAGGCTAAACAAGTACTGCCCAAAGGACACTTACCCATTACCTATCATTGACCAACTCGTATCAAGGAAATCTAGCAGCTGACAGGGAGAGTTGTCACCCTAGGTCGATTCATCTCCAAATTGGGTGACAAATGCAAAGCATTCTTCGAGCTACTATGCATGAAAAAGGCATTTGTCTGGACACTAGAGTGTCAAACAGCTTTTGACCAAATAAAAAATGCACCTCCATGAGTTGCCAAATCTAAACTGTCCTCAAATGGGCAATGAACTTATCATCTATCTCGCCACATCCAATGACATAGTATCCTTGCCTCGTTAAAGAGGACGGTGCGAAACATTGGCATGTCTACTATACAAGTCACACCTTGTGAGGTGCCGAAATCAATTACCCACCACTACAGAAGACCGTTTATACCTTGATTATTGATAGTCTCGTTCCTTTACGGTCCGGACTCTCAGATGCTGGATGGAGTGACTTGGTGCTGAAAATGATGATTGGCTGCTACAAAGTGATCTGCAAAGGGTGAAATAGAGTACTCAGGAGCAGAGAGAGGAGTGGGGGTGTATAGATAGGGTGTACCTTTCACAAGTCTTCCTTTTATAGGCGGTCTCGAGATCGTCAACGTCCAATGACCTGAGGTAGTGGGGTGGTTGCCTATGTTTCCGACTAATAGGGAAGGTGGAGTAGTGGCAAACATGGGAGGTTCGTACGCATCGTGGTGGTTAACTCGTCACCAATTGCCCTACTTTAATCGAGGCTACGTCATGCGGGCAATCCTGCTCCACGGAGGCAAAGGCATGGACTCGCCTGTTGTTGCGAGTCTCCCATGTGAGGGAGTGGCTTCACATCCTGTAATGTGCCTCGAGGGGGCCGTGACTAAGGTGTAAGGCCCCGCGGAGGGGTATGGCCTTTTAAACTTGTGCAAGGGATTCCCGACGCTTTACTGTTGGTCAAATTTGAGTACTTTCTCCAGTTAATTGTTTGGTTATTTTTATTTTCTTGAAAATTCAATTCTTATTTTAAAAAATTACTAAATATTTTCTTTCAGTTTGATTGTTCTTTCTAGTATTTTCTTTACAATGTCTCTCTGTGGCCCAAAGCTGTGTTACAACTACCGCGTTATTCTTTGGGCATAATCAAAGTTTGGCGCCGTTGTTGGGGAACGGTACAAGAAGTACAGTAAGGAATTAATTTTACTGATTTGGTTCTCCAATTATGGTAATCTCCTTCCTTTCTCTTTTACTCTATTTTATCTGGTTTATGCTCTGGTATAGAGACGAATCATGTAGACTTTCAAAAAGACTTGATATCTGTTCTGATTCTGTTGCTTCACATCATAATTCGGATTCATCTTGTTTTTCATCTCATTCATCATTCACAATGAGTCAACACGAAGAGCAAGAGGTTAAAACTCTTCAGGAGTATCTTCATCCTACACGAGTAGCTACACCATTATGCATCATGTTTCCTGCTAATACTCCTCAATTGGACTTTAAACCTGGGATGATACAGTTACTTCCTACTTTTCATGGCATGGAGAATGAAAATCCATATGCACATATTAGAGAGTTTGAGGAAGTAGTTACTGCTTTTCATAATGTTAATGCAGCTAATGTTGTTATCAGACTTACATTGTTTCCTTTTTCATTAAAGGATAAAGCTAAGAGTTGGCTGTATTCACTGAGATCAAATTCTATTGGGTCATGGGCTGAAATGACTAAAGTTTTCTTTAATAAATATTTTCCCCAACATAAGACTAATGCTTTAAAAAGGCAAATCTCTACTTTTGCACAAAAGGATAGTGAGACCTTATATCAGTCTTGGGAAAGATTTAAGGAGTTGTTGAGTATGTGTCCTCACCATGGTTATGAAAGTTGGCGTCTAGTGAGTTACTTTTATGAGGGACTTACTTCTAGGGAGCGTCAATTTGTTGAAATGATGTGTAATGGTGAGTTTTTACATAAAGATCCTGATGAGGCTATTGACTACCTTAATGAGCTTGCTGAAAAAGCTCATACTTGGACTGGACCCAGTGCTACTGAGAGCACAAATAGATCACGACCTCTAGGAAATTCAAGTAGTGGTGGAATTTATCATCTTAGGGAAGAGGAAAACCTAAAAGCTAAGGTTGAGATGTTGACTAGGGAGCTAGAAAGGTTAAAAAGCAAACAATTAAAACCAGCACATGTGGTTAATAATATAGAGTCTTTAGGACCATGTTCTGTGTGTGGTGGGATTGATCACCTTGCTCCAGATTGTGCCACTTCTAAGGAGATGAAAGGAGTGTATAAGGAATAATGCAATAATTTGGGTGTGTACAAGAAACCATTTTCACCTTTTCTGAAACATATAAGTTTGGATGGAGAAATCACCCCAATTTTAGTTGGAAATCAGAAAATCAGCAACATGCACAACATCCTAGACAATATTCTGCACCATCATCATCTAGGAGCCCATTAGAAGATACTTTACATGCTTTTATTGAAGCGCAAGGTAAAACTAATCAGAAATTTGAATCTTTGATTACACAGGTTGTTGAAGAGAACAAGGATATAAAGAATCAAGTGTCTAAACTGACAAGTTCATTAAGTGTGACTGAGAGAGGTAAGTTCCCTTCTCAATCTCAGTCCGTACCTCAAGGTTCACACATGAACCAGAAGAACTTGAAGAATGCGAATGCTGTTGTGACACAGAGTGGTAAGCCTTTAAATGATCCAAGAATGAACACATCAGAAGAGATTCCAACAATAAAGAGGCCGAGATGCTAAATCACCCAAGGAACCAGAGGTAACTTAGAGCCACATTAAGGTACCATTCCCCCAAGCTTTGAAATCAAGTAAGCGACCTTCTGATTTAAAATGAAATTCTTGAGAACTTAAGGCAGGTAAAAATTAATCTCCCTCTCTTACATGTGATTAAACAAGTTCCTACATATGCAAAAGTTCTTAAAGATTTGTGTACAGTTAAGAGGAAACATCATGTGAAAAAGACTACTTTTTCTGACAGAGCAAGTTAGTGCTTTAATTGAGCATATGATACCTCCCAAGTATAAGGATCCTGGTTGTCCAACTATTGCTTGTAGTATTGGTACTCATGAATTTGGGCAAGCATTGCTAGATTTAGGAGCCAATGTTAATTTAATCCCTTATTCTATCTACTTGCAGCTTGGGTTAGGTGAAATAAAACCTACCTCCGTGGTACTACAATTGGCTGATCGTTCCACAAAAGTACCATAAGGTGTGGTTGAGGATGTTTTAATTCAAATTGACAAATTTTATTATCCTGTTGATTTCCTAATCCTTGACACTAGTTCCACTGTTGATACTACTTCTAAAATTCCTTTGATTTTAGGCAAACCCTTCCTTACTGCTAATGCCTTTATTAATTGTAGAAATGGACTAATGAAATTGTCTTTTGGCAATATTTTCCATATAGCAAAACAGCGAATAGATGATGATGAATGCCATCAAGCATGCCATACTGACTCTCTTATTGATAGGGAAGTTCTTATGATTCATGATTTCGATCCTCTTGAATACTTTCTTATTAATTCTGAGTTTAATTCGATCAATACTCCACATGATGCTGCTGAAATTTGTGCTATCTTTTCTGAAAATCAGGATTCTGGAACCCAAAGGTGGAAACCAAAGTTTGAGGAGCTACCAAAGAGAGGTGAGAAGCAAGTTCCTTCAAGTGTGGAAGCACCTAAATTTGAATTGAAGACCCTCCCTAAGGGCTAAAAGCATGTTTTCCTTGGTCCAGGTGATACTTTTCCTGTTATTATCTCTTTTGAGTTGTCTGATTCTGAAGAAGAAAAATTAATCCAGACCTTAAGTGAGCATATATCAGCCATAGGTTGGAGTATTGCTGATTTAAAAGGTATTAGTCCTTTGATTTGTTCTCATAAAATAAATTTGGAAGAATGAACTAGCCCCCGCAGAGACCCTCAATGTAGGCTTAACCCCAAAATGAAAGAAATAGTCAAGAATGAAGTGCTGAAATTATTAGATTCTACACAAGTCCTACACAAGTAGTTCATAAAAGGTCAGGTGTCACTGTGATTGAAAATGACATATGAGAATTAGTTCCTATAAAATTTGTGACAGGGTGGCGGATGTGCATTGATTATAGGAAATTAAATGTCGTCACTAGAAAAGATCACTTTCCCCTCCCTTTCATTGACCAAATTCTTGAGCGTGTGGCTGGTCATTCTTTTTATTGTTTCTTGGATGGTTATTCTGGCTATTATCAGATTAAAATTGCATTAGAAGATTAGGATAAAACCACTTTCACTTGTCATTTTGGTACTTTTGCCTTTCGTAGAATGGCTTTTGGATTATGTAATGCACTTGCCACTTTTCAACGCTGCATGATGAGCATCTTTAGTGATATGATTGAAAATTGTATGGAAGTGTTTATGGATGACTTGACTGTTTATGGATCTTCTTTTGATGTCACTTTATCAAATCTTGACAGAGTATTAATAAGTTGTGATGAAAAAGGTTTGGTTTTGAACTGGGAAAATTGTCATTTTATGGTGTCATCAGGTATTGTCTTAGGACATATTGTTTCTTCCAGAGGAATATAGGTTGATCAATCTAAAATTGAATTAATTTCTAAATTGCCTATACCTATGACAGTGAAGGATGTGAGATCATTTCTTGGTCATGCTGGTTTTTATAGAAGGTTAATAAGAAATTTTTCTACTATATCCAGACCATTATGTGATCTTTTAGCTAAAGATGCCTCATTTGAATGGACTGAATCTTGTCAAGAGGCTTTTAAAACTTTGACTAGTAAGCTCACTTCAGCACCTATAATGCAGCCACCTGATTGGAATTTACCATTTGAACTGATGTGTGATGCTAGTGACTTTGCTGTAGGTGCTGTTCTTGGACAGCGAAGGGATGGTAAACCCTTTGTGATTTATTATGCTAGTAGAACTCTGAATAGTGCTCAAATGAATTACTCTACCACTGAGAAAGAGTTATTAGCTGTGGTATTTGCTTTGGATAAGTTTCGTGCATACTTGATTGGTTCACCTATTGTTATTATCACAGATCATGCAACCCTTAAGTATCTTTTTGCAAAGAAAGATGCTAAGGCGCGACTTATATGTTGGATTCTACTTTTGCAAGAATTTGACATCACCATTAAGGATAAGAAAGGGGTGGAGAATGTAGTTGTTGATCATCTCTCGAGGCTCACTTTTCAGGATAACTCCACCGATTTACCAATTCGAGATGATTTTCCAGATGAGTATTTACTTTCTATTGATCCTCTACCATGGTTTGTTCATATTGTAAATTATTTGGTTGTAGGAGAGATTCCGGAAGATTGGGGAGCACAAGATAGGAGGAAATTCATGAATGAGGTACGCAATTTCTATTAGGATGACCCTTTTCTTTTTAAATATTGTCCTGATCAGATTTTAAGGCATTGTATCCCTAATGATGAGATTGCCAGTGTCCTAAAATTTTGTCACTCTAAAGCTTGTGGGGGTCATTTATCAATGAAGAAAACTTCTGCAAAAATTTTACAATGTGGATTTTATTGGCCAACTTTATTTAGGGATGCAAATATCTTCTGTCGTTCATGTGAAAGGTGTTAAAGGTTAGGAGCTATTTCTCGTCGTCATATGATGCCCTTAAACCCAATTTTAGTGATTGAAGTATTTGATTGTTGGGGAATTGATTTTATGGGACCGTTTCCACCTTCTTTTGGATATTTGTATATTATTGTGGCTGTAGATTACGTGTCTAAATGGGAAGAGACAGTAGCTTGTAGAGCTAATGATAATAAGATGGTAATTAAATTTCTTAAAGAAAATGTATTATCTAGATTTGGTACACCACGGGCTATCATTAGTGATCAGGGTACACATTTTTGCAACTGTTCTTTTGAGGTTTTAATGAAAAAGTGTGGGGTTATACATAAAGTTTCTACTGCCTATCATCCCCAGACAAGTGGTCAAGTTGAGCTTGCTAATAAGGAGATTAAACAAATCTTAGAAAAAATAGTGAACCCGGATCGTAAAGATTGGTCTTTAAGATTAATTGATGCACTTTGGGCCTACCGTACAGCTTTTAAAACTCCTTTAGGCATGTCTCCTTATAGGCTTGTTTTTGGTAAACCTTGTCATCTTCCTGTGGAACTTGAACATAAAGCGTATTGGGCTATAAAGAATTTTAATCTTGATATGGGTGAAGCAGGTAAGCTTAGGAAATTACAGCTGAATGAGTTAGAAGAGTTAAGGAATGATGCATATGAAAACTCTAGGATTTACAAGGCTAAAATGAAAGCATTTCATGATAAAAATATTTTGAGAAAATCTTTTAAGCCTAATGATCGAGTTCTCCTATATGATTCTAGACTTCACAAGTACCCAGGGAAACTTAGATCTAGGTGGACTGGGATTGTTATGTTCCTGAAGTGGAAGATATTCCACTTGTGGATCCAGTTTATCAGTCTTGACCACACCAAGCAAGTATGTAGGTTTTAGTTTTGTTTGTTCTTTCCTTTTATTTTGTTTTCTCTATTTATTCATTTTTATTACTAGTGTTTTCTTGTTTGGGTTGTTTTGTTTTAGTTTGCAAGTCAAATCCCTTTAGCTAATTCAATCGCCAAGTTTAGTGACTCCAAAGTTGCCCGTCATATATTAGGTGTATTCTCTCCTTTTTCTTACACCCTCGGTTATATTTGATTCTTGAACATTGAGGGCAATATCTCATTTAAATTGGGGGTGTCAGGGTAAAAATTAAAATTTGTATTGCTCAGGCCTGCCATAAGCAATTTTCTCTTAGGCATTCACAGAACTTTATTGCACTTATCCAAGCTTTGTGGTAAGATGGTGGTTTAACACATGTAGCTAGAGAACTCTTACTTATGGATTCATGTGAGTGATAGAGGGAATCTGTTGGCTGCAATTGCAGTAAATAAAAGTGATGAGCATTCATTGATCTGTTGAACTGGAACTTTCTTTTGAGATTATGATTTGTGGTAAGATTGTGGATATACTTGGAATATGATGAAGGTCAACTCATAACTGACATTTGAGCCTTTCAAGCCAACCCTTCCCATCATAAATTCCTAGTTGTCCCAATTTTTTTCCAATAAGCATTTATATTCTTCATCTTCCATTATTCATGCCTCATTATGCTAATCTATTGCCACTGCCCCAAATTTTTCTATTTGCTACCATTTTCTCTTTTACTTCCAAGTGCATATTCGGTTCTTATTTTATCAGTGCGAGTAAAGGTAGTAGAAGTCAGAAATGATATAAAGTGTGGTGTGATTGCTTGTACTTAAAAGTTAAAAAAAACTCTGAAAGTGAACAAAAATATGAAAATACCTGTGAGTTGTGTGTTGAATCCTTAAGTGGAGGTGTTTTTTAACGATGCATGTGTTAGGATTGTTGGTAAGATGGATATAGTTTGGAACACACACTTACACTTTGTGACTTGCTTGAGTGAATTGTTTGTGGTATGCTATTTGAGCATGAGAATTGGAAAATTTGAGTTGATAAGTTCTTTTAGTGATAATTATTCTTTTTCTATCTCTTTTGCATAGATTGCTAGGGACTAGCAATGAGTAAGTTGGAGAGTGTGATAAGTGTGTGAAAATAAACTCCCACTATCCTATTTTTGGGCTTAAATGTGAATAAATATAAATAATAACCATTGAGATTAATGTATATTTTACATTGGGTTATTATTTACTATTAAATATTTCTAAGTGTATTTTTGTGTTTAATTGCAGATTTATCGAGGGATAAAATTTAACCATGAAAAAATAATAGAATCAATCGATCAAAGTAGAGCAAGCTGGAGTGATTGAAGAAAAGGTGAATAATTGGGTCAATGGGCCAATGAGAAGAAAACAAAAAAAAGGACATATGTGGGCACACATTTTGTGCTCCTATTTCTAATCAAATTTCAGCACACATTGAAAAGAGACAAAAAGCACAAAGGCCCAAGCAGCAAGGTATTAAATATCGTCACGTGATCGTAGCTTGGCTAATTCGCGAGAAAAGAAAAAGAGCGAGCTACACACAGCATAAAGCGACACAGACGAGGCTGCCAGCAAGATTGCACACCGGGTGTATACTATCATTGTCAAAAAACTGTACCGGTGTGTGTGTATATATATACCTGTAAAAGTATCTGAGATTCTAAATTTTTTACCTGGAGTACTTGGGTGATCACCTATTTGACTAAGAGAAAAAAAATGTAATAAACAAGTATTTACTAGCTACATACAAGAACTAAATATACTAATTAAAAGAATTAAAAAATGAATGAGGTAAATTAGTTTTTAAATTACAAAGCTGGGAGTGTGAAGAAATATAAACATGATAATTCTAAATGATCTCATTAGTCAACATCAAAAACTAATTTAAGTATGGAAAACAAATTTAAATAGCATGGATCTCAAATAGATTAATATATTATTTCTTTCTTTAACGTAATTAACATATTCCAAAACAATCGGTGAGAAGTTTTTATGAATCTTGTGATTTTGTATTTTAATTTCTTTAATTTAGTAGATATTTTTCATTCGTGATTCATCCTCAAACTTTTAAAAAATGTTCATTTAAACCCTGTCTGCCGGCGGCGGTACGTTTCAATCAATTTAGATTTATTCTAAATTTTTAAACAGATTAGAAAAACTATAATTCTTTGATTTATTATTCTCAGATTTTTATTGAGCTTTGTTCTCTGTATAATTATAGATTTATATTATTCATGGGTTCAGTCATGCTTTTCCCATAGAGTGGTTGGTTATATAATTATATTTGGATTGATTACTTATCTATATTGATTCAGTTCTCGCTCTGGTATTGCCTCTAGGTATATTGTCGTCACTGGATTTTCTCAATAGTGATAATAATTTTTGTGCTTTAAAGGTTGAGAATAATTTATCAGAGAGTTGTAGTTAATCCACTTTGGTTTATAAATATTTATCTTGGAAATTTTGTGGAATTTGGACTTCATTGAAATTAGAATAATTAAAATATTAAACTTGTGCAAGGAATTCCTGACGCTTTACTGTTGGTCAAATTTGAATACTTTCTCTAGTTAATTGTTTGGTTATTTTTATTTTCTTGAAAATTCAATTCTTATTTCAAAAAATTACTCGTACTAAATATTTTTTTTCAGTTTGATTGTTCTTTCTAGTATTTTCTTTACATTGTCTCTCTTTGGAATCGACACCTCAAAGATGTGTTACAACTACCGCGTTATTCTTTGGGCATAATCAGCGACCTCGACCAAGGCCAGCGGGAAGTGAGGGATCTGGTGTGAAGCCCGTACCGACAAAGACCTCTAGGATGTCCACAGGGGTGCTCCTCTTGGCGTCTAAAAGGGCTAAGTTAGCAGCTGGGAGTCCTGAGAGTGTGGCCAAGGCTGCTCCCATCACCTCCGTGGAGGTAGGAGCTGAATGGAGTTCTCCTGTCGGTGTGCATTCACTGGAACGGATAGCTGGCGGAGCTGAGGCCGTGTCAACTCCTAGACAGGCTTCCATCCCTCCCTCCGCCGGTGGCGGAGAAGGCAATGCGGTTGCAGCTTTGGAGCGACAAGTGCCACCGAAGATTGGGAGGTGGGATAGTCTCTGCAGTTCCAGCGGTTTTGATGTGTCTGCCTCATGGGCGACACCATCTGCGGTGCCTTCCTTTCCTTGTGGCCAGACTGTTCGTGAAGACCGTCCTGTGATAGAGGAAAGGTTAGAGGGGAGGTCAGATGACTGGTTTTGTGGGTGTCGCAGCATTTTTGATTTGGGCGTGGAGGCTTCATCCCTTAAGAAGGCGGGGGTATGGTCCCACTATTTGGAGGGGAAGCGGCAGGCTGCGTGGAAGCCCAGGCGGTCCGCAGATTCGACCTCACTGAAGTCTTTTAGGGAGGGTATGCGTGCCAAAATATTCGAGATGGAGGGGCATTCAACAGCGGACGCCTGGGGTCCAGTGTTTTCACTCGAAAATGATTCGTCTCTATTGGAGGGTGGGGACGTAACGCTCTGGTCTTGCCTAGAGAGGCTACGAACGCCGCATGACCGTGACCTGGTGAGCAAGTGCTTGGAGTCCCACGACATTACTTGCGAAAAGCGGCATGACTGAACCTCCAGGTTTGTTATTGCGTGGTGGTTCATGATACTGGTTTGTGCAATCCCATTATTGACTGATTCCTTTTACAGGCGATAGTGAACGAGTATGCTGGTATGAGCCAATGGAATGAGTTCCTGCACTTCGCCAACGCGCGGGACGGTGCCCAAATAGAGGAAATCGCCCGCCTTAGAAGGGAGCTTGACGTCACCAGGAAAGAAGGTGAGCGCGCGCCCAGGCGGGTGCAGTAGCTGGAGTTGTGGTGCGGTTTAATTGTCCACGAGAGGGAGGACTCCAGGCTGGCGGACCTGCATTAAAGGAATTATCTGCTTTGCAAGCTCCCGCGCCGCATTTTAATACAAGAATGTATTGCCCTCTCTGGGCGTGGATACTGAGGCGGCTTGTGCGAGGGCGTGCACTGAGGCGAATGCCGCTAAGGCAGTTACGGAGGAGATGGCCGCTCGCATCAAGGTAGCTAAGGATGAAGCTCAGGACGCCATACTTGGCGCTGAAGATATTGCGAGGGCTTACCTTGCTTGTCGAGGATTTCATGAATGCCATGTCGTCCATATGGGAGCTGGAGGCAATATTGGATCTCCCCCTCTTTCATGGGGAGATAGCTGATTCCCCATCCACCATCAAGGTGCTCATTCCCGAGAGGATGTCCCACCTTAGCGGGAGAGTTGCGGAGCTACGTGCCCAAGGCGAGGCTGGGGCGCACGGCTTTGAGGAGGGATGGCTTCGCTGCAGGATGAGAAATTGCATCCCGACCATTTTTTCGACGCCTTGGATTCCACTAACACTGCGGATCCAGACGTGGACAGCCTGCTGCAGTGGGACGAGGACAGGCAGAAGATGAGCGTTGTTTGGCATGCCCTTTTGGGAGGCAGTGGAGTCCCCAAGGATGCGGGTGACCCCCCTCATAGGTGTTGGTGGAGTCTCCAAATATGTGGATGAACCCTTTTTGCACTTTGTATTGCACATAAGATGTAAATAATGATTCGAGGTGAACAGATTTTATCCATCGGTGCGTCAAAAGTTTTCATATTTGTTTGGCGAGGTGATGCATCCGCCCCTCGTCAATTGTCTCACAAAATTGTGATAAGGCGATGCCCTTGGGTAGTGTAGACTAGCGTTGTTTACATATTGGCAACGTAGATGTTTTATGACCTGACAACGTCTAAGTCCGTGATCTTATTATATCAGGATTGAACAGCTCCGACCGGTCGGGTGCGGAGGGTTTTTCAATTATTGTAGTGTGATCATTCACCACTCTGACAGATCAGGTGCAGAGGGTGTGTATCCGCTGTTGCTTTATGAGAATTATACGCATGTTGAGGAATAAACACGATAGCTTTGTATTAGCGATGAAACTTTATACATAGTATGGACGTAGGTCGTCTGCATGATAGTTGCGAGGGAGTGTTTTTCCGTTGTGGCCCTGTAGTTCAAACATACCTTGTCTTACTCGACGGTGTATTATGTATGGGCCATCCGAGTTGGGCTGTAGGACTCCGTCCTTTGTTTCGCGGTTGGGCAGGTTTGAGCGGAGCAGGGCAAGTCCGCCCACGCGTAGTGACTTGAATTTAACTTTGGCGTCGTGCCTTATGTTGACACGTTGTTTGAAGGCGAACATCCTGAGGCACACGTCTTCGCTAAGTTCTTACAAAAGGTCAAGCTTTGAGCGAAGGCCGTGGCTGTTGGCCTCATTGGTGAAGTTAATTGTCCGTATTGTCGGGAGATTCGCTTCGATTGGGAGGAGCTCCTGAGTTCCGTATACGAGGGAGAAGGGAGTTTCACCCATAGGTTTTCGCGGGGTTGTGCGGTTGTCCCAAACCATGATTGGTAGCTCCTGTACCCATCGCCCCTTTGCTCCAGTGAGGCGTTTTCTGAGTCCCTCTTTTAGTGTCCGATTGGTGACCTCTACCTACCCGTTGGCTTGGGGGTGGGCCACAGGGGTATACAACATTTGGATGTTGTTGTCTTCGGCCCATTGTTGTACTTTGTGGCTGGCGAACTGAGTGCCGTTGTCCGTGATGATGGCGCGGGGGCTCCATATTGGCATACTATGTTTTTCCAGAGGAAGCTGATGATCCTTTCAGAGCTTATCTTTTTAAGTGTTTCCACCTCGACCCATTTGGTGAAATCGTCCACTGCCACTACGCAGAACAGAAATTGACCTGGTGCTGTTGGCATCGGGCCGATTAGGTAGAGGCCCGATAGGGCAAAGGGAATGGGTTTTATGAATGCTGATAACTCTGTAGAGGGGAGTCGCTGCACCCTAGAGTTGATTTGTTATTGATGGCATTTTTGTACCATCGCCACCCCGTCCTTTTTCAGTGTTGGCTAATAGTAGCCCAGGCATAGGGCTTTATGAGCCAATGTATCCGCCGCAATGTGGGCACCACATGAGCCTTGATGTATGATCTCGAGCACTGCGTGCCCCTTGCATGTTCTAAGGCAGCGTTGAAGCGGAGAATAGTATACTCGGTGCCACAGGAGGTCGTTGATGAAAACAAATCGTGTTGCGCGAGTGTGGAACTTGCCTTTAGCTGGGTGATGATGGCGGTTTTCCAGTCTTCTGTTTCCTCCGAGGCTACGATCATGGCACCGCAGTCCAGTTGTTCGACGATTGAAGGCTTGGCGAGGGTCTTAGAAACCGAGTTGGTTTTTCCTTTTGATAGCAAGTCTGCCTTAAAATTTTCTGAGCATGGGATGTGAATGAAGATGATCTCTTCGAAGCCTGTGCGCAAAGAGTTGATGAGCTTGAGATATTTGATAAGTGTGCGGTCCTTGCATTCTGAGATACCCTGGACTTGGTGGATGACCAGCAAGGAATCGCTGTGAATGTTGAGGCGGTGGATGCCAGCTCTTAGTGCCATTTTTAGGCCCACGGTGAGGGCTTCATATTCTGCCACATTGTTAGTCACTGGGAACTGGAATGTTACTCGCAAAGAAGATTCCATACCTTGAGGTTCTTGTAAGTAGACACCACCCGCTGGTGAGCTTGTTTTTGAGGCGCCATCGACAAACATATTCCATTCTGGTGGTATCGATTTTGCTGGTACTTGTTCATGGGGATTAGGCATGTCCGCCATGGCGAATTTAGCTAGGAAATCTGTGAGGGCTTGTCTCTTTATTGCCTTGCGCGGCTCGTAGTTGATGTTGTATTCACTAATCTCAACGCACCATTTGCAAGGCGTTCCGAATGTTTTGGGCGTTGCATTATTTCCTTCATTGGGAGGTAAGTGCGGACCCTGATTGTGTGGCCCTGGATGTAAGGTTTCAACTTCCGAGTGGCGTAGACTAGCGCCAGGACCGCCTTTTGTAAGGGAGGGTATCGCATCTCCACCGACTGCAATGTGTGGCTCGTGTAATAGACGGGCCATTGCTTCCCATCTTCCTCCTTAATGAGGACCGAACCGACGCTGTTATTGGTTGTGGAGAGGTAGAGGACCAGGTCATTGCCAGGCCTGGAGCACTAGAGTGTCGGGAGGTTTTGGAGGTGTTTCTTGATGGCCTCGTAGGCCTCTTGGGAATCCTCTGTCCATTTGCAAGCTTTTTTCTTCCTGATCTAGTTGAAGAAAGGCCTGCATTTGTCACCGAGTTTGGATATGAATCGTTCCAACACTACTAATTTGCCGGAGAGCTGTTGCACATCGTGTAGCCCTTGAATCTGGCTATGGTTGGTGATGGCGTCAATCTTCTTTGGATATGCACTTATCCCATCCCTCGACACTTGATAGCCCAAGAACTTGCCTTTGCCGAGACCGAAGATGCATTTCGTTGGGTTCAGTCGCATGTTGTATTGGCGAAGGTTTCTTCTAAGTCCTGCAAATGGGTGTCCACCGCTTTACTCTTGACCACTATGTCATCAACATAGGCTTCTATGTCTCTCCCTATTTGATTAGTGAAGACCCTATTAACCAGCCTTTGGAAAATCACGCTTGCATTTTTTAGACCGAATGTGATGTGATCATGGGATCCACAAGCAACAACAAAGTCTCAAGTTTGAGGAGGATGGTGAATAAATCTCGGAGCACCCCCTTTTGGCGAAGAGGTTCAGAGGCCCAGGCAGCCCAATCCACGCGAGAGCTCTATGCGAAGGCAAGGCTTCCCTCATGCGAAGCATGCAGGCGATGGCGAAGCCCTCAAGCGAAGCCACTCCTGCGAAGCCTCCAGGCGAAGGCTTCAAGCAAAGCCTCCAACGTGATGACTACAAAGCGAAGGCAATGTCTCCATGTGACGCTTCCAGGCAAAGGCAAAGCTCTTAGGCAAAGCCGCCTCTGCGAAGCCTCCAGGTGAGGGCGAAGCCATCAACGCGAAGCCTTCCGGTTCAAGCGAAGCCACCTATGCTCAACAATCCGGCCAACCATTCCTAGCCAATCCAGAACACTCCCTCCTTTCAATGAAGATACTTGGGAGTACAAATATTTACTTTATGTGAGAATACCTTTTTAGGATAGCTTTTACCTTTTTCCTTTTTGAAGCTTTTTAGGATGACATGCATGCAGAAGCACTTTATGCTTTTGGCATGCACGTGTAAGAGCCTTTCCACTTCTCCCTCATATAAAAGGGACAGCATGCTCCTAGAAAACCTAGAACATAGTTAAACGCTTGAGAAGGAAAACTCCTCAAGCTTCGGTTCTCACCCCCTTGATACCTTCCGCCATCCCCCTTGGTGTTTATCATCGAGTTTAATTTCTAGTATTGCTTAATCTTGTAGTTAAGAGGTGCTAGATCTTCCATCTTCCCCAGGCATTATCTCAAATATTACCCAACCTCGTAGTTGGGAGGTGTTTGAGGCCGAATTTATCCTTCCCTGTTCTTGCGACTCCTTCGAGCTAGATCCGGCGCTTCCTTGATCTCGCGGGATCGCGTCAAGCGTCCCCGTTATCATATCAAGTGGTATCAGAGCCAAATCACTTGTTGGAGTTGTTTGTGATTTCTTCAAGGTAAAACCTTTATCTTCTACTTGAAGAAATATTTGTTTTTGTGTTTTTAAACCTTGTTATATTCGGCCATTTCTTTACCCCACCATCTGCCTTTGTTTCTGTTAATTTGTTGTGAAGTCTCTGTGTTAGAAGTTGTTGTTGTGTTTAGCAACTTCATAAATTCAAAAGTCAAAAAAAAGAGAAGAAGAAAGGATCACAGTTGCGGGTTTGCCAAAAACGTAGATTCCGGATTATATCCAAAACCGCAATGCGCGAGGGTTTATATGCGTAAAAGAGTGAGGTTGTTGTTGAAAAGCGAAAAGAAAGTGGTGTGCAAAAGATTGGTTGTGAAAAGCATTGAGAAATCAAAAGTTTGTTCTTGATGTTCTTGGTGTTCATATGATGTTCATACAAAGTTCATACCAAAACTCATATGAATAATAACTTTGATCCATTTTTTATTTCAAATTTGTGTCAAAAGGTGTTTGTGCGCCAAAACCTTACTTCCTACCCTCTTGTCAATTTATGGACAAAGAACCCCCTCATTTTAACCTAGCTTGCTTCAAGTAACTAGCACTTTATTGCTCACATGATTTTGCATGCTAGAGATTATCTTGTGGTAAACATTTCAGGTTTGGCACTAAATAGCAAGCTTTGAGAGCTACAAGCAAGAGGAAAGAGTGAAAGCCGAGTGTGACCCCTTCGCGAGAGGCGAGACCACCTAAACATGTGAGGAGTTTAAGCGGTACTAACTTTATTGTCTAAGTGTATAGGTGAACCCATGGAGGAAGAAAATCTATATTTCTTTGGGTTTCATTCACTGATGGAAAGACACCAACTTGAAGATGACTTATGGCATTGGATGGAGGAAGTGGAGTACCACTTTTGGTATTACCAATTTCATAAAGAAGAAAGGTTAGACCTTGCCATAATGAGCTTAAAGGGAGAAGCGAGAAGATGGTGTCGTCAAGAGTTCGCTCAACGAGACCAATATTGCGAACCCCACATTCGGACTTGGAGTGTATTGAAGAGGTTGCAATGGCAGAGATATGGTGCTCCTTAGGAAGAGCCACCCTCTCCATACTACTCCCAAACATGATCCCCCTTGCGTCATACACCTAGTACCTCCGCCCAACTCTGCCACCAAATTCCACTCGAAGGGTCTTCGCCCCAAAGCGAACCAATTCCCTCCTATGACAGTAGGCGAAGCCCCCCTCACCACAAACTACCTTGGCCGAGCCATACACCCCACTCCCCAACGTTTGCGCAACCCAAGATCAACCCCCAAACTAAAGCCCTCCCTGGAGTCTAAGTGAAGATCTCTCTCAAATAATTGAAAGAATCAAGAAGGAGTACGAAGAATATGAGAGAGAAAAAGAAAAGAAAAGAAGAGAGAAGAAAGGAAAGAGCTCTCCAAAGCCAAATGAGTGAAAAGAATGTCGCACCTGGACCTTCTACCAAACTCCAAGAAGAACTAACCATTTCATCTTCTCAACCATGTTGTTCTTCTTTGTGTGTGCAGAAATGTGAAGAGGTCATGGATGCACGAAGGCCAAGACGCCACGGCTTTGGAAGAAGGAAGAGCTCACTTGGAAGTTCCACCCGAGCCCACACTTGAGGACGAGGCCCCATCATTGTTGGAAGAAGAGAAACATGGAGAGAGGACCTACACTTCCCTAACTTGGGAACATGTAACTTGTTCCTTTCTCCTAGTGGCGAAGAGTATGCGCCTGAATTGAATTCGAATCAATGGCTTCCTTAAGTTTACATGATAAGAACTTGGATGATGAACCCGAAAGTGTACATCCCCCACATCCATTGTTCGAATACATATATGGAACTTGTACTTTTCCATGTGATGACAAGTGCATAAATGAATTTAATCACTATCCATATCCATGTGATGACACTTGTACTTTTTCATGCGATGATAATTGGTATGCTATTCAAGAGCGTGAATTGGAATGTGAAGAGATTGATGAATCTAAATCCATAACATGTGATGATTTCTCTTCCTTGTATGATGAAGCTCTTGAATGTAATAGCTATGAACATGCATCTCATTCATCATATGAAGTATCCGAAACTTATGAGAATTATCCTTCGAATGACGAGCATCATTACTACCAAGATGAGATGTATGAGCATGATGCATACCCCATGTTCCCTACCCCTAGTCAAGCATTCTCTTCAATGCGTGATTCTGACTCCTTACATTTAAATGATGAGAATGAATGGCCTAGACTTAATTTTGACCCTGGGATACATGAGAGTGCATGCATGCTTGTTTGTTATGAGTTGAAGGAAGATGCCATGTTTAGTGTGCTTAAAATGCATGAGCCTAATGAAGACTGTTTCAGCATATGTGTTTCAGCCATGCTGTCTTTTGGAAAACATGAGCATCTTAGGAAAATTAGAATTGAAACCATGTTTATGGTTGAGGCGAAGAGAAAGGGCGGATTGTCCATCTCCTTACCTCTTGTTTATGCTAAATCAGAACACCACCCCCTTAGGAGTTGAATCAGAACATATTAGAATGCTACACCATTTGGGTGTAGCAGCACATCCCAGAAAGCTAATCCCGAATCCTGCAAACCAATGCTTATACCACGGGACTAGGTTTAGCGTCACCGGGCCACCCCTATGACTAAACGTAGCTTCAATATATATTCTGCTACACATGCTGAATAATGCAGTAGCAGAAGACATACTGAACCCTTACCTTTCACAAAAGACCGAATGAAAATTCCTGATCAGCGGTCCCGGTACGGATTTCGGAAGAGTTTCTGATGGATTTCCAACCACTCCCTATTCACAAATGATCCACAAATACAAAATACACATTCAGAATTCACATAATCAATCCACATCAATGGCGCCAGAATTAGACCTCGGGCAGAAAAAAACGGCTTTCACATACGACCTTTTCTGGAAAAACCGAATAGTACAACACGTATAACTCTTCACCCTGATTACAAATATACCCTTTCCTTTCACTGAAACTGAAAATGGGTTTCTGTGCAGGAAATCAGAAACGGATTTCGGCAGTACTTCTGCAAAGATGCAGCTCCCACTCCTGACACAAAAGACGTAATAGAAGGTGCAAGGAATGCTTAGGAACCATAAAATCAACCAAAGGTAAAGTTCCATAATTATGTAGGAATTTCAGAAACTTGCGGTTTCCAAACAGAGCTGAATTCACAAAATCTGACCTCAGATTATCTATTTACGCATCACAAGGATCGGTTTGACATGCTTACATCGAAGATCCTTCAAGTTTTCACCAAGTTTAGTTTTGGGTCAAGCATGGCGTCTCCATGGTGCACATATTCGGATGGAAAAAGGAAGAAGATGAAACAAATCATCATTTCCTTTCTTATATATTTTCTTTCTTTTTTTCCATCTCCTTTTAATTAAGAAAATTACAAGTGTACCATTTATCCTTCACCACACATGCGCCGCCTCCTTCTTGTCCTTTTCTTCCAAATTAGTGCTGAATTTTTGCCATTTTACACTTTGGTCCCCAAAGTTTCAAAAGTTGCAATATAGTCCAACCCGAAAATCGTGACTTTCAAACCGCTTCTTCGAATGGAACGGAATCTGAACCACATTCTCGGGACTTCATATCACACAAAAATCATGCTTCACATGTTTAATTATAAGTCCCGAGTGTCATACCGCACCAGCTTAACTCGAGCAAATCCCGACGTGTGCGCTTGCTAGCTTAACCAAGTAATCACGTCATGTGTGCTTGCTTGGTTATCACCACAATACTCATCCCGAGTCATATCGCATCACACTCCATTGGCACCATCAAAATATTCCTCCCGAGCCCCGAGGGTCGCCCAAGAATGAACGTCCCGACCCCGAAAAATATTTTCCGTGGAAAGGTGCGGAATGCTCGTGCGACCTCAAATATGTTGAAAATTCACTTGTATATGGTCGTTATAAAATTCCCGAGCTTACTGATCTATAGGAAATGTGTCCCGCACCTTTTAACAAAAACCTGGGCCTTCACTGAAATATCCCCGCAACTGAATACAAACCCCGAGACCTCAATTACTCAAAGGAACACTTGATAGAAATCCCGACCTTCATAATATGCTGTTAAACCCAGTTTAATAATTTATCAGATAAAATTATATAAACCCGCAGGGGTGACTGTAACATTCTCCCCCCTTAAGACTCTTGGTCCCCAAGAGTAACCTGAATCATACAGATGTCCCGAAGGACCAGAATATATATATACGTCCCGAAGGACCAGAACAGATGCAGACAAGCAGATCAGAATATCAGAACAGAATTCCATATATAGGTTAGCGGAACATCAGATACTGAATAACAGAATACCCTGAACAGATAGAATTACATGATAAACCATAAATACGGAAATCCCGAGACTTATCTGAACAATTCTTACTTCTCTTCACTTGAAATATTCGGACCACCGTTACTGGTGCGGCGGGAGTGGTAGTTTAAACTACCATCCTGAGCCTCTCAGCGGCGTCCCAACCCTCAGGGTGCATTGCGCCCTGAGTCAGTTGCCAGTATTTCTACCTGACAACCCCAAATAGTACCGAATCTATATCTAAGAGACCTTCGACATGCCCTGAGAAACCCAGCAGAAAACAGACGAAACACCAGAAGGATAACAGGTACTGAACTCCCGCTTCCATCCCAGAGATATAAGATACAGATAACAGACAAACTAATTTCTGATCAATTCATTCACAAACAGATACTGACCCTAACGGATTAATCAAAGAATTCTGAACAAATAACAGATAGGTAAATCCCGAGACATAGCATACTTCTTGTGCAACAATAGATGTAGACATTCCCATATGAAGAAAGGAACTTCCAAAGGTGTAACGTTAAGAAGTGGTGTACCTTCTAACGCTACCCTGCCAACTTACTCTAGAATCTCATAGGGACCGATATACCTCGGCCCACCACGCTTCCGCTGCGCACTCTGATCCCTCTCAAGATTTGCAAATAATATCTCTGATCAAGTGATTCACAAATCCATATTCCGGACACTTGCCGATCTTCCAACATCGAGGTACTTCGGAGTGTAATACCTCACACTCAACTAGGCGCCAAGTGGTGTCGCACACTCTGCCATCACATGATTACTAATCCTCGGAATTGTACCAGCATGTAGCGGTGGCCTTCACGGCTCGACACCTCTCACACTTTCCTTGACTCTGCACGGATCACGTTGGTACACATTGGTTGCGTCTACACATAGTCTTTCCTTATTCCATTAGCTGGGCTCTCTAAATGACCTCGTGATGTATGGTGGTACTTAGGAGCCATAACACTTTTGGATATTGGGACTATGTCCTCACAAAATCTTCCTTCAACACATTCACATTATAACACCATTATAACACCGCAGAACACAATGAGCTAGCCGATCAAACACACTCTCACAATTATTCACATTTATATTACCTTGTGGAAGGTTATCAAACGGAATCTGTCTGCCGGAGATTCCTGAACCACATTCTCAATATACTGATAACAAATTACTTGGGCGTATTTCTCTTAACCCATATCCCAATCACACCAGATCAAACACAACAAAGAGCACATATATAACGGTTAAACACCCAGAAACTAGCAAACAACAGTATTCCAATTGGCTCTGTATATACAAATGCAAATGCATCATGTAATAGCGTCCAATCTCAGAAAAGATAACCCATATCACAGATCACATACACAAATCCAAACAATGTTCCAGAACACATATCACACAAATGCCAGAATTCCAGAATACCAAACCAAATACCAGATCAGATAGCCACATCCAGAAAACATGTACGCCAATCACTCAACAGAACAAAAGATCAGAACTGAACATCAACCATGCTCTTATACCACCTTCTGTTACCCCCCTTACCGCGGAAGTGTACGGGTGATTAGGATTATCGCTAATCACCCTGATTTCACACTTTACTCGGGGTAACAGTGCACATAGAACACACAATCGGTAAGTGAGCTACTCTAACCCCAGACCCAGAACGGTCTCGGAGACCTCGGGTTCTTCTTCGGTAATCTATATCTGCACTGGGTGCCAATATTCTGTATATACCTTGCAGTATATTCTGTTGTATACCCTACGGTATACTCTATCTGCTATATACCCTGCGGTATATTCTGTAACCCACGACAGTTATGGGGATTGCGACCCCGGCTGGTACCATGCTCTGTTAGCTTCGGCTAGTTGATTTTGTTTCTATGGGTCTCTGGCGGTCTACACCGTGTCCTTCGGGACTCTGTCGTCCTACGAGACTCTGTTTATTATATGCTTTCATATCTGTTTATATATATATATGCTTGGGTTTTGTGTTTTCTTTGTTTTACAGGTACCGCGCACTTAGCACTTTATGCAAACTATATCTTACCTTAGCCCTTACTGGGTCCTCCCGAGGACTCACCCCTTCTGTTTACCAACTTTCAGGTCTACCTGACAAGCAGCCAGCGGACTAGAGTTCCGTGGTGCTTTCTGTTCTGTAATCAGGTATTTGCAGTTCTGACACGGAACTTCTGTTAAGTTTAGGAGTAATCTTGGTAGAGGTCATAGTATGTTTTCAGACTTCTGATTTTATGCTAAGTATGGCATATGGGTTTTACAGTTAACATACTTCTCTCTTCTAGTCGTGTGTTAACAGCAGCAACGGTACTTGCGGGGGATCTTCTGATCTCGGAGTTTCTCCTAGATCCCGCATGTTAGAGACCATGGCTAGATCTTCCCCGACCATGGCTAGATCTTCCCGGTCAACCGGCATCGCCATGCGCCTCATAACTCACGGACTTCTCCACACCGGTTGTGGAGAAGTCCGTGAGTTATGAGGCGCATGGCGATGCCGATGCATGGCGATGCCGGTTGGACCGGGGAAGATCTAGCCATGGTCGGGGAAGATCTAGCCATGGTCTCTAACATAAGATCTAGCCATGGTCGGGGAAGATCTAGCCATGGTCTCTAACACCGCACGTAGGTGTTCTGAGGTTTTCTTGGTCGGCTCTGTAGGTGTATATGCATGCATGTCATCTGTCTGAGCATGTTATGTATCTTAGATATGATAGTCTCGTTCCTTTGCAGGTCCGGACTCTCAGATAATTTGTTGATGGTGTTGTGTTCGTGAGGACTCCAAGCTTGCTGTTCAAAGTGATCTGCAAGAGATAAAGAGAACACTTAGGAGTAGCAAGAGAGGAGTGGGGGGGGCGTGTAGTGTCTTACCCAGTTTAAGGTGGACATCACCCTATTTATAGGGTGATGCCAGAGCCTCCCCCAGTTGAAGCCTTTCAATAAAGTGTGTCCGGCTGTTTGAGATAAGTGTGTAAGGCGGCTGATGATGAGTGTGTCAGTAAACCGCCTTTGTCAATTTGTTTGTCAGAGGATATCTGTCGTGTGAATCTGATGAAGATCACTCAGGCTTATGCTGACCGTCTTCCTTATTGGTCGCTTGATGTCAGATGACCAAGTGGTCTTCCCTAGTTGAGCATAAAATGGCGAAGGCCAGCATGGGGCGAAGCCAATAAAGGTAAGAGTAACGGTTGCACAAACCGTGAGTGCAAGGGCCTTGTCTGGCGGGGCCAGTATAGGCATAAGGGACCTCGTGAAGGCGAGCTGTGAGACCGCGAGGGCGAAAACCGCAGAGGCGAGATTTGAGACTGCGAGGGTGAGGGCCCTGTCTGGCGGGGGCAAGACTTGAGGTCTGGCGAGGGCGAGACCTGCGGAGGCGAGATCTGGCGAGGGCCCTGTCTGGCGGGGCCTTGTCTGGCGGGGCCAGTGTAGGCATCAGAGACTCGCGAAGGCGAGCTGTGAGACCGAGAGGGCGAGACCTGCGGATACGAGACTTGAGAATTCCATTACGGGGAGGGGGCGATGGTAATGCTAATCCTTTTCCAATTCTGATGTGATGCGAGGACAGCTTTGCTTGGGTAGTGTACCAAGATGCCTCCTCCTGAGAGCGGAGTATGGGCAGGGTCCTGTACTCCGTGTGTAGCCAGAGGACTGAGTTTGCGCGGAGCGCGATGACCATTTCATGATCCCGTACCCCGTGTGCTTCTTTATTTGTAGCTTTGCTTTTATCCTGCGATAGTCTTGTAGGGAATGTTAGCTAGGTTAACAACCGTAGGCTAAGTCCCATTCATGGCGAAGGGTTCGCGACGGCGAAGCCACAGAGATCACTTGTTGAGACAAGCTGAAGATCAGATTTGCGACGGCAATGTCCTCAAAAGAGACCATGGGTGAGATTTTCCCATCAGAAATGTTTGCTGGGGCTCGCCGAGGCGGCGCACCCAGAGACCTTCCTGGCGAGGCCACAAGGGAAAATCCCTTGGGTAGTGTAATCTGATGGATGTAAGGATACCTGCAGAGGCTACACGATGTGCACAAGTTGCAGAATAGTAAAAATGCTCAATTTACCTTTATGGTCTATAAGTTCGCAACCGCGAAGTCAAAGGACCACGCGGCGGGACAAGTTGAGGGTTAGTTGGGGTTCGTAGAGACGAGACCCGCAATTACCTGTTTTTGGGTGTCCGTGCGGTAGGTCTGGTGAGGCGCGTGAGGGCGTCTTTACACAGGGACCTTCCTGAAGAAGCCAAAAGGGGATAACTCTTTCATACCGCAAGGGGATTACCTTTGGGATGAGGTGATTTGAAGGTCAGCTGGGGTTCGTAGAGATGAGACCCGTAACTACCTGTGTTGAAGGTGTCCGCGCGGAAGGTCCGGTGAGGCGCGCGTGGGCGGTTTATACAGGGACCTTTATGAAGGAGCCAAAAGGGGATTACCCTTTCGTACCGCAAGGGGATTACCCTTGGGACGAGGTGAGTTGAAGGTTAGCTGGGGACCCACAACTACCTGTGTTGAAGGTGTCCGTGCGGAATGTCCGATGAGGCGCGCGAGGGCGGCTTACACAGGGACCTTCCTGAAGAAGCCAAAAGGGGATTACCCTTTCGTACCACAAGGGGATTACCCTTGGGACGAGGCGAGTTGAAGGTCAGCTGGGGTTTGTAGAGTCGGAACCCGCAACTACCTGTGTTGAAGGTGTCCGTGCGGAAGGTCTGGTGAGGCGTGCGGGGGCGGCTTTACACAGGGACCTTCCTGAAGAAGCCAAAAGGGGATTACCCTTTCGTACCACAAGGGGATTACCTTTGGGACGAGGCGAGTTGAAGGTCAGCTGGGGTTCGTAGAGACGAGACCCGCAACTACCTGTGTTGAAGGTGTCCGTGCGGAAGGTCCGGTGAGGCGCACGGGGGCGGCTGACACAGGGACCTTCCTGAAGAAGCCAAAAGGGGATTACCCTTTCGTACCGTAAGGGGATTACCCTTGGGATGATGTGAGTTGAAGGTCAGCTGGGGTTTGTAGAGACGAGACCCTCAAAGACCATTGGCGCGACCGAGTTGAAGGTCAGTTGGGGTTTGTAGAGACGAGACCCTCAAAGACCATTGGCGCGACCGAGTTGAAGGTCAGTTGGGGTTCGTAGAGACGAGACCCTCAAAGACCATTGGCGCGACCGAGTTGAAGGTCAGTTGGGGTTCGTAGAGACGAGACCCACAACTACCTGTGTTTGAAGGTGTCCGAGTTAAAGGTCAGTTGGGGTTTGTAGAGATGAGACCCTCAAAGACCATTGGCACGACCGAGTTGAAGGACAGTTGGGGTTCGTAGAGACGAGACCCTCAAAGACCATTGGCGGTGAGTAGCCAGTCTGACTGGTTAGGTACAGGGCGATTGGGAGGGAAATTTTGTTGACGTGTAATGCTGTAAGAGAAGAGAAGATACACCAGTATTATATTAGAACTAAAATATGGAGCTTACGACTTACACGGTCAGTGAAGTTGATGATGCGGATCGTGGGGAGATCTGCCTCAATAGGTAGAAGCGCGTCTGCGCCGTAGACAAGGGAGAAAAGTGTCTCGCCCGTTGGGGTGCGGGTTATGCGGTAATCCCATAAGACGCTTTGGAGTTCATCCACCCAACGCCCTTTTGCCCCCGCGAGGCTCTTCTTGAGGCCCTCCTTGAGGGTTCGGTTGGTGACCTCTCCTTTGCCATTGGACTGGGGGTGCGCCACTGGGGTGAAAAGCATGTGGACATTGTTATTCTGGGCCCATTGTTTGGACGCTATGGCTGGCGAACTGAGTGCCATTATCTACAATGATGGCGCAGGGCTGCCGCATCTGCAAACAAGGCTCTTCCAGAAACTTGATGATTTTGGCGGAGGTAATGGAGACCAAGGGTTCTACCTCGACCCATTTAGAGAAGTAGTCAACCGTGACAACACAGAAATGGTACTGACCTGGTGCGGTCGGCACTGGGCCAATGAGACCAAGGACCCATAGGGTGAATGGCACTGGATTCGTCAGTGCTGGAGACTCCGTAGATGGCAGCCGTTGAATGCGAGAGTTGATCAGTATTGGTGGCATGTTTTGACCAGCGCGGCGGCGTCTTTTAGGGCGGGCCAGTAGTATTCTTGGCGGATGGGCTTGTGGGCAAGTGCCTCCGCCCTATGTGGGCACCGCCGCTGCCTTGGTGAAGGGTGTCCAGGACGGAATGTCCCTCAAGAGTGCTGAGGCAGTGTCTGGAGGGGTGATGCAAATCCACGATGCCATAGTTGCTAATTAATGAGAACAAATCGTATGGCATGCTTGCGAGTTTGGGGGTTCACGACAGTGGCCTGAGGCTCGGCGATGACTGGGTCTCGTCAATCCTTAACTTGGTCTTATGTTGCCAGTGGCGATAGTCTCCGTGGTTGAAGGTTTGACGAGTGGTCAAGTGGCTTCTTCTGTGTTCATGAACCGGGATGCCGTGTTCAAGAACTGCTCCATGTTGCAGGGGGGGTTGATGTGTACATCCACAAAGAAAAGAGAGTCCCATCGGAGACCCTGAATGGCTGCGAGCAGACGGGCCTCCTCCCCCAGATCTGGGACTTGGATGGATTCCGCCTAAAATTGTTTAATGTATTCCCTGAGGAATTCTTCTTTCTTATGTCGTATCTGCAGGAGGTGTCCTACCGTTTTGGGGGGAGGCTTGGATACCACGAAGTGATTGGAGAAATTGTGGGAGAGTTCCTCAAAGGAATCAAATCGCTTCTCGCGAAGGGTGGTATACCAGTTTGCCGCGGCCCTTGTGAGTGTGGAGCTGAAAGCCCTACAGAGGGTGTTGTCATCTGCCCTCATGATGGCCATCACGGGGACGTAACGTTGCAAATGAATATCTGGGTCTGACAGACCGTCGTAAGCGTCTAGCTTGGGCTGGCGAAACTGATTCGGAAGAGGGGTCTCCAAGACCCGCTGAGTGAAGGGCTGGGTCCAGAGGCGATCCAAACCCATCCTGGTGATGTTATGGACACTAGCCCTCTCCTCCCTTTTCTCCATTTCTTCTATCTGTCTAGTAAGTGTTATAAGTACAGACGAAGGAGGAGGGTCGGGATGACTTACTTGTTGAGGCGGAGTGACAGGGTGTTCGGGTTGACTGGTTCGTAGTGTTCCCACACTATCCAAAACTCCTCTGAGAGTACCAGCGAGTGTTTCGCTTAGGTTCTGAGCAACTGCCTCCGTTATTGATTGCAGGACGGCCGGATCAAGGCCTGTTGATGGAGGATTTGCTGGTGGGGTGGTGCGCTCCTGAGGCACGTTGCGGTTAACGTGGGAGGAGCTCTCCTCCGTCGAATGAACCGAGAGTTCCCCTGGTTGTGGGCGGACGTTGTTCGGGGAGGCTTCCGTTGGTGGGTCGTTATTGGTGACCGTGAGGGGTGGATTCCTCCTTCCCTGGCTGATATGCCTACTTGCGCTTCGGGTAGTTGGCATGGCTTGTTTCTTGTTGTTTTCTTTATGAGTTTTGATAAGAACTTTCGTTCCCACAGACGGCGCCAATCTGATAGTCTCGTTCCTTTGCAGGTCCGGACTCTCAGATAATTTGTTGATGGTGTTGTGTTCGTGAGGACTCCAAGCTTGCTGTTCAAAGTGATCTGCAAGAGATAAAGAGAACACTTACGAGTAGCAAGAGAGGAGTGGGGGGCATGTAGTATCTTACCCAGTTTAAGGTGGACATCACCCTATTTATAGGGTGATGCCAGAGCCTCCCCCAGTTGAAGCCTTTCAATAAAGTGTGTCAGGCTGTTTGAGATAAGTGTGTAAGGCGGCTGATGATGAGTGTGTCAATAAAACCGCCTTTGTCAATTTGTTTGTCAGAGGATATCTGTCGTGCGAATCTGGTGAAGATCACTCAGGCTTGTGCTGACCGTCTTCCTTATTGGTCGCTTGATGTCAGATTACCAAGTGGTCTTCCCTAGTTGAGCATGAGTGCAAGGGCCTTGTCTCGCGGGGCTAGTATAGGCATAAGGGACCTCGCGAAGGCGAGCTGTGAGACTGCGAGGGCGAGACCCGCTGAGGCGAGATTTGAGACCGCGAGGGCGAGGGCCCTGTCTGGCGGAGCCAGTGTAGGCATCAGAGACTCGCGAAGGCGAGCTGTGAGACCGCAAGGGCGAGACCTGCGGATACGAGACTTGAGAATGCCATTGCGGGGAGGGGTTGATGGTAATGCTGATCCTTGTCCAATTCTGATGTGATGTGAGGACGACTTTACTTGGGTAGTGTACCATGATACATTCTGCTTCTGCATATATGTTCTGGATACTATGTAGGACCGGGGACTTGCCCATGACAATGGAGGGCGGGACTGGGATGTGATCATATTCTGATGTGTTAGACACATTCAATATCTGTGTGTTTCCGTGGATTTTATGAATGATGTTATCCATGAACTGTATGTTTGGTGCTGGTTGAGTGCTCGCCTATTTCAGTGGGCCGGGGCGGGGCTCGCCATGGATAGTTAGGGTTTATAGTGTATACTTGCCATGGTTGGGAATTGTAGGTTGCGGGTCGAAACACGACCGAAGGTTATAAGCGCATAACTCTGCCTGCATACTCCGTGAGCAAAGTGTTCTCAGGCAACGGGCCTTCGAGAGCGAGACTTTGCGGGCCGGGTCACGGGACCACTACTCGCAGCGGTTCTCGGTTGGACCGACCACTTCCGTTTCCATCGTAGCTTCCGCTTCCGCCATCGCGGGGTGGCCCCGCCTCCGCAACCGGGCGCTGGCACTCGTGACAAGTTGGTATCAGAGCAGGTCGGGTGGCATCGACCCGAGAGGGAGGAGTATGACCAGTCCCGGTGTGGACTTCTGAGGCAAGTATAACAGTCCAGGAGTGTACTTCTTGGGCAGTAATGCCTAGTTCATGGATGAACTTCTGCGGGAGATGACTTTGAGAGGAGAAGCTACTGTTCCGTGTTTTATTCTAGGGCGGTTCTGTACGGAGTCTGGCCACCTCCTTATTTGAACCACTTTGGAATGTGCGGTGGAGCAGCGGGCAGTCCTTCAAAGCATTTTATTAAGATCAACTCCAGTGCTGGGATAACACTTCGAGGGTGCTCAGGGTACTCCGGGCGGATTTGGTAATTTTTGGTCATCGGGGAGCGCAATGACGCGCTGGTCAGATTCAGCTCGAGTGCGGGCTTCCGACATAATTCGGGTACCTTTATGTTTTGGTGGTTGATCTTATGATGTGATTCTGTGATATGATCATGATCTGATTCTGTGATTTAGTATCCAACATATATGATTCTTTGATTCTGGAAAGAATCTCTGCATCATGCATTGCATTACACTATAGAACCTTAGAATACCGCTGCTAGCTTCTGTAGAGAGAGTTAACTTTTCTGTATAAGTTGTTATATGGTAGCATACAGATTAGCTTTACCTCCAAGTATGTCTCCAGTGCTTAATGTCTTCCATGTTAGCATGTTGAAGGTCTGTTAGGTATACATTCGGTACTGTCTGGGGTTTTCAAGTAGAAATACTAGCAACTGATTTGGGGCGCAACAAGATGCACCCTGAGGGTTGGGACGTCGCTGAGAGGCTCAGGATGGTAGTCTAAACTACCACTCCCGCCGCACCAGTAACAGTGGTCCGAGTATGGTGGGTGAAGAGAACATCTATTCTGGTCCTTCGGGATGTATATATATATTCTCGTCCTTCGGGACACCTGTATGGTTCAGGTTACTCTTCGAGAACCAAGAGTTCTAAGGGGGGGAGAATGTTACAATCACCCCGAACGGGTGGTGACTTCGGTGTTCCGGGGCATGTTTTATGTTGGTTAGACAGCTCCCGGATCGTTTCTGAGTAAAATTTTTATATTCAAGGTCGCATGGGTCCCCCACACCTTTCCGCTGAAAATAGTTTTCGGGGGCGGGACATATTTCCTGTTGATCAGTAAGCTCGAGAATTTTATCAGGACCTTATAAAAGTGAATTTTCAATATATTTGAGGTCGTATGAGCATTCCACACATTTCCGCAGAAAATATTTTTCAGGGTCGGGAAGTTCGTTCTCGGGCGACGCTCGGGACTCGGGATGAAATGCTCGGGGCTTGGGATGAAAACTTTATGGCTCCAAGGGTGTGAGGTGTGATATGACTCGGGATGAGTAATGCGGTGATAACCGAGCAAGCACACATGACGGGATTATTTGGTCGGGCAAGCAAGAACACACGTCGGGATTTACTCGGGTTAAGTTGGTGCGGGATGACATTTCCACACTTTGAAACATTTCGGTTTTGGCTTGGTGTGTCAGTCACCAAGGTGACTATGGTGTATGCTAGGTGACTAAGATGGTGAGTAAGGTGTGTGTCATTGGATAAGAGGTATATAAGGTGATAAATAAGAAGAAAAGGTGTTACCGACACCCGGTAAGTGATTACGCTAATTACGCAATTAAGCATCAACATTGGGATTAGTGAATTTTCTGTGCCTTAGGACTTATAATTAAGTATATGAAGTATAATTGGTGTGAGATATGAAGTCCCAAGGATGTGGTACAGTTGCCGTTACTATTATTGTCACCCAGTGCGATTTCCAGCTAATTACGCGATTAAGCGTATTTACCGGGATTAGCGATTTTTTGTGCGGCTCGGGACTCATAATTAGTCATGTGAAGCATGTTTTGTTCATGATATGAGGTCCCGAGAATGTGTCTCAGATTTCGTGCCGTTTGGGGTTACGGTTTGAAAGTTGCAATTTTCGGGTTGGACTAAATTGCAACTTTTGGAAATTTGGGGGTTAAAGTGAAAAAGAAAAAAAACAAAGAAAGAAACGGCAGGAGAGGTGGTTACTTTATGAAGAGGGGAGGTGTGTGTTTGTGAGGTGTGTTAGTAATATTATAATATATATATATATATATATATATATATGTACGTATATAGTATTAGAATAGAAAGAAAAGTTTCAGGAAGCCAAGCCAGACGCATTCTTCTTCTTTCTTTCTTCTCTGCACCATGGCCGACGCTTAAACGAACAATTTGGGATCTTTCAATTTCTCACCAAAATCTTGAAGGTCATGTGTGACTGAGACTACTGATATGTGTGTTTTGATCGGTAGCGGTTCAGTGTGTGGCATTCAGTTCTGGGTTTCAGATTATTTGATTGTGCACCATGGTTTCTAACGGTTCAACTTTCATATGTGTGTAGCAGCAGCAGTATCCGCACGTTGAGGGCTTTGGCTGGACCTGGTAGCGTCGCCACCTCGTACGTTCCGTATGTATTCCAGTAACATTTTTGTGGCTCTGTATATTGTAGATGACATGCATGCATGATATGAGGTCCCGAGAATGTGTCTCAGATTTTGTGCCGTTTGGGGTTAGGGTTTGAAAGTTGCAATTTTCGGGTTGGACTAAATTGCAACTTTTGAAAGTTTGAGGTTAAAGTGAAAAAGAAACAAAACAAAGAAAGAAACAGCAGGAGAGGCGGTTACTTTATGAAGAGGTGAGGTGTGTGTTAGTGAGGTGTGTTAGTAATATTATAATATATATATATATATATATATGTATGTATGTATGTATATATATAGTATTAGAATAGAAAGAAAAGTATCAGGAAGTCAAGCCAAACGCATTCTTCTTCTTTCTTTCTTCTCTGCACCATGGCCGACGCTTAAAGGAACAATTTGGAATCTTTCAATTTCTCACCAAAATCTTGAAGGTCATGTGACTGAGACTACTGATATGTGTGTTCTGATCGGTGGCGGTTCAGTGTGTGGCATTCAGTTCTGGGTTTCAGATTATTTGATTGTGCACCATGGTTTCTAACGGTTAAACTTTCGTATGTGTGTAGTAGCAGTAGTATCCGCACGTCGAGGGCTTTGGCTGGACCTGGTAGCGTTGCCACCTCGTACGTTCCGTATGTATTCCAAAGAACATTTTTGTGGCTCAGATATCGTAGATGACATGCATGCATGTAGAATTAGAAAATCTGAGTTTTCGTCAAAAGTCATATGTCACCGCACGCCGCCCGAGCCCGGCCATGGAGGCGGGGCGCCGGGACGCCGGAAGCGGAAGCCGGAATGGAAGAGAGTGGCAGTCCATCGAGACCCGCCGCGTAGCGGACCCAAAATGGAAAGATTGTGGAAGCAAACTAACGGAAATTTCATGCGTATAACCAAAATAAAATGCAACCATACAATTCATGCACTAATAACAGAGTAAGCCCCGCCTCCGTGGGACGAGTGCTTACGCACCAAAACACATATACATACAGTAATTCACGTAACCTAAAATGTCTAGCAAGCGCCAAGCGCCGTAACATATACGTAATGTAATATATAAATATATACGTAAATACAATCATCACAAAGAAACCAGAAAATATGCACATGCAGCTACAGAGCCAAGCCTAGGACTAAGCGCCAAATACCTCGCGGGATTCAGATCCAAAAGACAATCCCGGCCGCAAGGTGAAGCTGCAAAAACACAACCGAGGTAGAACCTCACGGAACCCTACTCCGCAGGCCGCTTATCGCCCTACTCAAACCCAAAAATGTAACCCAAAGAAGGGTGAGTCCTAAAAGGACCCCGTAAGGGATAAGGGGTAAGGTAAGTATATGTAACCCCGCAAAATGTAAAGATAGCAATATATGCAATGAATACGGAATAACATGCATGTACGTAAAATAGATCGGAGTCTCAAGGACGTGCGATTCTAAATCGCCATAACCCTTATAATAAATCGGAACGACAGCCTCCACTAAGGGAGTCGGAAGCCAAGCTAATACGAAGCATGGTGCACCACCGGGTAGCGAACCCACAACTGCCGTAATATTAATGCATGCAGTATGCCATAAGGCATACTCCTACAAACTACGTAATATGCCCAAAGGCATAATATTCAAATACTAGCGTAATGTAAACTGAAACCAAAACATATACTTAGCTTACCAAAACAATGTAACCAAACCCTTACCTCAAAATCCAGAGTATTGGACCGATTCTGACAACACCTACACCGTGCCCCGAAACTTAGAACTCCTCTTTTCCTAACCTCCGAACCTCGGAATCTGCCAAACCAAGTTGAATTAGCATCCTTATCAACCACACTACCAAACTCCACCCCCGACCCCAAAACCGAAAATCCGGCACAATATCAGTAAAATTCCAGATTTTCACAGAAACGTCAGAATTCAGAACCAACCTAGACAATGCAAGATTATACATTGACAAACATCATACAATAAGCAGAACTGATCAAATCCAACCTTAAACCCTTCATTACCCGCCATTTTCCGATAATCCCGCTTAATTGTAACTTTTCCATTTCTTAACCGAATTCAACATTTCAAACTTCCATCCACTCCTAAATTCAACCCCAACACCATATTAACATCCAATTTAACCAAAATGAACCTCCAACAT
Source organism: Stellera chamaejasme (assembly GCA_024586325.1). Lineage (NCBI taxonomy): Eukaryota > Viridiplantae > Streptophyta > Magnoliopsida > Malvales > Thymelaeaceae > Stellera > Stellera chamaejasme. The sequence continues at coordinate 36,520,575 of CM044983.1, forward strand.
TGAAAAAGAATCATTCCAAGATTTCGGTTCCTAACCAACTTTTCATCCAACTTCCAATTCAATCCATTCAAGCTACCAAACAACCATTCTAACCACCAATTTCATTTCTAAACCATGAATGCTATCCAATTGCACCCAAACAACAAAATCCATCATGAACATACACTTAACCAATTCGGCCAAAAGGGGGTTTTCACCTCAACTTGTTTTCCATCAAATTAAATCCATACACAAGCTTAGAATCATGCTAGGACTAACATACTTGAAGCATGAAACAAGATAACAAACACACACCATTTTGGAATTTTTCCAAGAAATTCGGCCAAACCTAGGTTTCCATCCAAGTTGTGTTTTCCAAAATCCAACACTTGATTAACACTCTCCTACAACCCAAGAACAACATACTAAAAGATGGGAGGAAGAAAATCATCCTAGCTTATAGCTAAGAACAAACCCATCATTTACCAAAACTTCTCTTTTCACCACTAAACTTCAAAACTAATGAGAAAAGAGGACTTAGGAAGGTACTTACCACAAGTAGCAACCAATTCCTCTTTGATTTCTCCCAAGAATAAGAAGTTCAAGCTTGAGGTTGGTCTTCATCCATGGCGTCGGCAGAGGCAAGGAGAAGAAGAAGATGAAAAAGAAAGGAAAGAAATGAGATAAGTCTCATTTTATGTAATAATAAGCCTTATGTATTTTCCTACTTTAAACCCATACCTCCCTTCCTAAATTAAAATAGGACATGTGTCCCATTAATCACACACACACACACACTTGCTGCCGAAAAAGGGCTGCTGCTGCCCATGCTGATTTCTTTTAAATTTGCACCCATTTGCAAATTAACTCCCAATTTTTCCGAAAGTTCCAATTCTTTTTGCCCAAAAATAATTACCGAATTCCAAAATTAACGAAACTTGGACACAACCTTCAGAATATTATAACATTCACAGAACATTTTTCAGAAATTCATTTACCTTTCCGGAGTGTCCTACCGAGCTCGCTGAACCCGAACCAAAACCCGACGTGCGAGCGTGTCAACCTGAACCGAAATTCCGTCACTCCAAAATTCTATAAAAATACCCATAAATTCCATCTTAAATTAAAACACAACTTACCCCAAAGCCGTCAGAAAATTTCCATCCCGAGCCCCGGGATTCCCGTCCCGAGCCCCGGAGTCGCCCGAACCGAACGTCCCGCCCCAAATATTAAACTCCACAACCACCTCCGGACGCCTCCACGACTCCAAAACTGCGAACGGCTTCCCAAACTGAGATCTCGAGAGTGCTACCGAGCCCGCTGTACGTCCCGAGACGACCCCGACAACCCCGGCGCGCAAAAATATTTTCGGCGGAAACGTCCGGGGACCCACACGACCTCAAATACGGAGGGGTTCGCCAAAATGATACTCGGATAGGGCTCGGGAGCCGCCTGAACGCCGAAAACGTGACCCGCAGCTAAAACCGAGCCCCGGTCACCTTGGCCGCAACCCGCTCGGGTGACCGTAACATTCTCCCCTTAGGACTCTTGGTCCTCCAAGAGTTGTATCAACCGCTGATACGCTCGGGTATCGATCCCGAATGTCCTTCTCTGCCTCCCAAGTCGCCTCCCGGCCGCATGATGTGACCACCGAACCTTGACCATGGGAATCAACTTGCTACGAGTCTCCCGACATCCCTATCCGTAAAGGCTACCGGTACCTCCCGATAAGAAAGATCGGGTTCCACTGCACCTCCTCCACCGGAATCGCTCGAGTCGGATCCGTAATGCACTTCTTCAACATGCCGACATGGAAGACATTGTGCACAGCAGATGACTAGAGGTAATGCCAACCGGTATGCCACCCTACCGACCCGCCTCCGTAATCTCATATGGGCCGATATACCGTGGGGCCAACTTGCCCTTCTTTCCGAATCTGACTGTCCCGCGGATAGGTGCTACCTTGAGCCAAACCCTATCCCCAACCTCAAACTCCAGAGCCCTACGGCGACGGTTCGCATAAGTAGTGGTGCGGTCGTCGCGGCTTTGATCCGCGCCCGAATCAATCTGATCTTCGCCGTAGTCTCCTCAATAAGCTCGGGTCCCAACTCAACCCTATCGACGCATCGGTCCAAAGAATGTGGTGTCATACACCTCCTCCCGCATAACGCCTCATATGGTGCCATACCAATCGTAGTCCGGAAGCCGTTGTTGTACGAGAACTCAATCAAAGGCAATTGCTGGTCCCAATCTCCTCCAAAGTCTAAAGTACAGCTCCGTAGCATATCCTCCAATATCCGAATCACCCGCCCGACCGCCTGCCTGCCTGTGGGTGATAAGTCAGTACTCGATGGAGTCGCGTGCCCAGCGCTTCATGAAAAGCCCTCCGTAACTGCGCCGTGAAACGCGGATCACGGCCGATACAATGGAGTCTCGGTACTCCATGTAATCGCATAATCTCACCGATGTAAAGCCGGGCAAGCTTCTCCGCAGGGTCCGTGATCCGAATAGGCGTAAAGTGTGCGCACTTTGTCACCGATCCACAATAACCCGAGATAGCATCATGGCGGGACCGTGTCGGGGCAAAGGCAGAAAATCCATAGTAACATTGCCCCACTTCCGACTGGAATGGGCAAAGTCTGCAGTGTCCCCGCCGGTTTCGGTGCTCAATCTTCACTGCCGACAAACGGCACACCTAGACACATGTGTGGCAATGTGCCTCCTCATCCTGTGCCACCGTAAGTGAGTACGCAGATCATGATACATCTTCTCACTCCCGGGTGAATGCTCAATCTGCTCGAATGTGCCTCCTCTAAGATCTCATTCCGAGCTCCCGATCCTCCGGTACATAAAGGCGGTCTCTAAGTATAGCAATCCTCGCCTATACTGAAATGCCGGTAACAAAGACCCCTTATCCTCCCTGATAACCTCTTCAGCCCCGGATCTCTACCTTGCGCCTCGCGCACTCTATCAAGCCACTCGTAATGTATAGTAAGTGTGTATACCCGAGCACGCTCCCGTAGCCGCCACCGTGCCAAAGGCACGCGATCACTCTCCTCGGATCGGTCACCAACATCTCCTCCCTTGACCAACCCGGTATACTTCCCGCCAAAGGCATCGGCAACCGTGTTGCCCTTACCAGAGATGTACTGATACTACAATCATAGTCCTTAATGTATTCGAGCCATCTGCGCTGCCTCATGTTAAGCTCCTTCACAGAAATGATATTTCAGACTCTTATGGTCGGTAAGAATCTGAAATTTGTTACCAAGCGTATAATGCCTCCATTGTTTCAGCGCATAGATCACCGCAGCCAACTCCAGATCATGTGTCGGATAGTTCAGCTCATGCGGTCGTAGCCGCCTCGACCCATAAGCTATCACATTCCGATCCCGCATCAAAGACACACCCCAAACCGGATGTGGAAGCATCCGTATAGATCACATACGGTAGGCTCGGATCTGGAAGAGTCAGAATCGGAGCGTTAGTCAACTGCCGTTTCAACTCCTGAAAATTCTGCTCACACCTTTCAGACCAGATAAACGATTGACCCTTCTTGGTCAACCGCGTGAGCGGTGATGCCAGAATAGAAAACCCTGCACGAACCTCCGATAATATCCTCGCTAATCCCGTGAAGCTCCCGATCTCCCGCACCGTGGTAGGTTGTTTCCGCCCCGAATCGCTCTCACCTTCTCTCGGGTCCACTGCATGCACCATGCTCGTAAATAACATGTCCTGAAAGGTGACCTCCCGGATTCAGAACTCACACTTTGAGAACTTAGCGTAAAGCTGATGTTCCCAAAGTGTCTCGCAGTAACTACCTCGATGCTCCCGATGCGAGTCCGCATCCCGAGAATATATCAATATCATCAATGAAGACCACCACAAATGAGTCCAAGTACGGCCGAACACCCGATGCATCGATCCATGAATGCCGCCGAGCATTGGTCAGCCCAAATGGCATGACCGTAAACTCAAAGTGTCCATACCGGGTGCGGAAAGCGCCTTAGGTATATCCTCCTCCTTCACCCTAAGCTGAAAGTATCCAGATCGCAGATCAATCTTCGAGAAAACTCTCGAATCCCGAAGTTGATCAAAAAGATCGCCAATCCTCGCAACGGATACTTATTCTTCACAAGAAGGGCATTCAACCGTCTCGTAGTCTATACAGAGTCTGAGTGTCCCATCTTTCTTCTTTACAAATGTAACCGGAGCACCCCACGGCGAAGTGCTCGGTCGGATGAAGCCCTTCGCTGTAATTCCTCCAATCGCTTCTTTAACTCCCGCATCTCGTAAATGGGCATCCGATAAGGGGGAATAGATATCGGAGCAAAGGCCCGACCGCAGTAGATCTCAAACACAATTTCCCGCTCCGGTGGTAATCCGGCAACTCCTCCGGAAATACTGCGGAAAATCTCGAACTACCGGTATACTAGCTAGCTTCAACCTAGTATCCGCCTCATTCAGATCAAAACATTCCCTACACCAACTACCGACACTGGTCCAGACCGCAACTCGTACTATGTCAGTGCGATAGTCAAACCAATGAGTCGTGAGAGGTAGTACCTCTCCGTATACCATAATGGTACGGGCTGCACAATCAATGTGCATGCACTTCTTGGATAGCCAATCCATCCCAAGAATAACATCATAGTTCGGCGTGTCCGTAACCAACAAGTCCGATACTATCTCGATGCCCGCCACGGATATAGTACAACCCCGAACCATCCCATTGGAAAATGTAAACCGACTCCCAGCTTTTACTAAATACATCTCATGCAAAGTACTAACAGTAGTGCAGTAGATGTAACACATTTCGTGCTACAATAGAAATAGACGCTCTCAGTATCAAATAACGCATGAACAGATGTATCGCTCGTAAATACAAGACCTTGCAAGACTCCCCGCCGAGTCGAGCCTCCCCGCCGGCCGGGCCCGCCGCCGACCGGGTCCTCCCCGATGACTAGGGCCTCTCGCCGACTAGGACCTCCTCGCTCTATCTCGAAAACGCGCCCCGCCCTAGGCCGCCGCGGTGGAGGGGGTGGCTGAAGCCGTGGTCGCCGCCGAGGTCTCGGCCACCCCACTGAAACCCACGCCGCGGCGCGCTGGGCGGTGCCCGAGATCGCGGACGCTGAAAACTACTGTAACCTCGCCCCACCGTCTCGAGGGCAGTCCTGCACCCAGTGAGTATCCGACCCGCATCGCAAACACCGGCCCTCCCGCCGGTAACAAGGTCTACCCGGTGATACCCACCACAAGTCGGACAAGGTCGCGAGGGTGGTGCTCCCCGCCTCCACTAGATCGCCCGGTCTGCTCGCCGCCTGTAACTCGCCGGGTCCCCGCCGCGTGGAACCCTCGAAGTCCCCTCGACCTCTCTCGCGAGGTGAGGCGACTCTCAACGTCCTCCCGCCGAGGAGCCGAGCCTTGTGAACCGCCTCCCGTAGGTAGTAATATCCAACGGCCTCGAGCCCATCTCGTACTGGGCGCAATGACGGATAAACCTCTTCGCCTTCTCCTCCTCCATACCGTGGTACAGCGGTACGTAGAGGATAAGCCTGTCAAACTCACTCTCATACTCTGCGAAAGTCCTGTCTACCTGCTGAATCTCTTCAAACTGTGCATGTCGCATATCCCTATCTGCAGCCCCGATGAACCTCAGATGGAACAGATGCGTAAACTGCTCACAAGATACATCCACCTCCCGATCGGGTGCCAGCCCCGCATTCGCCCTCGATTGCCCTGAAGGCTCCTCCACCAATGATCTGCTCCCTCATGCAGATTGAAAGTGTCAAGGGATACCATCACTGTGGGAGGTAAGTGTAACCTCCCAGTGAGCTTATCAATCTCCATGAACCAGTCTCCGCCGCCTCGGGACCTCCCTTGCCATCAAACTTCCTAGGGTTCAGCCGCTGGAACCTCTCCAACAAACGGACATCATCGAGTCGAGTGATGCCCCGAACCTCCCCGCCGCCGGTGGGTCCGACGGGTGGTATCGTAATCCAGCTCAATAACCCTCCGCCGCCGCCGAGGGGCTGATGTGTCTCCCGGTCGTAACGATCGGAGCGAGCTACGGAGCTACGCCTCGGTCGTATCCTCCGAGATCGCGGGTTCCTCGCGCTCCGCGTCCTCCTCGACTCACTCTCGATCGGGCCCGTACATGAGTGTGGGTGGTAGTCCGGTGTGGCTACTCACTCTCCCATCAAGATGCACAGACGGTGCCACGACCGAATCCTCTCGCACTGTGGATCGCACGAACCTGCTCCGTACTAGTGTCTCAACAACCGCTGGACTGCTCCAAAGACATGAACCAAAGCAGTGGTAGACCCCGACCTGCCAGCACAACCGTGGCGGGTATGTACCCGCCTCGGCTCGAATGCCCCTGTCTCTCGCTCTCTACCTCTCGGAGGTGTGGGATTACGGTCCCCTCCTCCGGTCGTAAATCACGCTGCCGGGCGCGTGTTAACCATTCTGAAACATTTCGACCAAACAGAGTCCAAAACAATCAGCTTACCTCTAATCCCTACGTAAACTAGCAGCAGCTTTCTAAGGCTCAGAGTGCAATGCAAGACTTAACTCGTGGTTATTTTGCAAAACGATAGAATCATGCATTTCACGTAATCACGTAAGCAATTCATGCTTATTTCACCAAATCTTTTCCTAACACACAATTTTACGTACTAAACTTTTCCACAATCCTTTACTTGTAACACTTTTACCAAAGTCCCAAAATTCTGGATTCCGTACTCGCAACCACCAGTGATAACTTGAAGGACCAAACTTTGCTCCACAATTTTATTTTGAAGTGGTTCGAGTAAGGAGGTGGCCAATCTCCGTACTCAAACCATTCTAAAATAAAATGTAGAACAATAGTTGTCACTACAAGTCACCACCGACGACCAATATGGTCACTTACCCGCTCCGATACCAACTTGTCACCGCACGCCGCCCGAGCCCGGTTGCGGAGGCGGGGGCGCCGGACGCCGGAAGCGGAAGCCGGAAAACAAGAGAGTGGCAGTCCATCGAGACCCGCCGCGTAGCGGACGCCAAAACGGAAAGATTGTGGAAGCAAACTAACGGAAATTTCATGCGTATAACCAAAATAAAATGCAACCATACAATTCATGCACTAATAACAGAGTAAGCCCCGCCCTCCGTGGACGAGTGCTTACGCACCAAAACACATATACATACAGAATTCACAGAACCTAAAATGTCTAGCAAGCGCCAAGCGCCGTAACATATACGTAATGTAATATATAAATATATACGTAAATACAATCATCACAAAGAAACTGTAAAATATGCACATGCAGCTACAGAGCCAAGCCTAGGACTAAGCGCCAAATACCTCGCGGGATTCAGATCCAAAAGACAATCCCGGCCGCAAGGTGAAGCTGCAAAAACACAACCGAGGTAGAACCTCACGGAACCCTACTCCGCAGGCCGCTTATCGCCCACCAAACCCAAAAACAGTAACCCAAAGAAGGGTGAGTCCTAAAAGGACCCCGTAAGGGATAAGGGGTAAGGTAAGTATATGTAACCCCGCAAAACAGTAAAGATAGCAATATATGCAATGTAATACGGAATAACATGCATGTACAGAAAATAGATCGGAGTCCCAAGGACGTGCGATTCTAAATCGCCATAACCCTTATAGTAAATCGGAACGACACCTCCACTAAGGGAGTCGGAAGCCAAGCTAATACTGAAGCATGGTGCACCACCGGGTAGCGAACCCACAACTGCCGTAATATTAATGCATGCAGTATGCCATAAGGCATACTCCTACAACTACGAATATGCCCAAAGGCATAATATTCAAATACTAGCGTAATGTAAACCGAAACCAAAACATATACTTAGCTTACCAAAACAATGTAACCAAACCCTTACCTCAAAATCCAGAGTATTGGACCGATTCTGGACAACACCTACACCGTGCCCCGAAACTTAGAACTCCTCTTTTCCTAACCTCCGAACCTCGGAATCTGCCAAACTAAGTTGAATTAGAATCCTTATCACCCACACTACCAAATTACAACCCCCGACCCCAAAACCGAAAATCCGGCTGCACTTCCGTAAAATCCCGCATTTTCACGTAAACGCCGTAATTCGTAACCAACCTAGACAATGCAAGATTATACATTGACAAACATCATACAATAAGCAGAACTGATCAAATCCAACCTTAAACCCTTCATTACCCGCCATTTTCCGATAATCCCGCTTAATTGTAACTTTTCCATTTCTTAACCGAATTCAACATTTCAAACTTCCATCCACTCCTAAATTCAACCCCAACACCATATTAACATCCAATTTAACCAAAATGAACCTCCAACATTGAAAAAGAATCATTCCAAGATTTCGGTTCCTAACCAACTTTTCATCCAACTTCCAATTCAATCCATTCAAGCTACCAAACAACCATTCTAACCACCAATTTCATTTCTAAACCATGAATGCTATCCAATTGCACCCAAACAACAAAATCCATCATGAACATACACTTAACCAATTCGGCCAAAAGGGGGTTTTCACCTCAACTTGTTTTCCATCAAATTAAATCCATACACAAGCTTAGAATCATGCTAGGACTAACATACTTGAAGCATGAAACAAGATAACAAACACACACCATTTTGGAATTTTTCCAAGAAATTCGGCCAAACCTAGGTTTCCATCCAAGTTGTGTTTTCCAAAATCCAACACTTGATTAACACTCTCCTACAACCCAAGAACAACATACTAAAAGATGGGAGGAAGAAAATCATCCTAGCTTATAGCTAAGAACAAACCCATCATTTACCAAAACTTCTCTTTTCACCACTAAACTTCAAAACTAATGAGAAAAGAGGACTTAGGAAGGTACTTACCACAAGTAGCAACCAATTCCTCTTTGATTTCTCCCAAGAATAAGAAGTTCAAGCTTGAGGTTGGTCTTCATCCATGGAGTCGGCGGCAGAAGAAGAAGAAGATGAAAAAGAAAAGAAAGAAATGAGATAAGTCTCATTTTATGTAATAATAAGCCTTATGTATTTTCCTACTTTAAACCCATACCTCCCTTCCTAAATTAAAATAGGACATGTGTCCCATTAATCACACACACACACACTTGCTGCCGAAAAAGGGCTGCTGCTGCCCATGCTGATTTCTTTTAAATTTGCACCCAATTGCAAATTAACTCCCAATTTTTCCGAAAGTTCCAATTCTTTTTGCCCAAAAATAATTACCGAATTCCAAAATTAACGAAACTTGGACACAACCTTCAGAATATTATAACATTCACAGAACATTTTTCAGAAATTCATTTACCTTTCCGGAGTGTCCTACCGAGCTCGCTGAACCCGAACCAAAACCCGACGTGCGAGCGTGTCAACCTGAACCGAAATTCCGTCACTCCAAAATTCTATAAAAATACCCATAAATTCCATCTTAAATTAAAACACAACTTACCCCAAAGCCGTCAGAAAATTTCCATCCCGAGCCCCGGGATTCCCGGCTCGGGAGTCGCCCGGAACCGAACGTCCCGCCCCAAATATTAAACTCCACAACCACCTCCGGGACGTCTCCACGACTCCAAAACTGCGAACGGCTTCCCAAACTGAGATCTCGAGAGTGCTACCGAGCCCGCTGTACGTCCCGAGACGACCCCGACAACCCCCCGGCGCCAGAAAAATATTTTCGGCGGAAACGTCCGGGGGACCCACACGACCTCAAATACGGAGGGGTTCGCCAAAATGATACTCGGATAGGGCTCGGGAGCCGCCTGAACGCCGAAAAACGTGACCCGCAGGCTAAAACCGAGCCCCGGTCACCTTGGCCGCAACCCGCCGGGGTGACCGTAACATCAAAAAAAAAAGTTTGAGAGGTGTCGGATTGTAAAGGCCACCGCCAAATGCTGGTAAATTCTGAGGATTAGAAATCATGTGATGGCTGAGTGTGTGCCACCATTTGATTCCTATTTGGCTGTGAGTTACTGCACCCCGAAGTACCTCGATGTGGGAGGATTGGTAAGTATCCGAGAGGTGGATTTGTGAATCACTTAATCAGAAATTATTTTCAAATTCTGAAAAAGCATTGAGTAAGTGGCTTTGAGTGGAGCATGACACAATTGTGGTCCACCTTCTCCGCGTCAACCGTAAAAAAAAAATCTAATTGAGTGTTCTGGACTGCGAAAAGAGCAGTCTTCTGCTTAAAAGGATATGTGAAAAAGGTATGGGAAAGAACACTAATTCTGAATAATTTTCAGTAGTTGTTTTATCTGATGTGAGTGCATCGATATCTGACATTGCATAGAGATACATTCTATCTCAGAATCTGTGTCTGGGGTTATCGGTCTGGTGTCTTTCTGATGTGAACCTATCGGAAATCAGTGTTTATTCTCAGATGTGATAGTCCGAAATGGTTTAGTAATAGTGAAAAGCGGGAAATCGTGCTATCTTCTTATAAGGTATCTATTCTGCGAGATTTCTCTGGGAGTTCTTAGGATTCGTCAGGGTTATTGCATGGAGATACATGCATATCTTTGTATGTTATGAAGCTAACCATTTCAGAGGGATGCAAAATGAGGACTTCCCGATAGGTCACCGATGCCAATATTACTCTCGCCCAAGCACACTTAACTACGGAGTTCTGATGGGATCGGTGCATTAGTACCAGTACCGAATTCAGTACCACTTTTTCAGGATGTGTCTCTGGGATGCAAGGTTTAGAATGAGAAAGGCTGGACAAGATATTTGTGACTGACAAGGATGAATATTTTGGTCTGAATTCAGCTAATATCAAGGGTGAGTGGGATTTGATATCTATTGTGCGAGATTTGTCTGCTGGTATTTCCCGAAGAATTGCCGGGTATGCCGCCAAAGCGTGAGATTGTATTTGAGATTCTGCTTCAGCCAGGATCTGTTCCTACATTTGTTTCTTCCCCTACCGTATGCCGATTTCAGAGATGAATGAATTCAAGAAGAAGTTGGATGAGTTGCTTGCGAAAGGGGTTCGTTTGACCGAGCACTTCCCTGTGGGATGCTCTAGTGTTATCTGTGAAGAAGAACGATGAAATTGTGAATGGATTATCGAAAGCTGAATGCAGTAACTGTGAAGACGAGGATATACCGAAGACAGTTTTCCGCACTAGCATTCAGGAATATGATGAGAAGGAATTTTTGACCGTATCTGGATCAGGTGGTGATCGTGTTCATCGACGATATCCTGGCACATTCCAAGGATGAGTGTAGGCATCAAGATCATCTCCAGATTGTTTCGTAGACATTGTTGGATCCTCAACTATATGTGAAGTTCTCCATATGTCAGTCCTGGATTCGGAAGGTGCCATATCTTGGGCACATCATCAGTGAGAGTGGTATTTTATTGCATTCGGAGAAGATTAAGATTGAGCAGGATTGAAGGCAACCGACGGATGTGCGGGAGATCAGGAGCTTCCTCGGATTAGCAAGCTTTGATCGGGAATTTGCTCCGGGATTTTATGTGTCAGCTTTACCCCTTACTCAGCCGACTCGGAAGGGGTGAAGATTCATTTGGTCTGAGGATTGTGAGCACAGTTTCAGGAGTTGAAGAATACGCTAACTAACTCACCTATTCTGATACTACCAGATTCGAGTGGGCCATAGGTGACTTACACAGATGCTTCCAGATCGGGATTTGGATATGAGTATTGTGAGGCGTAATAAGCCACACCTTGTGACAGATGACAGCTCTCCCGACATGAGGATGTGACCATGGATGTGGAGAGTGATCTGATGTGCCTATAACACAAGTGGGAGCAGTGAAGCACGTGCAACTATGTATCTTGGTTATCCAGTCTGAGTGACTAAAGAAAGTACAGGATGTGCAGAGGAGTGACTCTGAATTGAAGAAGCTATCTGTAGAGACAAAGAGATCACTGCATTCATCTTTTCAGTTCGAGCAGTGGTCATTGTATTTCGTAGATCGACTGGATGTGCCGAACGTCTCGACACTTCGAGACGAGATTCTGAGGAGGCTCACCCGAGCAGACCGAGTGTGCACCCAGAATGTGTCGAACATGTGAAGGGACATTGGTACCTATGTCTCTAGGTGTGCCATGTGTCAGAGAATGAAGACTGAGTATCAGAGATCAGCGGGGACGTTACAGACATTGCATATTCGACCAGAAGTGAGGTAACAACATGGTGGACTTTCTGACAAGATTGCCGATGATACGATTACATCGTGAGAATATATGGGTTATTATGGATCGGCTAACAAAGTGTGCTCACTTTCTGTCTGAGAATTTCTGATTCCCTGGAAAAAGGTTAGCTCAGTTGAATATCCGTGAGACAGTGTGGTTGCATGGAGTTTCAAACTCCATTGTATCTGATCGAGATCCACGATTTACGGCGCTGTTTTGAAGTGCTTTTCGTAGGACTTTGGATACATGATTCCATTTGAATATGATATATCAGTTTCAAATCGATGGGCAGTCAAAGCGAGTAATTTAAATTCCCAAGTATGTGTTACGCAGTTGTGCACTAGATTTTGTCGGTGAATGGGATCAGTACTTGCCTCTGGTAGGGTTTTCTCATAATAACAGTTATCAGAGCACTATCAGTATGACACCTTATGAGGCTTTATATGGCCGACATTGTGTGACGCCGCATTGCTGGGCAGAGGCTTCCGATAGAGTTGATTTGGGTCCTTATAAGATTCTAGAGTGAGTGGGCAAGGTAGCCTACATGCTAGTTTTGCCACCGAGTATGTCAACAGTGCAAAATAGGTTTCATGTGAGTATATTGAAGAAATGCATCTTGGATCCAATTCAGACAATTAAGGTTGGGGTTGTACAGCTAGAGCTAGATTTGTCGTACAGAGAGGCACCTGGGACTATTCCGGGATAAGATGTGCGGGCATTTCGGAGTAAGATTGTCTTGATGATCCGAGTTCAGTGGTCCCATCATTCCGAGCGTGAGGCAACCTGGGAGGTTGAGCAGGATGTGATGGAGTGCTACCCAGATGAATATCAGAGACTTAAGACGGCCTTGGAGGACCAAGGGTCTTAAGGGGGAAGGAATGTTACCGATACCCGGTAAGTGATTACACTAATTACGCAATTAAGCATCAACATTGGGATTAGTGAATTTTCTGTGCCTTGGGACTTATAATTAAGTATATGAAGTATAATTGGTGTGAGATATTGTCACGACCACCCCGCCCGGTTGTGGAGGCGGGGCCAGCCGCGACGTTCAGAAGCGGAAGCTACGGCAGAAAGCGCGGAATCGGTACTACCGAAACCTGCAACGTGCAGTGGTCCCATGACCCGACTCGCAAACGGATTGGTCGTACTACGACCCGCAACCTACAAAACGCATACATGGAAAGTATACACATTAACTTAACCAACAAACATGCAGTTCATGGAATACCATTCAGTACTCATGACAACCAAATCACGGAAACCCTTTCATATATACAGCCAATATAAGCAAGTCGGGGCTTCGCCCTCGACTCAGAAGACAGATACAGAACCAACACATATTCCAGAATATACGTCATATACAATATCATGATCCAATATACATGCATGCAACTACACCTACAGATCCACCAAAGTAAACTCTAGAATACCTAGGAGCGGAATCAAGAAAACCTCTCCCCAGAAGATTCCAGCACGAGGTACTTCTGCTGCTGCTAAAGCACAAACAAAGAGAGGAGAGATAGTTAATCGTAAATCCAATGTAACTGAAATCGGATACACCAATCGAAACCTCTACCGACCACCCTTAACCCGAATGTAATGTAACGAACGGAACAGAACAGAAGTTCCACAATGGGACTGTCAATACCTGAAATCCAAAAACACAGAAAGCACCGCGGATCTCTAGTCCGCCGGTTGCTTGTCAGGTAGTCCTGAAAGGTGGTAAACAGAAAGGGGTGAGTCCTCGGGAGGACCCGAAGGGCTGAGGTAAGATACAGTTTGTACAAGTGCTGCCGAGCCGAACCTGCAAAACAGAACAAACACAAGCACATATATATATATACATATGCATGTATGCAAATGTCAGAGGTGAGCCGGAACCCATCGTACGCGGTCCAACCGCCAGAACGACCAAAAACGACAGCCCTCTCTAAGAGGTCGATATACGTAATGCAAAGCACGGCACCGGCCGGGGTCGCGATCCCCAAACCGTCCGTAGGTCACATAAGTATATCGGCGCCCCCAGCAAGGATATACAAAGAATGTCGGCACCCTTCAAAGGCGGACACGTAATGTAATGTAAGAATCATGCTTCGTATATTCAACATAACAGTATCGTAAAATGTAAGTATACCAAAAGGTATACACAATATCTCGCACCTAGTGCGGATATACAGAAAGGTAACATAAACTCGTGGCCTCCAAGTCCATCCGGACCTTGAAGCAGAACAAACTACAAACAATATCTTACCATATGACAGGTCTCGGGATCATCTGACCACCGCCCTCAACCCGGAACTCGCCTCAACTAAACCCGATATACATAAAGTCCCATTCCAGAATGCATAACGAGAGAAGTTGAGCCCTTACCTCGAAAAACTGCTCCGCAGCACAAATCCCGGCTCCCGGCCCGAAAAGTGAAAGCGTGTCTTTAACGGTCCCGCACAACTCCACCAACGCAGAAACACACTAAACAACCACACACAAGTCAGAACTCACCAAAATAGACCCCCATAACCAAACACGCACAATCCCGCACTTTCCCGCAAAAATTCACAGAAAGCTCGGTTTCTCAAACAGAGCTAGAAAATTGTTACTTATACATCCATAAACACAACCAAACCTTTAAATCATACATTCTTTCCAAATCGTTCACACAAGTCCGAATCGAAATTCTCGTTCAGCTTTCCCGGTACAAGTTTCGACAGAGTTTCAGCTGCGTTTCCGACTACCCCCTGTTCACAAATGATCCACAGATACATAATATATGTTCAAAATTCCCAGAATCAGCCAATATCATTGGCGCCAAAACCGAGGCTCGGGCCGGAAAAAACGGCTTTCACACCGAGCCTTTTCTGACAAAACCAATTACACCATCAGAATTAGAACTTCGCTCTGATCACAAATATATCCCTACCTTTCGCTGAATCCACCGTTGAATTTTACACCAAATTTTTCAGACGCACTTCGGCACCACTTCTGGCGCGTTTCTTCCTATGCTCCTGTTATCAAACATGCACAAGAAGGTGCCGGGAACGTTTAGAAACCAATAAATCAAACAAACCTTGTGATTCCATAATCACTTCCAAATTTCAGCAGCTCACGGTTTACAAACCGGGCTGAATCTTCACAAACCGACCTCAGATTATTCACTTACACAACACAATGATCGTTTTGGTACCCTTACCTCGAAGCTTGGCTGAGTAACCTCCAAGTTCACCTTTGAGCTCAACATGGCGCAACCATGGAAGCTTTCACGGATGAAGGAAGGAAGAAGAAGAAGAAATGAAGAAATTTGGCTTTTTCTTAACCTTCATACTGTCTTTTTCTTTTCTTTTATTTTTCTTCCTTCTTTAACTAGGAGGCGGTTAAAACTGATCATACTTTATCTCTCGGGTCACACCGACCCAACCTGCTCTGATACCAACTTGTCACGACCACCCCGCCCGGTTGCGGAGGCGGGGCCAGCCGCGACGTTCGGAAGCGGAAGCTACGGCGGAAAGCGCGGAATCGGTACTACCGAAACTCGCAACGTGCAGTGGTCCAATGACCCGGCCCGCAAACGGATTGGTCGTACTACGACCCGCAACCTACAAAACGCATACATGGCAAGTATACACATTTACTTAACCAACAAACATGCAGTTCATGGAATACAATTCAGTACTCATGACAACCAAATCACGGAAACCATTTCATATATACATCCAATATAAGCAAGTCGGGGCTCCGCCCTCGACTCAGAATACAGATACAGAACCAACACATATTCCAGAATATACGTCATATACAATATCATGATCCAATATACATGCATGCAACTACACCTACAGAGCCACCAAAGTAAACCCTAATACCTGGGTATGGAATCGGAAAACCTCTCGCCTAAGATTCCCGCACGAGGTACTGCTGCTGCTGCTAAAACACAACCAAAGGAGAGGAGAGTTAGTTAACCGTAAATCCAATGTAACTGAAATCGATACAAGAATCGAAACCTCTACCGACCACCCTTAACCCGAATGTAAGTAATGTAACGGAACGGAAGTTCCACAATGGGACTGTCAATACCTGAAATACAAAAACACAGAAAGCACCGCGAATCTCTAGTCCGCCGGCTGCTTGTAAGGTAGTCCTGAAAGGTGGTAAACAGAAAGGGGTGAGTCCTCGGGAGGACCCAGTAAGGGCTGAGGTAAGATACAGTTTGTACAAGTGCTGCCGAGCCGAACCTGCAAAACAGAACAAACACAAGCACATATATATACATATGCATGTATGCAAATGTCAGAGGTGAGCCGGAACCCATCGTACGCGGTCCAACCGCCAGAACGACCCAAAACGACAGGCCTCTCTAAGAGATTAGAATATACAGAATAGAACAGAAGCACGGTACCGGCTGGGGTCGCGATCCCCAAACTGTCGTAGGGTCACAGAAGTATATCTGCGCCCCCAGCGCGGATATACACAGAATGTCGGCACCCTTCAGTGCGGACACAGAACATAACAAAAGTATCGGCACCCAAGGTGCGGATACCCAGAACAGAACCAAGGAGCACTCGTGGCCTCTAAGACCATCCGGGTCTCGTCACAGAACAGAACCATATAATAATGCATATGCAAAACAGAACTAAATGTAAACAGAAGTATACCAAAAGGTATACACAGAATATCTGCACCTAGTGCGGATATACAGAGCAGAACATAAACTCGTGGCCTCCAAGTCCATCCGGACCTTGAAGCAGAACAAACTACAAACAATATCTTACCATATGACAGGTCTCGGGATCATCGGACCACCGCCCTCAACCCGGAACTCGCCTCAACTAAACCCGATATACATAAAGTCCCATCCCAGAATGCATAACGAGAGAAGTTGAGCCCTTACCTCGAAAAACTGCTCCGCAGCACAAATCACGGGAAATACCGGCTCCCGGCCCGAAAAGTGAAAGCGTGTCTTTAACGGTCCTGCAAAACTCCACCAACGCAGAAACACACTAAACAACCACACACAAGTCAGAACTCACCAAAATAGAGCCCCAGAACCAAACCCGCACAATCCCGCACTTTCCCGCAAAAAATCCACAGAAAGCTCGGTTTCTCAAACAGAGCTAGAACATTGTTACTTATACATCCATAAACACAACCAAACCTTTAAATCATACCTTCTTCCCAAATCGTTCACACAAGTCCGAATCGAAATTCTCGTTCAGCTGTCTCGATACAAGTTTCGGCAGAGTTTCAGCTGCGTTTCCGACTACCCCTATTCACAAATAATCCACAGATACAAAATATATGTTCAAAATTCCCAGAATCAGCCAATATCATTGGCACCAAAACCGAGTCTCGGGTCGGAAAAAACGGCTTTCACACCGAGCCTTTTCTGACAAAACCAATTACACCATCAGAATCAGAGCTTCGCTCTGATCACAAATATATCCCTACCTTTCGCTGAATCCACCGTTGGATTTATACCAAATTTTTCAGACGCACTTCGGCACCACTTCAGGCGCGTTTCTTCCTACGCTCCTGTTATCAAACATGCACTAGAAGGTGCCGGGAACGTTTAGAAACCAATAAATCAAACAAACCTTGTGATTCCATAATCACTTCCAAATTTCAGCAGCTCACGGTTTACAAACCGGGCTCAATCTTCACAAACCGACCTCAGATTATTTACTTACACAAGACAATGATCGTTTTGGTACCCTTACCTCGAAGCTTGGCTGAGTAACCTCCAAGTTCACCTTTGATCTCAACATGGCGCAACCATGGAAGCTTTCACGGATGAAGGAAGGAAGAAGAAGAAGAAGAAATGAAGAAATTTGGCTTTTTCTTAACCTTTATACTTTTTTATTCTTTTTTATTCTATTTTTCTTCCTTCTTTAACTAGGAAGGGACAAGTGTCCCTTCCCTCTCCTTTATCAGCGGACTTCAACCTTTCCTCCTTTCCAAGTAATTGCTGATTTTGGGCTAATCACAAGTTGACCCCCAAACTTTCCAAAAGTTGCAATTTAGCCCAACTGCAACTTTCAAACCGCTTCTCCAATTGGAACGAAAACTGAACACAACTCTCGGAACATCATATCACACCCAAATCATGTTTCACATGTTTAATTATAAGTCTCGAGTGTCGTACCGTGCCCGCTTAACCCGAGCAAATCCCGACGTGCGCGCATGCTAACCCGGACCAAAAATCACACCATGCTAAAAAATCCCCAAATATCACCATAAAATCCGTCTCGTGACATAACATACATTACACCCAAGCCGTCGCAAAATTTCCATCCCGAGCCCCGGAAGTCGCCCGGGACCGAACGTCCCGCCCCAAATAATATATTCCGTAAAAAGATCCGGGACGTTCCCACGATTCCAAATATGCAAACGGTTTCCCATTCTGAGGTTACGGGAGCGCTACCAAGCCCGTTGTACGTCCCGAGACAAACCCCGGCCCCGAAAAAATATTTTCGGCGGAAATGTCCGGGGAACCCATACGACCTCAAAACCTGAAGGATTCCCAAAAATAATACTCAGATAAGTCTCGGAAGCTGTCTGACCGCCCAAAAACGTGACCCGCAGGCTAAAACCTAAGTCCCGGGTCACCCGGGTCACAATTCGCCCGGGGTGACCGTAACATTCTCCCCCCCTTAAAACTCTTGGTCCTCCAAGAGTAACCTGCCAGACTGTAGTTATAGAAATCCTGACACTAGTCTGCACATGTTACACCCCACCTTTTTCCGGCAACAATCTCCGGTGATTAGAGTTCTGAAGGTATGTTTAATCAGTAATTTGTGGAGTTCGATAATTGTTGTTATGTTGTTGTTGTTGTGGGATTGGAATTGTTTTGGTATGGTTTTGGTTAAGTTCATTTTAAGGTTGAATTTTGTGAGTTCTGGGTCCAGACGATCGCCCGAACGAGGAAACGGTTCGCCTGCGTTCGCCTGGACACTTGCCGAGTTTGAGTCTTCCTGGAGCCAGGCGATCGCCTGACCGGGGATGGCTTCGCTGGATCTCGCCTGGGTGCCTGGCCAGTTGGAGATTTATTGGACCAGGCGATCGCCCGCTTGAGCAAACGGGTCGCCTGGTTTTCGCCTGGGCACCTGTAGTGGTGTTCTTCAGGGGTCAGGCGATCGCCTGATTGGGGGAATCGGGTCGCCTGACCGTCGCCTGGACCAGTTATTTAAGTCGGGCAACTCGTTTTCAACCGCAGTTTCGCATTTTCAGCTCCAAAAATACTCCCAACTCTCTCCCAACTCGGTTTTGCTCCTATCCAAGTGATTTTGGACTCTTTGGTGCGTGGAAACGGAGGATCTGCAAGGGAATCACTACAAGAACAACGAATCAACAAAGGTTTCACTCCAACAACACTTTGTGGGTGAATTTGGGAAATTGCCCAAATTGTGAGGTTGGTATTTTCGTGATCTCTTGATTCATTTGAGTTAGTAGTAGTGTTTCTATGTTGGATTAGAGATAGAAACACACTTTACAACACGAATTGAGCATGAATCGAAGAAATTCGAATTTAGGGTTCTTCTCCTGGGATGAACGAATTTTGGGGGTTTGTTAAATTGACCTCAAATTAGTGTTGTTGGGTAGTTTTAGAACAACATTAATACTTGGTAAAAGGTCCAACAATGGCTTAATCTATGAGCTAAGAGAAAACTCATAGGGTTTAGGGTGGAGAATTGAAGTGTGATGTTTTGTTGATTTGAACTCAAATTGTTGTTATTGGGTATGTTTAGAGCAATATTGACAATTGGAACATTGTCCAAATATGCTCCGATTATATACCTAAGGCAATGTTCATCCGGATTTTTGGTGGAAAGTGGAAGCATGTGTTTTGTGTGGTTTAAGGTTTCAAGCATGTTTATGCAATGAATTTGAGCAACTTTAAGTCTTGGAGTGAGGTCCAATTGTCAATGGATATTGATGTGTTCAATGAAAGTGTAATGTGGAAAGTGTGTGAAATGTTTAGGTGATATGTGAAGCAAGGATTGAAGCTGGATAAGGAAGAAGATTGGTGTTGATGCTTGGCTGCTACCCTCTACGGTTGCGTTTGCTTTCGATTCGAGGTAAGGGTTCGACCTACCTATATTATTGTAATGTAGAAAGGTTGAGGCAAATCTTGGGCCTCGATCTTTGACGTTGGTCTTAGATCGGGATAGTGGAGCCCCAAGGCTAGTCCCATGGTAGGAGTAACGGTGCGTAGGTACAGCTTTGCTTCGGTGTCGTGGTTCGTGTGTCTGTGTGACCCGAACTAACTGGGATACGTCACAACGGATGGCGTTCGCATAGGGGACCAGTCCGAGATAGGGTTACAATCCCTTGAGGACCGTACGGCCTATGGTTCGCATCATTCCGGTAGGTTCTGTTCTGTGAGTGGATGCATGGCGAATGCCGACGCATGGCGATGCCGGTTGGACCGGGGAAGATCTAGCCATGGTCGGGGAAGATCTAGCCATGGTCCGTGACTTATGGGGTGAGTGGATGCATGGCGAATGCCGACGCATGGCGATGCCGGTTGGACCGGGGAAGATCTAGCCATGGTCGGGGAAGATCTAGCCATGGTCCGTGATTTATGAGGTTTGTCGGATGCATGGCGATGCCGGTTGGACCGGGGAAGATCTAGCCATGGTCGGGGAAGATCTAGCCATGGTCCGTGACATACGGGGTTTTGGATGTTGTGCACACATCATATATTTCTGTATATGTTCTGATCTGTATGTTTGCTATCTATATGTATATCTGCTCTAATCTGTCTTTGCAGGTTTGTCGGAAGAAACATCGTTACTACTGCCTAAGCTCTTACTGGGTTTTTCTTTAAGAAAAACTCACACCCCTTACTTAACATTTTTCAGGAGATAAGGATTCTGGGCGAGCGGAATAGGATTTCCGCAAGGCTATCTGGTTAGCTATTTTTGAGGGTTTAGCAGCACCTGGACTTTGAGTTCGGGCTCCTTGTTTGTTTCTTTATCCGACGCCCGACTTTTGTACGGTTGCACCTTCTGCCTGTAGTTAGCTCTGTAGCATGATACTCTGTTGGCATGTAGTATTTCGATAGCATGTTATCGTAGGTCTGTCTGTTCATCTGAGATTGATTGTGGTTATGTATATATATGCGTTCTGTTCTGAACTGATTGAATGACTATGCTGATCTGTGCGGAAGCCTCTGTCGCGTAGTGAAAGAACAGACTTCCTTTTTGATAATCTGATTTCGATGTTCTGCTTCTGGTATTCTGTTTATGGGCGGAGCCCATTGTTTCTGTTGTCGTGATCTGTTTCTGTGCATGAATTGTTATACTTGATCTGTTGTTAGAAAGGGACCTACTGGGTTAGTTAAAGGCCCGCGAAATAATCTCACATTAGCTGCGCGATCCTGGTCCCACCTTGCTCACCACCGCCCAGCCGGCCGACGACCGCTTCCCGCCGGGTCCGGAAGGTGTCTGACGGGGGAGGTGGTGACAGCACAATTCTCACTTCTCTTTCCTTAATATACTCGGACCACCGTGCTGGTGCGGTGAGAGTGGTAGTTTAGACTACCATCCTGAGCCTCTCAGCGACGTCTCAACCCTCAGGGTGCATCTTGTTGCGCCCCAAGTCAGTTGCCGGTATTTCTACCTGACAACCACAGACAGTACCGAATCTAAATCTAACCGACCTTCAACAAGTCATCCCGGAAGACATCGCATGTTACCGACATACTCGGGGGGGTAAAGCCAACCTGCCCACTTGCTCCAGAATCTCATAAGACCGATCTACCTTGAGCCCACTACGCTTGCACTGCGCACTCTGATCCTTCTCTGGTGGCATCCCGGCCAAATCCTCTGGAAATACCTGCGGAAAATTCCGAACCACTAGAATCCTATCCAGCTCCAACCGAGCATCCGCCGTGTTCAGATCCTAGCACTCCTCCAAGTCCACGATCGGAACACGTTCCAGAACCTGCAGCTCCATGCTGCTCCTTACCGCCTTCAACCCATCAGAACTCATGAGAGCTAACACCTCTCCAGAAACCGTAAGGCTACGGTTAGCACAACCAATGTGCACAGAATTCTTCAACAGCCAACCCATCCCAATGCATATACCAAATTGGGAGGGGGGTCCCTGATGTGATCATGGGATCCCCAAGCCACAACAAAGTGTCAAAGACCGAAAAGGAAGGTGAATGAAGCTTGGAGCACCCCCTTTTGGCGAGGAGGTTTACAGGCCCAGGCGGCCCCATCCATGATTCAAGCGGTCGCCTGACCAGGAGAAGGCAGTCTTCACGCGAAGCCCCTAGGCGAAGGCTAGGCTTCCCTCAGGCGAGGCATCCCGGCGATGGCGAAGCCCTCAGGCGAAGCCGTTCCTGCGAAGCCTCATGGCGAAGCCCTCATGTGAGCACCTCCAACTTGAAGTCTTCAAAGTGAAGGCAAGACCTCCATGCGAAGCTTCTAGGCGAAGGCGAAGTCATTAGGCGAAGCCATCTCTGCGAAGCCTCCAGGCGAGGGCGAAGCCTTCAGTACGAAGCCATCTCTGCGAAGCCTCCAGGCGAAGGCGAGGCCTTTAGGCGAAGCCATCTCTGCGAAGTCTTCAGGCGAAGGCGAGGCCTTTAGTCGAAGCCATCGCTGCGAAGCCTCCAGGCGAAGGCAGAGCCTTCTGTGCGAAGCCTTCCAGTTCTGGCGGGGGCCCGCGGTGAAGCTACCTATGCGCAACAATCAGGCCAACCGTTCCAAGCCATTTCAGAACACTCCCTCCTTTTAATGGAGACACTTGGGAGTACAAACATTTACTTTATACCTTTTTAGGTTAGCTTTTACCTTTTTACCTTGTAGGGTGACATGCATGTAAAAGCACTTTATGCTTTTGGCATGCATGCACATATGTAAGAGACTGTTCCCTCTCCCTCCTATAAAAGGGACAACAGACTCCTTTGAAACCTAGAACATAGTAAAACGCTTGAGAAGGAAAATTCCTCAAGCTTCGGTTCTCACCCCCTGCTACTTTCCGCCATCCCCCTTGGTGTTTATCATCGAGTTTAATATCTAGTATTGCTTAATCTCGTAGTTAAGAAGTGCTAGATCTTCCATCTTCCCCAGGCATTATCTCAGATATTGCCGAACCTCGTAGTTGGGAGGTGTCTGAGGCCGAATTTATCATCCCCTGTTCTTGCGACTCCTTCGAGCTAGATCCGGCGCGTCCTGCGATCGCACGGGTTCGCGTCTATCGTCCCCGTGATCGTATCAAGTCGTATCAGAGCCAAATTGCTTGTTGGAGTTGTGTGTGATTTCTTCAAGGTAAAACATTTACCTTCCACTTGAAGAAAGATTTGTCTTGTGTCTTTTAAAACCGTGTTTTATTCGGCCCTTTCTGTACACCTCCATCCGCTTTCATTTCGGTTAATCTGTTGTGTAGTTTCTGTGTTAGAAGTTGTTGTTGTGTTAGCAACTTCATAAATCCAAAAAGTCAAAAAAAAAGAGAAACAGAGAAGAAGAAGAAAAGAACGCAGTTGCGGTTTTGCAAAAGTCCTAAATCTCAGTTTATTTCCAAAACCGCAATGTGCGAAGGTTTATACGCTGAAAAGAGTGAGGTTGTAGTTGAAAAGTGAAAAGGAAGTGGTGTACCAAAGATTGGTTGTTTAAAGCATTGAAGAAATCAAATCTGTGTTCTTATTGTTCTTGGTGTTCATATGGTGTTCATACAAAGTTCATACCAAAACTCATATGAATAGTGACCTTGATCTAATTTTGATTTCAAATTTGAGACAAAAGTTGTTTGTGCGCCAAAATCTTCTTTCTTACCCTCTTGTAATCTACTGCCAAAGAACCCCCCCCCCCATTTTCAAACCTAGCTTGCTTCAAGTAACTAGCACTTTATTGCTCAAATGATTTTTGCATGCTAGAGGTTATCTTGTGGTATTCATTTTGGGTTTTGGCACTAAAGAGCAAGCTTTGAGAGCTATAAGCAAGAGGAAAGAGGGAAAACCGAGTGTGACCCCCTTCACGAACGGACAAACCCCTTCGCGAAAGGAGAGACCCCCCTTAAACACGTGAGGAGATTGAGCGGTACTAATTTTATTGTCTAAGTGTGTAGGCAAACCCATGGCGGATAAATATTTCTTCGGGGTTCATCCATCAATAGGACGACACCAACTTGGAGAAGACTTATGGCATTGGATGGAGGAATTGGAATACCACTTTTGGTATTACAAATTTCACAAAGAAGAGAAGTTAGGCCTTGCCATAAGGTGCTTAAAAGGAGAAGCCAAAGAATGGTGTCGACAAGAGTTCGCAAAAAGGAAGCGATACGATGAAGCCCCCATTTAGACTTGGAGTGAACTGAAGAGGATGCTCTGGCGAAGATATGGACTCTATCAGGAAGAGCCACCCTCTCCATACCACTCTCAAGCGAGAACCCCCTTGCGCCCTACACCTAGTGTCCCCGCCCGTTTCCGCCACCAAACTCCACTCGAAGGGTCTTCGCCCCAAAGCGAACCAACTTCCTCCCATTATAGGAGGCGAGGACCCCCATCGCCACAAACCCCCTTGGCCGTGCTGCACACCCCACCCCCCAATGCTTGCGCAGCCCAAGTCCACACCCCAGACCAAAACCCTCACCAAAATCCAAATGAAGAATCTCTCTCTCAAGAGATTGAAAGACTCAAGAATGAGTACTTAGAATATGAGAGAGAGAGAGAAAGAAAAGAAAAGAGAGAAGAAAGGAGAGAGCTCTCCAAAGCCAAATGAGTGAAAAGAATGACGCACCCGGGCCTTCAACCAAACTCCAAGAAGAACTAACAATTTCATTTTCTCAATCATGTTGTTCTTCTTTGTTTGCGCAGAAAGATGAAGAGGTCGCGGATGCGCGAAGGCTTGAAGATGGCGAAGATGCCACGGCTTTGGAAGAAGGAAGAGCTCACTTGGGAGTTCCAACCGAGCCCACACTTGAGGAAGAGGCCATACCATTGCTGGAAGAAGAGAAAACATACGGAGAGGACCTACACTTCCCTAACTTGGGAACAGGTAACCTATCCCTTTCTCCTACTGGCGAAGGGTATGCGCCTGAGTGCGAAACCATGGCTTCCTTATGTTTGCATGCTACGAACATGGGTGATGAACCTGAAAGCATACATCCTCCACATCCATTGTTCGAGTACATATATGGAACCTCCCTTAATAACAATGAGCATATTGAAAGTGACAAGTGCATGAATGAATTTAAACATTATCCCATGCGAGACAGCCATGCCATTCTTTAGTAAAGAAGAGAAAGGGCGGATTGTCCATCTCCTTACCTCTTAATTATGCTAAGGCTAGTCTTTGTGATTCACACTTTGACGTTTCTTCTATGACTAGCTTAGTTTTTCATTCTTTGTCTTGGGAAGTGCATGTGCATGTGGTTTGCAAAGAAAAAGCTTCCTTTGACCCACCCCCTCTCCATGAACAAAGGTCTGCAATTTTTAGACCGCATGTCTTCCTTGAGTATAAATTCCTTGTTGATTGCATAAAAAACTCTAGGAAGCATCTCATGAACTTTTATAGACTTTTGTTCATGTTCACGATGCATATTGGAGTTATTATGCTCCCGCATTTATGTGCATCGTCACCGCGACCCCCCAGTCTCCAATTGATAGGCATTCATTCACTAACCCCTAATATTCTGCGAAGGTTGTTGTGCTTGTTTTCGTTTGTAGTAATTTCCCCCTTTAGATTCGAGGACAAATCTTTTTAAGAGGGAGGGAATGATGTGATCATGGGATCCCCAAGCCACAAAAAAGTGTCAAAGACCGAAAAGGAAGGTGAATGAAGCTTGGAGCACCCCCTTTTGGCGAGGAGGTTTACAGGCCCAGGCGGCCCCATCCATGATTCAGGCGGTCGCCTGACCAGGAGAAGGCAGTCTCCACGCGAGGGCTCCACGCGAAGCCCCTAGGCAAAGGCCAGGCTTCCCTCATGCGAGGCATCCCGGCGATGGCGAAGCCCTCAGGAGAAGCCATTCCTGCGAAGCCTCATGGCGAAGCCCTCATGCGAGCACCTCCAACGTGAAGTCTTCAAAGTGAAGGCAAGACCTCCATGCGAAGCTTCCAGGCGAACGCGAAGTCGTTAGGCGAAGACATCTCTGCGAAGCCTCCAGGCGAGGGCGAAGCCTTCAATGCGAAGCCATCTCTGCGAAGCCTCCAGGCGAAGGCGAGGCCTTTAGACGAAGCCATCTCTGCGAAGCCTCCAGGCGAAGGCAAGGCCTTTAGGCGAAGCCATCGCTGCGAAGCCTCCAGGCGAAGGCAGAGACTTCCGTGCGAAGCCTTCCAGTTCTGGCGAGGGCCCGCGGCGAAGCCACCTATGCGCAACAATCAGGCCAACCGTTCCAAGCCATTCCGGAACACTCCCTCCTTTTAACGGAGACACTTGGGAGTACAAACATTTACTTTATACCTTTTTAGGTTAGCTTTTACCTTTTTACCTTGTAGGGTGACATGCATGTAAAAGCACTTTATGCTTTTGGCATGCATGCGCATATGTAAAAGACTGTTCCCTCTCCCTCCTATAAAAGAGACAACAGACTCCTTTGAAACCTAGAACATAGTAAAACGCTTGAGAAGGAAAATTCCTTAAGTTTCGGTTCTCACCCCCTGCTACTTTCCGCCATCCCCCTTGGTGTTTATCATCGAGTTTAATATCTAGTATTGCTTAATCTCGTAGTTAAGAGGTGCTAGATCTTCCATCTTCCCCAGGCATCATCTCAGATATTGCCCAACCTCGTAGTTGGGAGGTGTCTGAGGCCGAATTTATCCTCCCTGTTCTTGCGACTCCTTCGAGCTAGATACGACGCTTCCAGCGATCGCGCGGGTTCGCGTCTATCGTCCCCATGATCGTATCAGTCCCTGTGGCTGCTGAAAACTCGGGGGTGGTGAGTGTGGTTGTTCAGATCCTGGGTTACACTAAACCCATCCCCTGAACCTCGGAGGTGTGGGATCCCGATCCCGACCCTCCGGTACCCGTTCACGCTATCTGTGTGTGGTAACCATCTCCTTAAACCAATCCAACCAAATACCAACTTAACCCATAACCAAATATCCAAAACAATTAACTCTCTCTCTACCAAAAGCTAGCAGCAGTACTCTAAGGCTCTGTAGTGTAATGCAATGCATAATGCAGAGATTCATTTCAGAATCACAAAACCAAAATCCAAAACCTTAAACACAAAAGCAGATCATGTTCATAACACAGAATCACATCATATAATACCCAACAAACATAAAGGTACCCGGATTATATCGCAAGCCCGCACTCGAGCTCCGCAGCTCCAAAATCCCAAAATCTGCCCGGAGTACCCCACACCTTCCAGAATGCTTCAAAGAACCGCCCCTGCTCCACACCCATTCCAAAGTGGTTCAAATAAGGAGGTGGCCAGACTTCGTACCGAACCGCCCCAGAATAGTACACAGAACAGCAGCCCGCAATTCGAAGTCATCTCCCGCAGACATTTATCCATGAACTAGCATGACAGCTCCAAAGTCCACTCCTGGACTAGTATACTTGCCTTCACAAACCATACTGAAACTGATCATACTTTGTCTCTCGGGTCACGACCACACCGCCCGGTTGCAGAGGCGGGGCCAGCCGCGACGATCGGAAGCGGAAGCTACGACGGAAAGCGCGGAATCGGTACTACCGAAACCCGCAACGTGCAGCGGTCCCATGACCCGGCCCGCAAACGGATTGGTCGTACTACGACCCGCAACCTACAAAACGCATACATGGCAGGTATACACATTAACTTAACCAACAAACATGCAGTTCATGGAATACCATTCAGTACTCATGACAACCAAATCACGGAAACCATTTCATATATACATCCAATATAAGCAAGTCGGGGCTCCGCCCTCGACTCAGAATACAGATACAGAACCAACACATATTCCAGAATATACATCATATACAATATCATGATCCAATATACATGCATACAACTACACCTACAGAGCCACCAAAGTAAACCCCAGAATACCCAGGTATGGAATCAGGAAAACCTCTCGCCCAGAAGATTCCCGCACGAGGTACTGCTGCTGCTGCTGCTAAAGCACAACCAAAGAGAGGAGAGTTAGTTAACCGTAAATCCAACAGAACTGAAATCAGATACACCAATCAGAAACCTCTACCGGGACCACCCCTTAACCCGAACAGAACAGAACAGAACGGAACGGAAGTTCCACAATGGGACTGTCAATACCTGAAATCCAAAAAAACAGATTGCACCGCGAATCTCTAGTCCGCCGGCTGCTTGTAAGGTAGTCCTGAAAGGTGGTAAACAGAAAGGGGTGAGTCCTCGGGAGGACCCAGTAAGGGCTGAGGTAAGATACAGTTTGTACAAGTGCTGCTGAGTCGAACCTGCAAAACAGAACAAACACAAGCACATATATATACATATGCATGTATGCAAATGTCAGAGGTGAGCCGGAACCCATCGTACGCGGTCCAACCGCCAGAACGACCCAAAACGACAGCCCTCTCTAAGAGATTAGAATATACAGAACAGAACAGAACAGAAGCATGGTACCGGCTGGGGTCACGATCGCCAAACTGTCGTAGGGTCACAGAAGTATATCTACGCCCCCAGCGCGGATATACACAGAATGTCGGCACCCTCAGTGCGGACACAACAGAATAGAAGTATCGGCACCAAAGGTGCGGATACCCAGAACAAAACCAAGGAGCACTCGTGGCCTCTAA
Organism: Stellera chamaejasme; assembly: GCA_024586325.1. NCBI lineage: Eukaryota > Viridiplantae > Streptophyta > Magnoliopsida > Malvales > Thymelaeaceae > Stellera > Stellera chamaejasme. The sequence goes on from CM044983.1 coordinate 36,549,423, forward strand.
GACTATCCGGGTCTCGTCACAGAACAGAACCATATAATAATGCATATGCAAAACAGAACAAAATGTAAACAGAAGTATACCAAAAGGTATACACAGAATATCGACACCTAGTGCGGATATACAGAGCAGAATATAAACCCGTGGCCTCCAAGTCCATCCGGGCCTTGAAGCAGAACAAACTACAAACAGTATCTTACCATATGACAGGTCTCGGGATCATCGGACCACCGCCCTCAACCCGAAACCCGCCTCAACTAAACCCGATATACATAAAGTCCCATTCCAGAATGCATAACGAGAGAAGTTGAGCCCTTACCTCGAAAAACTGCTCCGCAGCACAAATCTCGGGAAATCCCGGCTCCCGACCCGAAAAGTGAAAGCTTGCCTTTATCGGTCCCTCACAACTCCACCAACGCAGAAACACACTGAACAACCACACACAAGTCAGAACTCACCAAAATAGACCCCCAGAATCAAACCCGCACAATCCCGCACTTTCCCGCAAAAATCCACAGAAAGCTCGGTTTCTCAAACAGATATAGAACATTGTTACTTATACATCCATAAACACAACCAAACCTTTAAATCATACCTTCTTCCCAAATCGTTCACACAAGTCCGAATCAAAATTCTCGTTCAGCTGTCCCGCTACAAGTTTCGGCAGAGTTTCAGCTGCGCTTCCGACTACCCCCGTTCACAAATGATCCACAGATACAGAATATATGTTCAGAATTACCAGAATCAGCCAATATCATTGACGCCAAAACCGAGGCTCGGGCCGGAAAAAACGGCTTTCACACCGAGCCTTTTCTGACAAAACCAATTACACCATCAGAATCAGAACTTCACTTTGATCACAAATATATCTTTACCTTTCGCTGAATCAACCGTTGGATTTTACACCAAATTTTTCAGACGCACTTCGGCACCACTTCAGGCGCGTTTCTTCCTTCGCTCCTGTTATCAAACATGCACAAGAAGGTGCCGGGAACGTTTAGAAACCAATAAATCAAACAAACCTTGTGATTCCATAATCACTTCCAAATTTCAGCAGCTCACGGTTTACAAACCGGGCTGAATCTTCACAAACCGACCTCAGATTATTCACTTACACAACACAATGATCCTTTTGGTACCCTTACCTCGAAGCTTGGCTGAGTAACCTCCAAGTCCACATTTGAGCTCAACTTGGCGCAACCATGGAAGCTTTCACAGATGAAGGAAGAAAGAAGAAGAAGAAACGAAGAAATTTGGCTTTTTCTTAACCTTTATACTTTCTTTTTCTTTTCTTTTTCTGTTTTTCTTCCTTCTTTAACTAGGAAGGGACAAGTGTCCCTTCCCTCTCCTTTATCAGCGGACTTCAACCTTTCCTCCTTTCCAAGTAATTGCTGATTTTGGGCTAATTACAAGTTGACCCCCAAACTTTCCAAAAGTTGCGATTTAGCCCAACCGCAACTTTCAAACCGCTTCTCCAATTGGAACGAAAACTGAACACAACTCTCGGAACATCATATCACACCCAAATCATGTTTCACATGTTTAATTATAAGCCCCGAGTGTCGTACTGTGCCCGCTTAACCCGAGCAAATCCCGACATGCGCGCGTGCTAACCCGGACCAAAAATCACACCATGCCCAAAAATGTCCAAATATCACCATAAAATCCGTCTCGTGACATAACATACTTTACACCCAAGCAGGCTAAAACAGAAGTCCCGGGTCACCTGGGTCACAACCCGCTCGGGGTGACCGTAAAAGATATGAAGTCCCAAGGATGTGGTACAGTTGTCGTTACTGTCATTGTCACCCAGTGCGAATTTCAGCTAATTACGTGATTAAGCGTATTTACCAGGATTAGCGATTTTTTGTGGGGCATGGGACTCATAATTAGTCATGTGAAGCATGTTTTGTGCATGATATGAGGTCCCGAGAATGTGTCTCAGATTTCGTGCCGTTTGGGGTTATGGTTTGAAAGTTGCAATTTTCGGGTTGGACTAAATTGTAACTTTTGAAAGTTTGGGGGTTAAAGTGAAAAAGAAAAAAAACAAAGAAAGAAACGGCAGGAGTGGCGGTTACTTTATGAAGAGGTGAGGTTTGTCTTAGTTTGGTGTGTTAGTAATATTATAATATATATATATATATATATGTATGTATGTATGTATGTATAAAGTATTAGAATAGAAAGAAAAGTTTCAGGAAGCCAAGCCAAACGCATTCTTCTTCTTTCTTTCTTCTCTACACCATGGCCGACGCTTAAAGGAACAATTTGGGATCTTTCAATTTCTCACCAAAATCTTGAAGGTCATGTGTGACTGAGACTACTGATATGTGTGTTCTGATCAGTGGCGGTTCAGTGTGTGGCATTCGATGGGTTTTGATTATTTGATTGTGCACCATGGTTTCTAACGGTTAAACTTTCATATGTGTGTAGCAGCAGCAGTATCCGCACGTTGAGGGCTTTGGCTAGACCTGGTAGCGTCGCCACCTCGTACGTTCCGTATGTATTCCAGTAACATTTTTGTGGCTCTGTATATTGTAGATGACATGCATGCATGTAGAATTAGAAAAATCCGAGTTTCCGTCAAAAGTCAGATTTGTGTTGGATTTTCTGCATGGAAGCCTTCTGGGCAATTTTGGCTTCATTTCTTCTCTCCCACCATCCGCCAACTTCTCTTCCTCTCTACCTCTCAAGTGTTCTTCATCTTGCGAGGGTTTAAGGAAGGATTAATCTTCGTGTTGAGCTTGAGGTAAGCTTGATTTCTTCATGAGTTTGGTGTGTTGAAGCAAGATTTGTGATTGAAAACACATGTTGAAACCGAAATCATGATAAGCCTTAGTTATATGTTATGTTCATCTTCTTGCTTCAAGCTTTGAGTATGTTGTTCTTGGCATGATTTGGTGTAGGAATCAAGGTTTGGATTATGGAAGAACACCTTGGGTTAAGAAACCCTAGTATGGCCGAATTGTTGGTTGAATTCTAAGTATGTTGAATTGATGTCATCTTGGTTCATACTTTGGATATGTTGTTTCTAGCATGATTAGGAGTTGATATTAGGGTTCAATTTGAAGGTGAAGATGTTGGATGAAAAGTACCCAAATAGGCCGAATTGGTTATGTGAAGGTTGGTATGATTTTGGGTGATTATGGTGAAGTATGTTAGTAAGCATGCTTAAAATGTTTGATTATTGAATTGAGCATGAGAATGGAACCCTAATTGGATTGGAATGGAGTTTGGTATAAAAATTAGGTTAAGGCCGATATTAAGGAAGGGTATGTTTATGGTTGTGGTGTGTTTCGGGTAGGTATTGATAATGAAATGGTATATGGAATTGAAGTACGTAACAAACGATGTTCGGAACATCGTTTTCTGAAATTGTGAACATAACCGACCTACTCGCTTGCTTACGTAGATTTGGGAAAATGTATTTCAAGCTTAGTTGTGCATGTGTGAGTATAAATAACTATGTTCTAGCTCGGTTTAGGAATCCGAGCTTTCTGTGGAATTTTACGGGAAAGTGCGGGATTAGTTCCCAGGGGTCAGGAATGGTTATTTCTGATTTGTATGTGGTTGTTCAGTTTGAATTAGCAGTTGTGGAGTAGTGCGGGACTTCGGAAGTCACACTACCGCGTTTTGGGCCGAGCGTCGGGATTCTTTTGAGGATCGGTAATAGTACGGTAAGGGTTCAACTTCTCTCGTTATACATTCTGGGAAGGATATGATGTATATCGGGGTTAGTTGAAGCGGGTTCCAGGTTGAGGACAGTACCAGTTATATGGTAAGGTACAAGTATGCAGGTTCAAGGCCCTTGACTGTCTCTGTGACCTCGGGTTCCTTATCGGTATTATATATCTGCACTGGTGCTGATATTCTGCATATACCTTGCGGTATATTCTGTTTTGCTTCAAGGCCCGGGATGGCCTTGGAGACCTCCGGTTCCTTATCGGTACTATATATGTCACCCCACCGCCCCCGGAAGCTGGCGGAAGCGTCTTTGTTGCGGAAGCTGGAAGTATCGGCGGCTGGTGAATACGGAATTTCTCTAAAAAGGGTTGTGGACCCGAAACCCGTCCCTTAAATGTTTTCATTCAAGTTTAAGGTTAATACATGTTTGCAGTCTTTAAGACATTTTACTAGTCCTAAACCTGCACCCGAAACACGTTAGTGGTTTTACAGAAAATCCGCGATGTGGATTATCTGAGTCCTTTCAAAGTAAGCAAGTAAAGGAATTGCTGCTGAAATTCTAAATTTTCTGTTTAAGTTAAATATGCATATCATCTACACTACAGAGCCATTAGGAAACAACTGTTTGCTAAGATGGAGATTAACTGTCTTTTATGTCTATTTTCGTTAGGAATTTCTGATGGTCAATACGAGACGTGACCGCTCTACTCGTACCGACATTTCGGATCCCTCTCTCGATAGTAACCCCGAGAGGAGGGCACACCGCCGGGCTCGACAACCCACACCACAACATTCACCTCAGCCCCGTCCTAGATCTGCTCAACGAGATGAGGACATCCCTGCAAAGACGTCGCCGACTCAAAGTGGAGCTCAACCCCAAGCGCGTGAGGACCCAAATCCTCTCCAAAATATAGGAAGGCCAATGACAAGGTCCCGCCTCAAACAAGTCCAAGCCAGCCTTAATGCCTACATGAAACTTATGGCGCAAGCAGAAGAACGAGCGGAAGTACAAGGAAGGACCCTGCTGTTACACCCACCCCGAAGTTCTATAACTTTCCGGCAAGTGTCAACCGGAATTGCGAATTCTGTAAATTATCGGAATAGCATTGGGTTATGATAATTTATCAAAATTCAATGTTGGTTGTGACTTTGGTGTTGTTTATAAGTTTTACAAGTGTCGGACGATTTTCGTTGATAATTGTTAATTTTGGAAAAGATTCGAAATTCCAAAAGTCTGGTTTGACCAGTGTTCAGTCAAACATTTTTAGTAAATTTTACAGGAATCCAAATTGAGATCTGTAAATTTCTACTTAAACTAGACACACAGGGCTACCTTCATGTAAATTTTCATGATTTTAGGGCTGGTTGTCTGGTGAAGTTTATTTTTACAAGTTGGTACAAAATCTGCCATGTGTAAATGGAGAAGGTTGAAGAAGATTGGGGTTGGGCTATCTTTGGGCTGCCGAAAATTCTTGGGATTTAAACCCATTTGAGACTTCTAATTTTCAGATTTTGATAGCCCATTTATTTTGTTTTTATGGGAAAAGGATTAAAAGGAAAGAAATAGGGAGAAAAGGAAGCAATAATGGAAGATGGAGTAGAAACTCTACCTTATGCCCATACCTCTCTTACACATTCACCATGCTTGTGTCATAATCACACATCTCTCTCTTCCCTCTCCATTTGGCCGAAATTCTTCTCTCATTTTTGTCAATATTTCTTTTTCATTTCTTACTCACAATTCAAGTCTTGAAAATTGAAAGAAAGCCTTCTCTCTCTTTTCTCTCTCTCTCCTCATGAACTTTGCTAGTGTTCTTGAGTGTTCTTCAAGTGTTCTTGAGTGTTCTTCACTAATCAAGAACTAATCCTCTCCTAGATCCTTAATCAAGGAAGATTAAGCAAGGTAATGGTGTTTGTTCATCACTAATCAAAGATGATTAGTGTTCAACTTCAAGCACTAATTCTTTCCCTCTTTTCTTAGGTTGGCCGAAATTTTGAGAAGAGATTTGGACAATCTCTCAAGTCATCTTGCAAAGGTAAGGTGATCTTTGAGTTTATGGAAAGATTTAGAAGCATGTTTATGAAGAAAGTATGTTGTGTTGAGTTGAGCATGAGAAAGCATGAGTTTCTTGTTGTTATGCTTAAGGCCGAAATTATGAGCATGTGTGTGGATGATGTTTTGTTGAAGATTTAAGTGTTAAAGTGTTGAAAAATGGAAGTGTATAAAGGTTTGTGCATGGAAGTGTTAAGCTTTAAAGTTTAGGTGAAAATTGCAAGGAAAACCGAAAACCAAGGATTTGGAAGAAAATTATGTTTGCTGTGAATAGTGTTTTTGGTGATGAAAAGTTGGTTAAAACATGTTAAAAATGGTTTAACATGAAGGATTAAAGGAAAAGTGACTAAAGTGTGAAGTTAGAAAAGATTTGGGTTGAAATGGAAGTTGGGCCGAAATTATGGGCTTGGGCAGAAATTTGGAAGAAATGGATAAAGGTTGACCTACTTTTGACCAAGTTGACCAAACCGGGTAAAGTTGATCTTTTATGAAAATTGGAGGACCAAGTGTAAAATATGGAAAAGTTTGGGTAAATGTGTAAACTTGTTATTAATGGAAGGAAGTCGCTAGAATTGTGAAAATTGGGATACTTTTGCAAGTTCTGAAAAGTTCGAGGACTTAGGTTGTAATTAAGAATAAATTCCCAACACATGAAACTTTAGTGAAATAACTAAAGTTATTTGTATGTCTCTGATTCTAGCAGATTAAATCTGCGTCTTCCGGGATACTGCTTGTGCGTCAGGGGGCCACAGTAGATATCCGATTTCTGTCGAGGTAAGGGGTTTAACTTTCTTAATGCGCATTTATGTGTATTAGGTTAGTTAAGGGCTAGTACTCGGGTCGAGGTGGGGCCCGGTGACTCCGGGGCTAGTCACAAGGTACGTAGTGGTTTGCGTGGTTTTTATTTACGGACTATATGCATATCGACGACGGACCCATTTACTTATTATTTACGGACTTACGCTATATCGGATCTGCATATCGACAACGGACCCGTTATATGTTCTGCACGGCTTAGGCCGTTTCGTGATGATTAGGGTCGTACGCCCCTTCGCCGGTAACAAGCGCTCGATCCCGATAATCGGCGTGAGCTTAACAAGCCGCCGTAGGGTCCGCTCGGTGGTCGGGGACCACTGTATGGGTTATGTACCACTTGTATCGGGATGGGACGCTGATTACGGTATGCCAACCATGGTCGTTAACACGACGGGACTTCTGAGCATCATGACTCTGCATATCATAATACTTTTTAGGATTGGGATATCTGCTAGATCATTGCATGCTAACCATTTTGTGCAGGTAAAAATGTTTTTAAAGTTTTGTTTTGACCGTTTCGTACCTATCCCCTTACTGGGTTCTTTCGAGAACTCACCCCCCACATATAACACTTTCAGGGGATCTGGGCAAACGACCTGCGGAGTAGACCTCCCGCGGTGTTCGTTCTGCATTCGTTATTTTGAGGTATTTATCTGTTTGGGGATGTTTGGGTGTTTTATCTCGTTAGATCCCTGTGTGTGATCTGCGTTTGGACTATTTGTTATCGGGCAAACGACGTTATTTCTCCTTTGTATGTTTAGCGGTATATTTGTGTTTGGCAAAGTATAATTCCGTCCTTTGGCTCGGCTCTGTGTAGGCGTAGTATGCATGTTAGTTATCTGTAGCATTCGGATTTACTATCGGTCTGTATAGTTTATTCGTGGGAGTTTCCGACCCTACGCAGAGGGCGGAACTCCTCGGCACTGTATCTTTATTTTCCCGCTTAAGTATTTATTTTACGCGCGATATCCTGTAAAAACCACTAACGTGTCTCGGGTGCAGTTTAGGACTTGTAAGACGTCGTAAAATCTGCAAACACGTAACAACCTTAAAACCGAAAGATAACGTTTTAATGGATGGGTTTTGGGACCAAACCCTTTTAAGAGAAAATTTCGCGATCACCCGCCGCCAAAACCTCCAACCTCTGCAAGAAAGATGCTTCCGCCAGATTCCGGGCGGTGGGGTGACAATTTGGTATCGAGCTTAAGGTTTAAAGTTAGGAATGGTTAGACTTTCCGACTTAAACTACGCTATTAGTTCTGGGGTAATTTAACTAAAAGCGTAGCTAACTTTTACTAAAATTATTCAAGAACTTTAGGTAGGTTTAGGGTTGGTTAGTTGACACCGAACCTAGCATAATCTGAAATTCAATTAAGTGGTTAAAACAGATATCGCGCTTTGATGAACCACGAAGGATGTGGATTATTAGTCTTTTCAAAGTAAGCAAGTAAAGGAATTGCTGCTGAAATTCTCTGTTAAACATGCATATCATCTACACTACAGAGCCATTAGGAGTCTGCTGTTTGCTAACATAGAGATTAACGATATTTCCGTATGTTTTGTTGGGAATTTCAGATGGTATGATCTGTTGGACGCCAGGAGCGCGTCAACCATGTGGACACACTGGGTCAGATTCGCACCCTTCTGAACGGTGTGTTCGCTCAGATAGATAGCACGTCGGACCACGAGAGCGATGCTGATTTTTCTACACTGACTGCTACACCCCCCGACTTGGAGACCACTTATACCGTCTCCAGACGTTATCACCGTACTCCTACTGTTGAGGAGGATCGATGCCTGGTTGTTGGGATGCCCTCACGTTAGGAGGTCTCGGCAGCGGCCGGCCGCCGCCCTAGACAGCTACCCGCTGTGCACGGGTAGAGGCTTCACCGATTGGTCGTCACCACCTGTGGGACGACACTGATTCTGATTCTCGGAGATATCCGAGAGATCCCGAGGCCGCATACCGGGAGCAGATGGGTTTTGACGAGGTTAGGATGATGGAGCGCTGCAGCGCTCAACCCGCCCAAGTTTTCTCGCAGATCTGGACCGGACGCAGCCGAGACTTGGCTGACCGATATTGAGCACCTTCGCCGAGGCTCCATATACCATCTCGAGGAGATGGTCTCTCCGGCCACCTTCTATCTCGAGAGATGCGGCGCACAATTGGTGGCGGTGGAGTGGCCAGAGGCAGAGCGATGCAGTATGCAGAGCTGAGACGTGTTGATCCAGGGATGCCTTGGGAGGAGTTTTCCCGTTTGTTCCATGAGCGATGGCTGGGGTACGCCATCCAGGAGCGCCGTCAGACTGAGTTTGATGCACTTACTCAGGGGAGCCGGACGGTGACTGATTATGAGGTTGAGTTCAGCCGGCTTATCCGTCATTCCTCACCGTTTGACTCTTCCGAGCGGGAGAAGACTAGGAGATTTATTCGGGGTTTTGCGCCCACAGATCGAGAGCATATGATTGCGCATGCATCACCGTCTATCATGAGGCCATTCAAGGCCTTACTGCTGAGACGGAGATGACCGGGCAAGTGGTTACACCTTCCCGACCCCAGTGGCGGGAGACCTTGAGCAGCAGGCCGAAGACAAGAGCCCGGACCGAACAGACCGGGACAGAGCATACCAGGCAGGTTCGATAGGGGCAAGGGCCCCATTGCTGAGTTCCCAGTCTGTCGGGAATGTGGCCGACGCCACAGAGGACAGGTTTGCTTCAAGGCTCGAGGGCAGTGCTTGAGATGTGGAGCGAATGATCACTGGGTCAATGATTGCCCAGTGACTCTGGCACCTGGAGCTAGGGTTCAGCCGGGAGGACCACAAATGAGTCGATCGTGGCCGGTCGGGGCCGAGGTTTTACTCGTGGAGGCATAAGAGCTCCAAAGACAGAGACCACTTATTACAAAGACCGCCGGCAGAATGGGAGTTCAGCCAAAGACGGGTCTACCGGTTGGAGCAGGGCGGTATTCAGAAGAAGGAGCATTAGCAGGTATCATCCTTTTAAATAATATACTTGTTAATGCACTTTTCGATACTAGCGCTTCAATTTCTGCTATTTCTCCGAAATGTGCGACATCTCGGACTTTGTCTATCGCCCACACGGCAAGTGTAGTCATGGTACGCACTACTGGTGGGATGCGATTGTATTCGAATGAGATTGCTCAAGAATGCATCTTGTGTATCGGGTGTCATCGATTGAATCTGAGTTATCGGTTTTGGATACGCCCAAGTACGATATTATTCGGGATGGACTGGTTGTCACAAAGACGATGTGAGGATTGATCGTGCTGCATTTACGATTCTCGCTTTCCGGAGAGGTTGTACCGATTGGATATCCATCGAGCCAGTGGAGCAGTAGTATGGAGCAATGCATTCTAGAGCATATACCAGTGATCGATGAGGAGGAGTACTTGGCCTTAACACTACAGTGCACGCGCACGAGTTAGACAAGATTCCCGTAGTTCGTTATTTTCCTCATGTTTTTCCTAAGAGTTACCGGGTATGCCTCTCGGAGCGGGAGATCACATTTGAGATTGCCATACAGCCGGGATCAACTCCAATCTCCATCCCTCCCTACCGGATGCCGATTGTGGAGTTAGCTGAACTGAAGAAGCAGCTTGATGAGCTTCTGGAGAAGGGATTCATCCGCCAGAGTACTTCACCGTGGGGAGCCCCAGTGTTGTTTGTTAAGAAGAAGGATGAGACTCTCCGACTTTGCATCGACTATCGGCAGCTGAATGCCATCACTGTTAAGAATAAGTATCCGATACCCGTGGATCGATGATTTGTTTGACCAGCTCAGGAGCTAAGGTTTTCTCGAAGATCGACCTGCGGTCTGGGTACTTCCAACTACGCATCAGAGAAGAAGATATTCCCAAGACAGCTTTTCGTACTCGGTATGGGCATTACGAGTGTACCGTAATGCCATTTGGTTTGACGAATGCACCAGCTGCATTTATGGACATGATGCACCGAGTATTCCGCCTGCACCTAGATTCCTTTGTGATAGTCTTCATCGATGACATTCTTGTCTATTCTCCCGATGAGGAATCACATCAAGGACATCCGAGAACTGTATTGGAGACAATTGCGAACAACCACTGTACGCTAAGTTCTCTAAGTGTGATTTCTGTCATGGGAGGTATCTTTTCTAGGTCACATCATCGGGAGCATGGTATATCTGTGGATCCAGAGAAGACCAAGGCGGTTGAGGAGTGGAGGCAGCCACGGATCAAGGAGATACGGAGCTTCCCGGGTTGGCGGTGATATTACCGCAGATTCGCACTGTGATTCTCCATACTTGCATCACCACTTACTCGGTTGACCAAGAAGGGTCAGCCGCTTTGTCCGGTCCTCACTGCGAGGACAGCTTTCGGGAACTTAAGCGGTTACCGACACACGCTCCGATTCTCGAGTCAACCGGACCTGCAGCACTACCTTACGTAATCTACACAGATGCGCCAAGGACGGAGTCGGATGTGTGTTGATGCAAGGGCACCACGTCGTTGCGTGCGGGTCAAGACAAATGCGACCACACGAGCAAAATTACCCTACGCACGACACTGGAGTTGGCTGCGATCATTTATGCTCTCAAGCGGTGGAGACATTATCTACTCGGCAAGTAGATTCCAGATTTTCACCGATCACAAGAGTTTGAAGTATCTGCTTACCCGTAAGTATTTGAATATGAGACAAATGACGGTGGCTCGAATACATGAAGGACTATGACTGCACTATCGAGTACACCGCCGGTAAGGGGAATTCGATGAGCAGATGCTTTGAGCAGGAGGTATACTGGGATTGTTAGCGGTGGAGATTCTGGGAACAAGGCTGAGGGTTCAGATCTGATGTTGCTGTGGCATCAGTGGGAGCAGTGGGAGCAAGCTAAGGTTAACACTTTGACCGTTCAGTCGGAGTGGTTGACCGAGATCCGAGAGGCACAGGCCAGAGATGCAGGGCTGAAGAAACTCTCGGGTGAGGACAAAGGGACTCTGCGACCGTTCTTTGAGTACAGGCAGGGGTTGCTGTACTTCAGGAGTCGCCTCTGTCACCGCACGCCGCCCGAGCCCGGTTGCGGAGGCGGGGGCGCCGGGACGCCGGAAGCGGAAGCCGGAATGGAAAGGGGTGGCAGGTCCATCGGGACCCGCCGCGCGTAGCGGACCCGAAAACGGAAAGATTGTGGAAGCAACCTACAAATATTTCGCGCATATAACTGGAAATAAAACCAAAACATGCAATTCATGCACTAATAACAGAGTAAGCCCCGCCCTCCGTGGACGAGTGCTTACGCACCAAAACACATATACATACAGAATTCACGTAACCTAAAATGTCTAGCAAGCGCCAAGCGCCGAGAACAGATATAGAATGAATATACAAATGTATATACAGACATACAACCATCATAGCAATACGTAAAGTGTGCATATGCAACTACAGAGCCAACCTTAGAACCTATGTAACAAAGTACCTTGCGCGGGATTCACACCAAGTACACAATCCCGGACCGCAAGGTGCAATCACAAAGCATACCCAAGGTAGAACCCTCACTAATCCCACTCCGCAGCCGCTTATCGCCCACCAAACCCAAAAACAGTAACCCAAAGAAGGGTGAGTCCTAAAAGGACCCCGTAAGGGATATGGGGTAAGGTAAGTATATGTAACCCCGCAAAACAGAAAGATAGCAATATATGCAATGTAATACGGAATAGCATGCATGTACGTAAAATAAATCGAATCCCGAAGGACGTGCGATTCTAAATCGCCGTAAACCCTATAACAGATCGGAGAACGGCCTCCCCTAAGGGGAGTCGAAGCCGGGCTATTACGGAAGCATGGTGCACCACTGGGTAGCGAACCCACAACCGCCGTAGTGTTAACAGCAGAGTATGCCATAAGGCATACTCCTACAAACGTAGGATTACTGCATGGGGTATGCTACAAGGCATACACCTACGAATCACGAACTTACCTTAAGGCGTAAATTTCCGAAATACCGCAAAACAGAAATGCTACAATACACATATATTTACAGACTCATGTAATATGCTCTAGGCATATAATACTGAAATACCTGCAGTAATGTAAACTGAAACCAAAACATATACTTAGCTTACCAAACAACGTAACCAAACCCTTACCTCAAAATCCAGTATTGGACCGATTCTGGATAACACCTACACCGTGCCCCGAAACTTAGAACTCCTCTTTTCCTAACCACCGAAACTCGACCGCCAAACCAAGTTGATTTAGCATTCTTATCAACTACACTACCAAATTGCAACCCCGACCCCAAAACCGAAAATCCGGCTGCAATTCCGTAAAATTCCGCATTTTCACGTAAACGCGTAATTCAGAACCAACCTAGACAATGCAAGATTTCACATTGACAAACATCATACAATAAGCAGAACTGATCAAATCCGACCTTAAACCCTTCATTACCCGCCATTTTCCGACAATTCCGATTAATTGTAACTTTTTCATTCCTTAACCGAATTCAACATTTCAAATTCCCATCCACTCCTAAATTCAAGCCCAACACCATATTAACATCCAATTCAACCAAACTGAACCTCCAACATTGAAAAAGAATCATTCAAAGATTCGGTTTTCAACCAACTTTTTATCCAATTTCCAGTTCAATCCATTCAAGCTTCCAAATAATCATATTAATCACCAATTCCACTTCCTAAGCATGCTTACTAACCAATTACACCAAAATCAACAAAACCCCTTCACTTTTAAATTCGGCCAAAGAGGGGTTTCTCACCCAACTTCCATTTCAATCCAAACAAAGTTCCATTTGCACTCTTTAATCACCAATTACATTCCTAAACCATGAATGCTATCCAATTGTACCCAAACAACAAAATTCATCATGAACATACACCTACACAATTCGGCCACAAGGGGGTTTCCACCTCAACTTGTTTTCCATCAAATTAAATCCATACACAAGCTTAGAATCATGCTAGAACTAACATACTTGAAGCATGAAACAAGATAACAAACACACATCATTTTGGAAAATTATCCAAAATTTCGGCCAAAGAAGAAATCTTCTTCCAAGATGTGTTTTCCAAAATCCAACACTTGATTATCACTCTCCTACCACCCAAGAACAACATACTAAAAGATGGGAGGGAGAGGATCACTCTAGCTAGTAGCTAAGAACAAACCCATCAAATGCAAAAACTCCTCTTTTCACCACTAATCTTCCAAATTAATGAGAAAAGAGAGCTTAGGGAGTTACTTACCACATAAATCACCCATTTCCTCTTTGATTTCTTGCAAGAATGAGAAGCTCAAGGTTGAAGGTTGTTCTTCAATGGAGGTTTTCGGAAGAGGCAGCAGCAAGGTGAAGAAGAAGAGAAGAAAGAAAGAAATGAGTTAAGTGTAATATTATGTAATAATATGGTATATATATATTTTCCTACTTTATAATACCCATGCCTCTCTTCCTTTAATTAAAATGGGACATGTGTCCCCCAATATTCACACACACACACAAATCTGCCGAAAATAAGAATGGCCTGCTGCTGCCCATGCTGATTTTCCTTTTAAATTTGCACCCATTTGCAAATTAGCTCCCAATTTTTCCGAAAGTTCCAATTCTTTTTGCCCAAAAATAATTACCGAATTCCAAAATTAATGAAACTCGGACACAATCTTCAGAATATTATAACATTCACAGAACATTTTTCAGAAATTCATTTACCTTTCCAGAGTGTCCTACCGAGCTCGCTGAACCCGAACCAGAACCCGACGTGCGAGCGTGTCAACCTGAACCGAAATTCCGTCACTCCAAAAATTCTATAAAAATTCCATAAATTCCATCTTAAATTAAAACACAACTTACCCCAAAGCCGTCAGAAAATTTCCATCCCGAGCCCCGGGATTCCCGTCCCGAGCCCCGGGAGTCGCCCGGAACCGAACGTCCCGCCCCAAATATTAAACTCCACAACCAACACCGGGACGTCTCCACGACTCCAAAACTACAAACGGCTTCTCAAACTGAGATCTCGAGAGCGCTACCGAGCCCGCTGTACGTCCCGAGGCGACCCCGACAACCCCCCGGCGCCAGAAAAATATTTTCGGCGGAAACGTCCGGGGGACCCACACGTCCTCAAATACGGAAGGGTTCGCCATAATGATACTCGGATAGGGCTCGGGAGCCGTCTGAACGCCGAAAAACGTGACCCGCAGGCCAAAACCGGAGCCCCGGGTCACCCGGTCGCAACCCGCTCGGGGTGACCGTAACATTCTCCCCCCCTTAGAACTCTTGGTCCTCCAAGAGTAGCTCGAACCAACCCGGCAGTGTCGCTACCAACCAGAAAATCTGAACACCCCTCTACCCCCGACCACTCGGACCCCCGTACTGGTGCGGCGGGAGTGGTAGTTTAGCCTACCATACAGCGCCGCACGGCGTCCCACCCTCCGGGTGCATCTTATTGCACCCGAGACAGCTTGCCGTATTTCTACCAGACAACCCTGCATAAGACCGAACCTAAATCTAACCGATCCACAACAGGCTATCCTGAAGGTACCACATAAAATGTAAAAACAATGGGGGTAAGGCCAACCTAACAACTTACTCGAAACTCATGATAACCGACATAACTCGGGGTAACTCGCCCCGCCTATCAAATCTTACTGTTCCTCTGAACGGTGCTACCTCCAGTCAAATTCTATTACCAAACTCAGATTCCAGAGCCCTACGGCGGCGGTTCATATAAGCGGTGGTGCAGTCATTCGCGGTTTTGATCCGCGCCTATAACAATCTGATCTTCGCCGTAGTCTCCTCACAAAGCTCGGGTCCCAGCTTAACCCGATCAGACGCATTTGTCCAACAGTATTGTGTCATACACCTCCCGCACAACACCTCATAAGGTGCTATGTCAAATGTAGTCCAAAGCAATTGTTGTATGAGGACTCTATCAAAGTAATCGCTAATCCCCAAACTCCTCCAAAATCCAATATACAGATTCGCAACATATCCTCCGATATCAGAATCACCCGCTCCGACTGCCCGTCCGTCTGTGGGTGATAAACTGTATTCATATGGAGTCGCGTGCCCAATGCTTCATGAAAAGCAATCCAGAACCGCGCTATAAAACGCGGATCACGATCGATTCAATGGAGTCTGGTACTCCATGCAAACGCATAATCTTCCTGATGTAAAGCCGACAAGCTTGTCCAGAGGGTCTATGACCCAAATAAGCAGAAAGTGTACGAACTTGGTCAGCCGATCCACAAAAACCCGGATAGCATCATGATGAAACCGTGTCAGGCCAGTGCAGTCAGAAAGTCCATCATAACATTACCCCACTTCCAGACTGGAATGGGCAAAGTCTGCAGTGTCCCTGCCGGTTCCTGATGCTCACACTGCTCGAGTGTGCCCCCTCTAAAATCTCATTCCAGAACTCCTGATCCTCCGGTACACAAAGGCGGTCTCGGAAGTATAGCAATCCCTGCTATACCGAAACGTCGGTAACAAATAAATCCTTATCTTCCCCAGATAACTTCTTCAATACCAAATCTCTACCTTGCGCTTCGCGCATCCTATCAAGCCACTCAGAATGTATAATAAGTGTAATAATCGAGCACGCTCCCGAGCTGCCACCGTGCCAAAGGCACGTCGGACCACTCTTCTCGGACTACCACCGACATTTCCTCTCTTAATTAAGCGGTATACTTCACCTCAGAGCATCGGCAACCGCGTTGCCCTTGCCGAGATGTACCCGATACTACAATCATAGTCCTTAATGTATTCGAGATATCTGCGCCGCCTCATGCTAAGCTCCTTCTGTAAACAGATATTTCAGACTTTTATGGTCGGTAAGAATCTGTAATTTATTACCAAACAGATATTGATTCCAATGTTTCAGCGCATAAACTATTATAGCTAACTCCGGATCATCTCGTCAGTTCACTCATGCGGTCGCAGCTGCCTCGACCCAGAAGCTACCACAAAACGCTCCTGCACCAACACACATCCCAAACCAGATGTGGAAGCATCCGTATAATTCACATACGGCAAGATCGGATCTGAAAGAGTCAGAATCGGAGCGTTAGTCAACTACCGCCTCAACTTCTGAAAATCCCGCCGCACTTGTCGGACCGGATATACTGATTGACCCTTCTTGGTCAATCTGCAGAGCGGAGATGCCAGGATAGAACACCCTGGTACAAACCTCTGATAAAATTCTACTAACCTCAGGAAGCTCCTGATCTCCCGTACCGCGGTAGGTTGTTTCCAGTCCTGAACTGCCCTCACCTTCTCCGGATTCACAGACAGACCATGCTCAGATATAATGTGTCCCAGAAAGGTGATTTCCCGAATCCAGAACTCACACTTTGAGAATTTAGCATAAAGCTGATGTTCCCAAAGTGTCTGCAGAACTACCCTCAGATGCTCCCGATGCGAGTCCGCATCCCGAGAATATATCAGAATATCATCAATAAAGACCACTACAAAGGAATCTAAGTATGGTCGGAACACCCGATGCATCAGATCCATGAACGCTGCTGGAGCATTGGTCAGCCCAAATGGCATGACCGTAAACTCAAAGTGTCCATACCGGGTGCGGAAAGCAGTCTTAGGTATGTTCTCATCCTTCACCCTAAGCTGAAAATACCCAGATCGGAAATTAATCCTAGAGGAAATTCTTGAACCCCGAAGTTGATCAAAAAGATCGTCAATCCTTAGCAACGGATACTTATTCTTTACAATAAGTGCATTCAACCGTCTGTAGTCTATACAGAGTCGGAGTGTCCCATCTTTCTTCTTTACAAACAGAACCGGAGCACCCCACGGCGAAGTGCTCGGTCGGATGAAGCCCTTCTGCTGTAACTCCTCCAACTGCTTCTTTAACTCCTGCATCTCAGAGATGGGCATCCGATAAGGGGGAATAAATATCGGAGCAGTACCCGACTGCAAGTGGATGTTAAACACAATTCCCCGCTCTTGTGGTAATCCGGGCAACTCCTCCGGAACTACCTGCGGAAAATCTCGAACCCATGGTAAACCATCCAACTTCAACCTAGTATCAGCCCCATTCAGATCATAACATTCCCCCAACACCAACTATCGACAGATGATCCAGAA
This sequence comes from Stellera chamaejasme, assembly GCA_024586325.1. Taxonomy (NCBI): domain Eukaryota; kingdom Viridiplantae; phylum Streptophyta; class Magnoliopsida; order Malvales; family Thymelaeaceae; genus Stellera; species Stellera chamaejasme. The sequence goes on from CM044983.1 coordinate 36,567,082, forward strand.
TCTACAACACTGTACCGTGCTGTGCGTTAGTCAAACCAGTCGGAGTCGTGAGAGGTAGTACCTCTCCAGAAATCATAATGGTTCGGGTTGCACAATCAATATGCACAGAATTCTTGGGTAGCCAGTCCATCCCAAGAATAATATCATAGTTCTGTGTGTCAGAAACCAACAAATCCGATACTATCAGATGTCCGCCTACAGATGTCGTACAACCCCGAACCATCTCATTAGAAAATGAAACTGACTCCCAGCAGTTTTTACTAAGTACATTTGAGGCAAAGTACTAACAGTCAGATACAGAGATGTAACACATTTCGGTGTTACAATGGGAATAAATATTCCTGTATCCAATACTGCATGAACCGATATCTCATTCGGAGATATAGTACCCTACAGAACTTCCTGCTGACTCAAGCCTCCCTGCTGACTAGTGCCTGCACGCTAACTAGGTTCTCCCTGATAACCAGGGCCTCCCTTCAGAAAAAGGAAACTCGTCCTGCTCTGAGCTGCAGTGACGGAGGGGGTGGCTGAAGCTGTTGTCGCTACTGAGGTCTCGGGCCACCCTGCTGAAACCCACGCCGCGCGCTTGGGTTGCGTCCGAGACTATGGACGCTGAAGACTGCCAAAACTTAAGTCTTGTAATAATAAGTCATGGGCTTTGCACATGACGCCCTTTTTGACATCATAATCACTAGAAACAGCAAGAGACCAAGTCCAATACTTTCCACTAATCACATTTCGCCAAGTGTCACAGCTTGGCTCGCCCCGAGCCCGAAAACTGCCCGAAACCGTAATTTCCGACCCAGTACATTTTTCTTCACAGAAAAATGTAAATTATATCCCCGACTCCAGATCTTCCTCAAAACTGCAAATCTGAGTCCCGGGTCACTCCCGGGAGCCGTTTCTCCGCCCAAAATCCCCGAAAGTCGTCCGACGGCAACCCCCCGGCCCCGAAAAATATTTTCCGCGGAAATGTCCTGTAGACTGCCAGGACACTAGAAATAAGATATTTGGTCAATCCGAACTCCGGTTGAACTGAAGCAATCGGCCGAGTAGCTGCCATTCCCGCGCCAACCGACTGTAATAGCCTCCTCCGTGAGTTTGTCAACTCGCAAACCAAATCTCTACTACCCCACACTCTTCTCGGTCATTGAACCTAGGGGAATTCAGACTCGAAACCTCTCCAAAAGTCTGACCTCGCCAGATCGGGTGCCCCGATCTCCTCGTCGTTAATAGGACCGACGAGAAGTCTAGGTGTCGAGTGACCACCCTTGTCAGAGTCACTCACTTACTGATCCCAAAACTATGGCGAGCAGTGGCTTAAGTCTTACTATCACCACCTGATCAAAATGCCCTTACCGTGGCATAAACAGATTTTCCCCTGCCTACTGCCGCCCCTGAACCAGCTAAGCTGGCGGGTAATACCAAATCAGAGAGGGGTCCTTACGACCACTAAACCTCGGGGTGGTGAGTGTGGTTGTTCGCACTCGGGTTACACTGAACCCGTATCCTATTCCGCGGAGGTGTGGGATTCCAGTCCCGCCCCTCCGGTACCAAATCACGCTATCTACGCGTGTTAACCATATCTTAAAAATTTCAGACCAAACAGAGTCCAGACAGAAATCGGTCACTCCTACTCCCTACAGAAGTTAGCAGCAGTTTTCTAAGGCTCTGTAGTGCAATGCGCACTGACACGTGGTTACTTCTCGAAATGATAAAATCATGTATTTCACGTAATCACGTAAGCGATTCATGCTTATTTCACCAAATCTTTTCCTAACACACAATTTTACGTACGAAACTTTTCCACAATCCCCTTACTCGTAATAATCTTACCGTAATTCCAGAAATCCCAAGTGCCGAAATCTGCAACTATCAGGATAACTTGAAGGATCAACTTTGCTCCACAATTTTATTTTGAAGTGGTTCAAGTAAGGAGGTGGCCAATCTCCGTACCAAACCATTCTAAAATAAAATGTACAACAAAGTCGTCACTACAAGTCACCACTGACGACCAATATGGTCACTTACCTGCTCTGATACCAACTTGTCACCGCACGCCGCCCGAGCCCGGTTGCGGAGGCGGGGCGCCGGACGCCAAGCGGAAGCCGGAATGGAAAGGGGTGGCAGTCCATCGGGACCCGCCGCCAGTAGCGGACCAAAACGGAAAGATTGTGGAATCAACATACAAATATATCGCTAATATAACTGGAAATAAAACCAAAACATAAAATTCAATAACTAATAACAGAGTAATCCCCGCCCTCCGTGGAATAGTGCTAACGAAACAAAACACATATACATACGAATTCACGTAACCTAAAATGTCTAGCAAGCGCCAAGCGCTGAGAACAGATATAGAACAGAATATACAAATGTATATACAGACATACAACCATCATAGCAATACAGAAAGTGTGCATATGCAACTACAGAGCCAACCTTAGAACCTATGTAACAAAGTACCTTGCGCGGGATTCACACCAAGTACACAATCCCGGACCGCAAGGTGCAACTGCTGCAAAGCATACCCAAGGTAGAACCCTCACGGAATCCCACTCCGCAGGCCGCTTATCAGTCTACCAAAACCCAAAACAGTAACCCAAAGAAGGGTGAGTCCTTAAAGGACCACGTTAGGGATATGGGGTAAGGTAAGTATATGTAACCCTGCAAAACAGAATGATATCAATATATGCAACAGATTACGGAATAGCTTGCATGAACATTTTATAAATCGGAATCCCGAAGGACGTGCGTTTCTTAATCGCGAAACCTTATAACAGATCGAACGACAGCCTCCCCTAAGGGGAGTCGAAGCCAAGCTATTACGGAAGCATGGTGCACCAGTGGGTAGCGAACCCACAACCGCCGTAGTGTTAACAGCAGAGTATGCCATAAGGCATACTCCTACAAACGTAGGATTACCGCATGTGGTATGCTACAAGGCATACACCTACAGATCACGTAACTTACCTTAAGGCGTAAATTTCCGAAATACCCGCAAAATGTAAATGCTACAATACACATATATTTACAGACTACGAATATGCTCTAGGCATATAATACTGAAATACCGCAAATGTAAACTGAAACCAAAACATATACTTAGCTTACCAAACAATGTAACCAAACCCTTACCTCAAAATCCAGAGTATTGGACCGATTCTGGATAACACCTACACCGTGCCCCGAAACTTAGAACTCCTCTTTTCCTAACCACCGAAACTCAGAATCTGCCAAACCAAGTTGATTTAGCATTCTTATCAACTACACTACCAAATTGCAACCCCCGACCCCAAAACCGAAAATCCGACAGAATTTCCGTAAAATTCCAGATTTTCACGAACGCCGTAATTCAGAACCAACCTAGACAATGCAAGATTTCACATTGACAAACATCACACAATAAGCAGAACTGATCAAATCCGACCTTAAACCCTTCATTACCCGCCATTTTCCGACAATTCCGATTAATTGTAACTTTTTCATTCCTTAACCGAATTCAACATTTCAAATTCCCATCCACTCCTAAATTCAAGCCCAACACCATATTAACATCCAATTCAACCAAACTGAACCTCCAACATTGAAAAGAATCATTCAAAGATTCGGTTTTCAACCAACTTTTATCCAATTTCCAGTTCAATCCATTCAAGCTTCCAAATAATCATATTAATCACCAATTCCACTTCCTAAGCATGCTTACTAACCAATTACACCAAAATCAACAAAACCCCTTCACTTTTAAATTCGGCCAAAGAGGGGTTTCTCACCCAACTTCCATTTCAATCCAAACAAAGTTCCATTTGCACTCTTTAATCACCAATTACATTCCTAAACCATGAATGCTATCCAATTGTACCCAAACAACAAAATTCATCATGAACATACACCTACACAATTCGGCCACAAGGGGGTTTCCACCTCAACTTGTTTTCCATCAAATTAAATCCATACACAAGCTTAGAATCATGCTAGAACTAACATACTTGAAGCATGAAACAAGATAACAAACACACATCATTTTGGAAAATTATCCAAAATTTCGGCCAAAGAAGAAATCTTCTTCCAAGATGTGTTTTCCAAAATCCAACACTTGATTATCACTCTCCTACCACCCAAGAACAACATACTAAAAGATGGGAGGAGAGGATCACTCTAGCTAGTAGCTAAGAACAAACCCATCAAATGCAAAAACTCCTCTTTTCACCACTAATCTTCCAAATTAATGAGAAAAGAGAGCTTAGGGAGTTACTTACCACATAAATCACCCATTTCCTCTTTGATTTCTTGCAAGAATGAGAAGCTCAAGGTTGAAGGTTGTTCTTCAATGGAGGTTTTCGGAAGAGGCAGCAGCAAGGTGAAGAAGAAGAGAAGAAAGAAAGAAATGAGTTAAGTGTAATATTATGTAATAATATGGTATATATATATTTTCCTACTTTATAATACCCATGCCTCTCTTCCTTTAATTAAAATGGGACATGTGTCCCCCAATATTCACACACACACACAAATCTGCCGAAAATAAGAATGGCCTGCTGCTGCCCATGCTGATTTTCCTTTTAAATTTGCACCCATTTGCAAATTAGCTCCCAATTTTTCCGAAAGTTCCAATTCTTTTTGCCCAAAAATAATTACCGAATTCCAAAATTAATGAAACTCGGACACAATCTTCAGAATATTATAACATTCACAGAACATTTTTCAGAAATTCATTTACCTTTCCAGAGTGTCCTACCGAGCTCGCTGAACCCGAACCAAAACCCGACGTGCGAGCGTGTCAACCTGAACCGAAATTCCGTCACTCCAAAAATTCTATAAAAATTCCATAAATTCCATCTTAAATTAAAACACAACTTACCCCAAAGCCGTCAGAAAATTTCCATCCCGAGCCCCGGGATTCCCGTCCCGAGCCCCCGGGAGTCGCCCGGAACCGAACGTCCTGCCCCAAATATTAAACTCCACAACCAACACCGGACGTCTCCACGACTCCAAAACTACAAACGGCTTCTCAAACTGAGATCTCGAGAGCGCTACCGAGCCCGCTGTACGTCCCGAGGCGACCCCGACAACCCCCCGGCGCCAGAAAAATATTTTCCGCGGAAACGTCCGGGGGACCCACACGACCTCAAATACGGAAGGGTTCGCCATAATGATACTCGGATAGGGCTCGGGAGCCGTCTGAACGCCGAAAAACGTGACCCGCAGGCCAAAACCGGAGCCCCGGGTCACCCGGTCGCAACCCGCTCGGGGTGACCGTAACAGCCTCTATGTACCGGATGATTCGTCGATTCGAGATCGACTGTTGGGGGAGGCGCACTCGAGTAGCTTGAGCATCCACCCTGGAAGTTAGAAGATGCACCACGATCTTCGATCTCACTTCTGGTGCCCGGGGATGTGGAGGCACATAGCCGCCTATGTGTCGAGATGTGCGACTTGTCAGCGCGTTAAGGTAGAGCATCAGAAGCCAGCGGGTACACTGCAGACTCTACCTATTCCTGTCAGGAAATGGGGCAATATCACGATGGACTTCTTGACTGGTCTTCCTCCGACTAGAGCTCAGCATGATGCCATCTGGGTTATAGTTGATCGGCTGACAAAGTGTGCACATTTTCTGCCAATGCGAGTGACGGACTCGCTAGAGAAGCTTGCCCAGCTTTATATTCGGGAGATCGTGCGACTACATGGGGTACCAGACTCTATTGTGTATGATAGAGATCCACGGTTTACCGCGAGGTTTTGGGTTGCCTTCCATAAGGCTCTGGGCACGCGACTTCACCTGAGCACGGCGTACCATCCTCAGACAGACGGGCAGTCCGAGAGGTTTATTCAGATTGTCGAGGATATGCTCGGGAGTTGTGTTCGATTTCGGGACAGTGGGATCGCCACCGCCGCTAGTAGAGTTCTCCTACAATAACAGCTTATCGACTACTATCGGCATGGCACCCATGAGGCCTTTGTATGGTCGGAGATGCATGACACCTCATTGTTGGACAGATGCCTCGACAAGATGATTATTGGCCCCGAGTTGTTGGAGGAGACGACGGAGAAGATCCGTCGATTCAGATGCGGATGAAGGCCGCAAATGACAGACCACCTCATATGTTAACAAGAGACGATGTGATCCGGAGTTTGAGGTAGGAGACGAGTTTGGCTGAAGGTTGTACCGACTCGTGGGACCATTTGTTTTGGCAGGTGGGCAAGTTGGCTCCAAGGTATGTTGGTCCTTACGAGGTTTTGGAGCGTATAGGCGAGTCGCTTCAGATTGGCCTTACCTCCGAGCATGTCTGCGGTGCACAACGTTTTCATGTCGGCATGTCAAGAAATGCATTTTGGATGACACTCAGATCATTCCGACAGAGGAGATTGAGTTAGAGCCGGATCTATCCTACCGAGAGGTACCGATAGCTTTTCTGGCCAGGGATGTTCGGAGGCTCCGCAGCAAGTCAATTCCGATGATCAAAGTTCAGTGGTCACATCATTCTGATCGAGAAGCGACTTGGGAGACAGAGCAGGAGTTGTTGAGTAGTTACCCGAAGGAGTACCGAGGTTGTTATCACTCTTGGAGGACCAAGAGTCTTAAGGGGGAGATTGTTACACCCACGCCGACGTTCTGTAACTTTCCGGCGAGTGTCGACCGGAATTTCGAATTCTGTAAATTATCGGAATAACATTGGGTTATGATAATTTATCAAAATTCAATGTTTGGATGTGATTTTGGTGTTGTTTATAAGTGTTACAAGTGTCGGACGATTCTCTCTCTCCTCATGAACTTTGCTTGTGTTCTTGAGTGTTCTTCAAGTGTTCTTGAGTGTTCTTCACTAATCAAGAACTAATCCTCTCCTAGATCCTTAATCAAGGAAGATTAAGCAAGGTAATGGTGTTTGTTCATCACTAATCAAAGATGATTAGTGTTCAACTTCAAGCACTAATTCTTTCCCTCTTTTCTTGTCAAGGCTGTTTTTAGAGGGGCTTCTTGGAAGGGATTTTCTTCAAGTGTTCATCAAGGATCAAGTGTACCAAACATCAAGTCTTGAAGAGATTTAAGTGGTAAGGATACTACTTAGTTGTGTGGTTAAGTTCTATGGAAAAGAACTTTGAAAATAACCAATCTTTCCCCCTTATCTTAGGTTGGCCAAAATTTTGAGAAGAGATTTGGACAATCTCTCAAGTCATCTTGCAAAGGTAAGGTGATCTTTGAGTTTATGGAAATATTTGGAAGCATGTTTATGAAGAAAGTATGTTGTGATGAGTTGAGCATGAGAAAGCATGAGATTCTTGTTGTTATGCTTAAGGCCGAAATTATGAGCATGTGTGTGGATGATGTTTTGTTAAAGATTTAAGTGTTTAGTGTTGAAAAATGGAAGTATATAAAGGCTTATGCATGGAAGTGTTAAGTTTTAAAGTTTGGGTGAAGATTGGAAGGAAAACCGAAAATCAAGGACTTGGAAGAAACTTTTTGTTTGCTGTGAATAGTGTTTTGGTGATGAAAAGTTGATTAAAACATGTTAAAAATGGTTTAACATGAAGGATTAAAAGAAAGTGACTAAAGTGTGAAGTTTAGAAAAGATTTGGGTTGAGATGGAAGTTGGGCCGAAAATATGGGCTTGGGCCGAAATTTGGAAGAAATGGATAAAGGTTGACCTATTTTGACCAAGTTGACCAAACCGGGTAAAGTGGACCTTTTTATGAAAATTGGAGGACCAAAGTGTAAAATATGGAAAAGTTTGGGTAAAGGTGTAAACTTGTTATTAATGGAAGGAAGTCGCTAGAATTGTGAAAATTGGGGTACTTTTGCAAGTTCTGAAAAGTTAGAGGACTTAGGTTGCAATTAAGAATAAATTCTCAACACATGAAACTTTAGTGAAATGACTAAAGTTATTTGTTTGTCTCTGATTCTGGCAGATTAAATCTGCGTCTTCCGGGATATTGCTTGTGCGTCAGTGGGCCACAGTAGATATCCGATTTCTGTCGAGGTAAGGGGTTTAACTTCCTTAATGCGCATTAAATGTGTATTAGGTTAGTTAAGGGCTAGTACTCGGGTCGAGGGTGGGGCCCAGTGACTCCTGGGGCTAGTTACTGGTACGTAGCGGTTTTCAGGGTTTTCTGTTTCTGGACTTCTGCTATATTGGATCTGCATATCGGGGGTCGACAACCGACCCATTATTTGTTCTGTACCGGCTTCGGCCGTTTCTGTGACAGTTAGGGGTCGTACGCCCCTTTCGCTGGTAACAAGCGGTTCTGATCCCGATAATCGGCGTGAGCTTAACAGGCCGTCGTAGGGTGCTGTCAGTGGTCGGGGACCACTTGTATGGGCTTACCTCTGTTAACACTTCGAGCATCATGTTTCGCATATCATAGCATTTATTAGGGTGGCTATTTACGCTAGATCATTGCACGCTAACCCTTTCGCAGCAAAAAGCGTTTTCAAAGTTTTGGTTTGACCATTTCGTACCTACCCCTTACGGGTTCTTTCGAGAACTCACCCCCATGTTTACAATATTTTCAGGGGATCCGGGCAAACGACCTGCGGACTAGATTTCCGCGGTGCTCGTTCTGCACTTCTGTTATTTTGAGGTATATTTGTGTTTGGGGGAATTTCTCATTAAAATCCCTTCCGTGTTATTATCTTTCTGTTAAGTCTGACGTTCTTCTCTGTGTGTGTGTTTAGCAGCAGCAGCGTCTAGTTGCGAGGTATAATTCCGCAATGTTTACAATATTTTCAGGGGATCCGGGCAAACGACCTGCGGACTAGATTTCCGCGGTGCCCGTTCTGCACTTCTGTTATTTTGAGGTATATTTGTGTTTGGGGGAATTTCTCGTTAAAATCCCTTCTGTGTTATTATCTTTCTGTTAAGTCTGACGTTCTTCTCTGTGTGTGTGTTTAGCAGCAGCAGCGTCTAGTTGCGAGGTATAATTCCGCACTGTGGCTCGACTCTGTAGAAGTAGTGCATGTAGTTACATTAGTACATTCATACTATCGGTCTGTATATTTTGTGGGAGTTTCCGACCCTACGCAGAGGGCGGAACTTCCTCGGCCTGTATCTTTATTTTCCTGCTTCATTCTTTTTTACGCGCGATATCCTGTAAAAAACCACTAACGTGTCTCAGGTGCAGGTTTAGGACTAGTAAGACGTCTTAAAATCAGCAAACACGTAACAACCTTAAAACTGAAAGAAAAATGTTTTAAGGGAAGGGTTTCTTGTCCACACCCTTTTAAGAGAAAAATCCGCGATCACCCGCCGCCAAAACCTCCAACCTCCGCAACTACGACATTTCCGCCAGTTCCGGGGCGGTGGGGTGACAATTTGGTATCAGAGCTTAAGGTTAGAGTTAGGAATGGTTAGACTACTTGACCTAAACAACACTACTAGTTCTGGGGTAATTTAAATAAAAGCGTAGCTAACTTTTACTAAAATTATTCTTGAACTTTAGGTATGTTTAGGGTTGGTTAGTTAACACCATAACCTAGCATAATCAAACTCAAATAAGTGGTTAAAACAGATATCGCGCTTTGACAATTCATGAAGGATATGGATTGTTATTTTCTCTCAAGGTAGGCAAGCAAAGGAATTGCTACCGAAATTTTCTGTTAAACATGCATATCATCTACACTACAGAGCCATTAGGAGTCTGCTGTTTGCTAACATAGAGATTAACGATATTTCCGTATGTTTTGTTGAGAATTTCAGATGGTATGATCTGTTGGCGACGCCCATCGAGCGCGTCAACCATGTGGACACACCTTGGGACACACCGATTCGCACCCTTCGAACGGTGTGTTCGCCGCATAGATAGCACGTCGGACCATGAGAGCGATGCTGACTTTTCTACACCGATCGCTACACCCCGACTTGGAGACCACTTATACTGTCTCCGACGTTATCACCGTACTCCTACCGCTGAGGAGGATCAGTGCTGGTTGTTGGGACGCCCTCACGTTAGGAGGACTCGGGCAGCGGTCAATTCCGCCGCCCTAGACAGCTACCCGCTGTGCACGGGTAGAGGCTTCACCGATTGGTCGTCGCCGACCTGTGGACGACACTCGATTCTGATTCTGGAGATATCCGAGAGATCCCAAGGCCGCATACCGGGAGCAATATGGGTTTTGACGAGGTTAGGATGATGGAGCGCCTGCAGCGCTTCAACCCGCCCAAGTTTTCTGGCAGATCTGGACCGGACGCAGCCGAGACTTGGCTGACCGATATTGAGCGCCTTCGCCGAGGCTCCATATACCATCTGAGGAGATGGTCTCTTTGGCCACCTTCTATCTGAGAGATGCGGCGCACAATTGGTGGCAGGGAGTGGCCAGAGGCAGAGCGATGCAGTATGCAGAGCTGAGACGTGTTGATCCGGGGATGCCTTGGGAGGAGTTCTCCCGTTTGTTCCATGAGCGATGGCTGGGGTACGCCATCCAGGAGCGCCGTCAGACTGAGTTCGATGCACTTACTCAGGGGAGCCGGACGGTGACTGATTATGAGGTTGAGTTCAGCCGGCTTATCCGTCATTCCTCACCGTTTGACTCTTCGAGCGGGAGAAGACTAGGAGATTTATTCGGGGTTTGCGCCCACAGATCGAGAGCATATGATTGCGCACAGCATCACCGTCTATCATGAGGCCATTCAAGGCCTTACCGCTGGAGACGGAGATGACTGGGGCAGTGGTTACACCTTCCCGACCCCAGAGTGGCGGGAGACCTTCAGGCCAGCAGGGCCGAAGACAGCAGCCTGGACCAAATAGACCGGGACAGAGCAGACCAGGCAGGTTCGATAGGGGCAAGGGCCCCATTACTGAGTTCCCAGTCTGCCGGGAATGTGGCCGACGCCACGGAGGACAGATTTGCTTCAGGGCTCGAGGGCAGTGCTTGAGATGTGGAGCGAATGATCACTGGGTCAATGATTGCCCAGTGACTCAGGCACCTGGAGCTAGGGTTCAGCCGGGAGGACCACAACGGAGTCAGATCAGGGCCGGTCAGGGCCGAGGTTTTACTCAGGGAGGCTTGAGAGCTCCACCACAGAGACCACTTATTACAGCACCGCCGGTACAGCGGACAGTTCAGCCAGCACGGGTCTACCAGTTGGAGCAGGGCGGTACTTCGCAGCAAGGAGCATTAGCAGGTATCATCCTTTTAAATAATGTACCTGTTAATGCACTTTTCGATACTGGCGCTTCAATTTCTGCTATTTCTCTGAAATGTGCGACATCTCGGACTTTGCCTATCGCCCACACGGCAAGTGTAGTCATGGTACGCACTGCTGGTGGGATGCGATTGTATTCGAATGAGATTGCTCAAGAATGCATCTTGAGTATCGGGCGTCATCAGATTGAGTCTGAGTTACTGATTTTGGATACGCCCAAGTACGATATTATTCTCGGGATGGACTGGTTGTCACAAAGACGATGTGAGGATTGATCGTGCTGCATTTACGATTCTGCTTTCCGGAGAGGTTGTACCGATTGGATATCCATCAGAGCCAGTGGAGCAGAGTATGGAGCTATGCATTCTAGAGCATATACCAGTGATCGATGAGGAGGAGTACTTCGGCCTTAACACTACAGGTACGCGCACAGAGTTAGACAAGATTCCTGTAGTTCGTTATTTTCCTCATGTTTTTCCGGAAGAGTTACCGGGTATGCCTCCGGAGCGGGAGATCACATTTGAGATTCAGTTATAGCCGGGATCAACTCCAATCTCCATCCCTCCCTACCGGATGCCGATTGTGGAGTTAGCTGAACTGAAGAAGCAGCTTGATGAGCTTCTGGAGAAGGGATTCATCCGCCAGAGTACTTCACCGTGGGGAGCCCCAGTGTTGTTTGTTAAGAAGAAGGATGGGACTCTCCGACTTTGCATCGACTATCGGCAGCTGAATGCCATCACTGTTAAGAATAAGTATCCGATACCCAGGATCGATGATTTGTTTGACCAGCTCAGGGGAGCTAAGGTTTTCAAGATCGACTGCGGTCCGGGTACTTCCAACTACGCATCGAGAAGAAGATATTCCCAAGACAGCTTTTCAGACTCGGTATGGGCATTACGAGTGTACCGTAATGCCATTTGGTTTGACGAATGCACCAGCTGCATTTATGGACATGATGCACCGAGGTTTCCGCCCGTATCTAGATTCCTTTGTGATAGTCTTCATCGATGATATCCATATCTACTCCCCCGATGAGGAATCACATCAAGGACATCTGAGGACAGTACTGGAGACACTTGCGAACAACCAGCTGTACGCTAAGTTCTGTAAGTGCGATTTCTGGTCATGGGAGGTATCTTTTCTGGGTCACATCGTCGGGGAGCATGGTATATCTGTGGATCCAGAGAAGACCAAGGCAATTGAGGAGTGGAGGCAGCCACGGACTGTTAAGGAGATACGGAGCTTCCTGGGGTTGGCAGGATATTACCGCAGATTCGTACAAGGATTCTCCATACTTGCATCACCACTTACTCAGTTGACCAAGAAGGGTCAGCCGTTTGTCTGGTCCTCAGCCTACGAGGACAGCTTTCGGGAACTTAAGCGGTTACTGACACACGCTCCGATTCTCGAGTCAACCGGACCCGCACTACCTTACGTAATCTACACAGATGCGTCAAGGACGGAGTCGGATGTGTGTTGATGCAAGGGCACCACGTCGTTGCGTACGGGTCAAGACAAATGCGACCACACGAGCAGAATTACCCTACGCACGACCTGGAGTTGGCTGCGATCATTTATGCTCTCAAGCAGTGGAGACATTATCTACTCGGCAGTAGATTCCAGATTTTCACCGATCACAAGAGTTTGAAGTATCTGTTTACCTAGAAGGATTTGAATATGAGACAGTGACGATGGCTCGAATACATGAAGGACTATGACTGCACTATCGAGTACACCGCCGGCAAGGGGAATTCAGTAGCAGATGCTTTGAGCAGGAGGTATACTGGGATTGTTAGCGGTGGAGATTCTGGGAACAAGGCTGAGGGTTCAGATCTGATGTTGTTGTGGCATCAGTGGGAGCAGTGGGAGCAAGCTAAGGTTAACACTTTGATCGTTCAGTCGGAGTGGTTGACCGAGATCCGAGAGGCACAGGCCAGAGATGCAGGGCTGAAGAAACTCTCGGGTGAGGACAAAGGGACTCTGCGACCGTTCTTTGAGTACAGGCAGGGGTTGCTGTACTTCAGGAGTCGCCTCTATGTACCGGATGATTCGTCGATTCGAGATCGACTGTTGGGGGAGGCGCACTCGAGTAGCTTGAGCATCCACCCTGGAAGTGAGAAGATGTACCATGATCTTCGATCTCACTTCTGGTGGCCGGGATGCGGAGGCACATAGCCGCCTATGTGTCGAGGTGTGCGACTTGTCAGCGCGTTAAGGTAGAGCATCAGAAGCCAGCGGGTACACTGCAGACTCTACCTATTCCTGTCAGGAAATGGGGCAATATCACGATGGACTTCCTGACTGGTCTTCCTCCGACTAGAGCTCAGCATGACGCCATCTGGGTTATAGTTGATCGGCTGACAAAGTGTGCACATTTTCTGCCAATGCGAGTGACGGACTCGCTAGAGAAGCTTGCCCAGCTTTATATTCGGGAGATCGTGCGACTACATGGGGTACCAGACTCCATTGTGTCTGATAGAGATCCACGGTTTACCGCGAGGTTTTGGGTTGCCTTCCATAAGGCTCGGGCACGCGACTTCACCCGAGCACGGCGTACCATCCTCGCATGCACGGGCAGTCCGAGAGGGTTATTCAGATTGTCGAGGATATGCTCAGGAGTTGTGTTCTGGATTTCGGGGGACAGTGGGATCGCCACCTGCCGCTAGTAGAGTTCTCCTACAACAACAGTTATCAGACTACTATCGGCATGGCACCCTATGAGGCACTGTATGGTCGGAGATGCATGACACCTCATTGTTGGACAGATGCCTCAGACAAGATGATTATTGGCCCCGAGTTGTTGGAGGAGACGACGGAGAAGATCCGTCTGATTCAGATGCGGATGAAGGCCGCAAATGACAGGACCACCTCATATGTTAACAAGAGACGACGTGATCTGGAGTTTGAGGTAGGAGACAGAGTTTGGCTGAAGGTTGCACCGACTCGTGGGACCATTCGCTTTTGGCAAAGGGGGCAAGTTGGCTCCAAGGTATGTTGGTCCTTACGAGGTTTTGGAGCGTATAGGCAGAGTCGCTTACAGATTGGCCTTACCTCCGAGCATGTCTGCGGTGCACAACGTTTTTCATGTCAGCATGCTGAAGAAATGCATTTTGGATGACACTCAGATCATTCCGACAGAGGAGATTGAGTTAGAGCCGGATCTATCCTACCGAGAGGTACCGATAGCTTTTCTGGCCAGGGATGTTCGGAGGCTCCGCAGCAAGTCAATTCCGATGATCAAAGTTCAGTGGTCACATCATTCTGATCGGGAAGCGACTTGGGAGACAGAGCAGGAGTTGTTGAGTAGATACCCGGAGGAGTACCGGAGGTTGTTATCACTCTTGGAGGACCAAGAGTCTTAGGGGGGGAGATTGTTACACCCACCCCGACGTTTTGTAACTTTCCGGCGAGTGTCGACCGGAATTTCGAATTCTGTAAATTATCGGAATAACATTGGGTTATGATAATTTATCAAAATTCAATGTTGGATGTGATTTTGGTGTTGTTTATAAGTGTTACAAGTGTCGGACGATTTTCGGTGATAACTGTTAATTTTGGAAAAATTCGAAATTCCAAAAGTCTGGTTTGACCAGTGTTCAGTCAAACATTTTTAGTAAATTTTACAGGAATCCAAATCGAGATCTGTAAATTCCTACTTAAACTAGACACACAGGGCTACCTTCATGTAAATTTTCATGATTTTAGGGCTGGTGGTCTGGTGAAGTTTATTTTTACAAGTTGGTACAAAATCTGCCAAGTGTAAATGGAGAAGGTTGAAGAAGAATGGGGTTGGGCTATCTTTGGGCTGCCGAAAATTCTTGGGATTTAAGCCCATTTGAGACTTCTATTTTTCAGATTTTGATAGCCCATTTATTTTGTTTTTATGGGAAAAGGATTAAAAGGAAAGAAATAGGAAGAAAAGAGGCAATAATGGAAGATGGAGTAGAAACCCTACCTTATGCCCATACCTCTCTTACACATTCACCATGCTTGTGTCATAATCACACATCTCTCTCTTCCCTCTCCATTTGGCCGAAATTCTCTCTCATTTTTGGCCAATATTTCATTTTCATTTCTTTCCCAAAATTCAAGTCTTGAAAAATTGAAAGAAAGCTTTCTCTCTCTCTCCTCATGAACTTTGCTTGTGTTCTTGAGTGTTCTTCAAGTGTTCTTGAGTGTTCTTCACTAATCAAGAACTAATCCTCTCCTAGATCCTTAATCAAGGAAGATTAAGCAAGGTAATGGTGTTTGTTCATCACTAATCAAAGATGATTAGTGTTCAACTTCAAGCACTAATTCTTTCCCTCTTTTCTTGTCAAGGCCGAATTTAGAGGAGTTTCTTGGAAGGGATTTTCTTCAAGTGTTCATCAAGGATCAAGTGTACCAAACATCAAGTCTTGAAGAGATTTAAGTGGTAAGGATACTACTTAGTTGTGTGGTTAAGTTCTATGGAAAAGAACTTTGAAAATAACCAATCTTTCCCTCTTATCTTAGGTTGGCCGAAATTTTGAGAAGAGATTTGGACAATCTCTCAAGTCATCTTGCAAAGGTAAGGTGATCTTTGAGTTTATGGAAATATTTGGAAGCATGTTTATGAAGAAAGTATGTTGTGATGAGTTGAGCATGAGAAAGCATGAGATTCTTGTTGTTATGCTTAAGGCCGAAATTATGAGCATGTGTGTGGATGATGTTTTGTTGAAGATTTAAGTGTTAAAGTGTTGAAAAATGGAAGTATATAAAGGTTTATGCATGGAAGTGTTAAGTTTTAAAGTTTGGGTGAAGATTGGAAGGAAAACCGAAAATCAAGGACTTGGAAGAAAATTTTTGTTTGCTGTGAATAGTGTTTTGGTGTTGAAAAGTTGATTAAAACATGTTAAAAATGGTTTAACATGAAGGATTAAAAGAAAGTGACTAAAGTGTGAAGTTTAGAAAAGATTTGGGTTGAGATGGAAGTTGGGCCGAAAATATGGGCTTGGGCCGAAATTTGGAAGAAATGGATAAAGGTTGACCTATTTTGACCAAGTTGACCAAACCGGGTAAAGTTGACCTTTTTATGAAAATTGGAGGACCAAAGTGTAAAATATGGAAAAGTTTGGGTAAAGGTGTAAACTTGTTATTAATGGAAGGAAGTCGCTAGAATTGTGAAAATTGGGGTACTTTTGCAAGTTCTGAAAAGTTCGAGGACTTAGGTTGTAATTAAGAATAAATTCCCAACACATGAAACTTTAGTGAAATAACTAAAGTTATTTGTATGTCTCTGATTCTGGCAGATTAAATCTGCGTCTTCCGGGATACTGCTTGTGCGTCAGGGGGCCACAGTAGATATCCGATTGCCGAGGTAAGGGGTTTAACTTTCTTAATGCGCATTAAATGTGTATTAGGTTAGTTAAGGGCCAGTACTCGGGTCGAGGGTGGGGCCCAGTGACTCCTGGGCTAGTTACTGGTACGTAGCGGTTTTCAGGGTTTTCTGTTTCTGGACTTCTGCTATATCGGATCTGCATATCGGGGGTCGACAACGGACCCATTATTTGTTCTGTACCGGCTTCGGCCGCTTCGTGATGCTTAGGGGTCGACGCCCCTTTCGCCGGTACCAAGCGGTTCTGATCCCGATAATCGGCGTGAGCTTAACAAGCCGCCGTAGGGTGCTGTTAGTGGTCGGGGATCACTTGTATGGGCTTACCTCTATTAACCCAGTCCGACGGGACTTCTGAGCATCATGTTTCTGCATATCATAGCATCTATTAGGGTTGTTATTTCTGCTAGATCATTGCACGCTAACCCTTTGTGCAGGCAAAAACGTTTTCAAAGTTTTGGTCTGACCATTTCGTACCTACCCCCTTACGGGTTCTTTCGAGAACTCACCCCCATGTTTACAATATTTTCAGGGATCCGGCAAACGACTGCGGACTAGATTTCCGCGGTGCTCGCTCGCACTTCGTTATTTAGAGGTATATTTGTGTTTGCGGGAATTTCTCGTTAAAATCCCTTCTGTGTTATTATCTTTCTGTTAAGTCTGACGTTCTTCTCTGTGTGTGTTTAGCAGCAGCAGCGTCTAGTTGCGAGGTATAATTCCGCACTGTGGCTCGGCTCTGTAGAAGTAGTGCATGTAGATACATTAGTACATTCATACTATCGGTCTGTATATTTTGTGGGAGTTTCCGACCCTACGCAGAGGGCGGAACTTCCTCGGCCTGTATCTTTATTTTCCTGCTTCATTATTTTTTTACGCGCGATATCCTGTAAAAACCACTAACGTGTCTCGGGTGCAGGTTTAGGACTAGTAAGACGTCTTAAAATCTGCAAACACGTAACAACCTTAAAACTGAAAGAAAAATGTTTTAAGGGAAGGGTTTCGGGTCCACACCCTTTTAAGAGAAAAATCCGCGATCACCCGCCGCCAATACCTCCAACCTCCGCAACTACGACGCTTCCGCCAGTTTCGGGGCGGTGGGGTGACAAACGCCGTTTTTGGGATTTGTGGACAATCCCGACCTACTTGCTTGTTTGCGGTGTAAATGTGGGGAAAGTGGGATTTGAATGCTTGGTTGTGCTTTTGGGTGTTTGAATATCAATGTTCTAGCTCGGTTTGAGAAACCGAGCTTTCTGTGAAATTTTGCGGGAAAGTGCGGGATTGTGCGGGATTGGTTTCCGGGGGTCTGTTTTGGTGATTTCTGACTTGTGTGTGGTTGTTCAGCTTGATTCAGCAGTGGTGGAGTAGTGCGGGACTTCAAAAGTCACACTACCACGTTTCGGGCCGGGAGCCGGGATTTTCCCGGGATTTTGCTGCGGAGCGGTTTTTATGAGGTAAGGGTTCAACTTCTCTCGTTATGCATTCTGGGAGGGATTACATGTATATCGGGGTTAGTTGAGGCGGGTTCCGGGTTGAGGACGGTGGTCCGGTGATCCCGGGACAAGTCATATGGTAAGATATAGTTTGTTCTGCTTCAAGGCTCGAGATGGTCTTGGAGACCTCGGGTTCCTTATCTGTTCTGTATATTCGCACTCGGTGCCGATATTCTGCATATACCTTATGGTATATTCTGTTCTGTGACGAGACTCGGGATGGTCTTGAAGACCACTGGTGCTCCTTGGATTTGTTGTGTCCGCACTGGGTGCCGGCATTCTGTATATACCCTGTGGTATATTCTGTGACTCTACGACAGTTAAAGGGATCGCGACCCCAGCTGGTACCATGCTTCTGTATTCTGACTTCTTGGAGAGGGCTGCCGTTCTGTTTATTTTTATTTTAAGGGTCATTCGCGGTGCACCGCATCCTACGGGATTCTGTCTAACCTAGTCTTGCGCGACTGCTTATATATATATATATATATATATATATATATATATATATATATATATATATATATATATATATATGTATATATATATGTCACGGTCACCCCGAGCGGGTTGTGAACCGGGTGACTCGGGGCTCCGGTTTTGGCCTGCAGGTCACGGTTTTGGGCTATCAGACAGCTCCCGAGGCATATCTGGGTACTATTTCTGGGAATCCTTCGGGATTTGAGGTCGTGTGGGTTCCCCGGACATTTCCACCGAAAATATTTTTCCGGGGCCGGGACTTGTCTCGCGACGTACAGCGGGCTCGGTAGCGCTCCCGGGACCTTGGAATGGGAAACCGTTTGCATATTTGGAATCGTGGGAACGTCCCGGATCTTTGTACGGAGTACATTTTCTGGGTGGGGACGTTCGGTCCCGGGCGACTCCCAGGGCTCGAGATGGAAATTTTCCGACGGCTTTGGTTTGAGGAATGCTATATCCCGGGACGGATTTTATGATATTATTTGTGGATTTTTTAGGCATGGTGTGACTTTTGGTCCGGGTTAGCACACGCGCACGTCGGGATTTGTGTGGGTTAAGCGGGCACGGTACGACACTCTGGACTTATAATTGGACTTGTGAGGAAGGATTTGTGTGTGATATGATGTTCCGAGGGTTGTGTTCAGTTCTTGTTCCAATTGGGGTTCGAAAGTTGCGGTTGGGGCTGAATTGCAAGGATTTGGAGAATTAGAGGACCAAGTTGTAATTAACCCTAAAATCAGAAATATTTTGGGAAAGGAAAGGCAGAAGGTCGGCTGGAAAGGGAGGAGATAGGACACTTGTCCATTTGTGGTGGAAGATGGAAAAGAAAAGAGGTATAAAAGGAGGCTTTATGGGGAAAAAAATGCTAAGTGTTTCATTTCTTCTTCTTCTTTCCTCCTTTGCCGCCATTGTCTTCTTCCTTCCAAGCTTTGTGTTCTTCATTTCTTGGCTGAAATCAACAAGGATTTGGACTCCAACAATTGGTAAGCTTCCTCTCTTCATCTCTTTTCAAGTTAAAAACATGTTCTTGGTGGAAAAAGAGAGATGAATTCGAATTTGAGGTTACTCCTTGCTATGAGTTTTGTTGATCTTCTTTCTTCCAAATTCAAGTATGTTGTTCTTGGTATGGAGAGGAGTAAGAATCAAGGTTTAGATTTTGGAAAAACTCCATGGATGGAAGAACCCTAGAAGTGCTGAATTCTTTGGTGATTTTCTAAAATGGTGTAGAGTTGTGTTCTTGAATCATGCTTGGGATATGTTGTTCCTTGCATGATTCTAAGACTTTCTATGGATTCAATTTGATGGAAAACATGTTGTGTAGAAAAGCCCCAATTGGCCGAATTTGGAAGTTAGGGTTCATGTTTGATTTTTGGTGTTTAAGGTGTAATTGGTTAGTAATCAAGCTTAAGATGTGTAATTGGTGGTTAAAGTGAGTAATTGGAACCTTGAATGGATTGAATTGAAAGTTTGGTGGAATTTTGGTTAAGGGTCGAAATACTAAAGGGGAACTTTAGTTATGTTTGGGTTGTAATTGGATTGATTTGGATGGTGTTTTGGTATCAGGGATGGAATTAGGTGTGTAACGATGTTTGGAACGTCGTTTTCAGGCATTAAGAGCAAAGTTGCCCTTTATGCGTGATTACGGGTAAAGTGTCTGGGAACTGGGATTTAATGGCTTGGATGTGTTTGTGGGTGTATGAATAAGGATGTTCTAGCTTGGTTCGTGAAACCGAGCTTTCTGTAGATTTTTGCGGGAAAGTGCGAGAATGTGCGGTTTTGGTTTCTGGGGGTTTATTTTGGTGAGTTCTGACTTATTTGTGGTTGTTCAGTGTGTTTCTGCGTTGGTGGAGTTGTGTGGGACCGTTAAAGGCACGCTTTCACTTTTCGGGCCGGGATCAGGGATTTCCCGGGTTTTGTACTGCGGAGCAGATTTGCTGAGGTAAGGGTTCAACTTCTCTCGTTATGCACTTTGGTGGGAATTCCATGTGTATCGGGTTTAGTTGAGGCAGGTTCCGGGTTGAGGGCGGTGGTCCGATGCTCCCAAGACCTGTCATATGGTAGGGTACTGTTTGTATTTTGTTCTGCTTCAAGGCTCGGATGGTCTTGGAGGCCATGGGTTGACATTCTTTTCTGTATATCCGCACTAGGTGCTGATATTTATACTTATACCTTTTTGGTATATTCTGTTCTGTTTCGCATATGCATTATGATGTGTTCTGTTCTGTGACGAGACCCGGATGGTCTTGGAGCCCACGGGTGCTCCTTGGTTATGTTCTGTGTCTGCACTGAGAGTGCCGACGTTCTGTTCTGTGTCCGCACTGGAGGGTGCCGAAATTCTGTGAATATCCGCACTGGGGGTGCCGATATACTTCTGTGACCCTACGACAGTTTGGGGATCGCGACCCCAGCCGGTACCGTGCTTCTGTTCTGTTCTGTATATTTTGACCTCTTGGAGAGGGCTGTCGTTCTGTGGGTCAGCGGTTGGACCGCATGTGATGGGATTCCGGCTCACCTTGTACTTTATATTGGTATATGTGTGTGTATATATATATATATATTTGTGCTTGTTCTGTTCTGTTTTGGAGGTTCGGCTCACGACTGCTTAAGCAAACTGTATCTTACCTCAGCCCTTATTGGGTCCTCCCGAGGACTCACCCCTTTCTGTTTACCACCTTTCAGGTCAATCTGACAGGTAGCCTGCGGACTAGGGATCCGCGGTGCTTTTGGTTGTTTTGGTTTTCAGGTATTGACAGTTCCCTTGTGGAACTTCTATTCCGTTCTGTTTTGTTCTGTTCGGGTTAAGGGGTGGTCCCGGTAGAGGTTTCTGATTGGTGTATCTGATTTCTGTTCTGATGGATTTACGGTTAACTAACTCTTTTCTCTCTCTTGGTTGGGTTTTAGCAGCAGCAGCAGTACCACGTGCAGGAATCTTCTGAGCTGGAAGTTTCCGGATTCCGCACCTAAGTATTCTAGGGTTTTGTTTGGTGGCTCTGTAAGTGTAGTTGCATGCAAGTATTTTGGATCATGTTATTGTATATGACGTATATTCTGGAATATGTGTTGGTTCTGTATCTGATTCTGAGTCGAGGGCGGAGCTCCGACTTGCGTTTTTTGGCTGTGTATATGAAATGGTTTTTGTGACTTGGTTAACATGAGTAATGAATGGTATTCCATGAACGGCATGTTTGATTGTTAATTTGTTTCGTATACTTGCCATGTATGTGTTCTGTAGGTTGCGGGTCGTAGTACGACCATTCTGTTTAGCGAGCGAAGTGTTCTCAGGCACTGGGCCTTCGAGAACTGGACTTCGCGGGCCAGGTCATGGGACCACTGCATGTAGAAGGTTTCGGTAGTACCGTTACCGCGCTTTCCACCGTAGCTTCCGCTTCCGAACGTCGCGGCCTGTTAGAGATCATGGCTAGATCTTCCCCGGTCCAACCGGCATCGCCATGCATCGGCATCGCCATGCGTCCCAACTACCGGGTCCCAGCTACTAGCTCAAGTGGTACTCAGTCTCATGTGAAATGGGACATTAAGCCCGGAGTCCCAGGTTCGAGACCGGGGAAGGCATGAAACTCCACAACCGGGTGTGGAGAAGTCCGTGAGTTGGGACGCATGGCGATGCCGATGGCCGGTTGGACCGGGGAAGATCTAGCCATGGTCTCTAACACGGCCGGCTACGCCCCCGCAATCGGGCGGGGTGGTCGTGACAATATATATATATATATATATATATATATATATATATATATATATATATATATATATATATATATGTGTGTGTGTGTGTGTGTGTGTGTGTGTGTGTGTGTGTGTGTGTGTGTGTTTTTCTGTTTTGCAGGTACGGCATACTAGCACCTTTTGCAAACTGTATCTTACCTCAGCCCTTACTGGGTCCTCCCGAGGACTCACCCCTTTTCTGTTTACCACCTTTCAGGTCGACCTGACAAGCAGCCAGCGGACTAGAGATCCGCGGTGCTTTCTGTTTTGGGATTCAGGTATCGACAGTTCCAATTTGGAACTTCTGTTAAGTTATAAGAGGTAGTCTCGGTAGAGGTTATAGTCTGTGTACCAGACTTCTGTTCTGTTGGGTTTACAGTTAACTGACTCCTCTCTCTTCTGTTTGTGGTTTAGCAGCAGCAGCAGTACTACGTGCGGGAATCTTCTGATCGTGAAGTTTTCCAGATTCCGCACCTAGGTATTCTAGGGTTTTACTTTGGCGGCTCTGTAGATGTACTTGCATGCATGTTTAGATCAGATCATGTTGTGTGTGATGTATTTTGGGATACATTCTGATTCTGTACTTCTGTCTGACTGGAGGGCTCGCCCATTTCAGTTGAGGGCGGGACCCGAGCTATGTTCATATTGGTTATATATCTCGGATGGATTCTGTATTCTGGTTGTTTGTGATCGATGAATGATATTCCATGAACTGCATGTTTAGTGATGGTCAGGTGCTCGCCTATTTCAGTGGGGCGGAGCTCACCATGGATTGTCACCGCACGCCACCCGAGCCCGGTTGCGGAGGCGGGGGCGCCGGGACGTCGGAAGCGGAAGCCGGAATGATTTGGAATGGCAGGTCCATCGAGACCCGCCGCGCGTAGCGGACCCAAAGAGCGAAACGATTGTGGAAGCAACCTAACAAAAATTTCGTACATATAACCAAAAATAAAATCCAAACATACAATTCATGCATTAGCAACAGAGTAAGCCCCGCCCTCCGTGGACGAGTGCTTACGCACCAAAACATAGATGCATACAGAGTTCACAGAACCTAAGGCGTCTAGCAAGCGCCAAGCGCTCAGAACATGTACAGAACAGAATATATGAATATATACAGATATACAATCATCAGACCAATACAGAAAGTGTGCATATGCGACTACAGAGCCAGCCCTAGATCTAAGTGCCAAAAATACCTCGCGCGGGATTCAGACCGAAAAGACAAATCCCGGACCGCATGGTGCAGCTGCTGCAAAAACACACCCAAGGTAGAAACCTCACGGAACCCTACTCCGCAGGTCGCTTATCGAGTCTACTGAAACCCAAAAACAAAACCCGAAAAGGGTGAGTCCTAAAAGGACCCGTAAGGGATTTGGGGTAAGGTAAGTATATGTAACCCTGCAAAAGCAGAAGATAGCAATATATGCAATGAATACGAATATTATGCATGTACAGAAATAGATCGGAATCCCGAAGGACGTGCGATTCTAAATCGCCATAACCCTTATAACAAATCGAACGACAGCCTCCCACTAAGGGAGTCGGAAGCCGAAGCTAATACAGGAGCATGGTGCACCAGCTGGGGTAGCGAACTCACAACTGTCGTAGGGTTAACAGACAGAGTATGCCATAAGGCATACTCCTACAGACTACAAAATATGCCCTAAGGTATAAAATTCCGAAATACTAGCAGAACAGAAAATGAAACCAAAACATATACTTATCTTACCAAAACAACAGAACCAAACCCTTACCTCTCAAATCCAGAGTATTAGACCGATTCTGGACAACTTCCACACCACGACCCGAAACTCAGAAACCCCTCTTTTTCTCACCTCCGAACCTCAGAATCTGTTAAACCAAGTTGAATTAGAATCCTTATCGACCACACTACCAAACTACACCCCCGACCCCAAAACCGAAAATCCGGCAGAATTTCCGTAAAATTCCAGATTTCAACAGAAATGTCAGAATTCATAACCAACCTAAACAATGCAAGATTATACATTGACAAACATCATCCAACAAGTAGAACCGACCAAAACCAACCTTAAAACCCTTCATTACCCGACATTTTCCGATAATCCCGCTTAATTGCAACTTTTCCAATTCTTATCCGAATTCAACGTTTCAAACTTCAAACCACTCCTAAATTCAACCCCAACACCATTTTAACATCCAATTCAACCAAAATGAAACTCCAACATGGAAAAAGAATCATTCCAATAATTCGGTTCTTAACCAACATTTTATCCAACTTCCAATTCAATCCATTCAAGCTACCAAACAACCATTCTAACCACCAATTTCACTTCTAAACCAAGAATGCTATCCAATTGCATCCAAAACAACAAAATCAAACATTGAACATCAACCTAAACTTTCGACCAAAAGGGGGTTTTTGACTCAACTTGTTTTCCATCAAATTGAATCCATACATAAGCTTAGAATCATGCTAGGATTAACATACTTGAAGCATGAACCAAGATAACAAACACACATCATTTTGGAATTTTTCCAAAAAAATCGGCCAACAAGGGTTTTCATCCAAGATGTGTTTTCCAAAATCCAACACTTGATTAACACTCCCTACTACCCAAGAACAACATACTAAAAGATGGGAGGAAGAAAATCATCCTAGCTTATAGCTAAGAACAAACCCATCATTCTCCAAAATCCTTATTTCTTCACTAAACCTCAATTCTAAAGAGTAAACAGAACTTAGGGAGGTACTTACCACATAAAGCACCCAATTCCTCTTTGATTTCAACCAAGGAGAAGAACTTCAAGCTTGAGGTTGAGCTTCAATAATGGCGGCAGCAGACTTGAGGAAAAAGAAGAAGAGAAGAAATGAAAATGAGATGAAACTCATTTTTATGAAATAATAAGTCAACATATAATTTCCCTTCTCTTTAACCCATACCATTTCATCTTAAATGAGAGCAAGCCATGTGTCCCTTATCTCTCCCCATTCCAGCCGAATACCACTTGCTGCCCATACTCCACAATTTTTATTTTGTAACCAAATACAAATTAACTCCCAATTTTTCTGAAAGTTCCAATATTTTTTGCCCAAAAATAATTACCGAATTCCAAAATTAACGAAACTTGGACACAACCCTCAGAATATTATAACATTCATAAAACATATTTCAAAAGTTCATTTACCATTCCGGAGTGTCCTACCGAGCTCGCTGAACCCGAACCAAAACCCGACGTGCGAGCGTCTCAACCTGAACCAAAATTCCGTCACTCCAAAATTCTCTAAAAATACCCATAAATTCCATCTTAAATTATAACACAACTTACCCCAAAGCCGTCAGAAAATTTCCATCCCGAGCCCCGGGAGTCGCCCGGAACCGAACGTCCCGTCCCAAATATTAAACTCCACAAACACCTCCGGGACATTCTCACGACTCCAAAACTGCAAACGGCTTCCCAAGCTGAGGTCTCCAGAGCGCTACCGAGCTCGCTGTACGACCCGAGACGACCCCGACAACCCCCCCGGCGCCAGAAAAATATTTTCGGCGGAAACGTCCGGGGGACCCACACGACCTCAAATACGGAAGGGTTCGCCAAAATGATACTCAGATAGGGCTCGGGAGCCGTCTGAACGCCGAAAAACGTGACCCGCAGGCCAAAACCGAAGCCCCGGGTCACCCGGTCGCAACCCGCTCAAGGTGACCGTAACATGGATAGTTAAGAACATATTGTATACTTGTCGTGTTTGAGTTTTGTAGGTTGCGGGTCGTAACACGACTAAGTTGTTAAGTGAGCAAAGTGTTCTCAGGCACCGGGCCTTCGAGAACGAGACTTTTCGGGCCGGGTCATGGGACCACTACACATAGCAGATTTCGGTAGTACTGTTTCCAAGATTTCCGTCGCAGCTTCTGCTTCTGACGTCGCGGGCGGCCCCGCCTCCGTAACCGGGCGCGGGTGCCCGTGACAGTTCCGCGCCTCGGGAACAAGTCTCGGTGCCCGAGCCTCCGCCACAAGAATGGGAGATGTACGTTGATGGCGCATCTAAAGCGACATCTCCAGCAGGTGGAGTCTACCAACACAGACCACTTGGTATGAAAACTACCCTCCGTTTGTCTTTTCAATTCCCAGTAACTAATAATGTTGCAGAGTATGAAGCCCTCATCGCGGGGCTCAAACTGGCCATCAGAGTGGGTATTCGCCGAATACACATTCACAGCGATTCCCAACTGGTTATACACCAAGTTCAGGGGTGCTCAGAGTGCAAGGACGCCACATTGATCAAGTACCTCAAGCTTGTAAACTCCCTGCGTTCGAACTTTGAGGAAGCAGTCTTCATTCACATCCCTCGTTCCGAGAACACCATAGCAGACATGCTCTCCAAGGGGAAAACACCCTCCGCATTGGAGACTCTGGCTCGACCGTCGATCGACGGGACACTGGACATTGGCTCACTCGGAACAGAGGAAGATCCGGATGACTGGCGAATCCCCATCATCGCCCAACTCTAGGGGACCCCCACAGATCCGCGCACCCGCACCCGAGTGACAAGATTCGTCCTCATAAACGGGCTGCTGTTGCAACGGGGATTCTCCTCGCCTCTCCAACGTTGCCTCACCACCAAGGATGGCCACACTGTCCTAGAGACCATCCACCAGGGCAGCTGCGGTGCTCACATAGCTGCGGAGGCACTGGCACACAAAGCCCTTCGCCAGGGATACTATTGGCCTACCTTGAAGAAAGACGCGGCCTCGCTTTTCAAGACATGCCATCAGTGTCAGGTCAATTCTCACGTCCAATGACTCCCATCCACAGAATCTCCCACACTCACAAACCCTGTGCCCGTCGCCCTTTGGGGTCTCGATCTCATTGGACCGATGCCAAAGGCGACAGGTCAATACCGGTTCTGTGTTGTCGCTGTGGACTGTTTCACAAAGTGGATTGAAGTCGAGCCCCTCGTGAAGATAACATCCGCCAGGATGTTCAGATTCCTGTGGAAGAGCATCGTATGTCGATATGGCAGCCCTCGCGCCATCATCGCATACAACGGGAACCAATTCGCCAGCCACAGCGTCAAGCAGTGGGCTGAGGACAATATGATGTGATCATGGATTGATCAACCTTTTTGAAAGGATCTAGCTTGGAGGATGAACAAGAACAAGATGATAATTTCGGCTTCTCTAAGAACCTCTTCACTACAAGATGAAGCAATGCTTGGAATGCCAAGAGAAGAAGATGGATCTAGCACCTCTTAACTGCTTGATTAAGCAATACTAGATATAATTCTTGAACAAAAAATTATGGAACAAGGGAATGGATTGTAGAAATGAGAACCAAAAGCCCAAATGACCTCTTATGGAAGATGAGAATTTCGGCTGAAATGCATCAAATAAGTTCTACCATTACAATGTTTAGTTGCTAGCTTAAATAGGAAAGGTAAGTGGAGATTATTACCCAAAGTGTAGTAACACTTTTGGCAAACACCCTAGAGTTACTTACCATTTCCATGATACAAAAGAAGTCATGATGATACTACTTAAAATGGTGAGGGAAAAGTGAAAGGTAACCACCATTTGTGGTAATGGAAAGTAAGGACCAACCATTACTTCAAACTAGTGAGTAATGACTTCCACTTTAACCCACTTTCCCTCCCATCTTTTAAATACATAAATATTGTTCAAATATAAGTCAACTAAGATGAAAATCTGATATAAGGAGGATTGGACCGAAATTGGGCAAGTTTGGGCCGGCCCAAACATGGCGGCGCGTGGCCTACACGCACGGGCTTGAGGTGGCGTGTTGCGCGCTTGGCCGGCGAGTGGAGGCTACTTTCGGGCGTCCCCAAGGTTGGGGAACGTGGTGCAGCATTCCAGGGGTGGCGGGGCATCTTCCGCAACTTGGTGGTGGCGCGTGGAGCGCGTGGATGGTGGGAGGTGGCGCGTGAGGCGCGTGGCTCCCTCCTCGGCTTCAAGGGAAGTGTAGGTGATGCTTCCCAAGAGGTTTGGGGTCCTCTTCACTTGAATTCCCATGAGTTGAAGCTTGAGGTCTTGGTCTTGGTCTTCATTCCGCTCCTCGGTTTGTGCCATGATCTTCATAAACGCTTAGAGCTTGTCTTTCACCTTCTTTGACCTAGACTGTGTCATGGGTCCATTGAGGCCTTGGAATGGGCTTGGAGTCTCTTGTGTGGAAGTGGGGAGGATGTCCACATCAAGAACATATGCATTGTCGTTTATCTTCTTTGTGATTTGAAAAGGTCCATCCCCTCTAGGTGAAAGTTTGTTCTTCCTAGCTTGTGGAAACCTTTCTTTCCTAAGGTGCAACCAAACCCAATCCCCTACCTCAAAGGTCCGAAAATTCTTGCCTTTATTCACCCTTTTTACATAAGCTTCATTAATCTTGTTAAGTTGCTCATGAACCTTAGCATGCAAGTCTTTCATTTGTTGAGCTTTCTTTTGACCACTTACATCATTTGATCATCATGACTTAAAGCAATCAAGTCCAAAGGGGTTAAAGGGTTAAAACCATATACAATCTCAAATGGACTAAATTAGGTGGAGGAATGGTATGCACGATTATAAGCAAACTCAACATGTGGCAAACATTTCTCCCATTCTTTCAAATTCTTCCTAAGTATGGTTCTCAAGATAGTGATTAGGGTTCTATTAGTGACCTCGGTTTTGCCATCAGTTTGTGGATGACTAGAGGTAGAAAACATTAAGCTAGTTCCCAGCCGAGACCACAAGGTCCTCCAAAAGTGTCCAAGAAACCTGGAATCCTTATCACTCACAATTGACCTAGGAAGTCCATGATATTTAACCACATGCTTGAAAAACAGATCGGCCACTTTAGATGCATCATCACTCTTATGACATGGAATGAAATGTACCATTTTAGAGAATCTATCAACAACCACAAAAATAGCATCATGTCCATGTGAGGTTGTAGGCAATCCACTAACAAAGTCCATGCTAATATAACCCTAAGGGAGAGTAGGAGAAGGGAGAGGAGTGTACTTCCCTTTTGGTTGGAGAGTGATTTTCGCCTTGTGACAAGTAATGCACCTTGCACACATCCTTGTGACATCTTTCTTCATGCCCGGCCAATAGAAGTTTTCCTTCAAAGTCTCTAGTGTCTTTTGAACACCAAAATGGCCCATTAGGCCGTCACCATGTGCTTCTTTAGTGATGACTTCTCTCATGGAACTCTTTGGTATGCATAGCCTTTTAAACTTGAACAAGAAGCCATCAAATATGTGGTAGCCATTCCGGCCACCCTTAGCACAAGAAGCATATATCTCACCAAAATCAAGGTCATGCTCATACTTATCTTTCAAACAATCAAATCCTACAATCTTAGCATCAAGAGAGGAAAGAAGCACATATCTTCTAGACAAAGCATCGGCCACAACATTCTCTTTTCCTTTCTTGTACTTAATCACATAGGAAAATGATTCAATGACTTCTATCCATCTAACATGCCTTTTATTTAAGTTGCCTTGACCTTGAAGGTACTTCAAGGAGAGGTGATCCGTGTGAATCACAAACTCCTTAGGCAACAAGTAATGACTCCATACTTGCAAAGATCTCACAATAGCATAAAGCTCTTTATCATAAGTGGAGTAGTTCAATGTAGCACCATTCAATTTTTCACTAAAATATGCAATGGGGCGGCCCTCTTGGTGCAAAACGGCACCAATGCCAATCCCACTTGCATCACATTCAATTTCAAAGACCTTCTCAAAATTAGGTAAAGCAGGCAAGGGAGCACTCATCAATTTGGACTTTAAAGCAAGAAAAGACTCCTCTTGGGCTTTACCACATGCAAACACAACATTCTTTTTAGTCAACTCATGTAAAGGAGCGGCAATAGAGGAAAAGTCCTTGATAAACCTCCTATAAAAACTAGCAAGACCAAGAAATGATCTCACTTCGGTTATGGACTTAGGAATGGGCCATTCCTTTATTGCTACCACTTTACCTTCATCGACCCTAACCCCATGCTTTCCCACAACAAATCCAAGAAAGTTAACTTCACTTGTAGCAAAGACACATTTTTCAAATTTAGCATACAACTTCTCAAGTCTAAGTGTATCTAAAACATTCTTCAAGTGATCAATATGCTCAACATGATTCTTGGAATACACCAAAATGTCATCAAAGTAGACAACCACAAATTTTCCAATGAAATGCCTCAAAACATGGTTCATCAATCTCATGAAAGTACTAGGTGTATTGGTCAATTCAAAAGGCATAACATTCCACTCATACAAGCCAATTTTAGTCTTAAATGCCGTTTTCCATTCATCACCTTCTTTCATGCGAATTTGATGATATCCACTTTTCAAGTCAATCTTAGAGAAAACACATGAACCACTCAATTCATCAAGCATATCATCAAGTCTAGGGATAGGATGTCTATACTTTACAGTGATGGTGTTGATGGGTCGGCAATCCATACACATGTGCCAAGTGCCATCACTTTTGGGCACTAAGATGACCGGCACGGCACAAGGGGAAAGGCTCTCTTTGATGAAACCCTTTTGGAGCAACTCTTGCACTTGTGCTTGAATCTCCTTGGACTCTTGAGGGTTAGTCCTATAGGCGGCCTTGTTGGGAAGTGGAGCACCCGGGACCAAGTCAATTTGGTGCTCAATCCCTCTATATGGAGGAAGGCCGCAAGGATCCTCAAATACATCCTCATAGGCCTTCAAGAGATCCTGCACATCCGAAGAAAGAGAAGATACTTGTTCAAGGGTTAGCATGCAAGAAGTTGGAACCATGAGAAAACAAGTTTTGTTTTGCAAAAGTGCTCTTTTAAAATCTCTCTTTGGCCAAGTGGGGGATGCACTCTTGTTTTCTCTCTTGCTCACTCAAGGTGTTTCCCACATATGCACACTCTTTCTTTTCTCTCAAGGATCCTTGATCCTTCTCACTCTTTTCTCTCTTCTCCCTTCCCATTTCCCTCCTTTTGCTCTCGGCCTTATTTGCCAAATGGATTTGATCTTGTAAGGCTTGAGTGGGTGTGAGGGGAAGTAGGGTTAGGGTTCAGTTTTGATGGGTGATGAGGTATTTGTTGGTATTTCCATGATGAATGGCATCCTTGTCAAATTGCCATGGCCTCCCAAGTAAGATGTGAGTGGCTTGCATCCTCACAACATCACAAGTGATGGTGTCTTCATACTTGCCAATTCGGATTGGCACTTCAACTTGTTTCACCACTTTGACAAAGGATCTATCATCCACCCATTGGAGTTGGTAGGGTTTCGGATGCAACTTGGTTGGAAGATGCAACTCATGGACCATGTCTTCGCTTGCGGCATTCACACAACTCCCGCTATCAACAATGAGGCTACATAGTGTGCCATTCACCAAAGCTCTTGTTTGGAAGAGGTTCTCCCTTTGTGTAGTTTTGGTTAACTTGGGAGAGCTTTGGAGAACTCTCTTGGTGACCAAGATATGCCCCTCAAGAGGCAACTCTCCCTCCTCTTCCTCAGTTTCTTCATTTGGAAGTTCATGTGGAACTTCCTCCTCATCTTCACTTGAGATGCCACCATTTGGTCTAATTACCATAACTTTTTTGTTGGGACATTCTCTTGCATAGTGTCCCTTGCCAAGACACTTGAAACATTCAACGGTTCTTGCTTGAGGTGGCGGGTTTGTGGGTTTGGAGGGGTAGTTTGGTTTCGATTGTGAGTGAGAATAGGGTGTGGGGTCAGATGGTGGTTTCGGTTGTGAGTGGGAGTGATAAGGAGGCTTGGAGGTGGCGGTTTGGTAGGGTTTGGAGGTGGAGGGCTTGCTTGTGGAGGTTGGCTTGCTCCATGAGTTCGGTTGGAGGTGTGGTAGGAAGTGTAGGAACTTCGTCTCTTCAATTGCTTCTCAACCCTTATGGCCTTGTGCACTAGCTCTTGATAACTCCCATAGTCACAAAGCTCCACCGCCCGAGAGATGTCATCTCTCAAGCCATACAAAAACCGAGCCATCTTTGCCTCTTGGTTCTCCTTGACATTAGCTCTCATCAAGGCGCTTTCAAGCTCCTTTTGGTAGTCTTCCACACTTCAGTTGCCTTGGGTGAGGTTTTGCAACCTTTGAGCACATTCTCTTTCGTAGTAGCATGGGATGAAACGAGCTCTCATGGCATGCTTAAGCTCCTCCCAAGTGTCAATGGGAGCTTGGCGGTTTCTAGCTCTTGCTTGGTGCTCTTGGTCCCACCAAATGATGGCATTGTCATGAAGGTCAATGATAGCTAGTTTGAGTTTGGTAGCATCATTGTACCCCATGACATCAAAGACTCTCTCGGTTTTGTTCACCCAAGTGAGGTACTCCTCTGGATCACTTGAGCCATAGAAGGGTGGAACTTGAAGCTTCACGTTGTTGAGAGCGTGTTGATCTTGAACTTGGCCTCTCTCACCTAGGTTTCGGTTAAACCCTCGGTGGAAGTGGCCTCTTGCATGCTCTTCCTCTTCATCTAGGTCTCTTTCAAGATAGGCTTTTGCTTTCACCCTATCTTCAAAGATTCTTCTTCTAGGGTTTCGGCAAGGAGGTGGTACTTCATGGTGCTCTTCATCACTACTCTCCGAAACCTCCTCAACCATTCAGCCCCTCCTTGGTGGAACAAGAGGCCGAATGCTAGGAGCATTTTGAGGCATCTTTTGGGGCGGCTCTCTCCTTGTTGCTTCGGTTATGCCTTGAGCATGGGAGCTCTCCGGTTGCTTGCCTTGTGCAACCTCAAGTCTTGTGACCTTCTCATTAGTGGTGACCATTTGAACTTTGATCTCCTTAAGTTCTTGCATAAGGTTGGCAAGAGTTTCTTCCAACTTTGACTTGGGAGGAGGAGGAGGTGATGATGAAGAATCAGTTGACATACCTACAACAAAGATTCCTTTCTTTTGCAATTGAACATATGAAGTTAGTAGTATAAAACCCTCTCTTTATGTTGTATTCTCTCTTGTGTTTCACTCAAGGAGGATTCTCTTTGGTGTATCACTCTTGATTGGCTTCAACCTCTCAAGTCCACAACCTCTTTCAACCTTGTTCAAGGAAGACACAATAATGGACACAAGAACACACTAGCAAAACCGAATGCAAGTAGAAAAAGAGAGCACTAGTTACTTGAAACTAGGTTTTGAAAAGTTTAAGGGTAGATGGAGGTTGAAAGAAATAAGGTGTGGTTAAGAAAGGTCTTTTGCAAGCAACAAACACTTTTTGATGCAAGATGTTTAGCACTTTCGGATCAAATGTACTTTTTTGTGATGAACGTTGTATGAACTCAAGATGAACTTGATGAACTTGCAAGAACACTTGATGAACACAACTTTTCTCTCTCTTCAAGAGTTGTACTTTTTCTTGATCCTTTTTCAATAGCAACAAACTTTTCACAACATCATGGCATCATAAAACAACAACTTGCACTTTCACTTTGCAAGAAATGGTAACTTTTGCACTTTGCAAGAAGTGGCAACTTTGCACTTCCACTTTACAAGAAATGACCATGAACTTTCGGTCACTCTTTGAGAAAGGAAGAAAGTAGTTTCTTCAAAGTTTGCAAATCAAACAAAAGGTTTCTTTGAAGAAACTTACAACATAAACATCAACCAAGCAACAAAGCTCTGATACCACTTGATGTGATCATAGATTGATCAACCTTTTTGAAAGGATCTAGCTTGGAGGATGAACAAGAACAAGATGATAATTTCGGCCTCTCCAAGAACCTCTTCACTACAAGATGAGGCAATGCTTGGAATGCCAAGGGAAGAAGATGGATCTAGCACCTCTTAACTACTTGATTAAGCAATACTAGATATAATTCTTGAACCAAAATTATGAAACAAGGGAATGGATTGTAGAAATGAGAACCAAAAGCCAAAATGATCTCTTACGGAAGAAGAGAATTTCGGCTGAAATTGCATGAAATGAGTTCTACCTTTACAATGTTTAGTTGCTAGCTTAAATAGGAAAGGTAAGTGGAGGTTATTGCCCAAAATGTAGTAACACTTCTGGCAAACACCCTAGAGTTACTTACCATTTCCATGATACAAAAGAAGTCATGATGATACTACTTAAAATGGTGAGGGAAAAGTGAAAGGTAACCACCATTTGTGGTAATGGAAGATAAGGACCAACCATTATTTCAAACTAGTGAGTAATGACCTCCACTTTAACCTACTTTCCCTCCCATCTTCTAAATACATAAATATTGTTCAAATATAAGTCAACTAAGATAGAAATCCACTACCCAAGGGCATCGCCTATGCGAACCTTGCGTTAAACAGACATTGCCCGGGTTATCTTTCGGGCCCCGCAATGCGAACCCCAACAGATCCCCACGCTGGAAATCAGCCTTGCCACAAACAATCCCTCACAGATCTTTGGGGCCCCGCGATGCGAACCCCAACAGATCCCCAAGCTGGAAGTCAGCCTTGCAACTGAGGTCTTTAATGGCTTCACCCATGCGAGCCACAAACAATCCATCGACAGATCTTTGGGGCCCCGCGATGCGAACCTCAACAGATCCCCTAGCAGGAAATCAGCTTAACAGAGGTATTTGATGGCTTCCCCATGCGAGCCACAAACAATCTACTGTGATCTTTGGGACCCCGCGATGCGAACCCCAACAGATCCTCGACGACTTAGCCTAGCAGTTTGCTAATGTCCCCTACAAAGCTATCGCAAGAATGAAGGAAAACGACAAGAATCGAGGTAAACTGAAATTTGTTCATTTATACTATTAAAATTGTGCATTCTTTACAGGTACAAAATTACAATGGCTATCAGGCCGGCCTACCTAAGGGGGGGGTCATACACATGACCTAAAACCCCATCTACTCTAACATGGCGTGCCACGCAGCACCCATCTTTTTATCTTGCTTGCCCCAGTCAAGCAGGGCACCCGCCTCAGGGTCACTGGTCATCGACGTATCCAAGTCATCCAAGTTCAACCCTGGATGCAGCTTCTCCAGCTGGAAGCGGTATCGCAGCCACCCTTCCTCGTACCCTTGCGCTCCAACCTCGCCCTGGGTCTTCAGCTCCTCAATCTTCTCCCTCAAGCGAGGCATCAACTCGTGGAGTTGTACTTTGATGGATGATGCGTGCTCAAGGTCCTCCCCAGGGAACAACTCCAGCCCAAGATCCTTCTCAAGCTGCAAGAACTCATGTACTGCACACATGGAGTCCGTGAGAAGAGTAACATGCGCCTCTACAATCTCCTTCGCGCCAAGCTTTGCATCCAGAACCTTGTCCTCAGTATCTTTCAGACAGGCAGCTGCCACTTTCTTTGCCTCAGCAGCAGCGTCCTTCAAGGCCTGGGACTCCGCCTTCGCTGCAGAGAAAGCAACATATGCCTCTGACTTCAAAGAAGAAAGTGCCCCCTTCAAGATAGCAACTTTGAACTCCTTCTCCTTGACTTCATCCTCCCTTTTCGCCAGCTCTTCCTTATGACGGGGATACCAGACTTGGAGCCTCTTCAGAACAACATCCCTCTGCAAGTGCTTCAGGCGAGACTCCGCCTTCTACTGGGTGAGGACAACACACCAGGACTCCAGCTCAGCAACTCGTCGATTCACCTTCTCAGCCTCGGCTCACCGATTGATTTGGATTGTGGCTTCGCCCAGCTGCCACTCACGGATGGTTCGCAGGAAGGGCGAACCACATCTCAAGCACTTGCCTTCTCTGGGACTCTCGCCTCCACCAAGACAGCGATGGCGATGGAAACTTGGCTACTTGGGGTACCCCCTCTGGAGCCCCTTCCCCTTGAGAAGCCTGCCTGCTTGTTGAGGAAGCACCCTCAACCTCACCTGTCATCTCTGGCTGGGGGTCAACCAGTATAGGCTCTCCACTCTCTGCAGGGGCCGCTGTCGCCCTTTCTCCAACAGAACTGCTGGCCCTCGCAGCCAGCTTGGCTCTCCTTCTCATGGATAGCAGGAGATCACCTGCTAATGTTATCCCCTTTTGGTGGTGAGACAACCACCTGGGGAGAAGTCTCTGCCTGGGGAGAGGTCTCCACCACAGGACTCTCAGGGGCGTCTTCAGCTGCTGCCACCGTCGTATCTACAAGAGCAAGGCCAGTAGCTTCCATTATAGGAGTCCGGTTGCGAAGGCGGGGCCGCCCCGCAACGGCGGAAATGGAAGCTACGGCGGAAACGGAAGCGAACGGTCCAACCGTGACCCGCTGCGTGTAGTGGTCCCGTGACCCGGCCCGTAAAGTCTCGTTCTCGAAGGCCCGGTGCCTGAGAACACTTTGCTCACGGTGTATGCAGACAGAGTTATGCGCTTATAGCCTTCGGTCGTATTTCGACCCGCAACCTACAATTCCCAAACATGGCAAGTATACAGTATAACCCTAACTATCCATGGCGAGCCCCGCCCCACTGAAATAGGCGAGCACTCCACCATCACCAAACATACAGTTCATGGATAACATCATTCATAAGATCCACAGAATCATACAGATACAGAATGTGTCTAACACATCAGAATATGATCACACCCCGGGTCCCGCCCTCCACTGTCATGGGCAAGTCCCCGGTCCTACAGAGTATCCAGAACATATATACAGAAGCAAAATGTATCTAAGATACATAGCATGATCAGACAGATGACATGCATGCATACACACCTACAGAGCCAACCGAGAAAGACCTCAGAATACCTACGTACGGGATCTAGGAGAAACTCCGAGATCAGAAGATCCCCGCAAGTACCGCTGCTGCTAACACACCAACAGAAGAGAGAAGTAAGTTAACTGTGAGAAAACCCATATGCTATACTTAGCATAATCCTGAAATCAGAAAGCAGACTGAAACCTCTACCGAGACTACCCCTATAACATAACAGAAGTTCCGTGTCGGAACTGCAGATACCTGATCGCAAAACAGAAAGCACCACGGATCTCTAGTCCGCTGGCTGCTTGTCAGATACACCTGAAAGGTGGTAAACATAAGGGGTGAGTCCTCGGGAGGACCCAGTAAGGGCTGAGGTAAGATACAGGTTGCAATAAGCAAGCTAAGTACGCGGTTACCTGCAAAATAAAGAAAACACAAAAACACATATATACAAATAGATATAAGTAATAAACAAAGTCCCGAAGGACGTGGTTAGCCAGAGTCCAGAAGGACGCGGTGCAGACCGCAACAGACCCATAAAAACAAAATCAACAGAATGACAGCCCTCTCCAAGAGGTCAAAAGCCGAAGCTAACAGAGGCATGGTACTAGCCGGGGTCGCGAACCCCATAACTTTCGTGGGTCATAGAATATACCTCTGGGTATATATAGAATATCAGCACCCAGTGCAGATATATAGTACCGATAAGGAACCCAAGGTCTCCAAGACCAGCTCGGGCCTTGAAGCAAAATAGAATATACCGCAAGGTATATACAGAATATCAGCACCCAGTGCAGATATATAGTACCGATAAGGAACCCGAGGTCACAGAGACCGTCTCGGGCCTTGAAACAACCACATACAAATCAGAAATCACCATTCCAGACCCCAGGGGAACAAATCCCGCACAATCCCGCACTTTCCCGCAAAATTCCACAGAAAGCTCGGATCCTCAAACCGAGCTAGAACATAATTATCTATACTTACACATGCACAACTAAGCATTCAAATCAAACTTTCCCCAAATTTACGCAAGCAAGCAAGTAGGTCGGTTACGTTCACAATTTCAGAACACGATTTCAGAAAATGATGTTCCAAACACCGTTTGTTACCTACTTCAATTCTCGATACCATTCCATTATCATAACATCCCCGAAACACACCACAACCATAAAAATACATTTTTCCTCATTTTCGGCCTTAACCTACTTTTTATACCAAACTCCATTTCAATCCAATTAGGGTTCCAATCCCATGCTTAATTCAACAATTAAACATTCTAAGCATGCTTACTAACATACTTCACTGTAATCACCCAAAATCATACCAACCTTCACATAACCAATTCGGCCTATTTGGGTACTTTTAATCCAACATGCTCACCTTCAAATTGAACCATAATATCAACTCCTAATCATGCTAGAAACAACATATCCAAAGCATGAACCAAGATGACATCAATTCAACATACTTAGAATTCAACCAACAATTCGGCCAAGTGAGGGTTTCTTAACCCAATGTGTTCTTCCATAATCCAAACATTGATTCCTACACCAAATCATACCAAGAACAACATACCCAAAGCTTGAAGCAAGAAGATGAACAAATCATCAAGCTAAGGCTAAACATGAATTCAGTTTGAACATGTAAATCAAACACAAATCATGCTTCAATCATACCAACTCATGAAGAAAACAAGCTTACCTCAAGCTTACACCAAGAACAATCCTTCCTTAATCCTTGAAAGATGAAGAACACATGAGAGGTAGAGAGGAAGAGAGGATTGGCGGTTTTGAGAGAAGAAAGAAATGAGCCAAAATTGCTTTTCTTCCTAATTATCACCTTTTATACTTCCTTACTTATGACACACACACCTTAGTCACCTTGTGATGTGATCATGGGATCCTCAAGCAACAACAAAGTGTACCAGACGAAGAGGCAGACGAATGAAGCTCGGAGCAACTCCGTGGCCAGGAGGTTCATAGGCTAAGGCGGCCTAATCCATGGTTCGGGCGATCACCTGACCAGGAGAAGGCAACGCCTCTATGCGAGGACTCCACAAGAGGCCTCAAGGCAAAGACGACTTCATCTTGCGAAGGCACCCAGGCGATGGCGAGGCCCTTAGGCAAAGCCGTCCCTCTGCAGCCTCAAGGCAAGGGCTAGGCTTCCTAAGCAAAGGCATCTCGGCGATGGCAAAACCCTCAGGCGAAGCCATTTCTGAGAAGCCTCACGGCGAAGCCCTCAAGCAAGAATCTCCAAAGTAAAGACTTCAAAGTGAAGGTAAAACCTTCTTCGCGAAGCCTCCAAGAGAAGGCGAGGCCTTTTTGCGAAGCCATCTCCGCGAAGCTTCCGGGTGAAGGCGAAGCCTTCAGTGCGAGGCCTTCCAGTTCAGACGAAGCCCTGAAACGAAGCCGCCTATGCTCAAATAATGCAGCCGACCACTTCCAACCACTCCATCCCATCCGGAACACTCCCTCCTTTAAAGCAGACACTTGGGAGTTCAAATACTTACCTTTTACTTTAGCTTTTACCTTTTTACCTTTTTAGGATAGCCTGCCTGTTTAGGCACTTTATGCTTTTGGCATGTCTGCGCATGTGTCAGAGTCTGTTCCCTTCTCTTCTATAAAAGGAACAACAGACTCTTTTTGTAAGGTAGAATATATGTAAAGCTTAAGAAGGACAATTCCTTAAGCTCCGGTTCTCTCCCCTTACTATTTTCCGCCATTCCCCTTGATAGATTGAATATCATCAAGTTTAATATCTAGTATTGCTCAATCTCGTAGTTGAGAGGTGCTAGATCTTCCATACTCCCCAGGCTTATCGCAGATATTGCCCAACCTCGTAGTTGGGAGGTGTCTGTGGCCGTCTCTATCCTTCTTTGTTCAATCGACTCCACCGAGCTAGATCTGCGCTTCCGTACGATCTCGCGGATTCGCGTCAAGCGTACCCGTGATCGTATCACCTTGCCCCCTTAGCACACACCTTAGTCATCTTGGTGAGTCACTAGTCGAGCACACACCTAGCTACCTAGTCACCAAGTCCAAATCCGAAATTTCCTAAGTGTCAAAGTATCATCCCGCGCCAACTTAACCGAGCAAATCCCGACGTGTGTGCTTGCTTTCCCGACCAAATAATCCCGTCATGTGTGCTTGCTTATTATTTGCGCCACCACATTTTTCATCCCGAGCCCCGAGCGTCGCCTGACAACGAACGTCCCGACCCTGAAAAATATTTTCCGCGGAAAGGTGCGAGGGGCTCGTGCGACATCAAATATAAAAGCATTCCCGAGAATGTTACCCTGAAAAGATCCGAGAGCTGTCTGACCAACCGAAGACATGGCCCGCATGTTTGAAACGGATCCCCAGAACACCAAAGTCACCACCCGCTTGGGGTGACTGTAACGCCAAAAGATGGACATACTCGCGCCACCTCCACCCATCTGTGTGAGAACCAGCTTTGGGGCCACACTCTGCACAGCCTCTGTGTTCCTCGCCACTGGGAACCTCTAGGACTCATCCCTGCAAACAAAGAAGAAACCACCATGCCAATCATGATGGGATTTCAATGGAATACCAAAAGATATGGAATGGTTCCCCCCAACACTAAGGGGGTAACATGAAAGAACTGCCCCCCTGCAGCAGGTCCAGCCGGTAGAACCTCAGGAACACGTCCGCGAGCGGCTCCACCCCCGCCATCCGACACGCCACAATAAACGACACGCCACAATAAACCCGGCGATATGGATGAACGTGTTTTGTCCAAGCTACGACGGTGGGAGACCCCAAAAAGTACACAGGTCTTGGACGATGGGAGGCAAGGGGAACCTCAACCCAGAAGACATCTGGGCCGTGTAGAGGCACAGCGCGGCGCTCTCCAAGTTCTCCGTCGTCTGCGGAAGCATGAGCGCCCTACAGGCCCCTTTCCGTGCCGTGTACACCTCCACTTTCTCAACGGGGAAAAAGGATTTGACAAGATCTTGGTGAAGCTTCACAGCCTTCACGGGACTTTTGTCTATGGCTGGGATAAGAGGACGAGCAGCTCCCCTATCGGCCATTATTGCAGCGAGAATAAGAAAAATACACGGTCAGAAGATGAACAGTCAACCAGGCATTTCATCGAAAACCTTACGTGCAAGGGACTGGAGACTGAACCCTCACCTAAGATCAAGAAGACGAAGATGAACAAATGTAGGAGCAACAAGAGAAGGGTATCATGAATCAAAAATGAACGCAAGAGAAGCAACAAGAATACGAAAGCGGAGAAATGAAAATTCGAACAAGGAGAGAGATTGCGAAAAAGAAACTGCGAACGAGCTGGGTATTTATACGCCCAACCCTAACGAAGCCGAAATGTCACCTCGAATCGAGGACCAGCCCCAACGGGCTGCGTGTCAGAAATCTGTAATGGTAGGAAACGTTTGGCCTACCATCAATACGACTGTTCCCTAACGGTCGACTTCGAGCGAAAATGCGGAGTACAAGACTCTGCCCATACTCCGCCTCTAAGAGGAGGCACCTTGGTACACTACCCAAGCAAACGCCTCTCGCGTCATCGCCTCTTGCGTTATCATCAGCAATAACAAAGGACACAGTCCGCGATGCCATCGCAGCTCATGAAGGCATTAACAGGAGAGTTTCGCCGCTACTGGCTTCGTCGGGACCTCGCGGATTCGCACCTATTGGCTTCTCTAGGCAGGGCCTCCACATCTCCTAGCCTTCACCATCCAGCACTTAGCAACAAGTCACAGACCGAGGAAAGGAAGCTGGGAGTGGTTATCTCCACGACCTGCCCACGTTCTCCATCACACCTCCGGTCTTCCACTATCCGGAACGTGGGGGAACACTCCACTACTCCGGATCATGGGACAATCGCCACCTCAACGCCTCCTATAAAAGGACGGCTTGGGAAAGGTACACCCTATCGACACACCCCCACTCCTCTTTCTACTTCTGAGAATTCCGTTTTACATCTTGCAGATTACTCCAGAGCTACAGATCGTCGTTCTCACCAC
Source organism: Stellera chamaejasme (assembly GCA_024586325.1). Classification (NCBI taxonomy): domain Eukaryota; kingdom Viridiplantae; phylum Streptophyta; class Magnoliopsida; order Malvales; family Thymelaeaceae; genus Stellera; species Stellera chamaejasme. Next base: position 36,608,849 of record CM044983.1, read on the forward strand.
CACATCAGTCCTTCAAACATCTGGAAGCCCGGCCGTCAAGGAACGATGCTATCACCAAGCTAGAAAGAACAAATTGGCTCCAATAGGAGATGGCCCATTCCAAGTGGTGAAAAATGCAGGGGAGAATTCTTATGTTCTAGACCTCTGTAGTGATAAATACAATATTCATGCCACTTTTAATGTTTGTGACCTTTCCCCTTTTGAAGGTGAAGAAGAATTGAATCCGAGGTCAGATTCTCTCCAAGAGGGAGGGGATGATGAGGTTCCAGCTCCTAAAGTGCACACAAGTTCAGCCCCAAGCCCCCTTCACAACCTTGGGGCACCAATGACAAGGGCTCGGGCTAGGAAGGCAAGAAAGGCACTAGTGGTGTTCATGAAGATTTGGGCCCAAAGTGATGAGCATGGCATGGAGCATCAAAGCTTGGCTAGAAGGATTGAAGACATGGGCTTGAAGATGGAAGACCAAGGAGGAATTTTAAGGTGCAAGGACTTGCACCTAAGTGTAGTTCACCAACAGCAAGGCATTGGCGCGGATGCATGCACACTAAGGTTGGAGACTCATGTCATCAGAATTGGGCGGCAATTTGGAGAGCCTCGAACTCCATCATCTAAAATCCAAATTGGGCTTTCAAATACACTAGTGTTTAGTTCAAGAAGTGAGGAATCCAACAAGAACACTTTCAGCCCATTTGAAGTTCTGTAGCATCCGTGAGGCCCGTTACAAGAAGGGATGTCGGGCTGGGATCATGAAAGGACCCACTTGTATCTTGAACTCTTTTATTTATTTGTTTTCACCTAGTTTATCTTAAGCCTAGTTACTATTAGTCTAAGCTAAATTAAGAAGACTCAGAAATCTGTGTGAGGAGAGAGGTTGAGGGGTATATCCAAGGCCCTCTCTCACTTTTGCAAGTTAGAACTCAAATGAAAGCTTTCTTCAACATTGTGAAGGAACTTGAGCTCTCAACTCTTCACTTTTCATCTCCAGCCCTTGGGGCTTGTTCATAGCCTCAAGATACATCTCTAGTGTTGCCTTCACACCGTTGGAGTAGGTGCTAGTATTATGAACCATTTTTCTGAGCTCATAACTCCCAGGAACTTTGGGCTTTAAAGGAACTTTGGGCTTTAAAATTGTTCGATTTTTAAAACAAAGGGAGTGTTTAATTTAAAATACCAAATTAAAGTTCTCAAAGTCCTTTGTACAATTTCCAAAGGTTTAAGGTAAGTGGGTGAAAAATAAAAATAACAAGAAAGTAGAGTAAAACATAAGTAAACAAAAACCCCAAGTGGTGCCTAGCTAGCTTTCACACTTTGGTTGTGCCACTCTAATTGCATTTCCCAGCTTCCGAGCCTTCCCTCCTGAGCTTCCTTCCAGTCATTAAGTAATGTCAGGTTCCATTCAAGTTATATTGAGGGGCGTTAGAATTTAATCAAATTAAAAGTAAATGCAAACGAAAATAACATAAGAATGAATAATTAAATGGGAGAGAGAGGGGTTCAGGAACTTACAGCGGTGGGTGGCCACCCCCGCTAGGAAATAGAGTTTTCTCCCAGAGGCAACCTCTAGTAAGAACGAAACGCTTCCTAACTTAGCAGCGAATGTCTATCTTAAAGTTTTGGCTCCATCTTCCAGTGGCTCAGTATTCAGTTATCATTCACGTATCACAAGTATAGTTGGATATACTGATAAGCATGAGCTTTTTGTTCAACAATACCAAGGCCAATTGTATAAGTCATGCTCATTACCGTCTAATAAATCTTCCCCAAGGATTTGCTTATCTTCTTGTTTTCCTCTTTCATTCACCATCTCAGATGCCAGATTATCAGTCTCCTTAATTAAGTGCAAATCAGTGTTCCCAATAATTAACAAATCCTTCATCAGTGATGCCCAAATCCTTTTGATCTGGCACTAGTAGTACACACAGAAAACTGTAATAGCTTTAAGCAACTAAAAGCGGATCCAATTAGCCTAAAACGGAGATTTCACAAGTAGCACCAAAACTCTAAAGCTTTAATTCTTATTTTGTACTTTTAAAGCTCTAGCCGAGAGTAACCTGGTCACTCAACTTATTGATAAACTAATCAAGTAGATAAACGTTTGTACCCTCAAAGTTCAACCATGCTTAGCAGTCAATAGCAAAATACTCCAATGTAGCCAATCAACCATATTTCCAGCAAAGAGGACCATCAACCCATGAGTATCCATGGAGAATTTCAACAGTGCTACTATCAGAAATTACCCGATTCTCCACATGCATTTCAATATTCACTAATTTAATTGTAAGTTTAGGGAATAGGGAAAAGTATTACCTGACTAGTTTATAGGTTATGTCGAATATCAACCCATGAGCCCCTTTTCTCCGTCGCCTCGAAGCCACCTGAACTAGAGAGGATGGCGGAATCCGCGGCGACGCTACGCAGTCGACAGCACCAGCTCAACGTGTGATTCCTTCAACTAATTCAGTAAATCCGTTCTATGTTTCTAACTTCCTCGTTCCTGAAATTCCCCAAATCACAGTGAAATCGATTCCCAAGGTCTGTCTGTTCATCCCAATCTCATCGTCGGTATAAATGGTAACAGCTGGACGTCCTCGCCCTTTAATCCCTCTCCGATCAGCTCCCAAAGCTGCTCCAGAACATTCTAGCTGTTGTTTCTTCTTGTTCCTTCATGATATCGATCATAAATCCAGCCCTTTCCTCCACATGCATCTATCCGAAATTCCCTTTCCCTTCCCTTCCATTTCAGTCGAGCTCCCTTCTGAAGAACAAAAACTCCTCTTTTCATCACAAAGGAAAGCCAATTCCTTCAGTAGATGATGTACTCCAGGTTCGAATCGAAGAACTCAATGAAGAAAATGGCGACGATGAAGAATGATGTAGAGAAGGAGAGCATCTGTTTGTTTTTGTCGAGAAGCAGAGATGAGTGCGCACCAAGTCTGTGATTAAGGGTTTTAAACTAGTAATTTAAGAGAAATCCTCAATCTTTCAGTAATTAGTCATTAAAACCCCATCGGCTACCAATGTTTCCAATTAAGTCACAAATCTTCTTATTCAATTTTATTTCTTTACAATTTAGTCACTGCCTCTCCCAATTATCCAATCAAGTCCACTTAAATTCTCCACTCTGTACAAGCAAGTCATTCTTATTTATAAAATTTTGAAGCTTTCCTCCAATTTTTCCTAATTTCATTTCTTCCCTTTTTAACATTTTCCATTATGACACGGTCGGTGAGGACTCTGCCAGTTGCCGGAGGAAAGGGTGCGGCGGAAAGTGAGGGCCGCACAACATCTGGTCCTTATAAATCACTAACCAGCCCTTTCCAGGTTCGTATGCTCGGCATTCCGGAGAAGGCACGCTAGTTCGAAGCACCATGGGGAAGAAAAATGTGAATTTTCATTCCCTTATTAACTCCGGAGTGGCCTTACTCCGATAACTTTTGATTTCGGACCACTAACCCTCCAGGACATCCCCTTTGGTTTCTAACAAACTTCCCGAAGGACGAACAGTAGAAGGGAAAAGAAAAGTTGGAGCCATTTTCATATATCTCGACTGATCGAACAGAGAAGAGAGATGCGGGCAGCTGAACGAAGATCAAAAGGCGGGCCGGCGGCGGCAGTATCAACAGTCTTGTGGCGAAGCCGGTAGAACTGATGGACAGCCGACGAACCTCTGTAGCCTTCCGGTACAGTGGCTGAGCTAAGTAAGGGAGCGAGAAAGTCCTCTAGATGAGCTTCATCGACGGTCCTCTACTTCTTGAAAATACTAACCGCCTCCTTGAGAGTTGGGTTGTCCGTCGTGACGACCTTATTACAAAAAACAGATGACAAGCAAGGGTAGAGCTATAGAACACAAAGAGAGAATCCAAGAATGAGAGGTGAGGAAATGAATCACCTCTGCTCACTATTTGAAGAGAGTCCGGGAAGTTGAAACGTCAATAAACCGCCTCAAAGCCCGGACATAGACTTCCAAGAAACCGCCACAAATTCTTGGACATTATCATTCGGGAAATGGTTCAAAAGCTCAAACATTATTAGGGACAAAAGGAGGATATCAAGTCCACAAATTCCCGAACATTATCATCCGGGAAACGGTTCAAAAGCTCGAACATTGTTCGGGACAAAAGGAGGATATCAAGTCCTCAAATTCCCGGACATTCTCATCCAGAAAACGGTTCAAAAGCTCTGTTGACACCCAATTTCGTCCCGAACATTGTGAGCTTTGAGGCTTTTCAGGGGCCTAAATTACTGATTATAAAGAAGTTGATCATCAAGAGTGAAGTTGGAAAAGTCGGGGTTTGACTGACAAATTTTATAAAGTTGTGGGCCAACTTTGTAATTTTTCCCTTAATTTATTTTGATGCAGATAGTCGTGGAAGCTTGAGACGGTTGTAGACTGACGGTTCCCTGACCTCTCGCACGATCAAGACAGTTTATGGGTTGTGGAGCTGTTCTCAATTTGTTTTGCTACAAAGGATCAACTTCAGATGGGAACAAAAACAAAGAACGGAGAGAGCACCATCCATCCGAACAACAATCAACAAGAAAATGAACAAACAGAGAGCAAGATACCAACAAAAATTCAACAAAGAAGGAAGCAATTTGGGCATATCCGCATATATAGCTGGTCGACGGCGACGTTCTCGCACCACCTGTCCCCTTCGGCTCATTCACTTCATCGGAAGTTGTCCCACCGTCAATTAGTGCTCTGGTGACGTTCCCAGAACGTCGTTATTCCGTCACTGCCGTTCACGTCTTTTTTTCGGAGTCCCTTGGTAAGCCATCTTTTGTTCAACATCGGAGGCCATTTGCTCGACTATTGTTCCGCCCTCAACTGATAGAGGCCACTATCTGGTTCACTCTCACCACTAGTCACTGGTTGCGAGCCACCGTGTAGATCCTAGAAGTCCAGAATCGAGACCTGTAGCTTTTTGGAGAGGAAGCAAATTGTTTTGTTTGGTACAATTACCCCGAATCCCTGTTGTTTTTCTTTAAGTCACAAACATTATATATGTTTCATTTGGCACTCCTTGTGTTAAAAGTCTTTTGGTGCATATGCTAGTTGTAAAACTTGTCTTTCTTGTTCAGATTTTCCACTAAGTGATCCAAGTCCATAATTTCATGTTTCAACTGCATTGATGGATGTTTCGGATTATTATAATAATTATTATTATTACTATTATTATTATTATTATTATTATTATTATTATTATTATTATTATTATTTTTCTTTCCTCCATTATTTTGCTTTATTATTTTCTTTAGTTTTCCGCTACTATTTTGTAGATATTTGTTTTGTTGTGATGAATTTTGCAATCCTTAATTTGTTATGTGTTTTAGTTTTTCTTTTTGTTTTATTCACTTGTTAATGCATCTATTTTTCTTTGACTGATAATTCTTGTTCCTTTTTTCATTTAATCCACAATTTTGTGTCTTTTGCTAAATTAAATCAAGTGAAAAAAATAAAATCAAATCGTGGTACCAATTTTGGGCGTATGGAAATTATTATTTTTTGTAGGTAATTGACTAACGGACTTTTTTTTGAAAGGCAACATCAATATATGCATTGATAAAGGAGTGCTACTCCAAGGAGGAGTAGGACTCAAGAGAAGAACAAAAAAACAAGAGTTACAGGAGAGAAAAATCAAACCGAGGAAGAAGATTAGACACAGTTAGCAATTACCCCTAAAGGGTTTACAATCCAATCACCCCAAGTAGGGGAAAATTTCTTCCATCGGTTTGAAATCCAAAGGAAAGAGAGGAATTGGATGGTAGAGAGAAAGTTTTTTGCTAAATCCGAACTATCGGAGAAGACCATTTCATTTCGAACTTTCCAGATGTGCCAAGCTGAAATTCTGAGGATGGCGTTCCACCCTTGGCTTTGATTCTTGGAGAGATTCCTGAAACGCGAAACCGATCCCAAGTCTTGAAACAAGTTTGCACCTGAAAAATTGTCCACATCACACCAGCAGGAGACTAGGTTCCAACAAGAAATAGCGAAAGGACAAGAAATGATGCAGTGGTGCAAGTCTTCTAGGGCGGCTGGACACAAGGGGCAACTGACTGCATCGATCATAATGTTGCGGATGGCAAGTTGCAGCTTGGTGGCAAGCCGATCTTGGGAAGACTAACGGACTTAGAGTTTCTCGTAGACCAATTTAGGTTCCCAATCGACTTGACACAAAACGATTGGTCGCGACTTTGTCGAAAATCTCGTCGCTACAGGTGGCGACTCCACTGGGGATAGTCTGGCCATATCAACGGTTTGATTTTTTTTATCTCTTCACTTGATTTGATTTGATTTGATTTTTTTCTCTTTTGTTGTGTTTTATTGTATATATTGCAATTCACACACACAACGTCCATCTCACATTCATTACATTGAGCTCTCTACCCAGGCTCTAAAAAAAACAAGTTTTTTCAAAGCAGAATACGGTGTTGTTGTACTTGTGAGACTTTATTCTCCAAGCCTTCATTGTTTCCTAGTAGCAAAGTAGTGCTAACTTCGTGGGATTAATATTCCCCACATGTGTACATGAAAAGTTACGACTCGGGTTAATTGATGAGGACATCCCTGCAAGAACGTCGCTGACTCAAAGTGGAGCTCAACCCAAAGCGCGCGAGGCCCCAGATCCTCTCCAAAATATAGGAAGGCCAATGACAAGGTCCCGTTTCAGACAAGTCCAAGCAGGCCTCAATGCCTACATGAAACTTATGGCGCAAGCAGAAGAACAAGCGGAAGTACAAGGAAGAACCCTGCAGCTTCGCCGTCTCGGTATCCCCCTGGATGAAGAGTACGCGAAGCCCTTTGGCGTCGTGAATGTGAGCATGGTTGAGAAAGGAGAAGACAAGACCCCCTCGCAAGACTCCCAGACAAAGACGAAGGCCCAAGGCGAGGCCATTCGCACGAGAACATACGGCGAGGACCCTACGCGAGACTTCCAGTTGCAGGCGAAGCCCCAAGGCGATGCCTTTCGCGCGAAGCCAAACGGCGAAGGCCCTGCGCCAGAGTTCCAGATAAAGGCGAAGCCCCAGGGCTCTGCCATTCGCGCGAGGGCATATGGCGAAGACCCTACGCCAGGCTTTCAGACAAGCGAAGCCCCAGGGGTTCGCCAACCTGAAGAAGCCACCATGCGCCACAGTCAGGCGAACCGTTTGAATTATGAAGAGGCCTTCCCTCCCATCTCCCGCCAACTATAAATTCTGGGAAAATGGAAGCGACAGGAGCAGGTAGCCTACAATGTCACCCATCATCTGCCTCCTCTCACTTCACCCACCATAATTCTAGGAAGGTGGTTCCCTAGTCAAAGTCAAGCTCTTTCCTTTCACCATTTTCATCCTATATAAAGGAAAGCTTGTAACAGATTGAAGGTAGAATATATTTTAAATCAAACTCTTCAAGAAAGAATTGGTTTTTGTGTTCTCATATCTTGCAACTCCATTTTCCTTTGTGATCCATGCAAGAGGATTCAAATATAATATCTAGTATTGCTTGATCTTGTAATCAAGAGGTGCTAGATCCCATCTTCTTCCCCAGGCAATATCAAGTGCATTGCCTCACCTCGTAGTGAGGAGGTTCACTTGGCCGAATTTATGTTCTCTGTTACAGTGCGCCTCCTTCAAGCTAGATCGGCGACAGCGTGATTGCGGTTTCAACAACCGTGATCATATCATTAATCCATTCCTTGCATATCCCTCGTGGATAAGGATTGGGCCGTTGTTATATAATGATGGGATTCGGGAACCACCCTGAGCCTCTATGATAAACAGTTCCCTACATGTAATTACCCATGTCCAACCCTTAGAACCGACCTTAGATTTCCCTACCCATCGGTTTTCCACCCCTAGGCATGTTTCTTGATTCACATACTTGCCATATGTTGTGGGCTATGGTTCGTCAATTAATTTGCTAGATCATGCTTAAGCAATGGAAGCATCAAAGTTTAGAAAATAATGGACATGGTCAATTGTTGATGGAAAATGCAAAAGACTCTGCCCTAGTTGCAAGAGCGATAAACATGGGAGTTTAAGATTTTTTAACAAAGGAAGTCATTTCTTTCAACAATCATCAATTCAAATCCATTTAATCTTTTTATTTGTGCATTTTTTCTGTATATAGTTTGTACTAATTGGTGTTCTTTTTGTTTTAGTTTTCTCATGGCATTCGAATGCATCATATTTGTTTCTAACCGATAAGGACAAATCTCTAAAATTGCACACCAGTCATGCATTCAATCATTTGTTTCTCGAGACTCATAAGTGCAAATTTTCATTCTAAAAGTGGGAGCATGTTGCAAAAGAAACATAAAAAAATGAAAAAAAAAATGTGAGCATTAAGGACCTTTAAAACAATTTTACGATGTGAAGAGCCTGATGACCCCAATCGTGGCATGGAAAGACACTTTCTCGCAAGTAGTCTTTAAGCTAGGCCTAACGTGTTGATCTATGCAAATTGGTGAATAATTGGGGAAGTCTTTGAATTCACTCAAATCTTTGAGAGCTTGCCAATATAACTTAAAAGTCAAATTCTCTAGATTGAATCCAGAATCCAGAGTATTGTCTTTGTTGCAACGGACATCTGTTATTATTTTCCTTGAAACGAGAAGGGGTAAAATGCGCACTTTTGCATCATTCGCTTAAAAACTCACATCATAGAACCCATGTTCTCTTTTCAAGATCCCTCCACCAAATCTCAACATAAAGAATGTCACCAATGAGTTAAGATGATGACTTGGTAATGGTTATCTCAAAGAGTTCGCTAAATCTAGCGGGAGCGGTTTCGGTGTGGCCCATTTTATTGTGATATTCATTTTTTGAAGATATATTACCTTGATCAGTACATCGATGGCCGCACATATCTTCAGGAATCTCTCTCTCAAGATCAATCATCTCAAAGATTCTTCTCGACAAAGAAAACCTCACTCACCGAAAAACGGGGAGCAATAAAAAATCATTGCTACATTACTAAGGTTGAGATCAAGTCAAGTTCGCTCAATTCAACAATTCCAAGGTTCAATCAAAGGTCAAAATGCCTTCAGCACGTCAATACCAGTGACTCTAAAAAATAAAGAAAAAAAAAGACAAAAAAGGAAGAAAGATAGGAAGAATGAAAAAAGTGAGTCGTGGATTCTAAATTGAAAACCTCCAAAGGCGGTTTAGAATGAAGGCATGGATTGAAACAATTTTCACCCGCTCAATGACTTAGGGGGCAGCAAACATCTCAACCAGCATCAACTATTTTTCAAGTTTCTGAGGAGCAATTCCACAAGTCACGAGAATCACGAGAGTTGGGGGCAACATTTTGAGACCGTTCCAGATAAGGCGATGATTTCGTCATTAGCACTATCAGAGTTTTCATAGAAGTCAAGTTGCTCATTGGTGACATTACCAGACCTTTCGCCCGAACCACCTTATTTTTCATTAGCTCATCATCAATGGATGTCATTCAAATCAGATTCTTTCTTCACATTAACCTCCAAATAAGACAATCCTTCGTACAAAGAAGTCTTTTTGCTATCCTCACATTTTACCTTTTCAAGTGGAAAAGGGAAAGAATAACAGAGTTATAATAATGATACAAGGACCATCATATATTTTGTCAAGCTCTGCAAATTGATAAGAGTTGTCTTTAAGAATCAATCATTAACATTAATGGGCATGGATCAGAATTAAGGATATAGTTTAAAGACACTTGAGGAGGATAGATTATTTTATGATCGCGTTTCGGGGTCAAATGGATTATTCACTCATATAATTGTGCTCGGGTGTCAAAACAATCTTTTGAATGTAAGGTAAGATCGCATCGAACAAGCTGACATTCACTAGGTAAGCTTGAGAAAAGGTTTTTACACCTGTCATGCATCATTCGTTTTCATTAAGGAACATTGTTGTTTTATGGAGATATTGTAAACAACTTCAGACATCATACATTTTCAAAGTCATGCATCATGGCCATCATGTATCAAGCACTTTGTCATCATTCATTATCAAATACAGGTTTTCAAGGAACCATCAAGCAAAGACTTGGATCAACGGTAATCAAGTAAGGCAATCTGGGATCATGGATAACAACTTGGAGTATCTTTTCACTCAAAGAGAAGGAAGGTTGCTTTGCCTACGGTCAGAGAGAAAAGTTTCTCTCCCGATATGGTAAGAAAGTTCTTACTTTTTTCAACATTTTCCAAGATCAGTCAAGATTTTCATCAAGACAGGTAAGGAAAGTTCCTTAACCTATTCCCAGAGAGAAGGGTTTCTCTTTGCAGTGTAGGATGGTAAGAAGGTTCATGTCATTCTTATTTCTCGAAGTTTAGTCATTTTGTCAAACTTCTTCACATTTTGGAGATTTGCTCATTTCGTGGAAGTTTTCATTTTGGAAGTTTAGTCGTTTTGTCAGACTTCCCCAATTTCAAAGATTCACTCATTTTGTGTGATCTCTCATTTTTTTTGAAAGTTTAGTCATTTTGTCAAACTTTTTTTCATTTTCAGAAATTTGCTTATTTTGTGGGATTTCTCATTTTTGGAAGTTTAGTTATTCGTCAAACTTCTCATCAATCTAAAATCACTCATATTTTCACTAAAGGTAAGGGAAGGTTCTCTACCTCAAAACTCAAGCCAAGGTGGCAAAAAATGGAAGGTTCCCTACCTCTCAACCCGAATCTAGGTGCAAAAAGAGAAAGTTCTCTACCTAGTAATCCGAATTCAATAAAGGATAAGATAGGAAAAGCAATTTGAGGCGGAAAAATGGAAGGTTCCCTACCTCAACACAAGCCGAGGCGGCAAAAAGGGGAAGGTTCCCTATCTCACAACTTGAGACTAGGTGGCAGAAAGGGAAGGTTCCCTACCTAGTAATCCGAATTCAGGACAAGATAAGATAGGAAAAGCAACATGAGGTGGCAAAAAGGGAAGGTTCCCTACCTCGTAACTCAAATATAGGTGGCTAAAAGAGAGAGTTCTCTACCTAGCAACATTTTTGTTAAAGTTTCTTAACCTCGAATAGTGGAAAAGTTTCCGCTATTCAACTCAATAGGAAGGTCCTTATTGAGAAGCAAAGAAGGTTCATTCGCTTCGTTTATCGTCTTTATTTGAGGAAACGAGAAGGTTCTCGACCTCGTATCTTGGGGTAAGCAACGTTCCTTAACATCGAATAGTGGAAGGTTTCCGCTATTCAACTCAATAGGAAGTTTCTTATTAAGAGAAGAAATGTAAGTTCATTCACTTCACGGATAATAAGAAGGTTCTTGTTATTTGCGGGACAAAATTTGGGTCAATTTACTTTGCATGCTTCATATCTCATAAATCATGCAAAGGGGGGCAGCTGTTGACACCCAATTTGTCCCGAACATTGCAAGCTTTGAGGCATTTCAGGGGCCTAAATTACTGATTATAAAGAAGTTGGTCATCAGGAGTGAAGTTGGAAAATTCTGGGTTTGATTGACAAATTTTATAAAGTTGTTGGGCAACTTTGTAATTTTTCCTTAACTTATTTTGATGCAGATAGTTGTGGAAGCTGGAGATGGTTGCAGACTGACGGTTCCCTCACCTCTCGCACGATCAAGGCAGTTATGGGTTGTGGAGCAGTTCTCAATTTGTTTTGCTACAAATAATCGACTTCAGATGGGAACAAAAAAAAAGAACGAAGAGAGCACCATCCATCCGAACAACAATCAACAAGAAAACGAACAAACAGAGAGCAATACACCAACAAAAATTCAACAAAGAAGGAAGCAATTTGGGTATATCTGCATATATATACCTAGTCGCCGGTGACGTTCTTGCACCACCTGTCCCCTCCGGCTCGTTCACTTCATCGGCAGTTGTCCCACCGTCAATTAGTGCTCCGGTGACGTTCCCAGAACGTCGTTATTCCGTCACCGCCGTTCACGTCTTTTTTTGGAGTCCCTTGGCAAGCCATCCTTTGTTCAATGTCTGAGGCCATATGCTCGCTAGTCACTGGTCGCGAGCCACCGTGTAGATCCCAGAAGTCCAGAATCGAGACCTGTAGCTTTTTGGAGAAGAAGCAAATTGTTTTGTTTGGTATAATTACCCCGGATCCCTGTTGGTTTTCTTTAAGTTTCTTTAAGTCACAAACATTATATATGTTTCAAATTTGGCACTCCTTGTGTTAAAAGTCTTTTGGTGCATATGCTAGATGTAAAACTTTTGTCTTTCTTGTTCAGATTTTCCACTAAGTGATCCAAGTCCATAATTTCATGTTTTGACTGCGTTGATGGATGTTTCGGATTATTTTTATTTTTATTTTTATTTTTATTTTTATTTTTATTTTTATTTTTATTTTTATTTTTATTTTTATTTTTATTTTTATTTTTATTTTTATTTTTATTTTTATTTTTATTTTTATTTTTATTTTTATTTTTATTTTTATTTTTATTTTTATTTTTATTCTTTCCTCCATTATTTTGCTTTATTATTTTCTTTAGTTTTCAACTACTGTTTCGTAGATATTTGTTTGGATGTGATGAATTTTGCAATCCTTAATTTGTTGTGTTTTAGTTTTTCTTTTTTTTTATTCACTTGTTAATGCATCTATTTTTCTTTGACTGATAATTCGTGTTCCTTTTTTCATTTAATCCACAATTTTGTGTCTTTTTCTAAATTAAATCAAGTGAAGAAAATAAAATCAAACCGTGATAACAATATCGAAATTATTATTTTTTGTACATAATTGACTAACGGACTTAGAGTTTCTCATAGACTAGTTCAGGTTCCCAATCGACCTGACACAAAAAGACTGGTGGCGACTCTGTCGAAAATCTCGTCGCTACAAGCTCAAACACTGTTCGGGACAAAAGGAGGATATCAAGTCCTCAAATTCCTAGACATTATCATTCGGGAAACAGTTCAAAAGCCTAAACGTTGATTTTTCTGGACAAATGGGGACAATAAGTTCTCATTCCCGAACATTATCATTCGGGAAACAGTTCAAAAGCTCGAACACTATTTTTCGGGAAAATAGTTCAAAAGTTCGAACCCGATGGTTTGAAACGCAAAAAGGAGGGCAAAATCTCAATCCCGAAACACTTGAACACTGTATGACCAAAAGCAATCAGGGAGAGTCAAAATCTACTTAGGGAAAAATTCGGACTCCTTACAGTCGGCCAAATTACTAAGGGGCACTACAAACAAAATGCCATTTAGTGGCATACATATTTAATGGCACATATTTTTGTGCCACTGTATACGTATTAGAGTGACTGATAGTAAGTGCCAGTAAACATTTTAAACTGTTAGTGGCACATTATGATCAAGTGCCACAAATTTATGTACCTCTAGTGGCAGAAAACAAACTTGTGCCATAACAAGTTAATTTTTCAAAAGCAAAATTTTATTATGTGCCACTATAGTGTAGACAAAAAAAAACGCCTCTGGAATTAAATTAAAACCTATTTCACTAGCTCACTCCCACAAACAACCCTAGCCCTCATCCTCTCAAATGCTCCGCCTCCATTGACATTCTCCGACCCGCTCTCCCTCCATCCGACACTTCGACCTGCTAATGGACCTTCTCAAATCACTCACTCTCTCGCTCTCACTAGTTTGCTCGTTGTTCTTCTTCTCTCGGCCTTGTGAGCCAAATTCCTACCCTCGCCAACTCGTCCTCTCCTTCTCCATCGATTCACTCAAGTTCAGTAGCTATTGATGATTTCGGCTTGGATTGTTCAAAAAGAAGGCCTCTGGTTCTCTATTGCTGGAAGAGGAGCCTGAAACATCAAGGAAAAACTCACCTAGAGTTTCGGCCAAGGTGGGAAAAAGGGGGATTCCTTGAGAAATCGAGCTTCTCTTCCTCTTTGGTAAGTGGTTTATGCTAATTGACGATATCGCATATTGAATTGGGATTGGATCGAGGCTGATTTTGATGATGACTGAAAGTGTAATTAACCTAGACACTGAGCATGGGTAAAATGAAGACACGACAGAGACACGGGGAATGGGAAGGGGAGGACACGATTTGGCTTGGAGGTTTTAGAGCGAGAGAGACTTCTCGAGTCTCAACTTCGATCGGGAGATGAGAGCAAGAGGGAGGCGAGACCTAGAGAGGATTCGGTGATGAAATCGAAAGCGAGGCAGGCGATGGACGGAGGAACTGGTTGTGAACTAGAAAGGTGGAGTTGAGGCGACAAGCTGAAGACGAGAGGAGAGGGTCCGGTGATGTTGGCGACGTCGGGGGTGAAGCTTGATGATTGTGAGATTGAACTAATAGCTCTATTACATGGCAGCAGAGGCGAGAACTATAACTGAATTAGCGGAAGGAGTTTCAATCAGAAGCGACATCGAATTTAAATCGTGAATTGATTCACCGGTTGGGCTCGATGTTTAAGGAGGAGTTGGGCTGTTGCGATGAAAGTTCCCATAACGGTAGTGATAGCAGCAACACTCCCGGGTTATTCTATCTATCATCGATTGATTACGGTTCAATTTTAAGGCTGTATGTTGATCTTAGGTCCGACTGATGTTTGAGCCTAGAGTTTAAATAATTAAAAGTAGTGGCTGGACTTGACCTTTCATGTTGTGTGTGGCTTGGTTGTTTCATAGAGGTTTATTGGTTTGAGGCATGCTAGTTACTTGTGATTTTGGAGAAATTGATAAACTCTTTTTGAAGAATATCACTTGTGCACCACGTTGGTTCCTTATTATTTTACCTTATGTGTTTGGTAAGTCTTTAAGCATGTTACTGCTTTGTTGTTTACATTTACTTGCTGCCACATGAATTTATTAACCGTGTGCTTAATGAATCTATTCCTTGTAAACTAATTCGTCAGTCACTTGCTGTTTTTCCTTCATGATTGGTGTTTTAAACATGTTGGATAAAAGAAACTTTGTTTCCTTGACTTGAATTAGTGAAATCTAGTCACTGCTCTGTTAGAGAGCTAGTGTATAATTAGTACCCACCTTTTCTTTCTGTCTTGAAGCACGTTCACTATGTTTTTGGTAATCTAAGTTGTTGCCTTGCCTTCTTTTCTTGCTATCAGTATGAATGAATTGGTTTAACATGATAACTTGCATCATTACTTGCTACTACTTGAATTACAGTTGAATCCAAAACTTTGGAGGAGGTTTGGATAAATTTCTTGAAACTTTTCCCTTGCTGACTTTGTTTCCATGTTCTGCCTTCTCTTGACTTCCTTCTTATTGAAATTACCTAAGTATTTAGGAATCTGATCTGCTCCTTAAAAGCACTAGGAACCGAGACTAGAAGCATGCTAAACTTAGGATCTTGCTGGCTTCACATGATTTGTTTGCTGATTTTGCTAAAGCATGTCAAATCCATAGTTTCCTAGCATGAATGGTATTGACATTGTTGCTCTAGAAGTTCTGCCCTACTACTTCCTTGAGGTCTAGCACTTGCTAATTAGTTACTTGCATAGAGAAATGGATTATGCATTATTTTTATTGAATCGTGATTCTTTCTTTTGCCTAATGATTTGATTATTTTGGTTGCTCTTTTAAAACATCAATGGCTTGCAAGTTAGATTTACTGCCACTTGGTAACCTGATTTCTTACTTCTGTGATCTTTACTTTTCGGTTTAACATGTTTGGTTACTTAGTACTTAAATGAGTGTCTTGGACCCGGTAAATTTCCAGATTTGATTTCATTCTATAAGGTAAGTGGAGTAAACTTGTACTGCTGCCTTTATCCTTGAATTATATTCTGACTTGTCGGGTATTAATTCATCTAGAAACCTATAGGAAGCTAGGATCAAACTTTTAATCCTCTGTTGGTAATTCAAATTACCACTGCTAGCATCAATGTTTGAATTATGCGGCACTTAATAAGCTATATCTCTTGTTTGGGAAGGTTATTGTTTGCTGAATATGCAGCTTGTGAATATGGAATTCTGATGGCACTTGAATATGAAATGGTTGAACATGAGTGTAGTGTTTAGTGTTTAATGTTTATACTTTATCCTCTTTTGCTTGTGAACATGCCCAGGTAAAGAATTTGTGTTGATCTGATTCAACAGAGATAGTTTATTGAACAGGTAAGAATAATTCGAGTCTCACGAGCTCGGTTCGAGCTTGATAATTTGCTCCGTCTTGTTCTAATTCTCCATGTTATATTGATTCAAATTTTCTCTTTTTTTGATAAAGATATCAGTTGTTCCAGGCTTCCAGCTGAAGTTGACAAACTCATTTGTGAGCATGGTTGGAAGCGAAATCAAGACAATTTGATATTTCTTTTAGGTTACGGCCTAGTAATTATTTAGTTAGGTACTTTTTTGTACTTCTTCATGGATAGATTTTGAATTATATTAAAGTCTTTTTTATTTATGTATTACAATTACACTTTAATTTCAAGTAATTCATTCATTACGATCTTTCGATGTAATTTCTTGATTAATTTTGATTTTATTTTCCATATTTTGTGAAATTAAATATGTGCATAAGCTATGAATTGGAGAAAAGAATGAATGATGAAACAGGTATATGAGTTGGAACAATTTTCATTAACACAATTGTATGTGCTAAAAAATCTACCAATAATTTAGTGGCACGTTTTATGTAAAAGGCCTAGCAAAACGCCAAGTCAGTAGCCCAAAATAAGGGCCTCATTAAAAACTTAAAGAACTTAAAAACCTGAACAAGTCAAGGACATTCCCAAACATAATAAGAACATAGCCGAACGTATTAAAGACATTCCCAGACCGTACATACCCGAACGTATTAAGAACACGTGTCCTCTGATATGTCGCCATTCTATATTGGGATATTACAATATTGCCACTCTATGACTATGGACTGTAAAAGCACTAATCATTCACACCTTTCAATGTAACTATTCACTCAATACTCTTTGTGATGTCATCTCACTTTTCCATTATCCACAAATACTGACTTGAACGTCGGAGTACTAGACAGAGGGCCCCCCTCTATTTCCCCTGCCTGGTTTCCGTCCCACAAAATCACATGCTACCTTTCTTGATTGGTCAACACTAAAAGTCCCTATTGTTGACCTTTTGACTTTTGACACATCTTAAACATTATGACCCTATTTGTATTATTAACTCCCTTTTATTTCCATAAACCACAAAATATCATTAATGTGATTTATGGAAGATAAATACATTTTCTCTTCCTTTAGCATTTAAGTCACCATAAATGCTAGGATTCTAGCTTTTTATGGCACCATAAATGCTAGAATTCTTGTCCCCTAGCTTAAACCCCTATATATACCAAATGTAACCCTTTGTAAAATTATAAAGAACTCATTTTGAAAGCAAAACACATTTTGGCCGAGTTTCTCCATCATTGTGAGACTTGGCTTTTGTGTTCTCCTTTCTTGAAATCCATGTCCCTTTGATCCATGAAAGTGGTTTCAAACTTCATTTCTAGTATTGCTTAATCTTGTAGTTAAGAGGTGCTAGAACCATTCTTCTTCCCTTGGCAATTCTTAAGTATTGTTCAACTTTGCAGTTGAAAGGTGCTTAAGGCTGAAAATTGTTCTTGAATCTTGTTCATTTTGTTGTTTATTTCCTTCAAGCTAGATCATTAAAAGTGGTTGTTCTAACATTCTTGTAAAGACCACATCAATTGCTATCAGAGCCAAATTACTTGATTGAAATTATCTTGTGTTTTCTTCAAGTGAACCATTTGATTTCTTTCAATACTTGAAGAAAACTTTGTTCTTGAAAGTATTGTTCTTAGCCGAAAATTAGGCCTATAAAGTCCCAAAGATTGTGTAAAGTTCTTATTGAAGTATTGTTGTTTTCGGTTCAAAAGAACAAGTATGAACAAGTCCACATGTTCTTGAAAGTTCAAGTGTGTTCATGAAATGAACAAGTTCACATGTTCTTCAAAGTTCAAATGTGTTCATAAGTGTTCTTGAAAGTTCACCACAAAACTCATGTGAATAGTATTTTTTATCCGAAAATTTATTGTTGAACTTACACAAAATTTGTTTATCTTGTAAAAAAGAGAAAGGAATGAACAAGTTCATATGTTCTTGAAAAATTCATGTGTTCATATATGTTCTTGAGAAGTTCATCACAAAAATCATATGAATAGTACTTTTGATTCAAAAAATTGTTGTTGAACTTATACAAAAGTTGTTCTTCTGTTCAAAAAGACTTTTCTAAATACCTACCTTACTTCTTCCAACCCCCATCTAACCTGGAAATCTCAAGAGCTAGTTTCAAGTAACTAGTCATTTTCTTGACTTCAAGAATTCGGGTTTACTAGTAAGTTGCTTGTTTCCACTTTTGTTTACATATTTGATTTTTAAGGTTGAAAAGTGGTATCAAGTGAGGAGGACTTGTAAAAGTCATTGAGTGCAAACACTTAGAGAGTGGTGAGGTTCTTTGTTGCTAACCAAATATCTTCACTTGCATTTTTTTGTTATAGATGGCATCTTCCGATTCTACTCCTCCACACCCATCTCAATTGGGTTTACATGATGCTATTGCTCAACTCATGAAAAAAATAGACAACATGGGTGAGCAACTAGCTTCCACAAATGCCAAAGTTTCAAAACTTGAAGTGGTACAAGGAAAGCAACCGGAGAGCTCACAAGTACAAGAGGAGGTCAATGCTTCTCGGGCTCAAGGGGGAGTCACCCAAACCACCTTGAACCCGCCATCAACACTTCATCATTCCACTCTACATAGTCGGCCCACTCACACTCCAAGAGTGAACCGAGTTATGGAGGACATTCCGGAGAGCAATGATGAAGAGTACTATGAAGAACCCCTTCAAAGAAGTGCAAGAAGAAGAGTCTACCAAGAAGGGGAGGATGAGCCATATGCCTCCCCACCACCAAGAAACCGAGTACCTAGAAGGAGAGCCCCACCACAAGAGCAACAAGCTTTGAGTAATGTGAAGCTTTAAGTGCCACCATTCTATGGCACTAGTGATCCGGAAGAATATTTATCGTGGGTGAAGAAAGCCGAGAGGGTGTTTGATTGTCTTGGTTACAATGATGGATTGAGATTGAGACTTGCGGTTATTGAGTTTTCGGGATATACTCTAACTTGGTGGGAGCAAGTTCATATGGAAAGAGTAAGAGGTCATATGCAACTGGTGGATTCATGGGCACAACTCAAGTTAATCATGCAAAACCATTTTGCCCCTCCCTATTATGATCGGGATTGTTGCCAAAGACTTCAATACCTAGTCCAAGGCAACAAATCCGTGGAAGACTACCAAAAGGAGCTTGAAAGTACCGTAATGAGAGCCAACATCTGAGAAGGGGAAGAAGCTAAAATGGCATGGTTCTTGTATGGTTTGAGGGCCGACATTTTTAGAACCGTGGAGTAGTGTGACTACCGCGGTTACCAAGACTTGGTACACAAGGTCATTAGAGTGAAGAAGAACTTGAAGAAGAACACTCCTTACCCCTCCGCCACTTCTCAAGCCCGAGGCCAATGATCCAAACCTTCCAACCAAGATAAACCCCCCGCCCAACCGAGCACTTCCAAGCAACCTTACCAAAAGAACCCTTCAACTCCATTTTCAACTCAACGGAGACACACTCCACCCTCCAAACCTTTCAACCCGCCACCACAAGCAAGAAACATTGAATGTTTCAAGTATGGAGGCAAAGGCCACTATGCCAGAGAGTGTCCCAACAAAAGGATTATTGTTATTCGGCCAAATGGGGACCTCTCTAGTGAAGATGAAGAAGAGGCTAACCTTGAGCCTCACTTTGAAGAATTGGCGGAGGAAGAAGGAGAAAAGCCTTTGGAAGGCATGATCTTGGATACAAAGAGTCTTGCAAAGGACACCAAGAGCGACCGGTAACAACCAACTGGAGAACTTGTTTCAATCTAGAGCATTGGTAAATGGGACTCTTTGTAGTCTCATAATCGATGGAAGAAGTTGTGTAAATGCGGCTAGTGAAGACATGGTAGTCTGTCACCCCACCGCCCCCGGAAGCTGGCGAAAGCGTCGTTGTTGCGGAAGCCGAAAGTATCGGTGGTGGGTGAATGCGGAGTTTCTCTTAAAAGGGTAATGGACCCGAAACCCGTCCCTTAAAACGTTTTCCTTCAAGTTTTAAGGTTATTACGTGTTTGCAGTTTTTAAGACGTCTTACTAGTCCTAAGCCTACACCTGAAACACATTAGTGGTTTTACAGAATATCGCACGCGCAGAAAGCAAAAAATAAGTAATACAAGCAGAAGAAGTTTCACCCTCTTCATAGGGTCGGAAACTCCCCACGAATAAATACAGACCAGAACATCAGAATGCTAAAATGTATCTAATTTGCATACTACGCCTACAGAGCCGAACCATAAATCAGATTATACCTCGCTAACTACTGCTGTTGTTGTTGCTAAACATAAACAGGAGAAATTAACGTCAGACTAAACACAGATCTAAACCAACAGATCACAGAAAGGATCCAATGAGAAATAACCCCCAAACTTAATCAGAAGTATACCTATCAGAATAGAATGTAGAACGATCACTGCGGGAGGTCTACTCCGCAGGTCGTTTGCCAGGATCCCCTGAAAATGTTTAATATGTGGGGGTGAGTTCTCGAAAGAACCCGTAAGGGGGCAGGTACGATAACGGGAAAACCTTTAAAAATGTTTTTCCTGCATAAAATGTTAGTATGCAATGAACTAGCAGATAACATAACCTTAAGTATAAACAGGAATGTGATATGCAAATGTCATGATGCTCAGAAGTCTCGTCGGACTGGTGGTACTTTCCCATACAAGTGGTCCCAGACCTTAGACAGCACCCTACGGTGGCTTGTTAAGCTCACACTGATTATCGGGATCAGAATGCATGGTACCAGCGAGGGGTGATCTACCCTTAACTGTCAGAATAGTTAGCAAAATAAAGCCGACTTAATCTGCCAGAATCAGAAACACAGAATAACTCTAGTTAATTAACTAAAGTTATTCTATGTTTCTGATTCTGGCAGATTAAATCTGCGTTTCTGAGATACTGCTCGTGTGCATCGGGGGCCACAGTAGATATCCGATTCTGTCAAGGTAAGGGGTTTAGCTTTCTTAATACACAATGTAGTTCAACTCATGTGTATTAGGTTAGTTAAGGGCTAGTAATCGGGTCGAGGGTGGGGCCCAGTGACTCCCGGGGCTAGTCACATGGTACAATAGCGGTTTGCAGGTTTTTAATATTATTCTGGACTTCATGATTATCAGGGGTCAATAATGGACCCACTCTCTGTTTTCGTTTCTGGACATATGTTATATCGGATATGCTTATCGGGGGTCAACGACGGACCCATTTTCTGTTCTGTGTCGGCTTTATGCCGCTAATTATTCTAACAATTAGGGGAAGATCACCTCTCGCTGGTACCATGCGTTCTGATCCTAATAATCAGCGTGAGCTTAACAAGCCGCCGTAGGGTGCTGTCTGTGGTCGGGGACCATTTGTATTTGAAAGTACCACCAGTCTGACAAGACTTCTGAGCATCATGACATTTGCATACCATATTCCTGTTTATACTCAGGGTTGTATTATCTGCTAGTTCATTGCATGCAAACCTTTTATGCAGGGGAAAAACATTTTTAAAAAGTTTTCCTGGTATCGTACCTGCCCCCTTACGGGTTCTTTCGAGAACTCACCCCCATATATTAAACATTTTCAGGGGATCGTGGCAAAGGACCTGTGGAGTTGACCTCCCGCAGTGATCGTTCTGCATTCTGTTCTGATAGGTATACTTCTGATTAAGTTTGGGGGTTATTTCTCGTTGGATCCTTTCTGTGATCTTTTGGTTTAGATCTGTGTTTAGTCTGACGTTAATTTCTCCTGTTTATGTTTAGCAGCAGCAACAACAGTAGTTAGCGAGGTATAATCCGCTTTATGCCTCGGCTCTGTAGGCGTAGCATGCATATTAGATACATTTTAGCATTCTGATGTTTTGGTCTGTATTTATTCATGGGGAGTTTCCGACCCTACGAAGAGGGCGGAACTCCTTCTGGTTGTATTACTTATTTTCTGCTTTCTACGCGCGTGATATTCTGTAAAACCCCTAACGTGTTTCGGGTGCAGGCTTAGGACTAGTAAGACGTTTTAAAAATAACCTTAAAACTTGAAGGAAAACGTTTTAAGGGATGGGTTTCGGGTCCACAACCCTTTTAAGAGAAACTCCGCATTCACCCACTGTCGATACTTTCGGCTTCCCCAACAACGACGCTTCCGCCAGCTTCTGAGGGCGGTGGGGTGACATAGTCGACTTGGGACTTCCTACTCTAGCCCATCCCAAGCCTTATCAACTTCAATGGGTTGATGATAGGTCCTTCGTGAAAGTTGTCAAGCAAGTGCTGGTGCCAATCAAGATTGGCAAATATGAAGATTCAGTCACTTGTGATGTGGTTCGATTGCAAGCCACCCATATCCTTTTGGGAGGACCTGGGCAATTTGACAAGGATTCCATACACTATGGCAAGGTCAATAAATACACCCGTACTCAAATTGGCCAACCCCTCACCTTGCTACCCCTTACCCCGGCCCAAGCACTACAAGATCAGACGCACTTGCCAAGTAAGGTCGACGAAAAAAGGAAACAATCGGGAAACGAAAAGAGAGAAAAAAGTGAGAAGGTTCAATTGAACCTTGAGCGAAAAGAATGGGGGTGCATTTTTGGGAAACACCATAAGTGACAAAGAAAGGAAGCAAGAGTGCATCCTTTCCATGGCCAAAGAGAATGATTTGAAAAGAGCATTTTTTGGAAACAAAACTTGTTTTCTCATGATTCCAACTCATTGCATGTTAACTCTTGAAAATATATCTTCTCTCCCTTTTTATGTGCAGAAAGTGTTGAAAGAATTTGATGAGCCTCGAAGCCTCCCACCATACCGGGTGTGCCTTTACCCAACAAGGCCGCATACCGAACCAACCTCCAAGAGTCCAAAGAAATCCAAACCCAAGTGCAAGAGTTGCTTGACAAAGGATTCATCAAGGAGAGCCTCTCTCCATGTGCGGTTCCGGTCATCCTTGTGCCAAAAAGCGATGGCACATGGCGGATGTGCATGGATTTCTGCCCCGTCAACTCCATCACTGTAAAGTATCGCCACCCTATATCTAGACTTGATGATATGCTTGATGAATTGAGTGGTGCTTGTGTGTTTTCGAAAATTGACCTTAGAAGTGGCTATCACCAAATTAGAATGAAAGAAGGTGATGAATGAAAAACGGCATTCAAAACTAAAACTGGTTTGTATGAATGGAATGTCATGCCTTTCGGATTGTCTAATGCACCTAGCACTTTCATGCGTTTAATGAATCATGTCGGAAGGAAATTAATTGGAAAATTTGTGGTAGTATACTTTGATGATATTCTTGTGTTACACCCACCCCCGACATTCTGTAATCTTTTTCTGTAAATTTCAGCCGTAAGCTTAAATTCTGTAATTATCGGATCACAAACGGTTTGTGATTAATTAATAAAATTTAGTGTTTGGGAGTTAATTATAAGTGTTTTATATTATGGATAACATTTACGGAGTTCCGGGACGTTTTGCCAAAATTCGGTTCCGGAGGGCAAAATGTTCACCGAGAAAGGAAAAAATTGGAAAACCATATGTTGTTCTAAGCCCGTTTGGCTGGCCCATTTTCTTGAAGTGGAGGAAGATATTTATTTTTGGAAAATCTTATATACCTATTTCTAGTTTTAAAAAAATGAGATAAGTTTCTTTTAAAGCCCATCCCTCTTACACACTCTTTTAAACTCATGCCTCTCTTTTCTACCCATTCCCTTCCATTATTAGGGGGTTTCAAATCTTGTGTTGTGGAGGTGAATTTTTTGGAATTCACCTCCACAAATTCGGTGACTCACTATACAAAATAGGACCTCACTAAATCACCCAACATGTGAATATCTGATTGGAGAAGTGAATCACCTTGATTGCTCGGTGGGCCCCACCTCTGTCCACCCCCTGCCCGCCTTTTTCTACTGATTACTCCACTCATCTGCCTTTTTGGAGGTGGGTCCCTCTGCCCTTGGAGGTGATTTTCAGAATTAATGGTTCAAGAAGGTGTGAGGTTCCAAAAAATGGGGATGAAATTTTGGTGGGTAGATCATATCAAATTTGGTGAAAATTTTTTCTCTCCCTCCCAAAGTTTGAAACCCCCTATTTCAGACTTCATCTCTTATTCCTGACCATTCACTCTCTTTTATCTCTCTCATTTCATCTCTCATCTCCATTATTGAGCAAGAGATAGAAAAACCTCTCTCCCTTTGCTACCAGAAATTTTCGTCTCTCTTCCACAGCCTTTCTGCCCTAATATACATCCGAATCTACTCTTGGGGTCTTCAGATAAAATCTACATCAAGGTCTTGGCTACAACGTTTCTAAAGGAAGAAAGATCCAAAAGTGAAGGGAAGGTCTCCAAAACCTTGGTGCAATCAGACGGGCCCAGCAGTACTTTTGGTTCCAGCAACCATTTCTTGAAGTTTTGAGCTTGGATCTTCAACAAAGCTTAGTCCTACAACTTCCTAGGCTTCCTAAATCAGTTGTATTCAAGGTATGGTTGAGTTATTTTGGTTAAATCTTCATGTTCTTGGAATTAAAACATGGAGAAAACTCATCCATTTCCTTTGTTCTTCTTTGGCCAAAATTTTCAAGGATTTTTGGTGGTGGATTTGTCTCAACAACAGCTCATCCTAAGCTAAGCTACAAGTATTATCAAGGTGAGGATCCTCCTTGGTAATTTTTTATGGATTTTGGTTCATGGATGTGTTTGATTTTCAAGTATGTTGTTGGTGAAGCATGTAGAGCATATGCTGTTCTTGGAAGTATGTGAAAAAGCATGTTGGTTGAAATTTATGGTGGAGGCCGAAACTTTGATGAAATTTTTAGGTGGCTTTTTGTTGAAGAAAGTTGTTGGAAAACATGTTATAAGTAGGTTTAACATGTTTTTAAGTTGTTGGAAAAGTTGGAAATTATTTGGTGAAATTCTTGTTGGAAACCGAATTGTTAATGACTTTGTGTTGATGATTTTGTGAAGTTACAGTGTTGGAGAAAAAGGATTAAATGATATTTTGGTGGAAAAAGTATGGTTTAAGTGGCTGAAGTGTAGTTTAGAAAGTTTAGGGTCAAAATGGAAGTTTGGCCAAACTTAAGGACTTGGCTTAAAGTTTGGATGGAAAAGATACTTGTGTGGAAAAGTTGACAAAGTTGAGCATTTTGTAACTTTCCAAAACTTAAGGGCTAATCTGAAAGTTCTTAAAACGTTTAAGGACTAAAGGTGTAATTATGGAGAAGTTAAAGGAAAGATAGCCACTTTAAGTTATGGATTTAATTTTGGAAACTTTAAGTATAAAGTTGTCACTTTTTGAAACTTTGTGAAGTTTTGGGCAAGATTGCAAATTTCTGAAAAGTTGGAGGAATTAAGTGGTAATTTTGGATAAATTCCCAAAGTAAGAAACTTTATTTAATTAACTAGAGTTATTCTGTGTTTCTGATTCTGGCAGATTAAATCTGCGTTTCTGGGATACTGCTCGTGTGCACCGGGGGGCCACAGTAGATATCCGTTTCTGTCAGGTAAGGGGTTTAGCTTTCTTAATACACAATGTAGTTCAACTCATGTTTATTAGGTTAGTTAAGGGCTAGTACTCGGGTCGAGGGTGGGGCCCAGTGACTCTCGAGGCTAGTCACATGGTACAATAGCGGTTTGCAGGTTTTTAATATTATTCTGGACTTCATGATTATCGGGGGTCGATGACGGGCCCGCTCTCTGTTTTCGTTTATGGACTTATGCTATATCGGATATGCTTATCGGGGGTCGACGAAGGACCCATTTTCTGTTCTGTGGCGGCTTTATACCGCTAATTATTCTGACAGTTAGGGGCAGATCACCCCTCGCTGGTACCATGCGTTCTGATCTCGATAATCGGTGTGAGCTTAACAAGCCGCCGTAGGGTGCTATCTGAGGTCTAGGACCACTTGTATTGGAAAGTACCACCAGTTCGACGGGACTTCTGAGCACCATGACATTTGCATATCATATTCCTGTTTATACCTAGGGTTGTATTATCTACTAGTTCATTGCATGCTAACCTTTTATGCAGGGAAAAACGTTTTAAAAAGTTTTATCGGTATTGTACCTACCACCTTACAGGGTTCTTTTGAGAACTCACCCCACATATTAATCATTTTCAGGGGATCGTGGCAAACGACCTGCGGAGTAGACCTCCCGCAGTGATCGTCCTGCATTCTGTGTTCTGATAGGTATATTTCTTGTTAGATCCCTTCTGTAATCTTTTGGTTTAAATTATCCGTTTAGTCTGACGTTAATTTCTCCTGTTTATGTTCAGCAGTAGCAGTAGTAGTTAGCGAGGTATAATCTGCTTTATGGCACGGCTCTGTAAGCGTAGTATGCATATTAGTTACATTTAGCATTCTGATGTTCTGGACTGTATTAGTTATTTGCGGGGAGTTTCAGGCCCTACGAAGAGGGCGGAACTCCTTCTGCATGTATTACTTATTTTCTGTTTTCCGCGCACGATATTCTGTAAAACTACTAACGTGTTTCGGGTGCAGGTTTAGGACTAGTAAGATGTCTTGAAAACTGCAAACACGAGTAAACCTTAAAACCTGAAGGAAAACGTTTTAAGGGATGGGTTTCGGGTCCACAACCCTTTTTAAGAGAAAATCCGTATTCACCCGCCGCCGATACTTTCGGCTTTCGCATCAACGACACTTCCGGCAGCTTCCGGGGGCGGTGGGTTGACATCTCGTATATTCCAAGAATCATGATGAGCATGTTAATCACTTGAGGCAAGTCCTTGACACACTGACAGTGACCCACCGCAAGTGTACGGTGGTCGCAAGTAATAAAACTGGAGTACCGGGTCGAACCACAAGGACTTGGATTTTTGTGTGTTTTGTGTGTGAATTACAACTAAACTACACTAAGGAATGGATTGTTTGGTGAGTGTGAAGCTAATCATGCAAGAGCAAGATTTGAAGTAACCAAACAACTAATCAAGGATTACAATAATTAAATTGTGCCATTGAACTAAATTATCTCATAGGAATTTGCGCTCCACTTGGACCATGGGTACATGGATTATAATTTGGCTCATAAACATTCATGGATATTGTTCGGATTTATGTTGGAAAATATATTGGGTCTAAACCTCTCTCTCAAGAGTATTTAGAGATAAGTTGGCCACAATGTCTTGTATCCTAACTTATTGTGAGTTAATCAATTTTCCTCCTAGGTTAATCATGAACTCTCGTCCTATAATTAACATAACATGCATTTCTCTACAATCTAACATAATTAGCTTATGTCTAAGTCTAATCATGCCAAGATTAATCCTCTATCAAGGTATTTGATCAATAAATTCAGAGAAACACAAACATAAATTATCAAACAATATTCATTCATCAAAAATATCAAATACCCATAATCCAAGTTTCACTAATTCCTAAGATATAATAGGAAATTAGCTACCCATGATAATAAAAACCATAAATGAAGAGAAATATGAGTGACCCACATCCATGGTGGGATTTAAGATTAACTTGACCAAATACTTAAAAGATGGAGAAAATGAGAAAACTAACAAATTCTAGGTTTAGAAATGGATTCTACTGAGAAAATGGAAGAAAACCCTAGACTTAATCACAAAATGATGGAGAAATCAAGCCTAGAATGGTGCTCTCCCTCCAACTTTTCTTCTTGTGCGTGTTGTGCTCTTGAGAAACCTTGGTTGCTCCCAAAATGTCTGCCTCAAACTTCTGAAATGAAGCTCTCCTTTTATGTAGAGCTTCTTTTCAACCAATGGCCAAGATTGATTCATTAAAAGATCAATGGTCTGGATTAATTCTCGACACCTGGCACGACCACCCCGCCCGGTTACGGAGGCAGGGCCGGCCGCGGCATTCGGAAGCGGAAGCTACGGCGGAAAGCGCGGTAACGGTACTACCGAAACTCGCTACGTGTAGTGGTCCCATGACCCGGCCCGCAATAACAGAATGGTCGTACCACGACCCGCACCCTACAGAACACATACATGGCAAGTATGCAAAGCGACTTAACAATCAAACACGCAGTTCATGGAGTAGCGTACACCAAACATAGCAACAGAACTCAGAAACACCGAATCCATTTAAAACATATCCAGTATAGGCAAGTCGGGGCTCCGCCCTCGACTCAGAAGACAAACAAAGGCAGAATATATCCCAGAAGTTACACCGAGTACAAACTCATGATCTGATATACATGCATGCAACAACAGCTACAAAGCCATCAAAACAAAATCCTAGATATACCTAAGTGCGGAATCAGAAGCCTCTCGCTCAAAGGATTCCCGCACGTGGTACTGCTGCTGCTACCGAAACCCGAAATGACAGAAAGCACCGCGGATCCCTACTCCGCCGGTTGCTTGTTAGGACGGCCTGAAAGGTGGTAAACATATAAAGGGTGAGTCCTCGGGAGGACCCAGTAAGGGCTGAGGTAAGATACAATTTGTATAAGTGCTGCCGAGCCGAACCTGCAAAACAGAACAAACACAAACAATACATATACATATGCATGTATGCAAAGTCAGAGGTGAGCCGGAACCCATCACATGCGGTCCAACCGCTGACCCTTAGAACGACAGCCCTCTCCAAGAGGTCAGAATATACATAACAGAAGCACGGTACGGGGTGGGGTCGCGATCCCCAAACTGTCGTGGGATCACAGAAGTATATCGGCACCCCCAGTGCGGATATACACGAATGCTCGGCACCTCCAAAGGCGGACACGAATGTAACGCCGGCCTCTCAAAGGCGGACACAGCCAAACCGAACCAAACCAAGGAACACCCGTGGTCTCTAACACCATCCCGGGTCTCGCCACGTAATGTAACCATATAATAATGCATATGCAAAATGTAATGAATATAAACAAGTATATACCAAAAGTATACACAGAATATCGGCACCTAGCGCGGATATACATAGCAGGACATAAACCCGTGGCCTCCAAGACCATCCGGGCCTTGAAACATAACAAATATGTATCTTACCATATGACGGGTCTCGGGATCACCGAACCACCGCCCTCACCCGGAATCTGCCTCAACTAAACCCGATATACATGCAAATACTCCCAGAATGCATAACGAGAGAAGTTGAACCCTTACCTCAGAAAAGCTGCCCCGCAGCACAAATCCCGGGAAATCCCGGCTCCCGGCCCGAAAAGTAAAACTTGACTTTTATGGTCCCAAACCACTCCACCAATGCTGAAACAAGCTAAACAACCACAAACCAATCAGAATTCACCAAAATAGACCCCTAGAACCGAACCCGCACATTCCCGCACTTTCCCGCAAAAATCCACAGAAAGCTCGGTTTCACGAACCGAGCTAGAACATTGTTATTCATACACCCACAAACATATTCCAACCTTTAAATAACACTTTCCAGACACTTTACCCGTAATCCCACATAAAGGTAACTTTTGCACCCAACACCCGAAAACGACGTTTCAAACACCATTACGCACCTAATTCCATCCCCGATACCAAATCACTATCCAATTCACCCAAAACACAACACCAACATAGATAAAGTTTCATTCCAAGTTTCGGCCCTTTGTCAACTTTTCACCACACTTCCAAATCAACTCATTCAAGGTTCCAATCACACACTTTAACCACCAATTACACATCTTAAGCAAGATTACAAACCAATTACACCTTAAACACCAAAAATCAAACTTAAACCCTAGCTTGAAATTTTGTCAATTTGGGGCTTTTCTACTCAACATATTTTCCATCAAATTGAACCCATAGAAAGCCTTAGAATCATGCTAGGAACCATATATCCAAAGCATGATTTAAGAACACAACAAATGACCAACTTTAGAAAACAACCTCAATTTCGCCAAAGAGGGGTTTCTTCCCTAGCATGCTTCCCATCAAATTGAATCCATAGAAAGTCTTAGAATCATGCAAGGAACAACATATCCAAAGCATGATTCAAGAACACAACTCTACATAATTTTCGAAAATTACCCATTAATTTCGGCATTTTAGGTTTCTTCCTTCCATGGAGTTTTTCCAAAGTTTAAACCATGATTCTTACTCCTCTCCAACCCAAGAAGAACATACTAAAAGATGGGAGGAAGAAGATCATCCAAACACATAGCAAGGAACAAACCCTAGTATGAAACTTCCTCTCTTTTCCTACCAAAACCAAGCTTTCCACTTGCAAATCCATGGAGAAGAGGAACTTACCAATTGTTGGAGTCCAAATCGTTGTTGATTTCAGCCAAGAGATGAAGAACACCAAGCTTGAAGGAGAGAAGAATGGCGGATGGAGCTAGGGAAGAAGAAGAAGAAATGAAGAAAATTACAATTTCCTTCCTTATATATTTTCATCCATTTCCTTTCTTTTTCCATCTTTTACCACAATTTGACAAGTGTCCCTTATCACTTCCTAGCACCTTAGTCACCCTTGTGACTCACCCCTTAGCCAAAATCTGAAATTTGGCTAAGTGTTGGGCGCCATTCCCGCACCAACGCCAACCGCGCAATTCCCGACGTGCGCGCGTGTTAACCCAAATCCAAATCCCACCATGCCAAAATTCCACAAATATCACCATAAAATCCGTCTTAAAATATAACATACTTAACACCCAAGCCGTCGCAAAATTTCCATCCTGAGCCCCGGGATTCCAGTCCCGAGCCCCGGGAGTCGCCCGGGACCGAACGTCCCGACCCAAAATAAATACTCTGTAAAAAGATCCGGGACGTTCCCATGATTCCAAATATGCAAACGGTTTCCCATTCCGAGGTCCCGAGAGCGCTACCGAACCCGCTGTACGTCCCGAAACAAGTCTTGGCCCCGGAAAAATATTTTTGGCGAAAATGTCCGGAGGACCCACACGACCTCAAAACACAAAGGATTCCCAAAAATAACACTCAGATAAGTCCCGGGAGCCGTCTGACCGCCCAAAACCGTGACCCGCAAGCCAAAACCGGAGCCCCGAGTCACCCGGGTCACAACCCGCTCGGGGTGACCGTAACAACACCAGTTGATCACCGGGTGATCACCTGGTGTGGTGACCACCAGGTGATCAACAACTCCAGAATCCCGAAACTCCACAATCCCTGGATTCTAGATGACCATCAGGCGATCGACTCGCTTCAGCAACCACCAGACTTGTTGATCACCAGGCGATCGACTGATTCCACTGCTACAAGACTTGTTGATCGCCGGGCGATCGACTGATTCAGCTCCAAGATTGCTTGAGATCCATGGATTCTAGTCGATCAACAGGCGATCAACTCACTTCAACTTGATGATCACCAGGCGATCGACTGAGTCACCTTGAACTCCCTGTATTCCAGATGAGCACCCAGTGATCATCTGAATAAGAAATTTGTCCTTTTTGATCCTCTAACATCTCATTTTGATACATTATGCCCCGAAATGACCTGAATTGCCAAAATGTCTTAATTTTGTGAATAAAACCATTCATTCTTCAATCAAACCAATTAAATATTTTCACTCTATTTCAAGTGTAAAATGCCCTCATCACACACTTAGATTAGAAAAGTTATATGCTAAATTTGAAAAGTGTGTCTTTGCATCAATTGAAGTTAATTTTCTTGGATATGAGGTTGGAAAAGAAGGCATCAAATTGGATGAAAGTAAGGTGAGTGCCATCCGAGATTGGCCTACACCTAAGTCCTTGACCGAGGTAAGGTCCTTTCTTGGACTTGCTAGCTTTTATCGAAGATTTGTTAGGGATTTCTCTACAATTGCCACCCCTTTGCATGAATTGGCTAAAAAGAATGTTACATTTGTTTGGGGTAAATCACAAGAGGAATCATTTAATGAATTAAAATGTCGATTGACAAGTGCACTCTTGCTTACATTGCCAAACTTTGACAAAGTTTTTGAAGTAGAGTGTGATGCAAGTGGGATCGGCATTGGTGTCGTCTTGCACCAAGAGGGCCAACCCATTGCGTTCTTTAGTGAGAAACTCGGTGGTACCACATTGAACTACTCTACATATGACAAGGAGCTTTATGCCTTTGTGAGATCATTAAATGTGTGGTCACACTATTTATTGCCTAGAGAATTTGTGATACATATGGATCACTTGTCTTTGAAGTATCTTCAAGGACAAGGCAACTTAAGCAAAAGGCATATTAGGTGGGTAGAGTTCATTGAGTCTTTCTCCTACGTAATAAAATACAAAAAGGGCAAGGAAAATGTAGTTGTCGATGCACTTTCTAGAAAATATGCTTTACTCATGACACTTGATACAAAAATTGTTGGATTTGAGTGTTTAAAAAGCATGTATGAGCATGATGTTGACTTTGGTGATATTTTTGCTACTTGTGCTAAAGAAGGCCGAAATGGCTACTATGTGTTTGATGGCTTTTTGTTTAAGTAAAAAAGGTTATGCATTCCAATGAGATCAATGAGAGAATTCATCATCAAAGAGGCACATGGTGGCGGCCTCATGGGACATTTTGGTGTCCAAAAGACACTTGAGGCCGTAAAAGACAACTTCTTTTGACCGGGCATGAAGAAGGATGTCACCAAGATTTGTGCAATATGTGTGACATGTCACCAAGCCAAATCCACTCTCCAACCGAAAGGGAAGTACACTCCTCTCCTTACTCCTTCGCTTCCTTGGGTTGACATAAGCATTGATTTCATAAGTGGTTTGCCTAGGACATCTAGAGGTCATGATGCTATATTTGTTGTAGTAAATAGATTTTCAATGATGGCCAATTTCATTCCATGTCATAAAACTAATGATGCATCAAATGTGGCCGAATTGTTCTTTAAAGACATTGTGAAATACCATGGCTTGCCTAGGTCTATTGTAAGTGATAGGGATTTGATGTGATCATAGGATCCATAAGCAACAACAAAGTATCAAAGTTCGAACAGGAGGTTGAATGAAGCTCGGAGCACCCTTGGACAAAGAAAAGAGCATTGATATATTTTGAAGGCGAGGCCTCCAGCGTGAAGGTGAAGCCCTCAGGCGAAGCCGCCCCTACGAAGCCTCAAGGCGAGGCCTCCATGTGAAGCCTCCAGGCGAAGGCAAGGCCCCCATGCGAAGCCTCCAGGCGAAGGCGACGCCCTCAGGGGAAGCCGCCCTTGCGAAGCCTCCATGCGAGGCCCCCATGCGAAGCCTCTAGGCGAAGGCGAAGCCCCTAGGTGAAGGTGCCCATGCGAAGCTTCCAGGCGAAGGCAAAGCCTCCCCTGCGAAGCCTCCCGGCGAGGCCCACCACCTCTGTTCCAGGTAGACGGCCGAGCACCATTAGCACGCGAAGGCTCTTATCCTTTCCCTAAAGGAACCTCTGTTGTATTTTTTAGGAGAGAACATATGTAAAATACGTTTTACGCTTGAGAGGTATTTCCTCAAGCCGCTTGAGAGGTTTCATTCCTCAAGCTTTGTTCTCACAACTTGCTACCTTCGCCATTCACCTTGGTGTTTATCATCGAGTTGAATATCTAGTATTGCTTTGTCTTTGAATATTGAGGTGCTAGATCTTCCATCTTCCCCAAGCATATCTCAAATATTGCTCAACCTCATACTTCCCTATTTCAGGCCGAATTTATCCTTCCCTGTTTGTGCGACTCCTTCGAGCTAGATCCGGCGGATCCGTGATCAACCATGATCACATCAAGTGATAACAGAGTGATCTGGTGATCATATCAATTGGTATCAGAGCAATCTGGTGATCACATCAATTGGCATCAGAGCGATCTGGTGATCGTATCAGGATTCAAGGTTCTTAAGTCACTTTTGGAGGACCCTTTGGTCTCGGTTGGGCACGAGCTTGATGTATTCTACATCAAGTCATCCTCAAACCGTGCATATCATTCATCTACATCTCATAGTCCATTTGAGGTTGTATATGGTTTCAATCATTTGGCTCCTTTGGACTTGATTGCATTGAAGCATGATGAACAATTAGATGTAGATGGTAAAAAGAAAGCCCAACACATGAAAGACTTGCATGCTAAGGTTCACAAGGAACTTGAGAAAATTAATGAATCTTATGCAAAAAAGCTCAATAAGGGTTGAAAATTTAGAACCCTTGAAGAAGGAGATTGGGCATGGTTGCACTTAAGAAAGGAAAGGTTTCCCCAAGCTAGAAAGAGTAAGTTATCACCTAGAGGGGATGGACCTTTTTGGATCACAATGAAAATAAATGATAACGCATATGTGTTTGACTTACCATGTGATGAATCTTATAATGTGCATGCAACATTTAATGTTTGTGATTTGCTTCCTTACGAAGGTGAATTAGAGTAAGTTATCCGAGGTCGGATTCTTCTCAAGAAGGAGGGAATGATGTGGACATCCCTCATGATCACCCCAAGCCACCAAGAGAGGCACCAAGTCCTTTCCAAGGATGCAAGAGGATCTCCAAGCATTCATGTGAATTATGGCACAGGGAGAAGAGCGGGATCAAGGGCAAGACCGAGCCAACCAACTCCTCAACATGGGCATTCACATAGAGGAGAGTCATCTTCCAAGCTTGGAAGCCCTTAGTTACACTCCACTTGAGGCCGAGATGAGTCCCACGCGCCTTACGCGCCATCCCGAGACACCGGACATCGGAGCGCCCGACCTTGCATCTTCCGCAATGTTTCCAAGCCTCCAAGACATACAAAGCTAATCCCCCTCGCCAAAACGGATGGAACACAAGTCCCACAAAATCACATGCTACCTTGCTTGATTGGTCAACACCAAAAGTCCCTATTGTTGACCTTTTGACTTTTGACACATCTTAAACATTAAACATTATGACCCTATTTGTATTATTAACTCTCTTTTATTTTTCATAAATCACAAAATATCATTTTTGTGATTTATGGAAGATAAATACATTATCTCTTCCTTTAGCATTTAAGTCACCGTAAATGCTAGGATTCTAGCATTTATGGCACCGTAAATGCTAGGATTCTTGTCCCCTAGCTTAAACCCCTATATATACCCCATGTAACCTTTTGTAAAATTATAAAGAACTCATTTTGAAAGCAAAACACATTTTGGCCGAATTTCTCCATCATTGTGAGACTTGACTTTTGTGTTCTCCTTTCTTGAAATCCATGTCCCTTTGATCCATGAAAGTGGTTTCAAACTTCATTTCTAGCATTGCTTAATCTTGTAGTTAAGAGGTGCTAGAACCATTCTTCTTCCCTTGGCAATTCTTAAGTATTGTTCAATTTTGTAGTTGAAAGGTGCTTAAGGCTGAAAATTGTTCTTGAATCTTGTTCATGTTGTTGTTCATTTCCTTCAAGCTAGATCATTAAAAGTGGTTGTTCTTACATTCTTATAAAGATCACATCAAAGCGTCCAAAGAACGCCGAACACGCTTATGACAAAGACAGATGACAGCGGCGGCCGCCAACATAGATCGCCACCGTGATATGCTATTTTCACTTTATCATGATGAAAATTCGTTTGGATTTGTTTTGGGAAATTATGATGTGTCTTCCTACCTTACTGATGCACACTGGACTCATTATGATGTACCCCGTTATCATAATGATGTTACCAAGAACTGCATAAAAATCGTGATGTTTCACTTTTTTTGATAAAAATAGTGATGTTCCACTTGTTAGTCAAGACAAGCAAAATGACTCAGGATACACCAAAATGATAAGCAACTAAGCACACAACATGACAACAATGATTGTGTAGTGTTGTACATGGAATTAATTGACCACGTGGAATGCTTGATGCGAGAGGACAAAAATGAAATTTCTTTGAAATGAACACGTGGAAAAAAATATTTTTGTAGTGAGAACATTATTCAATCAAATTATTTTATTTTGAAATAACTTATGAAATGGATTTTAGATTTTAAAAAATGGATTAGTAGCTATTGGCGTTGTGCATTATTTTTCTGCAGTTCTGTGTTACATCAAAATTGTATTGACACGCATAATAAGTAATTCTGTTGTCATCATATAGTTTTGTGGGCACATCATTATGTTTTCCGAGTGCATCATTATGTTCTCAAGGCACATCATTCTCTATTTTATTTTTTATATTTTTATCATCACTTAATATCTATAAAGCATGCATCATTATGCTTGTAAAGCGCACCAATATGTGCTATATGCACATCATTTTGTTTTTTTGTTTGTATTTTGTCTGAGCATTATGTTGCAAAGAGTGTGCTCTTGAGAGTTTATTAGTTGTTAGCGCATCATTATTGAATTACAACACATCATGTGGAAGTCGTCGTACGTCATCGTCAAATTTGAGCGCATCATCTTGCAAAGAGTGTGCTCTTTAGGGTTAGTAGTTGTTAACGCATCATTAGTGAGTGGGGGTGCATCATATTGATGTCGTTGTACACCATTCTCAAAATTGAGCGCATTATCTTGCAGGGGTTATTAAATGTTAGCGCATCATTACTGAATCACAGCGCATCATTTGGAAGACGTTGAACATTATATTCAAGTCTGGGTGCATCATGTTGCAGGGTATTACCATCATTCTATAAGTTTGTGTTATCGCATCATTACTTAGCTGGAGCGCATAATATTGAAGTCAATGTAATCATAATTGGCTTGAATAGCTTTGATTATTAATTTTCTTCAATTCTCTGTTAAATCATTTTCGTATTGACGCGCATCATAATATGTTGAGAGTGCATCGTTAAGATATCCAAGCGCAACAAAATTGGTTGAATAGCTTTGAGCATTATTTTCAACAGTTCTATGTTACATCATTTTTGTATTGTGACGCATCATAATGTGTCGTGAGTGTATCATTAAGGTATACGGGTGCATCATAATTGGCTTGAATAGCTTTAAGCATTTCATTTTTCTTCAGTTCTCTGTTACATCAATTTTGGGTAGGTGTGCATCATAATTTATTGCATCATTAAGTTATTCAAGCGCGTCATAATTACTCGTGAAGATAATGTGTCAGGACCGGAACTTCCATCACCGGAAGAAGGGGCAAGAAGGGGATCGCCAATTTTTTGACAATTTGGAAGCCGACACGATGAAGGAAGAGGGATCAATGCAATTTTATACGATATCTGGCTTACTCCAGCATCGGATTTATCTTATTCGAGAGCCAAGTTACAAACGATTTCGACAAGGTACTTGACGTCTCCGACGATGAATCTGAAGCAATGAAGACACTTGAGCTGCTGCAACTGAGACTTAGAAAGAGATGAGAGATAATGTCAGTTGGTGCCGGCTTCAGAGTTTTCGCGGACATCTTCCACATTTCATAGAATCGGGCACGTGAGTCTCTTCCTCCTTCCTTTCCCATATATCTCTTAAAGTGTGCCTGACACACTAGAACTCTCGATGCCACCCCTTACGACTCGTAGGACAGTTCCAAATGAAACTATATCTCAATGAGGGAGGGCCCCTGGCGCTGAATTAATAGAAGCAGCTCCTCGGGCTAACGTTAACTTTGTAATACAGTAAAACAATCCGAGATGTTCCCAAAATTCCAAATATGGAAACGGTTTCCCATTCCGACGTCCCGGGAGCGCTACCGAGCCCGCTGTACGTCCCGAGACAAGTCCTGGCCCCGGAAAAATATTTTCGGCGAAAATGTCCGGAGGATCCACACGACCTCAAAACCCGAAGGATTCCAAAAAATAACACTCAGATAAGTCCCGGGAGCCGTCTGACCGCCCAAAACCATGACCCGCAAGCCAAAACCGGAGCCCCGAGTCACCCGGGTCACAACCCTCTCGGGGTGACCGTAACATTTTCCCGCCCTAAGAACTCTTGGTCCTCCAAGAGTAACCTGAATCAAACGGGTGTCGCTACCAACCAGAATACATATATTCTCTTACTAAGCATAATCAAACCACCGTTACTGGTGCGGCGGGAGTGGTAGTTTAGACTACCATCCAGAGCCTCTCAGCGGCGTCCCACCCTCCGGGTGCATCTTGTTGCACCCCGAGTCAGTTGCCGGTATTTCTACCTGACAACCCCAGACAGTATCAAATTTATACTTAACAACTTTCAATTACCAACATAAAAGCATTATACACTGCAAACATTCTGGAAAGTAAAGCTGAGTTACACGCTATCCTGCCATCCCGTTACAAAATCTTACAGAAACCGATA
Source organism: Stellera chamaejasme (assembly GCA_024586325.1). NCBI lineage: Eukaryota > Viridiplantae > Streptophyta > Magnoliopsida > Malvales > Thymelaeaceae > Stellera > Stellera chamaejasme. The sequence goes on from CM044983.1 coordinate 36,646,862, forward strand.
ACCCTTACATTAACTCTTCCCCTCTCTACCAACTCTGACCGTTCCCTGAGTAGCTGCTACCTTGCTAAACCCTGACACCAAACTCAAACCCCAGATCGCAAAGACATTTATTTGCGAACAAGGTGGTGCTGTCATTCGCGGTTTTCATCCGTGTCCATCTGGTCCTGATCGACGATGTGATCTCACTGATGAGTTCCAGACCCAGCTTGTTCCTGTCTGATGCCTCCCTGCTCAATCTGAAAGACGCGCCCAGCTCTGGGCTGCTGTGGTGGAGAGGATAATTGAGGTGGTAACTGTCGCTGTGGTCTCGGGCCGCCCTGCTGGAAACCGCACCCCCTGGGTGCGTTGGGCTGGAACCGAGACTGAGGGCGCGAAACACTGCCGGACCCCTGTTCCTGCGACAAAGGGCAATCCCGGATCCAATGATCATTCGCCCGCATCGCAAGCACCGCCTCGCTCGCTCGTAGCATGACCGGCCGGGGTGCTGCCTGCCACAACTCGCACAAGTCTGCGCTACTGGGGTCACCCTGCTGCCCCTTCTACTCTGCCCAGTCCTGCCTGTCTTCTCCGTAGACCTTGATGAACCCTGCTGTGCAGGAACCCTTCCACTGTCACGAAATCGGTGCGGTAGGTACCGACTCTCAACCTCCTCCCGCTCGAGGAGTTAGGCCTTCTGCACAGCCTCATGATAAGAAGTAATATCCATAGGCCTCAAAGCCCGCCTTTAGTCAGGGCGTAGCCGGCGGATGAACCTCTTGGCCTTCTCCTGCTCCATACCGTAGTACTGTGGTACGTAGCGAACCAGCCGGTCAAACTCCCGCTCATACTCTCCGACAGTCATGGTACCCTGCTCCAGATCATCAAACTGCGACTGTCGGAGATCCCTGACTGCATCCCCGATGTACTGCTGATGAAAGTAATAGGCAAACTGCTCCCAGGTAAGATCCAGATCCTGCCCACCTTCCCGTGCTGTATCAGCTCTCAAACGGCCCTGCAGGCTCCTCCACCAGTGATCTGCACTATCCTGCAGATTAAACGTCGCTAATGAGACCTTAACCTCAGATGGAAGGTGTAGTCTCCCAAGGAGCTTGTCAACTCCCGCAAACCAAGTCTCTGCCGCCTCAGGCCCTCCTAGGCCGTTGAACCTCGGAGGGTTCAAACGCTGAAATCTCTCCAAGAGTCTGATCTCATCAGACTGACGCCTCTGCTCTTCCCATCGTTGGTGGGACCGACGAGAAGTCCCAGTATCATGCTGATCACCCTCCTCAAAACCACTCTCATGCTGATCCTGAACACTGAGGTGGCTGCTGGCCACCTCCCGACCCGAACGCCTCTGCTGTGGCCTGACCGGACCTCCTCGTGCCTGCTGCCGCCCCTGAACCTAAGGTACCCAGCAACTGTTGTTCCTGACCCAACACCTGTATCACATCAGGAGTGGGTCCCTCTGACTGCTGAACACTCGGGGGGGTGAGTGTGGTTGTTCGGGTCTTGGGTTCCTCTGAACCCGTCTTCTAACCCTCGGATGTGTGGGATCCCGGTCCCGACCCTCCGGTACTCGCTCACGCTGTCTGCGTGTAGTGACCATTCCTGAAATTATTCCAACCCAAAACCATACGATCCAAACAGTTAACTCTCTCTCTCTCTATCAAAAGCTAGCAGCAATATTCTAAGGCTCTGTAGTGTAATGCAATGCATGATGCAAAGATTCTTTTCAGAATCACAACTCAAATACCAAAACCTTAAACACAGAAGCAGATCATGTTCATATGACAGAATCACATCACAATCAACCAATAATCATAAAAGTACCCGGATTATGTCAGAAGTCTGTACTCGAGCTTTGCGCTTCACTACGCGCCCCGAAGTCCAACATCCCAAACCTTCCAGAATGCTCCAAAGAACCGCCCGCTGCTCCACACCCATTCCGAAGTGGTTCAAATAAGGAGGTGGCCGGACTCCGTACCGAACCGCCCCAGAATAGTACACAGAACAGCAGCCCACACTTCGAAGTCATCTCTTACAAACCGTTATCCTTGACTGCTCCCAAAAGTCCACTCCTAGACTTGTATATTTGCCTTCCACAACCCATGCTAAACCGATCATACTTTACCTCTCGGGTCACTCCGACCCGACCTGCTCTGATACCAAATTGTCACGACCACCCCGCCCAGTTGCGGAGGCGGGGCCGGCCGCGGGATTCGGAAGCGGAAGCTACGGCGGAAAGCGCGGTAACGGTACTACCGAAACTCGCTACGTGTAGTGGTCCCATGACCCGGCCCGCAATAACAGAATGGTCGTACCACGACCCGCACCCTACAGAACACATACATGGCAAGTATATAAAGCGACTTAACAATCAAACACGCAGTTCATGGAGTAGCGTACACCAAACATAGCAACAGAACTCAGAAACACCGAATCCATTTAAAACATATCCAGTATAGGCAAGTCGGGGCTCCGCCCTCGACTCAGAAGACAAACAAAGGCAGAATATATCCCAGAAGTTACACCAAGTACAAACTCATGATCTGATATACATACATGCATGCAACTACAGCTACAGAGCCATCAAAACAAAATCCTAGATATACCTAAGTGCGGAATCAGAAGCCTCTCGCTCAAAGGATTCCCGCACGTGGTACTGCTGCTGCTACCGAAACCCAAAATGACAAAAAGCACCGCGGATCCCTACTCCGCCGGTTGCTTGTCAGGATGGCCTGAAAGGTGGTAAACATATAAAGGGTGAGTACTCGGGAGGACCCAGTAAGGGCTGAGGTAAGATACAATTTGTACAAGTGCTGCCGAGCCGAACCTGCAAAACAGAACAAACACAAACAATACATATACATATGCATGTATGCAAAGTAAGAGGTGAGCCGGAACCCATCACATGCGGTCCAACCGCTGACACTCAGAATGACAGCCCTCTCCAAGAGGTCAGAATATACAGAACAGAAGCACGGTACCGGGTGGGGTCGCAATCCCTAAACTGTCGTGGGGTCACGTATATATCGGCACCCCAAAGGCGGATATACACGTAATGTCGGCACCCTCCAAAGGCGGACACAAATCGAACGCCGGCACTCTCGGTGCGGACACACATAAATCACCAAACCAAGAAACACCCGTGGTCTCTAAGACCATCCTGGGTCTCGTCACAGAACAGAACCATATAATAATGCATATGCAAAATGTAATGAATATAAACAAAGTATACCAAAAGTATACATGTAATATCGGCACCTAGTGCGGATATATAGAGCAGACATAAACCCGTGGCCTCCAAGACCATCCGGCCTTGAAACATAACAAATATGTATCTTACCATATGACGGGTCTCGGGATCACCGAACCACCGCCCTCACCCGGAACCCGCCTCAACTAAACCCGATATACATGCAAATTCTCCCAGAATACATAACGAGAGACGTTGAACCCTTACCTCAGAAAAGCTGCCCCGCAGCACAAATCCCGGGAAATCCCGGCTCCCGGCCCGAAAAGTAAAACTTGACTTTTATAGTCCCAAACCACTCCACAAATGCTGAAACAAGCTGAACAACCACAAACCAATCAGAACTCACCAAAATAGACCCCCAGAACCGAACCCGCACATTCCCGCACTTTCCCGCAAATATCCACAGAAAGCTCGGTTTCACGTACCGAGCTAGAACATTGTTATTCATACACCCACAAACATACTCCAACCTTTAAATCCCACTTTCCAGACACTTTACCCGTAATCCCGCATAAAGGTAACTTTTTCTCCCAACACCCGAAAACGACGTTTCAAACACCATTACGCACCTAATTCCATCCCTGATATCAAAATACTATCCAATTCACCCAAAACACCACACCAACATAGATAAAGTTTCATTCCAAGTTTCGGCCCTTTGTCAACTTTTCACCACACTTCCAAATCAACCCATTCAAGGTTCCAATCACACACTTTAACCACCAACTACACATCTTAAGCAAGATTACAAACCAATTACACCTTAAACACCAAAAATCAAACTTAAACCCTAGCTTGCAATTTCGGCAATTTGGGGCTTTTCTACTCAACATATTTTCCATCAAATTGAACCCATAGAAAGCCTTAGAATCATGCTAGGAACCATATATCCAAAGCATGATTCAAGAACACAACAAATGACCAACTTTAGAAAACAACCTCAATTTCGCCAAAGAGGGGTTTCTTCCCTAGCATGCTTCCCATCAAATTGAATCCATAGAAAGTATTAGAATCATGCAAGGAACAACATATCCAAAGCATGATTCAAGAACACAACTCTACATAATTTTCGAAAATTACCCATTAATTTCGGCATTTTAGGTTTCTTCCTTCCATGGAGTTTTTCCAAAGTTTAAACCATGATTCTTACTCCTCTCCAACCCAAGAAGAACATACTAAAAGATGAGAGCAAAAAGATCATCCAAACACATAGAAAGGAACAAACCCTAGTATGAAATTTCGTCTCTTTTCCTACCAAAACCAAGCTTTCCACTTGCAAATCCATGGAGAAGAGGAACTTACCAATTGTTGGAGTCCAAATCGTTGTTGATTTCAGCCAAGAGATGAAGAACACCAAGCTTGAAGGACAGAAGAATGGCGGATGGAGCGAAGGAAGAAGAAGAAGAAGAAGAAGAAGAAATGAAGAAAATTACAATTTCCTTCCTTATATATTTTCATCCATTTCGTTTCTTTTTCCATCTTTTACCACAATTTGACAAGTGTCCCTTATCACTTCCAAGCACCTTAGTCACCCTTGTGATTCACCCCTTAGCCAAAATCTGAAATTTGGCTAAGTGTTGGGCGCCATTCCCGCGCCAACCGCGCAATTCCCGACGTGCGCTCGTGTTAACCCAAATCCAAATCCCGTCATGCCAAAATTCCACAAATATCACCATAAAATCCGTCTTAAAATATAACAAACTTAACACCCAAGCCGTCGCAAAATTTCCATCCTGAGCCCCGGGAGTCGCCCGGGACCGAACGTCACGACCCAAAATAAATACTCCGTAAAAAGATCCGGGACGTTCCCACGATTTTAAATATGTAAACGGTTTCCCATTCCTAGGTCCCGAGAGCGCTAACGAGCCCGCTGTACGTCCCGAAACAAGTCCCGGCCCCGGAAAAATATTTTCGGCGAAAATGTCTGGGGGACCCACACGACCTCAAAACCCGAAGGATTCCCAAAAATAACACTCAGATAAGTTCCGGGAGCCGTCTGACCGCCCAAAACTGTGACCCGCAGGCCAAAACCGAGCTCCCGAGTCACCCGGTCACAACCCGCCGGGTGACCGAATAACACCGCTTGATCACCGGGTGATCACCTGGTGTGGTGATCACCAGGTGATCAACAACTCCAGAATCCCGAAACTCCACAATCCCTGGATTCTAGATGACCATCAGGCGATCGACTCGCTTCAGCAACCACCAGACTTGTTGATCACCAAGCGATCGACTGATTCCACTGCTACTAGACTTGTTGATCGTCGGGTGATCGACTGATTCAGCTCCAAGATTGCTTGAGATCACTGGATTCTAGTCGATCAATAGACGATCAACTCACTTCAACTTGATGATCACCAGGCGAGCGACTGAGTCACCTTGAACTCCCTGTATTCCAGATGACCACCCAGTGATCATCTGAATAAGAAATTTGTCCTTTTTGATCCTCCAACATCTCATTTTGATACATTATGCCCCAAAATGACCTAAATTTCCAAAATGTCTAATTTTGTGAATAAAACCATTCATTCTTCAATCAAACCAATTAAATATTTTCACTCTATTTCAAGTGTAAAATGCCCTCATCTCGCACTTAGATTAGAAAAGTTATATGCTAAATTTGAAAAGTATGTCTTGGCATCAATTGAAGTTAATTTTCTTGGATATGTGGTTGGAAAAGAAGGCATCAAATTGGATGAAAGTAAGGTGAGTGCCATCCGAGATTGGCCTACACCTAAGTCCTTGACAGAGGTAAGGTCCTTTCTTGGACTTGCTAGCTTTTATCGAAGATTTGTTAGGGATTTCTCTACAATTGCCACCCCTTTGCATGAATTGGCTAAAAAGAATGTTACATTTGTTTGGGGTAAATCACAAAAGGAATCATTTAATGAATTAAAATGTCGATTGATAAGTGCACCCTTGCTTACATTGCCAAACTTTGACAAAGTTTTTGAAGTAGAGTGTGATGCAAGTGGGATCGGCATTGGTGTCGTCTTGCACCAAGAGGGCCGACCCATTGCGTTCTTTAGTGAGAAACTCGGTGGTGCCACATTGAACTACTCTACATATGACAAGGAGCTTTATGCCCTTGTGAGATCATTAAATGTGTGGTCACACTATTTATTGCCTAGAGAATTTGTGATACATATGGATCACTTGTCTTTGAAGTATCTTCAAGGACAAGGCAACTTAAGCAAAAGGCATATTAGGTGGGTAGAGTTCATTGAATCTTTCTCCTACGTAATAAAATACAAAAAGGGCAAGCAAAATGTAGTTGCCGATGCACTTTCTAGAAGATATACTTTACTCATGACACTGGATAAAAAAATTGTTGGATTTGAGTGTTTAAAAAGCATGTATGAGCATGATATTGACTTTGGTGATATTTTTGCTACTTGTGCTAAAGAAGGCCGAAATGGCTACTATGTGTTTGATGGCTTTTTGTTTAAGTAAAAAAGGTTATGCATTCCAAGGAGATCAATGAGAGAATTCATCATCAAAGAGGTACATGGTGGCGGCCTCATGGGACATTTTGGTGTCCAAAAGACACTTTAGGCCATAAAAGACAACTTCTTTTGACCAGGCATAAAGAAGGATGTCACCAAGATTTGTGCAATATGTGTGACATATCACAAAGCAAAATACACTCTCCAACCGAAAGGGAAGTACACTCCTCTCCCTACTCCTTCACTTCCTTGGGTTGACATAAGCATTGATTTCATAAGTGGTTTGCCTAGGACATCTAGAGGTCATGATGCTATATTTGTTGTAGTAAATAGATTTTCAATGATGGCCAATTTCATTCCATGTCATAAAACTAATGATGCATCAAATGTGGCCGAATTGTTCTTTAAAGACATTGTGAAATACCATGGCTTGCCTAGGTCTATTGTAAGTGATAGGGATTTGATGTGATCATAGGATCCACAAGCAACAACAAAGTATCAAAGTTCGAACAGGAGGTTGAATGAAGCTGGGAGCACCCTTTGGACAAAGAAAAGAGCATTGAAATATTGAAGGCCAGGCCTCCAGCGCGAAGGTGAAGCCCTCAGGCGAAGCCGCCCCTACGAAGCCTCAAGGCGAGGCCTCCATGTGAAGCTTCCAGGCGAAGGCAAGGCCCCCATGCGAAGCCTCCAAGCGAAGGCGACGCCCTCAGGCGAAGCCGCCCTTGCGAAGCCTCCATGCGAGGCCCCCATGCGAAGCCTCTAGGCGAAGGCAAAGCCCCTGGGTGAAGGTGCCCATGCGAAGCTTCCAGGCGAAGGCGAAGCCTCCCCTGTGAAGCCTCCCGGCGAGGCCCACCACCTCTGTTCCAGGTAGACGGCCGAGCACCATTAGCACGCGAAGGCTCTTATCCTTTCCCTATAAAAGGAACCTCTGTTGTATTTTTTAGGAGAGAACATATGTAAAACACGTTTTACGCTTGAGAGGTATTTCCTCAAGCCGCTTGAGAGGTTTCATTCTTCATGCTTTGTTCTCACAACTTGCTACCTCCGCCATTCACCTTGGTGTTTATCATCGAGTTTAATATCTAGTATTGCTTTGTCTTTGAATATTGAGGTGCTAGATCTTCCATCTTCCCCAAGCATATCTCAAATATTGCTCAACCTCATACTTCCCTATTTCAGGCCGAATTTATCCTTCCCTGTTTGTGCGACTCCTTCGAGCTAGATCCGGCGGATCCGTGATCAACCATGATCACATCAAGTGATAACAGAGTGATCTGGTGATCATATCAATTGGTATCAGAGCAATCTGGTGATCACATCAATTGGCATCAGAGTGATCTGGTGATCGTATCAGGATTCAAGGTTCTTAAGTCACTTTTGGAGGACCCTTTGGTCTCGGTTGGGCGCGAGCTTGATGTATTCTACATCAAGTCATCCTCAAACCGTGCATATCATTCATCTACATCTCATAGTCCATTTGAGGTTGTATATGGTTTCAATCCTTTGGCTCCTTTGGACTTGATTGCATTGAAGCATGATGAACAATTAGATGTAGATGGGATGCAAGAGGATCTCCAAGCTTTCATGCGGATTATGGCACAAGGTGAAGAGCGGGATCAAGAGCAAGACCGAGCCAACCAACTCCTCAACATGGGCATTCACATAGAGGAGAGTTACCTTCCAAGCTTGGAAGCCCTTAGTTGCACTTCACTTGACCTATATATACCCCATGTAACCTTTTGTAAAATTATAAAGAACTCATTTTGAAAGCAAAACACATTTTGGCCGAATTTCTCCATCATTGTGAGACTTGACTTTTGTGTTCTCCTTTCTTGAAATCTATGTCCCTTTGATCCATGAAAGTGGTTTCAAACTTCATTTCTAGCATTGTTTAATCTTGTAGTTAAGAGGTGCTAGAACCATTCTTCTTCCCTTGGCAATTCTCAAGTATTATTCAACCTTGTAATTGAAAGGTGCTTGTGATGGCCGAATATTGTTCTTGAATCTTGTTAATGTTGTTGTTCATTTCCTTCAAGCTAGATCATTAAAAGTGGTTGTTCTTACATTCTTATAAAGATCACATCAGGCGTCCAGCAACGTCAGAACACGCTTATGACAGCACAGGATGACAGTGGCGGCTGCCAACATAGATCGGCCACCAGTGATATGCTATTTTCACTTTATCATGATGAAAATTCGTTTGGATTTGTTTTGGGAAATTATGATGTGTCTTCCTACCTTACTGATGCACACTGGACTCATTATGATGTACCCCGTTATCATAATGATGTTACCAAGAACTGCATAAAAATCGTGATGTTTCACTTTTTTTGATAAAAATAGTGATGTTCCACTTGTTAGTCAAGATAAAATAGTGATGTTCCACTTGTTAGTCAAGATAAAATAGTAATGTTCCACTTGTTAGTCAAGACAAGCAAAATGACTCAGGATACACCAAAATGATAAGCAACTAAGCACACAACATGACAACAATGATTGTTAGTGTTGTACATGGTATTAGCTATTAGCGCTGTGCATTATTTTTCTGCAGTTCTGTGTTACATCAAAATTGTATTGACACGCATAATAAGTTATTTTGTTGTCATCATATAGTTTTGTGGGCACATCATTATGTTTTCCGAGTGCATCATTATGTTCTCAAGGCACATCATTCTCTATTTTATTTTTTATATTTTTATCATCATTTAATATCTATAAAGCATGCATCATTATGCTTGTAAAGCGCACCAATATGTGCTATATGCACATCATTTTGTTTTTTTGTTTGTATTTTGTCTGAGCATTATGTTGCAAAGAGTGTGCTCTTGAGAGTTTATTAGTTGTTAGCGCATCATTATTGAATTGCAACACATCATGTGGAAGCCGTCGTACGTCATCGTCAAATTTGAGCGCATCATCTTGCAAAGAGTGTGCTCTTTAGGGTTAGTAGTTGTTAACGCATCATTAGTGAGTGGGGGTGCATCATATTAATGTCGTTGTACACCATTCTCAAAATTGAGCGCATTATCTTGCAGGGGTTATTAAATGTTAGCGCATCATTACTGAATCACAGCGCATCATTTGGAAGACGTTGAACGTCATATTCAAGTCTGGGTGCATCATGTTGCAAGGTATTACCATCATTCTATAAGTTTGTGTTAGCGCATCATTACTTAGCTGGAGCGCATAATATTGAAGTCAATGTAATCATAATTGGCTTGAATAGCTTTGATTATTAATTTTCTTCAATTCTCTGTTAAATCATTTTCGTATTGACGCGCATCATAATATGTTGAGAGTGCATCGTTAAGATATCCAAGCGCATCAAAATTGGTTGAATAGCTTTGAGCATTATTTTCAACAGTTCTATGTTACATCATTTTTGTATTGTGACGCATCATAATGTGTCGTGAGTGTATCATTAAGGTATCCGGGTGCATCATAATTAGCTTGAATAGCTTTAAGCATTTCATTTTTCTTCAGTTCTCTGTTACATCAATTTTGTGTAGGTGTGCATCATAATTTGTTGCATCATTAAGTTATTCAAGCGCGTCATAATTACTCGTGAAGATAATGTGTCAGGACCGGAAATTTCATCACCGGAAGAAGGGGCAAGAAGGGGATCGCCAATTTTTTGACAATTTGGAAGCCGACACGATGAAGGAAGAGGGATCAATGCAATTTTATACGATATCTGGCTTACTCCAGCATTGGATTAATCTTATCCGGGAGCAAAGTTACAAACGATTTCGACAAGGAACTCGACGTCTCCGACGATGGATCTGAAGCAATGAAGACACTTGAGCTGCTGCAACTGAGACTTAGAAGGAGATGAGAGATAATGTCAGTTGGTGCCGGCTTCAGAGTTTTCGCGGACATCTTCCACATTTCATGGAATCGGGCACGTGAGTCTCTTCCTCCTTCCTTTCCCATATATCTCTTAAAGTGTGCCTGACACACTAGAACTCTCGATGCCACCCTTACGACTCGTAGGACAGTTCCAAATGAAACTATATCTCAATGAGGGAGGGCCCCTGGCGCTGAAGTAATAGAAGCAGCTCCTCGGGCTAACGTTAACTTTGTAAAACTGTAGGAAGGTGGTAATAGTCGGTTAACAACAAGCCCACTTGATTCTGCCAGTTGTCGGAGAAAAGGATACGGCGGAAAGCGAAGACCGCATAACAGAACAGCTGGTCTTTGAAGATCACTAACCAGCCCGCTCTGGGTTCGTATGCTCGGCATTCCGGAGAATGTACTCAAGTCCGGAGCGTCATGGCAAGGAAATAGGTTGATTGCCACTCCCTTATCAACCCCGAGTGGCCTTGCTCCTGTAAAACTCTATTTCAGACCAACAACCCTCCGGGACATTGCCTCTGGTTTCCAATAAATTACCCGAAGGACGAATGGTAGAAGGGATTGGGAAAGTTGGAGCCATTCTCATATACCTCGACTTATCGGGCGGAGAAGAGAAGCACGGGAGGCTAAACGGAGACTGAAGGACGAGCCGGAGGCGGCGGTATCGACGGTCTTGCGGTGGAGCCAGTAGAACTGAGAGACAGCCGACGAACCTCTGTGGCCTTCCGGTACGGAGGTTGAACTGAGAAAGGGGGCGAGAAAGTCTTCTAGACAGTTCTCTTCGACGGTCCTCCACTTCTTGAAAAAATTGACAGCCTCATTGAAAGTTGGGTTGTCCGTCGTGACGGCCTTATTGCGAAAAACAGAGATCTCAAGGAAGCAAAAGCAAGAACACAAGAATGAGAAGTGAGAAAACAATCACTATTTAAAGATGGATCAAGAATACGAAATGACACCAATAATCACTCTCAGCTGTTGAATAAAAAAGGTGTATTTAATGCACGATGGAAGACAAAAGATCAACCATCATGAAAACCGCACTGACCGCCGTGACAAAAACAAAAAGAAACCGCTGCAAATTCCCGGACATTATCATTCGGTAAAACGGTTCAAAAGCTCGAACCTTAATGGTTCGGGACAAAAGGAGGACATCTAGGCATCATTATTCCCTAACATTATCATTCGGGAAAACGGTTCAAAAGCTCCAACCTTGATGATTCGGGACAAAAGGATGACATCAAGGCCTCTAAATTCCCGAACATTATCACGGTTCGGGACAAAAGGAGGACATCGTCCTCAAAATTCCCGAACTTTATCATTCGGGAAAAGGGTTCAAAAGCTCGAACCTTGATGTTTCTGGACAAAAGGAGGACATCAAGGCCTCAAAATTCCAGAACATTATCATTCGGGAAAACGGTTCAAAAGCTCGAACCTTGATGGTTCGAGACAAAATGAGGACATCGTCCTCAAAATTCCCAAACATTATCATTCGGGAAAACGCTTCAAAAGATCGAACTTTGATGGTTCAGGACAAAAGGACGGCCAAAGCCCAATCCCGAAACACTTGAGCACTGGACGCTCGAGAAACGGCAATAAGGGGAACGAATCAAAAGATATGCACACTTAGGAAAAAATTCAAACTCCTTCCAATTAGCCAAATCCCTAAGGGGATTTACGGCTGCACTAATCAAAGAATCAAGCCCAAGAATGACAAAAAGGCCAAAGAAAGCGCCAAGCAGAATTTAATAAGGACCACATTAAAAAGCCCAAATAATAATATAAGATAAAACACCCAAGTAGAATAAAAGTGCCCGAAAAATACAAGAAACTACCCGAACAATAAGGATTTTCCCGGACTGTACGAGAATTCACTAACACGTGTCCTCTGACACGCTGTCATTCTATATTTAGATATTATGACAATGTCACTCTATTACAATGGACGATAAAAACATTAATCATACACACCTTTAAAGGTAACTATTCACTCATTTCTCTTTGTGCTGTCACTTCATTTCTTGAAATTCACTAATACTGACTTGAACGTCAGAGTACCAAACAGTGAGCCCACCTCTATTTCTCCTGTTTAGTGTTTTAGCTCACCGTACAATTGCAGATCCCAATGACGTTCAGCAATGTCAAGACACGTCTACGACAGCACAAAAGAACAGTGACAGTTGCCACCACAGATCCCCCACCATAGTGTTTTCTAATGGTAAGCAGTTTAGGCACAATAGAATGTGACAACGTAAAAGTGTATAGAGCACAGATATTTAAAGAATAAACCAGACACTAATTTATTTACGCATCAATGATGAATAAACTGTGGTGCCAATCTTCCTTCCAACTATACACCGCCATTGTGAACCACATAATGAGAAGTTACATTGTAAACCAACTTAGCATTCAACAAATAGGAACCTCAACTAGGCGGTTGCAGCTACCATATTTAAGTCTCTTTACAGTATAGAATATGCACGGATTACTTCAACTATGGGTGCTCGGCACAGCGGGCATTTTCCTCCACCACGAACCAATTCTTTCGCACATTTGGAACATGTGCACATGTGTCCACACCTGTAACAAATTTTGATCTCTTTTAATTGCAATACTAAACACCACATATCTGACTGGAAAACTGTATTTGTGTTTAGGTGTCGTAAGATATAAGAAATTTTAAATACAAAAAGCAAACCTGTACAATAGTGAGTCGATATGGTTGTCACAACAAACGCAGCAAGTGCCTTTCCTTACATGACCCCAGTTAGACGCATCCTCCGAGGTTCCAGCACTAAAACCTACAGCGCAGTGAAAAATTAAGAGTCCGGACTCAGAAGTTAGCTCCATTTGTTTCACGACTATCCCGATCAAAGAAAGAGTGAGAATAAAAATATAGAAACAAAGAACCAACATTTTTCACTGACAGAACGGTTCAAAGCTGCAGACACTTCTTGTCTGACAGAACGCTGCAGTTCCAGCTGCATATCCATGCAGGCCTCCAACATTCGTTGCATCTGACTCATCCCTTGCTGAAGTCTTGCCATATCAGCTCTAATGTCATTTATCATCTCCCATTCCTATTGGAAATTATATGAATAATATACACTGTATCATCGTCTAATAGTCAAAACACGTTTAAATGCACTGGAAACATTGCAAAAATTAATATTAAATGTTACTTGTAGCTATATGGACTTCTTAACATTGTCCTGTGAAGCAAGTGAAGATACCATAATATCATTCTAAAAGATAAATGGTTTCACCAAGACACCCACTTGTTAAGGGTGCGTTCTACAATAATTCCATCAACAAAGCATTATATCAACCTTTACCCTCTAGTTTAGCCTCTCATAAACATCAAATGAAGTTTTAACTACTCATTTTCTTCACCAAATTCTTAGAAAAATGCATATCATAACAAAATATTACAAAAAAGAAGTAGTGTCATTCATTTTGCTGCAAGTTACAAACAAAATAAGAAAAAGCAACAAAATTTTATTATGGTTATATGTACATATGCATACAAGGAGTATATGTGATGAGGCTGGTGTTCAACCAGGTGAACATTCTATTCGATAGTTGCATGTTCCTTTTAGTCTAGCAGAGTCCAAACAATTGGTTATGATGGTCTTCTGAAGAAATTGCAGGCAGACCTTCTAAAATCATCTTGATATACAACAAGATTATTATAGCTAAAATCTGTTTCGTATTGAACCTTAAATAGCTCTAAGCAATTTCAAGGATGTTTTGATGGTCGGGTATTGAGATGGGTATGCTAAAGACAGCAAGCAGTTGCACTGAATAATGTTTCCACTACAAAATCTTGGAGTATGAATTAGATTAAATGCATCCATTCTTTTTACTTTAAAAGTGGTCAATAAGGAACTTTCAAATTAGAGGAACCTACTTGGCCTGTGCAAAAGTCAGGTTAAATATAATGGTTCACTTGGACATATAAGCCACAGCTAAAGCAGTAAAGCGATTTATAAGATCTATTGCAATGATTAATAGTAAAGCTTTTCTGGTGGGTCTTTCCCAAATCCTAGCTATTCAATAATTTATAGGATGACCTTGGAACAGTTAAAATTCAAAGCAAAGCATTATCAATGAGACATAAGAGCAAGTGTGCCAACAAGCTCATATGTGAAGCGCAAAAGCTGATTATTAGTGATTTAGCAGGAAACAAAAACTAGCTTAGTTGTGACTTGAACTTTCACACCTGAAAATCCGTGCCACAACTGTAAGAATAAAAGATTAAAGGATTGAAATGAAAAGAATTAGAAAGGTTAGTTAAAACTGGAATTCAGTTATTAGTGATGACTTAATTGAAAAGAATCAAGTTTGGACTGAAAATTAAAAGATTAGAATTTGAAATAAGTTAGAAAATGACCCAAGTTTTACGGATTAACTAAGGTGGAATAAAATTGATCAACTTAAATAAACTTAGGAACTTAGTAATTACCGAAAAACTATTACACTACTCCTAGCATAATGGTTGACACGAATCAGAGGGTTGTTCTCAACGCAGAGGTTCGAGTTTATGGATGAAACATAACGATTTAGGGAGCAATTGTTTCTTTTTCTTCTTTTCGATTTGAGAGCAGATTGATAAAACATGGTTAGGGTTTCTTGAACATGAAGAAGGAGAGGATGGTTCTTGGGAAGACTCGACTTGCCTAGACAAGAGGAGGACGGAGGAAGACAGCTTGATCTCTGGATGGGCTGGTCATTCTTGGCGTTCGACCAGACGCGATGGAGAAGGGGATTTCTGAGATGAAACAAGCTGAAGCTCGATTTCTTGGAATGATGAAGGCGTTGCTAGTGGTAGCGACAGTGAACCAGTAGGAAGGAAAAGTTTGATTCTTGAAGCTGACGTGAATTCCAATTGAGGAGGCTGAGCGTGAAATGATTTTGAGAAACGAAGAACTGGGGCTTGATTTGGAGGACGGAAGTAAGGGATACGATGGTGGTGGTGGAGGAAGACTAGGAGGATTCGAGTTTGGAGGTGGGGAAGCAGAACTTGGTGTTTCGGGGCTGAGCAGGATCTGAAAACGAGGCTGGAGATGGCAAGGAGGCTCTGGTAAAATACTTCTGATTCTCTTAGTTAACTAATAATCGTATGAATTCAAAATAGAATCTACAGTTTCTATTTCAATCATGTCTTATTGATACTTCCTTGCCTGATTATTTAGTAAGTTAAGCTAATTCTGTACAAAAGTTTATAGTTCACTTTTTTCCCTAGCTATTTGCTAAGTTTTGTTGATCTGATTAGTTGAAAGCTTCGGTTAGGCTTTACTTGTCCAGGTAACTTGTGTTAGTAGGTTTGATTCTTGTATTTTATCATTGAACTTTCTGATTTTGGTTAGTTTGATAAATAAGCTTTTGGTTGCTTCGATGAATCTGTGTTGATGGCTGAACTTGATTTCATACACGGCCTTGTGTTGTGTCGAGCATGTTGCAGAAATCTAAGCTATCTCTTTGGTAGTTTCATGTTTAGGGATAAGGGAAACCTGCCTTTATTTTTTGGGGTGTGTAGCCAATAAGTTGTTAGCATTTGTTATAATTTTTGTGTTGAATTTGTTAATTAACTGGACAGTCTAGTTTAAACAAATATTGGTTGGGCTAAAAGATTAACTTGATTCTAAATTATCCTGTTGTTGATCTAAGCATGTTTCCTTGTTAAGAGTTGTTGCGTGATTTAGTAAGACTAGTAGTATTCTTTAGTGTCACACATCAATTTGGTTGTTGGATTTATTGCTTATACTTTTGGATGCTCATGTTTATTAATTCTCGTTTTCTAAGTTGGTCTTAGTGACCACTTCTACAAGCTATTTGGAGGCTGTCCATAGAGGTAAGGAAGGTATATTTTATCCCTATAATCCTCTTGTGGTTCAAGCCCTGATGCCTACATTGTTTTCTTTCAAGCATGCAGAGTATGATTCAACTTGCAATATCTGTTTCCATGATTTATGTTTCGAGCATGCTATTTTAAGATTGACCTTCTTCTTAAAGGAACTTACTATGCTTCTCCATGTGTCTCGTTTACTTCTTATTAGGATCCAAGCATGATAGATTTTATGAACCATGCCTACTGTTTTAAACATGAGCTGCTAATTGTTAGGACAATCTATGCTAGCTTGATTTGCTAGAGCTCTTGGGATGCCATGTTATATTAAAGCATGAACTATATTCTCTGATCCATGAAAGTGGTAATTTAAGCTATCCCCCATGTACCCTTTATAGCTTTCTGTTTTTACTTCCTTATTTCCATTCTATTCTTTAAGAACTAGTTACTATTTATGTTAAGAACTACGTATCCCTCTCTAAGTAATATCAGTGATACTGAAAGGGTAAGTAGGCAACCTCCGAGCCGAGGAACATTCATAGTTTGCAAGTACTTGTTAGAGAACTCTCTCCGGACCCTTCTTAACTGTTTGGGGGACTCGAAGCTTGGAACACAAGTTAAATACCGAGGACTTAGAATATAGGAAAAATTCCTTTGTACTTTTCTTCTTTTTTTTTTATTTCCAGCTTATACACAGTGAAAGCTTGTAAGTTCTAAATAGAAACTTGTTCTTTTCTTATAATATTTTTACACTATTTTCAAAGAAAGATCATGGGTTCGAAGCTGCCGTTCACTGAGTTAGTTACTGTACTTTAGCAAGCAGCTGGAACGACTGGTCCCCAATAAGCTCAATATAAGATTTGTAGTATACTTATTGCATATTAGTGAAAGGCGATAAAGTTGCAGAATTAATTTTCCAGTACTAATTGGAAGTTGTAGATATTGGTTACACAAACATAAGAAGGAAGAAAGCTGTTGTCACTCGAACTTTACACGTATGCACAATCTAAGTGTGGAAAAAAACAGAGGCTTTTGGGGATGGAGAAAGCAAGGAATCGTG
This sequence comes from Stellera chamaejasme, assembly GCA_024586325.1. Lineage (NCBI taxonomy): Eukaryota > Viridiplantae > Streptophyta > Magnoliopsida > Malvales > Thymelaeaceae > Stellera > Stellera chamaejasme. The sequence goes on from CM044983.1 coordinate 36,664,303, forward strand.
AAGACACAGTTCGCAGCATCATTGCCGCTTGCACTATAGTTTAGGAGTCCCATCCGCGCATTTAAATTTCTGGCAGCTAGTTCTTGTTCTCGGCTGTTAGATTTCTAACTTTTGCAATAATTGCGATTTTTTTTGTGTTTTTTGTCCATGTTTCTGCTCTATTCTTCAACCAGTTAGAATTTTTGTAAGGAAGTGGTTAACACTTATCAGTGCTGCTAGGCTGTTCATATCACAAGAATTTGAATCTTCATCTAATTTGCCTAAATATAAAGAGAATCGATGAGAAAGACCAAAAAAGAAGACTCACAAGCTCTGATCGATGCATGTTGTGTCTTGACCAGCTATGATGATGTAAATCTTGATGCCATAAGGGCCGTGGAGGTGGAACTGGTGGCGAAGGTAGCACAAGTGAAGGTCTTCTAACTGTTGCATTCCGACCTTCACTCATTTCATCCATGTTCTGTTCCAATTCCTGCTCAATGGGAGCTCGACCTTGTCTTTCAACATAAGATTGTATCAACTGGTCCAGACTTTCTCGAAAACCACTTCGCAGAAGAGTTGAAACACTTCTCCTGAATGTTATGCAACAAGTTTCAAATCAGTTGTTTCTTAAAGTGGGAGATCTCACATGATCCTAAAAAAGGGATTAACCTATACTTATAATAAGAAGAGGCCTCTCCATTATTAGCCAATTGGTTTTGAGTTAGATGCTCTAACAAGGTATTAGAGTAGATTGATCAAGACCCCGATCAATGCTTTTAAAAATGCCCAAAAATGCTCACGTGGCAGAGCCAGAAAAACTAGCCTACAAATGAGGGGGTGTCTTAAAGTGGGAAACCCCACATGATCCATATAAAGGGGTTAGCCAATACTTATAATAAGAAGAGGCCTCTGCACTCTTAGCCAATTAATTTTGAGTTGGATGCTTTAACGGTGTCTTTGCTATTAAAAATAATAGGTAAAGCAAAATCATTTCATTGAGATACCTGCTTAGAAGTTCCCTAAGTTCCATGTTGTACACATTGTCATCATCTGGTGGGTGAAACCTGTTGAACCTTCTGAATGGAACGACACGTCTAGCCCTGGGAAAATCAGACGGCCCTTCTGACCAAGTACCAATAGCACCATGGGAGCCACCTTGAGGCCAAGCTCTTTGAGCTTCTTGAGACGGAACTCCATCAACATTTACATTTCCAGACCCTTCTTGGCGATAGTCACCACCCGAGCTTTCTTGCCAAGTTGCATCCATTTCTTCAGCATTGCCTTCTCTCCAGTCATCATATTGAGCATAAGGAGATTGTTGTAAACTTTCTGCATCATTTTCTGTCCGCTGCCCCCATTCACTTTCTTGGCCAGCGCTTTCATGCAAATTAAAACTTTCAACTATGGGACTATTCTCAGCACTAGTTGCTTGATCAGGCAACATTGTGACACTATTTTCCTGGTTTGTAGAATGCAAATCCTCAGTGTGCTCATGCTGAATATCATGTAAAGCGTCATCTTGGGACCATTCATTTCTGAAAATGTATAAATTATCATCAGAAGTTATAGGAGACTTGCAATATGTTACTCCACAGAGTACATTTGAAATATATATATATATATATATATATATATATATATATATATATATATATATGTGTGTGTGTGTGTGTGCTATTAATATTGCTCTTGTCAATGCTGATTTGAAGAGTGATAAAAAAGAAAATCCCATCACTAATTGGCTTGAATACAAAGAGTGGAACTAAAAATAATGGTTGCCATTGCCGCAAATGCTTGAAACTATCTCATAATAAAAAGTGCATTTTCGGGAAAAAGAAACAAGTAAAAGGAAAAGAAAAAAGAAGAAGAGATGGAGAAAAGAAGGCAACAGACATAAAATGCTACTGGAAAAGCCAAACACAGGGCATTAGCCACAGAACAATCTATTCTGTGAACTGTTTGAAACAAATTTTTGACGAAAATATCACACATGAAGTAAGAAGTAAATATAAGGAAAAGAGAAAATCGAACAAACTACGAATAAATTGCACACCTCAGTCCAGATACAGTGTGTCGTTGTCTCGGCTGCACTAGTTCACTTGCTGCCATAGAAGGTGGCCGCTCATCTTCAAGGGGTCTTTCATGTTGCAAGAATCTACCCCTTAGTAACGACTGAAATAATTACAGAGTTCACAATCAGTACCACTGAAAATGATCAGACTGCAAGAAATGAACAAGGGGAAAAAGAAGAAAAAGGTAAGATGATAAGATACTTAGAGAAGCAACTTGTCAGACCTACTTGACTGGCATAAGACTGACGAGGCATATTATTAAAATGTCAAGTTTAGATCTTTTAAGAAAAGCAAGTTATATTGCTTCCAGCAAATTGAGTAGCCCGATCCTTCTCCAATCATTTAAAAGGAAATTGTGAGTTTAGCTTCTGATTACAATCCTGACAGCACATGCATGAACTGGTTAATTACTTTTACTTCTAAAATTGCTATCACATACAAGTATATAACTATAACTTAAGTTAGATTACTATTTTATTAATTTTAAGCAATTGGGCCACTGGTAAATTAAAGGCTTATTGAAGATTTCAGTAGTCATTTAGGGACACTAATTTTAAGTCTATTTTAAAATTCCCCTTCTTATTTCAAAGTTACGAGCACTAATGTCTTAATAGTTTTTTAAGTTCTCTCATAATTTTGCATGATTACATGAAGGGTTTCTTAACCCAGAAGTGAGGGCTTATAATGCTCTGCATAAACATGTTATTACTTCAATAATTGTCAAGCCTGATTATTAGAAACCTCTACTATTAGAATGCAATGCAGTGTAAGCCTCTCTCTCTCTCACACACACACATACAAATAGGATGTCTTGGTAATATCTACTTATACTTCATCAAAAGTAGCAATTGGTAAAAGTGAAGCAACGGAACTTATCCTCGTAATTATATAGCAAACCCAATCATTGTCAATTCTTAAGCACTGTGCAAATGATATAATTATGTAAAAAAAGTAATTAAAAAGATCTGGAAGCAGTTGAGTCCTGGAAAAAACTAATAAACAGCAGTAAACAAGTCCTGCTCTGAATGGACAGCTATCCCTCCGAATGGTAATTAGTAAGGCCATTACAAGGACATAAAAAACAATCATCCTAGAAAAAAAAATACCCCGATATATGTTCTAAACATTGTAAGTTATGAGTCCAAAGCAAATACAGAAATCAAAAGGAAAGTGAAGAGTCCGATTAAACCCTTATAACAATCATATTATGTCAACTTTCACAGAGAAAAATTCATATTAAGAAAAAAAAGGTAGTTCAGTTGTCATTACTTAACGAGATCAAATAACAGAGATGACATGGGAAGAAATATTACCAATTTGTTACCTGAATACGGTTGCGATGAGCGAAATCTGAGACAGCACGGTGCTCAAGCAACCCTTGCAATTCCCCTTGCCTTTCCCTCTCAATCCTAATAAGCAAATCGATTAACGCTTGCCTGCCACGCAGCCTCAGCATGTCCCGCCTAATATGTTCTGGTTGTCCTTCACCACGGTCAACAACTGATCCTTCACCAACTCGCTCAACTGGAGGCACACCTCCAGATGTTAGATCTTCCCTTCGTCCACGAGCTCCTCGTTGCTGGCTAGTCATTTGCACCCACTCCCTGACAATTCTAACCCTCTCACGTTCAGTTTCACCGAGCCACTCTGCTCTAGGGCTACTAGTCCTCTGGGTGACATTAGAAGAACGATCACTCACACCACTTTCCATCCATCCTCTAACTATGTGTCTCACCCTTTCTCTCTCAATTTCTCCAAGATCAAGAGACTGCTCTCTACTTGATGCATTGGTAACACTGCTATTATTCCGTGGTCCACTCTGGTCCTGAGACCATGTCTCATAGCCATTCTCACTCTGATTGACATCAACCTCACTCCCCAAAGTCTCACTTCCTCGACTCTCAGAAATAGTTGTTGTGGAAGCATTTGTACCGCTTTCAGTTCTCCGTTGTCGCCTTAACCTTTCTCTCACCCTATCTCGGGCCCTGCTTAGCATATGTTCGTCCTCCAACTCTCTCCACATCTGCAAAATTGCAGAGGCTTGAGTACTTGGCCTCTCCACTGTTCCTTGCTGCCGCCTAGAAGTCAGTGACTGTGACTCCCTCAGGAATGAAGAGTCAAGCATCGAAACAGTGTGCAATCCTGCCAAAGCCATCAATTCTGACTCACGATTCCTCCTCTCAATTGTCGTTATCATCTCTTGTGCCTGCCGGGCAGCCCAACGGCTCAAAATACGGGAGTGGCGGCGCCTTGCAGCTGAAGACTCGGCCAAGTCATCACCTTCCAAGTCAGACCTTCTTCTCCTGCGCACAAGCTGGTCACCCTCCTCATCCTCATCATCCACATTATGAGGTGAACTACAAGAGCCGCATGACATACAATCATCAAGGTGACCACGCATAAAATCCTGGAAACCCTGCTCAAATTCAGCCCGGGCAGTCCCGATGGCAGAATCAGGCTTTGGTTGTAGCGGTTGAACATCAGTCATCCTCACAAAAACCAATCCCTACACGTCACTACAGAACAACAACACAACCCATTCAACCGGAACGGTTCGAACCCCGAAACAAAATCTCCAGCCACAAAACAATCAGAATCAAACCTATACCCAAAACAGATTGTTGCCAAGACACTCGAACCCATAAGACCGGTGATGACAATTACAATCGAAATTCAAACCCTAAAAATAACCGAGTTCATAAGAAACAAAAACGAAACATCAAGAGAGATCCATATGCCGATTACCCAAAAGTGAATTCCGAAAGAGCGTACCTCCGATGGCCTTGAACTTCAAACAACCCCGTTTCTCGGAAAAGCACAATCAGAGCTTTGGATTTTCCAAAACTTGTGATGAAAATTTCGGCAAACTTGGCGGAGGAGAGGGCGAGAGATTATAGAGAAAAAGATAATTTCGATAAATCTTTAGTAATATTATTCGTGGTTTTAAATTTTAATGCAAGAAACTGCGCATCTGAAGGAGGAGCGAAACGGGGAGGAAAGGAGAACGCGCCAATTCACCATTCCCCGCCACTTCATCTAATTTCGTTTGCCTCGCCAAGTTTCTGTAATTTTTACGGATAAACATTACTTCAGTCCTATAGGGTCATTCCTTTTTTCAACTTAGTACTCCAATGTTTTTTACGTACAAATAAACCCCTCCATTGTTCTCGTTATTTTTGTCAATCCTAAAATTCAACATATCTACATGAAATATCTACATGAAATGTGACGTTATTTAAGTTTAAATTGAAAATTGGAAATGGGGGAAGCGCGTAATTAAAGTAAATGTGAAACAAAAAGATTAAATGAAATATTCTGAAAGAAGAGAACATAAAATTAAAAAAAATGAATGAGAGAATAACATAAGTTTAACACAAAAAAAAGCTACAGTTAACAATACACAATATTCATCTAACATAAATGTACTAAATTGTTACGTCCAACATTCATGACGTATATATGAGATAATACATGCTCACAAAAGGAATTGAGAATGATATTCAAGTTAACTTTAAAATCCAAAAAATAAGAAAGGAAGTTCAAATTTAAGCGATAACAAATTTAGAAATTCTAATTTGCAGTTAGATAAACTAAGAAGCTATAATTCAGAAAATGTAACATGCAAACTCTAATTAAGCAATTTGGTTAAATTGAAGAAGAAACATATCAATAATTCGATTTTAAATAAAAGATATCACACTAATTTATAAGCATTAATTTATAAGCATTAGAGTAAATAAAAAATATGAAAAGTAGACAAACACGTTAAATTGGAATGGGAAACAAATTAAAATCTATTTGATTAAAAATATATATAAAATGACTAAATTATTCAAATTAAAACTGAGGAGCGAAAAAAGTATGAAAAAAAAACTAAACTCGTAATCATAAGTATAACAAGATTAAATTACCAAGAAAGTGGAAAAAAGCACTTGATGTTATAAAATAAAACTAGGGAATGAAATAAGCAAGAGATAGATGGGGAGAATGGTGAGTCCTTATTTCATTCATCAAGCCACTATTTATAGGAATCCAATACCTCTAATACAATCAATGTAGTATTAGTGGAGGTATTGGAAAAGCCATGAGTTACATGAGTAATTACAAGGAGATGAGTCATATGAGAAGGTGAAGGGATGAGAGTGATAATGTGGACATCCACAATAATTATTTATATCACTCCCCCTTGGATGTCCAACATTTTGTATACGCATGAGATGGATGCTGGCTCATTAAAAACCTTATCAGGAAAACCCAGTGGGAAAAACCATGACCAAGGGAAAAAGAGTACAGCGCGTATTTTCTCCCCCTCATGAACACATCAATTGATATCCTTAAGTCGACGCAATCCAATATTATGAACGAGCTTCTTGAATGTTGAAGTAGGAAGTGCCTTGGTGAATAGATCTGCTAAGTTTTCACTTGAGCGGATTTGTTGAACAATTATGTCACCATTCTTTTGGAGATCATGAGTGAAAAAGAACTTTGGTGAGATATGTTTTGTTCGGTCACCTTTGATATATCCATCTTTTAATTGGGTTATACATGCTGCATTATCCTCATACAATATTGTAGGGGCCTCATCTGTTGATGATAAACCGCTAGTTCTCCGAATATATTGTATCACAGATCTCAGCCACACACATTCTCGACTTGCTTCGTGTATTGCCAAAATTTCTGCATGATTGGACGATGTGGCAGTGATGGTTTGCTTTACAGAACGCCATGAAATGGCAGTGCCACCACATGTAAATATATATCCGGTTTGTGATCGACCATTGTGAGGATCGAGATAGATATCCTGCGTCGCAAAACCAACTAAATCTTGTTTGGATACGTTAGTAAAATATAAACCCATATCCTTTGTACCTTGTAGGTAACGAAGTACTTGTTTGACTCCATTCCAATGTCTTCTCGTGGGATAAGAACTATATCTTGCTAATAAATTCACAGAGAATGATATGTCAGGCCTTGTATGACTAGCAAGATACATTAATGCTCCAATTGCACTCAAATATGGCACTTCCGGGCCAAGAATCTCCCCCTCGTCTTCAAAAGGGCGGAATGGATCTTTCTTAACATCAAGTGACCTTACAACCATTGGAGTGCTCAATGGATGTGCTTTCTCCATATGAAAACGTTTTAGCACCTTTTCCATATATGTTGCTTGATGTACAAGAATTCCATCATTTAAATGTTCAATTTGTAATCCAAGACAAAATTTTGTCTTCCCAAGATCTTTCATCTCAAATTCCTTCTTCAAATAGTCAAGCTGCCTAGAAAGCTCTTCAGGAGTCCCAATTATATTTAAATCATCAACATAAACAGCAATTATAACAAATCCGTGCCCAGACTTTTTAATAAAAATGCATGGGCAGACAGTATCATTTTTGTATCTTTCTTTTAACAAATATTCACTTAGGCAATTATACCACATACGCCCTGATTGTTTTAATCCATACAAGGATTTATTCAATTTGATTGAATAATGTTCTCGAGAACCTAGGTTACATGCTTCAGGCAGTGAAAATCCTTTAGGGAGCTCCATGTAAATATCATTGTCCAGTGAGCCATACAAATAGGCTGTAACTACATCCATAAGACGCAAATCAAGTCCTTCTCTTATTGCCAGACTAATAAGATAACGAAAAGTAGTTGCATCCACCACTGGGGAGTATGTTTCCTCATAATCAATTCCAGGTCTTTGTGAAAATCCTTGTGCAACTAATCGTGCCTTATATCTCACAACTTCCCCTTTCTCATTTCGTTTTCGCACAAAGACCCATTTACATCCCACTGTTTTTACACCATCAGGTGTATGGACTATAGGTCCAAAAACTTCTCGTTTTGTAAGAGAATTTAATTCAGCCTCAATAGCGTCTTTCCATTTTTGCCAATCATTTCTACGTCTGCATTCCTCAATAGACTTTGGCTCATGATCCTCAATATCATCCATGATATCTAGCGCTACATTGAATGCAAAATTATCATCGACGTCGATTTTATCTCGGTTCCATATTTTTCCAGACATGACATAATCCGTAGAGATCTCTTCATTTTTACTAAATTCAGGTAACTTCTGGAACTATGATATTAGTCACGTCTAAGTTCTCTTCTGGAGTCATTGTTTCCTCAATTTGGCCATTCTGATCCTTTGCTCCTTTTCTTTTTCGAGGAATTTTATCTTTAGAACCGATTGGTCTACCACGCTTCAGGCGTGTTTTAGACTCATTAGCAATTAGTGGTTGTCCTTAGGGACATCAATTTTAGCTGGAGCATTAGCAGCTGGTACATGTGACTTAGTCACTCTTTTAAGGTCAGTAAATGCGTCTGGCAATTTATTTGCTAAGTTTTGCAAATGAATTATCCTTTGAATTTCGAGTTCACATTCTTTTGTGCGAGGATCAAGATGAGATAATGATAATTCATTCCAACTTATTTTATTTTCCAACTGCTTATTTTCTCTCCTAATGTTGCGTTTGATAAGTGATTCTGCTAGACCATTTTGTGTATGAACATGAGCTACAAGATGTTCAACACTTATCCCAATAGATGTACAATAATCAATAAAAGTTTGAGAAGTAAATTCACCAGCATTATCAAGGCGAATGGTTTTGATCGGATAATTTAGAAAATGTGCTCGCAATTTTATTAGCTGAGTTAGTAATCGCGTAAACGCCAAGTTGCGACTTGATAATAAACAAACATATGACCATCTAGTCGATGCATCGATTAAAACCATAAAATATCTAAATGGTCCACATGGTGGATGTATAGGTCCACATATATCACATTGTATTCTTTCCAAGAAAATGACAGATTCAGTCCTTATTTTAACTGGTGATGGGCGAATAATCAACTTTCCTTGTGAATAAGCAGCACATGAAAAATTATTGGATTGAAGAATCTTATGATTCTTCAACGGATGTCCACATGAATTTTCAATAATTTTTCGCATCATTATTGACCCGGGATGGCCCAACCGGTCATGCCAAACAAGAAAATCATTATTTGTAAACTTATGGTTTACAACCATATGTGACTCAATTGTACTAATTTTCGTGTAGTACAAACCAGATAAAAATGTCGGTAATTTCTCCAACACACATTTTTCTCCCAAAATCATACTCGTAATTTGAAGGCATTCAACATGTCCTTCACTCGTAGTCTCAATATGATATCCATTTCGGCGGATATCTTTAAAACTTAATAAATTCCTTTGAGATTTTGGAGAGTATAATGCATCGTCAATTCGAAACTTTGTTCCTTTAGGTAGCAATATGTTAGCTCTTCCGGAGCCTTCAATTAATTTTGTACTATCAAATATAGTACTCACATTTTCCTCCTTTATCACCATGTGAGAAAAATATTTCTTATCTTTGAGTATGGTGTGTGTGGTTGCACTGTCTACGAGACAGATATCTTCGTCATTTAATCGAGTTGATGAAGCATCCATTTTTCTAAAATACATATTATATATTATAAACGTAAATAAAAGTTATGTAAACATGTAAAATAAATCGTAATGTGGATGGAGGAAATAAATCACACACTTATGACAAATTTTATTATGAAAATAGATTGCACACTTAAATTAAAACTATAAAAACAACTCCACTCAAAACATATTATTCTTAATTTTAATCTACTCGTCAATCACTCCCCGATATGAAAATCAGGAACATCCAAATGAGTTGTTTCAATAGGAACACTAAAATTAGGTATGTCAAAATGGTCATCAACTTTATCAGCTTCGTAGGCAAAATTTGTCTCTATCTTTTTCTCTTTGCTCTTGATGGATTTTTGATAGAGATCAATAAGATGCTTGGGCGTACGACAGGTACGTGACCAATGGTTTTTGCCTCCACAACGATAACAAGTATTTTCCATGATCTCTTATTTCCATCGTTTTCATTGTCACGTTTTCCTCCTTTCTATTGCCACTTCTGATGGTTGGTTGTGTTCTTAAAATGAACACCATGGTAATTTCCTCTTCCACGTCCTCGACCGCCACAATAATTTCCTCGACCGAGTCCACGTCCTCGGCCACGACCACGTCGGTGACCTCTAATATATTCATTATAAGATGTCACATTCGCTTCAGGGAATGGAGTAGTTCCAGTTGGACGAGCTTCATGATTTTTCATCAATAGCTCATTATTTTCCTCGGCCACAAGCAAACATGAAATCAATTCAGAATATTTCTTAAAACCCTTTCCACGATATTGCTGCTGTAGGAGCAAATTCGAGGCATGAAAAGCGGAAAATGTTTTCTCTAACATTTCCTCATCAGTAATCTTCTCTCCACATAATATCAATTGAGAAGTAATTCTAAACATGGCCAAGTTATACTCACTTACAGATTTGAAATCTTGCAACCGCAAATTTATCCATTCATAACGAGCTTTAGGAAGTATCACAGTTTTCTGGTGCTCATATCGTTCCTTTAAACTATTCCAAAGGACAAGTGGATCTTTGATTGTAAGATACTCAGTTTTCAATCCCTCGTGGAGGTGATGACGAAGGAAGATCATTGCCTTTGCCTTATTTTGGCTAGATGCCTCATTTCCATCTTTAATTGTTTCACCAAGACCATTTGCATCTAGGTGTATTTCAGCATCCAACACCCATGATAGATAATTCCTTCCAGTTATATCCAAAGCCAAAAATTCAAGTTTTGCAAGATTCGACATGATCAACTATAATAATTTACAAATTAGTATATGTAATATATAACACAAGTTAATCAAACATGTAAAGTTCATATAGGTGAGAACAAGACAATGAAAACATGTCATATCATATATACTAAATTATAAATCCATGAATTAGTCGAACATGAATAATGACGAATATATAAAAAAACAAGTATAATAAATAAATTAATAAAATTCATGTCACAATATAAATTAACTAAAAGAAAATATTTTTTTTTAATATCATCATATCGCTTATTTTGTTATCCTTAGTTGTTTAGCACCATGTTTATAGTCCATAATGGAACTGGGACTATAAATTGTGCTACCGACTCAATAAAGACTTGTTATTTGCTATAAACTTAGCATCAATGTTGAACACCGCATGTTAGTGAAAAGTATTCATTGGCTAATTCTATGGTCCCTGTGAAATTACTTAAAGAACATAATTTAAGAAAAATATGATTATGAACAATAAGGCGCCTGAAAAGCTTCGATTAGTGGAGGATCAATATTAGGGGGATTGTTGTCCTGAATACCATAGATCTACTCAAGCAAGCACAATTGAAATCTATCGCTGCTATCTTGTTGGAGATGACTTTTCATGGAGCAATCGTGCTGATAACGTGTTATAAAAATAAAACTAGGGAACGAAGTAAGCAAGAGATAGATGGGGGAGAATGGTGAGATCCTATTTCATTCATCAAACCACTATTTATAGGAATCCAATACCTCTAATACAATCAATGTAGTATTAGTGGAGGTATTGGAAAAGCCATGAGTTACATGAGTAATTACAATGAGATGGGTCATATGAGAAGATGAAGGGATGAGAGTGATAATGTGGACATCCACAATAATTATTTATATCACTTGATGCGTTGAATTGGAACAAATGAAAAAGAGTAGCTCTATTTATCTCCTATGTGTTTTTACACACACCAGTGGGGTCCATACAAGAATATTACTCATGTATCCTAGTTCTTTCTTACAGTGTTCAAATAAGTCCTCACAGTTAATTTTGTACAAAACGTGGCTCTGATACCATTCACGCCCAGATAATAAACTGATATTAGACAGAGAGACGGATGTATATGAAATCACACAACTGATATTCAAATATTAAACATGAACTTACAGAATCTGGTGAATACCAGATGATTACAGCACATAGTAGTTGTTGGATAAACACACTAACACACCAAGCTTCCAACAATAGCAACACACGTACAAACCAAACTTGAAACTAAGAAAATATTGACAATAGTAGAGGAGTGTTCAACACATGAACAAGGAAGGCAGAGAGAAAAATGTAATGCTGAGAAATGGATGTCTTCTTCATTTGCTGAAGTCTCCTTATATAGACAGATTCCTGTGAGGGAGACCCTCAACTTCTTTTACAGCTGTAATGTACTAATGCTATAGTCATTATGCATTATTGCTGAGTGCGTTTCCTTTACAGAAGTGGACAAAAGATAATTGTCCAACTAATGTATTTTTTCTTCATCTCCACATGGTTCTGTCTGCCATTAAGCTGGTCCACCAGATGATGACCCTTGGCTACCAGCTGCTCTTTGATAGATTTGAAAGCTAATTTTATTAGTTTATCCTTCATTTCCTCTAATGGGATGTCTGTTAACTCTGATCCAGTGTAGAGCTTCCCAAGAACTGCATCAATGTTTTCTTCCTCCAAGAGTTTAGACAGACCAATTCTCTTGAGAGTGATATTTTCTATGAGATATGCATTAATAACGCATTTATCCCACCAGTGAGAAACCCAAACTCTTTCTAAGAATGAAATATATTTTTCTTGATTTATTTCATAGTGTCATTTAACAATCCATGAGATTCGATAAATGACCGAGAAATAAAATTCAGAAAAAGAGATCACCACCATCTTTCTAGCTTTCTGTTTGTTGAGCTCAACAAATTTTTCAGAAGACTCTTTGACAGCCTCTGGAAGTTGTTCTGAGACCAACCCTCTTTTTTCAAACCAGTGATGAAACCAGTTTGGAAATCTTATCTGGTCAGATTTAAAAATTATTAACCAAGAATGTCTTAATTTTGAATTCTGGAAATTAAAGACTTCTTCCCATGCTTGAATGTAGTCCCAATAAGTGTAAGCATGGTTACTAAAACCTCCATATAAGAACCTTTTTCTTGAGTGGGGACCTCCCCATTCTTCTGGTGTCCATACTTTTAGGACACCTAGCTTAGGAATTCCTATTTCTTTGAAATACCTTCCTTCAGGGGATTTGGTATTTTTGTTCTTATGTTCTATCTCCGCAGATCCTGTTTCTAGGAGAATTAATTCAAAGAATTCATTTTTTCTGATGAGATGAAACTCTCATACTTGATGTCTATCTTTAGGCCAATATTTCCTTGCTAGTTCTGAAGGAGTCAAAGCCTTGAGATCTTTGTCTTCTACGGAAGAAAGAGACTCTCTTTCCATTTCTCTTTTCTCTAGAAGAATTCCTAGAGAAAACAAAGTAATATCCTAAGATTTTGCATTAATTCTATGAACCAGTGTTCCTTCAAAATATCTATTATCCTTGTAATGAGCATGAGGATAGGGGTAAGGGAAAGCCCTTCCTCTTTTTAATTCATTAGGAGAAATAGGTGTTAAAGACACATTCTCCTTTGCTTTTTTCTAAGAGGGTTCCCCTCTCTCAATTCTCTGGGAGGATTCTCCTCTCTCAATCCTCAATTTCTGTCTAGAAGGTAATTTAAAGTTCCTCTGAAATTGGATCCTGAGCTCCTATTTGGAGATAGGGAGCTAACTAGCTATCTTCCTGAGAAGAATGATATTCTGTGTCCATGGGATTACTCCCATGAAACAATGTTTCCAGCAGATCTTCTTTTATGTTTCTTCTTACCTCATTCTTGGATTTCCCCATGTCCTCCCTGCAAAAATTCTCGGATCAGAAAGTAATGCAAACAATTTTTTGACCCATCAATAAGTTCAATATCAAAGTCAAAAACAACTAGTATTGATTGCCACCTAGCAAATATTTGTTTAGACGCGAGATTTTTAACATCCTTAAGCAGAACACTTTTTGCTGCTTTACAATCAGTCCTGATCAGAAATCTCTGATTTAGTAAATCTTCTTCAAACTTCATGACACAAAGAACTATTGCTAAAATTTCTTTCTTTATTGTATCATAGTTCTGTTGAGCTTGATTTCAGACTCCTTATGTGAATCTTACTAATTTTTCTTTCCTATCCATTTTTTGTTTTAAGATTCCTCCATATCCTATTCCACTAGCATCCGTTTCAACAATTTTAAAGGCTTCAGGAATAGGAACTTCAGGAATAGGAAGAGTGACACAAGGGATTTCTTTAACTTTTTTTTCCACAAGTCTAACTGCTTGTGTTTGTTCTTTCCCCCATTCTGGAGGATTTTACTTCAATCTATCAAAAAGAGGTTTGCAATCTTTTGCCATGTCTTTATAAAATTTTGAGACATAATTCAAACTATCTAAAAACCTCTGCAGTTGCTTCTTTTCCTTAATCTCATCAGAAAATTTTTCTGTAAAACTTATTGATCTGTCAATAGGTTTTATTGTACTTCTATGTCCGAGAAATCGAACATTAGTCTAGAGCAGTTCCATCTTCTTTGCAGATACCACTAATCCTGCTTCTTCCACTATTTTCATAAATTTATGTAAGTGCTTCCAATGCTGATCGACGGATTGTGAAAACACTAACACATCATCAATGTAAACAATAGTAAAAGAACTAAGGATTAAAGATTCCATTAATGATTCTCTGAAATTCTGATGATGCATTCTTTAGACCGAATGACATTACATTACATTCATAATGTCCGAAAGGAACATTAAACCCTGTTTTATATTTATCATGTTCTGTAATCTGGATTTGCCAATACCCATATTTCATGTCAAATTTTGAAAATACAGTAGAACTTTATAATCTTGACAACAAGTCTTTCTTATTAGGTATTGGATACCTAATCCATTTTAACACCTTGTTAAGAGGCTTATAATTGATAACTAACCTTGGAACTTGTCTTTCTATTTTTGCATTCTTATTGACATAAAAAGATGAGCAACTACATGGTGAAGAACTCTTTCTTATTAAGCCTTTATCAAGAAGATCCTGTATTTCCTTCTTACAATGGATTATTAATTCTTCATTCATTTGAATGGCCCTTGATCTAGTGGATATGTTTTTTTCTTCAAATTATGCTTCATAAGGAAGATTAACAATATGTTTTTTTCTCTCCCAAAAAGCATTGGGAATATCAGCACAAATTTTTCTATTCAGAACTTCTTTAAAAGTCTGAATTTGTTTCTGAACTTCTCGAGTCTTTATTCTCTTTGACACTCTTGTGTCTAACATCTTCCTGAAGACTCATCAGTGTTTCTTACCTATTATTCAAATTGGCAGTAAGTTCTTCTAGTAAGCTGGTCCTAGGTGGTTCAGCAAACTTAAAAGCTATTTTTCTTCCAAACTTCTTGGTTGTCAAACCATTTCTATCAACCTTATAGGATGTAATAGCACTGAGAAACGGTGTTCCAAAAATTAAATCTTGGTTCATCTGAGCAAGCACTGTAAAATACTGTGAGATACAAATCTCCTTATTGCAGACATCTACATGAGTTAACTTAAATCTCATAGGCATTACCTATTTATTAGCAGCCGTGATGTAACCAAAAGTTTTTTCTAAGTATTTATAAGGAATCAAACCTTCTTTGATCACATTTCTATCAACTCCTGAATCAATTAAAACAATAGTAGTAATCTCAAATTGTTTTTCAACCTTCAGAGTAATTAAACCGGTATACCTTTGATTAGGCATATATTCAATTTCATTTATCTGAAGTGGCTTATTCTCAAAGGGTATCTCAACAGATTCTTCTTCTTCAAGCATTATCCCTTTTTTCTTCTGGTCATCGAAATTATTTAAATTTTCAATGACAGTATTATCTTCTTGAGGACATTCTTCTTGGGGATAATGGTGATATATCCCTTCACTAGGTAGGAGAAGGGATCTTTGAGCAGGATCGAAGCTCACAATGCTTGCTTGATGGTGGGAAGTGAAACCGGCGCCTTCACCTCCAAGCCTTGGTGACCTTGGCAACAAAGGGGTAATGCCGAATGGATGTAGATGGCCTTGACACCTCTCTCAACGGTGTGAGAGCAACACCAAGGATGATCCTTGAGGTCTGAACAAGCCCCAAGAGCTGAGTATGGAAAGGTAGAGGTTGAGAGCTCAAGAGTTCAAACAATTCGGTTTGAATTTTGCAAAAATGAGTTCTAAGGAGGCTAGGGCAATTTCGGCCTCTTAGCCTAGGGTTACCTCTAGCAGGTTCATCCAAAGGTCCAGATCATTCCTAGGATGACCTGTAGGGTTTTGGAACTAACCCTAAAGCTTAAGATGACTAAAAGAGTTAACTAGGGCAAAACCGGGCCCATTACATGTCTAACCCTAGCTACAATCCAAAATTAACCATAAATGAAGTCTAGGGTACTTCTACAAGCTTGATCAGATTTGTGGTGAGTTGGAGGAGTGACTTGGACCAGCTAATGGTGGCCAAAACGGCTGGGAGATGCCACATGGAGGAGGAGGTGTGCAATCCTGTACAATGACATCACCACCTTGGCTGCTGGTGCACTGATCTTGCAAAGCTTCTCCAGAAGGCTGTAGTGCTTCAAATCGAGTGAAACAACTTCCATTGGATAGTTCTCTTCCTGAACTACAAAATGGTATCTTGAAGCGACCCATTTGAAGCTCGGACGAGGAAGTTAGGGCCATGGGAAGTTGCTGTCCACTAGGCGCCAGCTCGACGGTACGGCCTCCAAGCTGGCCGATGGAGCACTGATCTTGTTTTGCTTGCACAGGACGCTGTAGAAGTCCAAAAGACCTGAAACTACTTGCATTGGCTTCCCCTTTTCCAGAAATAGAATATGGTGACTTTAAGTGATCCATTTGGAGCTCGGACCAGGGAGTTAGGCCTCTTGGAAGCTGCTGCTCATTTGACCCCTCCTCTTTGGTTTTGGAACTTAGGTGGATGGTGCTCAATAAGCGGACCTTCCTCTTCAAGTCTTCCTCTTGTGCAATGACCTTCAATCCCATTCCTTCAACTCTCTTGGCAGCTTCTTGGACTTCCTCCTCTTGCTCCATAGCTTCAGCCATAAGTTTCATGAACAAGTTGAGAGCTTCTTTCACCTTCGTGGCTCTAGCCCTAGTCATAGGTGCTCCAATGTTGTCCAAAAGACTAGGGCTGGTCCTCTTGACTTGTGCTCCCGCATCAACTTCGCCAGAGGCTTCGCCTGAACTAGAAGATCTCGCACTGAAGGCCTCGCCTTCGCTTGGAAGCTTCACGGAGATGGCTTCGCCAAAAGGCCTCGCCTTCTCCTGGAGGCTTCGCAAAGAAGGCTTCGCCTTAACTTGAAGACTTCTCGTTGGAGATTCTTGCTTGAGGGCTTCGCCGTGTGGCTTCTCAGAAATGGCTTCGCCTGAGGGCTTCGCTATCGCCAAGATGCCTTTACTTAGGAAGCCTAGCCCTCGCCTTGAGGCTGCGCAGGGATGGCGTCGCCAAAGGGCCCCGCCTTCGCCTGGGTGCCTTCACCTTGATTAAGTCCAGCCTTTGCCTTGAGGCTCCGCAGGAATGGCTTCGCCTGAGGGGCTTTGCCATTGCCCGGATGCCTTCGCTTGAAGAAGCCTTGGCTTTGCCTTGAGGCCTCTTGTGGAGTCCTCGCATAGAGGCGTTGCCTTCTCCTGGTCAGGTGATCGCCTGAACCATGGATTAGGCCTCCTGAGCCTATGAACCTCCTCGCCACGGAGTTGCTCCGAGCTTCATTCGCCTGCCTCTTTGTCTGGGACACTTTGTTGTTGCTTGAGGATCCCATGATCACATCACTTCCTTGGTTGGCTCTGTAAGCTGGCCTATTGAGAAAAGGTGCCCCTGGAATGAGGTCTATCTGGTGCTCAATGCCTCTAATGGGAGGCAACCCTCTTGGTTCTTCAAACACATCTTGGAAGTCCTGCAATAATGAAGACACACATGGAGGGAAAGAGGAATTGTCATCAGAGGTTAGTAAATGGGAGGTTGGGACCACAAGGTAGCAAAGCTTTCGGTTCAAAAGTGCCTTCTTTATATCTCTCTCTTTCGCTAGTGGGAGGGTACACTCTAGTTTTCTCTCAAACTCCCTTTTTCCACTCGGGTCACTCCCACTCTTGTTTTCCCTCAAGGACTCTTGGTCCTTCTCACTTTCACCTCTCGGCCTCACACCACTAGTCTCCCCATTTTGCCTCTCATTCTCACTTTGTAACCGGAGTTGATCTTGCAATGCTTGCAGAGGTGTCAAAGGAAGTAGGGTGAACTTCTTCTCCCCATGTAGCAATGTATACTTGTTGGATACTCCAAAATGCGTAGCTTCCCTATCATATTGTCATGGCCTTCCTAGAAGCAAATGTGGAGCTTTCATCTTTACTACATCACAAATCACTACATCCTCATACTTCCCAATTTTAAAAGTCACTACCACTTGCCTATTCACTTTCACATTGGCATATTCATCCATCCATTGGAGTTGATATGGGTTGGGGTGCCGAGAAGGTATAAGGCCTAACTTATCCACCAAGTCTTGACTAGCAACATTGGTGCAACTTCCTCCATCAATAATGACACTACACACTTTGCCTTTCACCAATGCCCTAGTTTGGAACAAGTTTTCCCTTTGACTTGAGCCGGCAACCTTGAGTTTAGCTTGCGAAACCCTCCGAGACACCAACAATTGCCCCTCAATAGGTCTCTCCCCTTCAGTCTCCTCACCTTCTTCAATGGTTTCTACTTCCCCTTCACCATTGTCTTCCTCACTTGAATAACCTCCATTCGGCCGAACAACAATCACCCTCTTGTTGGGACACTCATAGTGTCCCTTTCCATGGCACTTGAAACACTCAATGACTCTCGCTTGTTGTGGTTGTTGGGGAGCTTGGCCTCGGTTTGGTGCAATAGGGCCTCTCGGGTTAGGCCTTGGTGGAGCCTCTTGTGGTCGTTGGTAGGGTCTAGGAGGTGGAGCTTGGGGTTTGTAGGTGGATGTGGTAGGTTTGGTCCAATTGTCCCGGGTTTGGGAGCTTGGATAGGTAGGTGAGGTGTAATGGGGTGTCATCTTCCTTGTTTGCCTATCCAACTTGATGGCCTTATGTAATAGATCATTGAAACATCTATATTCACACAATTCCAACATTCTTGCAAGCTCGGGTTTCAACCCATATAGGAACCTAGCCATCTTGGCTTCCTCCCCTTCCCTCACGTTGGCCCTCATCAAAGCCCCTTCCAACTCCTTGTGGTAGTCTTCCACGGATCTTGTACCTTGCACCAAGTGTTGGAGCCTTTGACAACATTCCCTATCATAGTAGGGTGGGACAAACCTTTCCCTCATGACCACCTTCAATTGTTCCCAAGTGTCTATAGGATGCCTTCTAGCCCTTCTTCTTTCCATGTTCACTTGGTCCCACCAAGTGAGGGCATACCCGGTGAACTTGTTAGTATATTTGACGCACCAAGATCATTTGACATGACACTTGAGCACATGATGCTAAGTGGGAGCTCCGAATTAGCTATATGTAGCTAACTCCAGCTCAACTTAGCTTATGTCCAGCTCACGGCAGCTGGACATAGCTCAAGTCAGCTCAAGTTAGCTAGAAGTAGCAAACACCAACTCATGTTAGCTCGTGGGAGCTCAAATGTGTGTGGTATGATCATTTGGAACATTTTTGGGATGTTTCATATTGATTCACAGGTAATTACTTCCATTTGCACCTTTTGGACAAAATAAAGGGTATTTTGGCAAAAGGGGCATCCTAGGTGCATGATGTATGCACCTTACTACATGGGATACTTCCTAGGTGGTTACATATGAGTAGCTATACCTAGGAAGGCTGATTTAGGCGAAGAGGTGCCTCTAAGGAGGCACCCATTCGCCAAAATGGAAGTTGGAGGAGGTTACCATGAACCTTCCTCCTTTTGTGACCAAGAGGTGTTGGTTATCACCCTAGGCCGAAAATACATTTATTTTCGGCCAAAGGGTGTCACAACCACCACTTGGCACCTCTCCCTTACCTATAAATAAAGGGAGAGGCACCACATTACTGAACACACATGCAAATCCGAAAAATCTCCTTCTCCCTCTCATTTCTTGGCCGAAATTACTAAGCATATTTGTTAGAGTTTTCGGGTGGATTATTATTGTGTTTATTTCAACACAATTTCGCCTCTTGGATGCATCCTCAATTCGTCCTCATCGAGCAGTTGCTGAAATTGAAGATTGTAGAAGACAAAACACACACTTCATCTTCAACATATCCCTTGGAGCACAAGGTACCCTTTCGCCTCCTTCTTCTTCTTCTTCTTCGTTCTTCCCTTTCTTCTTCCGACGATGAATGGTGAAGAACGGCATGATTATGAATAAAACACATCATGCGCTGTTAATTAGAATCACTATATCTAAACGTGCATGTAACATGATTGAAGTCCTGAAGAACTTTAAATCTTCAGAACTCCACAACAGCCAACTTTAATCTCAAATGGTCCGGATATCCAAGACAATTGAAGACCATCTCCGCCTTCCTCACCCACTCTAGGAATTCCTTCCGGGTCACTTTTTCCATGGAATGGAGGTACTTGTAGTTTCACATGGCTCAAAGCTTGTTGTTCATGAAGAATTAAAGATCTTTAAGAATCTCAATTACATGTTCATATTCATACGAGTTCATGATTTACACAGAAGATTCATAGGCATGATACAATAAATAATCATGTGTCATTTACACAAGAATATACAAGAAATATAAATCACAAGATCAGAATGAACCCGAGATATTGGTACCTTTCACCTTGGAAAACAGCTAAAGGAATTTATAATTCCTTGCTCCTTAAACGTAAGCTCCTTCCTTGCTTGATGATGATTTGCCTCCTTGAGAACTCCTTGTGGTCAAGGTGGAAAGGTTGGCTTTCGAGAAGGAGAAGAAGAACGGACAAGAGGATGGCGCCAAGAGGAAGAAAGTGTTGAAGTGAACACTTTGCAAGTTCACACTTAATCACCCAAAAACTCACAAGAATGGCGCAAAAGAGGAGAAGAAGAAGAAGAAGAAGAAGAAGAAGAAGAAGAAGAAGAAGAAATGTGTAGACAAGTGTGTTCTACATGGCCATTTCACTCACTATTTATAGGTGAAGAAATGACCATTAGAATAATGTCATTAAGTAGGAATAATAAAGCTTTCCACTAACTTTAATATTTCCACTAAGACATTAAGAATTCCACTAAGGCATAAATTATTCCACTAAGGCATAAATTATTCCACTAAGGCTACTTAAATATCAATTTCCACTAGCCATTTATCACTTATGATAAATAAACTAATTACCTTAAAATAACAACATAAAAAACGCCATTTACATAAAATGACATGAAATGTTGTTATTCAATGAAATAAGGTACATACACCTTATTACCAATAATTTCACCAAAGTACCTATACTTTGATGAAAAGATCTTTAGGTGGAAATAGATATAAAAGTGAGGTTTGAAATTATACACAATAATTCCAAACAATTCCAATTCACACATCGAGCTACTTTAAGCTCTTTAGTACACCTTTACCAAAATACCAATACTTTGTTAAACGGTGAGCTGATTGTTTCTTCTTCTAATTTGAACTCACAACTACTATAAGTTGTGGTGAGTAGGAATACTAACTCATGAAGTTCTTAGTGCGCCAGAGAATTCCAACAAACTCCCACTCAAACTAAGACACTTCTGAATAACAACTCCCACTCGAAAACAAGTTTCTCCAACTTAAGCCAAATCAAGATGAATTTATATAAAAGGTGTTAAGCGTGCAACCTCAAGGCACACACACATCAAGTCTCTTTCACTGTGGTTGTTAGACTCACAATGAAAGATTGTCCTCTCCACAATGTACTTTGAACTTTTCAAGTATTTCTGTGTGTTTTGTTTGAACTTCTTCAAACGACACTTGAACTTATCAAGTTTACCTGAACTTATCAAGTTTTGCCTTATAAACCCCAGACACAATAATACATTTTTTTTTAATCACAATCAGTCTCTTTTATGAATTTCAACTATTTGAAATTCATGATTGTATTAAGTAACTGAGATCTCATTATCAATACTCACAAGTCAATCTCTCATACACATAGTATATGGGCCCAAGATTTAACTGTAGAGTTTATGTATCATATACTAGTGTCTTTCCTATTAGCTTGAACCACTTAGGTAATTGTAACAACTTGACTACCTAAAAAGAGGATACTCCAGCCTTATTTCCACTTAGGCCTTCGACAACCAATTAAAGTAGTCTCATTGATACAATTCACTAATAGTAAGCTAAAGTCACTAAGAGTTTATGTCAAAGAATCTCATACTAAGTAAGAACAAAGACAACTTACTTACATTCTTTCTTTGGTTGCATTTTATGGTCATGGAACTGTAGGAACACATCCTTGATGAACATACTTTCATCAAGGAACACATCCTAAGGAACACATCCCAGAAGTTCCATATGAACTCTAATACTGTGTTTTATCTACACCACTCCCACTGGAATGATGTCACCACTGTGGAGGGGTGTGTCATTCTCTCCCTCTTAAAACACTATTAGTGTACTCCCTTTAACAAATAAATAAGAGGACATGTCACAATCCATGAAATATCTCTAAGTAAGCCCCAGCTCACTTCAATCATAGGCTAGGATGTATGGTGGTCATATGATGAGGACATCGCCCCAAAAGGCTCTCAAGCTCAACCAGGCTCGCCATCACAAGCACGCGCACCCGCAGAGCCACTCCAAGGGGTTGGCGGGCCCATGACCAGGGCTCGTCTGAAGCAAGTTCAAGCAAACCTCAATGCCTTCATGAAGCTCATGGCCCAAGACGACCAAGAGGAATCTCGAGCGAAGGCCTTGCAGCTTCGCCACCTTGGCATCATTTTGGGCGAAGAAGATGCGAAGTCCTCTGGAGTCTTAAGCACAAGCATCCTCGAGGAAGGGAGTACTAAGGCCTTGGTACGCGGGCNCTAGANCAGGNCGNAGACCTCAGACAAACATCCCTGTGAAAGGCCTAGGCGGAGGCATTCCCGCGAAGGCACTTAGCGAAGGCGATCCTGCGAAGCCTTCAATCTTAGAGAGGTAGCCGACCACTTCTGACAGTAAAGCGCCTTTTTCACCTGCAACAACTCGGGAATGAAACCCCTTCCTTTACAGAGAAAAGACATGTGAACGCTTTTAGGATAACTTTTTCCTTTTCACCTTTTTAGAAGCTTTTCACTCTGCACGCACGCTATCTAAGCCGACTTACTGCTCCCACCTTCCCCACTATATAAGCTAAGGGCAGCGTCATTGTAAGGCAGAACATATTATTGAATTTAAGAATTCGGCTGAAACACTTCCGGGAAGTTGTTGGCTTCTGTGTTCTCCAATCTTGCATTTCCATTTTCCCTAGTGATCCAGGCAAGAGGATCCAAGCATAATATCTAGTATTGCTTGACCTTGTAGTCAAGAGGTGCTAGATCCCATCTCCTTTCCCAGGCACTTTCAAGGGCATTGCCTCACCCCGTAGTGAGGAGGTTCCCTTGGCCGACTTTGTATCTCCTTGTTCTTCCTCTGTTCTTCGTTTCCATTCTTGCTGGAAATCGCCTTCTTTCGAGCTAGATCCTCCGTTGTGATCGGTTATCCCACCGTGATCACATCAAGTGGTATCAGAGCCAAAGCGCTCACTGGAGGTATTTGTGTTTCTTGTTTGGTTTCCTTCAAGCAAAAAAAAAACCCTTTGTTAAACTTTCTTACGCTTAAAGAAATATTGGTCAATGAACTCAGTGAGACCAAACGTTGTTTAATAAGTGTGCCTGACAAAGCCAGGAATTTTCGAGTTTAACCCAAAAGGAGTCGTGTTGTTGTCCAAAGCACAAAAGAAAAGTATTGTGCGTTTACGTGACACAGGGAATACTACTTGAATGTTCGTACGTGTTATTGTCAAAACACAAGTGAACAGTAATCTCGATCTGACAAAGGTTTCAGAACTAAAACAAAAGTGTTTGTATCGCAAAAGCCTTTCAAATCTTCCCGCTGTTTCTTTCGAACCCCAAACTCAACTCTAATCTCCCAAAGCAGGCTAGTTTCAAGTAACTAGACATTTTCTTGAGTTTCAAGTTGCGGTTTTACTAGAGTTTTGTTTGTGTTTTCTTGCGTGTCCATCTTTGATCTCGGGTTGAAAGCGGTATCAAGTTTAGAGAGCTTGTGAAAGCCTTAAGGGATAAAGCCGTTGAGAGAAACACGAGAGTGAGAGTACACACTCGGGGAGTGGTGAGATTCCGTTTCGACTACATATTTTCAACGATCTCGTGTTACGGATGGTTTCGACAGACTCATCTCCACCTCCTCCATCCCAGCTAGCTCTGCAAAGCACGCTGGTAAAGATCTTACAGAGGCTAGATGACTTAGGAGCTCAAGTCACTACGACGAATGAGCGACTGACGCGAGTAGAGGTAGCTCAGGGAAAGCAACCAGAGAACTCGCAAGCCCACGAAGACGCCCATGCATCCCGGGCTCAAGGAGGGATCACTCATGCTACTTTCGATCCCACATCGGCGAGGACGCAGGCTACCCCTCACAGCCGTCCTACCACTTCTACGAGAGTAGATCGTGGTGTTGACGTCTTGGACAGTGATGATCAGGAGTATTACGCGGAGCCACCACCAAAGTTTGTTAAAAGAAGGGTCTTCTCCGATAGGGCTCAAGGCCGAGTCTATCCCAACAGGGACTTCGACGAAGACAAGGAAGCGGCGCGAGGACGTGTCCACCGAGGTTTTAACCAAGACTTTGGAGGTAGAACACAAGCTCCGGACCCACAAGCCTTCGCCAATATAAAGCTTCATATACCACCCTTCTATGGGTCCGGTGATCCAAAGAGTACTTCACGTGGGTAGCTAAAACCGAGCGGATCATTGATATGATGGGGTACACCGATGCGATAGCCTTAAAACTCGTGGTCATTGAATTCCATGACTATGCTCTCACTTGGTGGGAGCAAGAACATCACGAGAGAGCAAGGATCCGCTGTCGACCCATCACCACTTGGGAGGATCTCAAGCGAGCCATGAAAAACCGGTTTGTGCCCGGCTACTACGGCAGAGATTGTGCCCGAAGCTGCAACGCCCGATCCAAGGTCATCGCAACGTCGAGGAATACCAGAAGGACCTTGAGAGGGCCTTGATGAGAGCCAATGTCAAAGAGGACGAAGAAGCTAAACTGGCCAGATTTTTATATGGCCTACGGGAGGACATCGCCAAAACAGTTGAGCTGTGCGACTACCGGGATTACCAAGACCTGGTACACAAGGCCATCCGGGTAGAAAAACAGCTGAAAAAAGGGGGTTCCTATTATCCTGCTCACACACCCAGCAGGGGCCCAACCCACAAGACCCCCCCTCCACTAAAGCGGCCCCGCCAAAACCATACACGCCTCCTGCGGCGACGCCCCCCCTCGCCAAAATTACCCCAACACAAGACCCTCCTCCCAAGCTCAGTCAAAGCCCAACACCAGCGCTTATGAGGTCCCTCGACAGTCAAGAAGCATTGAATGCTTTAAGTGTTTGGGAAAGGGACACTATGCGAGGGATTGCCCCAATGAAGAGCCATGGTCATTCGGCCCAATGGCGAACTGTCGAGTGAAGAAGAAGGAGAAGTTCTTCCCGAAAAAGAGCATCACGAGAGTGAAGCAGAAGAGGGAGAGCTGCCGATGGACGGTCTCATATTAGTCACCAAGAGGGTTCTACAAAGCTCCCAAGTGTCACCGAGAGCACTCGGCGGGAAAATTTGTTCCAATCACGAGCCATGGTGAATGGGACCTGTGCGATCTCATTATTGATAGCGGGAGCATGTCAACGCTGCCGGCGAAGACATGGTTGCGGAACTGGGTCTTCGCACTACCGCCCATCCCAAGCCGTATCAACTGCAATGGGTTGATGACAGGACTTTCGTGAAGGTCGTTAAACAAGTGGAAGTCCCGATAAAGATCGGCAAGTACGAAGATTCCATCACTTGTGATGTAGTGCGAATGCAAGCCACCCATATTCTCTTGGGCCTACCCTGGCAGTATGACAAGGAGGCCATACATTATGGCAAAGCTAACAAGTATGCCCTCACTCACCTCAGTAAACCCTACACCCTGCTTCCCCTCACCCCAACCCAAGCTCACCAGGATCAAATTCACCTGGCTAGTAAGGCCGAGAGAAAACGAAAGGGCGAGGGCAGAGAACGGAGAGAAAATGGAGAGAAGGTTCAAGGAACCTTGAGTGAAGGGAAGGGGTGTGCACTAATGGGAAACACCTCGAGTGAGCCCACGAGAAAACAAGAGTGCCTCCCTCCACTGGCCAAAGAAAGGGATTTTAAAAGAGCATTTCTTGGAAACAAGATTTGTTTTCTCATGATCTCCACTCATTGCATGTTAACACTTGACAGTGTATCTTCTCTTCCTTCCTATGTGCAGGAAGTCCTGAAAGAGTTTGACGGAGTATTCCATGAGCCGCGGACCCTTCCTCCCTATCGCGGCATCGAGCATCAAATCGACTTGCTTCCGGGGGCAACTTTACCCAATAAGGCCGCCACCGGACCAATCCCCAAGAATCCAAAGAGATCCAATCGCAAGTACAAGAGTTGCTAGACAAGGGGTTCATCCGCAAAGGCTCTGTCGCCATGCGGTACCAGTCATACTCATACCAAAGAGCGATGGCACTTGGCGCATGTGCATGGACTGCCGCCCCATCAACTCTATCACTGTAAAGTATCGCCACCCTATACCTAGACTTGATGACATGTTAGACGAATTGAGTGGTGCATGTGTGTTTTCAAACATTGACCTTAGAAGTGGCTATCACCAAATTCGAATGAAGGAAGGTGATGAATGGAAAACTGCTTTCAAAACCAAGATTGGTTTATATGAGTGGAACGTTATGCCCTTCGGGTTATCTAACGCACCAAGTACTTTTATGCGTCTAATGAATCATGTTTTGAGGCGTTTAATTGGAAAATTTGTGGTAGTATACTTTGATGACATACTAGTCTATTCTAAGAGCCATGAGAAGCATGTTGAGCACTTGAGGCAGGTCCTCGACACGCTTAGGTTAGAAAAACTGTATGCCAAATTTGAGAAGTGTGTTTTCGCATCCCAGGAAGTTAACTTTCTTGGATATGTAGTGGGTGCGAAGGGAGTCGGGGTAGACGAGAGTAAGATCGGTGCCATCCGGGATTGGCCTACTCTAACTCTTTAAGCGAGGTAAGATCCTTCCTAGGACTTGCTAGTTTTTACAGGAGGTTTGTTAAAGATTTCTCTTCCATTGCTGCCCCTTTACATGAGCTGGCTAAGAAAAATGTCGCCTTCGAATGGGGTCGATCACAGGAGAACTCTTTTAACAAATTGAAATCTCGTCGACAAATGCCCTCTACTTGCTTTGCGAATTTCAACAAAGTATTCGAGGTGGAGTGCGATGCCGGTGGTATAGGCATCGGTCTTGTCTTGCACCAAGAAGGTCGTCCCATTGCCTTCTTTGGCGAGAAGTTGAGTGGAGCCACCTTGAACTACTCCACATACGACAAAGAGCTGTACGCTCTTGTGAGATCCCTGCAAACGTGGAGTCATTACCTGCTGCCTAGGGAGTTTGTTATCCATACGGATCACTTGTCTTTGAAGTACCTTTAAGGGCAAGGAAATTTGAGCAAAAGGCATGTCAGGTGGGTAGAGTTCATCGAGTCTTTCTCCTATGTTATTAAATATAAAAAAGGAAAAGAAAATGTTGTTGCTGATGCACTTTCTAGGAGATATGCCTTGTTAATAACTCTTGACGCTAAGGTTGTTGGTTTTGACTGCTTAAGAGGCATGTATGAGCATGATACGGACTTTGGCGAAATATTTGCTAATTGTGCCAAGGGTAGTCAGAATGGCTACTATGTGTTTGATGGTTTCCTGTTTAAGCTGAAAAGGTTGTGCGTTCCAAAAGGATCAATGCGCGAAGTCATCCTCAAAGAGGCACATGGAGGCGGTCTCATGGGACATTTCGGTGTTCAAAAGACACTTGAAGCAGTGAAGGAAAACTTCTTTTGGCCCGGTCTGAAGAAGGACGTCACCAAGTTCTGCGCGGATGCGTCACATGCCACCAAGCCAAGTCTACTCTGCAACCAAAAGGGAAGTACACTCCTCTCCCTACACCTTCCCTTCCTTGGGTCGATATAAGCATGGACTTTATAAGTGGTCTGCCTAGGACATCACATGGTCACGATGCTATTTTTGTGGTAGTGGATAGGTTTTCAAAAATGGCACATTTCATTCCTGTCATAAAGCGAAGATGCATCGCATGTAGCTGATTTATTCTTTAGAGACATTGTGAAATACCATGGTCTTCCGCGGTCCATCGTCGGTGATAGGGATTCGCGGTTCCTAAGTCATTTCGCGAACCCTTTGGTCTAGATTAGGCACTAGTTTAATGTACTCAACCTCGAGTCACCCTCAAACTGATGGCCAAACCGAGGTGACCAACAGGACTCTCACCGCTATCCTACGGACCCTCCTTAGGAAGAATCTAAAAGAATGGGAGAAATGCCTACCCCATGTGGAATTTGCATATAACAGGGCTTACCATTCCTCTACTTCTCACAGTCCCTTTGAGGTTGTGTATGGTTTTAACCCCCTTCCCCATTGGATTTAGTTGCATTAGACTATCTTTGAGCGGTGGATATAGATGGGAAAGAAAAGGCCCAACGAATGAAGGACTTGCATACTAAGGTTCACAAACAGCTTGAGCGAAATAATGAAACTTATGCCAGAAGGGTCAATAAGGGTAGAAAATTTAGGAGTTTCCAGGTGGGGGATTGGGTATGGCTACATTTGAGAAAGGATCGTTTTCCCCAGGCTAGGAAAAACAAGCTTGCACCAAGAGGCGATGGCCCTTTTCAGATCACTAAGAAAATCGGTGATAATGCCTATGTACTAGACTTACCCTGTGATGGATCTTATAATGTGCATGCAACTTTTAACGTATGTGATTTGGCTCCTTTTGAAGGACAGGAAGAATTTAAGAATCCGCGGACGGATTCTTTCGAAGAGGGAGAGTATGATGAGGACATCGCCCCAAAAGGCTCTCAAGCTCAACCAGGCTCGCCATCACAAGCACGCGCACCCGCAGAGCCACTCCAAGGGGTTGGCGGGCCCATGACCAGGGCTCGTCTGAAGCAAGTTCAAGCAAACCTCAATGCCTTCATGAAGCTCATGGCCCAAGACGACCAAGAGGAATCTCGGCGAAGGCCTTGCAGCTTCGCCACCTTGGCATCATTTTGGACGAAGAAGATGCGAAGTCCTCTGGAGTCTTAAGTCTAAGCCTCCTCGAGGAAGGGAGTACTAAGGCCTTGGTACGCGGGCACTAGACCAGGGCGAAGACCTCAGACAAACATCCCTGTGAAAGGCCTAGGCGGAGGCATTCCCGCGAAGGCACTTAGCGAAGGCAATCCTGCGAAGCCTTCAATCTTAGAGAGGTAGCCGACCACTTCTGACAGTAAAGCGCCTTTTCACCTGCAACAACTCGGGAATGAAACCCCTTCCTTTACAGAGAAAAGACATGTGAACGCTTTTAGGATAACTTTTTCCTTTTCACCTTTTTAGAAGCTTTTCACTCTGCACGCACGCTATCTAAGCCGACTTACTGCTCCCACCTTCCCCACTATATAAGCTAAGGGCAGCGTCATTGTAAGGCAGAACATATTATTGAATTTAAGAATTCGGCTGAAACACTTCCGGGAAGTTGTTGGCTTCTGTTCTCCAATCTTGCATTTCCATTTTCCCAAGTGATCCAGGCAAGAGGATCCAAGCATAATATCTAGTATTGCTTGACCTTGTAGTCAAGAGGTGCTAGATCCCATCTCCTTTCCCAGGCACTTTCAAGGGCATTGCCTCACCCCGTAGTGAGGAGGTTCCCTTGGCCGACTTTGTATCTCCTTGTTCTTCCTCTGTTCTTCGTTTCCATTCTTGCTGGAAACCGCCTTCTTTCGAGCTAGATCCTCCGTTGTGATCGGTTATCCCACCGTGATCACATCATCATACAAACACGATGAACTTATCATCTTAGCTTGATATTTGCTTAATCAAGGTGACATTTAGTTAAGGTATCTTGTGATGGTCCAAGACTCTCACTCAAAGTATAACCAAAGAACACATCCCGGGGAACTTATCCCATTAGTTACATGTTTCATAAAAGAAACAACACACTTTAAGTCCTTAACCGTCTCATCCCTAATCCACCTAGGATTAAAGGCAAAAGACCTGTATGAGAAAGTCTTTCTATCCTATGTTTGACATGTTCATATTTTCATTATGTTTATAGAAGATTGAACAAAGTATATGAAATGATAAATAAACAACTTTATTAATCATCTCATCATATCTTACAAAACATGTGTGACACCCAGAGATGATGAAGTACATACCATCATACTATAATCTACGTAGACCAATTGCTCGAACATGACGAGCAAACACAAGAGGTGGCAAAGGCTTAGTGAGAGGATCTGCCACCATAAGGTCTGTAGAAATGTATTCTATCCTAACTTCACCATCTTCAATTGCATCCCTTACAAAATTGTACTTCAAGCTGATGTGCTTGGTTTTCCCATGGTACTTTGGATCCTTAGTGTAAGCGATAGCCGCCATACTATCACTAAAGATAGTAATAGGCCTTTGCACTTTAACTTAAGAATCCAAATTCTTAAGGAGGAACCCTAGCCAAAGAGCCTCTTGTACAGCCGAGGCGCATGAGACAAACTCAGCCTCCATTGTTGATAATGTTGTACAAGTTTGTTTCTTACTACACCAAGTAGCTGCTCCACCATTCAGCATGAATACATATCCACTTGTAAATTTACTGGAGTCTCAGTCTCCTCCCCAATCAGCATCGGAATAACCATGTAAATCAAGTTTCGATCCTTGATAACATAGCCAATAATCTTTGGTCCCCTTAAGGTACCTTAAGACCCTCTTTACGCTTTTCCAATGCTGTATTCCAGGGTTGGAAGAATATCTTGCTAATAAGCCAACTGCTTGGCTAATGTCCGGCCGTGTACATAACATGGCGTACATCAAGGAACCCAATACCACTAAGGTATGGAATGTTTTCCATTTCTTTCTTCTCCATTGGTGTCTTGGGGCACATATGCTCACCAATCTTGCACCCATATGCAAGTGGGGTGTTCATAGGCTTTGAGTTTGTCAAGTTAAATCTTTCTAGAATCTTATCGAGATAAGACTCTTGAGAAAGAGCTAACAATCTCTCCTTTCGATTCTGGTGGATCTTTACACCTAGAATGAAAGAAGTTTCCCCCATATCCTTCATATCGAAGGTGGAAGACAACCATCCTTTAATGGTTTGTAAAAACTCAAGCCCGTTACATGCTATAAGTATGTCATCAACATATAATGTCATAATAGCATAGTTGGATTCAGATGAGAACAAGTAGACACAATGGTCCTCATGCATCATTAAAAAACCATAGTTTGTAATTGCATTATGGAACTTCAAGTACCACTGTCTAGAAGCCTGTTTAAGACCATAAATAGACTTTACAAGTCTACATACCTTGTTCTCACAACCGTCTTGAACAAATCCTTCAGGTTGTTTCATATAAATCTCTTCACTCAAATCACCATTGAGGAATGCAGTTTTAACATCCATCTGATGTAACTCAAAATCCAACTTTGCTACAATAGCAAGTAATATTCTGACGGAATTAAACTTCACTACTGGTGAGAAGGTATCCTGAAAATCAATACCCTCT
This sequence comes from Stellera chamaejasme, assembly GCA_024586325.1. NCBI lineage: Eukaryota > Viridiplantae > Streptophyta > Magnoliopsida > Malvales > Thymelaeaceae > Stellera > Stellera chamaejasme. The sequence continues at coordinate 36,695,919 of CM044983.1, forward strand.
ACCTGCGAATCCCTTGGCAACCAAAGCGTGCCTTGTATCTCTCGATACTTCCATCAAAATTCCTTTTAATTTTAAGCACCCACTTACAACCAATGGCCTTCCTATCATTAGGAAGATCGACAATTCCACACACCATTCTTATGCATTGAGTCCAATTCCTCATGCATTGCCTTTAGCCATTCATCTCTCTGTGCACCTTCAAGAGCTTCTTTGATGTTTCTTGGTTTATCGACTTCTGATGAGACCAAGTAAGTTTCTCCTTCCGAGAGTCCCCATCTACTGGGTTCTTTCGATTCCCTCTTTGATCTTCTCAAAGGGAAATTGACTAGAGCAACTACTTGCTCTTTCGGAGACATCAAAATGAAAATCCTCATTAGGATGCAATGCATGCACTCCCTCTCGAGGAACAGTATTGGGCTCTTGACTATTCTCAACTCCCTCTAGAACAGTTGAATCCACTCGTGGATCCTGTTCTACTTGGATTGGAACCTCATTAGGTGTCGCAACCCCAATAGGTTGAGATATTCCCACTGGAATAGATACACCTTGTGCAACCGGATTATCCTCCTCGAGGATTGGACCAAAAAACCTTAAATCTTTGCATTCACCAACTTTAGGAAACTCACTTTCCATAAAGTTTGCATTTCTGGCTTCAAAAACCAGACCATTCTTTTTACTTACATCCAAGAACACATATCCCCTTGAATCTGTACAATAACCCAGAAAAGCACATTGCTTCCCTCTTGGTCCCAATTTTCCAAATGGATGGTCTAGGACATGTACATAAGCCAAACATCCCCAAGGATGCATATAGCTCAAGTTCGGGGACTTTCCATTCCATAACTCATATGGAGTAGTGTCCAAGTTCTTGGTAGGCACTCGATTGAGAATGTGCACTGCACATAGCAATGTATCACTCCAATAAGCGGTGTCCAAATTGGCCTTTGCCATCATGGACCTCACCATATCCATTAAGGTTCTATTCTTCCTCTCAGATACCCCATTTTGCTGTGGAGTATAAGGAAGAGTGAACTCTCTCTGAATGTCTTTAGAGTCACAAAATGATTTAAAAGCTAATGAACTATACTCTCCACCCCTATCAGTCCTCAAAGACTTGATCTTCTTACCCAATTGGTTCTCAACTAAGTTAACATACTTCACAAAGTATGATAAGGCCTCTGCCTTAGTTTTGAGTAAGAATATATGGGTGAATCGAGTATAATCATCAGTGAATGTCATAAAGTATCTAAAACCATTTCTAGATATTATTCTCATTGGTCCGCACAAGTCTGAATGTACCAAACTTAGTACTTCTTTCTTTCTAGTGCCTTGCCCGTATGGCTTCCTAGTGGCCTTTCCTTCAAGGCATGACTGCCAACTTGGCAAGTTGACTTTAGTCAAGGATCCAAGTAAGCCACTCTTGGCCAACTTTCTCATCCTATCTTGACTTATGTGTCCAAGCCTTTTGTCACCGTACGCCACCCGAGCCCGGTTGCGGAGGCGGGGGCGCCGGGACGTCGGAAGCGGAAGCCGGAAAAATACAAGATGGCAGGTCCATCGAGACCTGCCGCGCGTAGCGGACTCGAAAAGCGAAGCGATTGAAGAAGCGACCTGAACATTTTTATACATATAACTAAAATAAAGTCCAAACATACAATTCATGCATTAGCAATAGAGTAAGCCCCGCCCTCCGTGGACGAGTGCTTACGCACCAGAACATAGATACATACAGAGTTCACAGAACCTAAAGTGTCTAGCAAGCGCCAAGCACTCAGAACATGCACAAAACAGAATATATAAATATATACAAAATATACAATCATCACAGCAATACAGAAAGTGTGCATATGCAACTACAGAGCCAGCCCTAGATCTAAATGTCAAAATACCTCGCGCGGGATTCAGACCGAATAGACAAATCCCAGACCGCAAGGTGCAGCTGCTGCAAAACACAACCAAGGTAGAAACCTCACGGAAATCTACTCCGCATGCCGCTTATCAGGTCTACCTGAAACCCAAAAACAAAACCCGAAAAGGGTGAGTCCTAAAAGGACCCGTAAGGGATTTGGGGTAAGGTAAGTATATGTAACCCTGCAAAACAGAAAGATAGCAATATATACAATGAATACGAATATCATGCATGTACAGAAATAGATCGAATCCCAAGGACGTGCGATTCTAAATCGCCATAACCCTTATAAAAATCGGGCGACACCTCCCACTAAGGGAGTCGAAGCGGAGCTAATACGAAGCATGGTGCACCAGTGGTAGCGAACCCACAACCTGTCGTAGGGTTAGCAGACAGTATGCCATAAGGCATACTCCTACAGACTACTGAGAATATGCCCTAAGGCATAAAATTCCGAAATACTAGCAAAACAGAAAAATGAAACCAAAACATATACTTATCTTACCAAAATAACAGAACCAAACCCTTACCTCTCAAATCCAGAGTATTAGACCGCTTCTGGACAACTTCCACACCACGACCCGAAACTCAGAAACCCCTATTTTTCTCACCTCCGAACCTCAGAATCTGTCAAACCAAGTTGAATTAGAATCCTTATCGACCACACTACCAAACTACACCCCCGTCCCCAAAACCGAAAATCCGGCGAATTTCCGTAAAATTCCAAATTTCCACGAAACTTCGAGTCGAGAACCAACTTAGGCAATGCAAGGTTATACATTGACAAACATCATCCAACAAGCGAGAACCGACCAAAACCAACCTTAAAACCCTTCATTACCCGACATTTTCCGATAAACCCGCATAATTGCAACTTTTCCAATTCTTACTCGAATTCAACGTTTCAAACTTCCAACCACTCCTAAATTCAACCCCAACACCATATTAACATCCGATTCAACCAAAATGAAACTCCACTATAGAGAAAGTTTCATTTAACCAATTCGGTTCTTAACCAATATTTCACCCAACATCCAATTCAATCCAAACAAGCTACCAAACAACCATTCTAATCACCAATTTCACTTCTAAACCAAGAATGCTATCCAAAACAACAAAATTCAACAATGAACATCAACCTAAAAATTCGGCCAAATGGGGGTTTTTAACCCAACTTGTTTTCCATCAAATTGAATCCATACATAAGCTTAGAATCATGCTAGGATTAACATACTTGAAGCATGAATCAAGATAACAAACACACATCATTTTAGAAATTACCCAAAAATTCGGCCGAAATAGGGTTCTTACTTCCAAGGAGTTTTTCCAAAATCCAACACTTGATTAACACTCCCCTACTACCCAAGAACATCATACTAAAAGATGGGAGGAAGAGAATCATCCTAGCATATAGTGAAGAACAAACTCATCATTTGCAAAATCTCCTCTTTTCTTCACTAAACCTTGATTCCAACAAGTAAAGAGAAGAAGGAAGGATGCTTACCACATAAAGCACCCAATTCCTCTTTGATTTCATGCAAGGAGAAGAACTTCAAGCTTGGAGGTTGAGCTCTAATGGAGTCGGCAGCAGCTAGAGGAAGAAGAAGAAGAAACTAAGTGAAATGAGATATAATCTCATTTTTGGAAAATAAAAGCCATATATATTTTTCCTCCCTTTAACCCATACTTCTCATCTTAAATAAGAAATAGCCATGTGTCCCTTAAGTCTCACACAAGCTGCCGAAAATCCCAGCTGCAGCCCATACCCATTTTTATTTATTTTGTGGCCAATTAAAAGTTAACCTCCAAACTTTTCCAAAAGTTCCAATTTTGGCCCAAAAATAACTACCGAACTCCAAAATAAACGAAACTTGGACACAACCCTCAGAATATTATGACATTCGTAAAACATATTTCAAAAGTTCATTTACCATTCCGGAGTGTCCTACCGAGCTCGCTGAACCCGAACCAAAACCCGACGTGCGAGCGTGTCAACCTGAACCAAAATTCTGTCACTCCAAAATTCTACAAAAATACCCATAAATTCCATCTTAAATTATAACACAACTTACCCCAAAGCCGTCAGAAAATTTCCATCCCGAGCCCCGGGAGTCGCCCGGAACCGAACGTCCCGTCCCAAATATTAAACTCCGCAAAAACCTCCGGGACATTCCCACGACTCCAAAACTACAAACGGCTTCTCAAACTGAGGTCTCGAGAGCGCTACCGAGCCCGTTGTACGTCCCGAGACGACCCCGACAACCCCCCGGCGCCAGGAAAATATTTTCGGCGGAAACGTCCAGGGGACCCACACGACCTCAAATACGGAAGGGTTCGCCAAAATGATACTCGGATAGGGCTCGGGAGCCGCCTGAACGCCGAAAAACGTGACCCGCAGGCCAAAACCGGAGTCCCGGGTCACCCGGTCGCAACCCGCTCGGGGTGACCGTAACACCTTTCATGCCAAGTCATTTCACTTGTGACCTCAGTCACATGGCAACTAGATGAAGAAATGGCGTGATTTTCAGGTCTAAGTTCATACAATCCGTTGTTAAGCATACATTCACACACAACATGATTATCTTTCATAATAGTGACACTACTATTAGAAAACGTCAAGCTATAATGGTACTTCAACAAACTCGAAATAGAAACCAAGTTTCTACAAATACAAGGTACGTATAATGTGTCAATAAGATAAACAAAATATACATTACACAGGGGACTTTACAAGTCCCAATACCAAACACTTCTAATTGTTCATTATTTCCCACCAAGACATTCTTCACGCCTCTTGGGAGTTTTCTCAACGCCACAAACCAAGACTTGTCTCGCGCTATGTGGTCCGTTGCTCCCGAATCTACAATCCACAAAGAATTGCTTTCAGTAAGCATAGTACATGACACAACATGTACATTAGAAGTACTAGGTACACATACCTTGGTAGGATTTCTACAATCCTTTGCGAAATGGCCTTTCTTGCCACAGTTGAAGCACTTAAGCTTGAAAACATCCCTTTACTTCTTGAACTTATCAGAATTAGGACCGTTTCCACTGCTATTCTCATTTGTCTTCACCTTACCCCGGCCATTCACATGGTTAGTCTTACTGAATCGATTCCCCTTATTCCTCCATTTCGCACTAGAGGAGGAGGTGGCAACATATGCCGTGGAGTGATTCTTAAGAGCCATTACTTCTGCTTCAAGCAATAAATGGCGGGTAATGTCATCGAATGACTTGATCTGAGGATTATGGCGCAAATTGACCTTCATCAGTTGCCATTCCCCATCAGGTAAAGACCTAATGATAGCTTGCACTTGCTGCTCATCAGTGAGCTCATGTCCTGCGTCCTTTAATTGGTGAATCATGCGTGACATTTCACGCAAGTGAGAAGTCATGGTGTGCTCAGGTTTCTTTATGTAGTTCTCAAACCGCATAATCAGAGACCTTTGTTTCTCGACAGAAACATCACCATACTTTGCCTTTGCAGCATCCCAGATGCCTTTGGCAGTCTCAATGGTAGAGAACTCAACCATTATCTCGTCTACCATAGTAGAGAGAAGTGTCACCCGACACAGGTTGTCTCTTTTAAGATATGCCACATAGGCATATCCATCCCCACCAAGCTCAGGAGGACCGACCACATTGGTCAGAACATCAAGTGTATCTTGCTCAGTTAGTATAAACTTGACCTTTTGATGCCAGATAGAATAGTTTTCACCATCCAATTTTAAGTCCTTGTTCAATTCAGCAACAATACTCTTACTTGCCATCTACAATGATGCAATCACATGTTTTAATGTTCAATCATTACATAACAAGACTTATTCAAGCAACTAGTGTACAAGACTATTTCATACATGTTCATATATGGCAAAAGAGGTACATATAGCACTCAATTAGAAATATACAAACAAGTTTCCATAAATCCATACACAAATTCTTAACAAGCCTTCCAAAGAGGGTTGTTTTTAGTATGTCATATGTACATTCGGCCATGTAACATATACATGCGCCATTCATGTAACATCATTTCATACTTTTGTCCCTCAACTCCTTAGTTATTGTCAAAACATTCCCAGGAAAGATGGAGGGGTCACAAAAGATCCCGCTTAAAATCCACCTCCTTAGGCATTTCATGAATGAAGAATTAAAGATCTTTAAGAATCTCAATTACATGTTCATATTCATACGAGTTCATGATTTACATGGAAGATTCATAGGCATGATACAACAAATAATCATGCGTCATTTACACAAGAATATACAAGAAATATAAATCACAAGATCAGAATGAACCCGAGATATTGGTACCTTTCACCTTGGAAAACAGCTAAAGGAATTTATAATTCCTTGCTCCTTAAACGTAAGCTCCTTCCTTGCTTGATGATGATTTGCCTCCTTGAGAACTCCTTGTGGTCAAGGTGGAAAGGTTGGCTTTCGAGAAGGAGAAGAAGAACGGACAAGAGGATGGCGCCAAGAGGAAGAAAGTGTTGAAGTGAACACTTTGCAAGTTCACACTTAATCACCCAAAAACTCACAAGAATGGCGCAAAAGAGGAGAAGAAGAAGAAGAAGAAATGTGTAGACAAGTGTGTTCTACATGGCCATTTCACTCACTATTTATAGGTGAAGAAATGGCCATTAGAATAATGTCATTAAGTAGGAATAATAAAGCTTTCCACTAACTTTAATATTTCCACTAAGACATTAAGAATTCCACTAAGGCATAAATTATTCCACTAAGGCATAAATTATTCCACTAAGGCTACTTAAATATCAATTTCCACTAGCCATTTATCACTTATGATAAATAAACTAATTACCTTAAAATAACAACATAAAAAATGCCATTTACATAAAATGACATGAAATGTAGTTATTCAATGAAATAAGGTACATACACCTTATTACCAATAATTTCACCAAAGTACCTATACTTTGATGAAAAGATCTTTAGGTGGAAATAGATATAAAAGTGAGGTTTGAAATTATACACAATAATTCCAAACAATTCCAATTCACACATCCGAGCTACTTTAAGCTCTTTAGTACACCTTTACCAAAATACCAATACTTTGTTAAACGGTGAGCTGATTGTTTCTTCTTCTAATTTGAACTCACAACTACTATAAGTTGTGGTGAGTAGTGCGCTAATACTAACTCATGAAGTTCTTAGTGCATAGTAGCTCCCATCCAAATAGAGAATTCCAACAAGCATTCATTTTTGCACCCAAACTTTCAACAACTTTAGCAAGTGCATCAATCTTGGCTCCCAAGTCTTCTCCTTGTGTACTTCCTGCCATCATGTAGCAAACAACACAAACACACACACACACACACACTATGGACCTTACTGACCTCTTTTTATAGGAAACACTCGTGTTTACTCAATTTTCAACAATTTAGGGATCTCTCGGCCTATTGACACTCACACCTCAAGAACCCGTGAGCAATCAAACACACCTTCCTCGAACTCCAAGTTCTTGGGTGTTAATGTACTTGCACAGCCCCAAATGACCAACCTTAATGCCCAAATATTGATCACCAATTGAGTTAGATGTCAATTACTGAAATTAATGGGCTAAGATAGGTGGTTGGGGGCCGAAAGATTAAGGAAAAACGTTTTGGAAAGGTTTTGAAAATTCTGCAATCACAACTTTGGTGTGCCGAAAAGCGGTCACACTCACAATCCAACTTTGAGCTTTCAAATCTGTTTTTCGTGTGATTTCCTTCACACACTTTGTAATTCAATCTCTCTTCCAAGAGGTTCACTGAACAATACTGGCGAAAACACAAGAAAAGACCAACAAAGGTCACACTTTTCAGCCGGAGCTTTGTTTGCACATCCGATTGGGTAAGTTCTGAAAACCTCAACTTTTGAACACTTTAAAGTTCGATTCAGCGGAAAGTTTCTTCATGAAAGTTGTAGAAAACACTTTTTTTAGCTGAACATGGCAGGATTTCGCCTCAACAACCCAGAATATTGTTCAGTTCTACGTTCAAACACGACACAGTTTTCAGATCTACAAAGGCCGAAAATGAAAGCAAAGGGTTTGGCCTTTTCGTGGATCTTACCAGCATTTCCTGAGCTTCCAAGGCTCTGATACCACTTGATATATCCCTTCACTAGGTAGGAGAAGGGATCTTTGAGCAGGATTGAAGCTCACAATGCTTGCTTGATGGTGGGAAGTGAAACCGGCTCCTTCACCTCCAAGGCTTGGTGGCCTTGGCAACAAAGGGGGTAATGCCGAATGGATGTAGATGGCCTTGACACCTCTCTCAATGGTGTGAGAGCAACACCAAGGATGATCCTTGAGGTCTGAACAAGCCCCAAGAGCTGAGTATGGAAAGGTAGAGGTTGAGAGCTCAAGAGTTCAAACAATTCGGTTTGAATTTTGCAAAAATGAGTTCTAAGGAGGCTAGGGCAATTTCGGCCTCTTAGCCTAGGGTTACCTCTAGCAGGTTCATCCAAGGGTCCAGATCATTCCTAGGATGACCTGTAGGGTTTTGGAAGTAACCCTAAAGCTTAAGATGACTAAAAGAGTTAACTAGTGCAAAACCGGGCCCATTACATGTCTAACCCTAGCTACAATCCAAAATTAACCATAAATGAAGTCTAGGGTACTTCTACAAGCTTGATCAGATTTGTGGTGAGTTGGAGGAGTGACTTGGACCAGCTAATGGTGGCCAAAACGGCTGGGAGATGCCACATGGAGGAGGAGGTGTGCAATCCGGTACAATGACATCACTACCTTGGCTGCTGGTGCACTGATCTTGCAAAGCTTCTCCAGAAGGCTGTAGTGCTTCAAATCGAGTGAAACAACTTCCATTGAATAGTTCTCTTCCTGAACTACAAAATGGTATCTTGAAGCGACCCATTTGAAGCTCGGACGAGGAAGTTAGGGCATGGGAAGTTGCTGTCCACTAGGCGCCAGCTCGACGGTAAGGCCTCCAAGCTGGCCGATGGAGCACTGATCTTGTTTTGCTTGCACATGACGCTGTAGAAGTCCAAAAGACCCGAAACTACTTGCATTGGCTTCCTCTTTTCCAGAACTAGAATATGGTGACTTTAAATGATCCATTTGGAGCTCATACCAGGGAGTTAGGCCTCTTGGAAGCTGCTGCTCATTTGATCCCTCCTCTTCGGTTTTGGAACTTAGGTGGATGGTGCTCAATAAGCGGACCTTCCTCTTCAAGTCTTCCTCTTGTGCAATGACCTTCAATCCCATTCCTTCAACTCTCTTGGTAGCTTCTTGGACTTCCTCCTCTTGCCCCATAGCTTCAGCAATAAGTTTCATGAACAAGTTGAGAGCTTCTTTCAGCCATAAGTTTCATGAACAAGTTGAGAGCTTCTTTCACCTTCGTGGCTCTAGCCCTAGTCATAGGTTCTCCAATGTTGTCCAAAAGACTAGGGCTGGTCCTCTTGACTTGTGCTCCCGCATCATAAGGTATATATTTTCTATGCTTTTTACCATGGTTATCAACATGACTGTAACCGTATTGAGCACAGAAACTCCCCATTTCTTTTCTACCTTCAAGTCTTCCCTTCTTGACTTTCTTTCTCCATTTAAACTCATGGAACATTTTAAGACCGACTTCTTTTATTTCTGAGAATATTTGGCCATAAGTATAATATTCTATATTCAAGGTTCCTCGGTTCTTTTCCTTTAAGTGATCAATAACTAATTGACCAAAATGTCTTGGTAAACCCTGAATAAATTTTTCTTTCCAAATAGTGGAATTACAATCCTCTCTTTCATAGACTCTTGAAAGAAAAACATATTTATACCATTCTAAATCTGACAAAGTCTTACATTTTAAATTAAGCAGGAGTTCTCCATTTAACATTTGCTTAGACTCTCTTGATCTTATAAAATGCAAGTAAATAGTTAATATCAGAGTGTTAACAACATCAGATTCTTTTTTGGGATATTTGGTATTTTGAGAGACCATCTATATGATAAATAATTTGGGATATTTGGTATTTTGAGAGACCATCTATATTCCATTCTCTCAACTCATCTCCTCTACAGGAAACAAACGGATTAGGCGGCCAGAAATTATTTTGCTGATATCAACCGGAGATGGTTTACTGGTCTATGGATGTGAAACATTTCATACCCTTGAAGGACCTCCTCTTTCTATTTTTATTTTATTGACCTGAGGAGTCTCGGTAGAGAGTTGGTCTTCTTTTTTGGAAACTTCTTTAATAACATTTATCTAAAGACCTTTCTGCTTACTATCTTTGATAGTAAGTTTTTCTATTTGTTCAGATAATTCTTTTACTCTATCAGACATCTCATCATTTCTTCTTCCTATTCTAAAAGTTGGAGCTTTAGAAGGAAGATGAATAGGAGGTTTTGAAGTAGTAATCTTTTGTTCTGACTTCTTACTACCTTCAATTCTACACATTTGCTTTTCTAACAATTGTAGGTAAAGATTTGTGTAATTATTTTGTTCAATCAGAGATTGAATATCCTTTGATTCTGCTGGTTTAGAACTAGCTTCTTTACCAGTAATTTTAAAAGGTGAGGCCACAGCCTGTTCTCCCAACACAATTGTCTTAGTAGGAGGACGTATAGTAGTTACCTCTTTTACCTCTTCCCCTTCTTTGACTCTGTAAGTGTTCCGAGTTTCTTTTAACACAACCAACGTTACAGCATTTTTCCTTTTGAGAAAGAGTGGAACAAACCATTGAAAGAACTTTAGATTAGTTTTAGTCTGTCTAATCTTCTTAAACCAATGTCCTTCTATTATCCCTCTTTGTTCTTTGGTATATTCATCCCTTAACCATTTTCTTTTGATCGTATTCTCTTCCGATCCAAAATATTTTCTCAAAACTTCATAGTCTATTCTGAAAGGTTCTTTCAACATATTTATCTCAAAGTCTGAAAAACTAATTCTATCATCCTCAACTAATTTGGATGATTTTTCTTCTATTTTAACAGAATTTATTTTATAAACTGGGTGAGAGACATGTTCTACAGATTGTCTTACTCTTCCAATTACTTTCTTATATTCTGATTCTGGCACATGTGAACATGATTCCCTGGAAGGAATTCTAGGAGGTTTTTCTGAGAAGTTGATCATTCTAGTTATTCTATCTTTTCCGAATTTTTTCTCGACTTCTCCATTCTCAAATTCTACTATTCTTTCTACTTTTGTTGTTCTCAAAGGTTTAACCGGTTTTTCATTGTGCATTACCCATCTTTCAGACAGACGGATATCACTCAATTTTATTGGCTTTGGCAGAACAACATTAGTTTTCTCAGTATTAGCTTGTATTAAAAGGGTTTCACCCTTTGTATCAAATTCTAGAGCCTTCTAAAATATCAAAACCTGAGGTGAGTATATTAGCAGATAAAACCTTCATGATATGTGGATCCTTCAAGGACACCGTAAAATTAGGATGACAATTAAAGTATAGGGGTCCATCACAAAGACTTGATTCTACCATGCCTAGCAAGGAATCGGTAAACTTGTTATGTCTTTGATCTCTCAAAGCAATAACAACAGAAGTGTTTAAACCATTCGTTGTTAGAGGTTTTAAAGCAATTTGAACTAATCTAACATGCAGATAGTTATAATAATTTTCTAAATGATCTTCTATCATGTGTTTGGACAGTAGTTCAAACTTGTGATCTTCTTCCATTATAGGAACGGTTCTTTCTACCGTTTTAATAGCATAAGAAGTTCTGAGTTCAAAAGTTCCTTTACGGTAAACTTCGAACTTGTTAATCTCTGAGATATCCCAGTTTCCCAAACTTTTTTCAATATCTCTGATTATTATGCCCTGAGCATTATTCACTTTTCCTTTTTCTTTAGGATCTCATTCTTCAAACTTTTTAGAAGTAGATTTTGTCAAATTCTTAAAAATACCAGCCATTGAAGAATAATCTTAATTTCAAGATTTTAATGCTATCTGTCAACGAAGTATTTTACTCCTTACTGCCACACCTTGGGTCTTACTGGGGAAACGCGACTTGGGTGATAGTCACTAAAATCTTTGAAAGTAATTTTGAAACTTCAAAAGCAAGAAAGTTGAATAGAAAGAGCAAAAACTAACTTCTTCGAGTTGAAGAACAAAATCTAAAGTTTTGGGGAAAAAGTGATGAAAGTTTGAAAGTTTGAGGAAGACAGGATGAGGGGCAATAAAGATTTTTCACCGGTATGTGTTAAAACACATATGTGGTGAATAACCGTGAGCATTGAAAAATGAGCAACATGGATTTGTTTAAAATATGATTGATCTAAAAGCATGATGCATTCAATTGGAACAATTATAAAAGGAGTAATGTGAATTTTTTAAAAATATGATTGATCCAAAAGGATATTGAAAAAGTATATTAAAAACATTTTAGAGGACGAAAAAGTTAAAAAAATATCAATGCAAAAAGGTATGCAAAAATATTTGTGTGACTAAAAAACAAAGTATTTAATATGCATGCTAAATGAAAGATGAGAGACTTTAAGAGGGAATTTCAAATTTTGCCCATGAATCCCAATAATGGTGTAATAGGGAAATGAGGTTGAAGAATGCAAGTTTAATTAACTAAAATGGGGAAGGTTTAGATAAAAGTTATTTTTTCAGTCAAAAAAGGTGTAAAAAACAAAAACGTGGAAACAAATATAATGGACTAAAATGGAAAAAATGCGAAAATAAAAAAATAAAATACCGGTATTAATTCGATTCTAGAAAATACTCCCTTCGTTCGACAAAAATAAAATATATTGTTTAGACTATTTCATAGTATCTAATCTACGATTTTTTCTAAGTAATTCATATGTTCATCATATCTTGACGTCTAAATTTTCTAAATGTATTCTTTTGAACTTTTTACCCATTATCTTGATTAAACTTTAAACCAAATACTGCAATTTAAAATATCAAAGTCAAACTTTGCATTTTTTATGGGATAGAGGTACTATCAAATAGCTAAATTATAAGAATTGAAATATAATAGGACGAAGGAAGTCTAGTAAACACTTGATAGACCGAATCGGAAAAGCTAAAAAAAGAATGACTTGAATTTAATCTAAAGAAAATGACTAATCTAGAAAGATCTTGAGAAAAAACTACTAAATCATTTAAAATGTCTAAATAGTTTTTTTTAAAGAAAAAACCAATAGAAAAGGTACAAAAAAGTAGGTTCATATGTCATAGGCATAAAACAAAGACTTTAATGTGCAAAATAAAAGAAATTTGAGATGACAAAGAAACAATTTTTAATTTTAACCAAGAAACATAGAAACGTAAAAAGTAGCAAAATAACATTAAAAATTATAAGTTAAAAAATATTATTTTAAGCCCTCTTAGATGCCATACGTTTACATGTAAGACCCCAATGTGTATCAAGTAGCATTCGAATCAAGAGTTACCCTTTCCACTTCAGAAGGGGTGATTTCGAGCCGAACCGAGCCCGAGCCTAATAGGTTCGAGCTCGAGCTCGTGAAATTCGAGCTCGGCTCGAGCTCGGCTCGAGTTCAAACGAGCCCGAAAATTCAAGCTCGAGCTCGGCTCGAAGGTTCGTGAAGCTCGATTCGAATCGACCCCAAACGAGCTCGCGAGCTCATTAGGCTCGACAAGGCTCGATAAGGCTCGTCGATAAGGCTCGATAAGACTCGATTAGGCTCGATAAGGCTCAACAAGGCTCGATAAGGCTCGTCGAGCCTATCGAACCGAACCATTCATGTTCGAGCTCGGCTCGTTAATTATACGAGCCAAAGAATCGGCTCGAGCTCGAGCCTCGTGAAGCTCGGCTCGTTTGGGCTCGTTAGAGCTCGAGCTCGAGCCGAGCTCGGCTTGGCCCGATTCATTTAACACCCCTACACTTCAGTGTTCGAAACAGATTTTTATAAACTTCGATGACTCAATTTATGTAAACTTTCGAAAACTTAGTGTTTTTATGCACACTGTAAAAAAGTTCAGTGGCTTTTTCTGAATTTAAAAGAAAATTATAAAATTACCCCAATTTTTTGGCTTTTGCACCATGCGTAATGGGGAAAAGGAGAGTTATCACGAGTGGTATAATAGGAAGAGCAAATTAAAAAAACAAACAAGATAGAATTGAATCATGTTAAATGAGAATTTTGTTTAGAGAAATAGCAAGAGTGGTACGTAGAAAGTAGTGTCCAATTGTTGAGGAAGGCAGACAAACAGCAAAACAATGGGACAATATAAATCGGAAGGTTCGGTAAGAATAGTCATGCAACCAAACCTGCTAAGCATCCGAGAGGGATCTACCAAACGCTAAAACCTCATAGTCCAGTAAGAAAATATAGTTCAAACAGGCGCATTTTAGTATTCCTGATGAAAGCTCCAAGCTGAAACTATCCAAGTGCCCTTTCATGGCACTAGCAACAATTTAGACGTTATTGTAATTATGTTTAACCAAGGAAATTCATAATCACCAAATGAAGCACCAGGTTGCAGAGCAAGAAGTCCGCAAAAGCACGCTCTGGTGCCAGATCCTGCATTTCCATACAAGTGAGAAATTGTTAACTATTGAGAATCATGTAATGGTTACTTAAATGGCATCTTCAACTCCTTTTATCTGAGTAAAGAAGAAATATACTCCCTCCGTCCTTTAAAAGTTGATTCATTTGACTTTCATGTTCTGTGTAGCAGTGTTTGACTCGAGTTTTTTCTAAAATAAATAGTGAATAAAAATTCGAAAAAAATATGTTTGGAAAGGATATGTTGCAAATTATGATACACATACAAATTATTCAACTTTATATGTCAAAACATTCATAAAAATAAATCATAGATTAAATACCTTGAAAACAGCAAAACAAATGAATCAACTTTTCAAGGACGGAGGGAGTATATGATTTTCTTTCCTTTATCAGTATGTATCATTTCAGAAATATTAAAAGACTACCACCAACCATGAGAAAAATACACAGGCAATGACTTCTAACATCAACGAGACTAACATTTTAAAGCCATGTTCATAATATAAACCTGTCTCATTCGACCCTGTAAACATAGAATGGCGCAATCAAAGTTTACCTTAAATTCCTTGTTTTCCTTGTTTACTTGAATGCGGAGACAAACTGCAGTAAATTTACGCTTCTGAGCATTGGGAATTTATGATTTATCTTGACATATAAACTAGAACTTCTACTCACCAGCAAGGACAGCAGTCCCAATGCAAGAAAGAACTCCAGAAAGAAATGAGTTGAAAGGAAAAGAGCCCACAATTGCCATGTAAACCACCTGTTCACATGTAAAAAAGTTCATCTGAACCAGAAAACCTTACTACTAGCCAGTCTTCCACGCTATATATCAAACCGCAAAAAATGAAATAGAAAAACATTATCTACTACTAGACAAACACATTTAAGATATAGTGGAGTAGACTTTTACCTAATAAGGAGTATTTCTTTTAAAACACAACATCACAAACTGGACATGTCTACAGCACAGGTGAAAACACAAAACTATGCATACAATTTAAAGCTAAGGAAATGTGAGTCCCCCCAAAAGGATTAGGATCCCATAATAATGAGAATGAAATAAAAGTAGATTAAGTAGTAAATTCTTTATCTAACCGTAAGCATGTATCATTACTTTTCGCTTCTTTTCCAATGGCTGGCACTGAGCACTCAGCCAAAATCCTTGCATTATGAGTAATCAATGAAGCACCAAGTGAATACTTAGCCAGTACAACCACTTGTAAACACTAAAAAACCCATTTCAGTAGAAACCCCCAGTTCTAGAGTTCACAACCCAGTTCCCATCAATTCGCAACTTAAGGAACGGTCTCCTTTTTCGCGTTCCTTTAGAAGCTTTCCCTGCGACCTAATGCATGCCTATTTCTTATACTGAATGCTCAGCTACACTTGAATTTTCCCAAATAACAAACGTGATCAAGAGTAAGACAAACGTAAGGGAACCGGAAATCAGCGGGAGCAATGAAAAAGGGAAGTTCTAATCACTTTCCGATAGAAAATTAAACAGCTAAAAGAGGATCCAATACCGAGATCTCGTGCCCATCAGTGTCAATCGACAGCCTGACAACGAAAAAAACAAAGAAAGCTCACCTGGATCAGAGCGGTGGAGACTGCAAATCCAACATACAGGTCGATGATCTGTTAGTCCCCAAAAATAAAATAAAATAAAAATCAGATCCAGTATAATATTCTCCTCCGAACCAGTGAGCAATTGAAAACAGACACGGAAAGAGACCTTGAGATTGGTGGGTGTGGCGGCGTAAGCTGCGCGAAGGGAATGGAAAAGAGCTTCAGCTTCCGTGCCTGCAGATCTCCCCATTTTCGTGCTCTGAAGACTTACTGAGACCTGCAAACAGGACTTCATGTTTTGCAGTGTAGGGGTGATAAAACAAAAAAATCCGGAAAACCGAAAATCCGAACCAATCTAAAACCGAAAAATCCGAAGATCCGATGATCCGAGAATCCAAAAACCCGAAAACCGTAAAAACCGTACAATTACGGTTCGGTTTTAGATTGGAAACCACGGGCCCCGCAGATAACCGACCCGTTAGTGTATATATGTAAGGGAAATTATCAAAAACCCCCATGAGGTTTACCATAATCTCCATTTCCCCTCCGCATTTTCAGAATTCTCGAAAAAATCCTCTGAGGTTTGTGAAAATATACAAAAAACCCCTTGAACATTAACTTCCGTTAAAACAACCGTTAGCTTTTAAGTGTAATTACAAAATTGGACTAAAAAACTTTTAACCCTAACAATTTTATCCTTAATTATTTTATACTCCTATATTTAAACCCTCACCTCCACAAAATCGAAACCAAAGCGGCACTCATGTCCGTGATCGGCTCGAAGCGGTACCCCAGGCCGTCGGAGGAGCCACGCTCGCGCCAGGCCTCGAGTCGGCCCCACGGCTTCCAGGTACCGTCGTCGGGACACATAATGAGCCACGAACCCGGGTTAGAGCGGCTGACACGGTCAGAGCCAGGTGAAGCGACGAAAGGAGTAACCATTGATGCGGCGGCTACCGGCGAACCGGACAAGTCGTGGATTGTGATTATCGAGTATCGTCGATCACCACCATCTCGCCGATCCTCTGCATTTCATCCCCAATGGCCTCCACGAACACAAACCCATCTCCGGCGACATCCCGTACGAATACCCCTTTCTCAACTCACCACCAACAACCCATCCACACCAGCCACTGCACGCCCCAGCCAGGACGTCGCCCCTTCTATCCTTCACGTCCGAGCATCGTCACACTTCCCAACCCGCCGCCTCACGCCTCTCAAATCTAGCCTATGGTTAAAATCGAAAACAGAGAGAATGGGATGCCGGTCAGAGGACCGACGGCGGTCGGTTGCGAGCAGTGGTGGTTGGAAGAAGGCCAGCGGTTGGAGCAGCTTGCTGCAAGAAGGGTGGGTTGCTGGTCTGGGACATGGGGTTGGTGGGAGAGAAGAGAAGGAGATGGTAAATATGTAAGAGATAAAAAGGTTTGGGTATAATTGTTAGTGTTAAAAAACTAAGGTTTCAGTTCTTATAATTAAATCTAAAAGTTAACAGATCTTCAAACGGATGTTACTCTTTAAGGGGGTATTTGTATATTTCTTCAAACCTCAGGAGGTAAAAGAACGAATTCTGAAAATACGGGGGGCAAAATGAACATTATGACAAACCTCGGGGGGTATTTGTTAATTTCCAAATATGTAATCTATGGTATACCAAATCTATGTAGACTTTATCAAACCTAAACCCCACTCACCTAGAAACTCTTCAACTTCACTTCCACTTCCGTGTAATGGCTAAATCGATTCCATTTTCAATCCTACTGGTTAAATCGATTCAGAGCCCTAGTCTCGATGTCTAATTCCAATTTCCCAGTTCCCATTCTCATTCGTACCAACATCTCCGATTGGTGGTTCAGGCAACCGATCGACGATCACGTTAGTCTCGATCAATCACACAAGGCTCTTCCTCTCTTCATATCTATGCTATGCTTGCCTGCTGTTCATATCTATGCTATGCCATTTATACTGTGGTGAAGAGAGATCAGATCTTTCATATCTATGCTATGCTTGCCTGCTGTTCATGTCTAACCATAAATTGGACTTCATTCTCAAATTCTTTTTGTCATTGATTAGAATGTTTGGAAAGCCTTTCTACAACATCTTGTCCACTAGGAAGTTTACCCTGTAAATTTTGTACGCATCAAGATAAAAAAATAGATATACCACTTAATAAGCATCTCAAATAAGCAAAAAAGCACTTGTGCGTCCAACAATTCTACGGTAGAACTAGGTGGACATTTTGTGTGCAGCTAGCTGCAATATTGTTGCTTTCTTATAAACAATACTAACATTGTCCATAAACGTATCAATCACTATCTTAATCATAGTAAAATTTAATAATTGTTTCCTGCTTGCTTCTGGATGGTAATAATTTGTACTAAAAACATGATATTCTCTTTTTTGTTTGAAGGTCAAATGGAAGTTGAACATAGTGTTGAGCCTAATTGGAAACTCACAAGTGGTGAGACAATTGCTCCTATTGATGCAAGTGCGAATCCAAATGCTGCTACATCAGAAAAAATGAAGGAAACATCCCCCAAAAACCCTGCAGCAACAGAGCAGCAAGGAAAGTATAAGAAAAAAAAACAGCACCTGGTGGGAACCAAAAATCGTGGATTTGGAACCATTTTACCAGGAATGTCTCTGACCTGAATTATGCTATTTGCAATTACTGCTCAGTTTCTTTTAGGAGTCCTAGTTGCAATGGAACTACTTGTTTGCAGAATCATCTTGGTCGATGCAAGAAGTACGGGGAAAATGCCCAAATAGGCCTAAAACTTTTAAGGTTTTCGAGTTTTAGGCCTAAAACTTATCGACTTCAAACCATGGGCCTAAACGTTATCTCCGTTGCTGAGTTGAAGGCCTAAATCGCCAGCTGACCGACGGAATACTGACGTGGATGGTTAACGACGTTTATTTTAAATACTCAGCTCTAATCTCAGCAAAACGACGTCATTTTGGGCTGCCTCGTCAACACTTATAGGCCGATAGGCCTACAAGTTGATGAATATGAAAAGTTATAGGCCTACAAGTTGTTAAATAAAAAAGTTTTAGGCCTAGTTTTCGAATTTCCAAAGTTTGACTTCCATTCAAATCTGGAAATGAAACGACGTCGTTTTTGTGAGGTGGCAAGAGAGTTCAAAATTAACGTCGTTATTCGTCCATGTCAGCATTCCATCGGCCACCTGGCGGTTTAGGCCTACAACCCAGTAACGGAACTAACGTTTAGGCCTATGATTCGAAGTCGAAAAGTTTTAGGACTAAAACTCGAAATACATAAAAGTTTTAGGCCTACTAAGACATGTTTCCCCCAGAAGTACCCATTTAATCAAGATAAAAAGCAAAAATTATTGATTTTACAGAATCAATCTTCCGTCAAAGATAATGGTGATAGTGCTAGTTATTTTACTTGGAGGTTTGATAAAAGTTTGTGTAGAAAGTATTGTGCTAGGATGATAATTCTTGATGAGTTACCTTTCAAGACAGTTGAGCATGAAGGCTTTCGTGACTTTTTGAATGTGTTGCAACCTCAGTTTCAAATCCCATCAAGACCCACTGTAACTAGAGATTGTTTGGAAATGTATTTGTTGTAAAAACAAAACTTGAAAAAAATACTTTGCTAAGTATAAGCCAAGAGTTTGTTTGACTACTGATATTTGGTCATTTAGGCAGAACGTTAGTTACATGTGTTTGACTACCCATTTCATTGATCATGACTGAATCTTGCATAAAAGGATCTTAAATTTTTGTCCATTTCTGGTCATTCTGGTGAGATAATTGGGAAGTATGTTGAGAAGCACTTGCTTGATTGGAGAATCGATAAAGTTCATACGGCTACAGTCGATAATGATCTTTGTGATGAGGAAATCACCATGGATCAACACAACCGACCAAACAAGGAACAAGAAGGTACCCAAGTTCAAGCTCACAAGCCTCCCAACCCTCTTGAAGGCCTTGGCGGACCAATGACAAGGTCTCGGACCAAGAAGGCACAAGAGAGCCTTCAAGCCTTCATGAGGCTTATGGCTTAAGGAAGGGAGCGAGAGGAAGACCAAGAGAGGGTCTCCCAACTTCAACAAATGGGTATCCGCTTCGAAGAGAGCATGCGAAACACCATGGAGAACTTTAGTGTCACTTTGCTCACGGATGAGGGCCCCTGCCCGCGCCCTACGCACCACCCCAAATCACCTTGGATGCACGCTTGAAGATCAAAAGAGAAGGATCACCTTTTGAAGCTCATTTTGTTTCGGCGAAGTCCCTGTGCGAAGCCGCACAGGCAAAGCCGAAGCCCCTGTGCGATGTCGCCCAGGCAAGGCGAAGCCCCTATGCGCAGTCGCCCAGGCAAGGCGAAGCCCCTGTGCGCAGTCGCCCAGGCAAGGCGAAGCCCCTGCGCAATCGCCCAGGTAGAGGCGGAGCCCCTGTCTTGGCAAAGCCTATGTGCGAAGTCGCCCAGGCAGAGGCGGAGACCCTGCGCGAAACCTCTCGGCGAGTCCCCTTCGCGCGAGGCCTCCAGGCGAAGCCCCAAATATTACAGTCTACCATAACCGACTCTTCAACCTATTGGGGTCACGTAATTTGATTTTCCCTCCCATTTTTGTGACAAGAGTAGGTAGCTTACAATGTCATTCATCACCTTCCCCTTTCACCTCAACCCACCTTAATTTTAGGATCATGGTCTCCTAGTCTTTTCACCCATCTTCCCTTACCATTCATATAAAATGTAACTAAGAATGTAATCGACAACAACTTGAATTTCAGAATTATCTCCCATTCTGAGAATATTGGTTCAACTTTGAACTCTTCCTTGTATCTCCATCATCCCCTTGAAATCATTGAAGTGAATTCAAGCTTGACATCTAGTGTTGCTCTTCATTTGAGAAGTGAGGTGCTAGATCCCTCACTCCTTTGGCAATTAACCTTTCCATTGCTCTCCATTTGAGGATTGAGGTGGATAGGAGCCGCCCCTGTTACGCTCTTTTCTGTAATCTTCAAACAAGCTAGATCCAACATAGGCGAACGGTCCATATCTTGGGAATGGATCCGTATCAAGTGGTATCAGAGGCTTGGTGCTTGTTGAAGATTTGTTGTTGATGTTTTCTTCAAGTAAGCCTTTTGTTTATCTCATTTAATCTTGAAGAAAACGTTTCTCATAAAGCTTTGTTCAAAATCGAAAAGTTCAAAACCTTTATGTTCAAAGTTGTTTGTGCAAAAAGTTCTTGTTGAAAAGTTTGTGTTTTCAGGTTAGAAATCAAAAGAGAAGTGTTTGTTATTGTCAAGACCGAAAGAAAGAGGAAAAGGAAAGAAAGAATGAAGAACAAGTTCAAGTGTTCTTGAAAAAGTTCATGTGTGTTCATATGTGTTCATGAGTGTTCTTGACAAAACTCAAGTGAACAATACTATTGATCTGAAAATATGTTGTTGAACTTGCGCAAAAAGTGTTTTTTTTCACCATAAGCCTTTTTCAAAACTCACCCATTATTTCTTTCATCCCCTATTTACCTTTTAAACACTTAGCTAGTTTCAAGTAACTAGCATCTCCTCTTTTCAAAAGAGTACACTTTCTACTTCTTGCTCGTTTTTCAATTTGATGCGCGAAACGTTTTCAGGTTGAGAGTGGAATACAAGTTAGGGTACTTGGTTGAATTTTGAGAGGAAAAAGCATTGAGTGAACATCTTGAGAAAAGCCATATTTGAGCACAAACACGATTGTAAACACGTGAGGTAGTTTAGGAAAAGTTGCGAAGCGATGGCACAAGATGGAGGCACTTCGGATTCCACACCCCCTCACCCATCTACTCTCGGTTTTCAAAGGTACATGGAGAAAAATGAGAAGCAAATGGAAGCCATGATGGCCATGTTACAAAATCTTCAAACCATGGCATCCACTGACCGCGAGAGAGTGTCCAAATTAGAACAGGAGAACAAAGTGCAAGGCAAGAGAAAAGAACAAGAGGATGCTAATAGAGAGCATGCCTCTACGCTACCGCCGCCCACGCCTCTTAACAAGAAAGATCATATCAAAATTCATAAAATACCACAAAAAGAAGTGTTTTATGAACCTATTGATGAAGATGGAGGAAATGAGGAATGGACTGGCCAAGGAGAAACTAGCCAACCTTGGAGGGATTCTTACTACGAAGGACCAAGGAGGAGGCCAAGAGGACAACAACCCAGGTACGAGGGTTCACCTCTGCCCAGAGGAAGGAATAGGTCACCGCAAGGAGACCACTTTCGACGAAGGCCTGAAACGCTTGAGCAACAAGTCATGCAACGCATCAAACTACAAGTGCCTACATTCTATGGTAGAAGCAACCCGAAGGAGTTCATTGAGTGGGTCAAAAATGCCGACATGATCTTTGACTGTTATGACTACTCGGACTACTTGAGACTCAAGTTGGCGACCATTGAGTTTTCGGGCTATGCGATGACTTGGTGGGAGTCTCTGTCTTTTGAAGAAGCATGGGCGGGAAGGCCGCCGATAACCTCATGGGAGCAACTCAAGGCTCTTATGAGAAGAAAGTTCATTCCACCATACTATGCACAAGAGAGTTGTCAAATGTTACAACAATTAACCCAAGGTAACAAATCGGTTGAAGATTATGCAAAGGAGCTTGAAAAAGCTTCTATGAGAGCAAATGTCCAAGAAGGAGAAGATGCAAAGATGGCTCGGTTTACTTTCTGTTTGAGGCTGAAAATAGTCAAGCTACTTGAGTTGTGCGAATTGAGGAACTACATGGAGCTGGTGCACAAAGCCATGAAAATCGAAAGGCAAGGAAGGAAGTCTTCCTTTCACCAACCCGCCACCGCGAGACCCTCTCCTCGCCAAAACTACCCTGACGCGAGGCCCTCCCCTCGCCAAAACTACCCTGACGCGAGGCCTTCATCCCACCAAACCTCATCCCACCCTCAACCGTGAACCCACACCTATCCTAAACCTTATGACACCCCACGCCAAACAAGGAGCATTGAGTGTTTCAAGTGTTTGGGTAAGGGACATTATGCAAGGGATTGTCCAAACAAAAGGACCATGGTTGTGAGACCCAATGGAAATATTTCTAGTGAAGAAGAGGAAGGGGCCGAAGCTTCCATGACACTTTTGAAGGAGGAAGAGGAAGAAGGGGAAGCGCCCCTTGAGGGGATGCTGTTGGTATCCAAGAGTCTTACAAACTAAACCTAGAGTCATTGACACTTCACAAAGGGAAAATCTTTTCCAAATAAGGGCAGTGGTCAATGGACAACTTTGTAGCCTCATCGTGGATAGTGGTAGTTGTGTGAATGTGGCCAACCATAGCATGGTTAAGAAGCTCAAGCTTAAATCCACCCTCACCCAAAGCCTTACCAACTTCAATGGGTGGATGACAATTCATGTGTGAAAGTGGAGTACCAAACCGTCGTGCGCATTAAGATTGGGAAGTATGAAGATGTGGTGTTGTGTGATATTGTGAAGATGCAAGCTACCCACATTCTTCTAAGCCGCCCATGGCAATATGATAAGGAGGCGGTACACTATGGGAGAACCAACAAGTACACCCTCATCCACCAAACATGACCCTATACTTTGCTTTCTTTAACTCTAGCCCAAGCCTTGCAAGACCAAGTACATTTGACCACCAATGCCGAAAGGCATAAGGGAAAAGAGGGAAGTGAGAAGAGAGGGACAAGTTGTTACAGTCACCCCTGCGGGTTTGTATAATTTTATCGGATAAATTACTAAACCGGGTTTAACAACATATTATAAAGGTCAGGATTTCTATCAGCGTTTCTTTCAAGTAATTGAGGTCTCAGGGTTTGTATTCAGTTGTGGGAATATTTCAGTGAAGGCCCGGGATTTTGTTAAAAGGCACGGGACACATTTCCTGTCGATCAGTAAGCTGAGAATTTTATCGGGACCTTATACAAGTGAATTTTCAACATATTTGAGGTCGCAAGAGCATTCCACACATTTCCGCGGAAAATATTTTTTGGGGTCGGGAAGTTCATTCTTGGGCGACGCTCGGGGCTCGGGATGAATAGTTTGATGGCGCCAATGGTGTGTGGTGTGATATGACTCGGGATGAGTATTGTAATGATAACCGAGCCAAGCGCACAAGACGAGATTACTTGGTTAAGCTAGCGGGCACCCATATCGGGATTTGCTCGGGTTAAGCTAGCACGGTATGACACTCGGGACTTATAATTAAACATGTAAAACATGATTTGTGTCTGATATGAAGTCGCTCAGATTTCGTTCCGTTCGGTGAAGCTGTTTAAAAGTTGCAATTTTCGGGTTGGACTAAATTGCAACTTTTGAAAGTTTGGGGGCTAAAGTGTAGAAAGGGACAAATTCAACAATAGTTTGGAAGGAAAGGACAAGAAAGAGGCGGCTACATGGGCTTAAATTGGACAAGTGTCCCATTTTTTATGGAATTAAGAAAAAGAAAGAAGAAAAGAAAATATAAAGAGTGAAATAATGCCAAAATGACATTATTTGCCTATCTTCTTCTTCCTCTTCATGTCTCAGCCAAAACTTCTCCATGAAAACGCCAAGAGAAGCTCCAAAACTAAACTTGAAGGAAACTTGAAGAAGCTTCGAGGTAAGGTTATCAAACGATCTTTGTGTTGTGTAAGTGAATAATCTGAGATTGGTTTGTAAAGATTCAGCCCGGTTTGTAAACCGTGAGCTGCTGAAGTTTGGAAGTAATTATGGAACCACATTCTCTGCTTGATTTATTGGTTTCTAAACGTTCCCAGCACCTTCTTGTGTATGTTTGATAACAGGAGTGTGAGCAGAAACACGTCGGAAGTGTTGCAAAAATCTGTTCTAAGATTTGGTGCGGAAAATCAACTTTGCTTTCAGTAAAAGATAAGGATATACTTGTGATCAGAGTGAAGAGATGAGTCTTTTGTGCTATTTGGTTTTGTCAGAAAAGGCTCGGTGTGAAAGCCGTTTTTCCCGGCCCGAGCCTCGGTTTTGGCGCCAATGATATTGGCTGATTCTGTGAATTCTGAACATATATTCAGTATCTATGGATTGTTTGTGAACATGGAGTAATCAGAAATTCAGCTGAAACTCTTGACAAGGAGTCTTCTCTTCCTTTGCATGTGCAACAGGTATTTCAAGGGTTTGGTGATGTGTTCAAGAAGCCGCAAGCTCTTCCACCATACCGCAGTATTGAACACCAAATCGACTTGGTTTCGGGCGCTCCTTTGCCAAAGAGGGCCGCCTATTGAACCAATCCCGAAGAGTCTAAAGAAATCCAATCACAAGTGCAGGACTTGATATCCAAAGGGTACATCAAGCAGAGTCTCTCTCCATGTGCGGTGCTGGTTTTGTTGGTGATAAAGAGTGATGGGACATGGCGAATGTGCATGGATTGTCGCCCCATCAACAAAATCATTGTAAAGTATAGACATCCCATTCCTAGACATGATGATATGCTCGTTCCCAGAATAGGAGCGGAATCCCAGTTGAGTGGTTGATGATGATGGTGTTCTTGAGACTCCAAGCTTGCTGTTCAGAGTAATCTGTAAAAGATAAGAAGAATACTCAGAAGTAGCAAGAGAGGAGTGGGGGGGTGTGTAGTAGCTTACCCAGTTTAGGGTGGACATCACCCTATTTATAGAGTGATGCCAGGAGAAGAGCCTCCCCCAGTTGAAGCCTTGGACAGGCTGTGAGACAAGACTGACAAGTCTGCCAGATTTCAGGAGATAAGGCGGTTGTGATGATGAAGATCTCAGCAAACCGCCTTAGAAGATTCACTTGTCAGGGATTGTTTGGCGTACAAATCTGGTGAAGATCACTCAGGCTCGTGCTGACCTCCTTATTGGCTGATTGATGTCAGATGACCAAGTGTTCTATCTCCAAGTGGAGCAAGTGGCAGGCGAAGGCCTGCAAGGGGCGAAGGCCCAGATAGAAACAAGCCAAATAAGTAGTGAGGGTCGCAAGAACCTGAGAATAAGGGCCTTATCTGGGCGAGGCCAGTATAGGAAAGAGAGTCCTCGCGAAGGCGAGTTGAGGCTACGGGAGTAAGACCCGCGAAGGCGAGTGAGATCGCAAGGGCGATACCTGAGACCGCGAGGGCAACCCGCGCAGGCCTAAGAGACGCAAAGGCGAGTGTGAGACATCGCCAAGGCGAGGCTTAAAGCCCGCGAGGGTAAGACCTCACGCAGGTGAGACTGGAGACCTCGCGAAGGCGAGACTGGAGGCCGCAAGGGTGAGACCTTGCGAAGGCGAGACTGGAGACCTCGCGAAGCGAGACTGGAGGCCGCAAGGGTGAGACCTTGCGAAGGCGGTACTGGAGACCGCAGGGGTGAGACATACGGGGCCTTGTATAGTCCTGAGAGCGGAGTATGGGGAGGGTCCTGTACTCTGTTTTGGAGGTATTGTGTTGAGGACAATAGTAGTCATAAGTCTGGACTCGTGTGGAGTGTGAAGACCTTTTACGATCTGATTTAAAATGTCGGATTCTTCACGATCCTTGTGGCTTTTAAAGTGGGATTTGCTTGGGTAGTGTACCAAGATGCCTCCTCCTGAAGGCAGAGTATGGGTAGGGTCCCGTACTCTGTTAAAATCCCAAGTCTTGGAGCTGGAGAAGGCGCTATGCTGCTTGTGGACCGTTTGGATTGCAGCGGCAGTGAAGGGTCCTTTCAGCATTTAAAGCAGGAGAGATAACAGGAAGTGAAAGGTTTACTAACCGTTATGGGACGCGGCACGTGGCGCCCCAGGAGTTGATTACGCTTTTAAAAAGCGCTTCTCTGATTCTGCACGGAAGGTAAAAGGTTTCCTAACCGCTAGATGTCAGCACGTGGCGCCTTAGGAGCCAATTCCGCCTAAAAGTGCTTTTCATTTTGGCGGGCTTATAAAAGCGTATTGGAGAAGATTTGAAGCCTTTCACCTTCATTCTCGTATTTCCTCACTTTTGCTTCTGAGTAGTCTTTTCGCATTTCTTGCGTTTTTCGAACCGTTCATCGGCTGTTGGGAGCATTTTTGTGGTGGTTCTCTACTTTTCGTTCGAGATTTCACCGTTCATCCATTCATTTGTCGACTGTCCCTTCCGCTTCACAACGAATCAGGTAAGATCTCATTTTCCGGCACAGTGAGTGCTTCCAACTTTCTGAGCACACTGAGTGCTTGATGAAATGCCCCTGTTTGGGCTGTTCCGATTTATATGCCTGTTGCTCAATTTTTTTGCAGAAATGGAGTCCAAAGAAGCTGTTCGTCCAGTGCTCGTCACCGTGGAGAAGACCATGGTGAAATTTGACAAGATCCATCAGGATATGGTGGAGGCTTTCTGGCCCGTGGAGAAAGTGCCGGTATATTCGTCCCGCTCGGGTGTCTGCCGGGCGATGGGTTGGCCCGTTACTGCAGAGAATATGGAGAATCGGGTGCTGTGTCTGTACACAGCACAGCTTGCGGCGGGGTTGCGGTTTCCCCTTTCACAGTTGGTGCAAGATTTGTGCGCCGAGTGGGGGATGCCACCAACACAGTTGGCGCCCAACACTTTTCTGACCATAGCGGGCTTCATTGTTGCCTGCCATATGGCCGGCGTGAAGCCCTTTGCTGACGTCTTCAACCGTTTCTACCGGCTGGAGCTGAGGAGTGGGAGTGCGTTTTTCTACGTCACTCCCATAAATGTCGGGGGTAACCATTCCATTTCCTTCACTACCTCGCCCAAATCCTACCACAACTGGCACGGGTCCTTCTTCTTCCTGCCCCGTGACAACTCGTGGGACTTTCCCTGCGCGAGGACGCAACTACCCGTGCAAAGCATCGCGTGGAGGCCTGAATTGTCTTCTGAAGGAGTGCGGTGGCGGGCATACGTCCAACTACTGGGGTGGTTGGACGATGTTTTTTCAAGGAGCGCTTGTGACGAGCTCTTCCCCTTCTCAGCCGCCCAACTGGATGAGACCACTCTGAGGTGGGCTGGGATCAGCACGGGCTTTGTGCTGGACCCTGAGGTGCCCCCGCCATATGAGGGATGGGCCCCAGCCCATCGTGGGACGGTGGTAGATTCCCTCTACGCAGCGTTGGCAAGGCCAAAAGGTATTTTTGCATATATAAACATATTGCATAAGTGTAAGAGGTTTAGTAAAACATGGTCTGAAGTTTTCTTTCTGTTTATAGATGCTTCTATGGAGTCTGGCGAAGGCCGGGGCAAGAGGGCGTCGATGCACATTGCCCAACAAGTGCACCTGTCATGTGCATTTGGGAAGGATGCCCCCGCTGAGGCTGTCAAGGCGTTGGGGCGCATTACCCCTAAGCCGCCAAAGAAGAGGGCTGGCATCTAGTCGTCAGCGCTCCCTCAAGGGAAAAAGAGGAGAGTGGCTGCCGGTGTAGTGCAGCCTGGAGAGGGGAGTGCCCCTACTGTTGTTGAAGAGGCCAGGGAGCCTGTTGAGGTGGGGGGACCTGCAGCGGTCCCTTCTACTGAAGGAGTGGCGAGGCCAGTTGGAGAGGCCAAGGGGCCTGCTGAAGCAGAGGGATCTGTGGCAGCCCCTTTAACTGAAGAGGCTGAAGAGCCTGTTGGGGAGGTCCCCAGTGTTGTGGAGGAGGCCGAAAGGCCAGCTGAGGAGGCCAGGAGAGTGGAGGTGGAGGTTTCCTCCAGTGTTGAAGAGGCCATGCCCTCTGCAGAGGGCTCAGAGGGAGTGCAGGCCGGCAACGCTGCTCCCATAGAGGTTGTGCCCATATCAGTGGTGCAGTCTGTTCCTGTCGAGGATGCTGCTGTGCTTGAAGACTTCGTTTCTGGGCTCTTTGCGAGCCCTCCCGATCAAGGCGAAGACCTGCCTGGGCACGTGGTCACCGCAAAGATTATTGCCAAGGGGAGTACTCTCCCTAAGAGAGGCAGGATGTCAGCAGGGGAAGTCCTGCTTTTCATGAAGAGGAAGGGCCAACAGGCTGCTACGGCCATAAGCAGTCCTGGCCAGCAGGAGGCCGTGGTCACTCCTGCGGAGGAGGAGGTCGTCATCACATCTGCAGAAGAGGGGGTGGAGGCCACCATTGCAAGGGAGGAGGCCCCTGCAGCAATCCCTTCGAGGGAGGAGGTCCCTGAAGTGACTCCTTCAAGGGAGAAGGCCCTTGCGGCAAAGGGGAAGAGGATCCTGAGGATCGAGGAGACTTCTTCCTCTTCTGATGGCGAAGTCCCTGAGGAGGGGGCATTGGTGGCGCAGTCCTCTGTGAGGGCCAGCGGTTGGGAAGAAGCCCAACCTTCCAGTAGTCAGCCAGAGGCTATTGGATGGGGACAACCTTCTGCTGGTAAGTTTCTTGACTTTGCAAGTCTGTTTCTCTTGTTTTGAGATTATGTCTCAGTTTTCTCAGTTGTACTGCCCTTAACTGTTGTAGGTGCGGGGCCTTCTGGGCAAGAGCCCGTCCCTCGCGAGGTCCCAGTGGACCAAGGGACAATGACCGAGGTCCCTGCAGACCTGGGGACCAGAACCGAGGTCCTTGAGGAGGCTGGGGTGTGGTCCCACTTCTTGGAGCGAAGGCGAGTCGCTGCCAAGTCAGTCCCCAAGTGGTCTGAGGAGCCGGCCACCCTGAGGGCCATGAGGGAGAGTACCAGGGCTAGAGTGTACAGTTGGGAAGGGAAGCTCTTGCGCGATGCGTGGGACCCAGTCTTCCTTCTCAGGAGTAGCAGTTCACTGCTAAGGTGTCACCACCACCCCCGTCAGACACCTTCCGGACCCGGCGGGAAGCGGTCGCCGGCCGGTGGGCGGTGGTGAGCAAGGTGGGACCGGATAGCGCAGCTAATGTGAGAGTATTTCGCGGGCCTTTAACTAACCCAGTAGGTCCCTTTCTAACAACAGATCAAGTATGACAATTCATGCACAGAAACAGATCACAATAACAGAAGCAATGGGCTCCGCCCATGATCAGAATATCAGAAGCAGGATATCAAAATCAGATTATCAAAAAGGAAGTCTGTTATTTCTCTACCGAACTGAGGCTTCCACACAGATCAACTTTCTAATTCAATCAATTCAGAGCTGAACGCATATATATATATATACATTATCATAATCAAACTTAGATGAAGAGACAGATCTAATGGTAACATGCTATCATAAATACTACATGCCAACAGAGTATCATGCTACGAGCTATCTACAGTGAAGGTGCAACCGTACAAGAGTCGGGCGTCGGATNAAGAAACCGACGANGAACCCGAAGTCTAGATCCNAAAGCTGCTAAACNCNCAAAATAGCTAACCGAACAGCCTGGCGGAAATCCTACTCCGCTGGNCCAGAATCCNTATCTCCTGAAAAANNTTAAGTAAGGGGTGTGAGTTTTCTTAAAGAAAAACCCGGTAAGAGCTTAAGCGTAGTAACGATGTTCTTCCGACAAACCTGCAAAGACAGATCAGAACAGATATACATACAGATAGCAATATACAGAAACAAATAATGTATGATGTGTGCACAACATCCGAATGTAACGGGTCATGGCTAGATCTTCCCCGACCATGGCTAGATCTTCCCCGGACGCACCGGCATTCGCCATGCGTCGGCATTCGCCATGCACCCAACAAATCCCATATAACACGGACCATGGCTAGATCTTCCCCGACCATGGCTAGATCTTCCCCGGACGCACCGGCATTCGCCATGCGTCGGCATTCGCCATGCATCCAACAAACATCATATAACACGGACCATGGCTAGATCTTCCCCGACCATGGCTAGATCTTCCCCGGACGCACCGGCATTCGCCATGCGTCGGCATTCGCCATGCATCCAACAAACATCATAAATCACGGACCATGGCTAGATCTTCCCCGACCATGGCTAGATCTTCCCCGGACGCACCGGCATTCGCCATGCGTCGGCATTCGCCATGCATCCAACAAACATCATATAACACGGACCATGGCTAGATCTTCCCCGACCATGGCTAGATCTTCCCCGGACGCACCGGCATTCGCCATGCGTCGGCATTCGCCATGCATCCAACAAACATCATAAACCACGGACCATGGCTAGATCTTCCCGGTCCAACCGGCATTCGCCATGCGTCCACACACACACGAATGTAACCTGCGCACCGATGCTCCTACTGCGCACCGATACTCCTACCATGGGACCAGCCTTGGGGCTCCACAATCCCGATCTAAGACCGAAGTCAGAGACCGACGCCCAAGACTTGCCTCAACCATCCTACATTACAATAACATAGGTAGGTCGAACCCTTACCTCGAATTGGAAGCAACCGCAACCGTAGAGGGTAGCAGCCAAGCACCACACACCAAACTTCTTCCTTATGCAACCTCAAACCTTGCTTCACATAACACCTAAACAATTCACACACTTTCCACATTACACTTTTATTCAACACATCAATAACCATCGACAATTGGACCTCACTCCAAGACTTAAAGTTGCTCAAATTCATTGCCTAAACATGCTTGAAACCTTAAACCACACAAAACACATGCTTTTACTTTCCACCAAAAATCCGGATGAACTTTGTCTTAGGTATATAATCGGAGCATATTTGGACAATGTTCCAATTATCAATATTGCTCTAAACATACCCAATAGCAACAATTTGGATTGAATTCAACAATACAACACACTTCAATTCTCCACCATAAAACCTATGAGTTTTCTCTTAGCTCATAGATTAACCCATAATTGGATCTTTTACCAAGTATTAATGTTGTTCCAAAACCACCCAACAACACTAATTTGAGGTCAATTTAACAATCCCCAAAATTCGTTCATCCTAGCTCAAGAACCCTAATTCGAATTTCCTTCAATTCATGCTCAATTCGTGTTGTAAAATGTGTTTCTACCTCTAATCCAACATAGAAACACCACTACTAACTCAAATGAACCAAGAGAACACGAAAATACCAACCTCTCAATTTGGGAAATTTCTCAAATTCATCCACCAAGTGTTGTTGGAGCGAATCCTTTGTTGATTCGTCGTTCTTGTAGTGATTCCCGCACGAATCCACCGTTTCCACGCACCAAAGAGTCCAAAATCACTTAGATAGGAGCAAAACCGAATTGAGAGAGAGTTGGGAGAGTTTTCGGAGTGAAAAACGCGAAAATGAGGTTGAAACCGAGCTGCTCGACTTAAATAGCCGAGCCAGGCGATTGCGCACAGCCTTGCGCCTGAGCTTGTGCACACGCACAACCTTGCGCCTGGTGCATGTGCACAAGCTTGTGCGCACGCACAACCTTGCGCCTGATTGTGCACAGGCTTGTGCACAGCTGCAAGGCATGCGCACGCTGTTGTGCACAGTTTGCACAGAGCTTGCGCTGCCTGAGCTTGTGCACAAAGCTTGCGCACAAGACTTAACCCAAAACCATTCCACTCCCAACACAACAATCAACAACAACAACAACCGACAAACTCCTCAAATTACAAATTTAAACATACCTCCAGAATTCCAGTCACGGAGATTGCCGGAAAAGGTGGGGTGTAACATCCTCCCCCTTAAGACTCTTGGTCCCCAAGAGCTCCTTAAGCGTTGGTACTCCCGAGGGTAGCGTTCGATCATATCTTTCTCCGTCTCCCGGGTTGCCTCCTTGTCGAATGGTGCGACCATTGCACCTTCACCATGGGAATTAACTTGCTCCTCAATTTGCGAGTATCCTCGCCAACAAAGCAATTGGCACTTCCTTATAAGACAAGTCAGGTTCCAATTGCACTTCCTCAACCGGAATCGTTTGCGTCGGATCCATGACACACTTTTTCAGCATGCTCACGTGAAACACATTATGCACAGCTGACAAGCTCTCCGGTAGTGCTAAGCGATAAGCCACCTTTCCAATCCTTTCTAAAATATCGAATGGGCCAATATACCTCGGAGCTAACTTCCCTTTCCGACCAAATCTCATTATTCCCTTCATTGGTGCCACCTTCAACCACACTTTGTCGCCAACTTCAAACTCTAAGTCGCGACGCCTTCATTCACATAAGCCGTGGTTCTATCATTTGCCGCTTTCAATCTTGCCTGAATTGTTTTGATCTTTTCTCGTGGTCTCTTCAATCAATTCCGGACCAAGTTCAACCTTATCGGACGGTTCGGACCAACAGTGAGGTGTCATACACCTCCGTCCATAAAGAGCCTCGTAAGGTGCCATCTTGATTGTACTCTGATAACTATTGTTATACGAAAACTCTATGAGCGGTAGATGTTGATCCCAATCACCTCCGAAATCAATCGCACAGCTCCTCAGCATGTCCTCAAGTACTGTATCACCCTCTCGGATTGCCCATCAGTTTGTGGGTGATACGCGGTACTAAGGTGCAACCGGTACCGAAAGCTCGATGGAAAGCATTCCAGAAATGGGCTGTAAATCTTGGATCCCGATGCGAAACTATAGAATCCGGTACACCGTGCAACCGCACGATCTCTTTGATGTAGAGTCGTGCTAACTTGTCCAACGGGTCGGTGACCTTAATGGGCAAGAAATGCGCACACTTAGTCAACCGGTCCACAATTACCCAAATGGCATCATGACGTGCTCGTAGTGGGTAATCCGGTAAGAAAATCCATAGTCACGTTTCCCCACTTACGAACCGGGATAGGTAACGTCGAAGCGTGCCCGCGGGCTTCGATGTTCAACCTTCACCTGTTGGCAAGTGGTACACTTTGCCACACACTCGCAATATGCCTTCTCATACCTGGCCACCAAGTGTGACCTCAAATCATGATACATCTTTTCACCGCCGGATGAAAACTTAAAGCTGTTATTATGAGCTTGATCCAAAATCTCATCTCTAAGAGCCACATCATTCGGCACGTACAAACGCTCTTTGAAGTATAGCAATCCTTGCCTATACTCAAAGAATGGACGCATTGCTCCTTTAGCTTCTCCAGAAACCTGCTTCAAACTCTGATCTCTCATCTGAAATTCTCGGATCCTGTCGATCCAAGAAGACTGAACTCTCAACACAAATATCTGCTCCTGCTCTTGTAGCTGCCAACGGTGCCACAAGGCATTCAGGTCCGTATGCTCTGTTCGGTTTCCAGGTTCTCCACCTCTAACTATCCCGGTGTAAGCCCTACTCAAGGCGTCTGCCACCGTAATCCCTTTACTGCGGTGTACTCGATACTACGGTCATAATCTTTCATGTACTCGAGCCACCTTCTTTGGCGCATATTCAGATCTTTCTGCGTGAACAAGTACTTCAAGCTCTTATGATCAGTAAAGATTTGAAATTTGTTTCCCAACAAATAATGCCGCCATTGCTTGAGTGCATACATAACCGCAGCAAGCTCCAAATCATGAGTGGGATAGTTTTCCTCATGTGGTCGCAACTGCCGCGACCCATAAGCAATTACCTGCTGGTTTTGCATAAGCACACACCCTGCACTGTTCGTGAGGCATCGTATAAATGACATAAGGCTGAGGCAGGTCGGGTAGAACCAGAATCGGTGCTGTGTCGGTCTACACTTGAGCTCTTGAAAGCTCTTCTCACATTCATCCGACCATACAAACGCCTTACCCTTCTTTGTCGGTTGAGTGAGTGGAGAGGCAAGAACCGAGAAGGCTGGTGCAGACTTACGATAGTAACCAGCTAACCCGAGAAAACTACGGATATCCTTTACTGATCGGGGTTGCCTCCACTCTTGTACAGCCTTAACCTTCTCCGGGTCGACAGAAATTCCGTTCTCATTGATGATATGCCCGAGAAACGCTACCTCGCGCAGCAATCACACTTGAAAACTTTGCATACAGCTGATTGTTAGACAAAGTTTCCAAAGCAATTCTCAAGTGCTCTTGATGTGTGTCCTCATCCAGAGAATAGATGAGTATATCATCAATGAAGACAACAATAAAATCGTCCAAGTAGGGGCGGAAAACCTCATTCATCAAATTCATGAAAGCTGCCGGGCATTTGTCAGCCCAAAAGGCATGACAGTGTACTCATAGTGACCATAACGCGTGCGGCGCATTTCGAATGTCTTCTTCCTTCACACGCATTTGGAAATAACCCGATCGGAGATCAATCTTTGAGAACACTTTAGCTCCTCGAGCTGGTCGAACAGATCGTCAATCCGTGGTAACGGATATTTGTTCTTAACTCGTCACCGCATTCAACCTTCCGTAATCAATACGAGTCTAAGTGTTCCATCCTTCTTCTTAACAAATAACACCGGGCTCCCACGGTGATCTGCTCGGTCGGATAAACCCCTTATCCAACAACTCATCCAACTGCTTCTTCAATTCCTTCATCTCCACTATCGGCATGCGATACGGAGGAATGGAGATAGGTGTAGCTCCGGTCTGTAACACTATCTCAAAAATCACCTCCCGCTCGGGTGGCATACCTGGCAACTCTTCAGGAAACACCTGCGGAAAGTATCTAACAATCGGAATTTTATCAAGTTCCATCCGCGTACCTGCATCATTGAGTCCAAAGTACTCGCCTTCATCCGTCACAGGTAACTTCTCCATTACGAAGCTCCATGCTATTCTCGAACAATCTCTACATCGAGGGGGAACAAGTGGTAATACTTGATCCGACACCACCAACCTGTCGCCGCGCACAATCTATCCGTATGGAATGCTCCGAGAGCCAATCCATACCCGTAATCACATCATAATGTGACGTATCCAACACCAACAAATCGAAGGAATCATCGCTCACCAACAGTTAACATGCAACCCTTGATAAGCTCATTACTGAACAGATACTGACTCCCGGCAGTTCGTACCAGGAATACTTGAGACAGATGAGTCACAGGAAGTTGCAAAGACTTTGCACACTTCTGTGACACTATAGAAATCGAAGCACCTGTGTCAAAAGAGCACGAACGGAAATACCATTCAGAAACACCATACCTGCTAGTGCTCCTTTCTGAGCCGCATCACCACGCTCAATCTGGAACACTCGTCCCTGCCTTGCCTGCTGGTGCGCTGGCGGCGGGGCCTGCTGTAGTGGTGGCCGCATCTGCTGTGGTCGGGGTCGTGGTCCAAACTGAGGAACACCACGCCCACGAGGAGCATAACTCTGAAATCCTTGTGGCCTTGCAA
The DNA here is from genome assembly GCA_024586325.1 of Stellera chamaejasme. Classification (NCBI taxonomy): domain Eukaryota; kingdom Viridiplantae; phylum Streptophyta; class Magnoliopsida; order Malvales; family Thymelaeaceae; genus Stellera; species Stellera chamaejasme. Next base: position 36,731,817 of record CM044983.1, read on the forward strand.
CTCCCTGGGTTGCCATCTGAGGGCAATCCCTAATCATGTGGTCGGTTGACCCACATCTGAAACACATGCCTGACTCTTTATAACAAACCGAGCCGGTGTGACTCCGGTCACAAGTCTGACAGTACCAAGGCTCTGCTACCTTTGCCTTCCTTTGCCCTTATCCTTCGATCCAAGCCCACTAGAGTTACCGCCGGTCCTGTGGTGTCGTGCGAGTCCACCACGTCCGGATCCTCTAACGCCACCACTGACCATCCCCGTAGATCTCGTTGGCTGTGTCACCGAAGCTGTATCCAAGTCCTCATTCTCAATCTTCTGTGCTTTCTGCACAGCCTCATGGTACCTATCAATGTTCAACGGTGCCAAGTACTTCCTGATGTCATGCTTCAACCCTCTCATGAATCTCTTTGACTTGTCCTACTCCTCGGTGTTGTAATGAGGCACATAACGCACTGCCGTTCAAACTCGTGCCCATACTCCGCAACAGTCTTACTTCCCTGAGTCAAGGTATCAAACTCCAGTTGCCGCCTATCTGTCGCGGCATAACCAATCCACTTCTCATGAAACAAGTGGGAAAATTCATCCCACGTCATACCCGGGTCTCTCAACTGCCTACGCACAAAGTCGGCCTTCCGAGTAGCCATAGTGGTCTCCCACCAATCATACGCCCAGTCACGCAAATAGAAGGTCGCCAAAGGCACCATTTCATTCGCCGGAAAACCCAGTCTGCCAAGCAACCGGTCCATGTCCTTATACCACGTCTCCGCCGAATCCATTCCACCCTTGCCCGAAAAACGGGGTGGTTTGAATCGCTCAAACCGCTCCATCAAGGAAAGCTTATCAGAGCTGGTCGCACTATCGGATTTGAGCCGCTGGGCTCTCGGTATCTCAACAACAGAATCGGGCCTAGCCCGCACTCTCCTCGACGGGGCTGTGGGTCGACTTCCGCACCTAGATTCAGATTCCCCTCTTCTGTATCCACATGCTCTTCGAATTGCACATCATCCGCCTCAACGTCCTCCTCATGAGCCTGATAGCTAGGATCAGTCGATCCTACCGCAGTAGGCTGAGAACTCATAACATGTGTACTTCCTTGCTCTTCAACTCCTGTCCCTGCCCACATGTTATTGAGCAAGATCATTTGCCCCAACACTTGGGCCATCTGTTCCGGATCAGGTACCAAATGCGGCTGAACTGGTGCCGCTCTTTGCTGAGGTCTCCCTCGACCTCTACCTCTTCCTCTATTCACATCTGGAGCAGGATTTCCTCCTCCTGCTTCATCATCCAACGCTCGAGTCCGTCGAGTGTTGACCATTTACTGAAATTCCAGAACATAAAGGGTTCACTTAACGGTTAGCATTACCTACGTTGGTAATCCTATCAGCTCTGTAGCATGAATGCAATGCATGATGCACATCAATTCTCAAAATTACTTATACAAAACAATCCCTTATAACCCGTGGTACTGCTTAGGAACAACACACTTCTCACTCGGCATCCACCGTCTGTTTTTAACGAGAGAGGTAATTTAAATTACCATCATGCACCTTACGGCATCTCATTCCCAGGCACCTCTTATAGCACCCAGAGTCAATTCTCGGTATCCTACGCGGTAACCACAGACAGTACCAAGTCACAAACTACCAGTACCAAAGAAATCATCTCTTGGTTGTTCTCAAGTGCGCTTAGACAAACCGCCTACTGTTCCACTTACCATTCCAACATGGTTCTTGTGACGAGGTGGCCGGTCTCACCACACAACCATACTGGAATCGATCACCGACCGGGCTGTCAATCCTAACACACCCTCGACGCAACCAATTAACCACGGCTCGATACCAAATTGTCACCACCACCCCGTCGGACACCTTCCGGACCCGGCGGAAGCGGTCGCCGGCCGGTGGGCGGTGGTGAGCAAGGTGGGACCGGATAGCGCAGCTAATGTGAGAGTATTTCGCGGGCCTTTAACTAACCCCTTAGGTCCCTTTCTAACAACAGATCAAGTATGACAATTCATGCACGTAAACAGATCACAATAATAAGCAATGGGCTCCGCCCATGATCAGAATATCAGAAGCAGGATATCAAAATCAGATTATCAAAAAGGAAGTCTGTTCTTTCACTACCGAACAGAGGCTTCCACACAGATCAACATTCTCATTCAATCAATTCAGAGCAGAACGCATATATATATATATACATAATCATAATCAAACTTAGATGAATAGACAGATCTAATGGTAACATGCTATCATAAATACTACATGCCAACAGAGTATCATGCTACAGAGCTATCTACAGGCTGAAGGTGCAACCGTACAAGAGTCGGGCGTCGGATAAAGAAACCGACGAGGAACCCGAAGTCTAGATCCAAAAGCTGCTAAACCCTCAAAATAGCTAACCGAACAGCCTGGCGGAAATCCTACTCCGATGGCCCAATCCTTATCTCCTGAAAAATATTAAGTAAGGGGTGTGAGTTTTTCTTAAAGAAAAACCCAGTAAGAGCTTAGGCAGTAGTAACGATGTTCTTCCGACAAACCTGCAAAGACAGATCAGAACAGATATACATACAGATAGCAATATACAGAAACAAATAATGTATGATGTGTGCACAACATCCGAATGTAACGGGTCATGGCTAGATCTTCCCCGACCATGGCTAGATCTTCCCCGGACGCACCGGCATTCGCCATGCGTCGGCATTCGCCATGCACCCAACAAATCCCTTATAACACGGACCATGGCTATATCTTCCCAGACCATGGCTAGATCTTCCCCGTAAGCACCGGAATTCGCCATGCGTCGGCATTCGCCATGCATCCAACAAACATCATATAACACGGACCATGGCTAGATCTTCCCCGACCATGGCTAGATCTTCCCCGGACGCACCGGCATTCGCCATGCGTCGGCATTCGCCATGCATCCAACAAACATCATATAACACGGACCATGGCTAGATCTTCCCCGACCATGGCTAGATCTTCCCCGGACGCACCGGCATTCGCCATGCGTCGGCATTCGCCATGCATCCAACAAACATCATAAACCACGGACCATGGCTAGATCTTCCCCGGTCCAACCGGCATTCGCCATGCGTCCACACACACGTAATGTAACCTGCGCACCGATGCTCCTACTCGCGCACCGATACTCCTACCATGGGACCAGCCTGGGCTCCACAATCCCGATCTAAGACCGAAGTCAGAGACCGACGCCCAAGACTTGCCTCAACCATCCTACATTACAATAACATAGGTAGGTCGAACCCTTACCTCGAATTGGAAGCAACCGCAACCGTAGAGGGTAGCAGCCAAGCACCACACACCAAACGTCTTCCTTATGCAACCTCAAACCTTGCTTCACATAACACCTAAACAATTCACACACTTTCCACATTACACTTTTATTCAACACATCAATAACCATCGACAATTGGACCTCACTCCAAGACTTAAAGTTGCTCAAATTCATTGCCTAAACATGCTTGAAACCTTAAACCACACAAAACACATGCTTTTACTTTCCACCAAAAATCCGGATGAACTTTGTCTTAGGTATATAATCGGAGCATATTTGGACAATGTTCCAATTATCAATATTGCTCTAAACATACCCAATAGCAACAATTTGGATTGAATTCAACAATACAACACACTTCAATTCTCCACCATAAAACCTATGGGTTTTCTCTTAGCTCATAGATTAACCCATAATTGGATCTTTTACCAAGTATTAATGTTGTTCCAAAACCACCCAACAACACTAATTTGAGGTCAATTTAACAATCCCCCAAAATTCGTTCATCCTAGCTCAAGAACCCTAATTCGAATTTCCTTCAATTCATGCTCAATTCGTGTTGTAAAATGTGTTTCTACCTCTAATCCAACATAGAAACACCACTACTAACTCAAATGAACCAAGAGAACACGAAAATACCAACCTCTCAATTTGGGAAATTTCTCAAATTCATCCACCAAGTGTTGTTGGAGCGAATCCTTTGTTGATTCGTCGTTCTTGTAGTGATTCCCTTGCACGAATCCACCGTTTCCACGCACCAAAGAGTCCAAAATCACTTAGATAGGAGCAAAACCGAATTGAGAGAGAGTTGGGAGAGTTTTCGGAGTGAAAACGCGAAAATGAGGTTGAAACCGAGCTGCTCGACTTAAATAGCCGAGCAGCGATCGCAAGCCTGACCTTGCGCACAGGCTTGTGCGCAGCGCACAACCTTGCGCACAGATTGTGCACAGGCTTGTGCGCAGCGCACAACCTTGCGCACAGATTGTGCACAGGCTTGTGCGCAGCGCACAGGCTTGCGCACAGATGGTGCACAAGTTGTGCACAGGCTTGTGCGCAGCGCACAGGCTTGCGCACAAGACTTAACCCAAAACCATTCCACTCCCAACACAACAATCAACAACAACAACAACCAACAAACTCCTCAAATTACAAATTTAAACATACCTCCAGAACTCCAGTCACCGGAGACTGTTGCCGGAAAAGGTGGGGTGTAACATAAGGGGAGGGGAGCAAACCCTCCTATCTTGCCTAGAGGGGCTGCGCACCCCCTACGACAGGGAGGTGACAGAGCGGAGTTTGGACTCCCCTGCCGAGTTCATGAGGGAGGCAGCTCAACAGAGCCTGCAGGTAAGACAACTCCTGGTCTTTATATACAAGTCTAGCTTGCCCTCTTTCTGCCTTCGTTTAAATAAACTTGAATGCAGAGTGCCGTCAAAGGATATGCTGCCATGGAGCAGTGGCATGACTTTCTGAAGTATGCCAACAAACGGGACGACGTCCAGGTAGCAGAGATTGCAGCCCTCAGGAGGGAGCTGGAGGCCTCCAAGAAAAGGGAAGAGGAGCTCCAAGAGAAGCAGGCCAAACGTGTGGCCCAACTGGAGAGTTGGTGCGACTACGTTAACAAGGAACGGACGGCTAGCAGGCTGTATCGGTGGGAGCAGGCCAGCCTAATTGATGCTGCAAAGCATCGCTTCCTTCAACAGGCAGCAATGTTGGAAGCCAAGCAGCTCGAGAATGCTTTCCTGCAGGAGTCCCTCCTTTCATTAGAGGCGAAACCAAGGCTACCCTCGAAGTGGCGAAGGCTGAAGTCGAGCAGGCAAGGGCTGCGACTAAGGAAGTGGAGTGCCAGGCCATTGCCCAGGCCCAGTTGGCAGAGAAGAAAATAGAGGAGGGGAGGTTTGCCGCTGTGGCCGCCATGAAGGCACACCTAGAGGTCGCCTCTGACCTTGAGAAGGCGGTGGCCTCAGTATGGGAGATGGAGAAGGCTTTGGGCCTCGCTTCCTTTGCAGGTGAGGATCAAGAGTCCTCTTCCTCTATCAAGGTGCCGATCCCTGAGCGGATGCCTCGACTGATGGAGAAGCTTGGTGAGATCCAAGCTCAAGGTGAAGCAGGGGCGCAAGCCTACGAGGAGGGCTGGCTGCGATGCCGCTTCCAAGTGGAGAAGGCGTTCCCAGAGCTGAGTCTTGGGATTCTGGATGCTGCCAACACCCGTGATCCAACAGTAGAGGCCCTGCTCGACTGGGGTGAGCAGAGAAAGAAGATGGGCGAAGCTTGGTATGCCCTGTTGGACTAGGGTGGAGGCTCCAACATGTGGACGCCCCCGCTTTTTTGTGCATAAAGGACACCTGCATTCATGCATAATTTTGATAACAGTAGATGAAGTAAAATTTCATTTTACCTTCATTGTCTTGTAGCGTTGCTTTAATTTTGTGATAGCAGTGTAGGGTACGTTAGCTAGGTTAACAGCCATGAGCTAAGTCCCGTTTGTGGAGAGAAGTCTACTGGGGTTCGCAACGGCGAAGCCATAGAGATCACTTGTCAAGAAACTGGAAACTCAGCTTGAGTTCGTAGTGGTGAGGCACTTAAAATCCGCAACGGCAGAGCCACATATATCCTTCCAGATAATTTGTGGGTTCACTTGCTGAGACAAGTTTGAGTACCCGTTTAGGGTTTGCAGAGGCGATGCCTTTGGAGACCATGGATGAGATTTCTCCATGTTGGAAGGTCTGCTGGGGCCCGCGATGGCGACTCACTCAGAGACCTTCCTGGCGATTTTTCAGGGAGTAAGCCCTTGGGTAGTGTACAGTGTACCAAGTAGAGGATACCTGCAGAGTGCTCATCACTTATATGATAAGAATGAAGTAAAACTCAGTTTACCTCGAGCCTGAAGCCGTACGATGGCGAGGGCAGTGGAGCACTTGTTGAGACAAGTGAAGAGCCAGGTGGAGTTCCGGGATATGAGACCCGTAGTTGTGTTGAGGAGCCCGTGCGGAAGGTCCGGTGTGGCGTGCGAGGGCGACTTACACAGGGACCTTCCTGAAGGAGCGCAAAAGGGGGTTACCCTTCCGCAGCGCAAGGGGGTTACCCTGGGGGCGGGGCGAGTTGAAGGTCAGTTGGGGACGAGACCCACAACTACCTGTGTGGAGGAGTCCGTGCGGAAGGTCTGCTGTGGCGCGCGAGGGCGACTTACACATAGACCTCCCTGAAGGAGCCAAAAGGGGGTTACCCTTCCGCAGCGCAAGGGGGTTACCCTTGGGGCGGGGCGAGTTGAAGGTCAGTTGGGGATGAGACCCGCAACTACCTGTGTGGAGGAGTCCGTGCGGAAGGTCTGTTGTGGCGCGCGAGGGCGACTTACACATAGACCTCCTTGAAGGAGCTAAAAGGGGGTTACCCTTCCGCAGCGCAAGGGGGTTACCCTTGGGGCGGGGTGGGGCGAGTTGAAGGTCATTTGGGGACGAGACCCGCAACTACCTGGCGCGACCGCAGGGGGCTTCCCTTTGTGTGGGTGCGCAAGTGAGACCTGACAAGGTCTGATGCCGTGATTTTGGCGAGTGGCCAGTCTGACCGGTCGGGTGCAGAGGGCGATTGGGAGGGCATTTGTAATGCCACGTAATGCTGCAAAAGAGGGAGAAATACACATGTATTTTATTGAATTGAAGACGTAAGACTAGGGACTTACACGTAATATGGACGTAAGTCATCCGCATGAAAGTTGCGGGGAGGAAGACGACCATCATGGTCTTGTAGTTCATAGACTCCTGGGTGGACTTGTTTATGAACAATATAAGGTCCGTCCTAGTTAGGTCGCAAGACACCCTGTTTGGGGTCGCGAGCGGTGAGGGCAGATTTAAGCAGGGCAAGGCCCCCTTGTTGTAGTGCCTTGGGCTTGACCCTGGCATTATGGTGAAGACTGAGCCTCTGTTTGAGGGCAAGCATGCGAAGGCGAGCACCCTCGCGCAATTCCTCGATTAAGTCGAGTTTGGCGCGCAGCCCCTGAGCATTGGCTTCGCTGGTGAAGTTGATCATGCGGATCGTAGGGAGGTCTGCCTCAATAGGCAGAAGCGCATCTGTGCCATATACCAGAGAGAAAGGCGTTTCGCCTGTTGGGGTTCGCGTTGTGGTGCGATAGTCCCACAAGACACTTGGGAGTTCATCTACCCAGCGGCATTTGGCCCCCTCAAGGCGCTTCTTGAGGCCCTCCTTGAGGGTGCGGTTGGTGACCTCAACCTGCCCATTAGACTGGGGTGTGCCACTGGGGCGAAAAGCATGCGGACATTGTTGTTCTGGGCCCATTGTTGGACGCTGTGATTGGCAAACTGTGTGCCATTATCTGTAATAATAGCACGAGGGCTGCCGCATCGCAGCATTTGAGATTTTTCCACAGGAATTTGATGATCTTGGTGGAAGTGATGGAGACCAGGGGTTCTACTTCGACCCATTTAGAAAAATAATCAACTGCAACCACACAGAAGCGGTACTGACCTGGAGCGGTCGGCATCGGACCAATGAGGTCAAGGCCCCACAGGGCAAAGGGCACTGGGTTTGTCAGTGCTGGAGATTCCGTAGATGGCTCGCTGGATGCGAGAATTGATCTGGCACTGGTGGCATGTTTTGACCAGTGCGGCGGCGTCCTTTTTCAAGGTAGGCCAGTAGTACCCTTGACGAAGGGCTTTGTGGGCAAGTGCCTCGGCAGCAATGTGTGCGCCACAATTGCCTTGGTGGAGAGTATCCAAGACAGAGTGTCCCTCAAGGGTGCTGAGGCATCGTTGGAGGGGTGCTGCAAACCCGCGATGCCATAATTGGTCATCAATGAGAACAAAACGGATGGCCCTTTTGCGAGCTTGGGGGTCCATGGCGCTGGCTTTTAGCTCAGAAATAATAGGGTCTCTCCAGCCTACGACCGGATCTGTGTTGCCAGTGAGGCATTATCAATAGCCTCCGTAATGGAAGGGCTGGCCAGGGTGGCCGTGGTGGAAGGAGTCTTTCCCTTGGATAGCATGTATGCTGTGGTGTTCTCAGAACGAGGAACGTGGATAAAGATAGCCTCCTCAAAGTTAGTCCGCAAGGCGTTCACCAATTTGAGGTATTTGGTTAGGGTGGCGTCTTTGCATTCAGCGCACCCTTGGACTCCGGTGAATCACCGATTGCGAGTCGTTGTGGACATGAAGGCGGCGAATGCCTGCCCTTATGGCGAGCTTGAGCCCCGCGATGAGGGCCTCATATTCTGCAACATTATTAGTTACTTGGAATTGGAAAGAGACACGAAGGGATACTTCCATACCTAGGGGTCCGCGCAGATATACGCCCCCTGCGGGGATCCAAGTTTGGATGAGCCATCCACGAACATGTCCCACTCTGGGGGAATGGGTTGTGGTGCGGGGCCCTGCTCAGGGGCCGGGATGATGTCAACATCCGAAAATTCCGCAATGAAGTCGGCGAGGGCCTGGCCCTTAATTGCCTTTCTAGGCTCATAGTTGATGTTAAAGCCACCAAGCTCGATACACCATTTGGCAAGGCACCCTGAATGTTCGGGCCGCCTCAGAATATCCTGGATTGGCAAGTCCGTTCGGACTATAATTGTGTGCCCTTGGAAGTAGGGCTTGAGCTTCCTTGCCGCATATACAAGAGATAAGATAGCTTTTTGGAGAGGAGGATACCTTGTTTCTGTATCCTGGAGAGTGTGACTGGTGTAGTAGATTGGCCATTGTTTGGCAGCCTCTTCCTTGATAAGGACAGAGGCGACGCTCCTGTCAGAGGTGGCGAGGTAGAGGACCAGGTCATCGCCTGGTCTAGGGCACTTGAGTGCAGGCAACTCTTGTAAGTGTTGCTTGATTGAATCGTATGCCTCCTGGCATTCTTCTGTCCACTTGCAAGCTTTTTTCTTGCGGATTTGGTTGAAGAAAGGTCTGCAGCGATCGCTGAGTTTAGAGACAAACCGCCCCAAGGCAACCAGCTTTCCTGCCAGTTGTTTAACGTCTTTGAGCCCCCTAGGGGTGCGCAAAGTGGTGATGGCTTCAATCTTTTTGGGATTGGCATGAATCCCTCCTTTGAGATCTGGTAACCTGAAATTTGCCCTCGCCCACGCCAAAGATACACTTCTTTGGGTTCAACCGCATATTATACTTGCGGAAGTTGGCGAACGTTTCCTCTAAGTCCGCGAGGTGTGTGGAGGTGGCCTTGCTTTTGACCACAATGTCATCGACATAAGCCTCAAGATTTCGGCCGATTTGGTCCGCGAAGACTTGATTTACAAGCCTTTGGAAAGTATCCCCCACATTTTTTAAGCCGAAGGGCATCCTGATATAATGGTAGACGGCCGCACCAAGAGTGAAGGCGGTTTTTACCGCGTCCTCTGGGTCCATAAAAACTTGATGGTACCCGCTGTATGCGTCGAGGAAGGAGAAGACAGAGTGATGAACGGTTGAGTCAACCAGTTGATCGATAGAAGGCAGGGGATAGGGATCCCTTGGGCAGGCCCTATTAACCCCTTTGTAGTCTACGCAAAGTCGCCACTGACCACCCTCTTTATCGGCGAGGACTATATTTGCGACCCACTCAGAGTAGTGAACCTCCTTGATTATATTTGCCTTAAGCAATTTCTGCACCTCTGTGCGTACAAAGTCCTTACGGTCAGGGGCCATGCCCCTTGTTTTTTGTCTAACCGGGCTAAAGCCGGGGAGTACACTCAACTTGTGAGAAATGATAGCAGGATCCACATCTGGTAAGTCCTCAGGGGTCCATGCGAAGACATCGCCGTTGGCATGGAGGAGATGGATGAGTGCTTGCTGGTCTTTTTCTTCAAGGTTTTTTCCAACCCGGAACTTCTTGCCAGGGAAGATTTCAACCTCCTCAAAGGCCCTGCACAAGTCAGGAGCGACCTCGCCTGCGGGTCCAGTCTCTTCCATGGGTGCCTTTCTTTTAGGCTCAGATGGCTTGGGGAGCGGGGGAGGTCCCGCCAGGGTAGAGACATAATTGCCCCTGGCCACATTTTGGTTGACAAAGATATAGGCATCCCCTGCCGCAGTGTGGAAAACCAAAGTCAGAGCCCGCACATCACAGCGGACGTGGAACTCAGTATGAGTGTGGCGCCCAATGATGGCGTTGTACGGTGTAGGGAGATCCAGGACGATGAAGTCCACAAAGCTGGAGTGGCACACTTGCTTCTTTTCTTTGGTGATCCCCATCATCATGTAGGGGAGCGTGATTGACCCTAAAGTTGGGATTTCATCCCGCCCCACTCCAAAGGTGGCCAGATTTCAGGAGATAAGGCGGCTGTGATGATGAAGATCTCAGCAAACCGCCTTAAAAGATTCACTTGTCAGGGAATGTTTGGCGTACAAATCTGGTTGATGTGATCACCAAAAATGATCAACTCTTGGAAGGATCTAGCTTGGAAGATGAACAACAAGCTCTTGATAATTTCGGCTAGCAAAGCACGTTTCAACTACAAGGTTGAACAATACTTTAGAAGCCAAGGGAAGGAGATGGATCTAGCACCTCTTAACTACTTGATCAAGCAATACTAGATATAATTCTTGAACCAAAATTATGGGACAAGGGAATGGATTGTAGAAATGAGAACCAAAAGCCAAAATGATCTCTTGTAGAGGAAGAGATTTTCGGCAGCAATTGCATCCAATAAGTTCTACCATTACAAGGTTTAGTTGCTAGCTTAAATAGGAAAGGTAAGTGGAGGTTATTGCCCAAAGTGTAGTAACACTTTTGACAAACACTCTAGGGTTACTTACCATTCCCATAAGACAAAAAGAAGTCATGATGATACTACTTAAAATGGTGAGGGAAAAGTGAAAGGTAACCACCATTTGTGGTAATGGAGGGTAAGGACCAACCATTACTTCAAACTAGTGAGTAAAGACCTCCACTTTAACCTACTTTTCCTCCCATCTTCCAATAACATAAATATTGTTCAAATATAAGTCAACTAAGATAAAAATCTGATATAATGGAGGATTGGGACGAAATTGGATAAATTTGGGCCGGCCCAATCATGGTGGCGCGTGGCCCACACGCGCGGGCTTGAAGTGGCGCGTTGCGCGCTTGGCCGCCGAGTGGGGCTACTTCCGGGCATCTCCAAGGTTGGGGAAGGCTAGGTAGTTGTCCATGGGTGGTGGCGCCTCGGTCCGGGGTGGTGGTGAGCGCGTGGGGTGCGTGGGTAAGGGGTGGTGGCGCGTGGAGCGCGTGGCGCTCTCCTCGGCTTCAAGGGAAGTGTAGGTGATGCTTCCCAAATGGTTTGGGGTCTTCTCCACTTGAATTCCCATGAGTTGAAGCTTGAGGTCTTGGTCTCGATCTTCATTCCGCTCCTCGGTTTGTGCCATGATCCTCATAAACGCTTGGAGCTTCTCTTGCACCTTCTTGGACCTAGACCGTGTCATGGGTCCATTGAGGCCTTGGAATGGGCTTGGCGTCTCTTATGTGGAAGTGGGGTGGATGTCCACATCACTGGTGAAGATCACTCAGGCTCATGCTAGCCTCCTTATTGGCTGATTGATGTCAGATGACCAAGTGGTCTATCTCCAAGTGGAGCAAGTGGCAGGCGAAGGCCTGCAAGGGGCGAAGGCCCAGATAGAACATAGCCAAATAAGGAGTGGGGGTCGCACGAACCTGAGTATAAGGGCCTTATCTGGGCGAGGCCAGTATAGGCAAGAGAGTCCTCGCGAAGGCGAGTTGAGGCTGTGGGAGTAAGACCCGCGAAGGCAAGTGAGATCGCAAGGGCGATACCTGAGACCGCGAGAGCAACCCGCGCAGGCCTAAGAGACGCAAAGGCGAGTGTGAGACATCGCCAAAGCGAGGCTTAAAACCCGCGAGGGCAAGACCTCGCGCAGGTGAGACTGGAGACCTCGCGAAGGCGAGACTGGAGCCCGCAAGGGTGAGACCTTGCGAAGGCGAGACTGGAGACCTCGCGAAGGCGAGACTGGAGCCCGCAAGGGTGAGACCTTGCGAAGTCGGTACTGGAGACCGCAGGGGTGAGACATACGGGGCCTTGTATAGTTCTGATGTGACGCGAGGACGCGTTTGCTTGGGTAGTGTACCAATGAGTTATGTGGTGCATGTGTGTTTTCTAAAATAGATTTGAAAAGTGGTTATCATCAAATTAGAATGAAGAAAGGAGATGAATGGAATACGGCATTCAAAACTAAAATTGGACTATATGAGTGGAATGTCATGCGTTTTGGATTGTGTAATGCACCTAACACATTCATGAGATTGATGAATCATGTTTTGAGAAAGTTGATTGGGAAGTTTGTTGTTGTGTACTTTGATGACATACTTGTTTATTCCAAATCCCATGATGAACATGTTGATCATTTGAGGCAAGTGCTTGACACACTTGGGATAGAGAGGTTATATGCTAAAATGGAAAAGTGTGTGTTTGCTACGAATGAGGTGAATTTCCTTGGTTATATTGTGGGAAAAGATGGGATAAAAGTGGATGAAAATAAAGTGCATGCAATCAAAGAATGGCAAAATCCCAAGACTTTAATCGAAGTGAGATCTTTCCTAGGACTTGCCGGTTTTTATAGGAGGTTTGTAAAAGATTTTTCAACAATTGCATCACCTTTGCATGAGCTAACTAAAAAGAACACTACATTTGAATGAGGTGAAGCTCAAGAGAATGTGTTTTTTGAATTAAAGTCTCGGTTGATTAGTACACCATTACTTTGCTTGCCAAACTTTGATAAGGTATTTGAGGTTGAATTTGATGCTAGTGGAGTAGGCATTGGTGCGGTGTTGCATCAAGAGGGCCACCCTATAGCATACTTTAGTGAGAAGTTGAGTGGAGCCACACATAACTATTCCACTTATGACAAAGAGCTTTATGCTCTTGTAAGGTCATCACAAGTGTGGTCTCATTACTTGCTCTATAAAGAATTTGTTGTCCATACCGATCATCAATCATCGAAATACTTGGAAGGGCAAGGAAATTTGAATAGGAGACATGCTAAGTGGGTAGAATTCATAGAATCATTATCCTATGTGATAAAATATAAGAAGGGCAACGAAAATATTGTTACCGATGCTTTGTCTAGGAGATATGCTTTGCTTGTAACCCTTGGTTCTAAAATTGTTGGATTTGAATGCATTAGAGACATGTATGAAAATGATGATGATTTCGGTGAGATTTATGCAAATTGTACCAAGGGTAGCCGAGATGGCTATTATGTGTTTGACGGTTTTCTGTTTAAGTTGAAAAGGTTGTGTGTGCCAAAAGGGTCCATTAGAGAGTTGATCATCAAGGAGGCACATGGCGGTGGCCTCATGGGACACTTTGGTGTCCCCAAGACCTATGAAACCGTCAAAGAGAACTTCTTTTGGCCGAATCTCCAAAAGGATGTGGCAAAGGTGTGTGCAAGATGTGTGACATGCCACAAAGCTAAAGCAAGGTTACAACCGAAAGGGAAGTACTCTCCTCTTCCAATTCCTTCTCTTCTATGGGTTGATATTATTATGGATTTCATTAGTGGTTTGCCTAGGACTTCTCGTGGACATGATGCTATCTTTGTTGTGGTAGATAGATTCTCGAAATGGCTCATTTCATTCCATGCCATAAAACTGACGATGCATCCCATGTAACCGAGTTATTATTCAAGGAAATTGTGAAGTATCATGGCATTCCTAGAACTATAGTGAGTGATAGAGATTCTAGGTTCTTGAGTCACTTTTGGTGGACTCTTTGGTCACGATTAGGCACTAGTCTAGTGTTCTCCACTTCTAGTCACCCCCAAACCGATGGTCAAACTGAGGTAACTAATAGAACACTCATCACTATCTTGAGAACCATACTAAGAAAGAACTTGAAAGAATGAGAGAAGTGCCTACCTCATGTTGAGTTCCCATACAATCGGTCATATCATTCATCTACATCTCATAGTCCATTTGAGGTTGTATATGACTTTAATCCTCTCACTCCATTAGATTTAGTTGCATTAACTCATTCGGACCAACTAGATGTAGAAGGCCCCAGGCCCCGGCATTCCCGCGAAGGCCCCAGGCAAAGGCATCCCGCGAAGCCTCCATACTTAGCCAACTGACCGACCAAATCCAACAGAAGGCGTCCTTTCTCTGGAAACACTTGGGAAGACAAATATCCACTTTACATGCAAAAGACATCTGAACACTTTTAGGCTAGCCTTACCTTTTTCACCTTTTTGGAAGCTTTTCGCGCTGCATGCATGCAAAAGCACTTTATGCTTTCTGCACGCATGCACGGCTGAAGAGCCGCTTTGTTTCTCACATCTCTCCTCACTATTTAAGCTAGTCACAAACACCATTGTAACCTAGAACATAATTTTGAATTAACCAAATTCGGCCGAAACTCTCCAAGTGAGACCATTGGCTTTTGTGTTCTCTATTCTTGCATTTCCATCTCCCTAGTGGTCCATGCAAGAGGATCCAAACATAATATCTAGTATTGCTTGACCTTGTAGTCAAGAGGTGCTAGATCCCATCTTCATTCCCAGGCATTATCACGCGCATTGCCTCACCTCGTAGTGAGGAGGTTCACGTGGCCGAAATCTGTTCTTCGTTTGTTCGTGTCCGCCTCCGCCAAGCTAGATCCGAAGCGTTGATCACACTCACATTACCCGTGATCACATGAAGTGGTATCAGAGCCAAAGCGCTTGCTGGAGGTATCGTATTATTTGTTTGATTTTTCTTCAAGCAAAACCTTTTGTTATCTTTCTTACGCTTGAAGAAATCTCGGTTGATGATCCCAGTTGAAACCGAAAGAGTTGTTTGAAAGTGTGTTTATTAAAGTCCAGTATTTTCGAGTTAAACAAAAAAGAATTGTCCTGCGGTACAAAAGCGTAGAGAAAAGTGATTAAAGAAAGAAAAAGTGTTGAACAAGTTCGGTGTTCTGGAAAGAGTTCTTGAGTGTTCTTGCGTGTTCTTGTCAAAACACAAGTGAACAGTGCTTTTGATCCGAAAATAGTTTCTGAACTTGGACGAAATGTGTTTGTGATTGTGAAAAGCCTTTTCTGATATCCCAACCGACTTCTTTCGACCCCCAACTCACCCCTAACATCTCAACAAAACTGGTTTCAAGTAACTAGACACTTTCTTGGGTTTCAAGTTGCGGTTTACTAGAGTTATTGTTTGTGTCTCTTTGCGTGTTCATCTTTGATCTAAGGTTGAAATCGGTATCAGGTTTAGAGGACTTGTGAAAGCCTTAAGAGGAACAGCCGAAGTGATAACATCACTAAAACCGTTGTGAGAAACACGAGAGCGAGTGCAAACACTCAGGGAGTGGTGAGGATCCTTTCCTAACTGCATATTTTCAACTATACTTTGATTACAGATGGTTTCGTCAGATTCTACGCCTTCTCATCCATCCCAACTAGCAATGCATGATACGTTAGCAAAAATATTACAAAGGTTGGATGATTTGGGAGCTCAAGTCGCCACTACAAATGAGCGACTAACAAGGGCAGAGACCGCGCAAGGAAAGCAACCGGAGAGCTCGCAAGCCCACGATGATGCCCATGCATCGCGGGCTCAAGGCGGGGTCACCCATACTACTTTCGATCCGACATCGGCGAAGCCACACGCCACCCCTCACAGCCGCCCAACTCCCTCTATGAGAGTAGACCATGGTGTGGATGTTCGGGATAGTGATGACCAGGAATACTATGCGGAGCCACCACCAAAACCAATAAAAGAAGGGTCTTTCCCGATAGGGCTCAAGCAACGGCTTATCTCGAGAGAGACCTTGAAGAAGAAGAAGAAGAAGCAGAGCGAGGACGTGTTCATCGAGGTTTCAACCGAAACCTTGGAGGGAGAGCGCAAGCTCAAGATCAACAAGCCCTCGCCAATTTAAAGCTCTAGATACCGCCCTTCTACGGCTCCAGTGATCCGGAAGAATATTTCACTTGGATGGCCAAAACCGAGCGAATCATCGACATGATGGGATACAATAATGCGACGGCCTTAAAACTCGTTATCATTGAGTTTCACGACTATGCCCTCACTTGGTGGGAACAAGAGCATTACGAGCGGGCAAGGGCCCACGGTTGGCCCATCGCCACTTGGGAAGATCTTAAACGGGCTATGAAAACTCAGTTTGTGCCAAGCTACTATGACAGGGATTGTGCCCAGAGGTTGCAACGTCTTATTCAAGGTCATCGCAGCGTAGAAGAATATCAAAAAGACCTCGAAAGAGCTCTGATGAGGGCCAATGTCAAGGAGGACGATGAGGCTAAGTTAGCCAGATTTTTATATGGCTTAAGAGAGGACATCGCCAAAACAGTTGAGCTGTGTGACTATCGGGACTACCAAGAGTTGGTGCACAAGGCTATCAGAGTAGAGAAGCAACTGAAGAAGGGGAACTCCTATCATCCAGCCCATACGCCCATCAGGGGCTCAGGAAGCAAAACCACCCCCTTCGCCAAGCTGCCCCCGCCAAAACCTTACCAATCTCCCACGGCGATGCCACCCCCTCGCCACAACTATCCTAGCGCGAGGCCCCCAACACACCCTCAACCGAAAACCAGTCCCCGCCCTTATGATGCCCCTCGCTAGACAAGGAGCATCGAATGTTTTAAGTGTTTGGGTAAGGGACATTATGCGAGGGACTGCCCCAACAGAAGAGCCATGGTCATTCGGCCCAATGGGGAGTTATCTGGTGAAGATGAAGAGGAGGTCCCTCCTGAACCACAAGATCAGGAGAGTGAAGCGGAAGAAGGAGAGCTGCCTATGGATGGTCTGATCTTAGTTACCAAGAGGGTCCTGTAAAGCTCTCCGAGTATCGTTGAAAGCACTCAGCGGGAAAACTTATTCCAATCGAGGGCTATGGTGAATGGGACCCTGTGTAGTCTCATTATCAATAGCGGGAGCTGTGTCAACGCCGCCAGCGAAGACATGGTCGCTGAGCTAGGTCTTCGCACCATCGCCCATCCCAAACCGTACCAACTTCAGTGGGTTGATGATAGGACCTTTGTGAAGGTCGTGAAGCAAGTTGAAGTACCGATAAAAATCGGCAAGTATGAGGATTCTATCACCTGTGATGTGGTGCGAATACAGGCCACACACATTCTCTTGGGAAGGCCCTGGCAGTACGACAAGGAGGCCATACATTATGGCAAGGCCAACAAGTATACTCTCACCCATCTCTGTAAACCGTACACCCTACTTCCCCTCACGCCAACCCAAGCCCTCCAAGACCAAGTTCACCTGGCAAGTAAGGCCGAGAGAAGGAGAAAGAGCGAGGGCAGGGAGGAGAGAAAATGGTGAGAAGGTTCAAGGAACCTTGAGTGAGAAAAAAGAGTGTGCATTAATGGGAAACACCATGAGTGAGCAAGCAAGAAAACAAGAGTGCATCCCTCCCATTGCCAAAGAAAGAGATTTCAAGAGAGCCTTTCTCGGAAACAAAACTTGTTTTCTCATGATTCCCACTCATTGCATGCTAACACTTGACCATGTGTCTTCTCTCCCTTTTTATGTGCAGGAAGTTCTGAAGGAATTTGATGAAGTATTCGATGAGCCGTGAACCCTTCTCCCCTATCGCGGCATAGAGCATCAAATAGACTTACTTCAGGGTGCACCTTTACGCAACAAGGCCGCCTACCGGACCAACCCTCAAGAATCCAAAGAAATCCAATCGCAAGTGCAAGAGCTGCTGGATAAGGGATTCATCCGCGAAAGCCTTTCGCCCTGCGCGGTGACAGTCATACTTGTGCTAAAGAGTGATGGCACTTGGCGCATGTGCATGGACTGCCGCCCCATCAACTCTATCACTGTAAAGTATCGCCACCATATACCTAGACTTGACGACATGTTAGATGAATTAAGTGGTGCTTGCGTGTTTTCAAAAATTGACCTTAGAAGTGGCTATCACCAAATTCGAATGAAGAAAGGTGATGATTGGAAAACTGCCTTCAAAACCGAAATTGGTTTATATGAATGGAATGTTATGCCCTTCGGGTTATCAAACGCACCTAGTACTTTCATGGGTTTAATGAATCATGTCTTAAGAAGGTTAATTGGGAAATTTGTGGTAGTATACTTTGATGATATACTTGTATACTCTAAGAACCATGAGGAGCATGTTGAGCATTTGAGGCAAGTCCTCGCCACACTTAGACTAGAAAAATTGTATGCTAAATTTGAGAAGTGCGTCTTCGCATCCCATGAAGTTAACTTTCTTGGGTATGTAGTGGGTGCGAATGAGTGTTTTATACTTTTTGTGTGTTGATCTTTATATAGATACTGAATTTTCTTCATTTTGAGTTCAGGGACTTCTCAGATGTACCTGATGTTCAAATTGGCATTTCAG
Source organism: Stellera chamaejasme (assembly GCA_024586325.1). NCBI lineage: Eukaryota > Viridiplantae > Streptophyta > Magnoliopsida > Malvales > Thymelaeaceae > Stellera > Stellera chamaejasme. The sequence continues at coordinate 36,750,403 of CM044983.1, forward strand.
GTTTGCACATTTCTCCATATCTTTTGTTTTTGCACTACCAAGTGCAAGCTTCTCTATTCATTTTTACCAAAAGAGAACAGAAGTTAATGTTTTATATTCTAGCATCAAGTAATTCATTTATATTTATATTTTTTAATTCTTTTTTGTTTTCTCCCTAATTCCATAGCATCAAGTGAGATCATGCGAAGAGGTAGATGTTTGCTTGAGAAGCTTAGCAGCACTTTGGCCTAATTTTAAGGCTTAGATGTTTTGTTCAGTTCTGTTGGAGAGTTACATTTCATTTTTGTTCCTACAGCATGCCCGTATTTTGTGGAATATCTAATTACCTGATTTTCATTAGGACAAGGTTGGAAGGTGTCACGCCGGGATTGGTTCATTTGTTAATGTTACATCTCCGCTTGCTTTTCAACTTCAACTTCAATAGGTTATTATTAGAAGTCATTCATTTTCGTACTAGGTTATTTTATGTCAATGAAAATTGACTCGTATTGTTTTCTCAGCTTTGTTCCTCTAACACAACAACGATTCATTTCCTTGGCTTCAATAACAGCTTTGTTTTTTACCACTTTCACCGATGAATGACACACACACAATCACACAAGACAACGTTTGATTGACTTCTATTTCGGTGTCTTCATTCCGGACTTACTTTCTTTAGTTGATTCTTTGAATGATTTGCTATGAATGATTGTATGAAAAGTTAAAAGGATTGTAAGATTTTAACAGTCTTCTATTTCGATGTCTTGATTTCATCTTGTGTACGTATTGTATTTCATTTGTTTAGACAATTGCCTTTTACAAGAGCATTATGATAAGGGTTGCTACTCGTATTGATCAGATGGTTAGCATTGATAATTGAATGAAGGTGGAGCCAATGGTATGAGATCCATGCCTTTCATCATTACATGTCTCTACATGACATATGCTTGCTTACAATGGATCATTTAAGTTAGTTAACATAGTTACATAGCCTTATCAATTAGCTCATGAATGATAGTAATCACGATGTAAAAATGTATCATCAGATTTTCTTAAGTGAGTTTATCGTGTACTTAATGTGTTAATCTGTCATCAGTGAAATCTTATCACTTTAATGAATATACGCATTAATCTTTTATTAGACGAGGTAAAATGTACATGGATTTATTCTTTTATCACTATTCTTGTTACCCCGTCGGTGTAAGCTCACGTGATACAGAATGCCCAGTGGCGTGAAGTGGGAACCAGAATCAGGGAAACAGTAAACAGAGTTCCCTAAGCGTGGTGGTTCAAACCCTGCCCGATAAAAAAATTTCTTTTTACTCTGCTAATGCTTCTAACTGTGATGCAAGTAACAAGGATCATCTGAACACAAACATGCGTATGCACATTTATATATGTATATTAACACAAGCTTTGCCCCGCAGGTTTCAAAATGCAGCAGAACACGAGCAATCCTCATACATATACATAAGTGATGCAACACATATTCACATGCACGCATTTACATATACAGAGCCCAAAACTTAGTATTCAGAATACCTACGCGTGTGGAGGGATCTGACGCACCAAGATCCTCAAAATGCAACTACGCGTAGGTCACCCGCTGCTGCTAAATAGATAACAGAAAACAACCGTCAATAACTCATAATGTGTTCAGATGAGAATCAAATTGTGCAGAAGGGCAGAAACCTCAATCGGGGCTACCCTTTTTCAACTCAGAAGACAAACTTGGAAATAGTAGTACCTGAAATCAAAACACCAGGAAACACCGAGAGACTCTACTCCTCGGGCTTCTTATCAGATGAGCCTGAAAAGATGAACATATGTAAGGGTGAGTCCTCGTCGAGAACTCAGAAAGGCTCAGGCATAGGATAAGGTTTTTCAGAAGTTCTGAATATCCCGAACTAATACACCTACACAAAAAAACACAAGCAAAAATGGACAACAAATATACAGATAATAACAATAATAATAATAATAATAGAAATGTTAGTAAATCTGAACAGATCGGCAGACCTCTGAGGCTTTTAGCCTTACAGAAGAGGATTTTTCAGAACAAATCGGATTAACCGATATCGTATATTTCATGAGGCTTGGTACCAGCCTGGGGTCCGGATTCCCCGCTGCCGACAGAATGGAACAATATAACAGAATTAACAGGAGGAAACTTGCTGGACAAGATACCCTGAAGCGTTTACCTGCACACCCGAGCCTGTCATAAACTAAGTTCGGTATCACCGGGCCCCACCCTCAACTCAAACTTAGCCCCAATTTACCCCGACATGCATATTATAATTATCCCAGAATGCAGAGTCAAGGAAAACTGAACTCTTACCTATACCCGCAAAATCCGGAAACCGAGCTTCCGTTCAGATTCCCAGGAATTGATTTCAGTAGAGTTTCCGCTGTATTTTTGCCCAACTCCATATTGACAATTCATCAATAGAACACAAAATATATGTTCAGGAACCATAGAATCACAGATCCAAGTGGCTCCGCCACACACCAGAAATTCAGACATCAACGGCTTTTCGCACGAAATCTCATTTACAAAATCTAATCCATAAAAAGTATGTAATTCTTCAATGTGAATAACATAAATGATTACCTCTTCACAAATCTGAACCTTAGTTGCCGTGTAGAAAATCAAAAACCGATTTCGGCAGTACTCTGGAATCGTTTCAGCTCAAATCCCTTTTAAAAACTGATCAAGAAGCACGTATACAACATTTAGAAGCCAAGAAATGAACCCCTTATATGGCTCCACACATATGTCAAAAAATTTCAGAATTTACGCCTTTTAAACGGAGTCGTATTTGAAAAATCTGATCCGTAGGATGTTTCTAACTTCTCCCGATGATCAATTTAATATAATTACCTCGAAGCTTCGGCTCAATTTCTTCAAGTTCTCAAGAAGCTCAACCATGGAGCTTCCATGGAAGAAAGCTAGGAAGGAGAGGAAGAAGAAGAAGAGGAGGAAAGTGACAAATAGGTCACTTTCTTCTTTTTCTTCTCTTTTATCTCTTCTTTTTTCACCTCTTTCATTTCTTTTCTCTTCTTTTATTTTCTCCACCACTCATTTCTTTTCTTTTATTCCAAAATGGCGCCACTTCCTCTCTCATAAATTATTGATGTTTCAACTTTTCCACTTTTGTACTTTAGTCCCCGAACTTTGCAAAGTTGCAATTTAGTCCAATCGCAACTTGCATAACTTTCAAACGGTACCACCAACTGAAATGAAAATTCGGACACTAACTCCGAGACTTCATAACACAGAAAACGTGTTCAACATATTTAAATTTAAGTCCCGATATTCACAGAAATCAGAAAACGGTCGATAAATGTACAAAAATTATCTCAGAAGTCGCCCCAGCACGTGGCGGCTGTAAAAATTCTAATTTCTATGATGAAATATCATGTACACTTAATTATGTATTTGACAAGAAAATATTTGGGTTGTCGAAGGTTTGAACGATTTAACTAGATGAATATTAAGAATGTCATAACGAATAATCGAATAAAATACTATAGATCTTTCTCTTCCTCTCAAGTGAATGGATCTTCTCAAGAAATATTTTGTTTTCAGCTTGCTGGTCTAAATAGGTTTGTCTTCTCAATTCTATTCCCATTGTAGTTTTGTAGTGAATTGAATTAAAAGTTAATAAAATCATTTTTATCCAATTATCAATTACTGCATGTTAATGTATATGTTATTTTCTTCGTACTCGTCCCATATGATGGGGTAGCAACTAGTTTTGTATAAATAGAGCCTCATTTGTTGAAGAAAATCAAGGAGAAAAAAAAGACTTTTATTCGTGGGCCGAGCCAGCTTTACTCTGTCCTCCCCCATCGATAGTCTCCATTTCCTTTGACCATCCATCATCATCGTTCCATCCGGTAATCGTCGGACCGTCAATAGCCCAGCAGCAACCTCCTTTGTTGATTTATGACTCAAATTAAATGAAGTGATAAATTGAAGGACCAAACTTGTGTTTTGAGTGAATGTGTGCGTTTGATATGTGGCATGGTACTTGAAATAAGATAGGTTTCGTGTGTTTACATATGCGTGCAAGATAGTTTAGGATTAGTAATTTGTATTGGTTTATGATTGTTTTCTTGGTGACTAAGTTTAAAAGTCCTTGTTTAAGTGGGACTGTGTTTTCCTAATTAGAATGTTATTAGGTTTGGTTGTAGCCTATATAAAGGTAAGTTGTGTTAGAGTTATAGGTATGAGAGAAAAGCCAATGTAGTAAAGACAAGATGTGACAGTGAAAAAAAGAGGAGTGGTCGGGAAGCCGTGATGTCTAGGATGCTAGAAGTCTTTCGTAGTTCTCTTATTGATGTGGACATCAACTTAACTCCACCAAGTGAAGACCCTAGCCCCTTCCAAGGACTCAATGGACCCTTGACTACGGCTCGGGTGAAGAAGATGCAAGAAAGGCTCTAAACTTTTATGAGGATCATGGCATAAGGAGAGGAGCGGAATGAAGACCAAGACCGAGCCACCAAGCTTCAAGATATGGGCATTCAAGTGGAGAAGCCCACCAGCACTATAGAGACTCTCACCCTCACCATCCTTGCACCCAAGGAGAAGCCCACGCGCCCTACGCGCCCAAACTCGGAATCCACATACCTTTTGATTTTCATTTTCAAGACTTGAAGAAACTTTGTTCACTTCTTTCTACCCTTGGTTGAAATTCAAGGCCTTTCTTTTTCAAAGTTTAAGTGCAAGTGTTGTGATTTTATGAGTTGTTATGGTGATGTAATGAATAAAGAAGCATAGTTTGTCCAAAAGTTTCAAGAAAAAGTACTTCTTTGAAGAGAGAGAAAAGGTTGTGTTCTTAAAGTTTTCATGAATGTTCTTCACATGTTCATGCAAGTTCATCACTAAACCATAGTTTGATCTTACAAACACATCACAACTTGCACTAAAAGTGTTTTTCTTCCGCAAACCTTTTTCACCACACACCTCATTACTTCTTTCAATCCCCATCCGCCCTAATCTCTTTCAAAAACCTAGTTTCAAGTAACTAGTATTTTCTTAACTATTTGTTTCGGTTTTACTAGTGTACTTCTTGTTTCCATTGTTGTGTTTTCTTTGATTAAGGTTGATAAAGTTGGTGGTTTGAGAGTTTGAACCCAAAGGAGAGGAAAAGGGCAAGAGTGTTTCATCACACAAGAGCCACTTTGAGAGAAACACGAGTGTTGAGTGCAAACACTTAGCGAGTGAAGTTAGGATTATTTCTAACTACATATATTCATTTGCATACTCTTTGAATTGTTAGGTATGGCTTTATCCAAGGCATCACCCTCACCTCCTCACCCTTCACAATTGAAGGTATTTGAGGCTCTTGAGAGACTCAACCAAAGACTTGACAATATAGAAACACATCTAGCAACCCAAGGGGGAAGGATCAACAAGATTGAGGTGGTACAAGGCAAACAACCCTCTAGCTCAAGGTTACAAGAGGAAGCCAAGGTATCCAAGGGTCTTGGTGGTACCACACATACCACCATTGACCCTTCCCACAAGCACACCCAACGAACAACTCTTAGCCGGTCTCCTCAACAACAACAAAGAAATTCTCCTATTGTGCAAGACATTCCGAAAAGTAATGGGGATGAGTACTATGATCATCCTCCTTTAAGAAATCCAAGAAGAAGAGTCTTCCAAGATAGGGTACAAGTAAGGGCCTATCTTGAAAGAGACCTTGAAGGAGAATAAGAGGAGTTCCAAGGGTTTCACGGAAACCTTAGAATGAGAAATCAACCTCAAGACCAACAAGTGATCCGGAAGAGTACCTAACTTGGATGAGCAAAACCGAAAGGATTTTTTATATGATGGGTTACAATGACACCATGAAGTAGAAGCTAGCCATAATTGAGTTCCATGATTATGCTCTCATTTGGTGGGAACAAGAGCACTATTCAAGAGCAAGAGGCCAAATTCAACCAATTGACACTTGGGAGCAACTTAAACAAGCCATGAGGAATAGATTTGTGCTAAGCTACTATGATAGAGATTGTTGTCAAAGGTTGCAACACCTCACTCAAGGCAACCGAAGTGTTAAGGACTACCAAAAGAAAGTGCCTTGATGAAAGCCAACATCAATGAGAATGAATAGGCAAGGATGGCAAGATTCTTGTATGGTTTGAGGTTTGACATATCCAAAACAGTGGAGCTTTGTGACTATTGAAATTACCAAGACCTTGTGCACAATAAGGGTGGAGAACCAATTGAAGAAGGGGACCTCCTATACCTCCTAACATAATCCCAAACGAGGCCCATGGACCAAACCTAACCCCACAAATAAGCCTACCCCTTCAAGACCCTTCCAACCTGCCACCACAAGGCCCTCACCCAACCACAACTATCCTAACCCGAGGCCCCAACCTAATCCCTCTTTCTCTTACAACCCTCACCCGAGGCCAAACACACACCCTAAGCCCCATGACACCCCTCAACAAGCAAGGACCATTGAATGTTTCAAATGTAATGGGATGGAGTATTATGCAAATGATTGTCCCAACAAGAGAGTGATGGTCATTAAGCCCAATGGTGAATGGTCAAGTGAAGATGAAGAAGAGGCCACTTTTGAGCCTCACATTAAGGAACGAGAGGAATAAGAAGGAGAGCTACCATTAGAAGGATTGATACTTGTCACAAAGAGAGTGCTCCAAAGTACACCAAAGCCAACCGAAACTAGCTAAAGAGAAAATATATTTCAAACAAGAGCATTGGTGAATGGGACCCTTTGTAGTCTCATTGTGGATAGTGGGAGTTGTGTGAATGTGGCAAATGAATTAATGGTGGCCGAATTGAACCTCCCTACCAAACAACATCCAAAACCTTATCAACTTCAATGGGTTGATGATGGAGCATTTTTCAAGGTTGTGAAGCAAGTTGGAGTGCCAATTCAAATTGGCAAATATGAAGACAAGATCACATGTGATGTTGTGAGGATACAAGCCACTCACATCCTACTTGGGAGACCTTGGCAATTTGACAAACATGCCTTTCACTATGGTAATGCCAACAAATATACTCTAACACACCAAGGCCGAAACTTTACCCTCCTCCCACTCACCCCCACCCAAGCTTTACAAAATCAAGTCCACCTTGCAAGCAAGGCCGAGAGTGCAAGGAAGAAAGGGGAAACTTAGAAGAGTGAAAAGAGTGAGAAGGATCAAGGATCCTTTAGAGAAAAGAAAAGATGTGCATATGTGGGAAACACTTCAAATGAGCAAGAGAAAAAACAAGAGTGAACACCTCACTTGGCCAAAGAGAGAGATTTCAAGAGAGCACTTTTACAAAACAAAACTTGTTTTCTCATGGTTTCAACTTCCTGCATGCTAAACTTGAACAAGTATTTCTCTTTTTTTGGATGGGTAGGATATCATGAAGGCATTTGAGGATGTGTTTGAGTAACCTTGCGGCCTTCCTCCTTATAGGGGCATTGAGCACCAAATTGACTTTCTTCCAGGTGCCCATCTCCCAAACAAGGCCACCTATAGGACTAATACTCAAGAGTCCAAAGAGATCCAAGCACAAGTCCAAGAGTTGCTCCAAAAGGGTTTCATCAAGGAGAGCCTTTCTCCATCTGCCGTACCGGTCATATTGGTGCCCAAAAGTGATGAAACTTAGAGGATGTGCATGGATTGCCGCCCCATCAACTCAATCACTGTAAAGTATAGACATCTCATTCCTAGACTTGATGATATGCTTGATGAATAAGTGGTGCATGTGTATTTTCTAAAATTGACTTGAAAAGTGGCTATCATCAAATTAGGATGAAGAAAGGTGATGAGTGGAAAACAGCCTTTAAAACTAAAATTGGCTTGTATGAATGGAATGCCATGCCTTTTGGGTTGTCTAATGCACCTAGTACCTTCATGAGATTGATGAACCATGTTTTGAGGCATTTAATTGGAAAGGTTGTTGTTGTTTACTTTGATGACATTCTAGTGTACTCAAGAATCATGATGAGCATATTGATCACTTGAAACAAGTGCAAGCTACACTTAGGCATGAGAAATTGTATGCTAAGTTTGAAAAGTGTGTCTTTTCTACAAGTGAAATCAATTGAGTAAATTCCGCTGGCAGTCCCGTAAAAATAATTATTGTCCTGTTTTGGTCCTGTTTTAAAAACTTGTCCTGTTAAAGTCCTATCCTATAGTATTGTGTCCTATTTTGGTCCTTTCCGTCCAGTTGGAACGTTAGTTCTAACGGAATCCTGTGAATTTACATTTTTACCCATATGAAACATTTACTTAAGTCCCCGAATTTATATTTTCCCAAAATTTTAACCCTAAAGTTTAATTCCTCTCGTTTATCTCTCGCTCTTCTCATTTCTCAGGCTCTCTCTCCCTCCCTCTCGCTTCTCCGCCGTCGATGAAGAGACAAAAGTAAGCTTCCGGTCCAACCATTTCCTCTGCTCGAGCCAGGAACTGGACGAGAGGGCTAGCTCGGAACTCCTCCAACCATTTCTCGTTCTCCTTGACGTCTTCTTCAGATGGGTTGTCTTTCTTTTCAAACAAAGGGTCTTCGTTCATTATCTTTTCCACTTCTGGAGTGTGTCTAAAGTCCGGAAGCATAGCGCTTTCCCAGAAGAACTAGTCCAGTATCTGCTGCCATTGACCACGCTGCTCGGGCTTGTCACCGGAGTTGCTCGGTTCCTTTCCGGTAGGTTTGGAGGCGCTGATGGAAGCAAGCTTGGAAGAAGTAGAAGGTAGGTTGGAGAGAAAGGAGTCTCTGAGTGCGAGAATGTTGATTAGTGGGATGGGATTTGGTGGTTTTGGGAACCAATTACCGAATGGGTTGAAGTTGATTGACGCCATTTGTGACAAACAAACGGCTTTCTGGATGCAATTTGGGAGAAGGTTAGGCAGAGCGGAGGATAAGATATTGAAAATGGAGGACTGAGTCTGTGACGCCATTTGTGACAGACAAACGGGGAATGTTTAGTTTAAATAATCAGAAATAGAGAACCAAAGCTTTAGCTGCAAATCTGAAAGTATCAATTACGGATTTAGCTGCAAATCTGAAAGTATCTCTCTAACGGCACCGAGCTCAGAGAGACTGCCATGGCCGCCGTGGCAAAGGCCAAGAATCTCGAGACTTTGGGGAAATATAAAGTCAGGGACTCGAGTAAATGTTTCATAAGGGTAAAAAGGTAAATTCACACAATTTTGTTAGAAATAACGTTCCAACTTGATGTGGACATCGTCCCAAAAGACCCCCAAGTTCAAGATGGACCGCAATCCCAAGCGCGCGCACCCTCAGACCCACTCCAAGGCATTGGCGGGCCCATGACCAGGTCCCGGTTGAAACGAGTTCATGCGAATCTCAACGCCTTCATGAGTCTCATGGCGCAGGATGACCAAGAGGAATCTCGGGCGAAGGCCTTACAGCTTCGTCAGCTCGGCCTCGCGTTGGACGAAGAATACGCGAAGCCCTTTGGAGCCTTGAGCATAAGCATCCTTGAGGAAGGGAGCAAGCAAACCTTGGTAGGCGAACACTTGAACCCTGAGAAGGCCCCAAGCGAAGGCGCCCCCGCAAAGACCCCAAGTAAAGACTTGCCCGCGAAGTCTCTTGGCGAAGGCATTCCCGCGAAGGCACTTGGCGAAGACATCCCGCGAAGCCTCCCCACTTAGCCAGATAGCCGACCAAGTCCGACAGCAAGGCGTCCTTTCTCTGCAGCTACTCGGGAATGTAAGCACCTCCTTTACGAGGAAAAAGACATCCGAACACTTTTAGACTAGCTTTTCCTTTTCACCTTTCTAAACTTTTTACTCTGCACGCATGCCAAAAAGCACTGTTTGCTTTCTGCACGCACGCACGGCTGTACTAAGCCGATTTACTTCTCACACCTCTCCACTATATAAGTTAGAAACAACCCCATTGTAACCTAGAACATATTATTGAATTAAGCAATTCGGCTGAAACTCTCCACAGTGAGACATCGGCTTTTGTGTTCTCCAATCTTGCATTTCCATTTCCCTAGTGATCCAGGCAGGAGGATCCAAACATAATATCTAGTATTGCTTGACCTTGTAGTCAAGAGGTGCTAGATCCCATCTCCTTCCCAGAAATTTTCAAGGGCATTGGCTCACCTCGTAGTGAGGAGGTTCCCTTGGCCGACTCTGTGTTCTTCGTTTTCCCCCTCTGTTTTCGTTTCCCCTTTGCTGGAAACCGCCTCCATCGAGCTAGATCCGAGCTCGTGATCATACAACCCCGGTGTGATCACATCAAGTGGTATCAGAGCCAACGTGCTTGTGGAGGTATTCGTGTTCTTGTTGAGTTTACTTCAAGCAAAACCCTTTTGTTACCTTTCTTACGCTTGAAGGAATATCGGTTGATGATCTCAGTGAGACCGAAAAAGTTGTTTAAAAGTGTGTTTGTTTAAGCCAAGTATTTTCGAGTTAAACCAAAAGAGTTGTCTTGAGTGACAGAAGTGCAAAGAAAAGCGTTTAAAGAAAGAAAAGTGTTGAGCAAGTAGGACGTTCTGGGAAAAGTTCGTGAGCGTTCTTGTGTGTTCTTATCAAAATACAAGTGAACTGTGCCTTTGATCCGAAAATAGTTTCAGAACTTAAACAAAAGTGTTTGTGACTGCAAAAAGCCTTTTCTACTACCCCCACCTGTTTCTTTCGACCCCCAACTCAACCCTAACATCTCACAAAACTAGTTTCAAGTAACTAGTCATTTTCTTGGGTTTCAAGTTGCGGTTTTACTAGAGTTGTGTTTGTGCTTTCTTGCGTGTTCATCTTTGATCTGAGGTTGAAAACAGTATCAAGTTTAGAGAGCTTGTGAAAGCCCTAAGTGGACAGCCGAAGCGATAAAGTCGTTGTGAGAAACACGAGAGCGAATTTAAACACTCAGGGAGTAGTGAGGTTCTTTCCTAACCGCATATTTTCAACTGAACTTTATTGCAGATGGTTTCGTCAGATTCAACTCCTCCCCATCCATCCCAGCTAGCAATGCATGACACGCTAGCAAAGATCTTACAGAGATTGGATGACTTAGGAGCTCAAGTCGCTACTACAAATGAGCGGCTAACAAGAGTGGAGATAGCTCAGGGAAAACAACCGGAGAGCTCACAAGCCCACGATGATGCCCATGCATCGCGGGCTCAAGGCGGAATCACTCACACTACCTTCGATCCGACAACGACGAGGCCCCAAGCTACCCCTCACAGCCGTCCGACCGCTTCTACGAGAGTAGATCGTGGTGTTGACATTCTGGACAAAGGATGATCGAGTATTACGCGGAACCACCGCTAAAACCAACAAAGAGAAGAGTCTTTCCCGATAGAGCTCAAGCCGAGCCTATCTCAACAGACCTCAAGAAGAGGAAGAAGTAGAGCGAGGACGTGTCCACCGGTGTTTCAAACGAGACCTAGGAGGAAGGGTGCAAGCCCAGGATCAGCAAGCCCTCGCCAATATAAAGCTTCAGATTCCACCCTTCTACGGGTCCAGTGATCCGGAAGAGTACTTTACGTGGATGGCTAAAATCGAGCGGATCATTGATATGATGGGATACACTGATGCGATAGCCTTGAAGCTCGTGGTCATTGAATTCCATGATTATGCTCTCACCTAGTGGGAGCAAGAGCATCACGAGAGAGCAAGAATCCTCTGTCGCCCCATCACCACTTGGGAAGATCTCAAACGAACCATGAAGAATCGGTTTGTGCCCAGCTACTACGACCGAGATTGTGCCCAGAAGCTGCAACGCCTTATCCAAGGCCACCGCAGCGTCGAGGAATACCAAAAGGACCTTGAGAGGGCCTTAATGAGGGCAAATGTCAAGGAGGATAAAGAGGCTAAGTTGGCAAGATTTTTATATGGCCTACGAGAAGACATCGCCAAGACTGTTGAACTGTGTGACTATCGGGATTACCAAGATCTGGTTCAGAAGGCTATCCAGGTGGAAAAACAACTGAAGAAGGGGAACTCCTATCATCCCGCCCATACACCCATCAGGGGCTCAGGAAGCAAGACCCCCTTCACAAACCGCCCCGCCAAAACCGTACACATCTCCCGTGGCGATGCCACCCCCTCGCCAAAATTACCCCAACACAAGGTCCCCATCACAATCTCAGCCGAAACCCAGCACCGGCACTTATGATGCCCCTCGCCAGTCAAGGAGCATCGAATGCTTTAAGTGTCTGGGCAAGGGACACTATGTGAGGGATTGCCCCAACAGGAGGGCCATGGTCATTCGGCCCAATGGGGAGTTGTCTACTGAAGAAGAGGAAGAGGTCCCTCCTGAACAACGAGGTCATGAGAGTGAAGCAGAAGAGGGAGAACTACCTATGGACGGACTAATACTAGTCACCAAGCGGGTTCTGCAAAGTTCCCCTAGTATCACTGAAAGCACTCAGCGGGAAAATTTATTCCAATAAAGAGCTATGGTGAATGGGACCCTCTGTAGTCTCATTATCGATAGCGGAAGCTGTGTCAACGCCGCCAGCGAAGACATGGTCGCTGAACTGGATCTTCGCACCGTTGCACATCCTAAACTATACCAACTGCAGTGGGTTGATGACAGGACCTTCGTGAAGGTGGTTAAACAAGTCGAAGTCCCGATAAAGATTGGCAAATACGAGGATTCCATCACTTGCGATGTGGTGCGAATGCAGGCCACCCACATTCTCTTGGGCAGGCCCTGGCAGTACGACAAGGAGGCCATACATTATGGCAAGACCAACAAATATGCCCTCACCCACCTCAGTAAGCCGTACACCCTGCTTCCCCTCACACCAACCCAAGCTCACCAAGATCAAATTCACCTGGCTAGTAAGGCCGAGAGGAGGAGAAAGAGCGAGGGCAGAGAGAGGAGAGAAATTGGTGAGAAGGTTCAAGGAACCTTAAGTGAGAAAAAAGAGTGTGCATTGATGGGAAACACCCTGAGTGAGCCCGCGAGAAAACAAGAGTGCCCCCTCCCATGGCCAAAGAGAGATTTCAAAAGAGCATTTCTTAGAAACAAAACTTGTTTTCTCATGATTCCAACCCATTGCATGCTAACGCTTGACCTTGTATCTTCTCTCCCTTTCTATGTGCAGGAGGTTCTGAAGGAATTCGACAAAGTATTCGATGAGCCGCGAACCCTCCCCCCTATCGCGGCATAGAGCATCAGATCGACCTGCTTCCGGGTGCGCCTTTACCCAACAAGGCCGCCACCGAACCAACCTCAAGAATCCAAAGAAATCCAATCGCAAGTGCAAGAGCTGCTGGACAAGGGGTTCATCCGCGAAAGCCTTTCGCCTTGCGCCGTGCCAGTCATACTCGTGCCCAAGAGCGATGGCACTTGGCGCATGTGCATGGACTGCCGTCCCATCGACTCTATCACTGTAAAGTATCGCCACCCTATACCTAGACTTGATGATATGTTAGATGAATTGAGTGGTGCATGTGTGTTTTCAAAAATTGACCTTAGAAGTGGCTATCACCAGATTCGAATGAAGAAAGGTGATGAATGGAAAACTGCTTTCAAAACCAAAATTGGTTTATATGAGTGGAATGTTATGCCCTTCGGGTTATCCAACGCCCCAAGTACTTTCATGCGTTTAATGAATCATGTTTTGAGGCGTTTAATTGGGAAGTTTGTGGTAGTATACTTTGATGACATACTAGTTTATTCTAAGAACTATGAGGAGCATGTTGAGCACTTGAGGCAAGTCCTCGACACGCTTAGGTTAGAAAAAATGTATGCCAAGTTTGAAAAGTGTGTCTTCGCATCCCAGGAAGTTAACTTTCTTGGATATGTAGTGGGTGCGAAGGGTGTCAAAGTAGATGAGAGTAAGATCAGTGTCATTCGAGATTGGCCTACTCCTAATTCATTAACTGAAGTAAGATCCTTTCTAGGACTTGCTAGTTTTTAAAGGAGATTTGTTAAGGATTTCTCTTCCATTGCCGCCCCTTTGCATGAGCTAGCTAAGAAGAATGTCGTATTCGAATGGGGTTAGTCGCAAGAGAAGTCTTTTAACGAATTAAAATCTCGTTTGACAAATGCTCCTCTGCTAACCTTGCCAAACTTTGACAAGGTATTCGAAGTAGAGTGCGATGCCAGTGGTATATGCATCGACGCTGTCGAGCATCAGGAAGGCCGTCCCATCGCCTTCTTTAGCGAAAAGTTGAGTGGAGCCACCCTGAATTACTCCACATATGACAAAGAGCTATACGCTCTAGTGCGATCCTTGCAAACGTGGAGTCATTATCTATTGCCTAGAGAATTTGTAATTCATACGGATCACTTGTCTTTGAAGTATCTTCAAGGGCAAGGAAATTTAAGCAAAAGGCATGTTAGGTGGGTATAGTTCATCGAGTCTTTCTCCTATGTTATTAAGTATAAGAAAGGAAAGGAAAATGTTGTTGCTGATGCCCTTTGAAGGAGATATGCATTACTCATGACTCTTGATACGAAGGTTGTCGGTTTCGAATGTTTGAAAAGCATGTATGAGCATGATGCGGATTTTGGTGAAATATTTGTCAATTGTGCTAAAGGTAGCCAGAATGGCTACTATGTGTTTGATGGCTTCCTGTTTAAGTTAGAAAGGTTGTGCATTCCGAGAGGATCAATGCGCGAAGTCATCATCAAAGAGGCACATGGTGGCGACTTCATGGGGCACTTCGGTGTTCAAAAGACACATGAAGCTGTGAAGGAGGATTTCTTTTGACCCGGCATGAAGAGGGACGTCACCAAGTTCTGTGCCAGATGCGTCACATGCCACCAAGCCAAGTCTACTCTGCAACCAAAAGGGAAGTACACTCCTCTCCTTACGCCTTCTCTTCCTTGGGTTGATATAAGCATGGATTTTATAAGTGGTCTGCCTAGGACGTCACATGGTCATGATGCTATTTTTGTGGTAGTGGATAGGTTTTCAAAAATGGCACACTTCATTCCCTGTCATAAAACTGAAGATGCCTGGCATGTGGCTGATTTATTCTTTAGGGACATTGTGAAGTATCATGGCCTTCCGCGGTCCATTGTCAGTGATAGGGATTCGCGGTTCCTAAGTCATTTCTAGCGAACCCTTTGGTCTAGATTAGGCACTAGTTTGATGTACTCGACATCGAGTCACCCTCAAACAGATGGCCAAACCGAAGTGACCAATAGGACTCTCACCACCATCTTGCGAACCCTCCTTAGGAAGAATCTGAAAGAGTGGGAAAAGTGCTTACCCCATGTAGAATTTTCTTACAACCGAGGCTACCACTCCTCTACATCCCACAGTCCCTTTGAAGTCGTGTATGGCTTCAACCCTTTGACCCCTTTGGACTTAGTCGCCTTAGACTTTGCTGAACAAGTGGATGTAGAAGGGAAAGAAAAAGCCCAACATATGAAAGATTTGCATACCAAGGTTCACAAGCAACTTGAGAAAGTTAATGAGTCTTATGCAAGAATGGTTAATAAGGGTAGGAAATTTAGGAGTTTTCAAGTCGGGGACTGGGTGTGGTTGCACTTAAGAAAAGACCGATTTCCCCAGGCTAGGAAAAATAACCTTGCGCCAAGAGGTGATGGCCCTTTCCAAATCACTAAGAAAATTGGTGATAATGCACATGTACTAGACTTACCCTGTGATGGATCTTATAATGTACATGCAACTTTTAACGTTTGTGATTTGGCTCCCTTTGAAGGACATGAAGAATTTGAGAATCCGCGGACGGATTCTTTCGAAGAGGGAGAGTATGATGTGGACATCGTCCCAAAAGACCCCCAAGTTCAAGATGGACCGCAATCCCAAGCGCGCGCACCCTCAGACCCACTCCAAGGCATTGGCGGGCCCATGACCAGGTCCCGGTTGAAACGAGTTCAAGCGAATCTCAACGCCTTCATGAGGCTCATGGCGCAGGATGACCAAGAGGAATCTCGAGCGAAGGCCTTACAGCTTCGTCAGCTCGGCCTCGCGTTGGACGAAGAATACGCGAAGCCCTTTGGAGCCTTGAGCATAAGCATCCTTGAGGAAGGGAGCAAGCAAACCTTGGTACGTGAACACTTGAACCCTGAGAAGGCCCCATGCGAAGGCGCCCCCGCAAAGACCCCAAGTAAAGACTTGCCCGCGAAGGCTCTTGGCGAAGGCACTTGGCGAAGACATCCCGCGAAGCCTCCCCACTTAGCCAGATAGCCGACCAAGTCCGACAGCAAGGCGTCCTTTCTCTGCAGCTACTCGGGAATGTAAGCACCTCCTTTACGAGGAAAAAGACATCCGAACACTTTTTAGACTAGCTTTTCCTTTTCACCTTTTCGGAAACTTTTTACACTACACGCATGCCAAAAAGCACTGTTTGCTTTCTGCACGCACACACGGCTGTACTAAGCCGATTTACTTCTCACACCTCTCCACTATATAAGTTAGAAACAACCCCATTGTAACCTAGAACATATTATTGAATTAAGCAATTCGGCTGAAACTCTCCACAGTGAGACATCGGCTTTTGTGTTCTCCAATCTTGCATTTCCATTTCCCTAGTGATCCAGGCAAGAGGATCCAAACATAATATCTAGTATTGCTTGACCTTGTAGTCAAGAGGTGCTAGATCCCATCTTCTTCCCAGGCATTTTCAAGGGCATTGGCTCACCTCGTAGTGAGGAGGTTCCCTTGGCCGACTCTGTGTTCTTCGTTTTCCCCCTCTGTTTTCGTTTCCCCTTTGCTGGAAACCGCCTCCATCGAGCTAGATCTGAGCTCGTGATCATACAACCCTGGTGTGATCACATCACAACTGGACGGACAGGACCAAAATAAAACACAATACCATAGGATGGGACTTTAACAAGACAAGTTTTTAAAACATGACCAAAACAGGACAATAATTATTTTTACGGGACTGGCAGCGGAATTTACTCGAAATCAATTTCATTGGATATGTTGTTGGAAAGCATGGTGTGAAAGTTGATGAATGTATAGTTGTAGCAATAAAGGCGTGACCTACTCCTAAGTCTCTAACCGGAGTGAGGTCCTTCCTTGGCCTTGCAAGTTTTTATAGGAGATTTGTTAGAGACTTCTCCACTATTGCCACCCCTTTGCATGAGTTAACTAAAAAGAAAGTTGTCTTTGAATGGGGCAAAGCCCAAGAGGAGTCTTTTCTTGATTTGAAATCAAAATTGATTAGTGCTCCCTTGCTTGCTTTGCCAAACTTTGAAAAGGTTTTTGAGGCGGAATGTGATGGAAGTTGATATGATCACGGGGACGCTCGACGCGATCCCGCGAGATCACAGGAAGCGCCGGATCTAGTTCGAAAGAGTCGCAAGAACAGGAAGGATAAATTCGACCTCAAACACCTCCCAACTACGAGGTTAGGCAATATTTGAGATAATGCCTAGGGAAGATGGAAGATCTAGCACCTCTTAACTACGGGATTAAGCAATACTAGATATTAAACTCGATGATAAACACCAAGGGGGATGGAGGAAGGTAGCAAGGGGTGAGAACTAAAGCTTGAGGAAATAAACCTCTCAAGCGTTTTACATATGTTCTAAGTTTTCTAGGAGTCTGTTGTCCCTTTTATAGGAGGGAGAAGTGAACAGACTCTTACATATTCGCATGCATGCCAAAAGTATAAAGTGTTTTTGCATGCATGTCATCCTAAAAGCTAAAAGCTAAAAGCTAACCTAAAAAGGTATTCCTACATAAAGTAAATATTTGTACTCCCAAGTATCTTCATTAAAAGGAGGGAGTGTTCCGGATTGGCTTGGAATGGTTGGCTGGATTGTTGGGCATGGGTGGCTTCGCCTTGGGGCTTCGCCTAATCTGGAAGACTTCGCACTAAAGGCTTCGCCCTCGCCTGGAGGCTTCGCATAGACGGCTTTGCCTAAAGGCCTCGCCTTCGCCTGGAAGCTTCGCATGGAGGCCTTGCCTTCGCTTTGAAGACTTCACGTTGGAGGTTCTTGCATGAGGGCCTTGCCATCACCGGGATGCTTCACATGAGGGAAGCCTTGCCTTCGCCTAGAGGCTTCGCATGGAGCTCTCGCGTAGAGGCTTTGCCTTCTTCTGGTTAGGCGTTCGCCGGAATCATGGATTGGGCCGCCTGGGCCTCTGAACCTCCTCGCCAAAGGGGTGCTCCAAGCTTCATTCACCTTCCTCTTCGATTTTTGACACTGTGTTGTTGCTTGGGGATCCCATGATCACATTAGAAATGGTATAGGCATTGGTGCCATTTTACACCAAGAAGGCCGATCCATTGATTTCTTTAGTGAGAAATTGAATGGTGCTACATTGAACTATGCCACCTATGACAAAGAGCTTTATCCTCTTGTAAGGTCATTTCAAGTGTGGAGTCATTATTTGTTGCCTAGAGAGTTTGTGATTCACACGGATCACCTCTCTTTGAAATATCTTCAAGGGCAAGGAAATTTGAACAAGAGACATGCTAGGTGGATAGAGTTCATTGAGTCATTCTCCTATGTGATTAAATACAAAAAAGGGAAAGAAAATGTTGTGGCCGATGCATTATCTAGGAGATATGTACTTCTTTCTACTCTTGCTGCTAAAATTGTTGGATTTGAATGTTTGAAAGACATGTATGAGCATGACCTTGATTTTGGTGAGATTTGTGCTTCATATGCTAAGGGTGGCCGAAATGGCTACTACATATTTGATGGCTTCTTGTTTAAGTTCAAAAGGCTTTGTGTACCAAGAAGTTCCATGAGAGAAGTCATCATAAAGGAGGCACATAGTGGCTGTATTATGGGCCACTTTGGTGTCCAAAAGACATTCGAAGCTTTGAAGTCATCATAAAGGAGAACCTTATGGTCTAGGTTAGTTACTAGTTTGATGTTTTCTACATCTAGTCACCACCAAACCGATGGCCAAACCGAGGTGTGTTACAGTCACCCCGAGCGGGTGGTGATTTTTGTATCCCGGGGCTCCGTTCCAAACATGCGGGGCATGTCTTAGGTCGGTCAGACAGCTCCCGGAGCTGTTCTAGGTAACGTTCTCGGGAATGCTTATATCCCCCTCACCTTTCCGTGGAAAATATTTTTCGAGATCAGGACGTTCGTTCTCGGGTGACGCTCGGGGCTCAGGATGAAACGCTCGGGTCTCGGGATGGAAAACAACTGTGGCGCCAATGGTGTTGGCTGTGTTATGACTCGGGATGAGTAATGTGGTAATAAGCAAGCACACATGACAGGATTATTTGGTTGGGAAAGCAAGCACACACGTCGGGATTTGCTCGGTTAAGTTGGCGCGAGATGATACTTCAACACTTAGGAAATTTCGAATTTGGCTTGGCATGGTGACTAAGGAGGTGTGTGTGCTTGTCTAGTGACTCACCAAGGTGACTAAGGTGTGTGCTAAGGTGGCAAGGTGAATAAGGTGTGTGTGTCATAAGTTAGAAAGTATAAAAGGGATGAATTTATGAAGAAATGGGATTTTGGCTCATTTCTTCCTTCTCTCATAAACCGTGAACTCTCTTCCTCTCTACCTCTCATGTGTTCTTCATCTTTCAAGGATTAAGGAAGGATTGTTCTTGGTGTAAGCTTGAGGTAAGCTTGTCTTCTTCATGAGTTGGTATGATTGAAGCATGATTTGTGGTTGATTTACATGTTGGATCCGAAATCATGACAAGCCTTAGCTAGATGATTTGTTCATCTTCTTGCTTCAAGCTTTGGGTATGTTGTTCTTGGTATGATTTGGTGTAGGAATCAAGGTTTGGATTATGGAAGAACACCTTGGGTTAAGAAACCCTCACTTGGCCGAATTGTTGCTTAAATCTTAAGTATGATGAATTGATGTCATCTTGGATCATGCTTTGGATATGTTCTTTCTAGCATGATTAGGAGTTGATATTAGGGTTCAATTTGAAGGTGAGCATGTTGGATGAAAAGTGCCCAAATAGGCCGAATTGGTTATGTGAAGGTTGGTATGATTTTGGGTGATTATGGTGAAGTATGTTAGTAAGCATGCTTAGAATGTTTAATTGTTGAATTAAGCATGAGAATGGAACCCTAATTGGTTTGAAATGGATTTTGGTATAAGAAGCATGTTAAGGCCGAAAATGAGGAAGGGTATGTTTATGGTTGTGGTGTGTTTCGGGGAGGTATTGATAATGAAATGATATCGGGAATTGAAGTAGGTAACAAACGATGTTCGGAACATCGTTTTCTGAAATTGTGAACGTAACCGACCTACTTGCTTGCTTGCGTAGATTTGGGAAAAAGTATGATTTAAATGCTTGGTTGTGTATGTTTGGGTGTAAATATCAATGTTCTGGCTCGGTTTGAGAATCTGAGCTTTCTGTGGAATTTTGCGGGAAATTTCTGGAATAGTTCCCTGGGGTCTGGAATGGTGATTTCTGATTTGTATGTGGTTGTTCAGCTTGAATCAGCAGTTGTGGAGTAGTGCGGGACTTTAGAAGTCACACTACCGCGCTTCGGGCCGAGCGTCGGGATTTTCCCGGGATTCTTCTGCGGATCGGTAAAGTTCGGTAAGGGTTTCAGTATTGCTCTCGATTCTGCATTTCGGATTATGTTATGAAATGCGTGTCTGGGTGTACCGAGGCTGAGTTTGGATTGAGGGTGGCCCGAGGATACCCAAACTTGGTCAGTCGGGATAGGCATTGGTGTGCAGGTGCGAGGACTCGAAGATGCTGATGTTCTGATTCAACTCCTACGGGGGTGGTGTTCTGATTCAACTCCTACGGGGGTGGTGTTCTGATTCAACTCCTACGGGGGTGGTGTTCTGATTCAACTCTTACGGGGGTGGTGTTCTGATTCAACTCCTACGGGGTGGTGTTCTGATTCAACTCCTACGGGGTGGTGTTCTGATGGGGTTAGCTACCCCGAGCTGGTACCAGACTCATGTGTCTGCGGTAGTTCATTACGTGGCTGGGCCAGAATGGACTATCGTTTCAGAGCGTGTCTGTTTGTTATACTAACAATTCTGCTTATGTGCATTGCATATGTTTGATTTGCATTGGTTGAGCATATGTTGGTTATCTGCTGCGTGTTTGTATTTTCTTTGTCTTTGTCTTTGTTTTGCAGGTTGTTATACGTAAAGAGAAACCGTGCCTATCCCCAAGCCCTTACTAAGTTCTCAAAAGAGGACTTACCCCCTTTCTGTTTACCGTTTCAGGAGTACCTGACCAACAACCCGCAGAGTGAGTCTGGGGTGTGTTGTCTGATTCTGTTTCAGGTACCCTTCT
Organism: Stellera chamaejasme; assembly: GCA_024586325.1. Classification (NCBI taxonomy): domain Eukaryota; kingdom Viridiplantae; phylum Streptophyta; class Magnoliopsida; order Malvales; family Thymelaeaceae; genus Stellera; species Stellera chamaejasme. Next base: position 36,771,529 of record CM044983.1, read on the forward strand.
GTTCTGTCTGATTTTCTGTCTGTAAGGGGCAGTCTCTTTGAGTAACTATAGTCTGGGATCTGATATCTGAAATCTGAATCTGTATCTGAATCTGGGATCTGATATCTGAATCTAAATCTGAATCTGTAGTCTGAAATCTGAATCTGTAGTCTGAATCTGTATATGTATCTGAGTCTGAATCTATAGTCTGTTTTCTGACTTCTGGATTTATGCTAAGGATAGCATATGGGTTTTCTCACAGTTAACTTACTTCTCTCTTCTGTTGGTGTGTTAGCAGCAGCAGCGGTACTTGCGGGGATCTTCTGATCTCGGAGTTTCTCCTAGATCCCGCACTTGGGTATTCTAAGGTTTTCCTTGGTCGGCTCTGTAGGTGTATATGCATGCATGTCATCTGTCTGATCATGCTATGTATCCTAGATACATTCTGTTTCTGTATATATGTTCTGGATACTCTGTAGGACCGGGGACTCGCCCATGACAATGGAAGGCGGGACCCGGGATGTGATCATATTCTGATGTGTTAGACACATTCTGTATCTGTGTTTCTGAGAAGCTATGTATGATGTTATCCATGAATTATATGTTTGGTGATGGTGGAATGCTCGCCTATTTCAGTGGGGCGGGGCTCGCCATGGATAGCTAGGGTTTATACTGTATACTTGCCATGTTTGGGAATTGTAGTCGGAAACCTTCTCGCTCAGAGATTTTCCGCACGTGGTACCGTTGCTGCCGCTAAAACCCAGAATAACAGAAAGCACCGCGGATCTCTATTCCGCCGGTTGCTTTTCAGAACGACCTGAAAGGTGGTAAACATATAAGGGATGAGTCCTCGGGAGGACCCAGTAAGGGCTGAGGTAAGACACAGTTGTACAAGTGCTGCTGAACCGAACCTACAAAACAGAATAAGCACCAACACAAATATACATATATATATATATATATATATATATATGTATGCAAAGTCAGAGGTAAGCCGGAACCCAACAACTGACCACAGTACGAAACCCTCTCTAAGAGGTCAGAATATACAGAATGTAATGTAAAGCACGCACCGGCCGGGGTCGCGATCCCCAAACTGTTGTAGGGTCACGAAGTATATCGGCACCCCAAGTGCGGATACAAACAGAATGTCGGCGCCTCGGTGCATACTACAGAATGTAACCACATAATAATAATGCATATGCAAAACAAAACAGATTATATACCAAGATGGCATAAGTATAAATATCGGCGCCTAGCGTGGACATACAGAACAACATATAAACCCGTGGCCCCCAAGACCACCCGGGCCTTGAAACAGATCAAATACAAACATGCATCTTACCATATGACAGGTCCCGGGATCACCGAACCACCGTCCTCAACCCGGGAACCCGCCTCAACTAAACCCGTATACATAAACTCCCATACCAGTATGTATAACGAGAGAAGTTGAACCCTTACCTCGTAAAAGCCGCCCGCAAAGACAAATCCCGGGAAATTCCGGCTCCCGACCCGAAAAGTAAAACTTGACTTTTATGGACCCGCACCACTCTACCAAAGCTGAAACAAGCTGAACAACCATAAACTAATCAGAACTCATAAAATTAGACCCCCAGAACCAATCCCGCACTTTCCCGCAAAAATCCACAGAAAGCTGGTTTTACTAACCGAGCTAGAACATTGTTAATCATACACCCACAACCATATTCCAACCTTTAAACTCCACTTCCCAGACATTTTTCCCGAAATCCCGCACAAAAGTAACTTTTGCACCCAACATCCGAAAACGACGTTTCAAATATCATTTCTCACCTAATTCCATCCACGATACCAAATTACCATCCAATTCAACCAAAACACAACACCAACATAGATAAAGATTCACTTTAAGTTTCGCCCTTTGCCAACTTTTTACCCAACTTCCAATTCAATCCATTCAAGGTTCCAAGCATTCACTTTAACCACCAATTACACTTCCTAAGCAAGAATGCTAACCAATTTCACCTTTAACAACCAAGAACATTCACAAATGCTAACCCACATTTTCGGCCAAAAGGGGGTTTCTTCCCTAGCATGCTTTCTATCAAATTGAATCCATAGATAGTCTTAGAATCATGCAAGGAACAACATATCCCAAGCATGATTCAAGAACACAAGTCTACAACATTTTGGAAAATCAAGCATAAATTCGGCCTTCCTTGGGTTTTTCCATCCATGGAGTTTTTCCAAAGTTTAACACTTGATTCTTACTCCCTTCCTACCCAAGAACAACATACTAAAAGATGGGAGGAAGAAGATCACCCAAACTCATAGCTAAGAGCAACACCAAATTCGGATTTCTCTCTCTTTTTCCACCAAGAACATGTTTTCCAACTTGTAAAGAGATGAAAAGAGGAAGCTTACCAATTATGGAGTCCAAATCCTTGAAGTTTCAGCCAAGAAATGAAGAACCCAAAGCTTGGAGAAGATGGAGGCTATGGCGGCAACGAGACGGAGAAATGAACGAAGAAGAAGAAGAAATGAAATGAAAATAGCTCCTGTACTATTTCCATAACCCTTTTAAACCTCTTTCCTTTCCATCTTTAATATGGGAATGACAAGTGTCCTTTCCCCTTGGTCAACACTTATGAGTCACCCTTATCCACCAAAAATCTGAAAACCAAAAATCTGAAATTTGTCTAAGTCATGCCCTCTTCGGGAGAACTCTGAAATTTGGCTAAGTCATGCCCTCTTCGGGAAGTCCCTCTTCGGGAGAGGACCCATGCCTTCTTCGAAATTTGGCTAAGTCATGCCCTCTTCGGGAGACGACCCATGCCCTCTTCGGGAGAGGACCCATGCCTTATTCGGGAGAGGACCCATGTAATTTGGCTAAGTCATGCCCTCTTCGGGAGAGGGCCCCTGCCTTCTTCGGGAGAGGGCCCCTGCCCTCTTCAGCGAACGTCCCACCCCAAAATATTTTATAACGTAAAAAGCTCCGGGACGTTCCCACGATTTCAAATCCACAAACGGTTTTCCAATCCAATGTCCCGGGAGCGCTACCGAGCCCGCTGTACGCCCCGAGACAAGTCCCGGCCCCCTTCGGGAGAGGACCCATGGCCTCTTCAGGAGGACACTTAGTACCACAAATCCTTCGGGAGAGGACCCATGGCATCTTCAGGAGAGGCCCCATGGCCTCATCAGGAGGACACTTACAACCACAAATAAGCAAGGACTTGCCAAAAAGATACTCGAACAAGGCTCAGAAGCCATCTGACCGCCAAAAGCCCGATTCCGCAGGCCAAAACCGAAGCCCCGGGTCACCCGGGTCACAACCCACTCGGGGTGACCGTAACATTCTCCCCCCCTTAAAACTCTTGGTCCTCCAAGAGTAACCTGAACCATACAGGTGTCACTACCGACCAGAATATACATATTCCATTTACTAAGCATAATCGAACCACCGTGACTGGTGTGGCGGGAGTGGTAGTTTAGACTACCATCCAGAGCCTCTCAGCGGCATCCCACCCTCCGGGTGCATCTTGTTGCGCCCCGAGTCAGTTGCCGGTATTTCTACCTGACAACCCCAGACAGTATCGAATTTATACTAACAAACCTTCACTACATACCAACATGAAAACGTTACACCCTGCAATCATTCTGGAAAATAAAGCTGATTTACATACTATCCTGCCAACTCGTTACAAAATCTTACAGGAAACGATAACCTTAGACTAGCTCTTTTCCCTTCTATCCACTCCGACGGTTCCCTACGTAGATACTATCTTGCTAAACCCAAACAACAACCTCAAACTCCAGATCCCAACTACGTTAATTCACCAACGAGGTGGTGCGGTCATTCGTGGTAACATCTACCTGATCCTCGATGTGACCTCCCTGATGAGTTCCAGGCCCAGCTTGTTCCTGTCTAACGCCCACCTGCTCAGTCTGGAAACACACCCCACTCTGTGCTGCTATGACGAAGTCGATGACTGAAGTGGTAACTGTCGCCGTGGTCTCGGGACGCCCCGCTGGAAACCGCGTCCTCCGGGTGCGTTGGGCTGACCTCAAATCGCGGACGCGGAACACCGCCTAATTCCTGTCCCCAACGCAAAGGACAATCCCGTATCCAATGATCGTCGCCCCACATCGCAGACATCGCCTGTCTGCTCAAGCATGGCCGGCCGGGTGATACTGCCACAACTCGCACAAGTCTCGTGCTACGGGGCCGCCCGCCACTCTTGTTGCTCGCCCAGCCCGTCCCTTCCCATAAACCTCGAGGAACTCCGCTGTGCAGGAATTCTCCTCTATCATAAGACCGGTACGGTGGGTACCGACTCTCAACCTCCTCCCGCCGAGGAGTTGGGCCTTCTGCACAGCCTCATGATAGGAAGTGATATCCAGAGACCTCAGAGCCCGCCTGTAATCCGGGCGTAGCCGGCGGATAAACCTCTTGGCCTTCTCCTGCTCCATACCATAATACTGTGGTACGTAGCGAACCAGTCGATCAAACTCCCGCTCATACTCTCCGACAGTCAAGGTGCCCTGCTCCAGCTCGTCAAACTGTGATTGTCGTAGATCCTTGACCGCATCCCCAATATACTGTCGATGGAAATAGTAGGCAAACTGCTCTCAGGTAAGATCCAAGTCCTGCCCACCTTCCCGTGCTATATTCCCTGCAGGCTCCTCCACCAATGATCTGCACTATCCTGCAGATTAAACGTCGCCAACAAAACCTTAACCTCTGATGGAAGATGTAGTCCCCCAAGGAGTTTACCAACTTCCACGAACCATCTCTGCCGCCTCTGGCCCTCTCGGCCGTTGAACCTCGGGAGGTTCAAACGCTGAAATCTCTCCAAGAGTCTCGACCTTGTCAAATCCGCTGTCTCGCTCTTCCCGCTGTTGGTGGAACCGACGAGAAGTCTCAGTACCATAATGATCACCCTCCTTCCAACCTTGAACGCTGAGGTGGCTGCTGCTTACCTCCCGATCTGCACTCCTCTGATGTGGTCCAACCAGACCTCCCCGTGCTTGCTGCCGCCCATGAACCCGCTGGGCTGGCAGTAAAGTACCCAGCAACTGTTGTACCTAACCCAACACCTGTATCACATCAGGAGTGGGTCCCTCTGTCTGCTGAACACTCGAGGGGGTGAGTGTGGTTGTTCAAGTCTTGGGTTCCTCTGAACCCGTCTCCTAATCCTCGGAGGTGTGGGATCCTAGTCCCGACCCTCCGGCTCTTGCTCACGCGGTCTGCGTATAGTGACCATGCCTGAAACCAAACCAATTCAAAACCATATAGTCCCACAGTTAACCCTCTCTCTCTATCACAGCTAGCAGCAGTATTCTAAGGCTTTGTAGTGTAATGCAATGCATGATGCAGAATCTCAAAACCAAATTCCAACACTTAAACACAGAAAAATCAAAGCATGCTCATAACACAAACACATCACAAACTACCCAACATTCATAAAAGTACCTCAAATCTTCCAAAGTGCTCCAAAGAACCGCCCGCTGCTCCACATCCATTCCGAGGTGGTTCAAGTAAAGAGTTGATCAGGCTCCGTACCGAACCGCCCTAGAATTGTAACGTAGAACGGTGGCTTGTACCTCGAAGTCACTTCCACAGTTACTTACCCACGAAATGACTTAACTTACTCCAAGAGTCCACCCTCGGACCTGTATACTTGCCTTCCACAATCCAAACCGAAACCAAACATACTTTAGCTTTTGGGTCAATCCGACCCGACCTGCTCTGATACCAACTTGTCACAGCCACCCCGCCCGGTTGCGGAGGCGGGATCGACCGCGACATTCGGAATCGGAACCTACGGCGGATAGCGCGGTAGCGGAGCATTTTACCCATTAAACAGAATAATCGATACTAACATGCAACCTACCAAAATCCATACATGGAAAGCATACAAGTAGCTCAAAGAATTACCAAACACGCAGCTTCATGGAATATCGCTCATTACACAGACAAGGTAACACGTAATCCCATTTCATAAACAAATCCAATATAGGCAAGTCGGGCTCCACCTCGACTCAAGACAACAAAGTCAGATATACATATATACCAGAATTTCCATCATACACAATCTCATGATCCGATAAACATGCATGCAACTACAGCTATAGAGCCATCAAACTAAAACCTAGATATACCTAAGTGCGGAAACGGAAACCTTCTCGCTCAGGAGATTTTCCGCACGTGGTACTGCTGCTGCTGCTGAAACCCAGAATAACAGAAAGCACCGCGGATCTCTATTCCGCCGGTTGCATTTCAGAACGACCTGAAAGGTGGTAAACATATAAGGGGTGAGTCCTCGGGAGGACCCAGTAAGGGCTGAGGTAAGATACAGTTGTACAAGTGCTGCTGAACCGAACCTGCAAAACAGAACAAGCACCAACACAAATATACATATATATAAATGTATGCAAAGTCAGAGGTAAGCCGGAACCCAACAACTGACCACAGTACGACAGCCCTCTCTAAGAGGTCAGAATATACAGAACAGAACAGAAAGCACGGTACCGGCTGGGGTCGCGATCCCCAAACTGTCGTAGGGTCACAGAAGTATATCGGCACCCCAAGTGCGGATACAAACAGAATGTCGGCACCCTCAGTGCAGACACTACAGAACAGAACCACATAATAATAATGCATATGCAAAACAGAACAGAATATATACCAAGATGACATAAGTATAAATATCGGCGCCTAGCGTGGACATGCAGAACAGCATATAAACCCGTGGCCCCCAAGACCACCCGGGCCTTGAAACAGATCAAATACAAACATGCATCTTACCATATGACAGGTCCCGGGATCACCGAACCACCGTCCTCAACCCGGGAACCCGCCTCAACTAAACCCGTATACATAAAGTCCCATACCAGTATGTATAACGAGAGAAGTTGAACCCTTACCTCAGAAAAGCTGCCCCGCAGTACAAATCCCGGGAAATTCCGGCTCCCGGCCCGAAAAGTAAAACTTGACTTTTATGGTCCCGCACCACTCTACCAAAGCTGAAACAAGCTGAACAACCATAAACTAATCAGAACTCATCAAATTAGACCCCCAGAACCAATCCCGCACTTTCCCGCAAAAATCCACAGAAAGCTCGGTTTTACGAACCGAGCTAGAACATTGTTAATCATACACCCACAACCATATTCCAACCTTTAAACTCCACTTCCCAGACATTTTTCCTGAAATCCCGCACAAAAGTAACTTTTGCACCCAACATCCGAAAACGACGTTTCAAATATCATTTCTCACCTAATTCCATCCACGATACCAAATTACCCTCCAATTCAACCAAAACACAACACCAACATAGATAAAGATTCACTTTAAGTTTCGCCCTTTTCCAACTTTTTACCCAACTTCCAATTCAATCCATTCAAGGTTCCAAGCATTCACTTTAACCACCAATTACACTTTCTAAGCAAGAATGCTAACCAATTTCACCTTTAACAACCAAGAACATTCACAAATGCTAACCCACATTTTCGGCCAAAAGGGGGTTTCTTCCCTAGCATGCTTTCTATCAAATTGAATCCATAGATAGTCTTAGAATCATGCAAGGAACAACATATCCCAAGCATGATTCAAGAACACAAGTCTACAACATTTTGGAAAATCAAGCATAAATTCGGCCTTCCTTGGGTTTTTCCATCCATGGAGTTTTTCCAAAGTTTAACACTTGATTCTTACTCCCTTCCTACCCAAGAACAACAAACTAAAAGATGGGAGGAAGAAGATCACCCAAACACATAGTTAAGAGCAACACCAAATTCGGATTTCTCTCTCTTTTTCCACCAAGAACATGTTTTCCAACTTGTAAAGAGATGAAGAGAGGAAGCTTACCAATTATGGAGTCCAAATCCTTGAAGTTTCAGCCAAGAAATGAAGAACCCAAAGCTTGGAGAAGATGGAGGCTATGGCGGCAACGAGACGGAGAAATGAACGAAGAAGAAGAAGAAATGAAATGAAAATAGCTCCTGTACTATTTCCATAACCCTTTTAAACCTCTTTCCTTTCCATCTTTAATATGGGCATGACAAGTGTCCTTTCCCCTTGGTCAACACTTATGAGTCACCCTTATCCACCAAAAATCTGAAAACCAAAATCTGAAATTTGTCTAAGTCATGCCCTCTTCGGGAGAACCCCTGAAATTTGGCTAAGTCATGCCCTCTTCGGGAGAGGACCCATGCCCTCTTCGGGAGAGGACCCATGCCTTCTTCGGGAGAGGACCCATGCCCTCTTCGGGAGAGGACCCATGCCTTCTTCGGGAGAGGACCCATGGAATTTGGCTAAGTCATGCCTTCTTCGGGAGAGGACCTCTGCCTTCTTCGGGAGAGGGCCCTTGCCTTCTTCGGGAGAGGGCCCATGCCTTCTTCGGGAGAGGACCCATGGAACTTGGCTAAGTCATGCCCTCTTCGGGAGAGGACCCCTGCCTTCTTCGGGAGAGGGCCCCTGCCTTCTTCGGGAGAGGGCCCCTGGCCTCTTCAGCGAACGTCCCACCCTAAAATATTTTATAGCGTAAAACGCTCCGGGACGTTCCCACGATTCCAAATCCACAAACGGTTTCCCAATCTGAGGTTCCGGGAGCGCTATCGAGCCCGCTGTACGCTCCGAGACATGTCCCGACCCCCTTCGGGAGAGGCCCATGACCCCTTTGGGAGAGGACCCATGGCCTCTTCAGGAGAGGCCTCATGGCCTCTTCAGAAGGACACTTACAACCACAAATAAGCAAGGACTTGCCAAAAAGATAGTCGAACAAGGCTCAGAAGCCATCTGACCACCAAAAGCCCGATTCTGCAGGCCAAAACCGAAGCCCCGGGTCACCCGGGTCACAACCCACTCGGGGTGACCGTAACAGCATACTCCATGAGTAAAGTGTTCTCAGGCACCGGGCCTTTGAGAACGAGACTTTGCGGGCCGGGTCACGGGACCACTACACTCAGCGGGTCTCTGTTGGACTGACCGCTTCCGTTTCCGAACCCGTGAAAATTTGAAAGAGTGGGAGAGGTGTTTTCCCCATGTTGAGTTTGTTTACAACCGTACTTATCATTCATCTACATCCCATAGTCCATTTGAAATTGTGTATGGTTTTAATCCCTTAACACCTTTGGCCTTAATTGCATTGAATCAAGATAACCAAATGGATGTGGATGGTAAAAAGAAATCTCAACAAATGAAAGACTTGCATGATAAGGTACATAAACAACTTGAGAAAATCAATGAAACCTATGCAAGGAGGGTAAACAAGGGAAAGAAGTTTCGGTCATTTGAGGTAGGAGATTGGGTTTGGTTGCACCTAAGGAAGGAAAGGTTCCCACAAGCTAGAAAAAGCAAGCTTTCACCTAGAGGGGACGGGCCTTTCAAAATCACAAGGAAAATCAATGATAATGCATATGTTCTTGATTTACCATGTAATGGATCATATAATGTTCATGCGAGATTTAATGTTTGTGATTTGCTTCCTTTTGAAGGTGAGTTAGAAGAATTGAATCCGAGGTCGGATTCTTTTCAAGAGGGAGGGAATGATGTGGACATCAACCCAACTCCACCAAGTGAAGACCCTAGCCCCTTCAAAGGACTCAATGGACCCTTGACTAGGGCTCGGGTGAAGAAGATGCAAGAGAGGCTCCAAACTTTTATGAGGATCATGGCACAAGGAGAGGAGCAGAATGAAGACCAAGACCGAGCCACCAGGCTTCAAGACATGGGCATTCAAGTTGAGAAGCCCCCTAGCACCATGGAGACTCTCACCCTCACCACCCTTGAACCCGAGGAGAAGCCCACGCGCCCAAACTCGGAATCCACTTGCCCCACACGCCTCCCCGACTTCCCAAAAGTAGCGCCACCATCCTTGGAATGTAGCATCTCCTTCCCACGCCTTGGAGATGCCCGAGAGTGAGGATCACACGCCGCCATGACTTGCAACGCGCCCCCACACGCCACCTCCTAATTTCCATGCGCCGGCCAAACCTCCCAAGATTAAATCCAAAATGTTCACTCCATTCCAAAATAATTACTTTATGTGTAAAAGACAATTTGAAGCTTTTAGGATAGGTTTTTACCTTTTTTTCTTTTTGGAAGCTTTTAAGGTGCATGCAAAGTTTGTGCTTTTGGAAGGCTTTTGGCATGCATGCAAGGTGTAAGATCCTTTTTGCCTTTTGAAGCCTTTTGGAAGGCTTTTGAAGTCAAATTATGTGGATGTAAATTAACCACCTATGCTTGGAAAGTTGGATGGTTAATTTCCCATCCAAAAGTCTCCTTGTCACCACTTTAAGTTGTAACCAAGGCTCATTTATGCCTTTGATTTCTTTTGACCGAAAATACTCAACATTTGTTAGCATTGGATTTAAATTCTCACTTCATCAACTCCATTCCCTTGATCCATAATTTTGGTTCAAGAATTATATCTAGTATTGCTCAATCAAGTAATTGAGAGGTGCTAGATCCATCTCCTCCCTTGGCATTATCGAGAGTATTGCATCATCAAGTAGTGAAGAGGTGCTTTTGGCCGAAAGTTTCATGTGTTTGTTGATGTTCATCTTCCAATCTAGATGAAGGCAAGTTTATGATCTCTTGATCATATCACTTATCCTCAAAGATGTTCTAGTGGATTTCTCTCATCCGTGGATCTAGGCTAGTTAAGAGCCGAACCATGTTAAATTATGTGAGCATACTTTGATCAAGATTGTTTGTTTCCGCTATGCGTGTTGGGTGTTTGGGGAAGAAAGATTTCCGTTTGAAACTTTTTTCCCAACAAGTGGTATCCGAGCCGATGGTGCAGTTGGGCTCATGGTTGAGTATGCTCTTGGTGTGTGATCAAGGGGGAGTGTTGTGACCCGCAGAGTCACTTGTGAGGGGGAGATATTTTGGAGTAACAAGTGAAGTGACTTGTCCCACATAGATAGTTAAAAACAAGTGTGAGATACATATATATGATGGTGATCTAATGTCCTATCAGCTCGAGCTTTTAGAAACAGGTGTTAGGCTATCACCATATGTTGTATCTCACATGGTGTATCTCCTTGGTGTGGACACTCCTAACAAGTGGTATCAAAGTTGATGGTTGGATCTTGGTAAAGCGTGACTTGATCCAGATCGATTGTATGGTTGGATTCTGGTGAAGCAAGTGTTCGATGTCTTTGGTTTGGTTGGTGGAGCATGTCTGAAGCTGTGGAGTTTGATGATGGTTGTGATCGTGTGGCAAAACCTACGGAGTTGCCATAGTTGGATCAGTTTGGAAATCGTGGAAGAATTGCAGTGAGGTGGAGCTCGGAGAAGTGTCTCGGGGCCGAGCGAGTGGTGACTTCTGTGTATCCCAGGGCTCCGTTCCAAACATGCGGGGCATGTTTTCTGTTGGTCAGATAGCCACCGGATCTTTTCTAAGTAACATTCTCGAGAATCCTTTACATATTCGAAGTCGCACGAGTTCCCCGCACCTTTCCGCGGAAAATATTTTTCGGGGTCGGGACGTTCGTTCTCGGGTGACACTCGGGGCTCGGGATGAACAATTTGATGGCACCAATGGTGTGTGATATTTTATGACTCGGAATGATTATTTTGGTGATAACCAAGCAGGTGCACATGACGGGATTACTCGGTTAAGCTAGCAAGCACACATGTCGGGATATGTTCGGGTTAAGTTGGCGCGGGATGACACTTAAACACTTAGGCATATTTTTGGCTTGGACTTGGTGACTAAGGTGCTTAGGTGGGTGTTTGTTATGTGACTCAGTATGGTGACTAAAGTGTCTAGGTGGGTGCTTGTCATGTGACTAATTATGGTAAAGAGTACTTAAGGTGTAAAATTGGTGAGAGTTTCATTTCTTGATCTCACCATTCTCTCTCAAAACCGCCACTTCACCACATCCTCTCACATGTTCTTCATCGTCTCAAGAACAACCACACACACATGTAGCTCCCCTTACAAGGCCGATTTGTTCAAGGGCTTAAGGAAGGTTGTTCTTGGTGTTAATCTTGAGGTGAGCATGTCTCCTTCATGATTTTGGTATGTTTGAAGAATGGTTTGTGGTTGAATCACCTTAAGGCCGAATTTATATCAAACCCTAGCTAGCCGTTTTGTTCATCTTATTGCTTCAAACTTGGGATATGTTGTTAATGGTGTGATTTGGTGTAGGAATCAAGGTTTGAAATGTTGAAGAATATCTTGGGTTCAAAAACCATAACATGGCCGAATATTTAGTGATGAAATTGATGGGATTGTTGGGTGAATGTTAAGTGATATGTTGATATTCATGTTTAGAATGTTTAAGTGATTTATTATGCATGAATTGGAAGCCTTAAATTTGATTGGAAAGGATATTGGTACAAGGATCATGTTGAAGCCGAATTGAAGGAAAAAGTATGTTTTAAATGCTTAGCTGTGCATGTTTAAGTATAAACAACGATGCTCTAGCTTGGTTTCAAAATCCGACCTTTCTGTGAAATTTTATGAGAAAGTGCGGGATTAGTTCTCGGGGGTCTAGATCATGTATATCGGGGTTAGTTGAAGCGGGTTCCGAGTTGAGGACGGGTGTTCGGTGATCCCGGGGCCAGTTATATGGTAAGGTACAGGTGTGCAGGTTCAAGGCCCGTGATGGTCTCGAAGACCTCGGGTTCTTCGGTATTCTATTTCTGCATTCAGTTCTGATATTATGTGTATACCTTGCGGTATACTCTATCTATGACCCTACGACAGTTGGGGATCGCGAGCCCGGCTGGTACCATGCCTCTGTCAGCTTCGGCTTCTGACCTCTTGGAGAGGGTTGTTGTTCTGTCTGTATGCTTTCATGGGTCTCTGGCGGTCCTAACCGCGTCCTTCGGGACTCTGTCTGATATTTATGTTTATATCTGTTTACTAACCCTTAGCATGATGATAGCATGATTTCAATGTTTGATACATGATGTTTGTTGTTTGCTGATATGTTGCGGTGTTTGGTTGCATATGTCTCGGTACTTGTCATATTTGCATATATTCTTGTGTTTTTGTGTTTTCTTTGTTTTGCAGGTACCCGCGCACTTAGCTTACTTTATAAAATTGTACCATACCTCAGCCCTTACTGGGTCCTCACGAGGGCTCACCCCTTCTGTTTACCACCTTTCAGGTCTACCTGATAAGTAGCCAACAGACTAGAGTTCCGCGGTGCTTTCTGTATTTTGATAAGGTATCTGTAGTTTCGACCAGGAACTTTTGTTAAGCTATAGGGGTAGTCTCGGTAGAGGTTATAGTCTACTTTCTGAGTTCTGGATTTATGCTAAGTATAGCATATGGGTTTTCTCATAGTTAACTTGTCTCTCTCTTCTGTTTGTGCATTAGTAGCAGCAGCAGCGGTACTTGCGGGAATCTTCTGATCTCGGAGTTTCTCCTAGATCCCGCACTTAGGTATTCAGGGGTTTTCCTTTGTTGGCTCTGTAGATGTATATACATGCATGTCATTTGTTAGATTATGCTATATATCCTAGATACATTGTATGACCGGGAACTCGCCCATATCGGTGGGGCGAGGCCCGTGATGTGATCACATTTTGATTTGCCATACATATTCTGTATCGGTATGATTCTGTTATGCATATGTATGATGATGACTGAGTACTCTCCCATTTCAGTGGGGGCGGGGCTCATCTCGATAATATCCATGAACTGCATGTTTGGTGATGGTGGAGTGCTAGCCCATTTCAGTGGGGCAAGGCTCACCGTGGATAGTGAGGGTTTATACTATATACTTGTCATATATGAGATTTGCAGGTTGCGGGTCGAAAAACGAACGAAAAATATAAGCGTATAACTCTGTCTGCATACTCCGAGAGCAAAGTGTTCTCAAGCACCGGGCCTTCGAGAACGAGACTTTACGGGCTGGGTCACGGGACCACCACATGCAGCGGGTCTCGGTTAGACTAACCGCTTTCATTTCTGCAGCTCACGCATCTTCCGCCGCAGCTTAAAAATGATATGAGAGAAGGCATGAACATGACTTGTTGTGATCAAACCTTCACGAACCTTGTTTTTCATGGTCTTTTGCTATGGAACACTTCCTGCTATGCCTTTATGCTGATATGAACATCATGTAAGGTCTTATTGCCTAGAATGAAGGTTTTCATGCATTGATTCCATGCTATGCCTATGTATGCACGTGAAACATGTGTCCTTTCATATGACATGTGACTTTGAGTTCATTGCTTCTCTCTAGTATGGAAACATGTTTGATTTGAGTGTTTATGCCTTAATTCAACTTGTGCACAAATTGATCTTTGCTTCTTAGATAAGGACTTAAGTTTCAAGTCCCCCACCTAGAGTCATTAAAGTTGTCTTGTTTTATCTTTGAGTCTCTGTAGCTAGTATTGACTTTTCATATTTCTAGGTACATTGTCAAACATTTATAGTTGATATCCTCCACATCCAGCAGCTTCGAGGTCGATACTAAGGCCGGTCCCACCTCTAGCCTTGCGTAGGGGGCCTAGTTGCCCCAAAAGTACGACCGTCTGTTCTCTTCTACATTGTTCCCTTTCATGCATGAGGACATTGCATAGGTTGAGTTTGGGGGCATATGCTTGTAAATGATGTGGGAGACTTTAGGTAGTACCTTTGTGATGATTTATATGACTTTTAACACCATGCAAGCATCTAGTTTACTTCTTGTTTCTAGATTGCAAATGTTTTTAAAAATAACAAAAAAATCAGAAAAACCATGAATATTAAAAACAAAATCAGAAAACTAAAAACTTGTAAGTAACTTGTATGTGGAAAATGATAGGTGATTTCTTGCATTCAATGATAGAAATAGGGTGTGTGTGTGTACTTAGCTTGAGTGCTAACATAGATGGACCTTGTTCTTTACATGTCTTGGTTGACCTTGTTTGTGAATTGTTACAGTTGAGATTTGCATGATATGATCTTTGGTTAAAATTGGTCTTGAGCATGAGAAACTTCTTTGAGAAGAACCAGAAACCTCGGTTAATGATATCTCTTGAAACTTAATTTAGCTTTCTTGTGAATGGGAAATGCTAGGTGGTTATCTAATGCTTGTAGATTAGACTTGGGAATGCTTGGAATAACGTGTTTGGCATGAGATGGTGAATTCATTTGATGACATTATGCCTCTCTTCCTGATAGTCTCGTTCCTAAGGAAGGCCCGGACTCTCAGTTGAAGTGGTGGAGAAGATGATGTTCTTGAGACTCCAAGCTTGCTGTTCAGAGTAATCTGTAAAAGACAAAGAGAATACTCAGAAGTAGCAAGAGAGGAGTGGGGGGGCGTGAAGTAGCTTACCCGATTTAGGGTGGACATCACCCTATTTATAGAGTGATGCCAGGAGGAGAGCCTCCCCCAGTTGAAGCCCTTAGACAGGTTGTTGAGATAAGTCTGTGTCAGACTGATTGGAGATAAGGCGGCTGTGATGATGAAGATCTCAGCAAACCGCCTTAGGTGATTCGTTTGTCAGAGAATGTCTGGCGTATGAATCTGGTGAAGATCTCCCAGGCTCGTGTTGTCCTCCTTATTGGCCGGTTGATGTCAGACGACCAAGTGGTCTATCTCCAAGTGGAGCAAGTGGCGGGCGAAGGCCTGTAAGGGCGAAGGCCCAGATAGAATATAGCCAAATAAGGAGTGAGGGTTGCACGAACACAGGTGCAAGGGCCTTATCTGGCGGGGCCAGTATAGGCAGGAGACTGGGAGTAAGACCCATGGAGGCGAAAGAGATTGCAAGGGCTCACCCTGAGATCGCGAGGGTGGCCCGCGAAGGCCTCAGAAACGCAAGGGTGAGTATGAGACATCGCCCATGCGAGACTTGAGGCCCGCGAGGGCAGGACCCCGCGCAGGTGAGACTGGAGTCCACAAGGATGAGACCTTATGAAGGCGATACTGGAGACCACAGGGATGAGACCCTGCGAAGGCGATGCTGGAGACCACAAGGATGAGACCTCCTCAAAGGCCTTGTATGATTATAATATGACGCGAGGGCACGTTTGCTTGGGTAGTGTACCAAGATGCCTCCTCCTGAGAGCGGAGTATGGGCAGGGTCCTGTACTCCGTTTTTTCGAAAGTACTTTGCTGAGGACCGATGTAGCAGCCATAAGTGAAGATCTTTTGTGATCCTTGTGAGTTTTTGAGGGGGGGCATTTGCTTGGGTAGTGTACCAAGATGCCTCCTCCTGAAGGCAGAGTATGGGCAGGGTCCCGTATTTAAATTCCAAGCCTCTGGAGCTGGCGAAGGCGCTTAGGCCGTTTGCGGACCGTTTGAGTGTACCGGCATAAGAGTCCCTTCAGCATTTAATGCGGGAGAGATAAAGGAAGATGGGAGGTTTCTTGGCCGTTATGGGACGCGACACGTGGCGCCGTAGAAGTCGATTACGCTTTGCAAAAGCGTTTCTCCTTTCTCGTATGGCGGGGAGAGGCTTAATAACCACCGGATGCTGGCATGTGGCGCCTCAGGAGCCGATCACGCTTAAACAGCGCTTTTTCATTTTGGCGGGCTTATAAAAGCGTATCCGAGATGATTGAAGCCTTTCTTCTTCACTCTCGTATTTCCTCGCTCTACTCTGAGTAACCTTTTCGCATTTTTGCGTTTCTTGAACATTCATCGGCAGTTGAGAGGTTTTCTGCGGTGGTTCCTTCTTTTCGCTTGAGACTCCGTCAGTTACCCGTTCGTTTGCCAACTGCTTTGTCCACCTTTCCTACCGGTAACGAATCAGGTAAGATTTCGTTCTCCGGCACACTGAGCGTTTCAAGTTCTCTGAGCGCACTGAGCGTTTGACGCAATGCCTTTGCTAGGCTGTTCCGATTTATATGTCTGTTGTTTTCCTTTTTGCAGAGATGGATTCCAAGGAAGTTGTTCGCCCAGTGGTCGCCCCTCTAGAGAAGACCACGGTGAAGTTCGAGAAAATTCACCAGGATATGGTGGAGGCCTTCTGGCCTGTGGAAAAAACGCCGGCATATACGTCCCATGCGGGCGTTTGTCGGGCGATGGGTTGGCCCGTCACCGAGGAGAACAAGGAGAACCGGGTGCTGTGCCTGTACACGGCGCAGCTTGCGGCGGGATTGCGGTATCCCCTTCCTCGTTTGGTGCAAGATTTATGCGCAGAGTGGGGGATGCCGCCAACTCAGTTGGCTCCCAATACCTTTCTGACTATAGCGGGCTTCGTCGTCGCCTGCCACATGGCCGGTGTGCAGCCATTTGCCGATGTCTTCAACCATTTTTACCAGCTGGAGCTGAGAAACGGGAGCGCGTTCTTCTACAGCACTCCCATAAACGTTGGAGGTAACCACTCCATCTCTTTCACCGCCTCACCCAGATCCTACCACAACTGGCATGGGTCCTTTTTCTTCTTGCCCCGTGAAGGCTCATGGGACTTTCCCGTGGCGAGGACGCGACAATCCGTGCAAAGCATTGTGCAGAGGCCTGAACTGACTCACGAGGGAGTGCGGTGGCAGGCATATGTCCAACTGCTGGGGTGGTTGGACGATGTTTTGTCAAGGAGTGCATGCGATGAGTTTTTCCCCTTCTCAGCTGCCCAACTGGATGAGACCACCCTGAGGTGGGCTGGGATCAGCACGGGCTTCGTGTTGGACCCTGAGGTGCCTCCGCCGTACGAGGGATGGGCCCCCGTTCATCGCGGGACGATGATAGACTCTTTCTACGCCGCATTGGCGATGCCCAAAGGTACGCTTTGCATGCACATAATCATACTGTAAAACTTGAAAGAGGTCTGGTAGAACCTGGTCTGAAGACTTTCTTTATGTCTGTAGATGCCGTCGCAGAGTCTGGCGAAGCCCAGGGCAAGAAAGCGTCCATGCGCATTGCCCAGCGAGTGCATCTGGCTTGTGCATTCGGGAAGGATGCCCCCGCAGGGGCAGTCAAAGTGTTGGGACGTATCGTCCCTAAGCTGCCCAAGAAGAGGGCTGGTACCAAGCCCTTGGCCTCTTCTCAGCCAGAGAAGAAGAAGAAGAAAGTGGCTGCTGCGCAGCCTGGAGAAGAGAGTGACCCCGCTGTTGCTGAGGGGCCAGGGCTGAAGAGCCGACTGGGGAGGCTGAGAGGCCTGCTGAAGCAGAAGGGCCTGCCGCAGACCTTTTAACTGCGGAGGCCAGGGAGCCTGCTGGGGAAGAAGTTCCCAGTCTTTGTGGAGGAGGCTGAGAGCTCGAGGAAGTCCCCGTCTTTGCGGAGGAGGCAGCGGAGCCTGTGGCTGAGGAAGCCAGAAGAGTGGAGGTTGAAGTGCCTCTCGCTGTTGAAGAGGCCGTGCCTTCTGCGGAGGGTCCAGAGGGAGCGCAGGTAGACAATGTTGCTCCCATAGAGGTTGTGCCCATCTCAGTGGTGCAGCCTATTTCTTCTGAGGAGGCTGCTGCTAAAGCCTTCGTGTCTGGGCTTTTTGCAAGCCCTCACCAGCCCAAGGCGAGGATTTGCCCGGCACGTGGTGGCTGCAGAGATCCTTTCTGGGGGAAAGGTGCCCCCTCCCAAGGGCAAAATGTCAGCGGCTGACATCCTGATCTCCATGAGAAGGAGGGGCATCCAAGCTGCCAATGCCATTGGGAGTTCTGGCCAACAAGAGGTATCAGTCACTCCTGTGGAGGAGGTGGAGACCCTCAATGCAAGGGATGTGATCCCTGCAGCAACCCCTCCTGGAGAGGGGATCCCTGAAGTGGTTCTTTCAGGGGAGCAGGCCCCCGCAACAAAGGGGAAGGGGATTCTGAGGGTTGAGGAGACTTCCTCTTCTTCTGACAATGAGGCCCCAGGGGAGGAGGGTTTGGTAACACGGTCCTCTACGGGGACAAGCAATTGGGAGATTGCCCAACCTTCCAGCAGTCAGCTGGAAGTCAGTGGATGGGGGCGTCCTTCTGTCGGTAAGTCTTTTTTGACTTGATAGTGGCGCCAGACATTCTCTGACAAACGAATCACCTAAGGCGGTTTGCTGAGATCTTCATCATCACAACCGCCTTATCTCCAATCAGTCTGACACACACTTATCTCAAAAGCCTGTCTAAGGGCTTCAACTGGGGGAGGCTCTCCTCCTGGCATCACTCTATAAATAGGGTGATGTCCACCCTAAATCGGGTAAGCTACTTCACGCCCCCCCCACTCCTCTCTTGCTACTTCTGAGTATTCTCTTTATCTTTTACAGATTACTCTGAACAGCAAGCTTGGAGTCTCAAGAACATCATCTTCTCCACCACTTCAACTGAGAGTCCGGGCCTTCCTTAGGAACGAGACTATCAGTTTGGCGCCGTCTGTGGGAAACGAAAAGTTCTTACCATAAACCCATATTACAAACCACAAGTAGCAAGTCATGCCAACCACCCGGAGTGCAAACAGGAACAGTCGTCAGGGAAGGAGGAATCCTCTCGAGACGAATACGAACAATGATCCGCCATCGGAGCCATCTCCGAACAATGTTCCCCCACAACGGGGAGAACTCTCTGTCCACTCAACGGAGGAAAGCTCCTCCCACGTTAACCGTAACGTGCCCCAGGAGCGTAACATTCCACCTCCAAACACCCCTCCGACGAGCCTTGATCCGGCCGTTCTGCAAACAATCACTGAGGCGGTTGCTTTCAACTTACGTGAAACACTCGCCACCACTCTTCGGGGCGTTCTGGATAGCGTGGGAACGCTACGGACTAATCAGCCTGAACGCCCAGCTACTCCTCCTCAACAAGTAAGTAACCCCGACCCTTCTTCGTCGTTACTTATCGCACTTACTAGACGATTAAAGGAAGTGGAAAAAAGTGATGAAAGGGCTAGTGTTCATAATACTGCCAGGATGGGTCTGGACCACCTCTGGACCCAACCCTTCACTCAGCGGGTTTTAGAAACCCCTCTTCCAGATCAGTTTCCAGCCTAAGCTGGACGCTTATGATGGTCTTTCAGACCACGATATTCATCTCCAGCGTTACGTTTCGCGATGGCAATCGCGAGGGCGGACGACAACACGCTCTGTCGAGCTTTCAGCTCCACACTTACTGGGGCTGCTGCCAACTGGTATACCACCCTTCGTGATAAGCGGTTTGATTCCTTTGAGGAACTCTCCCGTAACTTCTCCAACCACTTTGTGGTGTCAAAACCTCCCCCTAAGACGGCGGGACATCTTCTTTAACTACGACAGAAATAGGATGAGCCGCTCCGGGATTATATTCAACGCTTCCAGGCTGAATCTATCCAAGTCCCTAATCTGGGAGAGGAAGCTCGTCTGCTTGCAGCTATCCAGGGCCTCCATTGGGAGTCTCTTTTCTTTGTGGATGTCCACACCAACCCCCCCACAAATATGGAACAATTCTTGAGCACGGCGTCTCGATTTATGAATACGGAAGAGGTCACTCGGCCACTTGCCAGAATCACCACGGCGGATGCTAAGGGACAACCCTCGCGACCGGACCCCAGGTCTCAGAGGCAGTACCCTACACCCCCCAGTAGGGAGAAGGCGTACTTTTCTCTTCCTCCGCTGAGGGAATCTCGCACCAACATCCTCCACGCCTTGGAACAAAAGAGGGAGGTCCCCACTTGGCCTCGCCCTCTCTCCCAGGAAATGACAAGGCAAAGCAACAAGTTCTGCCGCTATCATCGTGACAAAGGTCACGACACTGAGGACTGTTTTGAGCTCAAGCGCATGATCGGGGAAATGCTGGCTCAAGGCAAACTCAGGGAGTACTTGCTCCATGGTGAGGGGGGGCATTTGCTTGGGTAGTGTACCACTTCCAAGTGCAAGTTTGGAGCACAAGTATGTGCTCTCGCGCACCTTGAGTTGGCTCCGTTGGAATGATTCTTTAGACATGTCGTTGTAGACACCAATTGCGTGGCCTCTTGACCCTCTTCGAAACGCCCATCTTGAGAGCTTAGGAAACCACTCCTACACATGAAAGAAAACAAGAAAAATAAGAGAAAGAAAAGGGAAAAAAGAGAGAAATGAATCAAAAGTAAAAAAAGAGAGGAGGAATAAGCAAGAAAGAAGGAAAGAAAGAAAAAAGAGACAAAAAGGGAAGAATAGAAAGAAGAAGTTAGTGAATAAAGTGTGAACAATGAGCAATCCTCATTCACTTGCTAAATCTAGTTTCTAATCGGTGTTCATTAAACTTGGAGTCTACGTTCTTTTAAGAAGTAATAAGTGCTTAATGACCAAGTTACCCCAACTATGCACACTACATAAAATGTAGGTCTTTCTTTAGCAGCAGTCAACTTTTGTTGAGTAGTTGGTTCTTAGGTGCATGAATAACTTTGATTCCATTACTTGCATATGCTAAATGTTTTCGTAAATACGTAGGCGGTTAGAGTATGTGTCTTTGAGTCTTTCATTTCCTAGATGTTTGCGTTGCTATAGACTAGGAACATTTTGAGTTTGGGGGTGTGTTGTGTGGCACACACATACATAATTCCAAGGTGTTTTAAGTATTTCATCTTTTGAGCTTATTTGAGCATGTTTAGATGCACTTTACTTGGTTTAGTTTGATCTTTTGCAGGTGCACGTGTGCAGAGGAAGATGGAGCTGGGTCGACACAAATCAAGGGCTCAATAGGTAGAACGGCAAGGGTGGAGTCTTCCACTAATTTCCGAGTCAAACGGAGGAGAAGAGTTCAAGAAACCAGGCCTCGTGCGGTGTATGTGCGCACCTATGTGCACAGGGTCTTGCGCAGAGCTTCATGTGCGCATATATGCGCACCACCTGGAATTTGAAGACCTGGACTAGCCACCAAGAGCCTAGAGACCCATTGTACCAATTATATGGTGCAGATATGTGTAGGTACACATAGTAATATATAGAGAAAGTATGTAGGGATAATTTAGACATTTAGTATTTTTTAGTGGATTTGGGCTGAAACTGTTTTGTAAATTAGATATCTAATCTACTATGTGTACCTACACATATGTGTATCATATCAAGACTCGACCCATTGTGCGCACACGTGCACCTGACGTAACCCCTGCACACTTTTAAAAGGGGTGGACCATTCACGAGCATATTGTTTCCAACTCATTTATACCAACTTTGTAGGACCTTTTTGCCCTTATATTGCTACCCTAAGGTGTCCAAGGGACATTCTAAACTATTAGACTTAGTATATATAGACATTTAAGACGAAGTTTACACATAGCTGACGAATTTTACATCAAACTTTCGTTTCAAAGCGGTTCTTCATTCTTTCCTACAGCTTTTATATAGTTAAGGTGTTTATTGTATTGATCATTTATATTGTATTTGAATCAATTTACCATGTTTTTGCATTGAGCAAAAACACCATTGATCAATACAAGATTAATCCTTATTCTTCAATGGTTTGAAATCTGTTTCCTTTTGTTGTTGCAGCTTGTGTCAGGAGTCAAAGACGATGAAGGTGAAGGGTAAACCTGGTAAGTAGAAGAGCAAGTACAGGCGGTCCGCCTGTAATTTTTGTAAAAGTGTAGGTATATGGTATACAATTAATATAAATAGGGGTATTATTTTTAATTTAACGTAATTATCTACTCTCTATTTTATATACAACTAAAATATAAGTTTAAAATTGATACAAATGTAAAAGGTACAGGATACGGTGCGCCCACGCTTATCGTGGGCCTCCGTGCGTCACTTTCACGTTATTTACAAAATTGTCATTTTCATTCAAATTCGTCTAAGTACGTTCGCCAGTAATTATGATGCTCTTGCGTATTTTAAATAATGCGCATTCGACTCCAAATGATGCTCCTACGTACCTTAATGGTGTGTGAGCTGGAAATTGAGAGCATTAATCTTGTCATGAGAGCGAGTGCATCATATTTTGTAATGGAGAGCATCATAATGCAACAGGGAGTGCATCATAGTGGTTACCAAAGACATCATTTTGAAAGGTTAATAAAACGAGTGTAACATTTGTCATGAGAGCGAGTGCATCGTATTTTGTAATGGAAAGCATTATAATGTATCGGGAATGCATCATAGTGTTTACCAAATGCATCATTTTGGGAGGTTGAAGGAAGTGTGTGCTTCATTAAGTTATCAGAACTAGTGCATCATGTTTGTTACGGAAAAACATCATTATGCATCGTAAATGCATCATTGGATAGAACAAAAAGGATCACTGTGGGGTTATAGAACAAAAAGCATCATTGCATCATACTCCTCCGTATACCTTCTTTTTAATAGTTACTCAATGTTTAACATTTAAAACTCACTCAGTCTTTAATCTATAAATTTTTATACTGAAACCCAGTTAACAAGATTTTGATATATAATCTCATTTGTCAATTTACTTATATGTATAAGGTAAATTTTAATTCAATATCTCTAGTTTTTTAAAACTCCCTCCGTCCCTTTTTAATATTTTTTCAGTCTCTATTTTTTTTTTCTTCAAGATTTTGATATATAATATCAAACTCTTCTTTTAGTTTCTAAAAATATTTTTCAGATAAAAAAATGAGTCAAACAAAACATCAAAAGTCAAACGTAACTATTAAAAAGGGACTATAAGGGTGCGTTTAGATGGGGAAATGTTTCCGTTTTCCCGTGTAATTTTAGAAAAATAGAAAAACGGAGTGGAAAATGCGTTTAGTTGTATTTTTTTCATTTCATTTTTTCTGGAAACATTTTTTTTCTAATATGTTAAAAATATCACAAACCTAGAAACGTGTATTTTGAGTTTCTAATCAGAAACTCTGTCGACCTCGCCTCCTCTCTCGAGTCCTCGACACTCGACAGTACGGTCTTGATCTTGATCTCTAGTCCTCCATCTCTAGAGCTTCCACCTCCGTCGCTTTCGTTTCCTTCGGAGCTTCCATTTCTCATCTTTGAGCATCTCTAATTAGCTTGCATCCCAGAAGTTGTCATATTTGTTCCTTGTTTGCAAACCCCAGTTCAATCTGAGCTTCAGAGAGCCCTTAAGGGTTTGGTTCCGCGGGATCTTATCGACAGATTGGTTCATCTCAGGAATTAGATTATGTTGGTGGCAGATGATACTGGTCTGGTTTTCTTTGATTTTCTGCTCCAATTTCTTGTTAATTTTCTCTGTTGAGGAAATGAAGGGATTTTTGGTGTTAGTTTGTTTGAATTTTGCTAAACTAAGATATATGCATTTTTTAGATGGATCAACAAACGCAGAACTCATGAAGGCACTGGAGGAGTACTTGTCTCTTTTGAATTGGTCTCGCTAAAAAGGGTTTGAAACAGTTGTTTTCTCCTCCTTAATTATGGTATAATCGGTATGAATTTATTTGTACCCATTGATGGGTGGGTGGGTTGTGTTTTCTGTAGAACGTGGCCTGGAAGACTTGGTAGAGTTCAAATGGAAAAAATCTTGAAGATGGAAGACAAGTATGAGTCTGGAAATATTCTTGTTTCGTTTTATATTTGCTCCATGCTGTGGATTACCAATTCAGCATCTTCACCCTCATGGAATCTGAAATGTGCACGAGCCTACAGTTGCTAGTTTTGGTTTGAGATACTGTCAGTCATCCACTTGATGGCTATGCTAACTTTGCTGAGGCCAATGCCTTGATGATTCCTAAAGTTGGTCAGAAGATTTGCAGGATGGTGTGCTGGAAGCAACTTTTGTTCAAGCATTAAGACTGGTGCCCTCCATTGAATATATATTCTTTAGAAACTATTTCCGCAAGTGGTTACTCTATAGACTTGAAACATGTGTGATATGCTTGAATTAGTGACTGTATTCTAATTTATGGTTTTTTTATCAATCATACGATTGAAGCTTTGGAATGCCCTACTGATGTTAGTAATATCATATAACTTGGAGATAAAGCAATTGTTCCCTTAATCTGGTAGCCAGTTTTAATTGCACTAATAAATTGGGCTTACAATACAGAATAATATCAACTTCTCTGAACACTGCTTATCTTATTTCAGGGTTTCATGTGCTCGTCCTGTTCTGACCAGGCATTCCAGTGCTTGTCAAGATGCAACACAGGTCATGGAAATGGAAAGAATCATATGTGGTTTATCAACTGGAAGTTCCTTGAAGCTAAGGTTACAACTTGAAACTACACCAATATCCTTTCCATACCCATAGACTTTGTATTGGAGATTAACATGTCAGACATATTGTGAATCAGGCTGCAGCTTACTACTACGACGGTCTGGTCTTGGATAAAGGGAGTGAATCAATCGTTACCTGATCTACCAGAGTTTCAACCATCATTAAGACCTGATGGCTACCAATTACCACAAATGGATGCAGCTTGGGACCGGGAGAAGTGGGAAATGCAGAGCCAGACATATTTATTATGTATTTACATTTTATTTCTATTATTTTATGTTTGTTGCCCCTATTTATAATATTTTTTTTCCATTTCCAGCATATCTATAATTGGTTAACAGAGGCTACTCGTACACCAACCATTTTGCTTAGTTTTAGGTACTTTGGTTATTTTTTTGTATGCTATTCATATGTACATGTTACACTTGTACAATTATTTAATAATACATTGTGAAGTTTGACATTATACCGTTTGATGTTGAATTGTTGTATTAATACATTTACATGTATTTTTCTAAATTGAGAATTTTCTCAACTAAACACGTTTTTCAAAATTAATTTTCAGAAAATTGTTTTCCATATAAAACAACTAAACCCGTTTTCTAAAAACTGAATTGGAAAATTACACACAGAAAATGAAAAATGAAACAAAAATGAAAAATGTTTTCCCCATCTAAACGGAACCTAAGTGCTGCGAAGAAGACATGACACCAGAAATCAAAATCAGGACAATTTGCAGATCAAAATGATTATCCATCGCTTAGATGATAGCAGCTAACTTCAACTGCTTTTTATTTGCCGAAACGCTGCAACGAGTGGGAAAATTTTTAATTCATTTAAGCTTAAATGAAATAAAAAAAATATGGAAAACAAAATAGTAAAAATGATCTAAACGCGACCAAAAAGGTAAAATGAAATCATCATCATCAAAGAGCACCTTAATCCCAACTATGTTGGGGTCATGAAGTTAATTTGTAAAGAGAGAAATGATAAATGAAAAAATAAATGTGATTTTTAATCATTAATCCATGCATATAATTTATTTACATTCACACCATCCATACAAATAGAGGAATAAAAGACAATTATATGAGTAAAAAATTTCATAGACCTATACAAAAAAGGAAAAATGTGAAACTAAATAAGTAAGTTAGACTAATGAATAAGCCAAGCACAAAAAAAGAAGAAAGAACACAATGATTGCAAGTGAAGAAGGGGATATAAAAAGGGGAAAAGGTAGACCAAGGATTAGAATCATTCATTATAAAATTATCAATCTTCGCATGTGATTCATTTTCATTTAAATCACCAACATTCAAAAAACAAAAGACCAAACTATAAGATTGAAGCTTTATAGGTTAATGCACTAATGTTCAAATAATACTCCCTTAGTCCAAAACTATTTTGAGCGATTGACTGAACACAGAAAACAGAAATTGAGGAGTACTGCAGACTTAGGGTAACCAAATAAAACTGACATATAAGAAGTAACTTTTTGGTGCAGAAGGGAAGATGAGGGTAAAAAAAAGAGTATTCAGACTATCCATTCTAAAAAAGAGATGATAAAACTATATAAGTTGGAAGCTTTAGGGGGAGTTAAACCTTGGACAAACTAATAAAAAAAGGGTATACAACAAAGTGGGATCAATTATACTGAGGTGGCACAACCCCAATACCAATATCCATTATAGTAACAGGTTCCATAAATATATACTTCATCGCTGAAACAATGGTGCGTTTCTTTTTAGATGTTGTGGTAGACTCATATTATTACTAGAAACAATTTACTTAAAAAAAAAAAGAAATCATAAAAAATATATTTAGACATTAGAAACATTAACCTATGATTTGCATTTAAAATAATTGACTTTATCTATTAAAGTGTTGAAGAAATAAAATCATAGATTAAATGCTGCAAAAAAAATGAAAAAACGCGCCAATATTTTATGGACGGAGGTGGTATATAATACCACCCTACACTTAAAAAATAAAATAGGGTAATACCATATAAAGGAAAAACTGTAGGGGTGAATGCGTAAGAAGAAAAGTTAAAGTTAAAACATGTATTATCCCAATTAACAAACCAAAAAAAAACACGGATGAAATATATTTGCAGTAAATAGACTTCCTCCCTCACAAAAACAACCGAACATTTCATTTTCGGTGTTTAATCTATAATTTCTTTTGCTTCAACATTTTGATGTAAAATACTAAATATTTTATATGCAAATGATAATTCAATGTTTCTAGTTTCTAAATATAATTTCTTAAAAAAATTAGCAAGTTATTCTTAACAATAATTTGAGTCAAACACATCAAAAATCAAATGCTTGAATCTTTTGAGATGGAGGTAGTAGAATTAGAAGTATACTGTAAATATATAAGAGTATAATGCCACCAGATTGCAAGAGACTACTTCCACCTCACAAAGAATGCAAGGTTTTGATTGAACAATGAGATTAAGGTGAATAATTTAAAATGTCTTTTAACATAATTACCGACTTGAAAAGAAAGAGAAACCTGGTGAACCCAAACAGTAAGATATGAGGATAAACTGATAAAATTGGTAGTAGAAAATTTTCGTAAACGAATAGTTAACATTTTATGTGGGAAAGCTCAAACTGGAATATTTTACAATTTCTATTAGATAAATGGAACATCAAAATAATTAATCTTCCGTTATGGACAGGAACTATCAATCAAGTAATTCTTCGAAAACTAATGGAACTATATTCCTTTCTAGGCCCTCTCATAATTACTGCAATAATTTCCTTGTAACATTTTCCGAATATAATTAGCATTACACTTATTTCAATATCTTTCCATTAGTTATTTGTAACTTATAAAGTTCAGTAACTTTGCATTAAATCTAAACAATTCCAATACTCCAATTATTTAAGTTTTACATTTTGAAAAATATGGTAAAAAAACCTAAAATTTCATCGTTCTCTAGGCTCTATGCGAATTAAAGCATTTCAAGATACAGTATAAAAGATGGAGTGTGTAATGATGAACTAAGGTTCAAGAAGGAGCATCTACTGGTTGTCCCTATTGTTGTACTTGTGACGTTTTCCATGCAAATGGGTGGAGAACCTTAGTAAATAAAACATTCACAATTTCGATTTATCATCCCTGAAAAATAACATCCTCTAGAGGCGCATTCAAGCAAATGAAACATCACATTGTTCTATAAAGCGATTCGTAATGTGGATGTCTATTGACAGCTAAAAGGCCCATAAATAGTGTTATGCCATCAACTCTAGGATCAACAAATGTCAATATCAATCATGTAATGTAATGAGACATGACAATAGTAACTATCTCAAATCATCACCGTTTCATAATATTTACCATGCAAGTGAGAAAACCTTTGAGGATGGTTTTAAAATCTCAAACCATCATTCCTTTGTAAGGAGGTTGCTACAAGAAAGGCATCTACCATAAAACTAGGCACTGCTTTGTGCAGGAAGTTATAGAGTTAACTAAATTTAGGCAATTAATTGATATTATAAACTTCATTTCACTGACTCCAACATACGAGTAGATGGGATCAAGGTGCATGATGATGATAATGATGATGATGATGATGAACTCTAGGATAAACAGAAGTGCAGTATTGCAGTGTAATGGCAATGATTGTCATGAAAAGATGGACATACAAGCACTAGTAAGATACCTCTACAAACTTCAGCTTGAAATCAAGACTAGCAAATCTTTGAGTTAATTCAAATTCATCACGCAGATATTCCCATATTTGAGCATACTTTGCATCCTTCCAAGCAATGTCCGATCTGTAAAACCATCCTTTTGTTAGTACTAGTAGCGCTTTTACTATAGCAAATGCTCAATTTAAATCAATAACCATTTCCAATGGGGCAAACGGTAGCATTCTTGTTTTGATTGGAAGTCAGAAACCAAATAGCATCAATATCCCTTAATCATGCGAAGTATAGAACGGAAAAATTAATGCCTTATTTGGTTGGGCTAAAGCCATTGGCTTAAGTCCAACTGAATCAAGTAAATGAAATTTTCTTTTGGGATTTACCCTAGAACTCGGTTAATACACATTCAAAACCAATGCAATTACTTAATTTGAGAATAAATCTCAAATTCTTAATCACATAAACCACTTAATCTATTGGATTAAGTCATTTATGTGATGAAATATTAGAATTCCTTCCTGAATTAAGTAAATTTACTGTTTTTGAATGTATATTTATCAAATTTTAGAGAAAATTGCGAAAGAAATACTCCCTCCACACTTAAATAATCTCTATATGTAACTTTTGAACTTGTGTTTGACTCAAATTATTACTACTAAAAAGAATTTGTCAAAAAACAAATATTAAAAATATATTTGAAAACTAGAAACATTAAATTATCAATTTAGATATAAATTTAATGACTTTGTATATCAAAAAGTTGAAGAAAAATCATACACTAAATGCTGAAAACTAAATGGGCCAATAATTTAAGTACGGAAGGAGTATTATATACTTGATTAAGTTGGACTTCAGCCATTGACTTAAGCAAATAGATTAAGTCCAACCATATAGCCTCTAAGATATTTGGATTGGGTATCAAAATCCATTTGTTCAATGAACAAATATTCATCTACAGCAACAGAAGTAAAAGGTCACCTTTCAAAAAGACCAAGTTTGAGAATCACATCAGCAAGATTTGAATTTGCCTTCCCAACAATCTGGAATAGCTTTTTACTGTCCATGGTAAAAGTTCCAGTCTTTTCCATCCCGCGATTAATGTCAGTAAACTCAGCAACCATCCCATCAACCTAACATGATTAGAAGGCACAAAATGAGAATGCCTTGATTTTATATCATTTCATACAATCATCAAATAATGTAAGGAACTAAAAAGAAGGAAGTACAGAAAAATGGTGCAACATATACTTGGTTAAAAGCAAAACTAAAAGAGAACATCACTGCAACACTGCTAATCCATACAGCCAATTCTTGTAACACAAGCACTTGAAAATCAGAGGTGCATGCCAAGATGAACCATTATATTCGACCAGAGTTAAGGAATTAAAGAATTCTAAATATCACATCATCCGGCTTTAACCAAAAAGAACCATCATTTACTTATTTATTTCATACCTGGCGGACATAGTAATCTAGGGCAATGCTTTGACCAAGAACACTACCAATTGTGCGAATTCCATCAATATTCAGGAACTGCAACATAATATAATCCAGTCCACCTTCCATCCATGTTTTCAAAGTTGGCTTCTCTCTCACCTCATATTCTGCGAGTTTAGAACACATCATTTCCAAGAAAATCAATTAAGGTGTGTAGGAGCTATTAATAGTCGTTTAATTGTTTTTAAACTTATGATTAATAGCCACATAACCACTATACAAAGCTAATGAAAACCAGAGGCTAATCCGATCTGAACAAAGGCAGAAGCGTTGTGATTTTTTTAACCAAAAGACTCACTTGGTGGGTGAAGGTGCAACTTCAAGTACCCCTGTGCCTACTTCAAGTTTTATGTGGAAGTCACATATTCATGTTACCCCCATTCCTTGGACTTTGTGTAACATTACACCTCCTAATCTAGTATACACCTGCTGCAAGCCAAGCTACAGACACATTTAGGTCACACTACCCTTCTGACCTGGTCTAACGGGCTTTGTGCAAAACAGGAAGTTGCTCAAGTGTGGGGGCATGTTATTGTTACAGTAAGTGACCAAACAGAGAAGACCATCTCTTAGATTAGATTGCACAACAGTATATCATTAAGGCATTCAAGGTCTCTCAAGTGGCAATTGCACACACAGAAACTCACCACTCCACCCATACACACGCACGTCCACGGGCACGCACACCACTCTCAGAGTAGCAGTAAGGAACTCAAGTGAGTACAGTGCCAAATGAGAAACAGAAAAGCAACTCAGACTGCCTAAGTTCAGTTCATTAAATGTGTATTGACCATACCCCTAAGCAGGACATAAAAAGCTTACCGTCCTTCCTCATTTCCGGAAGTAACCCTGAGGAATGTTTCTCCACAATTTTTAGATATTCATCAACTTCAGATTCAGCAACATTAAACAAGACAATGGAGCCATACTGGAAAACCACCATGTACGAGCAACTGCTACCATTTATGCAAGAGAGAGAACCCTAGGACATGAAACACAATATCTATTTAGCCATACACTAGGCTTTTCCAAAACACGATAGGTAATAGCATTAAGCCACAGTTGTATGTTCATATCATAACCAAAGGAGATCCATTTTTCAGATAAAATAAACAAGCCAGACAAATTTGGATAGTTCTCCATACATAAAAAGAGATGATATATTAATAAGCCAACAATGCATCTCTTAAAAATTCAATGAATTTCTCTTAGAAGACTGCATTATTTTCTATCATGCATGAGTCTCACTTTTCAGTGAAATTGTGTTTTCTTCATAATTCAACGAAACATTTGAATAAACACATTATAGAAGAAAAATGCTGAAGATTGTTCTCACATGAAGAGCTGAAGGATCCCCAAAACGTAGAACAACATAGTTTGTCATTCTTGATGTTGGCGGAATGAAACTCTGCTTGTTGAGCTCAACTAAGCCTTTCAAATCCACGCTACAGCAAATAGGAATAAAAAAAAAACTGAGCCGCAAAATAAATAAAAACTTTCCTTTATGCTGTGATTATGCAAATTGATCCCCAGCTAAAGCCAAAAGCAGTTCAACCCAAAAGTAAGAAAGAAAACAAATTTTAAGTACCTGGTGGAGAAAATAAACGCTCGAACAGGGATAAAGCACTTGGGGTTCTCCGCAAATGTCCCACCGGCACTACCGTCGCTGACCTCCGAGCAGGACAAATCCTCCTTCCAGCCAACAGGAGGTTTCTGCTGCGCCGTGGACGCCGAGGATACACAACGGACGGAGAGCGATATCCCGGCGGAGCGGACAAATTGAGGCATAAATGCGCAGACGACACGGATCGAGGAACTTGAAAAGGAGGCGGCATTAGAGGCAACAAGTCCCGGAACAGTGACGGGATCGAGTTTAATCGATGTCTGGGCGTAGATTGTGTGGATTTTAAGCGACGGAAGCAGACGTATGGAGGAGCGAAACATTTTTTGCTGAAGTGTGATTGTGGGTTTTGGGTTTTAGGGTTGTTGAATCGAACAGATTAGTTACGGATACACGTCAATGAAACTAGCGCGTAATCTTATTATGATTGATATTTATTTTGAATTTTTTTTTTATACAAATTGGTTGGGGATGGGTTAAATTGAAGACTCAAACTAGAGACTTTACGACTGTCCTTATAAGAATGATCAATTGGCCAAGTGTTCAGACTTATTTTGAAACTTAAAAGAAAACGAAAATTGACAAAACGGAAAGGTCCAGGCACTTTTTATAAATGCGCATCCTAAATGCTTTACTTCTGATATTATTTTCTAGTTTGTCATTATATATAACCGGCGTTTTTTCTTCATTTCCCTTTTTTTTTTGCTTTCCTTTCTCCCGCAGCTCGTGCACGTTACTTTGAATTCTCTTGTAGCCTCCCTTCTGCTGCTCGCTCTTCTACTGCTCGCCGATATTCATCTGACTTCTAATCTAACTATTCTTTGCTTCGTTGTTTTTCTTCGGCATGGCCGGTGGCATTTTTCCGTTTGATCTGAGTGTAAATCCGATTGATGATTCGTTATGCTCAGGTCGCATTTCGTGTTTTCAATACTACGTCTGTATTTTTCAATTCTGATTTTACTTCCTACTGTAATTTTGTTTATTGTTTGGGTTGTAGGTTATGCCGATTCCATTGGTTCTGGTGTCGGCTATGTTGCATCTTCGTCTGCTGTTAGCGGAGCTGATGTTGATGCGTTAGCAGGGAATGGCTTGTCTATACTTTTCGATGTTGTTGATTTAGGGGAGATTTCTTCCCTTGTTTCTGGTGTTGTCAATGATTCTTGTGTTTCAACATCAGCAGTGGCGAAGTCAGGATTTTAGGTTTAGGGGGCCAATAACTGACAAAAAATAAGATTAAATGGTAACAAGAAAACTGTTTCTCAAAAGGTTGATATATTACTACAAATTAATACGATATAAAAAAGTACACCATACATGCATATGTTTATTTAGGAAGTTTGAGCTGAACGCGCTGCTCTTTTAAATCAACAATATCTTTTAGAATGGAATCTTAACTAAAATAATTGATATCACTTACCTGATGGCTGTAGCCACGGTGTCACCCCACCGCCCCCGGAAGCTAGCGGAAGCGTCGTTGTTGTGGAAGCCGAAAGTATCGTCGGCGGGTGAATACGAATTTTCTCTTAAAAGGGTTGTGGATCCGAAACCTGTCCCTTAAAACGTTTTCCTTTAGGTTTTAAGGTTAACACGTGTTTGCATTTTTTAAGACGTCTTACTAGTCCTAAGCACCCGAAACACATTAGTGGTTTTACAGAATATCGCGCGCGCAGAAAGCAGAAAATAAGTAGTACAAGCAGAAGGAGTTCCGCCCTCTTCGTAGGGTCGTAAACTCCCCACGAATAATATAAAGACCAGAACATCAGAATACCCAATCTAACTAATATGCATACTACGCCTACAGAGCCGAGCCAAAAAGCGGATTATACCTCGCTAACTACTGCTGCTAAACATAAATAGGAGAAATTAACGTCAGACTAAACGGATAACTTAAACCAGCAGATCACAGAAGAGATCTAACGAGAAATACCCCCAAACTTAATCAGAAAAATACCTGTCAAAAATCAGAATGCATAACGATCACTACGGGAGGTCTACTCCGCAGGTCGTTTGCCACAATCTACTAAAAATGTTTAATATATGGGGGTGAGTTCTCGAAAGAACCCGTAAGGGGGCAGGTACGATACCGGGAAATCTTTTAAAAAACATTTTTCCCTGCATAAAAGGTTAGTATGCCATGAACTAGCAGATAATACAATCCTAAGTATAAACAATATATGGTATGTAAATGTCATGATGCTCAAGTCCCGCTTGACCGGTGGTACTTTCCAATACAGATGGTCCCCGACCACAGACAACACCCTACGGCGGCCTGTTAAGCTCACGCCGATTATCGGGATCATAACACATGGTATCAGCGAGGGGTGATCTTGATACGATCACGGGGACGATGGACGTGAACCCGCGCGATCGCTGGAAGCGCGGATCTAGCTCGAAGGAGTCGCAAGAACAGGGAGGGATAAATTCGGCCTCAGACACCTCCCAACTACGAGGTTGGGCAATATCTGAGATAATGCCTGGGGAAGATGGAAGATCTAGCACCTCTTAACTACGAGATTAAGCAATACTAGATATTAAACTCGATGATAAAACACCAAGGGGGAAGGCGGAAAATAGCAAGGGGGTGAGAACCGAAGCTTGAGGAATTTTCCTTCTCAAGCGTTAAACATGTTCTGCCTTACAAATGAAGAACTATGCTCCTTTTATAGTGAAGGAGAGAGGGGGGTTTGGGCAGGGACATGACTAGGGGACCATGTTCCTAAAATTATGGTGGGTGAAGTGAAGGGATGTTGATGGAAGTGAAATGGTAGGCTACCTACTCCCTTATCCCATTTCTTCCATAAAAGACATTTATGGAGAAATGGTGGGAAAGTACATAATATCTAATTCAAAATGGTTGACAAGTAAACAATGAGGCTTCGCGGGGAAGGCCTCGCTTGAGGGTTAAGCCATCGCCTGGAGGCTTCGCAGGGGCGGCTTCACCTAAAGGCTTCGCCTTCACCGAGATGCTTTGCAGAGATGGCCCGGCCTAAAGGCTTTGCCTTCGCTTGGATGTTTCGCACGAGGAAGCCTAGCCTCTACCTAGAGGCTTCGCCTGAACTGGAAGACTTCGCACGGGAGGCTTCGCCCTCGCCTGGAGGCTTCGCAGAGATGGCTTCGCCTTCGCCTGGAAGCTTCACATGGAGGTATTGCCTTCACTTTAAAGACTTCTCGTTGGAGGTTCTTGCATGAGGGCTTCGCCTTGAGGCTTCGCGGAGTTCCTTCGCCTGGGGCCTTCGCGGGGGTGCCTTCGCCTGGGGCCTTCGCTTGGAAGCTTCACATGGGGCCTTGCCTTGGCCTGGAGGCTTCATATTTAGCCTTCGCCTGGAGCCTTCGCAGGGGGGTTCGCCTGAGGGCTTCGCCCTCGCGCTGGAGGCCTCGCCTTCTATATTTCAAGGCCCGTTTCCTTGTCCAAAAGGGTGCTCCGAGCTTCATTCATCCTCCCCTTCGCACTTGGGTACTTTGTTGTCGTTTGGGGATCCTATGATCACATCATTCCCTCCTTCTTAAAAAGATTCGTCCTCGAATCTAAAGGGGAAAATTCCTACAAACGAAAACAAGCACAACAAACTTTGCAGAACATTAGGGGTTAGTGAATGAAAGCTCATAAATGGGAGTCTGGGGGGATTGCAATAGCAATGCACATAAATGTGGGAGCATAATAACTCCAATATGCATTGTGAACATGAACAAAAGTCGATAAAAGTTCATAACATGCTTCCTAGAGTATTTTATGCAATCAACAAGGAATTTATACTCAAGGAAGACATGTGGTCTAAAAATTGTAGACCTTTGTTCATGGAGAGGGGGTGAGTCAAAGGAAACATTTTCTTCGCAAACCACATGCACATGTGCTTCCCAAGACAAAGAATGAAAAACTAAGCTAGTCATAGAAGAAATGTCAGAGTGTGGAACACAAAGACTAGTCTTAGCATAATTAAGAGGTAAGGAGATGGACAATCCGCCCTTTCTCTTCACCTCGGAAATGAGAAGGAGATGCATGCTTAAATGATGCGCGACATGTTCATAGTTGCCACATTCAAGAGTGTCATCATACAAGGAAGAGAAATCATCATATGTTATGGATTTAGACTCATCAATCTCTTCACATTCTAACTCAGACTCTTGAATGGCATACCAATTATCATCGCATGGAAAAGTGCAAGTGTCATCACATGGAAATGGATAATGGTTAAATTCATTCATGCACTTGTCACCTTCAACATGCTAATTGTTATTAAGGGAAGTTCCATTTATGTATTCAAACAATGGATGTGGGGTATGGATACTTTCGGGTTCATCATCCATGTTCTTATCATGTAAACTTAAGGAAGTCATGGGTTCGCATTCTTGCGCATACCCTTCACTGCTAGGAGAAAGAGACAAGTTACCTTTTCCCAAGTTAGGGAAGTGTAGGTCCTCTTCGCATATTTTATTTTCTTCCTCCAACAATGATGTGGCTTCTTCCTCAAGTGTAGGCTCGGGTGGAACTTCCAAGTGAGCTCTTCCTTCTTCCAAAACCATGGCGTCT
Source organism: Stellera chamaejasme (assembly GCA_024586325.1). Lineage (NCBI taxonomy): Eukaryota > Viridiplantae > Streptophyta > Magnoliopsida > Malvales > Thymelaeaceae > Stellera > Stellera chamaejasme. Next base: position 36,807,760 of record CM044983.1, read on the forward strand.
TCGCCATCTTCAAGCCTTCGCGCGTCCGCGACCACTTCATCTTTCTGCGCAAACAAAGAAGAACAACATGATTGAGACGATGAAATTGTTAATTCTTCTTGGAGTTTGGTTGAAGGCCCGGGTGCATCATTCTTTTCACTCATTTGGCTTTGGAGAGCTCTTTCTTTTCTTCTCTCTTTTTCTCCCAAACTCTCACACCATTTTTTCATAAGCTCTTCAAGTCATAGAACTTCCTTTCTGACTTCCTTGAAATCTTCTTTGATTTCTCGAGTGAGGCCACCGGAAAGGGTTAGTTCACAAGGATTCGGGTTCACACTTGGAGAAGGGCTTGAGTAGGAACTTGAAGGTGTGGAGTTCCTTTCGGGATCATGTCATGGGTAAGGGTTTTGGATTGGGGTGTGGGCTTGGGTTGCGCAAGCATTGGGGGGTGGTGTGTGCAGCTCGGCCAAGGGGGTTTGTGGCGATGAGGGTCCTCGCCTCCTATCATGGGAGGGACTGGGTTTGCTTTGGGGTGAAGACCCTTCGAGTGGAGTTTGGTGGCGGAGTCGGGCGGAGGCACTAGGTGTAGGGCGCATGGAGGATCGTGCTCGGGAGTAGTATGGAGAGGGCGACTCTTCTTGATAAATACCATATCTTTGCCATAGCAACCGCTTTAATTCACTCCAAGTCCGAATGGGGGCTTCATGGCATCGCGCTCTAAAAAAAGTATGAGCCGACTCTTGTTGCCACCATTCTTTGGTTTCTCCCTTTAAGCACCTTATGGCAAGGCTTAATTTTTCTTCTTTGTGAAATTGGTAATACCAGAAGTGGTACTCCAATTCCTTCATCCAATGCTGATACGATCACGGGGACGCTTGACGCGAAGCCACGCGATCGTCGGAAGAGCCAGATCTAGCTTGGAGGAGTCGCAAGAACAGTGAGGGATAAATTCGGCCTCAGACACCTCCCAACTACGAGGTTGGGCAATATCTGAGATAATGCCTGGAAAAGATGGAAGATCTAGCACCTCTTAACTACGAGATTAAGCAATACTAGATATTAAACTTGATGATAAACAATCAAGGGGAATGGCGGAAAATAGCAAGGTGGTGAGAACCGAAGCCAGAGGAATTTTCCTTCTCAAGCTTTAAACATGTTCTGACTATTCTAGGAGTCTGTTGTTCCTTTTATAGGGAAGGAGGGAACAGACTCTTACATATGTGCATGCATGCCAAAAGTATAAAGTGCTTTAACATGCATGCCATCCTAAAAAGGTAAAAAGGTAAAAGCTAAAGTAAATAATTGTACTCCCAAACGTTTGCATGAAAGGAGGGAGTGTTCCGGATGGAATGGGAGTGGTTGGGAGTGGTTGGTCGAATTGTTGAGCATAGGTGGCTTTGCTTCAGGGCTTCGCCTGAACTGGAAGGCCTCGCACTGAAGACGTTGCCTTCTCCTGGAAGCTTAGCGGAGATGGCTTCGCCTAAAGGCCTCACCTTCTCCTGGATGCTTCGCGGAGACGGCTTTGCCTTCGCTTGGAGGCTTCGCATGAGGGAAGCCCAACCTTAGCGCCTGAACTGGAAGTCCTCGTGCTGAAGGCTTCGCCCTCACCTGGAGGATTCGCAGAGATGGCTTTGCCCAGATGCTTCGCCTTCGCCAGGAAGCTTCGCATGGAGGTCTCGCCTTCACTGAAGACTTCACATTGGAGATTCTTGCTTGAAGGCTTCACCTTGAGGCTTCGCAGGAATGGATTCACCTAAGGTCTTCGCCATCGCTGGAACGCCTTCGCATGAGAAGCCTAGCCCTCACCTTGAGTGATGAGGGCATCACCAAGGCTGATAAGGGCATCACCTTGAATCAACACAACCGGTCAACCAAGGACCAAGAGGACACCCAAGTTCAAGAACACAAGCTGATGTGGATCTGTAATCATCAAAGCTAGAGCAATGGACTTCCTATTGAAGCTCTTTTCAAGTGGAGAAAAATGGCTTTTGAATCAACTCAATCGGAGTTCCGGAGCTCAAGTTATTCAGAAAACAGTGAAGCTCCGCGCACCCATGGGCCTTCCGCGAACCCATGGCCTCTTCCGCGAACCCATGGCCTCTTCGGGAGAACCCATGGCCCCTTTGGCGAACCCATGGCCTCTCGGGAGAACCCATGGCCTCTTCCGCGAACCCATGGCCCCTTCGGGAGAATCCATGGCCCCTTTTGGCAAACCCATGGCCTCTCGGGAGAACCCATGGCCTCTTCCGCGAACCCATGGCCTCTTCCGTGAATCCATGGCCCCTTCGGGAGAACCCATGGCCCCTTCGGGAGAACCCATGGCCCCTCCCGCGAACCCATGGCCCCTCCGCGAACCCATGCCCTCTCCCGCGCACCCATGGCCTCTCCCGCCCGGGACAACTTGTGATTTTTGTAACATCCTTCCATTTCTTCATAAATCCATTTATGATAGAAATGAATCCATTTAGGAGGAAATGGAAGGAAAGAAATAGTCTACCATCTTTGACTTTCAACTCTTTTGAATTGTTTATTTCTCCCTCCATTTCTCCATTAATCTTTTCTTTTATGGAGACAATGGAGAGTGATTCAGGGAAGAAGTGATGGGGGAGAAGTGAAGACACATTTCACATCTTCTTACTATTCCTTCTCTCCCTTCCCATACATGCTAGTTTGTAATAGAATTCTGATAACTTAACTTTGAATATTGAATATTGGAAAATACGTTTTCGGCTCTTGAGAGAGTATTGGGTTCAAGCGTGAACTCTTCTTTTCATCTCCATATTCCCTTTGAATCCATTGAAGTGGATTCTTGCTTAAATCTAGTGTTGCTCTTCATTTGAGAAGTGAGGTGCTAGATCCCTCACTCCTAGGCATTAATCTTTCCATTGCTCTCCATTTAAGGATTGAGGTGGTTAGAGCCGAAACTATCAAGTTCTTTGTGTTCATCTTCCAACAAGCTAGATCATCCAAGGATAGGTCCTCCGGCTTGTAGTCGGACCCTTATCATTGAGGCTTCGCAGGGACGGGTTCGCCCGAGGACTTCGCCATCGCCTGGATGCCTTCGCATGATAAAGTCCAGCCTTTGCCTTGAAGCTTGCGAGAACGGCTTCGCCTGGGGGCTTCGCCATTGCCTGGATGCCTTCGCATGAAGAAGCCTTGCCTTCGCCTTGAGGCCTCGCGTGGAGTCCTCGCGTGGAAACGTTGCCTTCTCCTGGTCAGGTGATCGCCCGAACCATGGATTAGGTCATCTGGGCCTCTAAACCTCCTCGCCAAGGTGGTGCTCCGAGCTTCATTCGCCTTCCTCTTCGATCTGAGACACTTCGTTGTTGCTTGGGGATCCCATGATCACATCATTCCCTCCCTCTTAAAAAGATTCATCCTCAAATCTAAAGGGGAGAAAATTCCTACAAACGAAACAAGCACAACAAACTTTGCAGAACATTAGGGGTTAGTGAATGAAAGCTCATCAATGGAGACTGAGGGGAGGTCGCAGTGGTGATACACATCAATGGGGGAGCATAATAACTCCAATATGCATCGTGAACATGAACAAAAGTCGATAAAAATTCATGACATGCTTCCAGGAGTATTGTATGCAATCAACAATGAATTTATACTCAAGGAAGACATGCGGTCTAAAAATTGTAGACCTTTGTTCATGGAGAGGGTGGGTCAAAGGAAGCATTGCCTTCGCAATCCACATGCACATGTGCTTATGTGCTTCCCAAGACAAAGAAGGAAAAACTAAGCTAGTCATAAAACAAACATCAAAGTGTGGAACACAGAGACTAGCATTAGCACAAACAAGAGATTCAGAGATGGACAAGCCGCCCTTTCTCTTCACCTCAACCATAAACATGGTTTCAGCCTTAATCTTTCTAAGATGCTCATGTTTACTAAAGAATGGCATGGATGTCTCGCATGGGATAAAGTAATCTTTCTTAAGTCCATGCATGTTAAGCATACTAAACATGGCATCTTCCTTCAAATCGTAACAAACAAGCATGGATGCATTCGCATGTTTCCCTGGATCAAAATTAAGCCTAGGCCATTCATTCTCATCATCTAATTGTAAAGAATCAGAATCATGCATTGATGAGAATGCTTGACTTGGGGTGGGGAACATGGGGTATGCATCATGCGCATACATCTCATCATGAATATAATTATGCTCAATGTCCGAAGGATATTGCTAAGGGGTTTCGGACACTTCAAATGATGAATGAGATGCATGTTCATGGCTATCGCATTCAAGAGTTTCATCATATAAAGAAGAGAAATCATCAAATGATATGGAGTTAGACTCATCAATCTCTTCACATCCTAACTCATGCTCTTGAATGGCATACCAATTGTCATCGCATGGGAAAATGCAAGTGTCATCGCATGGAAATGGATAATGTTTAAATTCACTCATGCACTTGTCACTTTCAACATGCTCATTGTTATCATGGGAGGTTCCATATATATATTCGAACAATGGGTGTGGAGGATGCATGTTTTCGAATTCATCACGCATGTTCGTAGCATGCAAACTTAAGGAAGCCATGGATTCGCACTCAGGCGCATACCCTTCACTGCTAGGAGAAAGAGACAAATTACCTTCTCCCAAGTTAGGGAGGTGCAGGTCCTCTTCGCATATTCTCTTTTCTTCCAGCAATGATGTGGCCTCTTCCTCAAGTGTGGGCTCGGTTGGAACTCCCAAGTGAGCTCTTCCTTCTTCCAAAGCCGTGGCGCCTTTGCCATCTTCAAGTCTCCGCACATCCGTGACCTCTTCATTTTTCTGCACAAACAAAGAAGAACTACAGGGTTGAGAAGATGAAATTGTTAGTTCTTCTTGGAGTTTGGTTGAAGGCCCGGGTGCGTCATTCTTTTCACTCAGTTGGCTTTGGAGAGCTCTCTCCTTTCTTCTCTCTTTTCTTTTCTTTCTCTCTCTCTCATATTCAAAGTACTCATTCTTGAGCCTTTCAATCTCTTGAGAGAGAGTTTCTTCCTTTGGATTTTGGTGAGGGTTTGGATTTGGGGTGTGGAATTGGGCTGCGCAAGAATTGGGCGGTGGGGTGTGCAACGCGGCCTATGGAGAGGGCGGCTCTTCTTGACAGAGTCCATATCTTCCCCATAGCAACCTCTTCAACTTACCCCAAGTCTGGATGGGGGCTTCTTCGTATTGCTTTCTTTCAGCGAACTCTCGTCGACACCATTCTTTGGCTTCTCCTTTTAAGCACCTTATGGCAAGACATAACTTTTCTTCTCCGTGGAATTGGTAATACCAATAGTGGTACTCCAACTCCTCCATCCAATGGCATAAGTCTTCTCCAAGTTGGTATCGCCCTACTGATGGATGAGCCCCGAAGAAATATTGATCTGCCATGGGTTCGCCTACACACTTAAACAATAAAGTTAGTTCCGCTCAATCTCCTCACGTGTTTAGGGGGTCTCTCCTGCCGCGAAGGGGTCTGCTCTTTCACGAAGGGGTCACACTCGGCTTTCCCTCTTTCCTCTTGCTTGTAGCTCTCAAAGCTTGCTCTTTCAGTGCCAAACCCGAAAATGAATACCACAAGATAACCTCTAGCATGCAAAAATCATTTGAGTAATGAAGTACTAGTTACTTGAAGCAAGCTAGGTTAAAATGGAGGGGGGTTCTTTGGCAGCAAATATACAAGAGGGTCAGAAATGAGGTTTTGGCGCACAAACACTTTTGGCTCAAAGTTGAAATCAAATTTAGATCAAGGTCACTATTCATATGAGTTTTGGTATGAACTTGTATGAACACTCATATGAACACCAAGAACAATAAGAACACAGATTCGATTTCTTCAATGCTTTTCACAACCAATCTTTGGTACACCACTTCCTTTTCACTTTTCAACTACAACCTCACTCTCTTTAAGCGTATAAACCTTTGCACATTGCGGTTTTGAATAAAAACTGGGATTTGCGACTTTGGGCAAAAACCGCAACAGCTTTCTTTTCTTTTCCTTCTTCTTTCTTCTCTATTTCTCTTTTTTTACTTTGATTTATGCAGTTGCTAAACACAACAACTTCTAACACAGAAACAACACAACAGATAAATCAAAACAAATGCGGATGGGGGGTTCAGAAATGGACGAATATAACACGGTTTGAAAAACGCAGAAATAAATCTTTCTTCAAGTGGAAGGTAAATGGTTTCACCTTGAAGAAATCACACACAACTCCAACAAGTGATTCGGTAGCACTTGATACGATCACGGGTACGCTTGGCGCGAAGCCACGCGATCGTCGGAAGCGCCGGATCTATCTTGGAGGAGTCGCAAGAACAGTGATGGATAAATTCAGCCTCACACACCTCCCAACTACGAGGTTGGGGAATATCTGAGATAATGCCTGGGGAATATGGAAGATCTAGCACCTCTTAACTACGAGATTAAGCAATACTAGATATTAAACTTGATGATAAACAATCAAGGGGGATGGCGGAAAATAGCAAGGGGGTGAGAACCGAAGCCTAAGGAATTGTCCTTCTTAAGCTTTAAACATGTTCTAACTATTCTAGGAGTCTATTGTTCCTTTTATAGAGAAGGGAACAGACTCTTACATATGTGCATGCATGCCAAAAGCATAAAGTGCTTTTACATGCATGCCATCCTAAAAAGGTAAAAATGTAAAAGCTAAAGTAATATAACACTCCCAAGTGTCTGCATGAAAGGAGGGAGTGTTCCGGATGGGATGGGAGTGGTTGTGAGTGGTTGGCCGAGTTGTTGAGCATAGGTGGCTTCGCTTCAGGGCTTCGCCTGAACTGGAAGGCCTCGCACTGAAGGCCTCGCCTTCGCCTGGAAGCTTCACGGAGATGGCTTCGCCTAAAGGCTTCGCATTTGCTTAGAGGCTTCGTATTAGAGAAACCCAGCCTTAGCGTATGAACTGGAAGTCCTCGTGCTGAAGGCTTCACCCTCGCCTGGAGGCTTCGCAGAGTTGGCTTCACCCAGAGGCTTCGCCTTCGCCAGGAAGCTTCACCTGGAGGTCTTGCCTTCACCTTGAAGACTTCACGTTGGAGATTCTTGCTTGAGGGCTTCGCCTTGAGGCATCGCCGGAATGCCTTCGCATGAGAAGCCTAACCCTCGCCTGGAGGCTTCGCTGGGACTAGTTCGCCCGAGGGCTTCGCCATCGCCTGGATGCCTTCGCATGATGAAGTCAGGTCTTTGCCTTGAGGCTTCGCAGGAACGGCTTCGCCTGGGGGCTTCGCCATCGCCTAGATGCCATCGCATGAAGAAGCCTTGCCTTCGCCTTAAGGCTTCTCGGGGAGTCCTCGCGTGGAGTCGTTACCTTCTCTTGGTCAGGTGGTCGCCCGAACAATGGATTAGGCCGCCTGGGCCATTGAACCTCCTCGCCAAGGGGGTGCTCCGAGCTTCATTCAACTTCCTCTTCGAAGGGGTCTATTCTTTCGCGAAGGGGTCACACTCGGCTTTCACTCTTTCCTCTCGCTTATAGCTCTCAAAGCTTGCTCTTTAATGCCAAACCCGAAATGAATACCACAAGATAACCTCTAGCATGCAAAAATCATTTGAGCAATGAAGTACTAGTTACTTGAAGCAAGTTAGGTTAAAATGGAGGGGGTTTCTTTGGCAAAGAAATATACAAGAGGGAATGAAAGAAGATTTTGGCGCACAAACACCTTTTTAGCTCAATTTGAAATCAAAATTAGATCAAGGTCACTATTCATATGAGTTTTGGTATGAACTTTGTATGAACACCATATGAACACCAAGAACAATAAGAACACATATTTGATTTCTTCAATGCTTTAAACAACCAATCTTTGGTACACCACTTCCTTTTCACTTTTCAACTACAACCTCACTCTTTTAAGCGTATAAACCTTCGCACATTGCGGTTTTAGAAATAAACTGAGATTTGTGACTTTTGCAAAACCGCAACTGCGTTCTTTTCTTCTTCTTCTTCTCTGTTTCTCTTTTTTTTACTTTTGAATTTATGAAGTTGCAACAACAACTTCTAACACAGAAACTACACAACAGATTAACCGAAACGAAAGCGGATGGAGGGGTACAGAAATGGGCCGAATAAAACAAGGTTTGAAAAACACAAAAATAAATCTCTCTTCAAGTAGAAGGTAATGGTTTTACCTTGAAGAAATCACACACAACTCCAACAAGCGATTTGGCTCTAATACCACTTGATACGATCACGGGGACGACGGACGCGAACCCGCGCGATCGCTGGAAGCGCCGGATCTAGCTCAAAGGAGTCGCAAGAATAGGGGGATAAATTCGGCCTCAGACACCTCCCAACTACGAGGTTGGGCAATATCTGAGATAATGCCTGGGGAAGATGGAAGATCTAGCACCTCTTAACTACGAGATTAAGCAATACTAGATATTAAACTCGATGATAAACACCAAGGAGGAAGGCGGAAAATAGCAAGGGGGTGAAAACCGAAGCTTGAGAAATTTTCCTTCTCAAGCGTTAAACATGTTCTGCCTTACAAATGAAGAACTATGCTCCTTTTATAGTGAAGGAGAGAGGGGGGGTTTGGGCAGGGACATGACTAGGGGACCATGTTCCTAAAATTATGGTGGGTGAAGTGAAGGGATGTTGATGGAAGTGATATGGTAGGCTACCTACTCCCTTATCCCATTTCTCTCATAAAAGACATTTATGGAGAAATGGTGGGAAAGTACATAATATCTAATTCAAAATGGTTCACAAGTCAACAATGGAGGCTTCGGGGAAGGCCTCGCTTGAGGGTTAAGCCATCGCCTTGAGGCTTCGCAGGGGCGGCTTCACCTAAAGACTTCGCCTTCGCCGAGATGTTTTGCAGAGATGGCCCCGCCTAAAGGCTTTGCCTTCACCTGGATGTTTCGCACGAGGAAGCCTAACCTCCGCGCTGAAGGCCTCGCCTTCTATATTTCAAGGCCCGTTTCCTTGTCCAAAAAGGGTGCTCCGAGCTTCATTCATCCTCCCCTTCGCACTTGGGTACTTTGTTGTCGTTTGGGGATCCTATGATCACATCAGATCTGCCCCTAACTGTCAGAATAATTAGCGGCATAAAGCCGACACAGAACAGAAAATGGGTCTGTCATCGACCCCCGATAAGCATATCCGATATAACATATGTCCAGAAACCAAAATAGAGAGTGGGTCCGTCATCGACCCCCGATAATCATGAAGTCCAGAATAATATTAAAAACATGCAAACCGCTATTGTACCATTTGACTAGCCCTGTGAGTCACTGGGCCCCACCCTCGACCCGAGTACTAGCCCTTAACTAACCTAATACACATGAGTTGAACTGCAATGCGTATTAAGAAAGCTAAACCCCTTACTTTGACAGAATCGGATATCTATTGTGGCCCCGATGCACACGAGCAGTATCCCTTAAACGCAGATTTAATCTGCCAGAATCAGAAACACATAATAACTTTAGTTAATTAACTAAAGTTCCTTACTCTGGAAATTTATCCAAAATTACCACTTAAGTCCTCCAACGTTTCAGAAATATGCAATCTTTCCCAAAAATTCTCAAAGTTGCAAAAAGTGGCAACTTTATACTTAAAGTGTCCAAAATTTATTCCATAACTTAAAAGTGGCTATCTTTCTTTTAACTTCTCCATAATTACACCTGTAGTCCTTAAATGTTTTATGAACTTTCAGATTAGCCCTTAAGTTTTGCAAAGTTACAAAATACTCAAGTTTGTCAACTTTTCCACACAAGTTTCTTTTCCAACCAAACTTTCGGCCAAGTCCTTAATTTCGGCCAAACTTCCAGTTTGACCCTAAACTTTCTAAACTTACACTTTAGCCACTTAAACCATACTTTTCCACCAAAACATCAATTAAATACTTTCTCCAACACTCTAACTTCACAAAATCATGAAAAAACATGTTGTTGGTATTTTTTGGGTTAGGGCCGAAATGTTGGATGGATTTTTGGTGGATTTTTGTTGAAGAAAGTTTGTAGAAAGCATGTTATAAGTATGTTTAACATGTTTTGAAGTTGTTGAAAAAAGTTGGAAATTATTTGGTAATTTTTAGGAAGAAACCGAATTGTGTGTATTAAGAAAGCTAAACCCCTTATCTTGACAGAATCGGATATCTATTGTGGCTAGGGGTGAAAGTCTAACCCGTGACTTGTAACCTGACCCAGATCCGAAACTAACGGATTGGGTCGATAATATGAGAAGAATGTGTAAGCGAAACCCGACCCCACCCGACATATGTCGGGTTATCGGGTAACAAATCGGGCTTAACCCGAAAACCCGAGACCCCACCAACCCAACTCTAATCTAGCCTAAACTTACTACCCAGCCCACCCAGCCCAAACCCAACCCTGAACCTAAAATAATCCTACCCACACCCAGACAGTACCCAACCCCCCTCATTCTGTCATTCATCATCTCGTCCTCCGAAAACCACAAACCCTAACCTCAGTTCGCCTCTCTCTCTGCCTCTCTAACTCAAACTCGATCTCAGCCCCGATTCCAAATAATCCGCTCTAGCAGTAGCAAGACGAGTAGACGACCAGCAGGCAACAGCAGTGGAGTAGAGTAACATGTTCTAAAATCGTCTTTGATCCAGAAGAGTTCTCGGTGACTTGTGAGAACATTGCTAGTTCTCGGTGATTGGTGAGTGTGCCTTCCACCCAACAGTCTTTTCACTTTTGTGATTAAGCAAACAGATTTATTTGTATTCCGTGGAGATAAAGAGAATGGCCTGGGTAGTGGGTTGTATGTGAATCATGGTTTCTGTTCTGTATGACTCCCCTTCTCATGATCAATTGCTTTGCTTGATTCATTCCATTCCACCACCTTCTAAATGTAGTTGTATGTGAATCATGCTTTCTGTTTTGTTATGTTCTATCCGATTTGGGTGTGTGGCTGACGTCTCGTTTTCTAGAAACACCGCTTAGGAAAATGAAAGGGAATTCTCAAAATGGTAAGGTGATGATTGTTGTTGCTTAATCGATGATGTATTTTAGTAGAAGACACATTGATGCTGTGAAAGAATGTGGTCCATTATTACTTACAGATTGCACCATGTGTGACTATTAAAATATTTCTAAGATTGCAAATGCATATGCGTTAGGGTGAAAGTCCATTATTACTTACAGAATGCATATTTCACAAGGTTGCGAATGCATATGTGTCAGCTTCATTGAATATTCTTTCCTGTGATTGTTTCCACAAGCAATTACTTGGGTGATGCCAAAGTAGGTTATAGTAATCTGTTAGTTTGAGTGCGGGATTTTAAGATGTGCAGACGCAGCAGCAGGAATTTTAATTCCTACTTGTTCAAATGTTTCAGGACAATGGAGAAGGAGAAGGAGAACATCTGGGAACAAGTGTAGATGAGAACACTACACTAGGAAATAGAGCAGCAAGTACCACACTGGAAGTGGAAAAGCCTGAAGAGGGTCCAGCAAAAAAACAACGGAAAAAAATTAACAAAACTGCAGCATGTTGGGATTTGTTCGAGATTATTCCAGGTACGAATGAGGGAAGTTTTCAATGCATGGGCTATGGTATAATTTATGCATGTGATAAGTAAATTCATGGCACTAGTAACTTAAACAAACACATAAGGAAGGGTTGTCCAGGTTTAAAAGATGAAAAACAAGCATTATTGAACATGAAGGGTGGTGTAGGTGATGAGGGAAGTGTTTTGAGTACCTGGAAATATGACAAGGATGCTTGTAGGAAAGCTTTAGCTTATATGATAATTATTCATGAGCTTCCTTTCCGATTTGTTGAGGGTGAAGGTTTTAGGAGGTTTGTTGCTAGTTTGCAACCAAGATTTAATGTTCCTTCAAGAATTATTGTGGCTAAAGACTGTTACAAATTATTTCTTGATGAACGGATCAATTTGATGGATATCATTAAAGCAAATACTTCTAGGGTTTCCATGACAACTGACACTTGGACTTCTGTGCAAAGAATTAATTACATGTGTAGCGACGTGGTTTTTGACAGGAGTCGCCACCAATCTTTTTCCTAGGTCGATTGGAAACCTGAAAATGGTCTACGAGAGATCTGGAATCGTTTGTCAGTTACGTACAAAAATGGTTAGTTTTCGTACGCCCAAAATTGGTACCACGGGTGTTTTTCATAAATTTGCTTGATTTTTAAGACATAAAGAGAAAAAAAAGACAAATAACCACACTAAAAGTAAAATAAAAGAAAAGGATTTTTAGTAATTTACATAGCTAATAAAAATTCAAAATATCTTGAAAATAAAAATTAAAACAATTTAGATGGACATTATAACAAAAATCCTAACTAAAACACAAGAAAGGTTTAGGCCTAGTGCCCAAACTGTTAGTTTTGAAACTTGTTTGATGACTGAACTGACACTTTTAAAAACACGATGACCTAAGTAATATAAGGGACAAGGAGTGGACTGAAATTGTAATTTTACCAAAAAAACGTTGAACCTGGTGCAGCGACGTCTTCTTCTTCCTCGCGAATTCGCGAAACAGGAGCCCAAACTTAGCTCCGGCAGAGATGCCACCGGACAGCGTCGACGGTGGTGCGGATCTGTCGGGCTGGTGGTGGTCGGAGGCGATGATGGTGGTGGTGCGTGAACGACCGTAGCTAGGGGAGCATGGGTTGCGTCCGGCGGAGCGGTCAACGTTTCTCTTCTGTTGGTGGCTATCCGGCGGCCTGGCTTGTCTTGGTAGCGTCGGCAAGGTGTGGCAGTACTTGGGGAAACTCCGGTTGACAACTAACAGGCGTGAGCAGCAGTGCGACTTGAAAGTTGAAGGAGAAAACAACGCGCGGATTGCTGGGTCACGGAGGCGGGTCTGCGACTTCCTGACGTATTCCGGTGACGGGTTTTGGTCGGGAACGGCAGCACGGTGGTAGGCGGCAATGTGGGCAGCGTTTTTGTGGCGGAATACGTCTGGGAGCACCTGGTTTGAGCGAGTGGGGTCGCGAGGCGGGTTGGCGGATTGACGACGTTTTCTCCACTTTCCAGCAACTTCTGGCGGATGTCGAAGGCACCGGTGGGTTGATGAATGTAAGGCGGACTTGTGGAGGCGGGCCGATGATGATGGAACCAACGGTTAGCGATGAGAAGGAAGATTTGTGGTAGAGAGGAGTTGGGCTCGAAGCTTCAGATGTGAACGAAAGAATGCAGCAAATCAGTTACTTTTTTTTCTTGTTTTTTTTGTTGCAGCCTCCCCTTCCTCCTCTTCAGCCTCCGCAAGCCTTCAATAAATATGCAAGTTCTTGAGTTTTAATCAAAGGATCAAGCATTTGTCCATTGGTAGGCAAAGGATCCTACTCCAACATGTTGATGGCTCATAGCAGACGTCCCTGCAGCGCCAACAAACCTGTTGGTGTGCTGAGGGCTTTCCCAGGTAAGTCCTCCCTCCCTTTTTCTTTTAATTCTTTTATTTATTCTTTTATTATTATTTATTATATTATTTTAAACATTAACAATTACAAAAAAAAGATATGAAATAAAAGGACAAAAATACATGAAATAAATGACAAAAAGTTTAAGAAAAAATGAAATTAACGAAAGCTTACACAATAACAAAAAAAACAAAATGTCCGTAATTAACAAAAGCACACGTAATAATAAAAATAATAAAAGTTGACGACATTAACAAAAAGCACAAGAAATAATAAAAAAAGTTCATGAAAATAACGAAACTGACAAAAGCACATGACAATGATACAAAACTATGAAAAATAATGAAAAATGACGAAAATGATGACAGTGACAAAAATCACAAAAATAATGACAAAAATCACGTAAAAAATGAAAAATATGAAAGTAATACCAAAAAAATCAAAATTACGAACTAGATTTTAGTAGTCCGGGCAAAAATCGGGTGTCAACAGCTTCCCCCCTTTGCGTGATTCATGGAACATGGAGCAGGCAAAGTAGGATGACACCGAATTTTGTCCCACTAAATAACGAGAACCTTCTCATTATTCACGAAAGGAAGAAACTTTTCTTACCTTTCCGAAGCGAAGGAACCTTCCTTGCTTCATTCAACAGGAATTTTCCTATTGAATTGAATAGCAGAAACCTTTCCGCTATTTAGAGTTAAGGAACTCTCCTTACCTGAAGATTCGAGATTGAGAACCATCTCAATGCTCGGTGAAAATAGATGACTGATGTGATTGGATTGAATAACAAGAACCTTCTCATTACTCGTGAAGTGAAGGAACCTTCATTGCTTCTCTCAATAAGAACCTTCCTATTGAGTTGAATAGCGGAAACCTTTCAACTATTCGAGGTTAAGGAACCTTCCCTATCCCAAAGATGCGAGATTGAGAACCTTCCCAATGCTCGGCAAAAGTAAGATGAATGATAGATAGTTTGATTGATTGTTGAGATGGAATAACAAGAACTTTCTCGTTATTCGTGAAGCGAAGCAACCTTCCTTACTCCGATAATTCGAGATCGAGAACCTTCCCAATGCTCGGCAAAAGTGAGATGAATGACTGATTGAATGAAAGTTGAGATGGAATAACAAGAACTTTCTCGTCATTTATGAAGCGAAGGAACCTTCCTTGCTCCGATAATTCGAGATTGAGAACCTTCCCAATGCTCGGAAAAAGTGAGATGAATGACTGATTGAATGAAAGTTGAGACGAGATAACAAGAACTTTCTCGTTATTTATGAAGCGAAGGAACCTTCCTTGCTCCGATAATTCGAGATTGAGAACCTTCCCAATGCTTGGTGAAAATAGGTGACTGACTGGCTGATTGATGGTTGAAAGTTGAGATCGAATAACAAGAACCTTCTCAATATTTGTGAAGCGAAGGAACCTTCCTTACTTCGATAGTTCGAGATTGAGAATATTCCCAATGCTCAGCAAAAGTGTATGACTGATTGTCCGTTGGAAGTGGTGATGGAATAACAAGAACCTTCTTGTTATCCGTAGAGGGAAGAATGATGAGGACATCACCATGGATCAACACAATCAGTCAACCAAGGACCAAGAGGACACCCAATCTCAAGTACACAAGCCTTCCAATCCTCTAGAAAGCATTGGAGGACCCATGACAAGGTCCCGGATCAAGAAGGCGCAAGAGAGCCTTCACGCCTTCATGAGGATTATGGCTCAAGAAAAGGAGCGGGATGAAGATCAAGAAGGCGTCTCCCAACTTCAACAAATGGGAATCCACTTGGAAGAACACATGCCCAAAACTTTGGAGAGCCTTAGCACCATCATGCTTGCGGATGAAGACACCCCGCCCCACGCACCTCCCCAAGGCATCGGTCATCGCGGCGCCCGACCTCACCAGCCCCATGGCTTTCCCAAGCCTTCTCCTGAGGTCGCGAACCCATGGCCCCGCCACGAACCCAAGGCCCCTTCGGAGAACCCATGGCTCCTCCCGTGAACCCATGGCCCTTCGGCGAACCCATGGCTCCTCCCGCGAACCCACGGCCCTTCGGCGAACACATGGCTTCTCCCGCAAACCCATGGCCCCGCCGCGAACCCAAGTGCCCTTCTGCGAACCCATGGCTCCTCCCGCGAACCCATGGTCCCACTGCGAACCTAGGGCCCCTTCTGCGGACCCATGACCCCTCCCGTGAACCCGCGCCCCCGCCGCGAACCCAGGGCCCCTTCTGCGGACCCATGACCCCTCCCGCGAACCCGTGCCCCCGCTGCGAACCCAGGGCCCTTGGCGACCCCCCGATCGTCGCCGGTACAACTTATGGATTTTGTAACATCCTTCCATTTCTTCATAAATCCATTTATGATAGAAATGAATCCATTTAGGAAGAAATGGAAGGAAAGAAGTAGTCTACTATCTTTGACTTTCAACTTTTTGAAATGTCCATTTTTCCCTCCATTTCTCCATAATTCCTTTTCTTTTATGGAGACAATGGAGAGTGATTCAGGGAAGAAGTGTTAGGGGAGAAGTGAAGGCACATTTCACATCTTCTTACTATTCCTTCTCTCCCTTCCCATATATGCTCTTTTGTAACACAAATTGAACAGATTATTCATCATTGGAAATATACGCATTTCGGCTCTTGAGAGAGTATTGGTTCATGCTTGAACTCTTCTTTTCATCTCCATATTCCCCTTCAATCCATTGAAGTGGATTCTTGCTTAAAATCTAGTGTTGCTCTTATTTGAGAAGTGAGGTGCTAGATCCCTCACTTCTAGGCATTAATCTTTCCATTGCTCTCCATTTGATGATTGAGGTGGTTAGAGCCGAAACCATTTGTCTTCTTTGTGTTCATCTTCCAACAATCTAGATCATCCAAGGATAGGTCCTCCTCTTTGGAGTCGGACCCTTATCAAGTGGTATCAGAGCCTTGGTGCTTGTTGAAGATTGTGTTGTTGTATTCTTCAAGTGCCTAGTGTAAAGTTCTTGATGAATGTTGAATGATTTCAGATTAGAATGCAAAAGAGAAGTGTTTTGGTTGTTGAAAACCGAAAAGAAGAAAGAGAAAAAGAAAACAAGTTCATGTGTTCTTGAAGTTGTTCATGTGTTCTTGGTGAATCTTCAAGTGAATAGTGACTTTGATCCGAAATTTATTTGTGAACTTGTGCAAAAAAGTGTTTGGCACTACAAAAGAGGCCTTTTCGAAACTTACCCTCTAATTCTTTCAACCCCCATCCACCCTTTTAAACACTTAACTAGTTTCAAGTAACTAGTATTATTGCTTTTTCAAAGGAAGTGTTTTCACTTTTAATCATAGCTTGATTTCACTTTGATGTGCAAAACTTTTCTTGGGTTGAAAGTGGAGTTTAAAGTAGAGTTCTTGAGTGAACCTTGAGAGGGAAAAGGCATAGAGTGAACATCTTGGACAAAAAAGCCATATTTGAGGGTAAACACGAGTGCAAACACGTGAGGTAGTTTAGGTGCATTTGTGAACAATGGTTCAAGATGAAGAAGTTTCGGACTCACCCCCTCTCCATCCCAATCAACTCGGTCTTTACCAAAAGATGGAGGAGGTGATGGCTATGATGAGCCATCTTCAAGCTACGGTTTCCTCTAATCAAGAGAGGATGTCAAGGCTTGAAAAAGAGTCCAAAATGCAAGGCAAGAGAAAGGAAGGCGAAGGCACTAAACAAGAGCGTGCTTCCACACCACCACCGCAAACCCCCCTCAACAAGACGGATCATCCCAATGCTCATAAAGCTCACCACAAAGAGGTGTTTTATGAACCTCTTGATGATGAAGAGGATGATGGTGGACGGTGGGCCGGCCAAGGAGGGCCTAGTCAACCTTCCAAGGGTCCATATTATAATGAACCAAGAATGAAACCTAGAGGATTCTACCAAAGAGAAGAAGACTCCCCTCCACCATGGGGAAGGTTTCGGTCCCCACCAAGGGACCATTTCCGGCCGAATCAAAGGAGACCCCAAAACCTTGAGCAACAAGCTATGCAAGGTATCAAACTCCAAGTTCCAACTTTCTATGGTAGAAGTGACCCGGAAGATTTCATTGATTGGGTCAAGAAGGCCGATATGATCTTCGATTGCTATGAATATCCGGATCACTTGAGACTCAAGTTAGCCACCATTGTTACGGTCACCCCGAGCGGGTTGCGATTGGGTGACTCGGGGCTTCGGTTGTGGCCTGCGGAAGCGGGCTTTTGGCGGTCGGATGGCTCCCGAGCCTTATTTGAGCAGCATGTTGGTAAGCCCTTGCGTTTTTGTGGTTGTGAGTGTCCTCCTGATGAGGCCATGGGTCCTCTCCCATAGGGGACATAGTCCTCTCCCTTAGGTAACATGGCCCTCTCCCGTAGGGGGGCCGGGACTTGTCTCGGGGCGTACAGCGGGCTCGGTAGCACTCCCGGGACCTCGGATTGGGAAACCGTTTGCGGTTTTGGAATCGTGGGAACGTCTCGGAGCTTTTTACGCTATAAAAGTTTTTTGGGGCGGGACGTTCGCTGAAGAGGGCCCTCTCCCGTAGAAGGCAGGGGCCCTCTCTCGTAGAAGGCATGAGGCCCTCTCCCATAGAAGGCAGGAGGCCCTCTCCCGTAGAAGGCAGGAGGCCCTCTCCCGTAGAAGGCAGGAGGCCCTCTCCCGTAGAAGGCAGGGGCCCTCTCCCAAAGGAGGCAGGGGTTCTCCCGAAGAGGGCATGACTTAGCCAATTTCAGGGGTTCTCCCGAAGAGGGCATGACTTAGACAGATTTCAGATTTTTGGTGGTTAAGGGTGACTCATAAGTGTTGACCAAAGGGGAAAGGACACTTGTCATGCCCATATTAAAGATGGAAAGGAAAGAGGACACTTGTCATGCCCATATTAAAGATGGAAAGGAAAGAGTTTTAAAAGGGAAAGGAAAGAGTTGGGGAAAGCGTACAGAGCTATTTCATTTCATTTCTTCTTCTTCTTCGTTCATTTCTCCGACTGCTGCCGCCATAGCCTCCATCTTCTTCAAGCTTTGGATTCTTCATCTCTTGGCTGAAATCAACAAGGATTTGGACTCCATATTTGGTAAGCTTCCTCTCTTCATCTCTTTACAAGTTGGAAACCATGTTCTTGGTGGAAAAAGAGAGAGAAATCCGAATTTGATGTTGCTCTTAGCTATGTGATTGGGTGATCTTCTTCCTCCCATCTTTTAGTATGTTGTTCTTGGGTAGGAAGGGAGTAAGAATCAAGTGTTTAACTTTGGAAAAACTCCATGGATGGAAATACCCAAGGGAGGCCGATTTTATGCCTAATTTTCTAAAATGGTGTAGACTTGTGTTCTTGAATCATGCTTGGGATATGTTGTTCCTTGCATGATTCTAAGACTGTCTATGGATTCAATTTGATGGAAAGCATGCTAGGGAAGAAACCCCCTTTTGGCGGAAATTATGGGTTAGGTTTTGTGAATGTTCTTGATTCTTAAAGGTGAAATTGGTTAGCATTCTTGCTTGGGAAGTGTAATTGGTGGTTAAAGTGAATGCTTGGAACCTTGAATGGTTTGAATTGGAAGTTGGGTAAAAAGTTGGCAAAGGGCCGAAACTTAAAGTAAATCTTTATCTATGTTGGTGTTGTGTTTTGGTTAATTTGGATGGTAATTTGGTATCATGGATGGAATTAGGTGAGAAATGGTATTTGAAACGTCGTTTACGGGTGTTGGGTGCAAAAGTTACCTTTATACGGGAAAGTGCGGGAATGTACGGGTTTGGTTCTGGGGGTCTAATTTGTTGAGTTCTGATTAGTTTATGGTTGTTCAGATTGTTTCAGCTTTGGTAGAGTGGTGCGGGACCATAGAGGTCAAGTTTTACTTTTCGGGCCGGGAGTTGGGATTTCCCGGAATTTGTACTGCGGGACAGCTTTTCTAAGGTAAGGGCTCAACTTCTCTCGTTATACATTCTGGGAGTTATTTGATGTGTATCGGGTTTAGTTGAGGTGGGTTCCGGGTGAGGACGGTGGTTCGGTGACCCCGAGACCCGTCACATGGTAAAATGTATGTTTGTTCTGTCTCAAGGCCCGGATGGCCTTGGAGGCCCCGGGTTCCTATTCGGTTTTGCATATGTACGTCAGGTGATGATACTTCTGTTTATACTTATGCATTATTATTATATGTTATGTTCTGTGACGAGACCCGGATGGTCTTAGAGGCCACAGGTGCTCCTTGGTTCTGTTCTGCGTATCCGCACCGGGAGTGCCGATACTTCTGTTCTGTGTCCGCACTGGAGGGTGCCGACATTCTGCGTATATCCGCACTTGGGGTGCCGATATACTTCTGTGACCCTACGACAGTTTGGGGATCGCGACCCCAGCCGGTACCGTGCTTCTGTTCTGTTCTGTTCTGTATATTCTGACCTCTTTGAGAGGGCTGTCGTTTTGGGTCGTTCTGGCGGTTGGACCGCATATGATGGGATTCCGGCTCACCTTATGTTTTATGTTCATATGTATATGTATATGCTTGTGTTATTCTGTTTTGCAGGTTCAGCTTGTTGCCACTTGGGCAAACCACGTTTTACCTCAGCCCTTACTGGGTCATTCCGAGGACTCACCCTTTTATTTGTTTACCACCTTTCAGGCCGTCCTGACAAGCAACCAGCGGAGTAGAGACCCGCGGTGCTTTCACCATTTTGGTGTTTCGGTTGCAGCAGCAGTACCACGTGCGGAAATCCTCGAGTGAGAGGCTTCCGATTCCGCGCTTAGGTATTTATAGGATTTTGTTTAATGGCTCAGTAGTCAGAATCGCATGCATGTAGATCAGATCATGGATTTGTATATGATGTATAATCTGAGTTATATCCTGCACTTGTTTGTCTTCTGAGTCGTGGGCGGAGCCCCGACTTGCCTTTATTGGGATTGATGTATTATGGTTTTGGTGATTCTGTGTTTGTGGCGATGATCGATGTTTGACATACCATGAACTGCATGTTTGGTAGAAGTTGGGTTGTTATGCATGCTTGCCTTGTATGAGTTTGTAGGTTGCTAGTTGTTACTCGACTATTCCGATGTTGAGCTCAATGCTCCGCTTCCGCGTTTTCTACCGTAATTCCTGTTCCCGATGTCGCGGCCGGCTCCGCCTCCGCAACCGGGCGGGGTGGCTGTGACACAAGTTCCAACCGAAACCCCAAGGCCAAACTTCCTCCTCCAACCCGCCAAGCAAACCACCTTTCAAAACGAGAACCCTTGAGTGCTTCAAGTGTGGAGGCAAGGGACATTACTCCTTTAAGTTTCCTAACAAACGAGTAATGGTCGTGAGGCCGGATAGTGAAATTTCTAGTGAAGATGAGGGAGAGGCCGAGATGCCTCTAGAAGTAATGGAGGAGAGGGAAGAAGAGGAAGGAGAAGCCCCACCTGAAGGTATGCTATTAGTGTCCAAGAGAGTCTTACAAGCCACTCCCAAGGTCCTTGACACTTCGCAAAGAGAGAACCTTTTCCAAACGAGGGCTTTGGTCAATGGGCAACTATGTAGTCTCATTGTGGATAGTGGGAGTTGTGTGAATGTGGCCAACCATAGTATGGTCAAGAAGCTCAAGCTAAGGTCCACCCCTCACCCAAAACCGTACCAACTCCAATGGGTGGATGGCAACTCTTGTGTGAAAGTGGAGTACCAAACCGTGGTACCTATCAAGATTCGGAAGTATGAGGATGAGGTCCTGTGTGACATTGTGAAAATGCAAGCTACCCATATCCTTTTGGGCCGCCCATGGCAATATGATAGAGAGGCGGTTCACTATGGGAGGACAAACAAATACACCCTTACACACCTCACCCGGCCCTACACTTTGCTCCCCTTATCCCCGGCCCAAGCTTTGCAAGACCAAATTCATTTGGCTACCAATGCCGAAAGGAACAAGGGAAAAGAGGGAACCGAGAAGAGTGAAAGAAGTGAGAAGGTCCAAGTGACCTTGAGTGAAACGAATGCGGGTGCATCTGTGGGAAACACCAAGCTAGGGCAAGAGAGAAAACAAGAAAGGATACCTCCCATGGCCAAAGAGAAAGACATCAAAAAGACTTTGTTGGGAAACAAAATGTGTTTTCTCATGGTTCCTCTTGCCTGTATGCTAACACTTGACAAGAATTCTTCTCTTCCTTTATTTGTGAAATAGGTACTCCAAGAGTACGGTGATGTGTTCGATGAGCCGCAAGGTCTTCCACCTTACCGCGGCATTGAGCACCAAATCGATTTGGTTCCAGGAGCCCCTTTGCCAAATAGGCCTGCCTACCGAACCAATCCCCAGGAATCCAAAGAAATCCAGTCACAAGTGCAAGACTTGTTGTCCAAAGGATACATCAAGGAGAGTCTTTCTCCATGCGCGGTGCCAGTTTTGTTGGTGCCAAAGAGTGATGGAACATGGTGCATGTGCATGGACTGCCGCCCCATCAACAAAATCACTGTAAAGTATCGACATCTCATTCCTAGACTAGATGATATGCTTGATGAGTTATGTGGTGCATGTGTATTTTCGAAAATTGACTTAAAAAGTGGATATCATCAGATTAGAATGAAAAAAGGAGATGAATGGAAAACGACATTCAAAACTAAAATTGGATTATATGAGTGGAATGTCATGCCTTTTGGGTTGTCGAATGCACCTAGCACCTTTATGAGGTTGATGAATCATGTTTTGAGAAGGATGATAGGAAAGTTTGTGGTTATGTATTTCGATGATATACTTATTTATTCCAAATCCCATGATGAGCATGTTAATCATTTGAGGCAAGTCCTTGACACACTTAAGTTAGAGAAGATGTATGCTAAAATGGAAAAGTGTGTGTTTGTTACAAATGAGGTGAACTTTCTTGGATATATTGTGGGAAAGGAAGGAATAAAAGTAGATGAGAACAAAGTGCATGCGATTAAAGAATGGCCTAATCCCAAGACTTTAACCGAAGTGAGGTCTTTCCTAGGACTCGCTAGTTTTTATAGGCGGTTTGTCACGACCACCCGTCCGGTTGCGGAGGCGGAGCCGGCAGCGACGTACGGAAGCGGAAGCTACGGCGGAAAGCGCGGTAACGGTACTACCGAAACCCGCTACGTATAGTGGTCCCATGACCCGGCCCGTAATAACGAAATGGTCGTACTACGACCCGCAACCTACAAAACTCATACATGGCAAGTATACAAAACAACTTAACACACCAACATGCAGTTCATGGAATACCTTTCATTATTCATGATATCCAAATCACCGAAACCATTTCATATACGTAACCAATATAGGCAAGTCGGGGCTCCGCCCTCGACTCAGAAGACAGATACAGAACCAACACATAATCCAGAATATACGTCATATACAATATCATGATCCGAAATACATGCATGCAACTACACCTACAGAGCCACCAAAGACAACCCTAGAATACCTAGGTGCGGAATCAAGAAAACCTCTCGCCCAGAAAATTCCCGCACGAGGTACTGCTGCTGCTGAAAACCCAAACAACCAAAAGCACCGCGGATCCCTAGTCCGCAGGCTGCTTGTCAGATCAACCTGAAAGGTGGTAAACAATAAGGGGTGAGTCCTCGGGAGGACCCAGTAAGGGCTGAGGTAAGATACAGTTTGTACAAGTGCTGCTGAACCGAACCTGAAAAACAGAACGAACGCAAACACAAATATACATATATATGAATGTATGCAGAGTCAGAGGTGAGCCGGAACCCATCACATGCGGTCCAACCGCTGACCACAGTACGACAGCCCTCTCTAAGAGGTCAGAATATACAGAACAGAACAGAAGCACGGTACCGGCTGGGGTCGCGATCCCCAAACTGTCGTAGGGTCACAGAAGTATATCGGCACCCCAAGTGCGGATACAAACAGAATGTCGGCACCCTCAGTGCAGACACTACAGAACAGAACCACATAATAATAATGCATATGCAAAACAGAACAGAATATATACCAAGATGGCATAAGTATAAATATCGGCGCCTAGCGTGGACATACAGAACAGCATATAAACCCGTCGCCTCCAAGACCACCCGGGCCTTGAAACAGACCAAATACAAACATGCATCTTACCATATGACAGGTCCCGGGATCACCGAACCACCGTCCTCAACCCGAGAACCCGCCTCAACTAAACCTGTATACATAAAGTCCCATACCAGTATGTATAACGAGAGAAGTTGAACCCTTACCTCGAAAATCCGCTCCGCAACACAAACCTCGGGAAATCCCGGCTCCCGGCCCGAAAGTGCAAACTCAACTCTGATGGTCCCACACTGCTCCACCAATGCAGAATCAAGCTGAACAACCACAAACCAATCAAAACACGTCACAATACACCCCCAGAAACCAAACCCGCACAATCCCGCACTTTCCCGCAAAAATCCACAGAAAGCTCGGTTTTACGAACCGAGCTAGAACCTTGTTATTCCAACACCCACAAACAAATTCCAACCTTTAAACCCGTCATTCCCGACATTTTCACGGTAAACCCGCATAAAGGTAACTTTTCCATTTATTACCCGAAAACGACATTTCAAACACCATACCGCATCTGAATCTAACCCCGATATCAGTTTACCATCCAAATCAATCAAAATCAAACCCCAACATAGAGAAAGTTCCTTCTCATAAATTCGGCCCTTTACCAAATTTCACCCAAACTTCCAATTCAATCCATTCAAGGTTCCAATTACTCACTTTAATCACCAATTACACCTAAATCACCACAATTCAACATGAACCCAAATTGCACTATTCACCCAATTTGGGCCTTTTCTACTCAACCAATTTTCCACCAAATTGAAACCATAGAAAGCCTTAGAATCATGCTAGGAACAACATATCCAAAGCATTATTCAAGAACACAACAAATGATCAACTTTAGAAACAACCGTAATTTTTGCCAAAATATGTTTCTATCCTCCATGATGTTTTTCCAAAATCTAACCATAGATTCTTACTCCTCTCCATTCCAAGAACATCATACTTAAATTTGGAAGCAAGAGGATCATCCAAACACATAGCCAAGAACAAACACAAAATTCTCTCTAAACTCATTTTCCACCAAAACCTAGGCTTCCAACTTACAAAGAGAAGGAGAGAAGAAGCTTACCTTTGATTTGCACCCAAAACCTTGTTGATTACTTGCCAAAAATTAAAAACACCATGGAGAGCTTGAGAGAGATGGCCATGGCGGCACTAGAGAAGGAAGAAGAAGAAGAAGAAATGAAGAAAATTCCATTTTACTTCCCTTTTATATTTTACATTCTTTTCTTTTTCCATCTCTCACCAAAAATGGTCACATGTCCCTTATCACCTCTTATCCAGCCGACATCAGCCTTCCCCTTTACCAAAATAATTGTTAACTTTTGGGTTAATTGCAACTTAGTCCTTAAATTTTCTCAAAAGTTGCAATTTTAGCCCAACCATGATTCCGACCTCCAATTGGAATGAAAACTGAACACAACCCTCGGAACCTCATATCATACACAAATAATCTTCCAGATATTCCATTACCCATCCAGAGTGTCCTACCGGGCCTGCTGAACCCGAGCAAATCCCGACGTGCGCGTGTGTCAACCTGAACCAGAATCCCGTCATACCAAAATTCCACAAATATTACCATAAAATCCGTCTTACAATATAACATACTTTACACCAAAGCCGTCGGAGAATTTCCATCCCGAGCCCCGGGATTCCCGTCTCGAGCCCCGAGAGTCGCCCGGGACCGAACGTCCCCTCCCAAAAATTATACTTAGTAAAAAGATGCAGGACGTTCCCACGATTCTAAATATGCAAACGGTTTCTCATTCTGAGGTCCCGGGAGCTCTACCGACCCCGTTATATGTCCCGAGACAACCCCCCGGCCCCCAAAAATATTTTCGGCGAAAATGTCCGGGGGACCCACACGACCTTAAAACCCGAAGGATTCCCAGAAATACTGCTCAGATAAGTCCTGGGAGCTGTCTGACCGCCCAAAACCGTGACCCGCATGCCAAAATCGGAGCCCCGGGTCACCCGGGTCACAACCCGCTCGGGGTGACCGTAACACGGTTTGTGAAAGATTTTTCAACAATTGCATCACCTTTGCATGAGCTAACTAAAAAGAACACGACATTTGAATGGGGAGAAGCTTAGGAGAATGCGTTTGTTGAATTAAAGTCTCGGTTGATTAGTGCATCATTGCTTTGTTTACCGAATTTTGATAGAGTGTTTGAAGTTGAATGCAATGCTAGTGGGATAGGCATTGGTGCGGTGTTGCACCAAGAGGGCCGTCCAATAGCTTATTTTAGTGAGAAGCTAAGTGGTGCCACACTCAATTACTCCACTTATGACAAAGAGCTTTATGCCCTTGTAAGGTCATTACAAGTGTGGTCCCATTACTTGCTTCCCAAGGAATTCGTTGTGCATACCGATCATCAATCTTTGAAATATTTGCAAGGGCAAGGGAATTTGAATAGAAGGCATGCTAAGTGGAGGTCTCATGGGACATTTTGGTGCCCTAAAGACTTATGAAACCATCAAAGAAAACTTACATTGGCCGAATCTTCAAAAGGATGTGGACAAGGTGTGTGCTCGGTGTGTGACATGCCACAAAGCGAAGGCAAGGATGCAATCGAAAGGGAAGTACTCTCCTCTCCCAATTCCTTGTTTACCATGGGTTGATTTAAGTATGGACTTTGTTAGTGGATTGCCTAGGACTTCTCGTGGTCATGATGCTATCTTTGTTGTGGTAGATAGGTTTTCAAAAATGGCTCATTTCATTCCATGCCATAAAACTGATGATGCATCACATGTAGCCGAGTTGTTCTTTAAGGAAATTGTGAAATATCATGGCATTCCTAGGACTATAGTGAGTGATAGAGACTCTAGATTCTTGGGTCACTTTTGGAGGACCCTTTGGTCACGGTTGGGCACTAGTTTGGTATTCTCCACTTCGAGTCACCCACAAACCGATGGTCAAACGGAAGTAACTAATAGAACTCTCATCACTATCTTAAGGACCATATTAAGGAAGAACCTAAAAGAATGGGAAAAGTGCCTACCACATGTGGAGTTTGCCTATAATCGGTCATATCATTCATCTACATCCCATAGTCCGTTTGAGGTTGTGTATGGCTTTAATCCTCTTACTCCATTGGATTTAATTGCATTAACTCACTCGGATCAATTAGATGTAGAAGGGAAAAGAAAGGCTCAAAGCATGAAAGACTTAAATGAAAAAGTGCAAAAACAACTTGCGAAGGATAGTGAGTCTTATGCTAGGAGGGCAAACAAGGGTAGGAACTTTAGGAGCTTTGAAGTGGGAGAATGGGTGTGGTTACATTTGAGGAAGGAAAGGTTTCCCCAAGCTAGGAAGAGTAAACTTGCACCAAGGGGGGATGGGCCTTTCCAAATTGTGAAAAAGATTGGTGATAATGCTTATGTGCTTGATTTACCTTGCGATGGCTTTTATGGTGTCCATGCAACCTTTAATGTGTGTGACTTGATCCCTTATGTAGGTGAGTTAGAAGGCAAGAATCCGAGGACGGATTCTTTTCAAGAAGGGGAGTATGATGAGGGCATCACCATGGATCAACACAATCGGTCAACCAAGGACCAAGAGGACACCCAATCTCAAGTGCACAAGCCTCCCAACCCTCTAGAAGGCATTGGATTGGAGGACCCATGACAAGGTCCCGGACCAAAATGGCGCAAGACGGCCTTCACGCCTTCATGAGGATTATGGCTCAAGAAAAGGAGCGGGATGAAGATCAAGAAGGCGTCTCCCAACTTCAACAAATGGGAATCCACTTAGAAGAAAACATGGCCAAGACTTTGGAGAGCCTTAGCACCATCATGCTTGCGGATGAAGACACCCCGCGCCCCACGCACCACCCCGAGGCATCGGTCATCGCGGCGCCCGACATCACCAGCCCCATGGCTTTCCCAAGCCTTCTCCTGAGGTCGCGAACCCATGGCCCCTCCCGCGAACCCATGGCCCTTCGGCGAACCCATGGCTCCTCCCGCGAACCCATGGCCCCGCCGCGAACCCAAGGCCCCTTCGGCGAACCCATGGCTCCTCCCGCGAACCCATGGCCCTTCGGCGAACGCATGGCTCCTCCCGCGAACCCATGGCCCCGCCGCGAACCCAAGGCCCCTTCGGCAAACCCATGGCTCCTCCCGCGAACCCATGGTCCCGCCGCGAACCCAGGGCCCCTCCTGCGGACCCATGACCCCTCCCGCGAACCCGTGCCCCCGCCGCGAACCCAGGGCCCCTTCGGCGACCCCCCTGATCAGTCGCCCGGTACAACTTGTGGATTTTGTAACATCCTTCCATTTCTTCATAAATCCATTTATGAAAGAAATGAATCCATTTAGGAAGAAATGGAAGGAAAGAAATAGTCTACTATCTTTGACTTTCAACTCTTTGAATTGTCTATTTTTCCCTCCATTTCTCCATAAATCTTTTTCTTTTATGGAGACAATGGAGAGTGATTCAGGGAAGAAGTGATAGGGGAGAAGTGAAGGCACATTTCACATCTTCTTACTATTCCTTCTCTCCCTTCCCATATATGCTCTTTTGTAATACGAATGGGACAGATTATTGATTATTGAAAAATACGCATTTCAGCTCTTGAGAGAGTATTGGTTCAAGCTTGAACTCTTCTTTTCATCTCCATATTCCCCTTGAATCCATTGAAGTGGATTCTTGCTTAAATCTAGTGTTGCTCTTCATTTGAGAAGTGAGGTGCTAGATCCCTCACTCCTAGGCATTAATCTTTCCATTGCTCTCCATTTGAGGATTGAGGTGGTTAGAGCCGAAACCATTTGTGTTCTTTGTGTTCATCTTCCAACAAGCTAGATCATCCAAGGATAGGTCCTCCTCTTTGGAGTTGGACCCTTATCAAAGAACTCTCTTACCATTTCGAAGAGAAACTTTTCTCTTCGAGCCAAGGTAAAGGAACCTTCCTTACTTTTTAGCGAAAAATCTTAATAGACTTTGAAATGAGGAGAATGGAAGAACTTTCTTACCATTCATGAAGAGAAAGCTTTTCTCTCATGGGTCGAGGTTAATGGACCTTCCTAGCCTTTACTGAAAATTTTTTGATATCCTGAAATGAGAAGAATGGGAAGAACCTTCTTACCATTATCGAAGAAAAACATTTCTCTTTGAATTAAGATTAAGGAATCTTCCTTACCTTTAGTGAAAATATGAGTGATTGAGATTGATGGGAAGTTTGACGAAATGACTAAACTTCCGAGATTAAAAATCGCGCCAAATGAGCGATTTTTTTTAAAATGAGGGGAGTTTGATGAAATCGTGGAGGAAAAGAACTTTTTGAGGTTAAGGAACCTTCCTTACCTCAAGCATTCGAGATTGGGAACTTTCTCAACACTCGACAAAAGTTGATGAATGATTGTTGATAGTTGTGATCGAATAACAAGACCTTTTCTTGTTTTTCGCGAAGGGAAGAAACCTCTCTTTCCCTTTTGATGGAAGGCTTTGATATCTTGAGATGAATGGTGAGAACCTTCTTACCATTCAGTGAGAGAAGACTTTTCTTTCACGATTAAGGTTGAGGAACTTTCCTCCCTGTTGGTGAAAAGAGATTATCATGAAGTGAGAAGAATGATAAGAACTTTCTTACCATATGGGGAGAGAAACTTTTCCCTCCGGGCTTGGCAAAGGAACTTTCTGTGCCTTTGGTGAAAAGCTGAGTGATTCAGTGAGAAGTGTGACGAAATGACTACACTTCTAAGTCGAGGCATCTCACAAAACGAATGAAGTTTTCAATTATTAGATGAAGAGAAGAGCTTTCTTCTTCCTCGCAAGAGACTTGACACATGCGGCGCTGGTTTCACCGGAATACGGTGAAGATGACGAGAAAATGTTGTCGAATGGTGGGAAGGGATCTCTAGGCTCCATAAAAGATGTTCCCGGCAACTTGGGAGTGTTTTGGATGAGAGTTTCGCCTGTGTGGAGGGAAACAGACGACTCCAAGCGGATTGTTAATGCTCGGGCAAGAGCTGAAAATGGTAAGAGATGAATGCTTGGCAACCAGAGATTCTGTTGAGACCAGCCTTTTGAGTGAAATGAGCGTGAAGGGAGATTACAGAACCGATGCCCTCTTTGAGTGATGCTCCACTGACTTGGAATGAAGAGAATGGAAGAACTTTCTTACCATTCAGGGAGAGAAACCTTTCTCTCATGAGTTAAGGCTAAGGAACCTTCCTCGCCTTTAATGAAAAATCTGAGTGAATGAGATTGATATGAAGTTTTGACAAAATGACTAAACTTCACAAAAAATGTGAAATCGCACAAAATGAGCGAATTTGGAAAATGGTGAAGTTTGACGAAATGACTAAACTTCGAATGTGAAATTGCACAAAATGAGTGAATTTAAAGAGTCGTAGTCTTTGACCATGTGCAATTTGCAATGTGCCCCGTATGTACAAGATGAAGCAAGTGAAAGATAAGGTGTTACCGTATCATAGTAATGTGGAAAGCTTAAATGAAACCTGAAAGCTTCCAAGCCGAAGTATACATGAATCATTGTCATCTTGGAGAGCTTCTCATCAGAATCCTCCCATCTTGATATCAAAACCTGAGTCGGCGAGTTTCTTGAAAACCCGTCTTTGAGAATGGATGATGATATTATGTATGACACATGATGATCATGTCTCTGAAAATGCTTGATGTTTAGATTTGCAATGATGGAGATCTTCAATTAAAACCAATGATACATGGTAAGTGCAGAAACATTTACTAAGCTTTCTTTATGAATGTCTTTCATCTTGTCATGATGTGATCTTACCTCATTGTCGAAAAATTGTTTTCCATTCCTGGATTCCTTTGCCCCTGAGAACAATTATATGAGTGAATGATCTATTTACCTCCCTGTTGTGGTCACAAAAATGCATATTCTCAACAAGAGTCTTTAAACCATGTCTGCCGTAGATCCATACTCATTAATATTTAACGGTTGGTCATTAAAGAAAACTCTTATCAATTTGTAGAGCTTGACAAGATATATGATGATCTTTGTGTTATTATTATAACTCTGTTATTCTTTCCCTTTTCCACTTGAAGAAGTAGAATGTTCATGGACAACGGACGGAACGGACTTCTTAGCATGAAGGATTGTTTTGTGTGGACATCGAGGTGAAGAATGAATATCATCTGAATGGTTCTTTAAGGTAAATGACATCCATTGATATGGGCTGATGAAAAGTGGAGTAGTTCAGGCGAAAGGTCTGGTAATGTCACTGATGAGCAAATTGACTTCTTTGCAAAACTTGATAGTGCTGATTACGAAATCACCGCCTTATCCGGCAAGAATGACCTCAAATGTTGCCCCCCAACTCTCATGGTGCATGGCACTACTCTTGAGAAGCTTGAGAATTGGTTGATATTGCTTGAGACTTCTTTGTTGCCCCCTTGTTCATTAGACTGGTGAATCATGTCTTCATTCTAAACCGCCTTTGCAGGTTTTCAGTTTAGACTCCACGACTCCTTTTTTCATCTTTTTTTTTCGGGTCAGACCTTGTTTGACCTGCGATTTTCAGTCATTTTCATGCGAGCGTAAATAGTTGTTGCTACCTACACCCGATTACTTCTGACTAAAATGCAAAGACAAATGGCTACTAGCACTATTCGTAACTTCAGCCATTTCTAACTAAAGACAGCGGAATAGAATTTACATTGACCCTTTTTCTTTTCTTTTTTTCTTCTCTTTTTTTTTATTTTTGAGCCATGGGTATTGATGTGATGAAGACATCATGACCGTTGATTTGACTTTGAGATTGATGAATGAAACTTGACTTGATCTCGACCGTAGCAATGATCTGAAATGTTCTTTTGTTCTCATACTTCTTTTTGATGAATGAAGTTTTCTTCTTTTGGAAAGAATCTTTGAGATGACTGATCTTTTACTGCATAAACAGAGCTCTCTGATGATAATTTTAGCCATCGAACTATTGCGTAAGGCAATATTTTCTCCAAAAAGAATCTCATAGTTGAAGGGTCACACCGAAATCTGTTACGGTCACCCCGAGCGGGTTGTGACTCGGGTGACCCGGGGCTCCGGTTTTGACCTGCGGGTCACGGTTTTGGGTGGTCAGACGGCTCCTGGGACTTATTTGAGCATTATTTATGGGAATCCTTCGGGTTTGGAGGTCGTGTGGGTCCCCCGGACATTTCCGCGAAAAATATTTTTTCGGGGCCGGGGGGTTGTCTCGGGACGTACAGTGGGCTCGGTAGCGCTCCCGGGACCTCGGAATGAGAAACCGTTTGCATATTTGGAATCGTGGGAACGTCCCAGATCGTTTTACGGAGTATAATTTTTGGGTGGGGACGTTCGGTCCCGGACGACTCCCGGACGCTATAGTGGAGTCGCCATCTATAGCGACGTGGTTTTTCACAGGGAGTCGCCACAAATCTTGTTCCTAGGTCGATTGGAAACCTGAAAATGGTCTACGAGAGATCTGGAATCGTTTGTCAGTTACGTACAAAAATGGTTAGTTTTCGTACGTCCAAAATTGGTACCACGGGTGTTTTTCATAAATTTGCTTGATTTTTAAGACATAAAGAGAAAAAAAAAGACAAATAACCACACTAAAAGTAAAATAAAAGAAAAGGATTTTTAGAAATTTACATAGCTAATAAAAATTCAAAATATCTTGAAAATAAAAATTAAAACAATTTAGATGGACATTATAACAAAAATCCTAACTAAAACACAAGAAAGGTTTAGGCCTAGTGCCAAAACTGTTAGTTTTGAAACTTGTTTGATGACTGGACTGACACTTTGAAAACACGATGACCTAAGTAATATAAGGGACAAGGAGTGGATTGAAATTGTAATTTTACAAAAAAAAACGTTGAACCTGATGCCACCGGACAGCGTCGACGGTGGTGCGGATCTGTCGGGCGGAGGCCGGCGAGGCTGGTGGTGGTCGGAGGCGACGATGGTGGTGGTGCGTGAATGACCGTAGCTAGGGGAGCATGGGTTGCGTCCGGCGGAGCGGTCAACGTTTCTCCTCCGTTGGTGGCTATCCGGCGGCCTAGCTTGTCTTGGTAGCGTCGACAAGGTGTGGCAGTACTCGGGGAAACTCCGGTTGACAACGAACAGGCGTGAGCAGCAGTGCGACTTGAAAGTTGAAGGAGAAACAACGCGCGGATTGCTGGGTCACGGAGGCGGGTCTGCGACTTCCTGACGTATTCCGGTGACGGGTTTTGGTCGGGAACGGCAGCACGGTGTCAGGCGGCAAGGTCGGCGGCGTTTTTGTGGTGGAATACATCTGGGAGCACCTGATTTGAGCGAGTGGGGTCGCGAGGCGGGTTGGCGGATTGACAACGTTTTCTCCACTTTCCAGCAACTTCTGGCAGATGTCGAAGGCACCGGTGGGTTGATGAATGTAAGGCGGACTTGTGGAGGCGGGCCGATGATGATGGAACCAACGGTTAGCGATGAGAAGGAAGATTTGTGGTAGAGAGGAGTTGGGCTCGAAGCTTCGGATGTGAACGAAAGAATGCAGAAAATCAGTTCCTTTTTTTTCTTGTTTTTTTGTTGTAGCCTCCCCTTCCTCCTCTTCAGCCTCCGTAAGCCTTCAATAAATATGCAAGTTCTTGAGTTTTAATCAAAGGATCAAGCATTTGTCCATTGGTAGGCAAAGGATCCTACTCCAACATGTTGATGGCTCATGGCAGACGTCCCTGCAGCGCCAACAAACCTGCTGGTGTGCTGAGGGCTTTCCCAGATAAGTCCTCCCTCCCTTTTTCTTTTAATTCTTTTATTATTATTTATTATATTATTTTAAACATTAACAATTACAAAAAAAAGATACATGAGATAAATGAAATTAACGAAAGCTCACAGAATAACAAAAATGACAAAATGTCCGTAATTAACAAAAACACACGAAATAATAAAAATGACAAAAGTTGACGAAATTAACAAAAAAAACACACGAAATAATAAGGAAAGTTCATGAAAATAACGAAACTGACAAAAGCACATGACAATGAAACAAAACTACAAAAAATAATGAAAAATGACGAAAATGATGAAAGCGACAAAAATCACATAAAATAATGACAAAAATCACGTAAAAAATGAAAAATACGAAAGTAATACCAAAAAAATCAAAATTACGAACTAGATTTTAGTAGTCCGGGCAAAAATCGGGTGTCAACAACATGTGTTTGATCGCACACTACATTGATAGTAAATGGAATATCCGGAAAAAGATCCTAAACTTTTGTCCAATTACTAACCATAAGGGTGACGCTATTGGGATGACATTTGAACAATGTCTGAATAGTTGGGGTATTGAAAATCTGATGACTGATAATGCTGCCTCAAATGATGTTGCTATTAATTACTTGAAGCAAACTTGGAAGGGTACTGTTTTGAGCGGTGAATATCTTCATATGATGTGTATTGCTCACATTATGAATTTGGTAGTCCAAGATGGTCTTAAACTTGCTTGATTCGAGTTGTTCGTGTTAGGAATGTTGTTAGATATATTAGAAGTTCCCCTTCCAGGTTCCTTAAGTTCAAGACTTGTATTGATTTGGAAAAAATTGAGTTCAAGGGTCAGTTGTGTCTTGATGTTCCAACCAGGTGGAATTCAACTTTTCTAATGCTTGAAACCGTCCTGAAACTTAGGAGGGCATTTGATAGGTTTGTGTTTCGTGACTCTAAGTATGTTTCTGCTATGTTGGATTGTGATGATTTGGCTTTGGGTAGACCATTAAATGCAGATTGGAATTCAGTTGAGGGAATGGTGAGGTTACTAGCAACGTTTTATCAACTAACATTACGTGTCTCTCGGCTCATCTTATGTAGCGCAAACACTTACTTCAATAAGATCAGTTCTGTTTTTGTGATGCTAAATAAACTTGCTAGTGATGAAAGTGTTGGTCAATTTGGATTTATGTGTCAAAAGATGAGGAAGAAGTGCGATAAATATTGGGGGAATCCGGAAAAGATGAATGTGATGATATTTATTGCTGATGTCTTTGATCCCCACTTCAAATTTGGTTATGTGCAATATGGTGTAAAGATGCTTTATTCGGTGGATGTTGCAAATAGACTTATTGACAAAGTTAAGAATGCAATGAAAGACTTGTTTGAGGAATATAGGTTAAAGTACTCATCATCTACAGCTAAAACAAGAACTGGAATCAAGGATAGAATTCATGGTACTGTTAGTGGTGGTAGTTCTTCTACTTCTACCATAACATGTTTGACAGATAGTGACAGTCACAGTTTAATGAATTAGTATTTGCAACTGAAGGTAGGAGTGAGTTGGATATATACTTGGATGAGGATGTAGAAGATATAGGAGAAGGGGGCGGAATTCCAGTGTGAAAATTCTTAATTAGTGGAAGGTGAATAGTCCTAGGTTTCCTATTCTGAGTTTAGTTGCACTTAATGTACTGGGAATTCCTGTATTGACCGTTGCTTCGGAGTCCGCTTTCAATACGGGGTTCGTGTGTTGGATCAATATAGGAGTTCTTTAGCTCCTAGGATGGTTGAGGCTTTGGTATGTACACAAGATTGGCTTAGGAAGGACAAGGATGAGGTCACTCTTGAAGAACATCTATCGGAAATTGAAAAGATTGACAAAGGTTTGCAACTTTGCATCATTTTAAATTTCTAAGAACTTGCATTCTCTTTATACTAGTATATTTGCTTACATTTTTTTATGTCGAATTGTAACTTCTCTTTTTTTTTGTATTAATTTTCAGAGTTGAAGACTGTTGATAATGCTGCAAATATCATTGATATTGATGTTTGAAGCTTGATGGTATGGTTGGACATTTGTATTTGAAGCTTGATGTTTGCAGCAAGGATCGACATTTGCATATGGACATTTGTATTTGGACTTTAGATGTTCTTTGAACGTTGGATATATTTTTAACTTTGGATGTATTTTAGACTTGGATTTTTGAATGTTTTGATGTTTGCATGTATTTGATGTTGAATGTTTTGATGTTTAGACCTTGATAGGAAAAAAAACGTTTCAATCTATGAATCGGATCTGATTGGTATACCCGACCCGACCCGACTCGATTCGGGTCCGGGTGGACCCGACCCGAAAATAATATAGGCCATTTTTTGGCTTCATTTAAACTTTAAGTTAAAGGAAAGATAGCCACTTTAAGTTATGGAATGAATTTTGGACACTTTAAGTATAAGGTTGTCACTTTTTGCAACTTTGTGAAGTTTTGGGCAAGATTACAAAATTCTGAAAAGTTGGAGGACTTAAGTGGTAATTTTGGATAAATTCTCAAAGGAGCTTTAGTTAATTAACTAGAGTTATTCTGTGTTTCTGATTCTGGCAGATTAAATATGCGTTTCTGGGATACTGCTAGTGTGCATCGGGGGCCATAGTAGATATCCGATTCTATCAAGATAAGAGGTTTAGCTTTCTTAATTGATGACGGGCCCATTTTTTGTTCAGTGTTGGCTTTATGCCGCTAATTATTCTGACAGTTAGGGGCAGATCACCCCTCGCTGGTACCATGCATTCTGATCTCGATAATCGGCATGAGCTTAACCTGGGGGCTTCGCCTGGGGGCTTCGCCATTGCCTGGATGCCTTCGTATGAAGAAGCCTTGCCTTCGCCTTGAGGCCTCGCGTGGAGTCCTCGCGTGGAAACGTTGCCTTCTTCTGGTCAGGTGATCGCCCGAACCATGGATTAGGTCACCTGGGCCTCTAAACCTCCTCGCCAAGGGGGTGCTCCGAGCTTCATTCGCCTTCCTCTTCGATCTGAGACACTTCGTTGTTGCTTGGGGATCCCATGATCACATCAAATGCCATAAGTCTTCTCCAAGTTGGTGTCTTCCTATTGAGGAATGAAACCCAAAGAAATATATACTTTCTTCTTCCATGGGTTCGCCTGCACACTTAGACAATAAAGTTAGTACCGCTCATGCTCACGTGTTTAGGGGGTCTCTCCTTTCGCGAAGGGGGTCACACTCGGCTTTCACTCTTTCCTCTCGCTTGTAGCTCTCAAAGCTTGCTCTTTAATGCCAAACCCGAAATGAATACCACAAGATAACCTCTAGCATGCAAAAATCATTTGAGTAATGAAGTACTAGTTACTTGAAGCAAGGTAGGTTAAAATGGATGGGGGGTTTCTTTGGCAGCAAATATACAAGAGGGAATGAAAGAAGATTTTGGCGCACAAACACCTTTTTGGCTCAATTTGAAATCAAAATTAGATCAAGGTCACTATTCATATGAGTTTTGGTATGAACTTTGTATGAACACCATATGAACACCAAGAACAATAAGAACACATATTTGATTTCTTCAATGCTTTAAACAACCAATCTTTGGTACACCACTTCCTTTTCACTTTTCAACTACAACCTCACTCTTTTAAGCGTATAAACCTTCGCACATTGCGGTTTTAGAAATAAACTGAGATTTGTGACTTTTGCAAAACCGCAACTGCGTTCTTTTCTTCTTCTTCTTCTCTGTTTCTCTTTTTTTTGACTTTTTGGATTTATGAAGTTGCAACAACAACTTCTAACACAGAAACTACACAACAGATTAACCGAAACGAAAGCGGATGGAGGGGTACAGAAATGGGCCGAATAAAACATGGTTTGAAAAAAAAAACTAAAACAAATCTTTCTTCAAGTAGAAGGTAATGGTTTTACCTTGAAGAAATCACACACAACTCCAACAAGCGATTTGGCTCTGATACCACTTGATACGATCACGGGGACGACGGACGCGAACCCGCGCGATCGCTGGAAGAGCGGATCTAGCTCAAAGGAGTCGCAAGAACAGGGAGGGATAAATTCGGCCTCAGATACCTCCCAACTACGAGGTTGGGCAATATCTGAGATAATGCCTGGGGAAGATGGAAGATCTAGCACCTCTTAACTACGAGATTAAGCAATACTAGATATTAAACTCGATGATAAACACCAAGGGGGAAGGCGGAAAATAGCAAGGGGGTGAGAACCGAAGCTTGAGAAATTTTCCTTCTCAAGCGTTAAACATGTTCTGCCTTACAAATGAAGAACTATGCTCCTTTTATAGTGAAGGAGAGAGGGGGGGTTTGGGCAGGGACATGACTAGGGGACCATGTTCCTAAAATTATGGTGAGTGAAATGAAGGGATGTTGATGGAAGTGAAATGGTAGGCTACCTACTCCCTTATCCCATTTATTCCATAAAAGACATTTATGGAGAAATGGTGGGAAAGTACATAATATCTAATTCAAAATGGTTGACAAGTAAACAATGAGGCTTCGCGGGGAAGGCCTCGCTTGAGGGTTAAGCCATCGCCTTGAGGCTTCGCAGGGGCGGCTTCACCTAAAGACTTCGCCTTCGCCGAGATGTTTTGCAGAGATGGCCCCGCCTAAAGGCTTTGCCTTCGCCTGGATGTTTCGCACGAGGAAGCCTAACCTCCGCGCTGGAGGCCTCGCCTTCTATATTTCAAGGCTCGTTTCCTTGTCCAAAAAGGGTGCTCCGAGCTTCATTCATCCTCCCCTTCGCACTTGGGTACTTTGTTGTCGTTTGGGGATCCTATGATCACATCAGATCTGCCCCTAACTGTCAGAATAATTAGCGGCATAAAGCCGACACGCAGAGAAAAATGGGTCTGTCGTCGACCCCCGATAAGCATATCCGATATAACATATGTCCAGAAACCAAAATAGAGAGTGGGTCCGTCATCGACCCTCGATAATCATGAAGTCCAGAATAATATTAAAAATCTGCAAACCGCTATTGTACCATGTGACTAGCCCTGGGAGTCATTGGGCCCCACCCTCGACCCGAGTACTAGCCCTTAACTAACCTAATACACATGAGTTGAACTGCAATGCGTATTAAGAAAGCTAAACCCCTTACTTTGTGAAATCGGATATCTCTGTGGCCCCGATGCACAGCGCAAGATCCCATAAACGCAGATTTAATCTGCCAGAATCAGAAACACATAATAACTTTAGTTAATTAACTAAAGTTCCTTACTCTGGAAATTTATCCAAAATTACCACTTAAGTCCTCCAACGTTTCAGAAATATGCAATCTTTCCCAAAAATTCTCAAAGTTGCAAAAAGTGGCAACTTTATACTTAAAGTGTCCAAAATTTATTCCATAACTTAAAAGTGGCTATCTTTCTTTTAACTTCTCCATAATTACACCTGTAGTCCTTAAATGTTTTATGAACTTTCAGATTAGCCCTTAAGTTTTGCAAAGTTACAAAATACTCAAGTTTGTCAACTTTTCCACACAAGTTTCTTTTCCAACCAAACTTTCGGCCAAGTCCTTAATTTCGGCCAAACTTCCAGTTTGACCCTAAACTTTCTAAACTTACACTTTAGCCACTTAAACCATACTTTTTCCACCAAAACATCAATTAAACACTTTCTCCAACACTTTAACTTCACAAAATCATGAAAAAACATGTTGTTGGTATTTTTTGGGTTAGGGCCGAAATGTTGGATGAATTTTTGGTGGATTTTTGTTGAAGAAAGTTTGTAGAAAGCATGTTATAAGTATGTTTAACATGTTTTGAAGTTGTTGAAAAAAGTTGGAAATTATTTGGTAATTTTAGGAAGAAACCGAATTGTGTGTATTAAGAAAGCTAAACCCCTTATCTTGACAGAATCGGATATCTATTGTGGCTAGGGGTGAAAGTCTAACCCGTGACTTGTAACCTGACCCAGATCCGAAACTAACGGATTGGGTCGATAATATGAGAAGAATGTGTAAGCGAAACCCGACCCCACCCGAAATATGTCGGGTTATCGGGTAACAAATCGGGCTTAACCCGAAAACCCGAGACCCCACCAACCCAACTCTAATCTAGCCTAAACTTACTACCCAGCCCACCCAGCCCAAACCCAACCCTGAACCTAAAATAATCCTACCCACACCCAGACAGTACCCAACCCCCCTCATTCTGTCATTCATCATCTCGTCCTCCGAAAACCACAAACCCTAACCTCAGTTCGCCTCTCTCTCTGCCTCTCTAACTCAAACTCGATCTCAGCCCCGATTCCAAATAATCCGCTCTAGCAGTAGCAAGACGAGTAGACGACCAGCAGGCAACAGCAGTGGAGTAGAGTAACATGTTCTAAAATCGTCTTTGATCCAGAAGAGTTCTCGGTGACTTGTGAGAACATTGCTAGTTCTCGGTGATTGGTGAGTGTGCCTTCCACCCAACAGTCTTTTCACTTTTGTGATTAAGCAAACAGATTTATTTGTATTCCGTGGAGATAAAGAGAATGGCCTGGGTAGTGGGTTGTATGTGAATCATGGTTTCTGTTCTGTATGACTCCCCTTCTCATGATCAATTGCTTTGCTTGATTCATTCCATTCCACCACCTTATAAATGTAGTTGTATGTTAATCATGCTTTCTATTATGTTCTGTTCTATCCGATTTGGGTGTGTGGCTGACGTCTCGTTTTCTAGAAACACTGCTTAGGAAAATGAAAGGGAATTCTCAAAATGGTAAGGTGATGATTGTTGTTGCTTAACTGATGATGTATTTTAGTAGAAGACACATTGATGCTGTGAAAGAATGTGGTCCATTATTACTTACAGATTGCACCATGTGTGACTATTAAAATATTTCTAAGATTGCAAATGCATATGCAGTTAGGGGTGAAAGTCCATTATTACTTACAGAATGCATATTTCACAAGGTTGCGAATGCATATGTGTCAGCTTCATTGAATATTCTTTCCTGTGATTGTTTCCCCGAGCAATTACTTGGGTGATGTCAAAGTAGGTTATAGTAATCTGTTAGTTTGAGTGCGGGATTTTAAGATGTGCAGAAGCAGCATCAGGAATTTTAATTCCTACCTGTTCAAATGTTTCAGGACAATGGAGAAGGAGAAGGAGAACACTGTTGGAACAAGTGTAGATGAGAACACTACACTAGGAAATAGAGTAGCAAGTACCACCTTTGGAAGTGGAAAAGCCTGAAGAGGGTCCAGCAAAAAAACAACGGAAAAAATCTAACAAAACTGCAGCATGTTGGGATTTGTTCGAGATTATTCCAGGTACGAATGAGGGAAGTTTTCAATGCATGGGCTATGGTATAATTTATGCATGTGATAAGTAAATTCATGGCACTAGTAACTTAAACAAACACATAAGGAAGGGTTGTCCAGGTTTAAAAGATGAAAAACAAGCATTATTGAACATGAAGGGTGGTGTAGGTGATGAGGGAAGTGTTTTGAGTACACGGAAATATGACAAGGATGCTTGTAGGAAAGCTTTAGCTTATATGATAATTATTCATGAGCTTCCTTTCCGATTTGTTGAGGGTGAAGGTTTTAGGAGGTTTGTTGCTAGTTTGCAACCAAGATTTAATGTTCCTTCAAGAATTATTGTGGCTAAAGACTGTTACAAATTATTTCTTGATGAACGGATCAATTTGATGGATATCATTAAAGCAAATACTTCTAGGGTTTCCATGACAACTGACACTTGGACTTCTGTGCAAAGAATTAATTACATGTGTAGCGACGTGGTTTTTGACAGAGTCGCCACCAATCTTTTCCTAGGTCGATTGGAAACCCGAAAATGGTCTACGAGAGATCTGGAATCGTTTGTCGATTACGTACAAAAATGGTTAGTTTTAAATGCACGCCCAAAATTGGTACCACGGGTGTTTTTCATAAATTTGCTTGATTTTTAAGACATAAAGAGAAAAAAAAGACAAATAACCACACTAAAAGTAAAATAAAAGAAAAGGATTTTTAGTAATTTACATAGCTAATAAAAATTCAAAATATCTTGAAAATAAAAATTAAAACAATTTAGATGGACATTATAACAAAAATCCTAACTAAAACACAAGAAAGGTTTAGGCCTAGTGCCCAAACTGTTAGTTTTGAAACTTGTTTGATGACTGGACTGACACTTTGAAAACACGATGACCTAAGTAATATAAGGGACAAGGAGTGGATTGAAATTGTAATTTTACAAAAAAAAAACGTTGAACCTGATGCCACCGGACAGCGTCGACGGTGGTGCGGATCTGTCGGGCGGAAAGCCGGCGAGGCTGGTGGTGGTCGGAGGCGACGATGGTGGTGGTGCGTGAACGACCGTAGCTAGGGGAGCATGGGTTGCGTCCGGCGGAGCGGTCAACGTTTCTCTTCTGTTGGTGGCTATCCGGCGGCCTGGCTTGTCTTGGTAGCGTCGGCAAGGTGTGGCGTGCCAGAAACTCCGGTTGACAACTAACAGGCGTGAGCAGCAGTGCGACTTGAAAGTTGAATGAGAAACAACGCGCGGATTGCTGGGTCACGGAGGCGGGTCTGCGACTTCCTGACGTATTCCGGTGACGGGTTTTGGTCGGGAACGGTAGCATGGTGGCAGGTGGCAAGGTGGGCGGCGTTTTTGTGGCGGAATACGTCTGGGAGCACCTGGTTTGAGCGAGTGGGATCGCGAGGCGGCGGGTTGGCGGATTGATGACGTTTTCTCCACTTTCCAGCAACTTCTGGCGGATGTCGAAGGCACCGGTGGGTTGATGAATGTAAGGCAGACTTGTGGAGGCGGGCCGATGATGATGGAACCAACGGTTAGCGATGAGAAGGAAGATTTGTGGTAGAGAGGAGTTGGGCTCGAAGCTTCAGATGTGAACGAAAGAATGCAGCAAATCAGTTACTTTTTTTTCTTGTTTTTTTTGTTGCAGCCTCCCCTTCCTCCTCTTCAGCCTCCGCAAGCCTTCAATAAATATGCAAGTTCTTGAGTTTTAATCAAAGGATCAAGCATTTGTCCATTGGTAGGCAAAGGATCCTACTCCAACATGTTGATGGCTCATAGCAGACGTCCCTACAGTGCCAACAAACCTGTTAGTGTGCTGAGGGCTTTCCCAGGTAAGTCCTCCCTCCCTTTTTCTTTTAATTCTTTTATTTATTCTTTTATTATTATTTATTATATTATTTTAAACATTAACAATTACAAAAAAAAGATATGAAATAAAAGGACAAAAATACATGAAATAAATGACAAAAAGTTTAAGAAAAAATGAAATTAACGAAAGCTTACACAATAACAAAAAAAACAAAATGTCCGTAATTAACAAAAGCACACGTAA
The DNA here is from genome assembly GCA_024586325.1 of Stellera chamaejasme. NCBI lineage: Eukaryota > Viridiplantae > Streptophyta > Magnoliopsida > Malvales > Thymelaeaceae > Stellera > Stellera chamaejasme. The sequence continues at coordinate 36,850,132 of CM044983.1, forward strand.
TAATAAAAATGATAAAAGTTGTGACATTAACAAAAGCCCAAGAAATAATGAAAAAAGTTCATGAAAATAACGAAACTGACAAAAGCACATGACAATGATACAAAACTACGAAAAATAATGAAAAATGACGAAAATGATGACAGTGACAAAAATCACATAAAATAATGACAAAAATCACGTAAAAATGAAAAATACGAAAGTAATACCAAAAAAATCAAAATTACGAACTAGATTTTAGTAGTCCGGGCAAAAATCGGGTGTCAACAGCTGCCCCCCTTTGCGTGATTCATGGAACATGGAGCATGCAAAGTAGGATGACACCGAATTTTGTCCGACTAAATAACGAGAAGCTTCTCATTATTCACGAAAGGAAGAAACTTTTCTTACCTTTCCGGCGAAGGAACCTTCCTTGCTTCATTCAACAGGAATTTTCCTATTGAATTGAATAGCAGAAACCTTTCCGCTATTTAGAGTTAAGGAACTCTCCTTACCTGAAGATTCGAGATTGAGAACCATCTCAATGCTCGGTGAAAATAGATGACTGATGTGATTGGATTGAATAACAAGAACCTTCTCATTACTCGTGAAGTGAAGGAACCTTCATTGCTTCTCTCAATAAGAACCTTCCTATTGAGTTGAATAGCGGAAACCTTTCAACTATTCGAGGTTAAGGAACCTTCCCTACCCCAAAGATGCGAGATTGAGAACCTTCCCAATGCTCGGCAAAAGTAAGTTGAATGATAGATAGTTTGATTGATTGTTGAGATGGAATAACAAGAACTTTCTCGTTATTCGTGAAGCGAAGCAACCTTCCTTACTCCGATAATTCGAGATCGAGAACCTTCCCAATGCTCGGCAAAAGTGAGATGAATGACTGATTGAATGAAAGTTGAGATGGAATAACAAGAACTTTCTCGTCATTTATGAAGCGAAGGAACCTTCCTTGCTCCGATAATTCGAGATTGAGAACCTTCCCAATGCTCGGAAAAAGTGAGATGAATGACTGATTGAATGAAAGTTGAGACGAGATAACAAGAACTTTCTCGTTATTTATGAAGCGAAGGAACCTTCCTTGCTCCGATAATTCGAGATTGAGAACCTTCCCAATGCTTGGTGAAAATAGGTGACTGACTGGCTGATTGATGGTTGAAAGTTGAGATCGAATAACAAGAACCTTCTCGTCATTTATGAAGCGAAGGAACCTTCCTTGCTCCGACAATTCGAGATTGAGAACCTTCCCAATGCTCGGCAAAGTGGGATGAATGACTGATTGTCCGTTGGAAGTGGTGATGGAATAACAAGAACCTTCTTGTTATTCGTAGAGGGAAGAATGATGAGGACATCACCATGGATCAACACAATCAGTCAACCAAGGACCAAGAGGACACCCAATCTCAAGTACACAAGCCTTCCAATCCTCTAGAAAGCATTGGAGGACCCATGACAAGGTCCCGGATCAAGAAGGCGCAAGAGAGCCTTCACGCCTTCATGAGGATTATGGCTCAAGAAAAGGAGCGGGATGAAGATCAAGAAGGCGTCTCCCAACTTCAACAAATGGGAATCCACTTGGAAGAACACATGCCCAAAACTTTGGAGAGCCTTAGCACCATCATGCTTGCGGATGAAGACACCCCGCCCCACGCACCTCCCAAGGCATCGGTCATCGCGGCGCCCGACCTCACCAGCCCCATGGCTTTCCCAAGCCTTCTCCTGAGGTCGCGAACCCATGGCCCCGCCACGAACCCAAGGCCCCTTCAGAGAACCCATGGCTCCTCCCGTGAACCCATGGCCCTTCGGCGAACCCATGGCTCCTCCCGCAAACCCACGGCCCTTCGGCGAACACATGGCTTCTCCCGCAAACCCATGGCCCCGCCGCGAACCCAAGTGCCCTTCTGCGCCATGGCTCCTCCCGCGAACCCATGGTCCCACCGCGAACCCAGGGCCCCTTCTGCGGACCCATGACCCCTCCCGTGAACCCGCGCCCCCGCCGCGAACCCAGGGCCCCTTCTGCGGACCCATGACCCCTCCCGCGAACCCGTGCCCCCGCTGCGAACCCAGGGCCCCTTCGGTGACCCCCCTGATCAGTCGCCCGGTACAACTTATGGATTTTGTAACATCCTTCCATTTCTTCATAAATCCATTTATGATAGAAATGAATCCATTTAGGAAGAAATGGAAGGAAAGAAGTAGTCTACTATCTTTGACTTTCAACTTTTTGAAATGTCCATTTTCCCTCCATTTCTCCATAATTCCTTTTCTTTTATGGAGACAATGGAGAGTGATTCAGGGAAGAAGTGTTAGGGGAGAAGTGAAGGCACATTTCACATCTTCTTACTATTCCTTCTCTCCCTTCCCATATATGCTCTTTTGTAACACAAATTGAACAGATTATTCATCATTGGAAATATACGCATTTCGGCTCTTGAGAGAGTATTGGTTCATGCTTGAACTCTTCTTTTCATCTCCATATTCCCCTTCAATCCATTGAAGTGGATTCTTGCTTAAAATCTAGTGTTGCTCTTATTTGAGAAGTGAGGTGCTAGATCCCTCACTTCTAGGCATTAATCTTTCCATTGCTCTCCATTTGATGGTTGAGGTGGTTAGAGCCGAAACCATTTGTCTTCTTTGTGTTCATCTTCCAACAATCTAGATCATCCAAGGATAGGTCCTCCTCTTTGGAGTCGGACCCTTATCAAGTGGTATCAGAGCCTTGGTGCTTGTTGAAGATTGTGTTGTTGTATTCTTCAAGTGCCTAGTGTAAAGTTCTTGATGAATGTTGAATGATTTCAGATTAGAATGCAAAAGAGAAGTGTTTTGGTTGTTGAAAACCGAAAAGAAGAAAGAGAAAAAGAAAACAAGTTCATGTGTTCTTGAAGTTGTTCATGTGTTCTTGGTGAATCTTCAAGTGAATAGTGACTTTGATCCGAAATTTATTTGTGAACTTGTGCAAAAAGTGTTTGGCACTACAAAAGAGGCCTTTTCAAAACTTACCCTCTAATTCTTTCAACCCCCATCCACCCTTTTAAACACTTAACTAGTTTCAAGTAACTAGTATTCTTTCGTTTTCAAAGGAAGTGTTTTCACTTTTAATCATAGCTTGATATCACTTTGATGTGCAAAACTTTTCTTGGGTTGAAAGTGGAGTTCAAATTAGAGTTCTTGAGTGAACCTTGAGAGGGAAAAGGCATAGAGTGAACATCTTGGAAAAAAAGCCATATTTGAGGGTAAACACGAGTGCAAACACGTGAGGTAGTTTAGGTGCATTTGTGAACAATGGTTCAAGATGAAGAAGTTTCGGACTCACCCCCTCTCCATCCCAATCAACTCGGTCTTTACCATAAGATGGAGGAGGTGATGGCTATGATGAGCCATCTTCAAGCTACGGTTTCCTCTAATCAAGAGAAGATGTCAAGGCTTGAAAAAGAGTCCAAAACGCAAGGCAAGAGAAAGGAAGGCGAAGGCACTAACCAACAGCGTGCTTCCACACCACCACCGCAAACCCCCCTCAACAAGACGGATCATCCCAATGCTCATAAAGCTCACCACAAAGAGGTTTTTTATGAACCTCTTGATGACGAAGAGGATGATGGTGGACGGTGGGCCGGCCAAGGAGGGCCTAGTCAACCTTCCAAGGGTCCATATTATAATGAACCAAGAATGAAACCTAGAGGATTCTACCAAAGAGAAGAAGACTCCCCTCCACCAAGGGGAAGGTTTCGGTCCCCGCCAAGGGACCACTTCCGGCCGAATCAAAGGAGACCCCAAAACCTTGAGCAACAAGCTATGCAAGGTATCAAACTCCAAGTTCCAACTTTCTATGGTAGAAGTGACCCGGAAGAGTTCATTGATTGGGTCAAGAAGGCCGATATGATCTTCGATTGCTATGAATATCCGGATCACTTGAGACTCAAGTTAGCCACCATTGAATTTTCGGGATATGCCATGACTTGGTTTACGGTCACCCCGAGCGGGTTGCGATTGGGTGACTCGGGGCTTCGGTTGTGGCCTGCGGAAGCGGGCTTTTGGCGGTCGGATGGCTCCCGAGCCTTATTTGAGCAGCATGTTGGTAAGCCCTTGCGTTTTTGTGGTTGTGAGTGTCCTCCTGATGAGGCCATGGGTCCTCTCCCATAGGGGACATAGTCCTCTCCCTTAGGTAACATGGCCCTCTCCCGTAGGGGGGCCGGGACTTGTCTCGGGGCGTACAGCGGGCTCGGTAGCGCTCCCGGGACCTCGGATTGGGAAACCGTTTGCGGTTTTGGAATCGTGGGAACGTCCCGGAGCTTTTTACGCTATAAAAATTTTTGGGGCGGGACGTTCGCTGAAGAGGGCCCTCTCCCGTAGAAGGCAGGGGCCCTCTCCCGTAGAAGGCAGGAGGCCCTCTCCCGTAGAAGGCAGGAGGCCCTCTCCCGTAGAAGGCAGGAGGCCCTCTCCCGTAGAAGGCAGGGGCCCTCTCCCAAAGGAGGCAGGGGTTCTCCCGAAGAGGGCATGACTTAGCCAATTTCAGGGGTTCTCCCGAAGAGGGCATGACTTAGACAGATTTCAGATTTTTGGTGGTTAAGGGTGACTCATAAGTGTTGACCAAAGGGGAAAGGACACTTGTCATGCCCATATTAAAGATGGAAAGGAAAGAGGACACTTGTCATGCCCATATTAAAGATGGAAAGGAAAGAGTTTTAAAAGGATTGGGGAAAGCGTACATGAGCTATTTCATTTCATTTCTTCTTCTTCTTCGTTCATTTCTCCGACTCGTTGCCGCCATAGCCTCCATCTTCTTCAAGCTTTGGATTCTTCATCTCTTGGCTGAAATCAACAAGGATTTGGACTCCATATTTGGTAAGCTTCCTCTCTTCATCTCTTTACAAGTTGGAAACCATGTTCTTGGTGGAAAAAGAGAGAAATCCGAATTTGATGTTGCTCTTAGCTATGTGATTGGGTGATCTTCTTCCTCCCATCTTTTAGTATGTTGTTCTTGGGTAGGAAGGGAGTAAGAATCAAGTGTTTAACTTTGGAAAAACTCCATGGATGGAAATACCCAAGGGAGGCCGATTTTATGCCTAATTTTCTAAAATGGTGTAGACTTGTGTTCTTGAATCATGCTTGGGATATGTTGTTCCTTGCATGATTCTAAGACTATCTATGGATTCAATTTGATGGAAAGCATGCTAGGGAAGAAACCCCCTTTTGGCCGAAATTATGGGTTAGGTTTTGTGAATGTTCTTGATTCTTAAAGGTGAAATTGGTTAGCATTCTTGCTTGGGAAGTGTAATTGGTGGTTAAAGTGAATGCTTGGAACCTTGAATGGTTTGAATTGGAAGTTGGGTAAAAAGTTGGCAAAGGGCCGAAACTTAAAGTAAATCTTTATCTATGTTGGTGTTGTGTTTTGGTTAATTTGGATGGTAATTTGGTATCATGGATGGAATTAGGTGAGAAATGGTATTTGAAACGTCGTTTACGGGTGTTGGGTGCAAAAGTTACCTTTATACGGGAAAGTGCGGGAATGTACGGGTTTGGTTACGGGGTCTAATTTGTTGAATTCTGATTAGTTTGTGGTTGATCAGATTGTTTCAGCTTTGGTAGAGTGGTGCGGGACCATAGAGGTCAAGTTTTACTTTTCGGGCCGGGAGTTGGGATTTCCCGAAATTTGTACTGCGGGGCAGCTTCTCTGAGGTAAGGGCTCAACTTCTCTCGTTATACATTCTGGGAGTTATTTGATGTGTATCGGGTTTAGTTGAGGTGGGTTCCGGGTGAGGACGGTGGTTCGGTGACCCCGAGACCCGTCACATGGTAAAATGTATGTTTGTTCTGTCTCAAGGCCCGGATGGCCTTGGAGGCCCTGGGTTCCTATTCTGTTTTGCATATGTACATCAGGTGATGATACTTCTGTTTATACTTATGCATTATTATTATATGTTATGTTCTGTGACGAGACCCGGATGGTCTTAGAGGCCACAGGAGCTCCTTGGTTCTGTTCTGCGTATCCGCACCGAGAGTGTCGATACTTCTGTTCTGTGTCTGCACTGGAGGGTGCCGACATTCTGCGTATATCCGCACTTGGGGTGCCGATATGCTTATGTGACCCTACGACAGTTTGGGGATCGCGACCCCAGCCGGTACCGTGCTTCTGATCTGTTATGTTCTGTATATTCTGACCTCTTTGAGAGGGCTGTCGTTTTGGGTCGTTCTGGCGGTTGGACCGCATATGATGGGATTCCGGCTCACCTTATGTTTTATGTTCATATGTATATGTATATGCTTGTGTTATTCTGTTTTGCAGGTTCCGCTTGTTGCCACTTGGGCAAACTACGTTTTACCTCAGCCCTTACTGGGTCCTTCCGAGGACTCACCCTTTTATTTGTTTACCACCTTTCAGGCCGTCCTGACAAGCAACCAGCGGAGTAGAGATCCGCGGTGCTTCCATCTTTTTGGAGTTTCGGTTGCAGCAGCAGTACCACGTGCGGAAATCCTCGAGTGAGAGGCTTCCGATTCCGCGCTTAGGTATTTATAGGATTTTGTTTAATGGCTCTGTAGCTGTAACTGCATGCATGTAGATCAGATCATGGATTTGTATATGATGTATAATCTGAGTTATATCCTGCACTTGTTTGTCTTCTGAGTCGTGGGCGGAGCCCCGACTTGCCTTTATTGGGATTGATGTATTATGGTTTTGGTGATTCTATGTTTGTGGCGATGATCGATGTTTGACATACCATGAACTGCATGTTTGGTAGAAGTTGGGTTGTTATGCATGCTTGCCTTGTATGAGTTTGTAGGTTGCTAGTTGTTACTCGACTATTCCGATGTTGAGCTCAATGCTCCGCTGCCGCGTTTTCTACCGTAATTCCTGTTCCCGATGTCGCGGCCGGCTCCTCCTCCGCAACCGGGCGGGGTGGCTGTGACAACCTCGCCCGACCCTACACTTTTCTCCCCTTATCCCCGGCCCAAGCTTTGCAAGACCAAATTCATTTGGCTACCAATGCCGAAAGGAACAAGGGAAAAGAGGGAACTGAGAAGAGTGAAAGAAGTGAGAAGGTCCAAGTGACCTTGAGTGAAAAGAATGAGGGAGCATCTGTGGGAAACACAAAGAGAGGGCAAGAGAGAAAACAAGAAAGGTTACCTCCCATGGCCAAAGAGAGAGACATCAAAAAGGCTTTGTTGGGAAACAAAGTGTGTTTTCTCATGGTTCCTCTTGCATGCATGCTAACACTTGACAAGGATTCTTCTCTTCCTTTGTTTGTGAAACAGGTACTCCAAGAGTACGGTGATGTGTTCAATGAGCCGCAAGGCCTTCCACCCTACCGCGGCATTGAACACCAAATAGATTTGGTTATGGGTGCCCCTTTGCCAAATAGGGCCGCCTACCGGACCAACCCCGAGGAATCCAAAGAAATCCAATCACAAGTGCAAGACTTGTTTTCCAAGGGATACATCAAGGAAAGTCTTTCTCCATGTGCGGTGCCGGTTTTGTTGGTGCCGAAGAGTGATGGAACATGGCGCATGTGCATGGACTGCCGCCCCATCAACAAAATCACTGTAAAGTATCGACATCTCATTCCTAGACTAGATGATATGCTTGATGAGTTATGTGGTGCATGTGTATTTTCGAAAATTGACTTAAAAAGTGGATATCATCAGATTAGAATGAAAAAAGGAGATGAATGGAAAACGACATTCAAAACTAAAATTGGATTATATGAGTGGAATGTCATGCCTTTTGGGTTGTCGAATGCACCTAGCACCTTTATGAGGTTGATGAATCATGTTTTGAGAAGGATGATAGGAAAGTTTGTGGTTATGTATTTCGATGATATACTTATTTATTCCAAATCCCATGATGAGCATGTTAATCATTTGAGGCAAGTCCTTGACACACTTAAGTTAGAGAAGATGTATGCTAAAATGGAAAAGTGTGTGTTTGCTACAAATGAGGTGAACTTTCTTGGATATATTGTGGGAAAGGAAGGAATAAAAGTAGATGAGAACAAAGTGCATGCGATTAAAGAATGGCCTAATCCCAAGACTTTAACCGAAGTGAGGTCTTTCCTAGGACTCGCTAGTTTTTATAGGCGGTTTGTCACGACCACCCGCCCGGTTGCGGAGGAGAAGCCAGCAGCGACGTACGGAAGCGGAAGCTACGGCGGAAAGCGCGGTAACGGTACTACCGAAACCCGCTACGTATAGTGGTCCCATGACCCGGCCCGTAATAACAAAATGGTCGTACTACGACCCGCAACCTACAAAACTCATACATGGCAAGTATACAAAACAACTTAACACACCAACATGCAGTTCATGGAATACCTTTCATTATTCATGATATCCAAATCACCGAAACCATTTCATATACGTAACCAATATAGGCAAGTCGGGGCTCCGCCCTCGACTCAGAAGACAGATACAGAACCAACACATAATCCAGAATATACGTCATATACAATATCATGACTGAAATACATGCATGCAACTACACCTACAGAGCCACCAAAGACAACCCTAGAATACCTAGGTGCGGAATCAAGAAAACTTCTCGCCCGAGAAAATTCCCTTGCAGTGCTGCTGCTGCTGAAAACCCAAACAACCAAAAGCACCGCGGATCCCTAGTCCGCAGCTGCTTGTCGAGATCAACTTGAAAGGTGGTAAACAATAAGGGTGAGTCTTGGGAGGACCCGGTAAGGGCTGAGGTAAGATACGGTTTGTACAAGTCTTCTTGAACCGAACACGAAAAAGCAGAGCAAACGCAAACACAAATATACATATATATGAATGTATGCGAGTCGAGGTGAGCCGGAACCCATCACATGCGGTCCAACCGCTGACCACGCGATCTGACAGCCCTCTCTAAGAGGTCAGAATATCTGAAGCGAGCGAAGAAGCACGGTGCAGGTGGGGTCGCGATCCCCAAACTGTCGTAGGGTCACAGAAGTATATCGGCACCCCAAGTGCGGATACAAACAGAATGTCGGCACTCTCAGTGCAGACACTACAGAACAGAACCACATAATAATAATGCATATGCAAAACAGAACATAATATATACCAAGATGGCATAAGTATAAATATCGGCGCCTAGCGTGGACATACAGAACAGCATATAAACCCGTCGCCTCCAAGACCACCCGGGCCTTGAAACAGACCAAATACAAACATGCATCTTACCATATGACAGGTCCGGGATCACCGAACCACCGTCCTCAACCCGAGAACCCGCCTCAACTAAACTGTATACATAAAGTCCCATACCGGTATGTATAACGAGAGAAGTTGAGCCCTTACCTCGAAAATCCGCTCCGCAGCACAAACCTCTGGAAATCCCGGCTCCCGGCCCGAAAGTGCAAACTCAACTCTGATGGTCCCACACTGCTCCACCAACACAGAATCAAGCTGAACAACCACAAACCAATCAAAACACGTCACAATACACCCCCAGAAACCAAAACCACACATTCCCGCACTTTCCCGCAAAAATCCACGAAGCTCGGTTTCTGAACCGAGCTAGAACCTTGTTATTCCAACTCCCACAAACATATTCCAACATTTTATCCCGTCATTCCCGACATTTTCCTGGTAAACCCGCATAAAGGTAACTTTTCCATTTATTACCCGAAACGACATTTCAAACACCATACCGCACTTTGAATCTAACCCGATATCAATTTACCATCCAAATCAATCAAAATCAAACCCCAACATAGAGAAAGTTCCTTCTCATAAATTCGGCCCTTTACCAAATTTCACCCAAACTTCCAATTCAATCCATTCAAGGTTCCAATTACTCACTTTAATCACCAATTACACCTAAATCACCACAATTTAACATGAACCCAAATTGCACTATTCACCCAATTTGGGCCTTTTCTACTCAACCAATTTTCCACCAAATTTAAACCATAGAAAGCCTTAGAATCATGCTAGGAACAACATATCCAAAGCATTATTCAAGAACACAACAAATGATCAACTTTAGAAACAACCGTAATTTTGCCAAAATATGTTTCTATCCTCCATGATGTTTTTCCAAAATCTAACCATAGATTCTTACTCCTCTCCATTCCAAGAACATCATACTTAAATTTGGAAGCAAGAGGATCATCCAAACACATAGCCAAGAACAAACACAAAATTCTCTCTAAACTCATTTTCCACCAAAACCTAGGCTTCCAACTTACAAAGAGAAGGAGAGAAGAAGCTTACCTTTGATTTGCACCCAAAACCTTGTTGATTACTTGCCAAAAATTAAAAACACCATGGAGAGCTTGAGAGAGATGGCCATGGCGGCACTAGAGAAGGAAGAAGAAGAAGAAGAAATGAAGAAAATTCCATTTTACTTCCCTTTTATATTTTACATTCTTTTTCTTTTTCCATCTCTCACCAAAAATGGTCACATGTCCCTTATCACCTCTTATCCAGCCGACATCAGCCTTCCCCTTTACCAAAATAATTGTTAACTTTTGGGTTAATTGCAACTTAGTCCTTAAATTTTCTCAAAAGTTGCAATTTTAGCCCAACCGCGGATTCCGACCTCCAATTGGAATGAAAACTGAACACAACCCTCGGAACCTCATATCATACACAAATAATCTTCCAGATATTCCATTACCCATCCAGAGTGTCCTACCGGGCCTGCTGAACCCACGCAAATCCCGACGTGCGCGTGTGTCAACCTGAACCAGAATCCCGTCATACCAAAATTCCACAAATATTACCATAAAATCCGTCTTACAATATAACATACTTTACACCAAAGCCGTCGGAGAATTTCCATCCCGAGCCCCGGGATTCCCGTCTCGAGCCCCGAGAGTCGCCCGGACCGAACGTCCCCTCCCAAAAATTATACTTAGTAAAAAGATGCAGGACGTTCCCACGATTCTAAATATGCAAACGGTTTCTCATTCTGAGGTCCCGGGAGCTCTACCGACCCCGCTATATGTCCCGAGACAACCCCCCGGCCCCCAAAAATATTTTCGGTGAAAATGTCCGGGGGACCCACACGACCTTAAAACCCGAAGGATTCCCAGAAATACTGCTCAGATAAGTCCTGGGAGCTGTCTGACCGCCCAAAACCGTGACCTGCATGCCAAAACCGGAGCCCCGGGTCACCCGGTCCTGACCCGCTTCGGGGTGACCGTAACACGGTTTGTGAAAGATTTTTCAACAATTGCATCACCTTTGCATGAGCTAACTAAAAAGAACACGACATTTGAATGGGGAGAAGCTCAGGAGAATGCGTTTGTTGAATTAAAATCTCGGTTGATTAGTGCATCATTGCTTTGTTTACCGAATTTTGATAGAGTGTTTGAAGTTGAATGCAATGCTAGTGGGATAGGCATTGGTGCGGTGTTGCACCAAGAGGGCCGTCCCATAGCTTATTTTAGTGAGAAGCTAAGTGGTGCCACACTCAATTACTCCACTTATGACAAGGAGCTTTATGCCCTTGTAAGGTCATTACAAGTGTGGTCCCATTACTTGCTTCCCAAGGAATTCGTTGTGCATACCGATCATCAATCTTTGAAATATTTGCAAGGGCAAGGGAATTTGAATAGAAGGCATGCTAAGTGGAGGTCTCATGGGACATTTTGGTGCCCTAAAGACTTATGAAACCATCAAAGAAAACTTCCATTGGCCGAATCTTCAAAAGGATGTGGACAAGGTGTGTGCTCGGTGTGTGACATGCCACAAAGCGAAGGCAAGGATGCAATCGAAAGGGAAGTACTCTCCTCTCCCAATTCCTTGTTTACCATGGGTTGATTTAAGTATGGACTTTGTTAGTGGATTGCCTAGGACTTCTCGTGGTCATGATGCTATCTTTGTTGTGGTAGATAGGTTTTCAAAAATGGCTCATTTCATTTCATGCCATAAAACGATGATGCATCACATGTAGCCGAGTTGTTCTTTAAGGAAATTGTGAAATATCATGGCATTCCTAGGACTATAGTGAGTGATAGAGACTCTAGATTCTTGGGTCACTTTTGGAGGACCCTTTGGTCACGGTTGGGCACTAGTTTGGTATTCTCCACTTCGAGTCACCCACGAACCGATGGTCAAACGGAAGTAACTAATAGAACTCTCATCACTATCTTAAGGACCATATTAAGGAAGAACCTAAAGAATGGGAAAAGTGCCTACCACATGTGGAGTTTGCCTATAATCGGTCATATCATTCATCTACATCCCATAGTCCGTTTGAGGTTGTGTATGGCTTTAATCCTCTTACTCCATTGGATTTAATTGCATTAACTCACTCGGATCAATTAGATGTAGAAGGGAAAAGAAAGGCTCAAAGCATGAAAGACTTAAATGAAAAAGTGCAAAAACAACTTGCGAAGGATAGTGAGTCTTATGCTAGGAGGGCAAACAAGGGTAGGAACTTTAGGAGCTTTGAAGTGGGAGAATGGGTGTGGTTACATTTGAGGAAGGAAAGGTTTCCCCAAGCTAGGAAGAGTAAACTTGCACCAAGGGGGGATGGGCCTTTCCAAATTGTGAAAAAGATTGGTGATAATGCTTATGTGCTTGATTTACCTTGCGATGGCTTTTATGGTGTCCATGCAACCTTTAATGTGTGTGACTTGATCCCTTATGTAGGTGAGTTAGAAGGCAAGAATCCGAGGACGGATTCTTTTCAAGAAGGGGAGTATGATGAGGGCATCACCATGGATCAACACAATCAGTCAACCAAGGACCAAGAGGACACCCAATCTCAAGTACACAAGCCTCCCAATCCTCTAGAAGGCATTGGAGGACCCATGACAAGGTCCCGGATCAAGAAGGCGCAAGAGAGCCTTCACGCCTTCATGAGGATTATGGCTCAAGAAAAGGAGCGGGATGAAGATCAAGAAGGCGTCTCCCAACTTCAACAAATGGGAATCCACTTGGAAGAACACATGCCCAACACTTTGGAGAGCCTTAGCACCATCATGCTTGCGGATGAAGACACCCCGCGCCCCACGCACCTCCCCAAGGCATCGGTCATCGCGGCGCCCGACCTCACCAGCCCCATGGCTTTCCCAAGCCTTCTCCTGAGGTCGCGAACCCATGGCCCCTCCCGCGAACCCATGGCCCCGCCGCGAACCCAAGGCCCCTTCGGCGAACCCATGGCTCCTCCCGCGAACCCATGGCCCTTCGGCGAACCCATGGCTCCTCCCGCGAACCCATGGCCCTTCGGCGAACCCATGGCCCCGCCGCGAACCCAAGGGCCCTTCGGCGAACCCATGGCTCCTCCCGCGAACCCATGGTCCCGCCGCGAACCCAGGGCCCCTTCTGCGGACCCATGACCCCTCCCGCGAACCCGTGCCCCCGCCGCGAACCCCGGGCCCCTTCGGCGACCCCCCCTGATTAGTCGCTCGGTACAACTTATGGATTTTGTAACATCCTTCCATTTCTTCATAAATCCATTTATGACAGAAATGAATCCATTTAGGAAGAAATGGAAGGAAAGAAGTAGTCTACTATCTTTGACTTTCAACTCTTTGAAATGTCCATTTTTCCCTCCATTTCTCCATAAATCCTTTTCTTTTATGGAGACAATGGAGAGTGATTCAGGGAAGAAGTGATAGGGGAGAAGTGAAGGCACATTTCACATCTTCTTACTATTCCTTCTCTCCCTTCCCATATATGCTCTTTTGTAACACGAATTGAACAGATTATTCATCATTGGAAATATACGCATTTCGGCTCTTGAGAGAGTATTGGTTCATGTTTGAACTCTTCTTTTCATCTCCATATTCCCCTTGAATCCATTGAAGTGGATTCTTGCTTAAAATCTAGTGTTGCTCTTCATTTGAGAAGTGAGGTGCTAGATCCCTCACTCCTAGGCATTAATCTTTCCATTGCTCTCCATTTGAGGATTGAGGTGGTTAGAGCCGAAACCATTTGTGTTCTTTGTGTTCATCTTCCAACAATCTAGATCATCCAAGGATAGGTCCTCCTCTTTGGAGTCGGACCCTTATCAAAGAAACCTTTCTTTAACTTAAGAAGCGAAGGAACATTTCTTGCTTCTTTGTTGAAAGACTTGATCAAAATATCGAGACGAAGTGAATGGTGAGAACCTTCTTACCATTCAGCGAGAGGGACTTCTCTTTCCATTTCGGAATGAGAGGAATGAGATCATTGGTTTAGATCATGAAATGAGAGGGATGGTAAGAACTCTCTTACCATTTCAGAAGAGAAACTTTTCTCTTCGAGCCAAGGTAAAGGAACCTTCCTTACTTTTTAGCGAAAAAATCTTAATAGACTTTGAAATGAGGAGAATGGAAGAACTTTCTTACCATTCATGAAGAGAAAGCTTTTCTCTCATGGGTCGAGGTTAATGGACCTTCCTAGCCTTTACTGAAAATTTTTTGATATCCTGAAATGAGAAGAATGGTAAGAACCTTCTTACCATTATCGAAGAAAAACATTTCTCTTTGAATTAAGATTAAGGAATCTTCCTTACCTTTAGTGAAAATATGAGTGATTGAGATTGATGGGAAGTTTGACGAAATGACTAAACTTCCGAGATTAAAAATCGCGCCAAATGAGCGATTTTTTTAAAATGAGGAGTTTGATGAAATCGTGGAGGAAAAGAACTTTTGAGGTTAAGGAACCTTCCTTACCTCAAGCATTCGAGATTGGGAACTTTCTCAACACTCGACAAAAGTTGATGAATGATTGTTGATAGTTGTGATCGAATAACAAGACCTTTTCTTGTTTTTCGCGAAGGGAAGAAACCTCTCTTTCCCTTTTGATGGAAGGCTTTGATATCTTGAGATGAATGGTGAGAACCTTCTTACCATTCAGTGAGAGAAGACTTTTCTTTCACGATTAAGATTGAGGAACTTTCCTCCCTGTTGGTGAAAAGAGATTATCATGAAGTGAGAAGAATGATAAGAACTTTCTTACCATATGGGGAGAGAAACCTTTCCCTCCGGGCTTGGCAAAGGAACTTTCTGTGCCTTTGGTGAAAAGCTGAGTGATTCAGTGAGAAGTGTGACGAAATGACTACACTTCTAAGTCGAGGCATCTCACAAAAGCGAATGAAGTTTTCAATTATTAGATGAAGAGAAGAGCTTTCTTCTTCCTCGCAAGAGACTTGACACATGCGGCGCTGGTTTCACCGGAATACGGTGAAGATGACGAAAAATGTTGTCGAATGGTGGGAAGGGATCTCTAGGCTCCATAAAAGATGTTCCCGGCAACTTGGGAGTGTTTTGGATGAGAGTTTCGCTGTGTGTGGAGAAGCAGACGACTCAAGCGGATTGTTAATGCTCGGGCAAGAGCTGAAAATGGTAAGAGATGAATGCTTGGCAACCAGAGATTCTGTTGAGACCAGCCTTTTGAGTGAAATGAGCGTGAAGGGAGATTACAGAACCGATGCCCTCTTTGAGTGATGCTCCACTGACTTGGAATGAAGAGAATGGAAGAACTTTCTTACCATTCAGGGAGAGAAACCTTTCTCTCATGAGTTAAGGCTAAGGAACCTTCCTCGCCTTTAATGAAAAATCTGAGTGAATGAGATTGATATGAAGTTTTGACAAAATGACTAAACTTCACAAAAAATGTGAAATCGCACAAAATGAGCGAATTTGGAAAATGGTGAAGTTTGACGAAATGACTAAACTTCGAATGTGAAATTGCACAAAATGAGTGAATTTCTGAGAGTCGTAGTCTTTGACCATGTGCAATTTGCAATGTGCCCCGTATGTACAAGATGAAGCAAGTGAAAGATAAGGTGTTACCGTATCATAGTAATGTGGAAAGCTTAAATGAAACCTGAAAGCTTCCAAGCCGAAGTATACATGAATCATTGTCATCTTGGAGAGCTTCTCATCAGAATCCTCCCATCTTGATATCAAAACCTGAGTCGGCGAGTTTCTTGAAAACCCGTCTTTGAGAATGGATGATGATATTATGTATGACACATGATGATCATGTCTCTGAAAATGCTTGATGTTTAGATTTGCAATGATGGAGATCTTCAATTAAAACCAATGATACATGGTAAGTGCAGAAACATTTACTAAGCTTTCTTTATGAATGTCTTTCATCTTGTCATGATGTGATCTTACCTCATTGTCGAAAAATTGTTTTCCATTCCTGGATTCCTTTGCCCCTGAGAACAATTATATGAGTGAATGATCTATTTACCTCCCTGTTGTGGTCACAAAAATGCATATTCTCAACAAGAGTCTTTAAACCATGTCTGTCGTAAGATCCATACTCATTAATATTTAACGGTTGGTCCTTAAAGAAAACTCTTATCAATTTGTAGAGCTTGACAAGATATATGATGATCTTTGTGTTATTATTATAACTCTGTTATTCTTTCCCTTTTCCACTTGAAGAAGTAGAATGTTCATGGACAACGGACGGAACGGACTTCTTAGCATGAAGGATTGTTTTGTGTGGACATCGAGGTGAAGAATGAATATCATCTGAATGGTTCTTTAAGGTAAATGACATCCATTGATATGGGCTGATGAAAAGTGGAGTAGTTCAGGCGAAAGGTCTGGTAATGTCACTGATGAGCAAATTGACTTCTTTGCAAAACTTGATAGTGCTGATTACGAAATCACCGCCTTATCCGGCAAGAATGACCTCAAATGTTGCCCCCCAACTCTCATGGTGCATGGCACTACTCTTGAGAAGCTTGAGAATTGGTTGATATTGCTTGAGACTTCTTTGTTGCCCCCTTGTTCATTAGGCTGGTGAATCATGTCTTCATTCTAAACCGCCTTTGCGGGTTTTCGATTTAGACTCCACGACTCCTTTTTCATCTTTTTTTGGGTCAGACCTTGTTTGACCTGCGATTTTCAGTCATTTTCATGCGGCGTAAATAGTTGTTGCTACCTACACCCGATTACTTGACTAAAATGCAAAGACAAATGGCTACTAGCACTATTCGTAACTTCAGCCATTTCTAACTAAAGACAGCGGAATAGAATTTACATTGACCCTTTTTCTTTTCTTTTTTTCTTCTCTTTTTTTTTTATTTTTGAGTCATGGGTATTGATGTGATGAAGACATCATGACCGTTGATTTGACTTTGAGATTGATGAATGAAACTTGACTTGATCTCGACCGTAGCAATGATCTGAAATGTTCTTTTGTTCTCATACTTCTTTTTGATGAATGAAGTTTTCTTCTTTTGGAAAGAATCTTTGAGATGGTGATCTTTTCTTGCATAAACAGAGCTCTCGATGATAATTTTAGCCATCGAACTATTGCGTAAGGCAATATTTTCTCCAAAAAGAATCTCATAGTTGAAGGGTCACACCGAAATGCATTACGGTCACCCCGAGCGGGTTGTGACTCGGGTGACCCGGGGCTCCGGTTTTGACCTGCGGGTCACGGTTTTGGGTGGTCAGACGGCTCCCGGGACTTATTTGAGCATTATTTATGGGAATCCTTCGGGTTTTGAGGTCGTGTGGGTCCCCCGGACATTTCCGCGAAAAATATTTTTTCGGGGCCGGGGGGTTATCTCGGGACGTACAGTGGGCTCGGTAGCGCTCCCGGGACCTCGGAATGAGAAACCGTTTGCATATTTGGAATCGTGGGAACGTCCCAGATCTTTTTACGGAGTATAATTTTTGGGTGGGGACGTTCGGTCCCGGACGACTCCCGGACGCTATAGTGGAGTCGCCATCTATAGCGACGTGGTTTTTCACAGGGAGTCGCCACAAATCTTGTTCCTAGGTCGATTGGAAACCTGAAAATGGTCTACGAGAGATCTGGAATCGTTTATCGATTACGTACAAAAATGGTTAGTTTTAAATGCGTCCAAAATTGGTACCACGGGTGTTTTTCATAAATTTGCTTGATTTTTAAGACATAAAGAGAAAAAAAAAGACAAATAACCACACTAAAAGTAAAATAAAAGAAAAGGATTTTTAGAAATTTACATAGCTAATAAAAATTCAAAATATCTTGAAAATAAAAATTAAAACAATTTAGATGGACATTATAACAAAAATCCTAACTAAAACACAAGAAAGGTTTAGGCCTAGTGCCAAACTGTTAGTTTTGAAACTTGTTTGATGACTGGGTGACACTTTGAAAACACGATGACCTAAGTAATATAAGGGACAAGGAGTGGATTGAAATTGTAATTTTACAAAAAAAAGCGTTGAACTGATGCCACCGGACGGCGTCGACGGTGGTGCGGATCTGTCGGGCGGAGGCCGCGAGGCTGGTGGTGGTCGGAGCGACGATGGTGGTGGTGCGTGAATGACCGTAGCTAGGGAGCATGGGTTGCGTCCGGCGGAGCGGTCAACGTTCTCCTCCGTTGGTGGCTATCCGGCGGCCTAGCTTGTCTTGGTAGCGTCGACAAGGTGTGGCGTACTGGGAAACTCCGGTTGACAACGAGCAGCGTGAGCAGCGGTGCGACTTGAAAGTTGAAGGAGAAACAACGCGCGGATTGCTGGGTCACGGAGGCGGAGTGCGACTTCTGGCGTATTCCGGTGACGGGTTTTGGTCGGGAACGGCAGCACGGTGGCAGGCGGCAAGGTCGGCGGCGTTTTTGTGGTGGAATACATCTGGGAGCACCTGATTTGAGCGAGTGGGGTCGCGAGGCGGGTTGGCGGATTGACAACGTTTTCTCCACTTTCCAGCAACTTCTGCCAGATGTCGAAGGCACCGATGGGTTGATGAATGTAAGGCGGACTTGTGGAGGCGGGCCGATGATGATGGAACCAACGGTTAGCGATGAGAAGGAAGATTTGTGGTAGAGAGGAGTTGGGCTCGAAGCTTCAGATGTGAACGAAAGAATGCAGCAAATCAGTTACTTTTTTTTCTTGTTTTTTTTGTTGCAGCCTCCCCTTCCTCCTCTTCAGCCTCCGCAAGCCTTCAATAAATATGCAAGTTCTTGAGTTTTAATCAAAGGATCAAGCATTTGTCCATTGGTAGGCAAAGGATCCTACTCCAACATGTTCATGGCTCATAGCAGACGTCCCTGCAGCGCCAACAAACCTGTTGGTGTGCTGAGGGCTTTCCCAGATAAGTCCTCCCTCCTTTTTCTTTTAATTCTTTTATCTATTCATTTATTATTATTTATTATATTATTTTAAACATTAACAATTACAAAAAAAAAGATATGAAATAAAAGGACAAAAATACATGAAATAAATGACAAAAAGTTTAAGAAAAAATGAAATTAACGAAAGCTCACACAATAACAAAAATGACAAAATGTCTGTAATTAACAAAAGCACACAAAATAATAAAAATGATAAAAGTTGACGAAATTAACAAAAAGCTTACGAAATAATAAAAAAAGTTCATGAAAATAACGAAACTGACAAAAGCACATGACAATGAAACAAAACTACGAAAAATAATGAAAAATGACGAAAATGATGAAAGCGACAAAAATCACATAAAATAATGACAAAAATCACGTAAAAAATGAAAAATACGAAAGTAATACCAAAAAAATCAAAATTACGAACTAGATTTTAGTAGTCCGGGCAAAAATCGGGTGTCAACAACATGTGTTTGACTGCACACTACATTGATAGTAAATGGAATATCCAGAAAAAGATCCTAAACTTTTGTCCAATTACTAACCATAAGGGTGACGCTATTGGGATGACATTTGAACAATGTCTGAATAGTTGGGGTATTGAAAATCTGATGACTGATAATGCTGCCTCAAATGATGTTGCTATTAATTACTTGAAGCAAACTTGGAAGGGTACTGTTTTGAGCGGTGAATATCTTCATATGATGTGTATTGCTCACATTATGAATTTGGTAGTCCAAGATGGTCTTAAACTTGCTTCTGATTCAGTTGTTCGTGTTAGGAATGTTGTTAGATATATTAGAAGTTCCCCTGCCAGGTTCCTTAAGTTCAAGACTTGTATTGATTTGGAAAAAATTGAGTTCAAGGGTCAGTTGTGTCTTGATGTTCCAACCAGGTGGAATTCAACTTTTCTAATGCTTGAAACCGTCACGAAACTTAGGAGGGCATTTGATAGGTTTGTGTTTCGTGACTCTAAGTATGTTTCTGCTATGTTGGATTGTGATGATTTGGCTTTGGGTAGACCATTAAATGCAGATTGGAATTCAGTTGAGGGAATGGTGAGGTTACTAGCAACGTTTTATCAACTAACATTACGTGTCTCTGGCTCATCTTATGTAACTGCAAACACTTACTTCAATAAGATCAGTTCTGTTTTTGTGATGCTAAATAAACTTGCTAGTGATGAAAGTGTTGGTCAATTTGGATTTATGTGTCAAAAGATGAGGAAGAAGTGCGATAAATATTGGGGGAATCCGGAAAAGATGAATGTGATGATATTTATTGCTGATGTCTTTGATCCCCACTTCAAATTTGGTTATGTGCAATATGGTGTAAAGATGCTTTATTCGGTGGATGTTGCAAATAGACTTATTGACAAAGTTAAGAATGCAATGAAAGACTTGTTTGAGGAATATAGGTTAAAGTACTCATCATCTACATCTAAAACAAGAACTGGAATCAAGGATAGAATTCATGGTACTGTTAGTGGTGGTAGTTCTTCTACTTCTACCATAACATGTTTGACAGATAGTGACAGTCACAGTTTAATGAATTAGTATTTGCAACTGAAAGTCACTTCTCATTCTGAAGGTAGGAGTGAGTTGGATATATACTTGGATGAGGATGTAGAAGATATAGGAGAAGGGGGCGGAATTCCAGTGTGAAAATTCTTAATTAGTGGAAGGTGAATAGTCCTAGGTTTCCTATTCTGAGTTTAGTTGCACTTAATGTACTGGGAATTCCTGTATTGACCGTTGCTTCGGAGTCCGCTTTCAATACAGGGGTTCGTGTGTTGGATCAATATAGGAGTTCTTTAGCTCCTAGGATGGTTGAGGCTTTGGTATGTACACAAGATTGGCTTAGGAAGGACAAGGATGAGGTCACTCTTGAAGAACATCTATCGGAAATTGAAAAGATTGACAAAGGTTTGCAACTTTGCATCATTTTAAATTTCTAAGAACTTGCATTCTCTTTATACTAGTATATTTGCTTACATTTTTTTATGTCGAATTGTAACTTCTCTTTTTTTGTATTCATTTTCAGAGTTGAAGACTGTTGATAATGCTGCAAATATCATTGATATTGATGTTTGAAGCTTGATGGTATGGTTGGACATTTGTATTTGAAGCTTGATGTTTGCAGCAAGGATCGACATTTGCATATGGACATTTGTATTTGGACTTTAGATGTTCTTTGAACGTTGGATATATTTTTAACTTTGGATGTATTTTAGACTTGGATGTTTGAATGTTTTGATGTTTGCATGTATTTGATGTTGAATGTTTTGATGTTTAGACCTTGATAGGAAAAAAACGTTTCAATCCATGAATCGGGTCTGATTGGTATACCCGACCCAACCCGACTCGGTCCGGGTGGACCCGACCCGAAAATAATATAGGCCATTTTTTGGCTTCATTTAAACTTTAAGTTAAAGGAAAGATAGCCACTTTAAGTTATGGAATGAATTTTGGACACTTTAAGTATAAGGTTGTCACTTTTTGCAACTTTGTGAAGTTTTGGGCAAGATTGCAAAATTCTGAAAAGTTGGAGGACTTAAGTGGTAATTTTGGATAAATTCTCAAAGGAGCTTTAGTTAATTAACTAGAGTTATTCTGTGTTTCTGATTCTGGCAGATTAAATATGCGTTTCTGGGATACTGCTAGTGTGCATCGGGGGCCATAGTAGATATCCGATTCTATCAAGATAAGAGGTTTAGCTTTCTTAATTGATGACGGGCCCATTTTTTGTTCAGTGTTGGCTTTATGCCGCTAATTATTCTGACAGTTAGGGGCAGATCACCCCTCGCTGGTACCATGCATTCTGATCTCGATAATCGGCATGAGCTTAACAAGCCGCCGTAGGGTGCTGTCTGTGGTCGGGAACCATCTGTATGAGAAAGTACCACCAGTCCGACGGGACTTCTGAGCATCATGAAATTTGCATACCATATTCTGTTTATACTTAGGATTGTATTATCTGCTATTTCATGGCATACTAACCTTTTATGCAGGGGAAAATGTTTTTTAAAAGTTTTCCCGGTATCGTATCTGCCCCCTTACGGGTTCTTTTGAGAACTCACCCCCCATATATTAAACATTTTCAGGGGATCGTGGCAAACGACCTGCGGAATAGATCTCCCGCAATGATCGTTCTGCATTCTGATTTTTGAGAGGTATTTTTCTGATTATGTTTGGGGGTATTTCTCGTTAGATCCCTTCTGTGATCTGTTGGTTTAAGTTATCCGTTTAGTCTGACTTTAATTGTTACGGTCACACCGAGCGGGTTGTGACCCGGGTGACCCGGGGCTCCGGTTTTGGCCTGCGGGTCACGGTTTTGGGCGGTCAGTCAGCTCTCGAGGCTTATCTGAGCTTTATTTCTGGAAATCCTTCGGGTTTTGAGGTCGTGTAGGTCCCCCGGACATTTTCGCCGAATATATTTTTCAGTAGGGGTTGTCTCGGGACGTCTGGCGGGTCGGTAGAGCTCCGGGACATCGGAATGAGAAAACGTTTGCATATTTTGAATAATGGGAACGTCCCGGATCTTTTTACGGAGTATATGTTTTGGGTGGGGACCTTCGGTCACGGACGACTCCCGGGGCTCGGGATGGAAATGCTCTGACGGCTTTGGTGTAAAGCATGTTATACTTTAAGATGGATTTTATGGTAATATTTGTGGAATTTTGGCATGACGGGATTTGGATTTGGGTTAACATGCGTACACGTCAGGATTTGCTCGGGCTCAGCGGGCCCGGTAGGACACTCTGGATGGGTAATTGAACATGTGGAAGATGATTTGTGTGTGTTATGATAATCTGAGGATTGTGTTCAGTTTTGGTTTCAATTGGGGTTAGGAAGTTGCGTTTGGGGCTAAATTGCAATGATTTGGAGAATTGGAGGACTAAGTTGCAATTAACCCTAAAATCAGTAATTATTTGGTAGAGAGGAAGGGCTGAAGTCGGTTACTAAAGGGGAGGATAAGGGCACTTGTCCTTATTTGGTAAAAGATGGAAAAGGAAAGAAAAAAAGAAATGGAAAATATATAAAGGTTATATTTCTTCATTTTCTTCATTTTTCTTCTTCTTCCTCTCCTTCATGCACCATGGATACTATTCATCAAGCTCTTCATGTGTTCTTCATTTTGGCAAGGAATCAACAAGGATTTGGGCTTAAATCATTGGTAAGCTTCTCCTCTTTAAGAATCTACAAGTTGGAAGCATGGATTTTGGGTGGAAAGTGGGTTTAGAAACCCATTTGTGTTTGTTCCTTGCTACTAGTTGTGATGATCTTCTTGCTTCCAAGTTTAAGTATGTTGTTCTTGGCATGGAGAGGAGTAAGAATCTAGGTTTGGATTTTGGAAAAACATCATGGATGGTGGAAACCTAATTTGGCGAATTCTTGCTTGTTTTCTAAAGTTGATGTTTTGTGATGTTCTTGGATCATGCTTTGGATATGTTGTTCCTAGCATGATTCTAAGGCATTCTATGGTTTCAATTTGATGGAAAACATGTTGAGGGAAAAGGCCCCAAATTGAGTGAATAGTGCAATTAGGGTTTATGTTGAATTTTGGTGATTTGGGTGAAATTGGTTAGTAATCAAGGTTAGGAAGTGGAATTGGTGGTTAGAATGATTGTTTGGTGGCTTGAATGGATTGAATTGGAAATTGGGTAAAATGTTGGTAAAGGGCCGAATTGTTCCATGGAAACTTTCTCTATGTTGGTGTTGTATTTTGGTTGAATTGGATGGTAAATTGGTATCGGGGTTGGATTTAGGTGCGGTATGGTGTTTGAAACGTCGGTTTCGGATAATAAATGAAAAAGTTACCTTTATGCGGGTTTATCGGTAAAATGTCTGGAATGCGGGATTTAAAGGTTGGAAAACGTTTGTGGGTGTATGAATAAGGATGTTCTAGCTCGGTTCGTGAAACCGAGCTTTCTGTGGATTTTTGCGGGAAAGTGCGGGATTGTGCGGGTTTGGTTTCTGGGGGTGTATTTTGATGTGTTCTGATTGGTTTGTGGTTGTTCAGCTTGATTCTGCGTTGGTGGAGCAGTGTGGGACCATCAGAGTTGAGTTTTCACTTTTCGGGCCGGGAGCCGGGATTTCCCGGGAGTTGTGCTGCGGGCAGTGTTTTCGAGGTAAGGGTTCAACTTCTCTCGTTATACATACTGGTATGGGACTTTATGTATACGGGTTTAGTTGAGGCGGGTTCCCGGGTTGAGGACGGTGGTTCGGTGATCCCGGGACCTGTCATATGGTAAGATGCATGTTTGTATTTGTTCTGTTTCAAGGCCCGGGTGGTCTTGGAGGCCACGGGTTTAAATGCTGTTCTGCATATCCGCGCTAGGCGCTGATATTTCTGTTTATACGTTTTGATATATTATATTCTGTTTTGCATATGCATTATTATTATATGATTCTGTTCTGAGACGAGACCCGGATGGTCTTAGAGGCCACGGGTGCTCCTTGGTTCTGTTCTGTTGTGTCCGCACTGAGGGTGCCGACATTCTGTTTGTATCCGCACCTGGAGTGCTGATATTCTGTTCTGTGTGTCCGCACTGGAGGGTGCCGACACTTTACGTATACACGCACCGGGAGTGCAGGTATACTTCTGTGACCCTACGACAGTTTGGGGATCGCGACCCCAGCCGGTACCGTGCTTCTGTTCTGTTCTGTTTTGTATATTCTGACCTCTTAGAGAGGGCTGTCGTTTTGGGTCATTCTGGCGGTTGGACCGCGTACGATGGGTTTCGGCTCACCTCTGACTTTGCATACATGCATACGTATATATGTATATGTGCTTGTATTTGTTCTGTTTTGCAGGTTCGGTTCGGCAGCACTTGTATAAACTGTATCTTACCTCAGCCCTTACTGGGTCCTCCCGAGGACTCACCCCTTATTGTTTACCACCTTTCAGGTTGATCTGACAAGCAGCCTGCGGACTAGGGATCCGCGGTGCTTTTGGTTGTTTGGGTTTTCAAAGTTCCCTTGTGGAATTTACATTACATTACCATTTGCGGGAATTCTTAAGGGCGAGAGGTTTCCGATTTGGAATTCCGCACCTAGGTATTCTAGGTTTTAACTCTGGTGGCTCTGGTAGTGTGTAGTTGCATGCATGAGATTTTTCGATTCGCACCTAGATCATGACTCGGTTCTGTATATGTAGTTGCATGCATTTAGTACTCGGATCATATGGTGTATACTCTGATATATTCGATTATCTGTCTTCTGAGTCGAGGGCGGAGCCCCGACTTGCACATACTGGATATGTTATAGTATGGATTCTGTGTCCTGTTTGGTTCGAGTAATGAATGGGATTTCCATGAACTGCATGTTTGATTGTTAAGTTGTTTTGTATACTTGCCATGTATGTGTTCTGTAGCTTGCAGGTCGTCGTACGACCATTCAATTATTACGGGCCGGGTCATGAGAGCACTGCACGCAGCGGGTTTCGGTAGTACCGATTCCGCGCTTTCTGCCGTAGCTTCCGCTTCCGAACGTTGCGGCCGGCTCCACCTCCGCAACCGGGCGGGGTGGTCGTGACAAGTTGGTATCAGAGCAGGTCGGGTCGGTGTGACCCGAGAGGCAAGGTATGATCAGTTTCAGTATGGGTTTCTGGAGGCAAGTATACAAGTCCAGGAGTGGACGTTTGGAGCGGTCTTGCCAGTTCATGGATAAGTGTCTGCGGGAGAAGACTTCGAAGTGCGGGCTGCTGTTCTATGTTCCATTCTGGGGCGGTTCGGTACGGAGTCTGGCCACCTCTTTATTGGAACCACTTCAGAATGGGTGTGGAGCAGCGAGCGGTTCTTTGAAGCATTTTGGAAGGTTTATGATACTCCGACAAGGTTTAAGGATGTTGGACTTCGGGGTGCGTAGTGAAGCGCAAAGCTCGAGTGCAGACTTCTGACATAATCCGGGTACCTTTTTTTTGTTGATTGGTATATGATGTGATTCTGTGTTATGAACATGATCTGCTTCTGTGTTTAAGGTTTCAGATTTTGGTTTTGTGATTTTGAAATGAATTTTTGCATCATGCATTGCATTACACTACAGAGCCTTAGAATACTGCTGCTAGCTTTTGGTAAAGAGAGAGAGAGAGAGAGAGAGAGTTAACTGTTTTGGTTTGGATATCTGGTTTTGGGATTATATGGTTTCGTTTGGATTGGTTTAAGGTATGGTTACTACACGCAGACAGCGTGAACGAGTACCGGAGGGTTGGGACCGGGATCCCACACCTCCGAGGTTTTGGAGATGGGTTCAACATAACCCAGGGTCTGAACAACCACACTCACCACCCCCGAGTTCTCAGCAGTCACAAGAACCCCCTCCCAATTTGGTATAGGTATTGGGATGGGTTGGCTGTTGAAGAATTATGTGCACGTTGGTTGTGCTAATCGTAGCCTTACGGTTTTACGGAGAGGCGTTACCTCTTATGAGTTCTGATGGGTTCGATGCGGTAAGGAGCAGCATGGAGCTGCAGGTTCTGGAATGTGTTCCGATCATGTATTTGGAGGAGGATCAGAGTGCGCAGTGCAAGCGTAGTGGGCCCAAAGGATATCGGTCTTTATGAGATTCTTGAGCGAGTGGGCAGGTTGGCTTTACCCCCTGAGTATGTCGGTAACATACGATGCTTTCCAGGATGGCCTGTTGAAGGTTAGGTATAGATTCGATACTGTCTGGGGTTGTCAGGTAGAAATACCGGCAACTGACTCGGGGCGCAACAAGATGCACCCGGAGGGTGGGACGCCGCTGAGAGGCTCTGGATGGTAGTCTAAACTACCACTCCCGCCGCACCAGTGACGGTGGTTCGATTATGCTTAGTAAAGGAGAGTAATTATATTCTGGTTGATAGCGACACCTGTATGGTTCAGGTTACTCTTGGAGGACCAAGAGTTCTGAGCGGGGGAGAATGTTACAGTCACACCGAGTGGGTTGTGACCCGGGTGACCCGGGGCTCCGGTTTTGGCCTGCGGGTCACGGTTTTGGGCGGTCAGTCAGCTCTCGAGGCTTTTCTGAGCTTTATTTCTGGGAATCCTTCAGGTTTTGAGGTCGTGTGGGTCCCCCGGACATTTTCGCCGAATATATTTTTCAGGGCCGGGGGGTTGTCTCGGGACGTACAGCGGGGTCGGTAGAGCTCCCGGGACCTCGGAATGAGGAACCGTCTGCATATTTGGAATCGTGGGAACGTCCCGGATCTTTTTACGGAGTATATTTTTTGGGTGGGGACGTTCGGTCCCGGGCGACTCTCGGGGCTCGGGACGGGAATCCCGGGGCTCGGGATGGAAATTCTCCGACGGCTTTGGTGTAAAGTATGTTATATTGTAAGACGGATTTTATGGTAATATTTGTGGAATTTTGGCATGGCGGGATTTGGATTTGGGTTAACACGTCGGGATTTTCTCGGGTTCAGCGGGGCCGGTAGGACACTCTGGATGGGTAATTGAACATGTGAAAGATGATTTGTGTATGATATGATATTCTGAGGATTGTGTTCAGTTTTGGTTTGAATTGGGATTAAGAGGTTGCGTTTGGGGCTAAATTGCAAAGATTTGGAGAATTGGAGGACTAAGTTGCAATTAACCCTAAAATCAGTAATTATTTGGTAGAGAGGAAGGGCTGAAGTCGGTTACTAAAGGGGAGGATAAGGACACTTGTCCTTATTTGGTTAAATGTGGAAAGGAAAGAAGAAAAGAAATGGAAAATATATAAAGGTTATATTTCTTCATTTTCTTCATACTTTTTCTTCTTCTTCTTCTTCGTCTCCTTCATGCACCATGGATACTATTCATCAAGCTCTTCATGTGTTCTTCATTTTGGCAAGGAATCAACAAGGATTTGGGCTTAAATCATTGGTAAGCTTCTCCTCTTTAAGAATCTACAAGTTGGAAGCATGGATTTTGGGTGGAAAGTGGGTTTAGAAACCCATTTGTGTTTGTTCCTTGCTACTAGTTGTGATGATCTTCTTGCTTCCAAGTTTAAGTATGTTGTTCTTGGCATGGAGAGGAGTAAGAATCTAGGTTTGGATTTTGGAAAAACATCATGGATGGTGGAAACCTAATTTGGTGAATTCTTGCTTGTTTTCTAAAGTTGATGTTTTGTGATGTTCTTGGATCATGCTTTGGATGTGTTGTTCCTAGCATGATTCTAAGGCATTCTATGGTTTCAATTTGATGGAAAGTATGTTGTGTGGAAAAGCCCCAAATTGAGTGAATAGTACAATTAGGGTTTATGTTGAATTTTGGTGATTTGGGTGAAATTGGTTAGTAATCAAGGTTAGGAAGTGGAATTGGTGGTTAGAATGATTGTTTGGTGGCTTGAATGGATTGAATTGGAAATTGGGTAAAATGTTGGTAAAGGGCCGAATTGTTCCATGGAAACTTTCTCTATGTTGGTGTTGTATTTTGGTTGAATTGGATGGTAAATTGGTATCGGGGTTGGATTTAGGTGCGGTATGGTGTTTGAAACGTCGGTTTCGGATAATAAATGAAAAAGTTACCTTTATGCGGGTTTATCGGTAAAATGTCTGGAATGCGGGATTTAAAGGTTGGAAAACGTTTGTGGGTGTATGATTAAGGATGTTCTGGCTCGGTTCGTGAAACCGAGCTTTCTGTGGATTTTTGCGGGAAAGTGCGGGATTGTGCGGGTTTGGTTTCTGGGGGTGTATTTTGATGTGTTTTGATTGGTTTGTGGTTGTTCAGCTTAATTCTGCGGTGGTGGAGCGGTGCGGGACCATCGAGTTGAGTTGTCACATTTCGAGCCGGGAGTCGGGATTTCCTGGGATTTGTGCTGCGGGCAGTGTTTTCGAGGTAAGGGTTCAACTTCTCTCGTTATACATACTGGTATGGGACTTTATGTATACGGGTTTAGTTGAGGCGGGTTCCCGGGTTGAGGACGGTGGTTCGGTGATCCCGGGACCTGTCATATGGTAAGATGCATGTTTGTATTTGTTCTGTTTCAAGGCCCGGGTGGTCTTGGAGGCCACGGGTTTAAATGCTGTTCTGCATATCCGCGCTAGGCGCTGATATTTCTGTTTATACGTTTTGATATATTATATTCTGTTTTGCATATGCATTATTATTATATGATTCTGTTCTGAGACGAGACCCGGATGGTCTTAGAGGCCACGGGTGCTCCTTGGTTCTGTTCTGTTGTGTCCGCACTGAGGGTGCCGAAATTCTGTTTGTATCCGCACCGGGAGTGCTGATATTCTGCTTACGTGTGTCCGCACCGGAGGGTGCCGACACTTTACGTATACACGCACCGGAGTGCGGGTATACTTCGTGACCCTACGACAGTTTGGGGATCGCGACCCCACCGGTACCGTGCTTCATTCTGCTACATTACATTTTGTATATTCGACCTCTTAGAGAGGGCTGTCGTTTTAGGTCATTCGGCGGTTGGACCGCGTCACGATGGGTTCCGGCTCACCTCGACTTTGCATACATGCATATATATATGTATATGTGCTTGTATTTGTTACATTTTGCGAGTTCGGTTCGGCATCACTTGTACAAACCGTATCTTACCTCAGCCCTTACCGGGTCCTCCCGAGGACTCACCCCTTATTGTTTACCACCTTTCGAGTTGATCGACAAGCAACTGCGGACTAGAGATCCGCGGTGCTTTTGGTTATTTGGGTTTTCAGGTATTGAAAGTTCCCTTGTGGAATTTACATTACATTACATTTTGGTTACATTCGGGTTAAGGGGTGATCCGGTAGAGGTTTCGATTTGGAATATCTGATTTCAGCGAGGATTACGGTTTCTCTCCTCTCTTTGATTCCGCACGTGCGGGAATAGGTATTTTCTTATCTAGGTATTCTAGGGTGTACTCGATGGCTCTGTAGGTGTAGTTGCATGCATGTTAGTACTCGAGATCATGAAGTTTGTATATGATGAATACTCTGGGATATATTCGATTACTCAGTTGTCTTCTCGAGTCGAGGCGGAGCCCCGACTTGCACATACTGGATATGTTATAGTCTGGAGTCGGTGTTCTGATTGGTTCGAGTAATGAATGGTATTCCATGAACTGCATGTTTGATTGTTAAGTTGTTTTGTATACTTGCCATGTATGTGTTCTGTAGGTTGCAGGTCGTCGTACGACTATTCAATTATTGCGGGCCGGGTCATGGGACCACTGCACGCAGCGGGTTTCGGTAGTACCGATTCCGCGCTTTCTGCCGTAGCTTCCGCTTCCGAACGTCGCGGCCGGCTCCGCCTCCGCAACCGGGCGGGGTGGTCGTGACATGCTGCGCGATTTCCAGATAAAGGTGAAGCCCCAAGGCGATGCCTTTCGCGAGACATACGGCGAGGACCACAGGCCAAACTTCGATTGCGGGCGAAGCCCCAAGTCAAGGCCATTCGTGCGAGGGCATATGGCGAAGCCCAACGCAAGGCCTTGAGCAAGCGAAGCCCAGTGTTCGCCAATATGAAGAAGCCTTCCCTCCCATTTCCCGCCAGCTGTAATTTGGGAAAATGGAAGCGACATGAGCAGTAGCCTACAATGTCATCTCGGCGTCTGCCTCCTCTCACTTCACCCACCATAATTCTAGGAAGGTGGTTCCCTAGTCAAAGTCAAGCTCTTTCTTTCACCAATTTCATCTTATATAAAGGAAAGCTTGTGAGACTTAGGGTAGAATATATTTTAAATCAAACTCTTCAAGAAAGACTTGGTTTTCGTGTTCTCATACCTTGCAACTCCATTTTCCTTTGTCATCCATGCAAGAGGATCCAAATATAATATCTAGTATTGTTTGATCTTGTAATCAAGAGGTGCTAGATCCCATCTTCATTCCCAGGCATTTTCAAGTGCAATGCCTCACCTCGTAGTGAGGAGTTTCACTTGGCCGAATCTGTGTTCTTCGTTACTGTACGCCTCCGCCAAGCTAGATCGGCACAACCGTGATCGCGGTTTCTCCGACCGTGATCATATCAATTGGTATCAGAGCCAAAGCGCTTGTTGGAGGTACCGTGTTAGTTGTTAAATTTCTTCAAGTAAAACTCTTTGATATCTTTTCGGAACTTGAAGAAAAATATCGGTTAATGATCTCTGTTGAAACCGAATAGTTGATATCCGTTGTTGATAGTGTTGTTAAAAAGGTTTAAGAAACTGTGAGCTGTTTTCAGAAATAGAGAAGAAAGAGTTCTCTTGTGCGCAAAAGAGTCAGTATTTGTAGAAAAGAAAGAGTCGAACCAGTTCATAAAATCTGGGAAAAGTCATAAGTGTTCTTGGAGTGTTCATATCAAAACTCAAGTGAACAGTGCTCTCAAATCAAAAATAGTTTCTAAACCTGAACTTAAAGTGTTTGTGTTTGTGAAAAGCCTTTCATAACATCCCAACCTACATCTTTCGACCCCCCCTCACCTTAAAGTTTCAAAAGCTATTTCAAGTAACTAGTCTCTTTCTTGCGTTACAAGTTTCGGTTTTACTAGAGGTTACTATTTGAATCTGCTTGTGTGTTCCCCTTTGATCTAAAAGTTGATAGTGGTGTCAAGTTAAGAGAACTTGTGAAAACCATCGAGTGGAAAAAGGCAAGAGTGTTATTATCCAAAGCCAACTTGAGTGAAACACGAGTGGGAGAGTAAACACTAAGGAAGAGGAGAGGTGTTTCTGTTGCTAACTCCTTATTTTCACTTGCAAAAGAAAGAAATCTTTGCTTGCAGGAATGGCGTCTGGTACACTACCCAAGCAATCGCGCCCTCGCGTCGCATCAGAATCATACGAGGCCTTTGGAGAGGTCTCATCCTTGTGGTCTCCAGTATCGCCTTCGCAAGGTCTCATCCTTGTGGTCTCCAGTATCGCCTTCGCAAGGTCTCATCCTTGTGGTCTCCAGTATCGCCTGCGCGAGGTCTTGCCCTCGCGGGCCCCAAGTCTCGCATGGGCGATGTCTCACACTCACCTTTGCATCTCTGGGGCCTTCGCGGGCTACCTCGCGGTCTCAGGTCTCTCCTTTGCATTCTCAGTCGCCTTCGCAGGTCTTACTCCCACAGTCTCAGCTCGCCTTCGCGAGGACTCTCCTGCCTATACTGGCCCCGCCCAGATAAGGCCCTTATACTCTCCTGCGACCCTCACTCCTTACTTGGCTGTATTCTATATGGGCCTTCGCCCCTTGCAGGCCTTCGCCTGCCACTTGCTCCACTGAAATAGACCACTTGGTCATCTGACATCAACCGGCCAATAAGGAGGGCAGCACGAGCCTGGGAGATCTTCACCAGATTTATACGCCAGACATTCTCTGACAAGTGAATCACCTAAGGCGGTTTGCTGAGATCTTCATCATCACAACCGCCTTATCTCCAATCGATCGGACACGAGACTTATCTCAAACAACCTGTCTAAGGGCTTCAACCGGGAGGCTCTTCTCCACGGCATCGCTCTATAAATAGGGTGATGTCCACCCTAAATCGGGTAAGCTACTACACGCCCCCCCCACTCCTCTCTTGCTACTTCTGAGTATTCTTCCTATCTTTTACAGATTACTCTGAACAGCAAGCTTGGAGTCTCAAGAACATCATCTTCTTCTCCACCACATCAACTGAGAGTCCGGGCCTTCTTTAGGAACGAGACTATCAGTTTGGCGCCGTCTGTGGGAAAGAAAGTTCTTACTATAAACCCATATTACAAACCACAAGCAATAAGTCATGCCAACCACCCGGAGTGCCAACAGGAACAGTCGTCAAGGGAGGAGGAATCCTCCCGGGACAAATACGAACAATGATCCACCATCAGAGCCATCCCCGAACCACGTTCCCCCACAACGGAGGAACTCTCTATTCACTCAACGGAGGAAAGCTCCTCCCACGTTAACCGTAACATGCCTCAGGAGCATAACACTCCACCTCCAAACACCCCCAACGGGCCTGGATCCGGCCGTCCTGCAAACGATCACTGAGGCGGTTGCTTTCAACTTACGTGAAACTCTCGCCACCACTCTTCGGGGCGTTCTGGATAGCGTTGGGCAGCTGCGAACTAATCAGCCCGAACGCCCAGCCTACTCCTCCTCGGCAAGTAAGTAACCCTGATCCTTCTTCGTCATTACTTATCGCGCTTACTAGACGATTAGAGGAAGTGGAAAAAAGAGATGAAAGGGCCAGTGTCCATAATATCTCCAGGATGGGTCTGGACCACCTCTGGACCCAACCTTTTACTCAGAGGGTTTTAGAAACCCCTCTTCCGGACCAGTTTCGTCAGCCTAAGCTGGATGCTTATGATGGCCTGTCAGACCCTGATATTCATCTCCAGCGTTACGTCTCCGCAATGGCAATAGCAAGGGCGGACGACAACACGCTCTGTAGAGCTTTCAGCTCCACACTTACTGGGGCCGCTGCCAACTGGTATACCACTCTCCGGGACAAACGGTTTGATTCCTTCGAGGAGCTATCCCGCAACTTCTCCAACCATTTTGTGGTATCCAAACCACCTCCTAAAACGGCGGGACACCTTCTTAAGATACGGCAGAAAAAGGATGAGCCCCTCAGAGAATATATTCAACGCTTCCAGGCCGAGTCTATCCAGGTCCCTAATCTGGGAGAAGAAGCTCGCCTGCTTGCAGCTATCCAAGGCCTCCGCTGGGAGTCCCTTTTCTTTGTGGATGTCCACACTAACCCGCCCACCAATATGGAACAATTCTTAAGTACAGCGTCGCGGTTCATGAATACGGAAGAGGTCACTCGACCACTCGCCAGAGCCGCCACGGCGGACGCCAAGGGACAACCCTCGCGACCGGACCCTAGGTCTCAAAGGCAGTACCCCACGCCCCCCAGTAGGGAGAGGGCATACATTTCTCTTCCCCCGCTGAGGGAATCTCGCACCAACATCCTCCATGCCTTAGAACAAAAGAGGGCGGTCCCCACTTGGCCTCGCCCCCTCTCCCAGGAAATAACAAGGCAAAGCAACAAGTTTTGCCGCTACCACCGTGACAAAGGTCACGACACTGAGGACTGTTTTGAGCTCAAGCGCATGATTGGAGAAATGCTGGCTCAAGGCAAGCTCAGGGAGTACTTGCTCCAAACTGAGGAGGGCCGTAGAAGAGAAGGTGACCGTGAAGGGCGCCGGCCGAGGACCGCCGGCAGGCGCTCCCAACAAAACCCAGGTCAGAGAATCTGGTTCAGTCCCCCGGCAAGGGGACATATCAGCGTAATCACACACAGTGTGAAGGCGCTTCGGCAAGACGCCATCATATGAGGCAGATCTACCAGATAGACCACTCCTCTACTCGGTTTTTGCATCGCAGCGATGGCACCTCTGTGGCAATATCGCACGCTGACCCCTTGGTTATCACTGCCCGTATTGCGGGATGGGACGTCGACAGAATCTACATGGATACGGGGGCGAATGCCAACGTGATCTACAAGCACACTCTGGTTGAGGCAAAGGTGCCTTTGTCACAAATTCAACCCGCAAAGGGGGCCACCTTTGGAATAGGACGGGATGAAATCCCAACCTTGGGGTCGATCACCCTGCCCTACATGATGATGGGAACCACCAAGGAAAAAAAGCAGGTATGTCATTCGAGCTATGTGGACTTTATTGTCCTGGATCTTCCTACGCCGTATAACGCCATCATCGGGCGACATACTCAAACTGAGTTCCATGTCCGCTGTGATGTACGAACCCTGACTATAGTCTTTCACACTGCGGCTGGGGATGCCTATATCTTTGTCAACCAGAATGTGGCCAGAGGCAATTATGTCTCTGCCCTCGCCGGGCCCCGCAGCCTTCCCGGCCATCCGAGCCTAAGAGGAAGGCACCCTCGGAGGAAGCTGGTCACGTGGCGAAACCGCCCGACTTGTCTGGAGCCTTTGAAGAAGTTGAGATCTCTCCCGGGAAGAAGTTTCGGGTGGGAAAGGACCTCGAGGAAAAGACCAGCAAGCGCTCATCCATCTCCTCCATGCCAACAGTGATGTCTTCGCATGGAGCCACGAGGACCTACCAGAGTTGATCCTGCTGTTATTTCTCACAAGTTAAGTGTACTCCCGGCTTTAGCCCGGTTAGACAGAAAACAAGGGGCATGGCCCTTGACCGTAAGGACTTTATACGCACTGAAGTGCAGAAATTGCTTAAGGCAAATATAATCAAGGAAGTTCACTACTCTGAATGGGTTGCGAATATTGTCCTCGCCGATAAAGAGGGCGGTCAGTGGCGACTTTGTGTGGACTACAAGGGGGTTAATAGGGCCTGCCCAAGGGACCCCTATCCTTTACCATCCATTGACCAACTGGTTGACTCAACCGTTCATCACTCGGTCTTTTCTCGATGCTTACAGCGGGTACCACCAAGTCTTTATGGACCCAGAGGACGCGGTAAAAACCGCCTTTACTACTGGCGAGGCCGTATATCATTATATTAGAATGCCCTTCGGCTTAAAGAATGCGGGGGCTACCTTCCAAAGGCTTGTAAATCAAGTCTTCGCAGGCCAGATTGGCCGAAATCTTGAAGCTTATGTGGATGACATTGTGGTCAAAAGCAAGGCCGTCTCAACCCATCTCACAGACTTGAAGGAAACATTCGACAACTTCCGCAAATACAATATGCGATTAAATCCAAAGAAGTGTATCTTCGGCGTGGGCGAAGGAAGTTCTGGGATACCAAATCTCAAGGAGGAATCCATGCAAATCCCAAAAAGATTGAGGCGATCACTACCTTGCGCACCCCGTGGGGCTCAAGGAAGTCCAACAGTGGCAGAAAGCTAGTGGCCTTGGGACGATTCGTCTCCAAACTAAGTGATCGCTGCAAACCTTTCTTCGATCGATTCGCAAGAAAAAAGCTTGCAAATGGACGGAGGAATGTCAGGAGGCATATGCCTCAATCAAACGACACTTGCAAGAACTACCGGCACTCAAGTGCCCTAGGCCAGGAGATGACCTGGTCCTTTACCTCGCCACCTTAGAAAGAAGTGTCGCTTCTGTCCTTATTAAGGAAGAGGCCGCCAAGCAATGGTCGGTCTATTACACCAGCCATACTCTCCAAGATACGGAAACAAGGTATCCTCCCCTCCAAAAGGCTATATTGTCTCTTGTATATGCAGCAAGGAAGCTCAAGCCCTACTTCCAAGGGCACACTATTATAGTCCGAACGGACTTGCCAATTCAGGACATCCTAAGGCGCCCCGAACATTCAGGACGCCTCGCCAAGTGGTGTATCGAACTTGGCGGTTTTAACATCAATTATGAGCCCAGAAAGGCAATTAAGGGCCAGGCCCTCGCCGACTTTATTGCGGAATTCTCGAATGCTGATATACTCTCGGCCCCAGAGCGGGCCCCGCACCTCGACCCACTCCTCCCGAATGGGACTTATTTGTGGATGGCTCATCCAAACTTGAATCCCAGCGGGGTGTGTATCTACGTGGACCCCTAGGTATGGAAGTATTCCTTCGTGTCTCTTTTCAATTTCAAGTAACTAACAATGTTGCAGAATATGAGGCCCTCGTCGCCGGGCTGAAACTCGCCACAAGGGCAGGCATTCGCCGCCTCCATGTCCACAGCGACTCGTAGCTGGTGATTCACCAGGTTCAAGGGTGCGCCGAGTGCAAGGACGCCACCCTGATCAAATACCTTAAGTTGGTAAACACCCTACGAACTGACTTTGAAGAAGTCATCTTCATACATGTTCCTCGTTCTGAGAACACTACAGCAGACATGCTATCAAAGGAAAGACTCCCTCCACCACAGCCACTCGGCCAGTCCTTCCATCACGGAAGATATTGATATCGCCTCTCTAGCAACGCATGATCCGATCTAGACTGGAGAAACCCTATCATTGCTGCGCTAAAAGCCAGCACCACAGATCCCCAGGTTCGCAAGCAAGCCCTCCGCTTCGTCCTCATTGATGACCAATTATGGCATCGCGGGTTTGCGGCGCCTCTACAACGGTGCCTTAGCACCCTTGAGGGACGCTCTGTCTTGGACATTCTCCACCAAGGCAATTGTGGCGCTCACATCGCTGCGGAGGCACTTGCCCACAAAGCCCTTCGTCTAGGGTATTACTGGCCTACCTTGAAAAAGGACGCCGCTGCACTGGTCAAAACGTGCCACCAGTGCCAAATCAATTCTCGCATCCAGCGGCTACCATCCGCGGAATCTCCAGCACTGACAAATCCAGTGCCTTTCGCCCTGTGGGGCCTCGACCTCATTGGTCCAATGCCGAACGCTCAGTCGATGCAACCACGTGTTGTAGCAGTTGCTTATTTTTCTAAATGGGTCGAGTTAGAACCCGTGGTCTCCATCACTTCCGCCAAGATTATCAAGTTGCTTTGGATGAATCTTGTCTGCCGGTTCGGCTGCCATCGTGCTATTATTACAGACAATGGCACTCGGTTCGCGATCGCGGTGTCCAACAATGGGCACGGGACAATAATGTCCGCATGCTTTTGCCCGGTGGCGCACCCCGTCTAATGGGCAGGTTGAGGTCACCAACCGAACCCTCAAGGAAGGCCTCAAGAAGCGCTGGAAGGGGCCAAGGGCCGCTGGGTAGATGAACTCCCAAGTGTCTTATGGGACTATCGCACCACAACACGAACCCCCACAGAGAGACGCCTTTCTCTCTAGTATACGGCGCAGATGCGCTCCGCCTATTGAGGTAGACCTCCTACAATCCGTATGATCAACTTCACTTGAAAGCCAATGCTCAAGGGCTCCGTGCCAAACTCGACTTAATCGAAAAATTACGCGAAGGTGCTCGCCGCATAATCGCCCCTCAAACAGAGGCTCAGTCTTCACCATAATTCCCGGGTAAGACCCAAGGCATTGCAACAAGGAGGCCTTGCCTTGCTTAAGTCGACCCTCACCGCTCGCGACCCCAAACAGGGTGTCCTGCGACCCAACTGGGACGGGCCTTATATTGTTCATAAACAAGTCCGCCCAGGAGTCTATGAACTACAAGACCATGATGGTCGTCTGCTCCCCCGCAACGTTCATGCGGATGACTTGCGCCCATATTACGTGTAAGTCCTAAGTCTTACAAATTCAATAAAATACATATGTATTTCTTCTGTCTTCTGACTTACATGGCATTTCAAATGCCCTCTTCATCGCCTATACATGCCGGCCGGTCAAGGTGGCTACTGCACTGAGTTATGGCATCAGACCTTGTCAGGTCTCACTTCTCCACACAGGTGGTTGCGGGTCTCATTCCCCAACCGACCTTCAACTCGCCCCGCCCCAAGGGTAATCCCCTTGCGCTGCGGAAGGGTAACCCCCTTTTGGCTCCTTCAGGAAGGTCTATGTGTAAGTCGTCCTCGCACGCCACAGCAGACCTTCCGCTCGGAAGTCTCCACACAGGTGGTTGCGGGTCTCATTCCCCAACTGACCTTCAACTCGCCCCGCCCCAAGGGTAATCCCCTTGCGCTGCGGAAGGGTAACCCCCTTTTGGCTCCTTCAGGAAGGTCTATGTGTAAGTCGTCCTCGCACGCCACAGCAGACCTTCCGCTCGGACTTCTCCACACAGGTGGTTGCGGGTCTCATTCCCCAACCGACCTTCAACTCGCCCCGCCCCAAGGGTAATCCCCTTGCGCTGCGGAAGGGTAACCCCCTTTTGGCTCCTTCAGGAAGGTCTATGTGTAAGTCGTCCTCGCACGCCACAGCAGACCTTCCGCTCGGAAGTCTCCACACAGGTGGTTGCGGGTCTCATTCCCCAACCGACCTTCAACTCGCCCCGCCCCAAGGGTAATCCCCTTGCGCTGCGGAAGGGTAACCCCCTTTTTTGGCTCCTTCAGGGAGACCTATGTGTAAGTCGTCCTCGAGCGCCACAGCAGACCTTCCACAAGGGCTCCCCAGACACAGCAGTGGGTCTTACCCCCCAGAACCTCAAATGGTTCTCCACTTGCCTCAACAAGCGTCCTACTGCCTTCGCCAAACGCGCGACTCCAGGCTCCAGGTAAACTGAACCTTTTACTGCATGCTTATCGTATAAATGATGAGCAAACTACAGGGGTCTTCTACTTGGTACACCGTCCACTACCCAAGGGCCCTTGGTACACTACCCAAGCAATTGCGCCCTCGCGTCGCATCAGAATCATACGAGGCCTTTGGAGAGGTCTCATCCTTGTGGTCTCCAGTATCGCCTTCGCAAGGTCTCATCCTTGTGGTCTCCAGTATCGCCTTCGCAAGGTCTCATCCTTGTGGTCTCCAGTATCGCCTGCGCGAGGTCTTGCCCTCGCGGGCCCCAAGTCTCGCATGGGCGATGTCTCACACTCGCCTTTGCGTCTCTGGGGCCTTCGCGGGCTACCCTCGCGGTCTCAGGTCTCGCCTTTGCGATCTCACTCGCCTTCGCAGGTCTTACTCCCGTAGCCTCGGCTCGCCTTCGCGAGACTCTCTTGCCTATACTGGCCTCATCCAGGACAAGGCCCTTATACTCGGGTTCGTGCGATCCTCACTCCTTACTTGGCTGTATTCTATATGGGCCTTCGCCCCCTTGCAGCCTTCACTGCCTGCCACTTGCTCCACTGAAATAGACCACTTGGTCATCGACATCAACCGCCAATAAGGAGGGCAGCACGAGCACAGGAGATCTTCACCAGATTTATACGCGGACATTCTCTGACAAGTGAATCACCTAAGGCGGTTTGCTGAGATCTTCATCATCACAACCGCCTTATCTCCAATCAGTCTGACACAGACTTATCTCAAACAGCCTGTCTAAGGGCTTCAACTGGGGGAGGCTCTTCTCCTGGCATCGCTCTATAAATAGGGTGATGTCCACCCTAAATCGGGTAAGCTACTACACGCCCCCCCCACTCCTCTCTTGCTACTTCTGAGTATTCTTCCTATCTTTTACAGATTACTCTGAACAGCAAGCTTGGAGTCTCAAGAACATCATCTTCTTCTCCACCACATCAACTGAGAGTCCGGGCCTTCTTTAGGAACGAGACTATCAGCGTCACCCAACACCTCACCATCACCTCCTCATCCATCTCAACTTCCTCTTTTGGAAGCCCTCAACCGAATTACTAGAAGGTTGGATGACATTGATCAAAGGCTTGAGAATTCAGAAACTCGGCAAGCCGTCTTTGACACCAAGCTTGGAAGGCTTGAGGTGGCTCAAGGCAAGCAGCCTTCCACTTCTAGACAGCAAGAGGAAGCTGAAGTCTCCAGGGACTTGGGTGGTACCACATACACCACCTTTGATCCTTCTCTCAAACAATCGCAGCAGACACCCCTAAGCAAGCCTTATCAAGCGAGGAGAGGTCCTGTTGTACAGGACATCCCAGACAACAATGAGGATGAGTATTTCGAGGAACCATCCTTGGCGAACCCCAAGAAGAAACTCTTTCAAGATAGAGCCCAAGCAAAGGCCTATCTTGAGAGAGACCTTGAAGAAGCGGCAGAAATGAAAAGAGGAAATGCTCATCGCGAGTTCAACCGACACCTCGGATTAAGGGAACAATCGCCAGACCAACAAGTCCTCAATAAATTGAAGCTCCAAATACCCCCATTCAGTGGTTCCAGTGACCCGGAAGAGTACCTCGCCTGGATAGCCAAAACTGAGAGGATTGTTGACATGATGGGATACAGTGACACCACCGCGTTAAAGCTCATTGTCATTGAGTTTCATGACTTCGCTCTCATTTGGTGGGAGCAAGAGCATTATAAGAGGGCCGTGGAACGAGACCATCCCATCTCCACTTTGGAAGAGCTCAAAAGAGTGATGCGAAAGCAGTTTGTGCCAAGTTACCATGACCGGGACTGTGCCCAGAAGTTACAACACCTTACTCAAGGTAGTCGAAGAGTGGAAGATTACCAGAAGGATCTTGAGAAGGCGTTGATGAGGGCCAATGTTTGGGAAAATGATGAGGCCAAGTTGGCTCGATTTTTATACGGTCTCAGGGAGGACATCGCCAAAACGGTAGAGCTGTGTGATTATAAGGATTATCAAGATCTGGTGCAGAAGGCGATAAGAGTGGAGAAGCAGCTCAAGAAGGGAAGTTCTTACAATTCTTTCACCCCTCAGCGAAGCTCAGGAAGCTGACCTACCCCCTTCGCCAAGGCGATACCTTCAAAGCCTTATCAGCCTGCTACCGCGATACCCCGCTACCGCCAAAATCAACCATTCGCGAAGCCACCATCCCACCAAACAGCCTTCCCCCATTCTCAACCAAGAACCAATACCTATCCTAAATCATCAGACACTTCGCTCCCCACAAGGAGCATTGAGTGTTTTAAGTGTTTGGGAAAAGGACACTATGCTAGAGACTGTCCCAACAAAAGGACTATGATCGTCCGACCAAATGGGGACATCTCTAGTGAAGATGAAGCGGAGCCTGTTCCTGAATCACCAAACGAAGAATTGGAAGAAGAAGAAGGAGAGTTGCCTTTTGAAGGCTTAATCCTAGTTACCAAGAGGGTCCTGCAAAGCTCCCCCAGTGTGATCGAAAGTACTCAGAGAGAAAACTTGTTCCAATCAAGGGCCATGGTGAATGAGACCCTCTGCAGTCTCATTATCGATAGTGGCAGCTGTGTCAACGCGGCCAGCGAAGACATGGTCGCTGAACTGGGCCTTCGCACCATCGCGCACCCCAAGCCTTATCAACTCCAATGGGTTGACGACCGAACTTTTGTCAAGGTTGTCAAACAAGTTGAGGTGCCGATAAAGATTGGCAAATATGAGGACTCAATCACTTGCGATGTGGTGCGGATGCAAGCCACCCACATTCTTTTGGGGAGGCCCTGGCAATACGATAAGGATTCCATGCACCATGGAAAAGTCAACAAGTACTCCATCACCCACCTTGACCGACCATATACTTTGCTACCCCTCACCCCAACTCAAGCCCTTCAAGACCAAGTTCACTTGGTAAGTAAGGCCGAAAAGAAAACGAGGGAAGAGGGAAGAGAGAAG
Organism: Stellera chamaejasme; assembly: GCA_024586325.1. Classification (NCBI taxonomy): domain Eukaryota; kingdom Viridiplantae; phylum Streptophyta; class Magnoliopsida; order Malvales; family Thymelaeaceae; genus Stellera; species Stellera chamaejasme. Next base: position 36,891,949 of record CM044983.1, read on the forward strand.
AGAGAAAATAGTGAGAAGGTTCAAGGAACCTCGAGTGAAAAGAAAGAGTGCGCATTCATGGGAAACACTATGAGCGAACCCGAGAGAAGACAAGAGTGCATCCCTTCGCCGGCCAAAACCAAGCATCTGAAAAAGGCACTCGTTGGGAATAAAACATGCTTCCTCATGGTTCCCACCCATTGCATGCTAACTCTAGAAAATATAGCTTCTCTTCCTTCTTATGTGCAGGAAGTGTTAAAGGAATTCTAGGAGATATTCGATGAGCCGCGAAGCCTTCCCCCTATCGCGGCATAGAACATCAGATAGATCTACTTCCGAGTGCGCCTTTACCCAACAAGGCAGCATACCGAACAAACCCCCAAGATTCCAAGGAGATCCAAACTCAAGTGCGAGAATTGCTGGACAAGGGCTTCGTCCGCGAAAGCCTTTCACCCTGCGCGGTGCCAGTCATACTCGTACCCAAGAGCGATGGGACATGGCGCATGTGCATGGACTGCAGACCCGTCAACAATATCACTGTAAAGTATCGCCACCCTATATCTAGACTTGATGACATGCTAGATGAATTAAGTGGTGCTTGTGTGTTTTCAAAAATTGATCTTAGAAGTGGCTATCACCAGATTAGAATGAAGAAGGGTGATGAATGGAAGACGGCATTCAAAACTAAAATCGGTTTATATGAATGGAATGTCATGCCTTTTGGATTATCTAATGCACCAAGTACTTTCATGTGTCTGATGAATCATGTCTTAAGGGAGTTAATTGGAAAATTCGTGGTAGTATACTGTGATGATATACTTGTCTACTCTAGAATCATGGTGAGCACCTTGACACACTTAGGCTTGAAAAATTGTATGCTAAGTGTGAAAAGTGTGTCTTCGCATCAAATGAGGTAAACTTCCTTGGATACGTAGTTGGTGCGAAGGGTGTCAGAGTAGATGAAGGAAAGGTCAGCGCCATTCGGGATTGGCCTACCCCTAAGTCCTTATCAGAAGTAAGATCCTTTTTAGGACTTGCTAGTTTTTATAGAAGGTTTGTTAGGGACTTCTCTTCTATCGCCGCCCCTTTGCATGAATTGGCGAAGAAGAACGTAGCGTTTGACTAGGGTAGAGCACAGGAGGAATCCTTTAGTGAGTTGAAATCGTGTTTGACTAATGCCCCTTTGCTCACCTTGCCAAATTTTGACAAGGTTTTTGAGGTAGAATGCGATGCCAGTGGGATAGGCATTGGTGCTGTTTTGCACCAAGAAGGCCGCCCATCGCCTTCTTTAGTGAGAAACTAGGCGGAGCAACCTTGAATTACTCCACATATGACAAAGAGCTATACGCTCTTGTGAGGTCGCTACAAACATGGAGTCATTACTTGTTGCCTAGAGAGTTTGTCATTCACACAGACCACTTGTCTTTGAAGTACCTTCAAGGGCAAGGAAACCTGAACAAGAGACATGTTAGGTGGGTAGAGTTTATCGAGTCTTTCTCCTACGTGATTAAATACAACAAAGGTAAAGAGAATGTTGTTGCTGATGCACTTTCTAGGAGATATGCTTTACTCACGTCTCTTGATGCTCGTATCATTGGCTTTGAATGCTTGAAAGACATGTATGAAAATGATGTGGACTTTGGCAAAATTTATGCTGACTGTGCCAAAGAGAGCCAAAATGGATACTATGTGTTTGACGGATTTTTGTTTAAGTATAAAAGGTTGTGCATTCCAAGGAGCTCAATAAGAGAGGTCATCATCAAGGAAGCGCACGGCGGGGGCCTTATGGGACATTTTGGTGTCCAAAAGACACTCGAAACAGTGAAGGAGAACTTCTATTGGCCAGGCATGAAGAAAGACATCACCAAGATGTGCGCAAGATGTGTCTCATGTCATCGCGCCAAAACCACTCTTCAACCAAAAGGGAAGTACACCTCTCTCCCTACGCCTTCGCTTCCTTGGGTAGATATAAGTATGGATTTCATAAGTGGTTTGCCTAAGACATCGCATGGACATGATGCTGTATTTGTGGTAGTAGATAGGTTTTCAAAAATGGCACATTTCATTCCATGCCATAAAACTGATGATGCATCGCATGTAGCTGACTTGTTCTTTAAAGGCATTGTGAAATACCATGGTCTTCCTCGGTCCATTGTGAGTGACAGGGACTCAAGGTTCTTAAGTCACTTTTGGCGAACCCTGTGGTCGCGGTTGGGCACGAACTTGATGTATTCTACATCAAGCCACCCCCAAATCGATGGCCAAACGGAAGTGATCAATAGAACCTTGACCACTATCTTAAGGACCCTTCTTAGGAAGAATTTAAAAGACTGGGAGAAGTGTCTACCCCATGTTGAGTTTGCCTATAATAGAGCCTATCATTCATCTACATCTCATAGTCCTTTCGAAGTAGTATACGGGTTCAATCCTTTAGCTCCTTTGGACTTGATTGCATTAAACCCTGTTGATCAATTAGATGTAGATGGCAACAAGAAGGCTAAAAATATGACAGAATTGCATGCTAAGGTTCACAAACATCTTGAGAAAATCAATGAATCTTATGCAAAAAGGGCCAATAAGGGTAGGAAGTTTAGAAGTTTTCAAGTTGGGGATTGGGTCTTAAATGTAAGTATGGTTGAGAAGGAAGAAGACAAAACCCCCTCGCAAGACTTCCAGTTGCGGGCGAAGCCCCAAGACGAGGTTATTCGTGCGAGGGCATATGGCGAAGACCTTGCGCCAGATTTCCAGATAAAGGCGAAGCCCCAAGGTGATGCCTTTCGCGCGAGGACCCTGCGCCAAACTTCCAGTCGCGGGCAAAGCCCCAAGGCGAGGCCATTCGCGCGAGGGCATATGGCGAAGCCCCAACGCAAGGCCTTCAGGCAAGCGAAGCCCCAGGTGTTCGCCAATATGAAGAAGCCTTCCCTCCCATTTCCCGCCAACTGTAATTTCTGGGAAAATTTAAGCGACAGGAGCAGGTAGCCTACAATGTCATCTCAGCGTCTGCCTCCTCTCACTTCACCGACCATAATTCTAAGAAGGTGGTTCCCTAGTCAAAGTCAAGCTCTTTCTTTCACCAATTTCATCTTATATAAAGGAAAGCTTGTAACAGACTTAGGGTAGAATATATTTTAAATCAAACTCTTCAAGAAAGACTTGGTTTTTGTGTTCTCATACCTTGCAACTCCATTTTCCTTTGTCATCCATGCAAGAGGATCCAAATATAATATCTAGTATTGTTTGATCTTGTAATCAAGAGGTGCTAGATCCCATCTTCATTCCCAGGCATTTTCAAGTGCATTGCCTTACCTCGTAGTGAGGAGGTTCAATTGGCCGAATCTGTGTTCTTCGTTACTGTACGCCTCCGCCAAGCTAGATCGGCGCAACCGTGATCGCGGTTTCTCCGGCCGTGATCATATCAGGGAGTTTCCGACCCTACGAAGAGGGCGGCACTCCTTCTGCTTGTATTACTTATTTTATGCTTTCCGCGCGCGTGATATTCTGTAAAACCACTAATGTGTTTCGGGTGCAGGTTTAGGACTAGTAAGATGTCTTAAAAACTGCAAACACGTATTAACCTTAAAACTTGAAGGAAAACGTTTTAAGGGACGGGTTTCGGGTCCACAACCCTTTTTAAGAGAAACTCCGTATTCACCCGCCGCCGATACTCCGGGGGTGGTGGGGTGACACACGGCGGACGGGACAAGGACAAAGACAAAGACTAGAGCCGGAGGCAGAAAGATTTTCTTTGGTGAATAATGAAAGTTTAATACTTTTAATTACTTGACTACTTTTTGGGCTAAATTGATATAATCTTGTGAATTGGATCAATCAATTAAGGCCAATTAAAAAAATTAATTATAATTTATTTTATCCAAATGAACCTTATATAACTTATATAAACATAAAAAAATTATATCAATTAATATACTAATACTACTACTCCCCCCGTCCCATAAGTTTTGTAACATTTTCCTTTTGAGGACGTCCCAAAATTTTTGCAACCTTTCTTTTTTTAGTAATTTTTTACCTATGAATTTACTAACTATACTCAATTAATTATTATTTTATCTTATTTATTCTATTAAAATTTCAATCATTTCTCTCTCATCTCTCATCTCTCATCTTCTCCACCACTCCCTGCTTTTCATCTGCAGCTGACCTCGCAAATGGACTGGCTCCACCACCTCAACCTTCTTTCTTCTACAACGAGCCCACTTCCGCCTCCCTCTCCTCCCCTCATTACCCGCATCTTCAGCCCCATCTTCTCTGTGAAAAACACCCAACAAAAATCAAGCATTTTTTTTCCTTTTCATGGATATGAGCTTGTTTTTGTGCTAATGGGCTATAGCGGTAGTGAAGGTGGTTAAACGATTGGTGTATGGTAAAGTTTGACGGACGACGGTCATGGCGGTCACGCCAATTTCGTAGTTTTTGTTACCTATTGATTAAAAAACTTTCCAATTGGAACTTGTTCTTCACCATTTTCAGTTTTCGCCACACAAATCCAAGAAATCCATCCCCTAATCCTCGCTCCACTGCTATCTCAACCTCCATCTTCATCAGCGCACTAATTCACTCTTCCACGACGACGCAACATTGAATCAGAAAGTATCAACACGGCTCTTTGTTAAGGTGATGAGGGCCGAATAAATAAGCCTGATTTGTTGATTTTTAGCTAAGGAACCAATTTAGTTATGGTATCCTAGTTGAATCTAGATTTTGTGTTGAATATGAAATCTGGTTGAAGATGGAGTCGGTGAGTGCACAGGGGAAGCAGGGGAGTTAAGGAAGGAAATTGGATGGAGAGAGATGAGGGTAAAAGGGGAAAGTTGAATGGAAAGTGAAGCTGGCCTTAATATGCAGTCCGTTTAACTGATGTTTTCTAATGAGATGAACATGAACTTACAGAATCTGGTGAATACCAGATGATTACAACACACAGTAGTTGTTGGATAAACACACTAGCACACCAAGCTTCCAACAACAGCAATACACGAACAAACCAAACTTGATACTAGGAAAATATTAACAATAGTAAAAGAATGTTCAACACATGAACAAAGAAGGCAGAGAGAAAGATGTAATGCTAAGTAATGGATGCATTCTTCATCTGCTGAAGTCTCCTTATATAGACAGGATTCTGAGAGGGAGGCCCTCAACTTCTTTTATAGCTGTAATGCACTAATGCTACAGTCATTATGCATTATTGCTGAGTGCGTCTTCTTTTACAGAAGTGGACAAATGATAATTGTCCTACTAATGCATAATTTCTTCTCCTTCACATGGTTCTGTCTGTCATTAAGCCGGTCCACCAGATGATGACCCTTGACTAGGCCCGCCTTTTGCCTGCTGCTCCTTGACAGATTTAAAAGCTAATTTCATTAGCTTATCCTTCATCTCTTCTAATGGGATGTCTGCTATGATCTGGAGTAAAGCTTCCCAAGAGCTACATCAATGTTTTCTTCTTCCAAGAGATCAGACAGACCAATTCTCTTGAGAGTGATGTTTTCTATGAGATATGCATTAATAACGCATTTATCCCACCAGTGAGAAACCCATACCTTTTCTAAAATGGGAACACATTTTTCTTGATTTATTTCATAGTGTCATCTAACAATCCATGAGATTCGATAAATGACCAAAAAATAAAACTCAGAAAAAGGAATTACCATTTTTCTAGATTTCTGTTTGTTGAACTCAACAAATTTTTCATAAGATTCTCTGACAACATGTGGAAGTTGTTCTGATATCAAACCTCTCTTCTCAAACCAGTGTTGAAACCAGTTTGGAAATCTTATCTGGTCTGTTTTGAAGATTAACAGCCAAGAATGTCTTAGTTCTGAGTTCTGGATATTAAAGATTTCTTCTCATGCTTGGATATAATCCCAATAAGTATAACCATGGTTACTATATCCTCCGAACAAGAATCTTTTTCTAGAATTAGGAGCTCCCCATTCTTCTGGAGTCCAGACTTTTAGGATTCCCAGTTTAGAAATACCTATTTCTTTGAAATACCGTCCTTCAGGAGATTTGGTATTTCTGTTTTTATTTTCTATCTCCACAGATCCTCTTTCTAGGAGAATTAATTCAAAGAATTCATTTTTTCTAATGAGATGAAACTCTCATACTAGATGTCTATTTCTAGGCCAATATTTTCTTGCCATTTCTGAAGGAGTTAAGGCCTTGACATCTTTATCTTCTACAGGACAGAGGGACTCTTTCCATTTCTCTTTTCTCTGGAGGGATTCCTAGAGAAAACAAAGTAATGTCCTGAGATTTAGCATTCATTCTAGGAACCAGTGTTCCTTCAAAATATCTATTATCCTTGCAATAATCATGAGGATAAAGGTAAGGGAAAGCTCTTCCTCTTTTTAATTCATTAGGAGAAGTAGGTGTTATAACCATATTCTCCTTTGCCATCTTCTGAGAGGTTCCCCTCTTTCAATTTTCTGGGAGGATTCTCCTCTCTCGATTCTCAATTTCTGTCTAGAAGGTAACTCATTGAGCTCCTCTGAAATTGGTTCTTGAGCTCCTATTTGGAGATAGAGACTGACTGGCTATCCTCATGGGAAGATTGATATTCTATGTCCATGGAATTACTTCCATGAAACAATGTTTCAAGAAAATTTTTTTCACCTCATTATCAAATAAAATCACCATTAAATTTCACCACACCCATTTCACCCCTCAAACCACCCCAATCAAATTCACCCTTTCAACCCCTCGGTTCCCAAACTCCACCACCTCGATCTTCTTCTATGTTTCTTCTTACCTCATTCTTAGATTTCCCCATGTCCTCCCTGCAAAAATTCTCGAGTAAGAAAGTCAGGCAAACAATTTTTTGATCCATCAATATGTTCAATATCAAAATCAAAAATAGCTAGTATTGATTGACATCTAGCAAATATTTGTTTAGACGCGAGATTTTTAACATCCTTGAGCAGAACACTCTTTGCTGCTTTACAATCAGTTCTGATTAAAAACTTTTGATTTAGCAAATCTTCTTCGAACTTTGTGACACAAAGAACTATTGCTAAAATCTCTTTCTTTATTGTAGCATAGTTCTGTTGAGCTTGATTCCAGACTCCTAAAGTAAATCTTACCAATTTTTCTTTCTCATCCATTTTCTGTTTTAAGATTCCTCCATATCCTATTTCGCTAGCATCAGTTTCAACAATCTTAAAGGCTTCAGGAATAGGAAGAGTGACACAAGAGATTTATTTAACTTTTCTTTTTACAAGCCTAACTGCTTGTGTCTGTTCTTTCCCCCATTCTGGAGGATTCTTTTTTAACCTATCAAACAAAGGTTTGCAATCTTTAGCCATGTCTTTATAGAATTCAGAGACATAATTCAAGCTACCTAAAAACCTTTGTAGTTGCTTCTTTTCCTTGATCTCATCAGAAAATTTTTCTGTAAAACTTATTGATCTGTCAATAGGTTTTATTGTACCCCTATGTATCATATGTCCGAGAAATAGAACATTAGTCTGGAACAGTTCTATTTTCTTTGCAAAAACCACTAAACCTGCTTCTTCAACTATTTTCATAAATTTATGCAAGTGCTTCCAATGCTGATCAACAGACTGTGAAAACACCAACACATCATCAATGTAAACAATAGTAAAAGAACTATAAGGATTAAAGATTTCATTCATGACTCTTTGAAATTTTGAAGGTGCATTCTTTAAACCGAATGACATTACATTCCATTCATAATGTCAAAAAAGAACATTACACCATGTTTTATATTTATCATGTTCTGCAATCTGGATTTGCCAATACCTAGATTTCATGTCAAACTTTGAAAATACAGTGGAACTGTTTAATCTTGACAACAAGTCTTTCTTATTAGGTATTGGATACCTAATCCATTTTAACACTTTATTAAGAGGCTTATAATTGATAACTAATCTTGGAACTCCTCTTTCTATTTCTGCATTCTTATTGACATAAAAAGATGAGCAACTCCATGGTGAAGAACTCTTTCTTATTAAGCCTTTATCAAGAAGATCATGTATTTCCTTCTTACAATGGACCGTTAAATCTTCATTCATTTGAATGGCCCTTGATCTAGTGGATATGTTTCTTTCTTCAAATTCTGCTTCATAAGGAAGATTAACAATATGCTTTTTTCTTTCCCAAAAAGCATTGGGAATATCTGCATAAACATTTCTATTCAGAACTTCTTTAAAAGTCTGAATTTGTTTCTGAACTTCTTGAGTCTTAATTTTTTCTTCGACACTCTTGTGTCTAATATCTTCTTGAAGACTCATCAATGTTTCTTGCCTATTATTCAAATTGGCAGTAAGTTCTTCTAGTAAGTTGGTTCTAGGTGGTTCAGCAAACTTAAAAACTATTCTTCTCCCAAACTTCTTGGTTGTCAAACCATTTCTATCAACCTTATTGGGTGTAATAGCACTAAGAAACGATATTCCAAGAATTACATCTTGGTTCATCTGAGCAAGTACTGTAAAATGCTGTGAGATACAAATCTCTCATTGCAGACATCTGCATGAGTTAATTTAAATCTTATAGGCATTACCTGTTTATTAGTAGCTGTGATGAAACCAAAAGTTTTCTCTAAGTATTTATGGGGAATCAAACCTTCTTTGATCACATTTCTATCAGCTCCTGAATCAATTAAAACAATAGTAGTGATCTCAAATTGTTTTTCAACCTTCAGAGTGATTAAACTGGTATACCTTTGATTAGGCACATATTCAATTTCATTTATCTGAAGTGGTTTATTCTCAAGGGGTAACTCAACATATTCTTCTTCTTCAAGCATTATCCCTTTTTTCTTCTGGTCATTGAAATTGTTTAGATTTTCAATGACAGTATTATCCTCTTGAGGACATTTTTCATGGGGATAATTCTCTACCCCATGTAATTCTAAAATCTCAATCCTCTTTCTGAGATCTTTGACTTCATTTTTAACTTGGTGAAGTTCAGATTTTAATTCTTTAACCATAGGTTCTCTATAGCTAATCTGAGTCTGTCCAACTCTATTTAATATTTCATTAAAGCTATAGATCTGAGGTTTATTCAATTCTTTCCAATCTGACTTCTTCTTTTGCCATTTTGGAGCTTCTTGTTCTTGATTACTGATTCTGGATCCTCTATATTTCTTGCTATTTCCAGAATCCTTTCATCTTCTTCTGTAATAGCATTTATCTGAATCATATTTAATTCTAGTTTTCCAAATGCCTTCTGAATATCACAGGAATCACATTGACATTTTGAATCACAGCTAGTATCAGATTCTTGACTATGCTCACTACTTGAGTCTATTTCATTGAATTCATTAAGACCTTCTGAGCTATCTGAATCTTTTTCCACTAATTCTTCTCATGAATCACTATTTAGCATAATCTGCATAAGACTCTGCTTTAGGCCTTCATCAATTTCAAGAGAATTTATCTTCTGTTTAACCCTACATTTATTTTGGAAATGTCTTACTTTTGCACACTTCCAATGATCGATTGTTTAGAATCATTTTTTCTGAAGTATTCAGGTTTATTCTTTCTGAATTTCCTTTCTCTAAACCTATTGTACCTCTTAGGTCTTTCTTCTCTTCTTTCGAACCTTCTTTCTTTATACCTTTTATAAGGTATATATTTTCTATGCTTCTTACCATGGTTATCATCAAGACTGTAACCATATTGAGCACAAAAACTTCTCATTTCTTTTATACCTTCAAGTCTTCCCTTCTTGACTTGCTTTCTCCATTTTAACTCATGGCACATTGTAAGACCGACTTCTTTTATTTCTGAGAATATTTGGCCATAAGTATATTGTTCTATATTCAAGGTTCCTCGGTTCTTTTCTTTTAAATGATCAATAACTAACTGACCAAAATGTCTTGCTAAACCCTGAATAAATTTTTCTTTCCAGATAGTGGAATTGAAATCTTCTCTTTCATAGACTCTTGAAAGAAAAATATCTTTATATATACCACTCTAAATCTGACAAAGTCTTACATTTTAAATTAAGCAGGAGTTCTCCATTTAACCTTTGTTTAGACTCTCCTGATCTTATAAAATGCAAGTAAATAGTCAATATCAGAGTGTTAACAGCATCAGATTCTGATGATTTCAAGGTTTCATTCCCTTGTACCATTCTTATTTCTTTTCTAGCATTTCTTATCTCATACTTAGCTTGTTCTGACATACACTTGTCCTACCAATTTCTCAGTTGCCCTGAAAATCCAGAAATTATCATATCTGCAACCTGCATATCAGTAGGATTTGGGGATGTACTTCTGACAGCTATCCCATACATTATCATATGATAAATAATCTGGGATATTTGGTATTTTGAGAGACCATCTATATTCCATTCTCTCAACTCATCTCCTCTACAGGAAACAAACGGATCAGGCGGCCAGAAATTATTTTGCCTGATATCAACCGGAGATGGTTTACTGGTGTATGGATGTGAAACATTCCATACCCTTGAAGGACCTCCTCTTTCCATTTTAATTTTATTAACCTGAGGAGTCTCCATAGAGAGTTGGTCTTCTTTAGAAACTTCTTCTTTAATGACATTAATCTGAGGACCTTTCTGCTTACTATCCCTGATAGTAAATTTACTAACTTGTTCTGATAATTCTTTTACTCTTTCAGAAACCTCATCATTTCTTCTTCCTAATCTAAAAGTTGGAGCTTTAGAAGGAAGATGAATAGGAGGTCTTGAAGTAGTAATCTTTTGTTCTGACTTCTTACTATCTTCAATTCTACACATTTGCTTTCCTAATGATTGTAGGTAAAGATTTGTGTAATTATTCTGTTCAATCAGAGATTGAATATCTTTAGATTCTGCTGGTTTAGAACTAGCTTCTTTACCAGTAATTTTAAAAGGTGAGGCCACTGCCTGTTCTCCTAAAACAATTGTCTTAGAAGGAGGATGTATGGTAGTTACTTCTTTTACCTCCTCCCCTTCTTTGACTTTGTAAGTGTTCCACGTTTCTTCTAACACAACCAACGTTACAGCATCTTTCGTTTTGAGAAAGAGTGGAACAAACCATTCAAAGAACTTTAGATTGGTTTTAGTTTGTTTAATTTTCCTAAACTAATGTCCTTCTATTATTTCTTTTTGTTCTTTGGTATATTCATCCCTTAACCATTTTCTTTTGATCATATTTTCTTCTGATCTAAAATCTTTTCTCAGAGCTTCATAATCAATTCTGAAAGGTTCTTTAAACATATTTATTTCGAAATCTGAAAAACTAATTCTATCATCCTCAACTATTTTGGATGATTTTTCTTCTTCTATTTTGACAGAATCCATTTTATAAACAGGGTGAGAAACCTGTTCTACTGATTGTCTTACTCCTCCAATTACTTTTTCATATTCTGATTCTGGCACATGTGAACATGATGCTCTAGAAGGAATTCTAGGAGGTTTTTCTGAGAAGTTAATCATTCTGGTTATCCTATCTTTACCAAATTTTATTTCTACTTCTCCATTCTCAAATTCTACTATTCTTTCTACTTCTGTTGTTCTCAAAGGTTTAACCGATTTTTCATTATGCATTATCCATCTTTCAGGTAGACGAATATCGCTCCATTTTATCTGCTTTGGAAGGAAAACATTAGTTTTCTCAACATTAGTCTGTATTAAAAGGGTTTCACCCTTTGTATCAAATTCTAGAGCCTTTAGCTCAATCTGTGTTGTCACTACCTTGTAATAAATTTTGTATACAATGGCTAGATTCTGAGATCCTTCTAACATATCAAAACCTGATGTGAGTATATTAGCAAATAACACCTTCATGATATGTGGATCCTTTAAGGACACCGTGAAATTAGGATGACAATTTAAGTATATGGGTTCATCGTAAAGACTAGATTCTACCATGCCTAGCAAGGAATCGGTAAACTTGTTATGTCTTTGATCTCTCAAAGCAATAACAATAGAAGTGTTTAAATCATTCCTTGTTAGTGGTTTTAAAGCAATTTGAACTAATCCAACATGCAGATAGTTATAATGATTTTCTAAATGATCTTCTATCATGTATTTGGATAGTAGTTCAAACCTGTGATCTTCTTCCATTATAGAAACGGTTCTTTCTACCGTTTTAATAGCATACGAAGTTCAAAATTCAAAGGTTCCTTTACGGTAAACTTCGAACTTGTTTATCTTTGGGATATCCCAGTTTCCCAAACTTTTCTCAATATCTCTGATTATTATGCCTTGAGCATTCTTCACTTTTCCTTTAGAATCTCCTTCAAACTTTTTAGAAGTAGATTTTGCTAAATTCTTAAAAATCTCAGTCATTGAAGAATAATCTTAGATTCAAAGTTTTAATGCTATCTGTCAACAAGGTCTTTTACTCCCTCTTACTGCCACACCTTGGGTCTTACCGGGAAAACGCGACTTGGGTGATAGTCAATAAAACCTTTAAAAATAATTTTGAAACTTCAAAAGCAAGAAAGTTGAAGAGATCGAGCAAAAACTAACTTCTTCGAGTTGAAGAATAAAATCTAAAGTTTTGGGGTAAAAGTGAAAAAAGCTTGAAAGTTTGAGGAAAACAAGATGGGGGTATTATGGACTAATCATTGGTATGTGTTAAAGCACATACATGGTAATTAGCCTTGGTGCTTAATATGCGTTCCAAAGAGAAATGTTGCAAAATTAATGGGACGGAGGGAGTGTTTACTACTAGTTAATTTATAAAATTTTGGGAGGGGCCAAGGCCCACCTCACACTCTATGTGGCTCCACCACTGAGCATCAGGTATGTATTATTGTATTTGTTCCTCTCTTTTGGAGCTATTTATTGAGGTTGATTACGATTCAATGTCTTTCGTTGTTCTCCATCCAATCGAGCTCCACCGTCCTTGCTAATTTCCTTTTAGAAGACATAGTCCCCTAAAATGAATTTAGCCCGAGCCCTGAGCATTGTCTCCTCGAAGGGACTACATAAGCAACATCACTAATTTCTAAGGACGTCCAATGAAAAGACATGTGAGATTTAAGTTCAAGCTTAGTCAGATATGCCTTTTGACCGAAGCCTTAAATCCTCACAATATGGTTTCTCCCAAAACAAAACTTAGATAAAACCCGACTTAGTGTAACGTCAATGTCTCGAATCGTATCCCAAAAGCTTTAGAAGATTTTCCTGACTAATCATGGATCAAACCATAGTTTTATCACTCCTCCAAGACCCACCATTCTCTTATGATGTTCTAGATGGAGCGAGCTGTGACTTGTAGTCTCTCCCACTGATATCATAGAACGCTTGCCTCGAGTATCCTACATCTTCAATCCAATTGAAGTGTCTTATACTCTGTCGTTTCTTACTATGTACTTCAGTCCTTGAACTATTTGAATTTTCTCAAAGGATTTAGGCTCGTATCTCATACATAGTTAACTCTACTAATTTCAATAGTAGGTGATGTACATGTATTTTATCTGGTGGCTTGAGCACTCATTTAATCTTCATGCATTTGAATGCACAGATTTAGATTCCTCTCTTTCTTAATCACTATTTGTTATGACATAACCGGTGAGGGCAGGTCATAACAATTTTTCGCTCCTAAGTTACCGGTTCTTCTTGGGAATAATGATGAAGGGACAGAACAGAACTAATGGTTAGTTATACGTGATTGACAAAAAGGCTTCGTCGTTTTGTCGACTTCTACATTACTAGGGTAACACTGATGTATGGCTAAATACCGCTCACTGCTTGTAATTATAGATGAGATTTGTAATTACAGCCAACGTAATAGAAACCTATAGGGTCGCATGCAAAAGAGAAGTAGAACAAAAATTAGATGGGCCGTTATAAACCTTAGGGGCTTTATTGACAACTAAATAAAATTTGGAGTGCTAATCCTGAATTGTTTATGATTAGAAATAAATAGGGCTTCAAATACATAAACCATAGGTCAGAAGTCAGAAACACTCCTCTTTCTCCCGAGTGTAGCGTCATCCTCTCCCCTCATTGGAGAGTTATTCGGTTGCTAGCACAACGTCAGGATTGGAGTTTTTTGTTGTTGTTTCTTGCATGGATATCGATAGAGAGTGGGTATTTTCTCATTAAGGAAACGACAGTCTCTTGATCATCAGGTACAATTTTTAATTCTCTGGCTTACCCCGTTTCACATGGATCCCTTTGGGTTCTAGTTAATTCCGCTGCGCTGTTTTTGATCCTAGAACCCAACATGATATTGGTCTCGAGCCCTCAAATGATGCACATTGGGCTCATTTTCAACTCCACAACTATACACCTACAAAAGATTGAAAATGACTAGTGCATTTTTAACATAAAAAATAAGGGTACATGATAGATTTATTGCCTTAAACACTCCGGAAATGTGTGTGTTTGAATGCACAACACCCTCAAATACAAATTGTGAATGCAACTCTTACACATAGGTGTTCTAAAGTAACTTTTTAGATGTTTACAACAAGGATCGCGGGGACTCTTTTTGTTCTTTGCCCTTGTGCTTTAGGACACACTCTTTTTGAACATTTTTCCAATTGTCTCACATGAAAACACTTTTCGGAAACTCAGCACAGTCATTTTGTTTCAGCCAACATTTTTGTTCTGTCTCTCCCCCCAACTTGTTTCTGAACCCTTTCTTCATGGATTACTGTGGCAAGGTCAATCCCCTCTGCCTTCACTATTTTGGAAACAAGTTGGGGGAGAGAGAGAACAAAAATGTTGGCTGAAACAAAATGACTATGTCCTGAGTTTCTGAAAAGTGTTTTCATGTGAGAATTGGAAAAATGTTCAAAAAGAGTGTCCTCAAGCACAAGGGCAAAGAACAAAAGAGTCCCCGCGGTCCTTGTTGTAAACATCTAAAAAGTTACTTTAGAACACGTATGTGAAAGAATAAGGCAATTATGCAACTGTGTCCAAAAATTAACGTCTAATGGCAGTCTAAAAAGCAATGGGTGGAAAGAATACTGCAAAAATAAGTAGCACATTTGCTTCTGCTCCAAGAAACTTCAGAAATTAATTACAGCGACAAATAACTTTCACGTAACTAGGATACTAGAATCAGCTGATAAATCCATGACCAACGATATCTACCCGGAAAATGCAAACCTCATTTGTTTGTTAACTATTAACATTTGCCATATAAACTGATAAACCGGTGCACGTAAACTGTCACTATACATTCATCTGCAGCATCATTAGTGGACCAGGCAAAAACAACCATTCCTTCATGTCAATCCTCCGAATTCATGACCCTGTTCTTCCAACCACAAACAAGTAACAAAACTAACTTAACACAACAGCAAACTGCTCCACATTCTCTAAACGTCAACTCTGTTGGCCGCCAAATTTTCAGTGACCTGGGTTTCATGTGGTAAGTGATAACCTGTTAATCTGAAGGACGAAGATCCAACTTCAAGTGCATATAAACTCCGTAGCTGTAGAGAAGAGATGTTTCCGCGACAAGCAATGACTAAATGCGGTCGTGCACTTCTGATTTGCTATTACTGATGTTGGTATCAGGCTGGTTTCTGGTTCCGAGAGATATTGTCCATTTTGACTACAAGCGGTGTCACGCGGTTTTGTCCTTAAAAGGTGCCTCTTGGAAGATGGGGGACACTTAGGCTATATATAACGGCCAAACCCCTCATTTTCATTCCATGTGAAACATGGGAGAACCAGGCACCCAACAACTAGGTTATTTTTTCCGGCTATAATAGGTCCCAGGTCCGGAATTACTGTAATACCTATGGCGTGACCCGCCACCTCTCCCACTGGGTGTTCCTTCCCATGTGCGGCTTGAAAGTCTGCTACTGCTACTGGGCCAGTTAAATATTTGTGTCCCGAGTCCATTATTCTCCTCTTCTACCCTATCATTATACTCTAAGACCAGCCTCTTTATATCTTGCTTCTCTTCAATCTCCGCCGCTTCCTTCTGTTTGGTGCTCTGTACAAGGGAGCAATCCCGTGGAATAAACATCTGCTTCGTCTGTTGCTTGTGACCACGCTTCACGAGAACTTTCACCTGGACCTCTCTACTTCCCCCACCCTCCTCATCCAATGCCTCGTCACCACTTTCTCCTCCAACTGTCCTTCCATGGTGATCCTTATTTGCACCCTCAAACACGTTCATCGGTATCATCATATTTAATGTCGGCCGACCTCGCAGCTCTAGCTTGCGCTGTTCCATGCTCTCCTGCAATTAAAAGACAAAAGATGTATCAGGCTTTTAAGGACATAGATTGGACCACTAAGTCATGGGTAGAGCTAGAAAACAATATTGGAAGCCCGGGGTCACTACAAACAACAATCAGCAATCAGCTTGCCTAGTTGGTTATAGATGTCTGCAAAAGACTTTTAGCAAGCCATCAAAGAAATAACTGTTTGAAAGCTACTGCACCAGATTTTACGAGATATACACATCTCCAGGACATGGATGCATGTTAGATCATCTGATGGATGTCAGACGGTTGGCTTTTAGAATTTCAAAAGCTCCTATAACATCATTCAATGGATCTCTTGCAGATAACAGTTTGCAATTAAAGATAACCAAAAAAAAAGCAACTACCTCAAACATTTGCACCAGGTCAATTACTTCTTATCTCCTCAAACATTTGCTTTTTAAAAAAATGCAATTTGAGTAGCATAAACAATAATGCCATTATGTTTACAAAAATATCATTTTCCTTCGACATGATTGAAACTCTCATGAAGGGTGGAATCGGACTAGAAATCAAATTTTCATAGCAATCATGGGGGGTGTTAGATTCAAGGATTCTCAAAATCCTTAACAAGTAATACTCCCTCCATCCCTAAAAAATTGCACAGATTTCATTTTGGGCTGCCTTGTAGAAATGTTCACTAATATTCCCTCCTGTCTAGTTTTAGTTCACTTTTTTTTTTATATAAGTTTTAGTGCATTTTCTAATCAGGAGTAATTAAGTAAAAATATGTAAAATCTTACACTAGCTTTAATCTCCAACCCAACCAAAGCGTGCTATCTTTTGAGGAGAAAGGGAGCAAATCATAAACATGTAATCCTAGCTGTCCCTTGTTTGGTTGAGCAATTTTTTTTTTCCGAACTTTCATCCTAGTGACAAAAATGTTCTTTTTCAAATTGCATCACATGTCCTTAAATTCTTCAAGTTTAAAGACTAAAGATGCGACTATTCACAAGCTTTTAAAAAATTTGATAACCAAAGTTCTATTTTGCAAACCAAAAACTCTACTCAGCCTAGGGTTACTAAAATGTTACTCGAATGATAAAAAAATATGAGAATGGAATATACTATTTGTTAGGATTAACAATGGAGAATCATTCTCCAAATTGAACCAAACAAAAGATTGTTAGGATTTGAACTTTTTAAAAATATATGGATTCCCACCACCCTTGTAACGTGCCAGCTATATGGCCACTGGACAAGGATAGCTCATATGATGTAGTGAAAGATTAGTCCATAAAGATTGCATTAATGAAAAAAGGAAGTGGAGGGCTTGCCTGCACAACAGCCCTGAGCTCCTGCTCAAAATTGGCCACCTCCAGAGGATCCACCTCTGCCACTTTCTGCCTGACATGAACTTCATCCTCCTCATCAGAAACAGGTGCCCCGCCGGCATCATCAGCCTCTGAATCACTTCCTAGTCCATCTTCATTGTTCTCTTCATCAAAATCATCATCATCATGCCCTTCCGGTTCAATGGTGCCACTCCCTGAATCAGTATCAGTGTCCTCAATATCATCATGCAGTCCATTCTCCTCGGAGCCATTCACTCTGTGTGCCCCGTTAACTGAGGTGGACATGGAATTTAAGCCACCAGAAGGCTTTTCAGTGTCTGAATGCTTCTCACTACTAAATTTGTCAGTTGGAGCAGTACGTTCATGCTCCTCAAGTTCTACAAGTGCTGAATTAACATCTTCAATGGATAAAAACCTAGTCATGTTGGGGCGCAGTTCTGCAAACAAGTCCTGCAGATGAAAAACTCTCTGAAATCTCCTTAAAGACCTTCCTGGAAATATCTTGCTAATGCCATTTACATGCTCAAAAATATGTAATGAAAAGTAGACTAGACCCATAATTTGCCAGGCCTCGTAGTAGAGAAAGCAATCTATCTATATTCATCACAAACTATGAGAACTACATACCTTTATGAGTTACTGAGTTTATGATAAGAACATAGCGAAAATCTTAGGGTCCATTTAGTTTGGGAAATTTTCCATTCCAAATTTCCTTTGTAAAGGTTTGGATCTATAACTAGTTATTTAGTGATGGAAAAACATGTTTTCCAAATTTTGATGAACTATAGCATTAAGATGGGGAACTTCAAAACAATGTTCTCCAAATTAATACTAGAATTCTCCAAAATTTGGAAGAAAAGGTTTTCCATCCTAAATAACTAGTCATACATCTAAATATTTACAAAGAAGATTTGAAATAGAGAATTTTCTTAACTAAACGGAACCTTAATATTTTCCAAGCAAGATGCAAATGCCACAATCAAGTGCAGAAAATATAAAAATTGGTGGAAAAACAATATATGGAGAAGCATTATCCTGGTGTATTCACAAATTTTAGGCATGGTCTATACGACATCAAGAGCACCATTGCATTTCAATTAACAAAAATTTAAGCCTAGATATTAGCCCTTAATTCATCGCTGGTTGCTTAACAAACTAATCCTCCGGTCCCAAAAATATCGAAATGTACTCCCTCCGTCCCATAAAACCTAGCAAAGTTGACTGGGTAGGAGATTAACAGTGTTGACGACTTTAGGGTAATAAAGTAAAACTGACATGTAAGACAAAAATAACTTTTTTGGTGGAGGAGCACTAAGGGTAGTAAGGTAAAAGTAGTGTTATATGGTTTTCTTAATAGAAAACGAGCCAAGTTTTCCAAGACAACCCAAAAAGTGTTACGGACCATGTTTTCTAAGACGGAGTATGTATTTCTTTTTGTGATGTCACAAAGATTGACACGTTACCTTCTAAGGAAACTTTTGACTACCAAAAATACCTTATTACCCCTATATTCTATTTTGGTGTGGCGTTTTTGTTTTGTGAGGGTTTATGGTGTGTGGACGCTTTGATTTAGGGAGCAACATTTGTTTTAGGAGGTTGTGCCCAATATTTTCTTTGGGTCAATGGTGTATTCTTTCTTTATTTTTAATAAAAATCTTAGTTTCCTTAAAAAAATAAAAAACCTAATTTCTCTTCCCACTCTCGAAGTTATTCTTGTCTTATATGCCTACTTTATTTCGCTCAAGTCTCCCGCACACCTTAATCTCTATGCTCAATCAAATTTATCAGTTATTGTGGGACAAAGGGAGTAATTGCTAGCTCCATCCTCCAAATCAGACTTTGGCGGAACACTAGAAATCCTCCTTGTCCTCAATGCCAAACGTCATCATAAACTCTCTTATCATTCACTTAATAATAAAAAAAGAAAGAAAATATAATACTTTCCAACTAACCTGCAAATCAAATTCTATGTCAAGTGGTAGAACACCCTTGCTGAGAATATACCTCTGGAAATGTATTAAGAAACGATCAAGCTTTCTTTTAGAGGAACCTCTGTCAAAATAGTGGCCACATGTCTGAAGAAGAGTAATGACCATTCTAATCCGGAAATAATCATCTGGTGGATCAAGTGTCTCTTCCTGTTATTAAAGAAATTTATGTCAGAAAAACATAATAAAACCAATGCCTAACAAGATATAAAGAACCAAAAACTAATTCGACAAGCAGATCTCCAAAAATGCCTCCACTCTCCCTCCTCTCCTCATAATCATAATGCTAGACAATTTCATATAGTGCTCAGATTTATCTTTTTCATTCAGTTTTTTTTTATTTCTCCACAGTGAAGTGCATAGTATCTTCTAGACTAGACAACATTCAAGAAGCATATTGATACATTCCAAACAATTAACCTTGTTTTTCATTGTTATTTTCATTACTCTTTCCAGGGTTGTCTTTGTTCTTGGTTCACTAGTTATCTTGGCCTTGTTAGGTTAAATAGGAGTTCTAGTTCTAGTCCTTTTAGGCATTACCTAAAAAATGTACTCTCTCCGTCACTATTTAATTGTTACGTTTGATTGGAGACGAAAATTAAAGAGAGCAAATGACTGATGAGGTTTTCTACTTATAGCCTTCAAAAAATAGAATTAAGATAGTTTAAGAATTATTGAAGATTTTGTAGAATTGATGGAAAGAGAGACTAAATTTGATTGGAAGTTGTGCTAATCTAACAGAAAGAGAATTGAAGAATACTTAGGTAAATGAAATGGAGAAAAGTTTCCTTAAAAAGAAAGCATAGCAATTATTTGTGGACATCCCGAAAAAGAAATGAATTCAACTAGATAGGTACAGATGAAATTATTAGCAATCCTACTAGGATGGTTCTTAGCTCTTGGATTCTTATATTTAGGAATGTAATAACCAGACTTTTTTCAATGGAAAAAAATTATTTATTAAATATTAATACATCACTTATGTTCCATGTACATGTTGATTTTGCAATATCAACCTTGTATTGGGACATGATGAGCAATTATCTCAACTCATCGCCGTCTCATGATATTTTCCATGAAAGTGGAAAAACCTATGAAGATAGGGTTTGAAATTTCATCTCATTATTCCTTGGAAAGAAGGTTGCGACAGGAAGGGCATCCGGCGTAACACTTTGTCACTATGCTTCTGCATGAATTTATAGTAACTACTCTAATTTTTGGCAATTAATTGCCATTATAAATTCCATGCCACCGACCCCGACGTAGTTGGGATGATGATGATGATTAAATATTAATACGCCGTGTATCCCAAAAAACTGGTACATTTTCCTTTTACGGAAAGTCACAAAGTAATTGCTAAGCTTCCTGTTTAAGAAAGTTTTACCTACTCATTTAACTTTTTTTCCCCACTCTTGTATGTTCAATATTCATCATATTTTTTTATCCTCTATTTCTACTTTCACCTTAACCTCCGTGTCCATGGATATGAAGCAATGAATTTGGGATGGAATGAGTACTAAAAAGTACACCCATATCTAAAAGAGCAGATACACCTGACAAATTATCCTATAGCAAAATACTGCCCCAACAGCTCAAATATGACCTAACCTAAAGTTTGCCACTAGATTTCAAGATGTAATAATTCCAATATGAAAAGCTTGTTCGTAATTGAAATAGCAATCAACATATAAGAGGATCTTGGAGGCTTTTAGAATCAGATCTCTAGCAATTATAATTATAAGATTTTCACTCCTCCAGGCTTTGCCTTTAATTTCAAGTGTGATTATTTTGTTTCTCTTTCAAGCAAGGCCTTTTAACTTCTCTTGTTACACTACCGCTGTTGCATCACATCATTTCAACATACATCAAGTTCCATGTGAAAACACTGAAAAAGTATTGGTAAATGAATCTCTTGAAGCACACAAAATACATGTACTTTCCTTGTTTAGAGCCTGTGGCACCACATAGAAAGGGATATAATCCAGGTGCACCATGGCCCATACCTATAAATTAAAGTTTCTCCAAGTCCAAACTCCACAATGCAAGCGCTTTAGAAACAAAAGGATACGAAGGCAATGGCATGTACCTACCTGAAGTAACATAGCATTTTTGTAGAAATTACCATTGCTTGGAGTAAACCTAAAACAATGGCTGCCTATCCTAGCTGTCACCTTTTCTTTCTAAAGATAAAGTTGTCAAACCAACTAGACATGTTTCGGCTAACTTTGCAATATCACCCCTAACCTTATACAAAACTACAATAAAGGAGGAGACGAAGCCCTAGAGTACAGGGTAAATGCAGAAAAAATGTGCAAGGGTAAAGAAGTGAACGATGGAACAAAAGTTTTTCGAGAAGCACCAATATCTTGGGACAACAAGAGTATAATTGAATGAAAATAAAAGCTACATCTAAATTGTAACAAGCACATGCCTAGTTGAAGTAACCTTGCCTTGTGGAAACAAAGCCCAAGCTATAAGACAATATAATTTATACATGCCTGAGTACGCTGGTAGCAATGTTCACAATCATGGTTTATGCTCGCATGCAGAGACAAACACACACACACACATGCACATAAAAGAAGACTGGTGATGATTTTAAGGGACAGAAAAGGCTACAAGATAATTCAATACCTCTGGCGTGTCATGGCCAAAAACGAGAATGAGATAGAGGGTCTCAAAGATAACGGATGAATCAACATGTTCATAGTTGTATAATTCCCCTAAGAAACGCATGTGAGCAAGACGTCTCTGCTGCATACCAAAGTCATTTACTTCGAGGCCAAGTCTAATCTCCTCCAGAACCTGAAAAACGGACAACATGGACTTAAGAATGCTAATTATTTCTGATTTCAGAGAAAAAAAGTGAAAGGAAAAAGTACAGACCTCATCAACAATAGCGACTGAAAATTCATCATGATAACGGCTCAAACCAGCAGTAAGAGATGCAATCAAGTGTATCTGGCCATATTTCCCCTTGTGAACCTTCATGAAGCACTTTAAGAGATATGATTCACAGTCAGCCCATGGCAATTTTCGAAGCTGCCTTAACACATGCTCAATTGAACACTTGTCAAGGTCTGTGAACAGCAACTTCCTAATATACTGCAGAAGCAGGAAACATTTATTAGTCATCATCATAGTATTAATCAATCAATCAATTAGGCCTTGATCGCAACTCGTTGGGGCCGGCTACATGAATCATGCATCCCCATTCCGCTCTATTTGTAACGAGCTCCTCCGGAAGTTCCAAAAGCCTAAGATCCCTCTCAGCTACACTTACCCAAATATGTTCAGGTCTTCCCTTACCTCGTTTATAAATCATCATAGTAATGCACCTTAAAAATCCTAAATATGTTCAGTAGTCATGACATTCATGTTGCAAACTAACAGTAAAAGTACATGCAAAGAGCACAGGGGAGAAATTTTACATGCATTGGAAGCCCTGAACACAATCATCATATGAGGGACTAATGGGCTGCACAAGATAGAATATCATACCTGGTATAAAGGAGGGCGGACCTTAGAGACTCTGGCAGATCTTTCAGGAGGTTTGCATAGGTAATATGCATTTTCTACAAGTGTACTGTGCCGGGGATCTAAATTTTTGACATTTTTCAAGCGCATCAATATCTCCAACATGTTAGCCATTCTGATAGCTGTTTCAGAAGACCGGTATAGAAAGCGGCCACATGTCTCCAACAGGTTGCAGGCAACATCTATGTTATGATGAGTGAAATCATCTAAACAAGCCTGGCAATAGAAGCAGAAGATTTATGTTAACAAACCTCTGTTGTGACTAAACACCTCAATTGTAGAAAGCAATTAGATAGTCAGGACTGTACAGCATCCGGTATCCTATCTCTTTATTAACTTTACTCAACAACCAAACCTCATTTGTGCTTCATTGGTGCAGAAGGGTTCATAGACTGATAACTATACTCTCCAAAATATACAAACTGTAACCATGCCACATATCTGCCATGTACATGTCAACTAAGAAAATGAGATTTACCTTAAGACAACTAAAAACAAAGCCAGCTGAGGCAATTTTAAACTTGCAGAGTTCTCCAATAAATCTGATATTTCGAATCTTTGTTTCAATGTTCATCTGGTCCTGAAAACATTTCAATCATAAAAAAGAAGTTATGTCCAAGAAAGTTAAAATAAAAAACAAATGGCAAATGCTCTTAAACTTCTTTGCCACAACCATCTAAATAATCCATCGTGAGTAATATTATTTGACAGCAAGCATGCCTCACAACCAGCAAGAATCATATGAAGGATTTAGGATGTACATGGTTTATAGTCATCAGACAAACTTTTAGGGAAAAAATGCAAATCCAAGTAGTGGACAAAAGTTCATCAGTCTGTATATTTAAATTCAAAAGTTAGCATGAGTTTATGTGAGTCCTCTTTAAGAAAAGTGCAAGAGGCAAAGATAGCAATCAGATTAGTAGTACAAGGTTCTAAAAGAGAAGAAAACCATGGCACTCTATGAGGTTTCCAACCAACAACAAATTGAGACGTGCATTGTGTTAGCTATGTCTTTATCAAACACTTGTCAGCTCTCAAGTTAAATACACCGTGCAAAAAATGAATTGCGATGAGCAGAAAAGTTAAGAATAAAAAAACCTTTTTATTAATAAGGAAATTGAACTCCTCCTCCAGCATTTGTACGAGCATCAAAGGCACATCTTTCATGCAAGTTGAAAGAGTAGCAACCATTCTAGAATAGTATGGAAGCAATTCTAAAGAGGTTCTTGGCACATTAAACAATGCTCTCACAAGCCTCTTCCGATTGGACTTTGAATTCAAATAGCAAAACTCCACCTGAAAAATAGAATTGAAACTGAACATCCAGTAGATTTGTAGAAGACATAGCAACATAGTGCTTCTATAGAACACAAAGTTTAAGAAGCAAGCTTACAGTCAGCTGATCGATTAGATCTCGGCTTACACAGCCTGGAAGTCTCTGAAGTAAGGCATCCAGATTAGTCCCTTCAATACCTTTGAGTTTCTCCTTCTCAATTTCTCCCTTTTTCTCGGTATCTTTTTCTTTCCCTTTTTCTTTATCTAAATCTTTTGATTTTTCCTTTTCCTTTTCCTCTTTCTCAGTACCTTTCTCGACAGTTCTCCCTTCAACCAGATTGGCTGCAGAGTTCTCTGGAGTCTCTTGTGCAGCTGATGTGCTTTGATCTGTTTCTGTAGTAGATTCCTTCATGGACCACCCCCAACCAAAAACGAGAAAATGAAAAGAAAAAATTATATGATGTTGCAAGGGGGTGAGGATCCTCTCCTCCATTTTCCTCCTCCCCTTCATCCTCCACCAATGAGAAATTACTATGTCACTCACTTAAACTTTCACCTTGCTCACCATTTTCGCTCACCATTTTTTCTCTCCTCACCAACACCATCTCTTCTATTTGCAAATGTTTAAACTGTGAAAATTATATATTACGATTTAATGCTTGCATTTTTTTATTATACTGTATGTATTAAAAAATACCGAGGGAAAGGTTCGTTTTGATTTTTTTCTGCAATTTTTTTATAGGCATGATACAAACAGTAAAATAGTAAATTGTTCTTTTATTACTTTTTGTAATTTTTTATATTTTGTACATACTATGATGAAAATATTTTAAATGCCATTTCTATAAAATAAAAAAAATCTTTATGTGATGCTTTTATTGAAAACGCTTGGAAAGAAATAATTAAAAAGAATACATTGTTTTATTGAAAAATTGTATAATTATTATATCAGTTTTTCTTAATTTTATAAAAAAAAAGGTTTCAAAGTGTTTTCCAGTCATGGTTTTTCTAGCATTCAATTTGCACAAGTAGAACTGTAGAACATTAAAAATCGGAAACATAAAAAATTTATTAATACATTAGAATGAAAAAAAAATCACAGCGTGTACTATTTTTTTTAACAAATAAATCGTAAAAGTTAATTTGCACAAATAAAACATTGTTGTAGCATAAAATGGAAGAGATGGTGTTTTATCAAAATTAATAAATAATGGAAGAGATTGTGTTGGTGACTGGTGAGTTAAGAATGTAGCAAGATAAAAGTTAAATGAAGTACACATGTGAAATTCTCATTGATGGAGGATGGTATGGAGAGAAATGGAGGAGAGGATCCTCAGTCGTTGCAAGGACAATGTGTTTTGCAAGTGAAAAAGATAAAACAGGTCAAGATTATACACAAGGACCCCACTGAATAGGAAAGAAACAATCTTATATTTGGATGCATAAAATCCATCCTTGGTCCGTCACAAGAAGTCCAAAGACAAAAGGCTCCCAAGTTTCAGCCAAATCAAAACCAACTAGAACCACTATATCCTAACTCCGTCAACAAAATAGAATTAATACTCATTATCATCTGAATAATCATCTGATCAGTAAAATAAAGTCACGACAGAGTAAAGCAAAAGATAATGAGATACTCATGTGATAACTAAGGCTTTTCATATTGATAGCATATAAAAATGACTTTAAGTCATAAGATCATTTCAGTTCTTTTCGTTATAGAACCAAGCATTGTTCAGGAAAGAGGTTAACATCATAGGGTTTTAGGTTAGTGTGTAAAAAGTTCGCTATCTGGCATTTGGCTAAGAAAAGGAATTCCAACTTAGATAACCAAACATTGGATCTCTCTTATAGATTTTTCCCTTTTCCTGGTTGTAGACTAATTATATGATTGGCACATCTAACGTGTGATAAATAGAGCACTGGTCCAATGACATAGGAGTACATAGCATGAAAGCAGAATAACAGCATTTCAAATTCAAGCATATAAAGGCATAAATAATATCCACAAGTTAGTAACATTTGAAAATAGCCAGTTATGTATCTTATCAAAAGCTTACAGGTTGTTGCTCATGAATCTTTGAAGATTGCTCGCTCACTTTTGGTTCAGTTTCTCCTAGTAATACTGCAGGGACAAATGCTCTGGGAACCAGATGCATACACAGAAAGAAATTTAATTTTCGAAAGTACATTATCAAACATGAAAAAAAATATTTATAAAGTAAATAACTATACTACTGACCTCAAATCTGGTAAACATTCGTAGAAGGCTCTAGTATCTTCATCATCCCATATAGCTTCTACAGCAGAAGCCTCTTTCCCTGCAGAAGGATGTGAAACATCCTCCCCACTTGTAACCCTGGTTGTGTGATTGTCCTCTGGCATAACTGGAGGTTGCATATCAAGAGCTTCTGCTAAGCTGCATCAATAGTATAATAAATGGGTCACAAGGCACAAAAGAAGTGAAACAAAACAACAAAACCCTTTGCACAACAAATGTTTTAGGTTCAAAAGAGCGAACTAAAATGACAAATTTGTGAATTGAGCCCACAAGAACAAAGAATTATATCTTCATGACGAGCAAAGAAGAACAAAGAGATTCACATTTTGGAAATGGATGTTCCAGTAAATTATCTGAAGGTTTCATTATCCCATAATTGCTACCTGATTCACAATGCTTGTTTTACTGGAACCCAATGCTTGCAAACCAATAAGAATGAAGCAATTCATTATTAACTAATGGTACAATAATTTTGAAATACCCAACCTTAATGAGTATAAGCATCTCAGTTCAAGCTTTCTATGCAATACTAAGGCAATGAAAATAAGTTTCTGGAGGTCAGGGAATGTGCTTCCTAGCGGCAGTAGTTATTCCATGTAAGAACCTCCAATAGTGTTACAAACTTTTGCACAGCACAACATAAATCTAATCTTAAGTAACAAGTACGAATTGTGGAAACACCACAAGCAACTAAATACCTTCAACTATTTCTATCGTTTTGAATGAAATATTCTACTCCATAAAAATTGCAGTTTTTGACTTTTATGTTTCAAATTGCAGTGTTTGACCCAAATAATTACTAAGATAAATAGTGTTCGACTCAAATTGCACAGCACAACATAAAAATTGCAGTGTTTGACTTTTATGTTTCAAATTTATGATAAGCATATGAATCATTTAACTTTATATATAACATTCATGAAAAAAAGGTATATTAAATATTGTGAAACAACAAAAACAAAAGGTGCAATTTATATGGGCCAGGGGAAGTAATACTTACCACTGATAATAGAGCCGATCATAATCGTATTACACTTCTATCATAGAGATAAGTACCACACTGATGAATGCGTAAGAATATAAACTGAGCAATGACTTATGAGACTAAGATTATTGGAAAGCAAGTTGTTTACACTATGAATGATCAAGTCATTGTTACAAAAGCCAGTGGGAGGCACTTAATAAATATGATGACAATGTGAAGCAACTTACACTGAAACATTGCGGTAGAGATGATCATAAGACTTCCGCAACTTCTCATAGGAAGCAGAATTTTCTTCATTAAGCTCCCCTTTCGCATTTAGAATCTTTGCATTTTCTTTTTCCATCTGACGAAGAGACTGAATAATGAAATAGTCAGATGAGCAGAAAGGGTAATAAATTCTACTTATACAAGTTGAATCCTTGATGTAAAAATAGAAGTGGGTATGCCCCCTTACTAATCGAAAGATATGACACTATTGCAGATACGCCACATAACATAAAATAAAGAATCAACCAAGTTTGCATAATGAGAGGCAGTTAAGAATGCCCCATAAATGAATAGCCTACAGAAAAGTGGGTTACTAAATGCAAATAGAGAGGTTGCCTCTTACTGTATGTTCAGCCAGAAGAAGCTCAGTTACAGCATCATAATATGTATGAAATGCCTTCCTGAAGATTTTCTTATGATCTGCGGTGATATTAAGCCCCTTGAAGAACTGTAACCAAAAATCATTAGAGATCATACAAGCAAGTCTTGCAGCTAAGAGTTAAGTGTTATGATAACAGATACAACAACTATCAGAATAAACTTGAAACTGAAAATAACTGGAGGGAGTTAAGTCTATAACATGTTAATTCAATGACCTGGTGTACCTCTTCATCCTGAGTACAGAGAGGGAGTCCCAGAAAGACCCTTCCTTGCCGAGCAAAACTAGCAAGAATAGTCAAGTTTGTTTGGGTTGCATCACGATCTTTTAAGTGTTCCATAGAAGTGAGATCTTTTATAACATTAATGAAAATACCACAATCTTCCACTACGCTGACAAAATACAGTTCCAAAAGAAGTTTTAAAGTACTTCGCTTCTTCATGGCTTTCAGGTTCCGATCAGCATCCAGGTCATCTCCCGATTTTCCAGGGAAGAAGACTTTCAAAATCCCTTGAACCAGGCTAGGAGTAAAATCCTTGTACCTTTGATGAAGCAGAGAGCAGATCTGTCCAGAAAGCAGGTACGATACCACGAGTGCATCAATCAGTGAGGCATATTGAAGCACAATACTTCATATCTAATGAAATATATTATGCTTTTCAGAAAGGGAAAACAAAAACCCTGTCTAGCATGCATCTAAATGATAATTGAATCAGTTTCCTCTTCCTATAATCATAATTAACCACCAAGATAACAACTATGAGATGCAAACAGAACTTCTTAGGGAATCCACTGGTAGCTTTTCATGAACAAGTCCAGTAAAGACCTTCAAAACGTTAAATCAAAATCTTTCTTCGTTTGGAAACTTATGCAGTAATTGAAAGACCACACTTTAAAACCCTCATTAAGCACCTTTCGCAAAAAAAGAACTGTTGTTTCTTTTTTCATCCTTTTTTTATTTTTCCTATGGAAAACACAAAAAGCTTCTAGGAAAATTATCTTTTCCATAAAGAATATCCTGGTCAGCAGCCATTATGAATGTTAGCTTTCATTTCATACTACAGTAACACAAAAAAATGAGAAAAATGAGAGAACAGACAAAATAAAGCTTCTGTTTACTGCCCCATCGAACTGCCCTAGAAACTTTTTTTTTTGCGACAATGCTAACCAAAGCCCAAGCAGATAAGCATATTTATATGCAGGATACTATTGAGCTGGGTAATTAACCAGGCTTACTATTTACTCAAAATACATCAACTTACCTGAACCGCTGCTTGTATGTCTGATGTTTTAAGCTTAGCCTCACAGATAGAAGTTACAGCTTCACTAACAAATTTGCTTAGGTTGACATTTCGTAACTCCTCCAAAAGCCCTTCTCTCTGCTCCTCGTTTATCTGTTTTAGTTTTTTGATAACTGCTGTGTTGCGCTTTATGCTAGAGTCCAATGTCCTTAGGAATCCTGAGTCTGTAACAAATACTAATTATTCAAAACTACATGATACTTATTAATACAGAAGCCACAAAGAAGCCAAGGCTTGTCAATACAGCATAAATATCTACTTGGAAATCACTTCAGAGTCTAACCTATCAGTAATTAAAATTAGACCTATGAGAAAGATGATGCCTAAAACTGCTTTCTCATCCAGCCGATATTCATGTTCTCCAATTTCTAGAACAAAACCATTTCAGAACGATACTCTTGTTGTAAAGAACCATAAAACCACCAGAGGTTACAGTAACTGAGCCCCATTGATATAAAGTTGTCAAAGATTGTGCTGGAAAATTCTTCTTCTTTCTGTTTCTCTTCAAGAAAAGAAATGGCCAGTTCCACTGACACTAGTTAATCACTTTTTACACAAACCTCTATTCATATCCAAAACCATATAGTACTGACAGTGTCTAGGTACAGAATGCATAGTCCCAACCAAGAGAGTTTATGTCAGAACTACGAAACTAATCTACTATTAAAGTGACCAATTGCAATATGTAAGCATCCCCCAAACCAGTATAACATCTGCAACTATCATGACGGTAAAAGTCGCCTAAATCCAACTCACTAAAAAAATTATCAGCAAATAAACTTCTTTTTGTAAAAGCCTGATAAATATTGTAAGTCTAGTAGAGTTATGGGACCATAAATATTGCACAAAAACAGTCATAAACAGAGAATTATCCACCGGAAAAGACTGAAGCTTGTAGTAAATTTTCTAACCAGGTCTTTCAGGATTCAGATTGGCCTGACGAAGAGCCACTTTCCCTTCTATTGATTTTTTCAATTCCTCAAGTCGAGCAACAGCTTCCTGGAATAACATGAAAGAAAACCATGGTAAAACTTTGCACAAGAACAAATGGTACTGGATAAAATGGGATTCTGATCATCCATGCCTCATCATTCTGCTTGCTTTCATGTTCGCCAGGGGTGCGGGACTCATCCTCATGGTGCTCCATCTACTTCTCTGCAGAAAATTACATTGCAACATCAAAGAACTCGAACGCTGAGACAGGCACTCAAATGAGAAGTACCAAAAAGTGTCTATCGAATAGCAGCCGCAGAGACCGATACGGTGACAAATGGAGAAAGAAAAATCACTCATCGGACCTGATACCAACCTTATTCTCAGAACTCCGAGCAAACCCTACCGGAAGATGTACGGAAGCCTCTAAGCTAGTAAGGAGAGTTGTGTGAAACTTTCGTAGGTCACACCTGGTGGTCTTCTTCTCAGACGGGAAAGTGGATGAGGGTTTTACCCCTGTTTAGATCATGCGAGGGAACAATTTTCCGATATTTGGGTCGCCGGAGCGTTTCAAGAGGAAGCGCGAGACGTCGAAGTTCGACGATGACTATGTTCTCGGAGTTTAACAAAATAAACCAGCAAAAAACGAGCGACAGTGAAGCAACTAAGGAAGAAAGGTAAAACTTCAGATTAGCATCTAAATTACGCTGTGTTCGGCACTTCCTCATATTCAGATTCGGTTTTAAAACGAACCGGGCTGTTAGCTAGCTGGTTCGAGTTTGATCTCCAACTATTGTCAAACGAGGTGAACTTCACGAGCTAGTTTGAGTTCGAATCTGAGCTAGTTTGAGTTCGAATCTGAGCTAGTTTGAGTTCGAATCTAACTATAGGTTCATATGATAAACACATCGAGCCTCGAGCAATGTAAGTTTGACTCATGAGACTTATTTGAGCTACCATACTTACAAATATATCCCTATATCCTAATCAAATTTTAAATACCAATCTCAATCTCCGAAATTCAAATCCTTAACCCAATTCCAGAAGCCGCTATTAAAAATCTCAAACTCTAGACTTATCGCTAGCCACCTGAACTGGCCATCAACAAACAACTTTTAGTTAAGGAGACGATCAAGCCCACACCCTATGGGTAAACCTAATCTCTACAGACCATTTGTCAAAGCGCACAACACGCCTGATCTGGATCTCATTCTGATGAGGACATCACCAAGGTCCAACACACTACACTTGGCCAGATGGAGGTCAAGAAGGGATCCTACAACTTCATCAAATGGGCATTCACTTGGAGAAAATGGCGTCAAACACCTTAAAGGGCCTCAATGTCACCACACTTGCGGCCAAGGGCACCATCGCGTGCCCTACACACCATCTCAAGGCCCTACGTGAAGCCGCTTGGGCAAAGATGAAGACTCCCCAGATTCGGCGAAGCAGCCCACGCGAAGCCTCCAGGCGAGGCCCTGGTTCGAAGCCTTCAAGCAAGGCCCCCGCAAGAAGACTCCAGGCGAGCCCCCGGTGCGAAGCATCCAGGAGAAGGCAAGAACCCCCAGGGCGAAGCCATCCTTGCGAAGCTGCCAGAAACCGGCGACCCCCCAAAGCGAAGTCATCAATGCGAAGCCTCTCGGCGGGGACCCTGGAAATGCGAAGCCTCTCGGCGGGGACCCTGGAAGGGATTTCCATATATAAGCAAAGCCGTTCCCGCGAAGCCTCGGTGAAAGCCCCCGTAGCAGCCTACCCTCGCAAAGCCTTCGCATCCCGCAGACTGTTCGGCTACCTAGGCCTCCCGCGAAGACCCCCATTTTTATGAAGATACTCGGGAAGGCAAATGTCAGCTTTACGTGCTAAGGACATATGTTTACTTTTAGGATAACTTTTACCTTTTCATCCTTTTTGGAAGCTTTTTGGCCTGACATGCATGCAAAGTACTTTATGCTTTTCGCATGCATGCCAGGAAGGAGGCGCCATTTTGCCTTCTCACGCACCACCCCTTCCCATTTAAGCTAGCTTTCCACACATTTGTAGAAGACGGGAATTACAACTTTGAATATCAGAAATTATCTCCCATTGTGAGAGTGTTGGTTCAACTTTGAACTCTTCATTTTTATCTCCATCTTCCCCTTGTTTCCATTGAAGTGGATTCGAGCTTGACATCTAGTGTTGCTCTTCATTTGAGAAGTGAGGTACTAGATCCCTCACTCCTAGGCAATTAACCTTTCCATTGCTCTCCATTTG
The DNA here is from genome assembly GCA_024586325.1 of Stellera chamaejasme. Taxonomy (NCBI): domain Eukaryota; kingdom Viridiplantae; phylum Streptophyta; class Magnoliopsida; order Malvales; family Thymelaeaceae; genus Stellera; species Stellera chamaejasme. The sequence continues at coordinate 36,924,588 of CM044983.1, forward strand.
AGGATTGAGGTGGTTAGGAGCCGACCTGGTTACGTTCTAACTCTGTCACCTACAACAAGCTAGATCCGCCAAAGGTGAACAATCCATCTCCTTGGAGTGGATTCGTATCGTGGTATCTGGAAAACTTTGTTCAAAACCGAAAAGTGCAAAACCCTTATGTTCAAAGTTGTTTGTGCAAAGATTCTTGTGGAAAAGTTTGTGAATTCGGATTATAAAACAAAGGAGAAGCGTTTGTTGTGTCAAGGCCGAAAGGAGGAAAAGATAGGATGAAGAACCAGTCCACATACGCTTAAAGGATTCATAAGTGTTCATGTGTTCTTGAAGAGTTCTTGACAAAACGCAAGTAAACAGTGCTGTTGATCCGAAATTTTGTTGCTGACATTGTGCAAAGTGTTTCTTTTCACTTTAAACCCTTTTTCAAAACTCACCCTTTATTTCTTTCACCTCCCATCTACCTTTCAAACACTTAACCAAGTTTCAAGTAACTAGCATTTTTATCTCTCAAAGGAAGGGTTATCGCTTTCAACTTCTAGCTTGTTTTCCACTTTGGTGCGTAAAATGTTTCAGGGTTGAGAGTGGAGTGTGAATTAGAGTATTTTGGAATCTTGAGCGATTGGCCGAAAGTACTTTTATCCCTATCGCAAATGGAGTGCCCACCTAAACACGTGAGGAACTCGAGTGGTACTGATTTTATTGTCTAAGTGTGTAAGTGTGCAAAATGGAGGGAGAAGGCCTATATTTCTTTGGATTTAATCCACTGAAAGGAAGGCACCAAGTTGAAATTTTTGGTATTGGATTGATGACTTGGAGTACTACTTCTGGTCTTACCAACTTCGTGAACGTGAAAAGTTAGACTTTGCCATAAAGTCTTTTGAAGGAGAAGTTAGAAGATGGTGGAGCCAAGGGTTCGCTCGAAGAGAGCAATCTAGCCAAGATCCCATTCAGACTTGGAGTGCCTTGAAGAAGGTGCTAAGGCAAAGATATGCCTTCTACCAAGAGGAGCCGTGTCTTCCGCCATCCTCTAGCCCGAGAAGGTCCCCCTCACCCCATACCCCTAGTACCCCCATCGCAAGAGTTCCATCAACAATCCAACTCTCTTCTACATTTTTGGAGCCCTCGCCTCAAGAGAAACCGAGCTCTCCATGTGACTCTCAAGACTCTCATGACATCACCAACGCTCTAGAAGAACTCAAGAGGAAAATGAAAGAGACTCAAGAGGAGTATAACAAATGGATGAGTGAAGAGAGTGAGAGACTTAAAAGAAAGGAAGAGAGAAAACAAACAAGAGCCCTCCGACACCAAATGAGTGAAGAAAGGAGAACACCTGAGCCTTCCACTCCAAATCCATCATTCACCAAATATCCTCATTTCTTCACTAATCTTCAAAACTAATGAGAAAAGAGAAGTTAGGGACGGTGAGGTACTTACCACTCAAAGCACCCAATTCCTCTTTGATTTCTTGCAAAACACCCAGCTGCAGCTGCCCATACTGATTTTTATTTACTTTGTGCCCAACCATAAATTAATCTCCCGACTTTTCCGAAAGTTCCAATTCTTTTTGCCCAAAAATAATTACCGAATTCCAAAATTAACGAAACTTGGACACAACCCTCAGAATATTATAACATTCACAGAACATATTTCAAAAGTTCATTTACCATTCCAGAGTGTCCTACCGAGCTCGCTGAACCCGAACCAAAACCCGACGTGCGAGCGTGTCAACCTGAACCGAAATTCCGTCACTCCAAAATTCTATAAAAATACCCATAAATTCCATCTTAAATTATAACACAACTTACCCCAAAGCCGTCAGAAAATTTCCATCCCGAGCCCTGGGATTCCCGTCCCGAGCCCCGGGAGTCGCCCGGAACCGAACGTCCCGCCCCAAATATTAAACTCCACAACCACCTCCGGACGTTTCCACAACTCCAAAACTGCAAACGGCTTCCCAAACTGAGATCTCGAAAGTGCTACCGAGCCAGCTGTCGCCCCGAGGCGACCCCGACAACCCCGGCGCGGAAAAATATTTTCGGCGGAAACGTCCGGGACCCACACGACCTCAAATACGGAAGGGTTCGCCAAAATGATACTCGGATAGGGCTCGGAGCCGTCGAACGCCGAAAACGTGACCGCAGCCAAAACCGAGCCCGGTCACCCGGCCGCAACCCGCCGGGTGACCGTGAATAAAGAAGGTGCTAAGGCAAAGATATGCCTTCTACCAAGAGGAGCCGTGTCTTCCGCCATCCTCTAGCCCGAGAAGGTCCCCTCACCCCATACCCCTAGTACCCCATCGCAAGAGTTCCATCAACAATCCAACTCTCTTCTACATTTTTGGAGCCCTCGCCTCAAGAGAAACCGAGCTCTCCATGTGACTCTCAAGACTCTCATGACATCACCAACGCTCTAGAAGAACTCAAGAGGAAAATGAAAGAGACTCAAGAGGAGTATAACAAATGGATGAGTGAAGAGAGTGAGAGACTTAAAAGAAAGGAAGAGAGAAAACAAACAAGAGCCCTCCGACACCAAATGAGTGAAGAAAGGAGAACACCCGAGCCTTCCACCCAAATCCAAGAAGAACTAACTATTACATCTTCTAAACCATGTTGTTCTTCTTTGGTTGTGCAGGGTAGTGATGAAGGAGAGGCCACGGTTCTCCAAAGAAAAGGTGAAAGGGAGGAGGATCTACACTCCCCTAACTTGGGGAAAGGTAACTTATCTTCTCCACCTAGTAATGATGGGTATGAGCATGAATGTGAACCACTAGCATCCCTAAGTGTGCATGATGAAAACCTTGAGGATGAACCCCACCCATTCGGCCACTATGTGGAATTAAAGAGGAAGGGAGACCCTTGTGGTAGCATTGTTTATAACCCCCAAATCTCTTCTTGTTGTGAAGAGTTGATAACATTGAGGCATAAATGCATTGACCTTGAGATTGACGAATGCAGCTCTTCATTTGTTGATCACGCATTGAGTTTTTTTGACCATGATGCGTTTTGTGCCAAAAGTAATAAGTACATGCCTACTTTAGCTAGGAAGTACTTTTTCATGGATGAATCCTTGTGTAATAGAGCTTTAATCGTGCCATGTACCCTAAAAGATGAACCTACCCGAACTTACAAGATGATTATGAATGGGTTGAACATGTTTCAATTAATTGTAAAACTTGGTAAGGTCAGGCTCACACATGACCCCGGTACACGTGCCAATGATTCGTTTGAAAATGAGCATGCCATGAGTTCTAACAATGAAAATCATGTTGAAAATATGTTAAGCAAAGTGAATGGCATGAAGATTGTTGTTTATCATGAGGAGCTCAATTCGGCCATGATAGGGTCAAAAGAAGATGAGCATGTTTTGTTGTTTGCCAATGGGATGCATTCAGTTGAGATTAACTTGGGTGACAAGCCTTAGGTTGCAAGCATGAATAAAAATGCTAGGGTAAAACTGCATGATTCTTGGATGATGAATGATGGCTTACATGACAAGTTGGAAGAAGAAATTGCATGCTATTTTGTTGAACTTGTATACGGCTATAAAGAAGATTATAGGCTTAGGAACTTTGTGTGCCACCATGTTGAGAGAGCAAGAAAGAACGGATTCTTCATCTTGATCCCACTCATCGTTTCCTTGATTTCTACCCATGCCCGTCATGTTTTGCACATTGGCACATTTAGTAGCATGTCTAGTATGCCGCATTTTTCCATGAGTTTTTTGTTTAGGGGTAGTAAGGCTTATGATTTATTCTATGGCTATTTCGGCCATGTGTTTGCTTATATGAAGAATGTGCAAGGTGCCATGAGTGTTAAGTTTGAAGTTGTGCATCACTTTGCCATGAATTCGAGTGACCAAGAACTTGAGCCACATCGCCTTCATGACTTCCTAGAGTTTAAGTTCCCTTATGATCATACCCTTTTCTCTTGGAATTGTGTCATGAATTCTTTTAAACTCTTGGTCCTTCTCGCCATGTGCATCGGTGTGCTTATGCTTATTTGCTTGAACATTTCCGTCACATTGTAGTCGGTGACATTCCTTGATACCTTTTTTCGTTTTGAGTTTATTGTACTAACCCTTAATGCTTTTCCAAGTTTGCTATGCTTGTCTTCGTCTGAAGGAATCACTCCCTTAAGATTCGAGGACGAATCTTTTCAAGAGGAAGGGTTTGATGAGGACATCACCAAGGTCCAACACACTTGGCCAGATGGAGGTCAAGAAGGGATCCCACAACTTCATCAAATGGGCATTCACTTGGAGAAAATGGCGTCAAACACCTTGAAGGGCCTCAATGTCACCACACTTGCGGCCAAGGGGACCATCGCGTGCTCCACACACCATCTCAAGGCCCCTACGCGAAGCCGCTTGGGCAAAGGTGAAGACTCCCCAGATTCGGCGAAGCAGCCCACGCGAAGCCTCCAGGCGAGGCCCCGGTGCGAAGCCTTCAAGCAAAGCCCCCGCAAGAAGACTCCAAGCGAGGCCCCGGTGCGAAGCCTCCAGGAGAAGGCAAGAACCCCCAGGGCAAAGCCATCCTTGCGAAGCTGCTAGAAATCGGAGACCTCCCCAAAGCAAAGTCATCAATGCGAAGCCTCTCGGCGGGGACCCTGGAAATGCGAAGCCTCTCGGCGGGGACCCTGGGAGGGATTTCCAGATATAAGCAAAGCCGTTCCCGCGAAGCCTCAGTGAAAGCCCCCCCCAGCGCAGCTGCCCCTGCAAAGCCTTCGCATCCCGCAGACTGTTCGGCTACCTAGGCCTCCCGCGAAGACCCCCCTTTTTATGAAGATACTCGGGAAGGCAAATGTCAGCTTTACGTGCTAAGGACATAAGTTTACTTTTAGGATAACTTTTACCTTTTCATCCTTTTTGGAAGCTTTTTGGCCTGACATGCATGCAAAGTACTTTATGCTTTTCGCATGCATGCCAGGAAGGAGGCGCCGTTTTGCCTTCTCACGCACCACCCCTCCCCATTTAAGCTAGCTTTCCACACATTTGTAGAAGACGGGAATTACAACTTTGAATATCAGAAATTATCTCCCATTGTGAGAGTGTTGGTTCAACTTTGAACTCTTCCTTTTTATCTCCATCATCCCCTTGTTTCCATTGAAGTGGATTCGAGCTTGACATCTAGTGTTGCTCTTCATTTGAGGAGTGAGGTGCTAGATCCCTCACTCCTAGGCAATTAACCTTTCCATTGCTCTCCATTTGAGGATTGAGGTGGTTAGGAGCCGACCCGGTTACGTTCTAACTCTGTCACCTACAACAAGCTAGATCCTCCAAATGTGAACAATCCATCTCCTTGGAGTGGATTCGTATCACATTCTCCATTGCAACCTCACCTCCATTACGTCGTAGATTGCTCCCTATCTCTATTCTTGATCACTTCATCTTTAACGTGTAACCAATAAGGAGATGGAGTAGACGTTTCCTGGTGTGTACCGACGAGGGGGAAGAGGTCAAGAAAGGTGGAGGAACAAGGTCACGCAAGAGATGGTTCTACTGGACCGTATGTCTGGCCCACTTCTTTCTATTCTCATCGGTTAAGAGAGAAGACGTGTTGTCACAACGGAGAGAAAAGACTATTGTGTGTGCAAATACACACACATTTCCAAGGTGTTTAAGCCACATTTAGTCATCTTTTGAGCTCACTTTGATGGTTTTATATGCTCTTTTCTTATTATTGGATGAGATTCTTAGTAGGAGTCAAAATGCGAAGGTTGGAGCTAAAATGCATCATGATCAAGGTTTCTAAGGTGTGGCAACAACTTGGTGGAAGCCCATGTGTCACGGGTGCTCCTGCGCCCAGTTGCGGAGACGGGGCCGTCCCGCGACGGCGGAAGCGGAAGCGGTCGGTCCAACCGAAACCCGCTGAGTGTGGTGGTCCCGTGACCCGGCCCGCAAAGTCTCATTCTCGAAGGCCCGGTGCCTGAGAACACTTTGCTCATGGAGTATGCAGACAGAGTTATGCGCTTATAACCTTCGGTCGTGTTTCGACCCGCAACCTACAATTCTCAATCATGGCAAGTATACAGTATAAACACTAACTATCCATGGCGAACCCCGCCCCACTGAAATAGGCAAGCACTCAACCATCACCAAACATACAGTTCATGGATAACATCATACATAGCTTCTCAGAAACACACAGATACAGAATGTGTCTAACACATCAGAATATGATCACATCTCGGGTCCCGCCGTCCACTGCCATGGGCGAGTCCCCGGTCCTACAGAGTATCCGGAACATATATATAGAAACAGAATGTATCTAGGATACATAGCATGATCAAACAGATGACATGCATGCATATACACCTACAGAGCCGACCAAGAAAACCTCAGAATACCTACGTGCGGGATTTAGGAGAAACTCCGAGATCAGAAGATCCCCGCAAGTACCGTTGTTGCTGCTAACACACCAACGGAATAGAGAAGTAAGTTAACTGTGAGAAAACCCATATGCTACACTTAGCATAATCCTGAAATCAGAAAGCAGACTGAAACCTCTATCGAGACTACCCCTATAACTTAACAGAAGTTCCATGTCGGAACTGTAGATACCTGATCACAGAACATAAAGCACCACGGAACTCTAGTCCGCTGGCTGCTTGTCAGGTCAACCTGAAAGGTGGTAAACATAAGGGGTGAGTCCTCGGGAGGACCCAGTAAGGGCTGAGGTAAGATACAGGTTGCATATAGCAAGCTAAGTGCGCGGTTACCTAAAAAACAAAGAAAACACAAAACCCAAGCATATATATATATATAAACAGATATGAACACATATAATAAACAGAGTCCCGAAGGACGTGGTTAGCCAGAGTCCCGAAGGACGCGGTGCAGACCGCCAGAGACCCATAAAAACAAAATCAACAGAACGACAGCCCTCTCCAAGAGGTTAGAAGCCGAAGCTAACAGAGGCATGGTACCAGCCGGGGTCGCGATCTCCATAACTGTCGTGGGTCACAGAATATACCACAGGGTATATACAGAATATCAGCACCCAGTGTAGATATAGATTACCGAAGAAGAACCCGAGGTCTCCGAGACCGTTCCGGGCCTTGAACAGACAGAATATACCGCAAGGTATATAAAGAATATCAGCACCCAGTGCAGATATAGAGTACCGATAAGGAACTCGAGGTCTCCAAGACCATCCCGAGACTTGAACCCGCATACCTGTACCTTACCATATAACTGGTCCGGGGATCATCGGACCACTGTCCTCAACCCGGAACCCGCTTCAACTAACCCCGATATACATGATATCCCTCCCAGAATGTATAACGAGAGAAGTTGAACCCTTACCGTACTATTGCCGATCCGTAGAAGAATCCCGGGAAAATCCTGACGCTCGGCCCGAAACGCGATACTGTGACTTCCGAAGTCCCGCACTACTCCACAATTGCTGATTCAAGCTGAACAACCGCATACAAATCAAATCACCAATCCAGACCCCCGGAAACTAATCCCGCACATTCCCGCAAAATTCCACAGAAAGCTTGGATTCTCAAACCGAGCTAGAACATAGTTATTTATACTTACACATGCACAACTAAGCATTCAAATCATACTTTCCCAAATCTACGCAAGCAAGCAAGTAGGTCGGTTACGTTCACAATTTCAGAAAATGATGTTCCGAACATCGTTTGTTACCTACTTCAATTCCCGATACCATTTCATTATCAATACATCCCCGAAACACACCACAACCATAAACATACCATTTTCCTCATTTTCGGCCTTAACCTAATTCTTACACCAACATCCTTTTCAATCCAATTAGGGTTCCATTCTCATGCTCAATTAAACAATTAAACATTGTAAGCATGCTTACTAACATACTTCACCATAATCACTCAAAATCATACCAACCTTCACATAACCAATTCGGCCTATTTGGGTACTTTTCATCCAACATGCTCACCTTCAAATTGAACCCTAATATCAACTCCTAATCATGCTAGAAACAACATATCCAAAGCTTGATCCAAGATGACATCAATTCAACATACTCAGAATTCAACCAACAATTCGACAAAGTAAGGGTTTCTTAATGATGTGGACATCAGCCCCATTTCGCCAATAGAGGACAACAATTCCTTCAAAGGGTTTCATGGACCTTTGATGAAGGCTTGGTTGAAGAGAATGCGACACTCCAGGCGCTGGCGAAGCCCTAAGGCGAAGCCACACATGCAAGGACCCCGGGCGAGGACCCCATGCGCAACCTCCAAGCTGAGGCGGAGCCCCAAGGCGAAGCCACACCTACAAGGTCTCCAAGCGAGGCCCCTGTGCACAGCTTCTAAGCTAAGGCGAAGCTCCAAGGCGAAGCCGCCCATGCGAAGCCTCTTGGAAAGGCCCTTGTGCGAAGCCTCTAGTTGCAGGCGAAGCTGCCCACACGTAGTCTCCAGGCGAGGACCCCATGCGAAGCCTCCATGCACAGGTGAATTCCCTCAGCGACGCCATCCCACACAAAGCCTCCAGGCGAGGCCCCGTGTGAAGCCACCAGGCGCAGGCGAAGCTCAACGGTGAAGCCATTCAAGCGAAGCCTCCAGGCGAGGCCCCCGCACAAGACTTCCGATCGTAGAAGCCCTTCATGAGAAGCCCTCAAGCGAGGCCCCCGCGCGAGACTCCCAAGCGAAGGCAAAGTCCACAGGCGAAGCCACCCCGCGAAGCCTCCCTATTCCACAATCTGGCCAACCATCACAAGTCCACCCGTAACTCTCTTCTGCGAAGACACTTGGGAAGACAAATATTTGCTTTATGTGCTAAAGACATAGGAATACTTTTTAGGTTAGATTTTACCTTTTCTTCTTTTTGGAAGCTTTTAGGATGACATGCATGCAAAAGTGCTAAAGACATAGGAATACGTTTTGCTTTATGTGCAAAAGTACCTTTTCTTCTTTTTGGAAGGCTTTTGGCATGCATGTCAAAGGTGTAAGAGCCGTTTTTCCTTTCTTTCACATCACCCCTCACCATTTAAGCTAGCTTCACACACATTTGTAACTTAGAACATAATCTTTGAATCAAGAATTTGGCTGAAATTTTCCAAGTGAGATATTGGCTTTTGTGTTCTCTTTTCTTGCATTTCCATCTCCCTAGTGATCCATGCAAGAGGATCTAAACATAATATCTAGTATTGCTTGATCTTGTAGTCAAGAGGTTCTAGATCCCATCTCATTCCCCAGGCATTATCAAGTGTATTGCCTCACCTCGTAGTGAAGAGGTTCAGTTGGCCGAAATCTGTTCGAAAGTTCGTGTCCGCCACCGCCAAGCTAGATCCACGATTGGCTTGATCACACACCCCTTTTACCGTGATCATTGTCACCCCACTGCCCCCGGAAGCTGGCGGAAGCGTCGTTGTTGCGGAAGTCAAAAGTATCGGCGGTGAGTGAATGCAGAGTTTCTCTTAAAAGGGTTGTGGACCCGAAACCCGTCCCTTAAAACGTTTTCCTTCAGGTTTTAAGGTTAATACGTGTTTGCAGTTTTTAAGACGTCTTACTAGTCCTAAGCCTGCACCTGAAACACGTTAGTGGTTTTACAGAATATCGCGGGCGCAGAAAACAAATAATAAGTAATACAGGCAGAAGGAGTTTTGCCCTCCTCGTAGGGTCAGAATCTCCCCATGAATAATATACAGACCAGAACATCAGAATGCTAAATGTAACTAATATGCATACTACGCCTACAGAGCCGAGCCATAAAGCGGATTATACCTCACTAACTACCGCTGCTGCTGCTAAACATAAACAGGAGAAATTAACGTCAGACTAATCATAGATTTCAAACGACAGATCACAGAAAGGATCTAATGAGAATAACCCCCCAGACTGAAACAGAAACATACCTCTCAGAACACAGAATGCAAAATGATCACTATGAGAGGTCTACTCCGCAGGTCGTCTGCCAGGATCCCCTGAAAATGTTTAGTAAGTGGGGGTGGGTTCTCGAAAGAACCCGTAAGGGGGCAGGTACGATACCGGGAAAACTTTTTAAAAACGTTTTTCCCTGAATAAAAGGTTAGTATGCAATGAACTAGCAGATAATACAACCCTAAGTATAAACAGGAATATGGTATGCAAATGTCATGGTGCTCAGAAGTCCCGTCGGACTGGTGGTACTTTCCCATACAGATGGTCCCCGACCACAGACAGCACCCTACGGTGGCTTGTTAAGCTCACGCCGATTATCGGGATCAGAACGCATGGTACCAGCGAGGGGTGATATGCCCCTAACTGTCAGAATAGGTAGCGACATAAAGCCGACACAGAACAGAAAATGGGTCCGTCGTCGACCCCCGATAAGCATATCCGATATAACATAAGTCCAGAAAACCATAACAGAGAGTGGGTCTGTCATCGACCCCGATAAGTATGAAGTCCAGAAATAATAAAAACCTGCATACTGCTATGTACCATGTGACTAGCCCCGGGAGTCACTGGGCCCCACCCTTGACTTGAGTACAAGCCCTTAACTTGCCTAATACACATGAGTTGAACTGCATTGCGTATTAAGAAAGCTAAACCCCTTACCTTGACAGAATCGGATAATCTACTTCCACAGAAACGCAAATTTAATCTGCCAGAATCAGAAACACAGAATAACTCTAGTTAATTATCACTTAAGTCCTCCAACTTTTTAGAAATTTGCAATCTTGCCCAAAACTTCAAAAAGTTGCTGAAATTGACATCTTTATACTTAAAGTGTCCATAATTAATTCCATAACTTAAAGTGGCTAACTTTTCTTTAGCTTTTCCATAATTACACCTTTATTCCTTAAACTTTTTAAGAACTTTCAAATTAGCCCTTAACTTTCAAATTAGCCCTTAACTTTTCTTTAGCTTTTCCATAATTACACCATAAACTTTCTAAACTTACACTTTAGCCACTTAAACCATACTTTTTTCACCAAAACATCATTTAATCACTTTCTCCAACACTTTAACTTCACAAAATCATCAAAACAACATCATCATCAATTTGGCCCCTTTCCAAAAATTCACCAAATAATTTCCAACTTTTTCCAATAACTTAAAATCATGTTAAACATACTTATAACATGCTTTATACTAACTTTCTTCAACAAAAATCCACCCAAAAATTTGGCCTAAACCCAAAAATACCAACATGTTTTTTCATGATTTCTCAAGAACATGTCTTTTATATTATGTGTGAAAACTCATTTCATACAACAATAATATATGATTTGCAATATTATATTATTGTTCTATTTATGCTAACTATGTTTCTTCATTTTGATGCTTTAGATATGTACATTTATGATGCAAAATTTTAGAATATCTCCAAGTAAATTGAAAAATTTTATAGAATAATTATACTTAGAATAACCGCGGATACCCGCGATCCGAACCGCAAAAAACCGTGAAAATCGGGTACCCGCATTTAGGGTACCCGCACTCGGTGGGGCGAATACTATTTTTCTCACTATCCGCCCCGCCCCGTGCACACCCCTAATAATGGGGATGAGTGATGAGTGAGAGATAAAGAAAAGAGTGAATGGTTAGGAAATGAGTGGTGAAGTCTGATTAAATGGAAGGGGATGGGCAAAAGAGAAGGTATGAGTTAAAGGAGAAGAGATAAGAGAGGAATGGGTGTTAGAAAACTTATCTCATAAAATATAAGTACAAATAGGTAAAATTGGCCCAAACAATATCTTCTCCCACTCAACAATGCGCCGGCCCAAAAAGAAATGAGCCCAACATGTGATTTTCCAATTTTTTCTTCCTCGGTGACCATTTTACCCCCCGAAACTGATTTTTGGAAAAACACCCTGGAACTCCGTAAATGTTATCCAACATGTAAAACACTGGTAAATAACTCCAAATTAACTCCCAAATACTGAATTCCATTAATTAATCACAAGCCGTTTGTGATCTGATAATTACAGAATTTGAACTTGCGGCCGAAATTCACAGAAAAAATTACAGAACGTCGGGGGTGGGTGTAACAATCACATCAGGTGGTATCAGAGCCAAAACGCTTGTTGGAGGTATTGTGTTATTTGTTTGATTTTCTTCAAGTAAAACCCTTTGTTGTCTTTCTTACACTTGAAGAAAATTTTGGTTGATGATCTCTTGTTGAAACCGAACAGTTGTTGTTCTTTGTTCGTGATGTTCTTGAGAAATTTATGAAAAAAGTGAGTTGTTTTCGGAAGTGAAGAAGAAAGTGTTATCTTGTGTGCAAAAGAGCAAAATGCAAAGTGTTTGAAGAAAGAAAAGTGTTGAGCAAGTTTATGCGTTCTTGAAAAGTTCATGAGTGTTCTTGCGTGTTCATACCAAAATACGAGTAAATAGTGCTCTTGATCCGAAAACAGTTTCTAAACTTAACAAAAAGTGTTTGTGGTTAAAAAAGGCCTACTCTACGACATTCCCCCCTACTTCTATCAACCCTCAACTAAACCTTAAAATCTCAAAAGCTAGTTTCAAGTAACTAGTCATTTTCTTGAACCTCAAGTTTCAGTTTTGCTAGATTTATTGTTTGCGTCTCTTTGTGTGTTCATTTCTAATCTAAGGTCGAAGTAGGTATCAAGTTATGAGAGCTTGTGAAAGCCTTTAAGTGGGGAAAAAGGCCGGAGTGAAATCATCACTAAAGCCCTTTGAGCGAAACACGAGAGTGAGTGTAAATACTCAGGGAGTGATAAGGCTTCACATTACTGTTTACATGTGTAAACACTCTACATACCAAGAGGACTACTCAGAGTACCCTAATGACCAAGAAACCTGGTCAGAACTAGCCCCATACTCTGAGCTTGAACCTCCCTACCCTGCTGCTCATGATCCTTACTTTGATACAACCCCTGAACCATGGTTGGATCCCTACTCAAATCTTTCCTACCCAGACCACGCTGCAGCCCTAGCAGCTGATCCTTTCTACCCTGCTGTCCATGAATATTACTCTGATTCAGACCCTGAATAGTTGTTGGACAACCCCTGCTACAGCCAAGAAAACCCAACTCATTATCCCTATCCCCAAACCCAAAACAAGAAGCCTTTGTATGTATCACCCTGCCAAAACCCCAAGCCCCAGAGGAGGATTCACTCCCCACACTCACATTACTACCCTACTCCACCATCTCCCAGTCATACAACACACATCTATGAGCCACCACCCGTGCGAAGGCCTCAACCCTCCAGCCATAAGCCAAAGAGGGTCTCTGCCTACAAAATTTCCTCTCCACACCATTCTTGTTTTGACCAGCAGGACGATACAACACCAAAAAGGCCTCATTGCCCTTCACTAACATCCAACAGCTACCCTTCAACTCCTACATTAAAACTGTTATAGATACCACGTGCAGGAGTGATTTCCGAGGTATATTTGTACATATGTCTGCCATTTGTTGATTCCCGCGAAGATTGGGGTTCGATTTTAAACATGCGGGTCATGTTTTTTGTGGATCAGCGCGTCTCAGAATTTTATCTATACCTCATTTTTTAGAGTTTTGAGCACTTTTGAGGTTGTACGTGCGTTACGGACTATTTTGCGAATTTTCGTTTTTGGGGACAAAATGGACATTTTGCGGGAAAAGTTAAAAAAGAAAAAGAAAAAGAATGGAAATTAAAAAAAACGACAGGGTGAGGCGGTGACTTAAAATGGCAAGTGAGACACGTGTTGTTGTATTATTATACTATTATTATTACTACATATATGTATATATGAGAATAGAAAGAAAGAAAGAAGCAAAGCTTCATCTTTCTTTCTTCTCTCTGCCATGGCCGACGCTTAAAGGAGCAATTTGGGATCTTTCAATTTCTCACCAAAATCTTGAAGGTGAGTTGGTTAAATCGATCCTTAGGAGAAATAATTAACTCCTTATAAATCGGTTTTTGTGATTGTGGCTCCGGTTGGAAACCGTGAGCGTTCAAAATTTGGGTAAATTTTAGATACTTTCGTCAGTCAATTATTTTGGGTTCTAAGTGTTGTTTGGGTGTTCAACTGCCATTTTCTCTTAAGGAGGAGTACGAGAAAACTGACGGAGTACTGCCGAATTCACGTCTGAACCGTTTGGAAAAGTAGAAAGGTTCCTGCCTCTGGGTAAAGTTGGTAAGGGTTCAGTTTTCCTTGACTCTGCATTCTGGATAATTATAATATGTCTGTCAGGGTTAATTGAGGCTGAGTTCGAGTTGAGGGTGGGGTCTGGTGATACCGAACTCAGTTTATGGCATAGGTTTAGGTGTGCTGGTATAGGGTATAGGATACCTCCTGTCTGGTAAGTTTTCTTTTAATTTTGTTATGTTGTTCTGCTCTGACAACAACGGGGAATCCGGACCCCGGGATGGTACCATGCCTCAGAAAATATACTTTATTGGTTGTTATGGAAAATCCTCTTCAGTAAGGCTAAAAGCCTCAAAGGTCTGTCGTTTTGTTCAGAGTTGTTATTATTATTACTTTTATATTTGTTTTGAATTTGGTATTTTCATGTTTTCTTGTGCAGGTGTGAAAGCTCGGGATTATTCAGAATTTCTGAAAACGTTATCCTATGTCTGACCCTTACTGAGTTCTCATCGAGGACTCACCCTTAAATATGTTTACTTTTTCAGGTTCATCTGATAAGAAACCCGAAGAGTAGATCTCTCCGGTGTTTACTTGTGTTTTGGTTTCAGGTATTACTATGTTTGAGTTTGTCTTCTGAGTTTGTAAGGGTGGTCTCGGTTGAGATTTCTGCTCAGTTGCAAAGTCCGACCCTTATTTGAATACATTATGAGTTTACTGATAGTTTTGTTTTCTGTTACCTATCTAGCAGCAGCGGGTGTCCTACGTGGAGTTTTGTTTCAAGGATCTTGTTGCACCAGATCCTTCCACGTGTGTATGTACTCTGAACACTAGGTTTTAGGCTCTGTACATGTAAACGCATGCATGTGTGTATATATGTTGCATCACATATGTATATATATAAGGATTGCTCGTGTTCTATTGTATTTTGGAGCCTGCGGAGCAGGGGCGTGAGCTTGCCCATTTCAGTGGGAGCAAGGCACGTCTTGTTACATATGTGTATATGTGTGTTTGTGTTCAGATGATCTCTTTTGCTTGCGTGGCAATTTAGTAACATTAGTAGATAGAAAAGCATGGATTATGTGATTAAGTTTGGTGCATATGCTCTGGTGATGGATGTGAGTGAATTTTATACTATCCATGTTATAGAAGTGTGTTTGGTTGAAGTCATTTCAGGTTTGGAATTTCTCGGTTTCTCTGTCAAACTCAAGATCAGACCATTCCGACCTTCCTACTATGTTCTGACACACCTCTCTCAAATCAACAAATCTTCAAACGTCAGGTGATACTGAAAAAGGTTGTTACTGTTACCCCCTCTCTGCGAAAGCTCAAGTGATACAGAATGCCAGGTGGCGTAAAGTAGGAACCGGACTTGGAAAATAGTAAACGGAGTCCCCTTGGTGTAGTGGTCCAAGCCCATTTGTTTGAAGATTTGTTGATTTGAGAGGGGTGTGTCAGAACGTAGTAGGAAGGTCGAAATGGTCTGATTCTTTGTTTGACAGAGAAACCGATAAATTCCAAACCTAAAATGACTTCAACCAAACACACTTCTACAACATGGATAGTATAAAATTCACTCACATCCATCACCAAAGCATATGCACCAAACTTAATCACATAATCCATGCTTTTCTATCTACTAATGTTACTAAACTGCCACGCAAGCAAAAGAGATCATTTGAACACAAACTGATAGCCAAAGAGCGATCTCCGGCTGTCAAGTGATATCTGACGACTGAAGTAGGGCGACTCCGGTACCTGAGAAGGGTAAGACAAAGAACATTTTCAGGTGCAGACAGAGAAGAGAGGTGTGGGTGTGTAGTAATCACCTTATTTGAGGCAGGCACCACCCAATATATAGGGTGGTGCTAGGTCCCGTTACGGGGCCTTAAACGCTGGAGAATCTCCATAAATGTGTCCATAATTGGGATGACGGTGTATTAATGGTGTAATAACAGTGGAGTTATTGCGGAGTTACTCCCTCTCCTTTGGCTTAATGCCATAATTAGTGTAACGGTTGTTTTGAGGGAGGCAGCAAACGTTTTACGGCTAACGGATCTATACGGGGCGCCCTTATTGGTAAGAGGGGCTCTCCGTAATTACGAGGCCGGCTGTGGTGGACGCGGCCCATATGGCGTTTGCATTTGACAATACAGCCGTATGGGCTGGCCCATATATATCAGTATGTCCTCCTCCCACAGCGGAGGATGGGTTGGGCCCCTGTGCTCCATTTTGGAAGGAAGTATCACGATAGATGTTGAGCCCAAGCGGTATTGTGCCGTTTTGGAGGCTAATTGTGGAAGAGCCCAGGAGCTGTCCCCAATGTTGGCCCAATTTTTGGCCCAATACCATTTGTGGCGGTTTGCAAAGCACTTTTCAAAATTTGCGCTTTTTGCGCCGTTTGTAATTATGGGGGAAGTCGTTTCACCTCCCATCGGCCTCTATTTATACGTCAACCCATGTGGGGTGTCAGTTTCCCGAATTCTTGCTTTCCTTGCTTTTGCGTTTCAGTTTCCTTTTCACTTCTAGTTTCCATTTTCGGCGATTACCGAAGAATTTCCCGACGAGATTCGAAGAACCCAACCGTTGAATCCTCCGTTTTCGTCTCCGGCGTATTAATCAGTAAGTGGTATCCCTTTTAATTTCTGTTTTTTCATCGCGACAGTGTCGCTAGTGAGGGGTCGCCGCGCCACTGCCTGGGTTCTTGGGTCTAGGGTTTAACCTTTGTAAATTTGTGGTTTATTTCTGTAGATGACTCCCAAGAATCCAAGCAAGCCCGGCGTCGGTCCTGATATCGGGGAGCTGTGGCCCCGAACAGCGCTGTCGGTAAAGAAAATGACCGACATTTGCCATAACCACCATGTGTATACACGGGTGGTCTGCGGGCTTTCTCCGGCAGACGTGTTGAGAAAAGCGGGGTTGAGGTTGAGCGATGAGGCCATGAGGGAACAGACCATAGTCGTGTGATGTGATCACAGGGGGGGTAAGTGATCACGAGCTCGGATCTAGCTCGTTGGAGGCGGCTTCCGGAAATGGGGAAACGAAACAGAGGAAGAAACGAAGGAAACACAAGTCGGCCAAGGGAACCTCCTCACTACGAGATGAGGCAATGCCCTTGAAAATGCCTAGGAATGAAGATGGAATCTAGCACCTTTTGAATACAAGTTCAAACAATACTAGATATTATGTTGGATCCTCTTGCACGGATCACTTAAGGAGATGGAATGCAAGAAACGAGAACAAGAAAGCCAAAACCTCACTTGGAGTATTTCTGATTTCTTATAATTATGTTCTGAGTATTACAATGGTTACATGCCTTCTATATAAAGAGGTGAGATGGTATGGGAAATGGTGAGTGACGTGACAAGGGACAAAGACCCTTGAATTATGGTGGGTGAGGTGAGAGATGGAAGACAATTGTAGGCTACTGACTATTCCTCCCATTTCTTCATAAATGGGATTTATG
This sequence comes from Stellera chamaejasme, assembly GCA_024586325.1. NCBI lineage: Eukaryota > Viridiplantae > Streptophyta > Magnoliopsida > Malvales > Thymelaeaceae > Stellera > Stellera chamaejasme. The sequence goes on from CM044983.1 coordinate 36,942,055, forward strand.
AAGAAATGGAGGGAATATTCAAATCACCAAACATGCACATGGCCAGGGGGGGTCTCCAAGGCCATGGGTTCTCCGGAGGGGCCATGGGTTCGCGGAAGAGGCTATGGGTTCGCCAAAAAGTGCCTTCGCCAAAGTGCCTTCGCCAAAGTGCCTTCGCCAAAGTGCCTCCGCCAAAGTGCCTCCGCCAAAGTGCCTTCGGTATGCGGAACTTCACTGTTTTCTGAATAACTTGAGCTCTGGAACTCCGATTGAGGTGATTCAAAAGCCATTTTTCTCCTCTTGAAAAGAGCTTCAATATGAAGTCCATTGCTCCATCTTTTGATGAGCATAGATCCGCATCACTTCTCCAATGGAATGCCCAAGTCTTGAAGTTTGTTGGCGCCTTCGTGGTGATGTCCACATCATACTCTCCTCTTGAGAAGATTCGTCCTCGAATCTAAATGGGGCGAATCCTACAAAAACTAAAATACCGCAACAAACTTGGAGGACATTAGGGGTTAGTGAACTAAAAGCGTTAGACATCAAAATCACAAAAATGGTTTGAAGGAGTGAGATGGACAATCCGCCCTTTCTCTTCACTTCAACCTTACACATAGCTCAAGGTCAATCCTGTGGTCAAACGTAAGCCTAGGCCATGCATTCTCATTATCTAAAAAGAAGGAGTCATGATCATGCATTGAAGAGAATTCATGGCTAGGGGTGAGTGATATGGGATATGCATCATGTACATACATCTCATGGTCAACCGAATCATCATGCTTCATGCTTTCAAGAGGGAATTCGAATATGTTACACTTATCATGGTTGAGAGAATTAAGCAATGGTTGAGTTGCATGCTCATTTTCGAATAAGGTTTCACATTCATGCCTATTCACTTCATCACTAAAAGAAAAGAGTAGGTTACCTCTCCCCAAGTTAGGGGAGGGAGGGTCCTCCTTCAAAGCCGGAAATCTTTCTTCTCCTTCAAGGTATGGCGCATCCGTGCCCTTCTCTCCTTCAAACTCGTGCACAAATAAAGAAGAATAACAAGATTTAGAAGATGAAATGGTTAATTCTTCTTGGAGATGGGTTGAAGGTCCGGTGCAATATTCTTTTCACTTGTTTGGCCAAGGAGAGCCCTCTCCTTTCTTCTCTCTTTCTTTTTCTTTTTCTCTCTCTCATATTCTTCAAACTCCTTCTTCAGACTTTCAATTAATTGAGAAAGATCTTCACTCGGATCTTGGCGAGGGCTTGGGTTTGGGGAAGGAGTTTGGGTGGTGCAAGTGTGGGGAGGTGGAGTACATGGCTCGGCCGATAGTGTTTGTGGAGGTGTGGGGCTCGGCTTCCTCCAAGAGTTATGGCTTCTAGCGTGGGTGGAGGATGTAGGCCGAGATGGGGACCTTCTTGTTTGGGAGTAGTATGGAGAGGGTGGCTCTTCTTGAGGTGAACCATATCTTTCTAATAGTAACCTCTTCAATCTACTCCAAGCCCGAATGGGGGCTTCATTGTATTGCTCTCTTTGAGCGAAATCTTGTCGCCACCATCTTTTGGCTTCTCCCTTTAGACACCTTACGGCAAGGTCTAACTTTTCTTCTTTATGAAATTGGTAATACCAAAAGTGGTATTCCAATTCCTCGATCCATTGCCACAAGTCATCTTCAAGTTTGCGCCTCCCTTTCAAGGGATGAAACCCAATGAAATGTAGGTTCTCTTCTTCCATTTGGCACACCTACACACTTAGACAATAAAATCAGTACCACTCATTTCTCCTCACGTGTTTAGGTGAGCACTCCACACGGTTTCACTCTTGATTCTCCACACAAGGCTTTCACAAGTTCTCTTAACTTGATCACACTCAACTTTTAGATCAAATGCAAACACACAAGTAGGAACAAGCAATAATCTCTAGTGAAATCCGAAACTTGCAAATCACAAAGATAACTAGTCACTCGAAACTAGCTTTTGAGAGTTTAAGGTGGGATGGGGTTGAAAGAAGTAAGGTATGGATGAGAGAAGGCTCTTTTACAATCAGAAACACTTTTTGTGCAAGTTCATAAAATATTTTTGGATCAAAGTCACTATTCACATGTGTTTGATATGAACTTCATATGAACAGCTCAAGAACACCAAGAACACTCAAGAACACATAATCTTGTTCATCATTTTCTTTTTTTCTCCAACAACCTTTCTTTTGCACTTAATCACACAAGATGATACTTTCTTCTTCAAATCCGAATTTAAATCTCTTTTTCATGAACTTTTCAAGAACTCTATTCTCCACACATGAACTTTTACTCTAGTCACATGAACCACACAAACATAAATATTTTCGGTTTCTCTTGACCAACAACAAAACGTTTTTCTTCAAGTGTAAGAAAGAAGGCAATGGTTTTACTTGAAGAAAATAAACAACTGATACGGTACCTCCAATGAGCGCTTTGGCTCTGATACCACTTGATGTGATCACAGGGGGGGTAAGTGATCACGAGCTCGGATCTAGCTCGATGGAGGCGGTTTCCGGAAAAGGGGAAACGAAACAGAGGAAGAAACGAAGGAAACACAAGTCGGCCAAGGGAACCTCCTCACTACGAGATGAGGCAATGCCCTTGAAAATGCCTAGGAATGAAGATGGAATCTAGCACCTTTTGAATACAAGTTCAAACAATACTAGATATTATGTTGGATCCTCTTGCACGGATCACTTAAGGAGATGGAATGCAAGAAACGAGAACAAGAAAGCCAAAACCTCACTTGGAGTATTTCTGATTTCTTATAATTATGTTCTAGGTATTACAATGGTTACATGCCTTCTATATAAAGAGGTGAGATGGTATGGGAAATGGTGAGTGACGTGACAAGGGACAAAGACCCTTGAATTATGGTGGGTGAGGTGAGAGATGGAAGACAATTGTAGGCTACTGACTATTCCTCCCATTTCTTCATAAATGGGATTTATGAAGAAATGGAGGGAATATTCAAATCACCAAACATGCACATGGCCAGGGGGTTCTCCAAGGCCATGGGTTCTCCGGAGGGGCCATGGGTTCGCGGAAGAGGCTATGGGTTCGCCAAAAAGTGCCTTCGCCAAAGTGCCTTCGCCAAAGTGCCTTCGCCAAAGTGCCTCCGCCAAAGTGCCTCCGCCAAAGTGCCTTCGGCATGCGGAACTTCACTGTTTTCTGAATAGCTTGAGCTCTGGAACTCCGATTGAGGTGATTCAAAAGCCATTTTTCTCCTCTTGAAAAGAGCTTCAATATGAAGTCCATTGCTCCATCTTTTGATGAGCACAGATCCGCATCACTTCTCCAATGGAATGCCCAAGTCTTGAAGTTTGTTGGCACCTTCGTGGTGATGTCCATATCGAGGGTCCAACTGCTGGGACCTCGAAGGGTGGGGAGGCCCGAGGAGTAGAGGCCTTGGTGACGGAGGCCCAACCAGTCAGTGTGGCCGGCCCCGTACTCGACGAGGAAATTTCCGAGGATTTTGAGGAGCAGAATCTTCGGAGGAAACGCCCCCGAGTCGCAGGTATTACTCTTGTCTCCTCTGGGTGTTTGGTTAACCTTCCTTATTTTGTATTCTCATCCCCTTTTTAATTTCGCAGCGGCAGAGGGCGTGGAGGTGTCTTCGGACAGCAGCCCGAGCGCCGTTAAAGACAAAGGGAAGGGACCGGCCCTCGAGGAGCCGTCCACCAGCCCCGTTCGAGGCATGAAGGAGCCTGTGGGGCTCTTGGCAGATGCTCGAAGAGCTGTTGTGGCTCCTCGAGCAGTTGTTAAGAGGCCTTCGAAGGTCCCGAAGAGCCTTAAGGGGATAGACCCAGTATTCGAGCCCCAGCTGCTTGAGGACTACCGACGAGAGCTGCGAGCCAAGTCCTTCAAGCGCAAGGGTCTAGCCCTGGTGGAAGCGTGGGATCCCGTGATGAGGGTGACTCGTGACGAGTCAGTGCTCTTCGGGGAGAGGGAGGTGAGATTGAAGGTTGCGGAGGCGCTCCCACTTCCCCGTGACCGACATTTTTTGAAGCATACATCGTCGGAGCCCCAAGATCTTGCGAAGGACATCTGCCAGGGCCTTACTCGAGTAAGTCAGAATCCTCGACTCCTTTTGTGTTTATTTATTGTGTTTGTCTGCGTACTTCTGTTTATATGCTTTGCGTTTTTAACTTGCAGGAGCTTGTACTGGCTCAAGGCCTGGTGGCCAAGATCGAGGACCTTCAAGCCCTCGTGAGGAGCCTTGAGGCCAAGGCAAAGGACTCCGAGGAAGTGGAGAGCCTAAAGAAGGCCTTGGCTGAAAAGGAGGCCGAGTTGGCTTCCTCGAGGAAAGAGGAGGCTAACACTCTCAGAGCCATGGGTGTCATTGGCAAGCAGCTGAAGGCTTCCATGGCCGATGGAAAGAAGCACGAGGCCCTCTTCCTCGCCGAGCACCACGCGAAGAAAGAGCTCGAAGCTGAGATGGAGCAAGTGCTCGGGGAGTGCCAAAGGATGGAGGCCCAGGCTGAGGTGAAGGACAAGCTCATCGAGGAGCTGTCCTTGAGGGCTGGCAAGGCCGAGGATCTGGCCTCGAAGGCTGCAGTCCAGATCGAAGACTGCACCAAAACCCTTAATGAGGTGGTGGGCTCCAGTGTGGCTGACCATATAGCCTTCGTACAACTAGAAGACCAAATTGGTCTGAAGTTGTATGGTGGTGAAAGTGTTCAGCCACCTGTTTTTGTAAAGTCCATCGCTGAGAGGACTGCTCGAATGGGCAGGGCCTTCGAGGTGTTGACCAACAAATTGGTCGATGCTCAGGCCATGGAGGGGGTCTGCTACGCTGAAGGGTTCCTTCGCTGCCGCCACCAAGTGGAAGCCATGCTTGGGAATGCACACCTAGATCCCTTGAAGCAACCCACGCTTGAGGAGCAATGGACATTGTTCGTAGAGTCGATCGTGTGTCAATATTTATTGCATAGTGCAAAGACTTCGAAGATTGTTTTGTAACATTCATCGCCTTTTATTCAATATTGATTGTACAACGCAAAGAGTTTGAATATCTCTGGCAATTTATTTAAAGGAGAATACACGACTCAGACGTAATAAGGCCTCAAGTCGTCGACGTGATAGTCGTTTTTTAGCCTTTTGCCTTGGTGGTCCTTTAATTTGTAGACGCCTCCTCTTTCTTTACTGTGCACGACGTAGGGTCCTGCCCATCTTGAACGAAGGGCGCGATGGCCAGGGTTACGACCTGACAGCTCTACCCTTAGCAAGACCATACCACCCACGCAGATCTGTTTTGCTCGAATTTTAGCGTTGTGGTCGAGGTTTGCTCTTTGCCGCAAGGCCATAAGCCTGAGTCTGGCACCTTCGCGGAGCTCTTCGACGAGGTCCAGACGTGCTCGAAGCCCGCTCTCATTATGAGGGACGTCGTAATATAGTGTTCGGATTGTTGGTATAGAGACTTCGATTGGGAGCAAGGCATCGACGCCGTAGACCAAAGAGAAAGGAGTCTCCCCCGTAGGTCCTCGCGCAGTTGTTCGATAATCCCAGAGGACGCCGGTAGCGCCTCGACCCATTTCCCTTTGTTGTCATCGAGGCGCTTTTTCAGGCCCTCTTTGATTGTGCGATTTGTGACCTCTACTTGGCCATTTGACTGTGGGTGTGCCACAGGGGCGTAGAGCATTTGTATATTCATCTTGATGGCCCAATCCTTGAGCTTTTTGCTCGCGAATTGTGTCTCATTGTCTGTGATTATGGCTTTCGGTGCGCCGTATCGTGCTACGAGGTCGTGCCAGAGGAAGTGTATGACTTTGGTCGTTGTTATTTTCTTGAGTGGCCGGACCTCGACCCACTTGGTGAAGTAGTCGACAGCCACTATACAGAATTTGAACTGGCCTTTGGCTTTAGGCATTGGCCCGATTAGATCGAGGCCCCACAACGCGAAGGGTATAGGATACGTCTCCGTAACCGCTTCGTTTGCAAGCGGCCGCTGGATGCGAGAGTTGAGCTGGTACTTATGGCACGTTCGCACCAAATCATGCGCGTCTTTCCTCAAAGTTGGCCAATAATAACCGAGGTGCAAGCATTTGTGCGCTAGCGCATCGGAGCCAATGTGTGCTCCACAAACTCCTGAGTGGACTTCGTTCAGGATGAGTTTGGAGTCATCGGGGCCGATACAGCGTTGTAAAGGAGCAGAATACCCTTTACGCCACAACGTACCATCTATGATGACATGGCGGGATGACTGCGTCCTTATTTTCTTTTGTAACGCTGGTGGGCCCTCGATTGCGCCAGTTTGGAGATACTGGAGGATTGGGTGCCTCCAATCAGCTGCTACGTTGGCATCGATTGCATGAATTGTATTTATCGAAGGTTGTGCTAAGGTTTCGAGGATTGCATCCGTCCGTCCCTTAGACAACCTGTTAGACACGGTGTTTTGATCCCTTGGGATCTTATTAATATTCAGCTACTCGAATTGCCCTTGTAAGCTTTTGACGAGGCGCAAGTACCTCGAGAGTACGGGATCCTTGCAATCATTGGTCCCCGTAACCTGGCTTACGACGAGCTGTGAGTCACTGTGTACAGTTAGACGTCGCAAGCCGGCTTTCAGGGCAGTCTTGAGACCCGAAACGAGTGCCTCGTATTCCGCCATGTTGTTTATGACGGGGAACTGGAGAGCCACTCGTAAGCTGGCCTCCATGCCGTGTGGGCCCTTGATATGAACGCCCCCTCCTGGGCGATCAGCACTGGATGAACCATCCACGAACATGTCCCACTTGGGAGGCTCCAACTCTGTTGGTGGCTCTCTCGAAGGACCATGTTCGAGGGGATAGATGGAGAGCTCGGCCATGAAATCCGCCAAAGCTTGCGCCTTTATGGCTTGCCGAGGTTCAAACTTGATGTCGTATTCCCCGAGCTCGATGCACCAACGGGCTAAACGACCACTATGCTCTGGTCTGTTTAGGATGTCCCTGATTGGTAGGTCCGTTCTGACGATGATCGTGTGGGCTTGGAAATAAGCTCGTAATTTCCTGGAAGCCACGATCAAAGCGTAGATTGTTTTTTGAAGGGGAGGGTAGTTAACCTCGGCCCCTCATAGTGTGTGACTTGTGTAATAGACGGGCCACTGTTGCGGGCCTTCCTCCTTTACGAGCACTGAAGAGACAGTGCTGTTCGAAGTGGAGAGGTAGATGACGAGTTCGTCCACTGGTTGCGGGCATTTCAGTGTTGGCAAATCAGAGAGGTGCTTCTTGATTTTCTCAAAGGCTTCTTGGCATTCCGGTGTCCAAGTGAATGCCTTTTTCATGCGAAGTTGCTCAAAGAACGGCTTGCACTTGTCTCCCAGTTTGGAAATGAATCGCCCCAAGGCAACAATTCTTCCTGTGAGTTGTTGGATTTCCTTAATGTTCCTTGGTGGCGCCATATCCGTGATGGCTGATATTTTCTTAAGGTTGGCGTCGATTCCCCTTTTGGAGATCATGTAGCCCAGGAATTTCCCGGCCCCAACAAAGAAAGAACACTTGGCTGGATTGAGTCTCATGTTGTATCGTCGGAATGACTTGAAAGTCTCGGCCAAATCTTGAAGGTGGTCTTCGAATGTCATGCTTTCCACAATGACATCATCGACGTACGCTTCCAGGTTACGGCCCATTTGGTGGACAAAGACCTTGTTCATTAGACGCTGGTAGGTGGCTCCAGCATTTTTGAGCCCAAAAGGCATTCGAATGTAGTAATATACGTCGTCGCCCGTTGTGAACGCCGTTTTGAAGGCGTCCTCGGGATCCATGTAGATTTGGTGGTAACCACTTTTAGCATCCATGAACGATAAGTATTTGTATTTGGAAGTGGCATCCACAAGTTGGTCGATGACCGGTAACGGATAGGGGTCCTTTGGACAATGCCTATTGACGCCCGTGAAATCGACGCACATATGAAGTTCACCATTAGTTTTGTCAGCTAAAACTATGTTAGCGAGCCACTCGGAGTACTGAATTTCTCTTATTATTCCAGCGTCGAGGAGTTTAGAAACCTCCTCTTTTACAAACTTCTTTTCGAATGGGCCATACCCCTTTTCTTTTGCTTAACCGGCTTTGAATCCGGGAATACATTAAGTTTGTGTGTGATGACGCTAGGATCGACGCCCGGCAGGTCCTTCAAGCTCCAGGCGAAGACGTCGAGGTTTGCCTCGAGGAGGTGGATGAGAGCCATCTTCTCCTTTTGTTTAAGGTTTTTGCCAACCTTAAACTTCTTGCCTGGGACGACGTCGATTTCTTCCGTCACGTCATCGAGATGAGGCCTGTCATCGGGCTCCGCGGGATCCTTGATCTCTTTTGAGGCTTGTGAATCAACGGTTGAGCTCAACGAGGCCACGTAGTTTGTCCTTGCCGTTCGCTGGTCGATGTAGATGCTTGCGTCCCCACGAGGTGTTGCGAATGTGACCGTGAGAGAGCGGATGTCACACCTCATGTGGAATTCGACCTGGCTTGGTCGACCAACGATGGCGTTGTACGTGGAAGGGACTTCGAGCACCAAGAACTCCGTCATAATGGAGTGACAATCAACCGTGCCGAATTGTGTGTCCCCAATTAACATGAGGGGCAGGTTGACGACCCCTATTGTTGGGACAATGTCCCTGCCGATGCCGAAGGTAGGGCCGGAGCTTCTTCTTATAGCGGACATGTGTACCCCGAGTTTATCGAGCATGTCCTTGAAAATGACACTAGTGTTTGCACCAGTGTCGATGTACACCATGTTGGTGTCGTAACCCGCAATCCTTGCCGTGATAAGCAGCGGATCGGAGTGTGGAACGACAACCTTTGTCCCGTTGGGGCAATAGATGACGTTCTCCTCGAGGTGGTCGATCTGCAAGATTTCCCTTGCATATCGCTTTCTGGAAGAGGCGCCTTCTGACTTAGTGAGCATGTGAATGATGCCCGCTGGTGGTGGTGGCGGCAAGTTTTGCCTCCGAGGACTGTTGTGCCGACGACGCGGTTTTTCGCGGTCGTCGCTGTCGTCGTCCCTCTTGCGGCCTTTGGGGAATTCCTTGCAGGGGGAAGAGGAGTCGGACAGGAATTCCTTGAGCTTACCCTGCTCAATCATCTCAGAGATGAGATTTCTGAGCTGGAAGCACGCCTCCGTGTCATGGCCACGGTCCTTGTGGTAGAGGCAGTACTTGTCAAACCCCCTCGTGTTCTTATGCTGGATGGGTTGAGGCCACTTGGGGACCTTGTTCTGCTTCTCCAGCATTAGAAGAATGTTCGTGCGGGTGTCACGAAGTGCGGGGTGATGATCAGAGGTCCTCGAACCTAAGTTCGAGGGCTGGTAACTCGATGAGACAGACCCCTTTGTCGAACTTTTTGTTACGGTCGTTTGTGGGGGGCCTGTTGTAAGGCTTGTTCATCTCCTCGGAGTTCATGAATCGGGTGGCCCGATCGATGAACTCACCCATCGTCGTGACGGGGTTTTCATTGATGTTATACGCGAGCCTCGACTCGCGCCAAGGCCTTGGGTTGCGGCCAGGAGCTGCATATCCGAGGAGAGACCCTGGACTTGGACAGCTTCTTGTAGTCACGGAGCGGTTCCTCCCTTTGCTGTTTCACTCTTAACAAGTGTTGGACAGTCTTGGGGGGAGGTCGGGCTCCCATGAAGTGGCGCAGGAACGATGAGGCGAGGTCCTTAAAGCATTTGAAATGCTGGCCTCGTAGCGTTCCGAACCACGTTGAAGCAGCCCCTTTGAGAGTGGAGCTGAAAGCTTTGCAGAGTATGGGATCGGAGGCGCGAGCCATCTCCATTTGGGAGATGTAACGTCGAAGATGGTCGACGGGATCTGTTGTTGCATCGTAGCTTTCAATGACTGGCACAGCGAGGATGTCCTCTGTGAAAGGCTGCGTTAGGAGGACCTCAATGTCGTCGAGGACCAGGTTTGGTGTTTTGACCTGCTCCTCGACCACGTTGATTCGTCGGAGGAGGTCGTCAACGTCAAGGTTCCCGTAGGTGGGTTTTGATTCTGGGACTATTCGTCCTGGTCGTTGTGAGGCGGGAGGCGAGCAGCCTGCATTTCCGCCTTGATGGTTTGCACCATAAAGGCTTTCATTTCATTGAGCATGCTCGCCTGGAGCAGCGCTATCTGAGCAGGATCGACGATGACCTGCTGGGGGGTCGTCGAGGTCCCAGCGAGGTACGTCAGAGTGGCAGCTTGTGGTTGCGGGGTCTGCTGCGCCCCTGGTGTGTCATCAACCGGGAGCGGCGGGGTTGCCCCCAACGGGATGTTGTGGGGCTGTTGCGTCCCCGTTGCACCACCAGCAGGGGGTGGCGGTGGCACATCAGAGGAGCTGGAAGCAGCGTCCTCGACATGCACACTGTTGTGGGTTCTCCTTGTTTTCGCCATGAAAATGGTTAGGGGAGAAAAAAGTTGATTAGGAAAGAAAAAACGGCTGTTTTTCGTTTCCCACAGACGGCGCCAAATTGATAGCCAAAGAGCGATCTCCGGCTGTCAAGTGATATCTGACGACTGAAGTAGGGCGACTCCGGTACCTGAGAAGAGTAAGACAAAGAACACTTTCAGGTGCAGACAGAGAAGAGAGGTGTGGGTGTGTAGTAATCACCTTATTTGAGGCAGGCACCACCCAATATATAGGGTGGTGCTAGGTCCCGTTGCGGGGCCTTAAACGCTGGAGAATCCATAAATGTGTCCATAATTGGGATGGCGGCGTATTAATGGTGTAATAACAGTGGAGTTATTGCGGAGTTACTCCCTCTCCTTTGGCTTAATGCCATAATTAGTGTAACGGTTGTTTTGAGGGAGGCAACAAACGTTTTACGGCTAACGGATCTATACGGGGCGCCCTTATTGGTAAGAGGGGCTCTCCGTAATTACGAGGCCGGCTGTGGTGGACGCGGCCCATATGGCGTTTGCATTTGACAATACAGCCTTATGGGCTGGCCCATATATATCACAAACACACATATACACATATGTAACAAGACGTGCCTTGCTCCCACTAAAATGGGAAAGCTCACACCCCTGCTCCGCAGGCTCCAAAATACAACAGAACACTAACAATCCTTATATATATACATATGTGATGCAGCATATATACACACATGCATGCGTTTACATGTACAAAGCCCAAAACCTAGTGTTCAGAGTACATACACACGTGGAAGGATCTGGTGCAACAAGATCCTTGAAACAAAACTCCACGTAGGACACCCGCTGCTGCTAGATAGGTAACAAAAAACAAAACCGTCAGTAAACTCATAATGTACTCAAATAAGGGTCGGACTTTGCAACTGAGCAGAAATCTCAACCGAGACCACCCTTACAAACTCAGAAGACAAACTCAAACATAGTAATACCTGAAACCAAAATACAAGTAAACACCGGAGAGATCTACTCTTCGGGTTTCTTATCAGATGAACCTGAAAAGGTAAACATATTTAAGGGTGAGTCCTCGATGAGAACTCAGTAAGGGTCAGGCATAGGATAAGGTTTTCAGAAATTCTGAATAATCCCGAGCTTTCACACCTGCACAAGAAAACACGAAAATACCAAATGCAAAACAAATATAAAAGTAATAATAATAACAACTCTGAACAAAACGACAGACCTCTGAGGCTTTTAGCCTTACAGAAGAGGATTTTCCATAACAACCAATAAAGTATATTTTCTGAGGCATGGTACCAGCCCGGGGTCCGGATTCCTCGCTGTCGTCAGAGCAGAACAACATAACAAAATTAAAAGAAAACTTACCAGACAGAAGGTATCCTATACCCTATACCAGCACACCTAAACCTATGCCATAAATTGAGTTCGGTATCACTGGGCCCCACCCTCAACTCGAACTCAGCCCCAATTAACCCTGCAGACATATTATAATTATCCCAGAATGCAGAGTCAAGGAAAACTGAACCCTTACCAACTTTACCCAGAGGCAGGAACCTTTCTACTTTTCCAAACGGTTCAGACGTGAATTCGGCAGTACTCCGTCAGTTTTCTCGTACTCCTCCTTAAGACAAAATGGCAGCTGAACACCCAAACAACACTTAGAACCCAAAATAATTAACTAACGAAAGTATCTCAAATTTTCCCAAATTTCGAACGCTCACGGTTTCAACTGGAGTCACAATCACAAAAACCGATTTATAAGGAGTTAATTATTTCTCCTAAGGATTGATTTAATCAACTCACCTTCAAGATTTTGGTGAGAAATATAAAGATCCCAAATTGCTCCTTTAAGCGTTGGCCATGGCAGAGAGAAAAAAGAAAGATGAAGCTTTGCTTCTTTCTTTCTATTCTCATATATACATATATGTAGTAATAATAATAGTATAATAATACAACAATACGTGTCTCACTTGCCATTTTAAGTCACCGCCTCACCCTGCCGTTTTTTTTTCCATTTTTTTCTTTTTTAGCTTCAACTTTTTCTGCAAAATGTCCATTTTACCCCCGAAAATGAAAATTCGCAAAATAGTCCGTAACGCACGTACGACCTCAAAAGTGCTCAAAACTCTAAAAAATGAGGTCTAGATAAAATTCCGGGATGCGCTGATCCACAAAAAACATGACCCGCATATTTAAAATCGAGCCCCAATCTTCGCGGGAATCAACAAACGGCATACATATGTACAAATATACCTCGGAAATCACTCCTGCACGTGGTATCCATAACAATCTCCCCCCTTAGGACTCTTGGTCCTCCAAGAGGGTCCACAATCTCTGATATTCCTCGGGATATCGCTCCATTATATCCTTCTTGGTCTCCCAAGTGCTTCCCGATCAGAGTGATGTGACCACTGAACTTTGACCATCTGAATTGACTTGCTACGGAGTTTCCTAGTATCCTGAGAAAGAATGGCAACTTTGACCTCCTGGTATGTCAGATCCGGTGCCAACTGAACATCTTCTGCCGGAACAGTCTGAATCGAATCCAACAAACACTTCTTGAGCATACTAACATGGAATACGTTATGTACTGCAGACATGTTAGGTAGCAATGCCAGACGGTAAGCTACCTTGCCAACCCGCTCAAGAATCTCATATGGACCGATATACCTTGGAGCTAACTTACCCCGTTTACCAAATCTGACTATTCCTCTTATCGGCGCCACCTTAAGCCATACCTTATCACCTACCTCGAACTCCAGATCTCTACGACGCTTGTTCACATACGAGGTGGTTCTGTCGTTTGCAGCCTTCAACCGTGTCTGAATCTTCTGCGTAGTTTCCTCGATAATTTCGAGACCTAACTCAACTCTATCTGAAGCCTCTGCCCAGCAATGAGGCATCATACACCTCCGTCCATACAGAGCCTCGTAAGGCGTCATGCCGATGGTACTCTGATAACTATTGTTATACGAAAACTTTGCCAACGGCAAGTGCTGATCCCAATCACCTCCGAAATCTAACGCACAACTTCGCAGCATATCCTCCAGAATTTGGATAACTCTCTTTGACTGTCCATCAGTCTGAGGGTGATACGCCGTACTCAGATGGATACGCGTGCCCAATGCTTCTCCAATGAATTAGATACTATGGAGTCTGGTATTCCATGTAACCGCACAATTTCCCTGATATATAGTTGGGCAAGCTTCTCCAATGAATCTGTCACTTGGATAGGCAGAAAGTGAGAACACTTAGTTAATCGGTCAACAATAACCCAAATAGCATCGTGATGAGATCGTGTCATAGGTAAGCCTGTCAGAAAATCCATCGTGATATTTCCACATTTCCTAACTGGAATGGGCAACGTCTGCAAAGTTCCTGCCGGTTTCTGATGCTCAACTTTCACTCTCTGACACGTAGCACACTTCGAAACATAGGTGGCAATGTCTCTCCGCATGCCAGGCCACCAGAAGTGCATCTTCAGATCCTTGTACATCTTCTCACCTCCAGGATGTATATTTGTACATATGTTTTCCGATTGTTGATTCCCGCGAAGACCGGGGCTCGATTTTAAACATGCGGGTCATGTTTTCTGTGCATCAGTGCGTCCCGGAATTTTATCTAGACCTCATTTTTTAGAGTTTTGAGCACTTTTGAGGTCGTACGTGCGTTACGGACCATTTTGCGAATTTTCGTTTTCGGGGGCAAAATGGACATTTTGCGGGAAAAGTTGAAAACTTAAAAAAAGAGAAGAAAATGAAAATGAAAGTTAAAAGCGAGGCGGTTAAGTTAATGTGAACGAATGGTGTAAGTGGTAAAGTGGACTATTATTATATACTATTATTATTATATACATATATGTACATATATGAGTAATTAGAAAAGAAAGAAGTTTTATCAGACTAGGGCTGTAAACGAGCCGAGCCAAGCTCGTACTGTGCTCGGCTCGAACTCGGCTCGAAAGTTTTTGTTCGAGCTCGAGTTCGGCTCGATAGCTCGATGAGCTTTCATGATACGAGCTCGAACTCGGCTCGATTGCTCGAGTTCGGCTCGAAACCCTGTAAACGACATTCAAACCATACTCGAGTTCGGCTCGATAGCTGCTCGAATTTATAATCCAACAAAGTACAACAAAGTACAAACATGATCTAGTAGTCATTAAATAGATTCTACAATCCATGAAATAAAATCTAAATAACATCCGTCAAGTTCTCATTCTTTGTCCGCTTAACTTGATGTTTAGTAGCGAAGCACCCATGAGAAAACCTGTTGATCAAGCAAATGCATCGATGTATGTAACTATGAAATCTGCAATACAATTCTCGGATGATGTATGTATGTAACTATGAAATCTGCAATACAATTCTCATAAAAGAATATAAACTACCAACCCTAACAAAATCAATTAATAAACCGCATTTAGAGCCTATTTATGATGTGTTTGTCTGCCCTTTAACAAAACAAGTTATGCGTGATCCTGTTACCTTGGAAAATGGGTAAACATTTGAGCGTGAAGCCATTGAAAAGTGGTTCAAGGAATGCAAGGAAACTGGGAGGAAACTGGTATGCCCACTAACACTAAAAGAGCTAAAAAGTACGGATCTAAAACCTAGTATAGCTTTGCAAAACACAATTGAGGATTGGACTACTTGGAATGAACAACAGAGCAAGTATGGAAAGAGCCTAATGAACAACAGAACAATACCTTAATGTTACAGCACCATCAAGGGATGGGTAAAGTAACAATCATTGGAACTTTCTTCTCCTACAACATTCCAAATACAATAAAAAGAAATTGTTAGTAAACTAAAACAAAACATCAATGCAAAAAGACTAACTGCAAGCCGTATAAATAATGCACCCCTTCATATTAATTAAAAATAAATTGCAATTTCTTACCCACTTTGTGTAAACCTTCATGCAATCAGACTTTCCAGTAACTCTACTTATCTTCTCCCACTGGGGAATTCCAATCTTCATCATAAAATTAAACCCTTCCTCTTCTGCAACAGAAAAGCTATGCTCATGCATCAATATCCAGTGAGCAACAGCTTCTCTCATCCTTAAAGAATCATACTTCCCATTCACTATCGCTGGTGCAAGGTTGGGGTTCTGTTCAGTCACCCCTGAACCACTAGGTTGGTAATTCAGCAACCCTTGTTGTCTCTTTAACATCTTTCTTCTCGGACAGTGGCGTTCTAAGTGCCTTTTCAAACTAGAAGTTGTAGCACTTGAGTTCATTGTTAACAACTTACCACAGTGATTGCACTTCCCCATATTTACTCCTTTCTTCTTAATAATTTCAAATTCTTACCAAGCAATGGACCTCTTGCTTCTTTCAACTTTTTTTGGTGCTTCACTAACCTCCACTTCTTTGTCTTTCCCTTTATCGTCCCCCACTCCATCCCCCGTAGTTGTGTTGACATCAACAATCTGAGTAGGACTTTGCACAGAATTAGAACCCTTTTCTATAGCAGGACTAATTTCTGACATTGTACTGCTCCTACAAGAATATAAGAGTACATTCAAAGCCAGCAAAACTGGGTGCATATTCGAATATAATATCCATCAGCATTAGCAAGCAGTTGAAATCTAAAATATTATAGAAAATAAAAACAAGCAAGATTGCTAGCTGCTGCAAATGCCCATTTGAATCATGCATTGCCTGACCTGCTATTTCACTCTTAACTATCGCTCATATGCCAAACTGATAAGTATTGGAGCAGAGGCCAGAGGAACAAAATGAGAGAAGCAGAAGGAATGAGTTTATTGCTTGGAATTTGGTACATTGCTCAAAAGAAAAGAATACTCAATTTATAGCTGAAAAATCAATGGGTAGTTGCTTGGAAATTAAAACTGTAGTAATTAAACTCCAATACACTGCAAAATAACCCAAGTAAATCAGCAAACAAATCTAAGTAAACTTCTACGATTCTTTATGTATATGGTTGTTTGTCAATTCTTTTGTGATAGAAAGATAAGTGTAATTGATTATTCTAACTTTTTCACTCATTGATGTAGTTGAAGACATAACAAGACTTCACTTCCCATAAAAACTTCAGTCCAAGTCAATCTTCTACAAGCATGAGATGACATCTCGAATATGTCAGAAAGTAAAGAGATGATCAGAGACAGAATCAGAGAGAACATTCTTGCTTGTTTTTATTTTGGAGACATAATCATTGAGAAAGTAATTTACAAAATTACTGACCATCCCAATGATCTTCTAATTAGAGACAGAATCATAGAACATTATCTTCCAAAAGTAAAGAGATGATCAGAGAGAAAAGAGATGTGATTGTTACCGTGGTTGCTAGTCGGAGGCGATGAAGATGATTCGATGGGCTTTGACGAAGCTCGGAGCTCGAGCTGAACCGTCACGAGAGAGTGAAGACTGAAGTGCGAACTTGATGGATGATTGAAGACTCCCACGGCAGCGACTTCAACGAGTTCAACAAAGAGCAGCGAGGAGAATCAGGAGACGAGGTCGAGGCTGCGAGCTCGGGCCTAGGGTTCGACTTTGACGAAATTGAAAATTGAATTGCAATTTCGAGGCTGCGAAGCGAGCTCGGGTCTAACTAAGTTTCCAAATTTGATGTAAGTCCTGAAACTTTAAAGATTCAGTCAACTAGGCCCTAACATTTTAATTACTTACACCTGAGGCCCTGAATAACCAAAGTTCATTATATATATACATATGACTCGATAGCTCGATAACCTATCGAACCGAACTCTATGCCGCTCGAACTAGGCTCGATAAAATTATCGAGCCCTGAACTCGGCTCGAACTTGAACTCGAAGATCGATAAGACAGTGTTCAATAAAACACGAGCCGAGTTCGAGTTCAAGTAAGTTCGATAAGGGCTCGGCTCATTTACAGCCCTATATCAGACAGTAAAACGTATTTCTTTCTTCTCTGCTTGTCCATGGCCGAAGTTTAAGGGAAAAGTGGGATCTCTCAATTTCTCACCAAAATCTTGAAGGTGAGTTGGTTAAATCGATCCTTAGGAGAAATAATTAACTCCTTATAAATCGGTTTTTGTGATTGTGGCTCCGGTTGGAAACCGTGAGTGTTCGAAATTTGGGTAAATTTGTAATACTTTTGTCGGTGGATTATTTTGGATTCTAAGTGTTGTTTGGGTGTTCATCTGCCATTTTGTCTTAAGGAGGAGTACGAGAAAATTGACGGAGTACTGCCAAATTCACGTCTGAACCTTTTGGAAAAGTAGAAAGGTTCCTGCCTCCGGGTAAAGTTGGTAAGGGTTCAGTTTTCCTTGACTCTACATTCTGGGATAATTATAATATGCTTGTCAGGGTTAATTGGGGTTGAGTTCGAGTTGAGGGTGGGGCCCGGTGATACCGAACTCAGTTTATGGCATAGGTTTAGGTGTGCAGGTATAGGGTATAGGATACCCTGTCTGGTAAGTTTTCAGTTAATTTTGTTATGTTGTTCTGCTCTGACGACGGCGGGGAATCCGGACCTCGGGATGGTACCACGCCTCAGAAAATATACTTTATTGGTTGTTATGGAAAATCCTCTTCTATAAGGCTAAAAGCCTCAGAGATCTGTCGTTTTGTTCAGAGTTACTAATATTATTACTTTTATATTTGTTTTGCATTTCGTATTTTTGTGTTTTTCTTGTGCAGGTGTATAAGCTCGGGATTACTAGAATTTATGAAAAAACTTATCCTATGCCTGACCCTCACTGAGTTCTCATCGAGGACTCACCCTTAAATATGTTTACTTTTTCAGGTTCATCTGATAAGAAACCCGAAGAGTAGATCTCTCTGGTGTTTACTTGTGTTTTGGTTTCAGGTATTACTATGTTTGAGTTTGTCTTCTGAGTTTGTAAGGGTGGTCTCGATTGAGATTTCTGCTCAGTTGCACAGTCCGACCCTTATTTGAGCACATTATGAGTTTACTGATGGTTTTGTTTTCTGTTACTTGTCTAGCAGCGGGTTTCCTACGTGGAGTTTTGTTTCAATCTGAACACAAACACACATATACACATATGTAACAAGAAGTGCCTTGCTCCCACTGAAATGGACAAGCTCACATCCCTGCTCCGCAGGCTCCAAAATACAACAGAACACGAGCAATCCATATATATATATATATACATATGTGATGCAACATATATACACACATGCATGCGTTTACATGTACAGAGCCCAAAACCTAGTGTTCAGAGTACATACACACATGGAAGGATCTGGTGCAACAAGATCCTTGAAACAAAACTCCACGTAGGACACCCGCTGCTGCTAGATAGGTAACAGAAAACAAAACCGTCAGTAAACTCATAATGTACTCAAATAAGGGTCAGACTGTGCAATCGAAAGCGTAAATCTCAACCGAGACCACCCTTACAAACTCAGAAGACAAACTCAAACATAGTAATACCTGAAACCAAAATACAAGTAAACACCGGAGAGATCTACTCTTCGGGTTTCTTATCAGATGAACCTGAAAAAGTAAACGTATTTAAGGGTGAGTCCTCGATGAGAACTCAGTAAGGGTCAGACATAGGATAAGGTTTTTCAGAAATTCTAGTAATCCCGAGCTTATACACCTGCACAAGAAAAACACAAAAATAAGAAATGTAAAACAAATATAAAGGTAATAATAATAGTAACTCTGAACAAAACGACAGAGCTCTGAGGCTTTTAGCCTTATAGAAGAGGATTTTCCATAACAACCAATAAAGTATATTTTCTGAGGCGTGGTACCAGCCCGGGGTCCGGATTCCCCGCTGTCGTCAGAGCAGAACAACATAACAAAATTAACAGAAAACTTACCAGACAAGGTATCCTATACCCTATACCTGCACACCTAAACCTATACCATAAACTGAGTTCGGTATCACCGGGCCCCACTCTCAACTCGAACTCAACCCCAATTAACCCTGACAAGCATATTATAATTATCCCAGAATGCAGAGTCAAGGAAAACTGAACCCTTACCAACTTTACCCGGAGGCAGGAACCTTTCTACTTTTCCAAACGGTTCAGACGTGAATTCGACAGTATTATAATTTTCTCGTACTCCTCCTTAAGACAAAATGGCCGATGAACACAAAAAAAACACTAAGAACCCAAAATAATTGACCGACGAAAGTATCTCAAATTTACCCAAATTTCGAACGCTCACGGTTTCCAACCGGAGCCACAATCACAAAAACCGATTTATAAGGAGTTAATTATTTCTCCTAAGGATCGATTTAATCAACTCACCTTCAAGATTTTGGTGAGAAATTGAAAGATCCCAAATTGCTCCTTTAAGAGTCGGCCATGGCAGGGAGAAAAAAGAAAGATGAAGCTTTGCTTCTTTCTTTCTTTCTATTCTCATATATACATATATGTAGTAATAATAATAGTATAATAATACAACAATACGTGTCTCACTTGCCATTTTAAGTCACCGCCTCACCCTGCCGTTTTTTTTTATTTCCATTTTTTTTCTTTTTTAGCTTCAACTTTTTCCGCAAAATGTCCATTTTACCCCCGAAAATGAAAATTCGCAAAATAGTCCGTAACGCATGTACGACCTCCAAAGTGCTCAAAACTCTAAGAGGTCAGAATATACGTAATGTAATGTAAGCACGGCATCGGGCTGGGGTCGCGATCCCCAAACCGCCGCAGGTCACGTATATATCGGCACTCCGGTGCGGATTTACACGTAATGTCGGCACCTCCGGTGTGGACACGTAATGAATATCAGCACTCCGGTGTTACCAACACCCGCACGTAATTAAGTTAATTACGTATTTAAGTTTAATTACCGGATTTTCGATAATTTCTGTTTTGGGACTCGTACTGCATGTTTGGTAATTACGGATTTAATTTGGTGATTTTTGGGGCAACCAGGGATGAGTTTAGAATTAATTACGCGGGTGCGCATAATTCCCGTGAGTTGCAATTCAGTGACTCGGGACATATAATTGGATAAGAAAAATAGGTTTTATGGGTTTTGTGATGTCCTGAGTAAGTGGTTAAAGTTTCGTTCCGATCGGAGTAAGTTTGGTAAAAGTTGCATTTTCGGCCGAGCGAAAATGCGCTTTGTTTGTGTGTGAGTAATTGAAAATTGGACATTTTGGCTAAAAGGTAAGGTGGTGGGACGCATGGGAGAGAAAAGAAAAGGACAAGTGTCACTTTGTGGTGGAAGAAGAAAAGAAAAGAAAGGTTTATGGAAGAGTTATATATATATATATGTGTGTATTTATGCTATAATACATATATATATATATATATATATATGTGTAGTAAAGAAAATGGTAAAATTTGGATATTTTTGGAAGAAAAGAGGGCATGGGGCGGATGGTGATGGGAGAGAAAGGGACATGTGTCCCATTGTGGTTGAAGAAGAGAAGAGAAGAAAGGCTTTTTGGCAAAATGTGTATATGTATTTATATTAATAATACATATATATATGTGAATAAGTAAAGAAATGGAATTATGTGGTCAACACTTCACACTTCTCTTCTTCTTCTTCACGTATCTCTCTCTCTCTCTCCTCACATCCGCCATTGTTGGAGCTTAAAGCTCACAACTGATTTTCGCCATTTCGCGACCAAACTTCGAGGTAAACCACTTAAATCGCTTCATTGGGTTGTATAGATCGATAATCAAGTCTGCTTTGGAAGAATCAGATAGTTTGCAAGTTAGGAGCATTTGAATTTTGGAGTGAATAGTGTCATATGCTCCTTTGTTTGATTTTTTGGTTCCTAAGCGTTCTCGGCACTTCCGGTGCATGTTTGATAACAGAACATAGGAAGAAACGCACCCGAGGTTGTGCGATTCGCGTCTGAAAATTTGGGTGTAATTTTCGACGGAGGATTTAGCGAAAGGTAAGGATGTTTCGTGTTCGAGTAGAATTCTGATTCCGATAGTGTAATTGGTTCTGTTAGAAGAGGCTCGGTGTGAAAGCCGTTTTTCCCGGCCCGAGCCTCGTTTTTGGCGCCACTGTTAGTGATTGATTCTGTGGATTTTGAATTGAAATTATGTATCTGTGATTGATTGTGAACAGGGAGTTGCTTTGAAATTGGGCAGAAACTCTGCGAAATTTCTACCGGGACCGTCGATCGAGAAATTGGATTCGGACTACAACCCGAGGTAAGGGTTCAGTGTGTGTTTAGGAGTATAGCTTTGCGTAGCAAGCATACTCGGATATAGACTGAGGCTAGGTTTGGAAGAGGGGGGGGGTGCCCCGATGATGCCGACCTAGTTCCTGGTATAGGCATTGTTGTGCAGGAACCGATTGGGATTCCGATATACCTACGATGGTTATCGATGAAATTACCGGGATTCCGATATACCTACGATGGTTATCGATGATTCGTATTGATTGACCGATGGGGGTCGCTCCCCCGAGCTGGTACCATGCTCTACCGACCGATTGTGAATGGACGCATGGCCATTGCCGGTTGGACCGGGGCAGATCTCGCCATGGTCCATCACGAAAAATGTTATCGTATGAATGTGAATTGAATGTGATTGTGTGTGATCGACTGCATTGCGTAGGTTGATTGTGAGATGCGTTGTGTATCGTATTCGTTATGTTTCCGTTTGCGTTTATTGTATCTACCGCTTTAGTAAATCGCACCATGTCTATACTGTTCCCTTACTAAGTTCTTTCGAGAACTTACCCTTATATCTCTTGTTTCAGTGGAAAGGCAAGGAAAAGCAAGTCGCCGAGCAGAGGCGAGGTTGCTTGTCCGAAAGGTTTGGTCTAGAGCAAAGCAGCAGTTTCACCTTTGCGCGGTTGGATTCCGTGAGACCGCCGACTGGTGGGTTTCTTTTGTATTCGAACTTGGTTCTGCTCGTATATTGTCATAACATGCATGTTTCGTCTGTAAGGTTTGGTTGTGTAAATGGTTTGGTTTGCATAAGTGTTTGAGTTCGTGTTCGAACCGTTGGTTGTCGCGTTGAAATTTCAGGATTTGGGTTCGGTTGGAAGGTCGGGTGATCGCCAGTGATCACCAACTCCAACACTTTGAAGTGTTGGTTTGTTGATTTTTAGGTGATCACGAGGTGATCACCAACTCCAAGTTGGTTGGCTGTTTTTAGGTGATCACTGTGATCACCAACTCCAGTTGGTTTGTTGTTTTTAAGGTGATCACTGTGATCACCAACTCCATGTTGGTTTGCTGTTTTTTACGTGCTCACCAGGTGATCCCCAACTCCAAGTTGGTTTGCTGTTTTTTAGGTGATCACCAGGTGATCACCAACTCCAACACTTTGAATTTGTTGACCGGCTGTTTTTTTAGGTGACCACCCGGTGATCACCTAAATATGAAATTTTGCCCTTTTGATCCTCTAACTTCTCCTTTTGTTATATTTTGTCCCAAAATGACCCGAAGTGCCAAATTTAGTAATTTTATGAGAAAAACAACCCCATTCGCATAGGTAAACATCTTGGGACTTAGTTGAGCATTAGTGCTATGGTTTAAGGAAATTTTGGGTGATCCCAAGGCGGTTGCCCTGTTGTTGGGTTGTTATGTGATAAGGTTGTGAGTGAACCGTCACCGCCACCTTCCCTTTCCCGGTTTGGTTCCGTTCTCTGCACGCTTCGCGAGTGCGGGTGTGAGGGTGCGGGGTGGGGTGACACCGGTGCGGATACAAGCAGAATGTCGGCACCCTCGGTGCGGACACAATGCATATCGGCACCCCAGGTGCGGATACCAACATAACAGAACCAAGGAGCACCCGTGACCTCTAAGACTATCCGGGTCTCGTCATAGAACAGAACCATATAATAATGCATATGCAAAACAGAACAGAATGTATACAGAAGAAAACCAAAAGGTATACACAGAATATCGGCACCTAGTGCGGATATATAGAGCAGAACATAAACCCATGGCCTCCAAGACCATCCGGGCCTTGAAGCAGAACAAGCTACAAACAGTACCTTACCACGTAGCAGGTCTCGGGATCACCGAACCACCGTCCTCACCCGGAACCCGCCTCAACTAAACCCGATATACATGCAATAACTCCCAGAATGCATAACGAGGGAAGTTGAGCCCTTACCTCAGAAATACCGCTCCGCAGCACAAACCCCGGGAAATCCCGGCTCCCGGCCCAAAATGTAGTATTGTGCCTGTAAGATCCCGCACAACTCCACCAACGCAGAAACACACTGAACAACCACATACAAGTCAGAACTCACCAAAACAAACCCCCAGAATCCAAACCCGCATAATCCCGCACTTTCCCGCAAAAATCCACAGAAAGCTCGGTTTCACGAACCGAGCTAGAACATCGTTATTCACACACCCACAAACATATTCCAACCTTTAAACCCCACATTCCAGACACTTTACCCGTAATCAAGCATAAAGGTGAACTTTTATCCTATTACCCAAAAACGACGTTCCAAACATCGTTACGCACCTAATTCCATTCCCGATACCAAATCACTATCCAAATCATCCAAAATACAACCCAAACATAGATAAAGTCTTCCTTTACAAATCGGCCCTTTACCCATCTCCATACCAAACTTCAATTCAATCCATTCAAGCTTCCAAAAGCATACTTTAACCACCAATTACACATCTTAAGCTTGATTACTAACCAATTACACCTTAAACACCAAAAATCATCATAAACCCTAACTTCCAAAATCGGCCAAAAGGGGGTTTCTTACCCAACATGTTTTCCATCAAATTGAAACCATAGAAAGCCTTTGAATCATGCTAGGAACCATATATCCAATGCATGATTCAAGAACATCACTACACACCATTTTAGAAAATCAAGCAATAATTCGGCCAAATAGGTTTCCACCATCCATGGTGTTCTTCCAAAATCTGAACCCTAATTCCTACTCTTCTCCATACCACCAACAACATACTAAAAGATGGAAGCAAGAAGATCATCACAACTCATAGCAAAGAGCAAACACAAAACGGTTTCTAACTCCCCTTTCCAACCAAAATCATGCTTCCAACTTGCTAGAATCTTGAAGAGGAGAAGCTTACCAAGAATTGAAGCCCAAAACCTTGATGAATCCTTGCCAAAAATTGAAGAACACATGAAGCTTGAGTGAATAGTGTTCATGGCGCCACTTAGGGAGGAAGAAGAAGAAGAAAAGTGAAGATAATTGCCATTTTCTTCCTTATATATTTTCTTCCTTTAATTCCTTCTCTTTTCCATCTTAAACCACAAATAGCCAAGTGTCCCTTATCCTTCCCCATTTCAGCCGACCTTCTCTCTTCTTCCTTTCCTATTATTGCTGATTTTTGGGTTAATTACAACTTAGTCCTTAAACTTTCCCAAAAAGTTGCAATTTAGCCCAACCGCAGTTTTCAACCTCTAATTGGAGCGAAAACTGAACACAACCCTCGGAATATCATATCACACACAAATCATGTTTCCTTTGTTTAATTACAAATCCAGAGTGTCCTACCGTGCCCGCTGAACCCGAGCAAAACCCGACGTGCGCGCGTACTAACCCGGACCAAAAATCACACCATGCCCAAAAATCCTCAGTTATTACCATAAAATCCGTCTCGTGACATAGCATAACTCACACCAAAGCCGTCACAAAATTTTCATCCCGAGCCCCTGGCCGAACGTCCCATCCCAAAAAACATACTCCGTAAAAAGATCTGGGACATTCCCACGATTCCAAATATGCAAACGGTTTCCCATTCCGAGGTCCCGGGAGCGCTACCGAGCCCGCTGTACGTCCCGAGACAAGTCCCGGCCCCGGAAAAATATTTTCCGCGGAAATGTCCGGGGGACCCACACGACCTCAAGACCCGAAAGATTCCCAGAAATAATACCCAGATAAGCATCGGGAGCTGTCTGACCGCCCAAAAACGTGACCCGCAGCCTAAAACCGAAGTCCCGGGTCACCCAAGTCACAACCTGCTCGGGGTGACCGTAACAGATTGAGGGTTGATTTAATATATATTGGGTTGAGGACATTAACGTAAATTTCCGAAGTTAACGAAAAATTTAACAGAAAATCTAACGGAAAGACCAATTTGAGACAAAATGAAAGCTAAAGGATTAATATGAGACGAATTCCTAAAACATGACGATAATAGGACACGCATCAAAGCTAAGGGACTATACGGAGTAAATTCCGTCCACAGTCCCGTAAAAATAATCATTTTCTTGTTTTAGTTATATTTTAAAAACTTGTCATGTTTTGGTCCTATCTAAGGGTTCACTGTCCTATTTTGGTCCTTTACGTCCATTGATGACGTTAGTCTTGACGGATCTCTGTGAAAGTACCATTTTGCCCTCCTGATTACCTGACGTGGCGCTCACGTGGACCAACATTATGACAATGCATTTACTCTAGAATCCCTCTTATTCGCAAAAGCATCTGGTCGCGAAAAGATTTCACAAAATCATCTCATTCTTCTTCTTCGCGCTTGGTTCTCTTTTAGTCACGAAAAGAGTTCATTTTTTGTCAGCCGTTTATCAGCAATGTCAACAATAGTTCCGCCCTATTCGCCATCAGTTGGGTATACCGGGGAAGGAGATCCTGGATGGCCAAGGTGTGAGTGTGGGTCAGGGGTGATTTTGAGAGATGCGTGGACGGTGAAGAATGCTGGGCGATGGTTCTACGGCTGTCAAAACTATGGGGTAAGTTTGTTTTGGTTTCCCCTAGTTTAGTAAAGATGGGGTTGTAAATTATTTAGTGTATGTTTTTCAGAACCCTAACTACTGTGGATTCCACGAATGTTATGATGCTCCGACACCGGATTATCTAAAGGAGACCATCCTTGGACTGCGATATGATTCAAAGTACGCATGGAAGAAAGTGGTGGAGGCTAAGGCGGAAGTAGAGAGGTTGAAAAAGGTAGCGGTTGATTATGAGGCACAAGTTCAAAGATTGAAGAATATTTGCAAACAATGCGTCATCTGAGTTGTTAGGGTTGAAAGACGAAGCTAGAATGTTGAGGAATGAAGTAAAGAAGCAGGGGCATCGGAGGTTGTGGCTTGCTGTTATAAGTTGTGTTGTACTTGGCATGTACTGATGTGGTTGTTAGAATGCTCTGATACCAATTGATGTGGTTGTTAGAATGCTCTGATACCAATTGATGTGATTCTGGGAGAGTATCCTGGAACACGAGGAGCAGATCTTGCCAACAAAGGAGCAACACAGGGTAGGTATGATTGATGAGGCGAAAATGTCAACAGGTTGACATATCCGGAATGCACTAAACAAAACGATGCGGAAGCTTGTGAAACGAACGGATATGGCCGCCAACTCCTCCTGGATCCTTGCCCAGGCAAAGATGGTGTTATGCCTTTGGCGACTCCTCCTTCTTGATACCAAAAACGGTCCAAGACAAAGAAAGCCTTCGTTGCCAAAATTGTGGGGGGGGGGAATGTAGATGGGGCCAACACCTCCTTCTTCCAATGAGAAGGCAATATTGGTCTTAGTAGACTTGTAAAGAAAATTTAACAAGAATTGAGTGGAAAAAGGTAGATAGGTTGAAAAGAGAATCACTCTCAATTTCAAAGAAAAGATGAAATATATTTGATGATTGAATTGTCTCTTGCAAACTAACCTAGACCTCCTTTTATAGGACAAGGAAGCTAGACATCCAAATCAATTTACAAGTCCCTTCATCTCCACACTTAATGATGGAAATTAAAAGGAAATGTAAATGTGAGAATTTAAAACAATTATTTCTAAATTTATTCCAGGCTAGCTAAGGGGTAGAACTAGCCAAAATATATCTAAAAACTGAAATAAAATGATAGAAATTCGAGTTGGAAGATGAGGGATGAGTTTTGGCCAAATAAATGAGAAGTAAATGGCCCTCATTTAAGTGCTCTTTATGGAGGGGCTTCAAGGCTTGTAACTCCTTCTTTACCAATGGTTCCTGGATGATTTTGGATGACTCTTGAGTCCTCAAGGCTGCTGAAGTTCGTCCTTGAAGAGAAGTGAACGGTTGGAAGCTTTGGAAATGCATTGAATACGCCAGCTGGTGTCTCAACAGGTTGAGACATTCGTGAACCATGCACTTGGGCCAAATTGTCATTTGGTTGAGCCCAAACCGAAATGTTGAAAATTGTTTGCACAATTTGAGAATTGGGTTGGCCCAAATTGAGGAGTGCTTGCACTTTTCCTTCATCTTTGTGGATATCTTCACTTTGCTCCTCACACTTTGTAAAACTGTGCATCAACAGGTTGAGAGCTTCCTTAGCCTTCTTGGTTTGACTCATTGTCATAGGTCCATTAAAGGTGGAAGTGTCATAAAAGCCAATGACCTCTTCTTTTGGCATGTGAGCTCTTAGATCCTCAAGGTTGCACATGGGTGCATCTAGATCACTTATCGGTTTCGCGTCATGTACTGGCTGTCCTATTTTGGTACTTCGTAATATTTGATTGTCCTGTTTTCGTCCCAAGTAAATATTTTATTGTCCTATTTTGATCATAGATAAATTTTTCACGTCTTGTTGTGGACCCAATAAAGATACATGTCTCAAAGATACATGTGCAGTGATTGTTGCCTGCTTCAAAAAGATGAAAATGCAGAGTTGATCAGATTGACAAGTTGAATTAGATAGCTTTCATGCTCAATTAACTTAGCATCTACGAATGTAGCATTTCACAAGTTCAACAGACAGAACTTGTAACTAAAAAAACCAGGTTTTCACAAGTTCAAAAGCATCATTTCACAAGTTCAACGCCATCATGTTAGCCCCTGCCCTTTCCATTACGTACTCCCTTTGCCTTGCCATTCTCTTTATCCTTACCCTTGCCTTTCCCTTTATCCTTGCCCTTGCCATTTTGTTTCTCCTCACCCTTGCCTTTCTCTTTATCCTTGCCCTTGCCATTGATCTTGGCACTGCTGGTTCCTCTACTATTGCCCACATCCCCACCCCTGCGACCTCTTGATCGCCCTCTTTGGCGCCTAGATTGTGCTCGAACATCAAATTGTTGGTGCCTTTCCTCCAAAAACCTTGAAACACGTGGTCTTTCGCTTTCTCCAGTCTGTCCAGCATATAAAATGCCACCAGATTAGTCTCCTACATATCACTCTCAACCTAGCTAAAACAACACAACTACTTACTCCTGCAATAGCCCTTTGAACAAAATCATTTTCATGTGCTTGGCTTAAAGTGATATTTACTTGAGTTGATGTTGTAGCCTGAAAAACAACTGAATTACATAGTAGCTCGAGATGGTTAAATGTAAAACAACAAATTAGATCATTTACCTTTTTATGCACCGTATAGTCACCTCCTTTGCTGGAGGTGGATATTGCAACATTTCTCCCATCATCTTCTTCCTCTAAACTATCAGGTGGCCCATCTCGTAGCATCTTCATAAAGTCAAAGAATGTTTCACCAAAGTTCACTTCCACACGATCTGTTAAGGTGTCAAGTTCATCATCACTATTCCAATTCATTAAATCTGCACAACTACCACTGTACCTAGATTTTTTGGGACCCTCCTTATGTGCTGGTTCCCTAGTCACAACTGCCTCATCAACTAACACATTCTCTTCAAACACATTCGCTTTCTCAATCAAAGATTCCTCATTTACAGCCCCACCCTCAATATCATTTACTTCCCCCTGCAGATTTACTTGCCCCTCATTTGCTTCTTTACCATCCAAGTCCACAACTGGTAGATCTCCTTCCAAATGCACACCACTTGGGCCCCCAATAGCAACACCCCCTTACAATTTTCTACATCTTCCCTCCTAATCTCTTCTAATGAAAAAGACACTCCTCTCACATGCATTTCTTTCACACACTGGGATAACTTCTTCATCTCTGTTGTCTCATACTACAACATTTCAGCCTCAGACATCTCCTCTAGAAAAACATCAATAACGTGATTCCTAGGAAGGTTGGTGTCTATCATCCTCACAACATCTGCCTCAGTCTTAAGCTCACGTACTAGTCCTTCCAATTCATGCGCCTCAACAGGGAGCTTCCAGTAATAATTAACGTACCCCGAATAGCCCAACTCCTCAACCATCTCATGGATATCTAACATACAAAATCTGTCTCTATGGCACGAATCATACCAATCATTGTAGTCACCTACATACGCTTTCCAAGGTAAGTACCCAAACCGTCCACCGTGTCGAAAATGAATGCTAAACCACGGCTCATCATCATCTGAATCAGGGTTTTGGAAAAATAGAGTATCATTAACAGAGTACCTAAATTAAAGTCGCGGCCAACAACAAAGCAACAATTTTTAAAAACCTTTTTTCAAAACAAAGCAAACATTACCATAATCAGGCTGACCATGACCTCTTCTTCTTCGAAACTAACTATTCATTCCACGCGGCCTTCTCGGACACTGAAGTACTTGCTTCTGCATTGTTCTTCTCCGGTGAGGATTGGAGAAGGAAAAGGGTCAAATGACTTAGGGTTTTGCTTAGGTTGGAGAACCAAGTGCGATAGTGGAAGATGGTTTTTTTCCAGAAATTTAGATGAAATCGCTTGTCTAAGAGGGAGGGAGAGGGCTTCAGCATTAAATGCGACGGTTCCCTCACCTCCGATCACCCATATCCGTACACGCACGTTGACAACATATTTTTAGCCATGTCATAATGTTGGTCCACGTGAGCGTCACGTCAGGTAATTAGGAGGGCAAAATGGTACTTTCACAGAGATCCGTCAAGACTAACGGCATCAATGGACGGAAGGACCAAAATAGGACAGTTAACCCTTAGATAGGACCAAAACAGGACAAGTTTTTAAAATAGGACCAAAACAAGACAATAATTATTTTTACGAGACTATGGACGAAATTTACTCGGACTATACGTGTACTTTACCCAATTAGAAACACACACACATGTTTCCATAGTTTCACATACATGTTCTTTTTGAGCCTTTAAGAAGGTTCAAATATCTTACTTACAATTCATGTACTTATACATGAGTAACATATGTAACATTACATATGAAATTTCTCCTAAACCTTAGTCTTATCACCCATAAGTCTCATTGATACAATTCACAGGAAGGATGGAAGGGTCACATTGCTCCCGCTTAAAACCCACCTCCTTAGACTGAATCATACCAATTTGACAGGGTCCCTAGAAACTTTAGCTTATAGAAATGTCATATCCTTCTTAAACTAATTCTCATTTCCCTCAGGTCCACCAAAGTGGTAAACAAGTTACAATCTAATCAAGACTATCTCTGGGTAAAGCCATTAACTCAAGTCGAGGAATCACACCAAGAACTTATCTTGTGCATTTCATGCCATAAACAGACTAGCTATCATGTTCTAACTACAACATGGATGAATGAAGCAACATACATTCTTTTCATAAATATCTCATGAACATATTCTTAAGTATACATTCCAATCACATAGTCAAGTGTAACCCCTTTCAATAACCTAACGCCCCCGAAACGTATGGTACATACAATTTCTCATTAGAATTACCATTTTAACCCAAAATTGCATGCTTCCAACATGTTTCTTGTCATACAAGTCACACACAAGGCCGAATTCAACATAAATCATTTCACATGATTCTTCATCAATTTTAGACAAATATACAAGAATTCGGTTTCATTTCATGCAACATATCATGAAATCATCAACACTCAAACGTTTTCAAGTGATAGTTTTATTTTATCAATTCGGTTTCACGTTTATCACACTTAAACATTTTCAACCGAATTACATATTAAGCATAAAACATGAACAAGATACAAGAACCAACCTGGCTCTGATATCATTTATTGATGTTAGATCTTCATACAATCTCATTCATGTGTACAGATGCGGATTAATTCCACTTTCAATTAGAGATTCATAGCATGATTTGTTTTCCATAATCATGCCTCTCCACTTTCACAAAGAAGAAAGAGGAGGAGGAAGAAGGAGGAAGAACAAGCGTACCTTGCTTCTTGAGAAACTGCTTAAGGAACTTATGTCTCCACTTGAACTTGGAAGAACACCTCTGAATTCGGATGAAGATGTAGATGCCGAATTACATTGAATCTTCAAATCTTCAAGTTGCTTGATGAGGGCGGATTGCATGTGAGATGAAAGGGGCGGTTTTGCATAAAGAAACACAAAGAGAATTCACCCAAAATGCTCTCGGAAGATGCTTGGAGAATTCGGCCAAGAGATAGAGAGAAAATGGAGAAGAAATTTTGGATGCAATTTCAAGTGTGTTTGTGGCCGAAACTCCCATCTATATATATAGATGTAGGGAGTAGTTACAAGGTGAGGGATAACCTCCCCATGTCCGAAAGTACACATACTTCTGGCCTTGAGAGAAGTTATTCCTCCCTTGTGCACAAATAAGCCTTAATGGCTTGATAACTACCCTTTTATATGAAAGAGTGCCTCCTAGAATGGAACCTATTCGGCCAAATAACCTCCTTATGGCCAGTTGCACCTATGTAACTGCCAAGGAGTTTATCTTTTTTCTTTATGGTGCATACTCCTTGCACCATATGTACTACCTTTTGTCCAAAATACCCTTATCTTGTCCAAAAGGTGTAATTGGTAGTTATTACATATGAAATGTCACAAAGATATGTCAATTAGGCACAATTCACATAATTGAGTTCCATAGAACTCATTTAAGCTCACCTCGAGCTGAAAATCACTTATCCATCAAGACTAGCTCATCTGAGCTCAAGTTGACTACTTCTAGTCAACATGAACTAGGGTTAGCTGTCTTGAGCTGAAGTTGACTACTTTTAGCTACCATGAGCTGAAGTTGACTACTTCTAGTCAACTTGAGATGGTTTTAGCTACTTATAACTAACTTGAGCTGGAGTTGAGCTGCACACATCTACTTCTAGCTGGAGTGATCTCACTTTAAACTAAGTTTAGCTACATCTAGCTAGTGTGAGCTCAAGTTGAGCTAACTTGAGCTGACTTAAGCTGTGTCTAGCTACTTCTAGCTAGAGATGAGCTTAGTTTAGCTACTGCTAGCTGCATTGAGCTAAGGTAAGCTACTTCTAGCTTCCTTAGAGCTCACACTTAGCTTCACAAGCTCAAGTACTACCTCAAAAGAACTTGGTGCGCCAAGAATTTGAACAAGAACTCCAAAAAGGCAACCCCCTTTCTTGGTTGGGGCCGCCTCCCCCTCCTCCTGAAGAGGAGTGTCCTCACTCAATGAAATGACCGGTGTAGCAGAATCCTGATGTGAATGTGGGTCAGGTTCAACTGGTTGATGATTCTGATATGTCTTTCCACTGTGCAACTGAACTTTCTAACAAGACTCAACAAGTTCAACCTCCTCTCTCTGATACTCTTATTGCTGATTTTCACAGAAGGCCTGAACTAAGTCTACTAAAGTAGCCACCTTGGCGTGAAGGCTCTGAACAGTAGCTTCCAGCTCATTCCTGTTGCTTTTCATCTTCTGTTCTATTGCTGAAAACTGATTGTTTGTGGCAGCTATTGAGGTTGACATTTGTTGCATAAGAGTCATGAACATATCCTGCATCTTGTTCATATTCTCTATAAGTTGGGTGGGTGCGGGGTGGGTTAGATTTTGTACCATTAAACTGCTGGAATCATGCTCCAATAATGCCTGAGAGTGACTACCAAAGTCTCTTACCCGCTTCCCATGACTAGAACGTGAATGCACTGGGTGGTCAATAACATGGCACTACTCTAGATCTCTCATATTCCGAGGTGAAACATAGTGGGTACCATTTTGCAGCTGATTCTGGACCAATTGTCCCACCATAGGTGTGAGGGCAGCCACTTGCTGATGTAACGAAGATGCATTCCCAATGTCCTCTCTTCCTTGCTTCCCAGAACTAAAATAGTGAGAGTCTCCACCATACTTCTCATCACGTGACTCCAGAATATCAAGTAACTCGCATCCATCTTCTATGTCCTTCCTCATGAACCAACCTCCTGCATGTGCATCCAAATGTTGTCTTGAGTTGTCAGATAGCCCATCATAAAAAGAACACAACTTTTGCGCCTTTGATAATCCAATGTGTGGGCTCTTCCGGTTCAAATTCTTAAATCTAGCCTAAGCTTCAGCCAAAGTTTCAGTCCTTGCATCTCTAAATTGTAGAATCTCATTCTTGTGTTCTAGAGCCTTTTGCTATGAATAGTATTTTCTAAAGAACAAATTCTTCACTTCAGCCCATGTCTTCACTTTTGTCGAATCCAAGCCCAAAAACTAACACTTTACATGACCTTTTAATGAGAACTAAAACATGTGCGTTAAACACATACACATTCCTGAGATGTTTAAGCTATGATAATCTATCATTTCTGTTGGTTTTAGATGCACTTGGTTTTGTGTAATCTTTTGTAGGTGCATTGATGTAGAGGAAAATAGAGCTTAAAGTGCTTAGATCGAGGCTTTTAGATTAAGATTGATGTGGCAAGTCTTAGATCAAAAGGATTAGTGCAAAGAAGAAGCAAAGGCAAAGCTATGCACTGAGTGTGCGCCTTCTGTGCGCTAATGGCCTTCTGTGTGGTTATTGTGCTGCAACTTGTGCGTTGAGGTCAGGATGCGCAAAGCGATGAGTAGCTGTTCAGCCATCTTGTGCACTCACTATGCACTGTCTCTGCGCACATATGTGCGCTTACTAAAGCGTCTCTAAGTGAAGCGGTATAGGGGAAAGGCTTGTGCGCCACTTGTGCGTTGTCATGTGCGCTATGCTTAGGATTTGTGCACTCATCACTAGACTCACTGGGCTCAAAGAATTCTTGAAGCTTCTCAGTTCTAGCTTTTATCCAACACATTTTTAGGACATTTAGGCCCTTATTTAGCTACTCATTGATGCCAAATATGTCATGGGGCATCTTGGGAACATTAAATGCTTATACATAGTCCATTTTGGGTAGGTTTTCACAAGCCCTAGAATCAGTTTCAGGATTGCAGCTCTTCTTCGTCATTTTGAAGGTTCCTTCTAGGGTGTTGATCCATACTCAAATCTAAGAGTCAGTAAACTTGCAAGGATCATTCAAGAGCTTTAATATTAGTTTATTCTTGCTCTCTTTTCTCTCTTCTTTCATTTATTTCTAGTTTTTGAGCACTACATACATGTTGTCCACTATTTACAGCATGTGTGTGCGTTATAGAGTCCTTTACTCGGGTTTGCTTTGCTTAGGGGCAAAGCTATGAGTTTCCATGCTTAGAGTGATCTAGGTATCAATTTCTTTGTATGATTGCATGCTAGATGTGGTGATTGCATGCTTAGAGTGATCTAGTCACCCTAGGTGTTTGATTGAATGCTTAAGAGAGTGTCAATTGAACGTAGACCATAGGAAATTTGTTGACTTGTCCCTACGCATTAGAGATGGCCGTAGAGACTTGTCAGTTGTGAAGTTCTTCACTATAAACACTCAAAAGCATGCTCACTAGCCTCCAAGAGAAGCTAGGTCCACTTTATGCGAGATAGAGGTCGCTTGTCCCAAAGGAGAGTGACCCGACCTTTGATATTCACCTCTAGACTTGCATAAACACGTAGTAGAACCCTAATAGCGTAAGGCAAACCTGAGGAGGTTGTTTTCCGTTGATTTACATCATTTGTTGAGTGATATTGCGATTTATTGCACAAACTTATTATCAAATGCATGATTTCTAGATGCTAGGAAACATGTTAGGATGGTTGAATTTTTCCTATGATGAGTTTGAACATGATTTTGCAAAGTGAGAAACAGGAACAACTGTTTTGCGGTTAACTTTGTAAGAAGCCTTGCTGACTTGGAGCACTTTAGACATAACACAAAACTATCATTACATGTTTGTCTGAGTCTCATTGCTGTTTGTGATGGAAACTCAAAACTCCATGTCATGTTCTTCATTCAGCATTGCAGCATAGGCCTTCATATTTGGACTGACTGCTTGATTTGTTCTAAGTTTTTCACACATTCACTAGCATGTTAGATTTGAGATGCTGAGCCTATTTGTGACTTGTGCACTTAAGTTTTAATGCATAATTGTAGTGCCATGAGTCATTAGCTATGCTGCTAGAGTCATGAGATGTTATTCTCATTTTTGTTTAGTGACACGTGTACCAGTGCTTACAGTGGATTTTCTAGGTACATTTCGATGATATTAAGGCAACAAGATGGATAAACCCTCCATACATGAGAGATGGCTCTGGGGCAAGCGGTTGCTTAGCCCCAACCTCCAAAGGTAGAGGGGGTCTATTTGGCCCCCCTGGTTTGACCTTCTGTTCTCCTTATTTATTTCCCCTTCATGCATGAGGACATTCAGTATCTTGGGTTTGGAGGGGATTTAGCCTTATTGTATGTGGGAGATAGTTGTGTAGTACCTTTTGATGTATTGTCTGATGCTTAAACAACCTGCAAGCATGTAGTATACATTGATGTGCAAAGACCTTAAAAGATTGTTAATTTTTTATTCAAAATTCAGAAGCATGTAGGCAATTGTATGTGGACAATGAGGAGTGTTTCATATATTCGATGATGGAATATGGTGTATGTGTGCTTAGCTTGAGTCTTAATAGAGACAGATTTTACTTCTTTATATGTCTTGTATGAACTTTTTATGAATTTGTACATGGTGATTTGTATGATGTAGTTTGTGGCTAAAGTTGGTCTTCAGCATGGAAATTTTTGATGAGAGGAACTGGATACCTAGGTTGATGGTAGTGTGTGAAACCTGATTTAGCTAGCTTGTAAATAGGTATTGCTAGGTGGGTGCCTGTTGTGTGGCACACACACATGCATATTTCCTCGGTGTCATTTACAAAATATAATGTCATTATGCCTTGTTTTTATTGGATTTGAGCACTTTACTTGGTGTTTTGCTTATATGTTTTCAGGAGCTCATTCTTGGGAGATATTGGAGGTTAGAGACAAATTTTGGGCAAATTGCACAAAATTAAAAGATGGAGGGCTGGAGCATAAGAGGAGAGATGGAGGCCTGGCGCGACCCCTGACAGCACCCACACACCGGCTAGTTGGAGCTTCCTTAGAGGTTTGGTGCATCCCAGTGCACCCCTCCTGGAGCAAAGATGCTTAGCGCAACCCCTGGCACGTGCCATCCTCATCCCTTCAGCGCGTGGCCTTGAAGTGATCTTCGAGCACTTCCCTTTAGCTCCAGTTCGTTCAAGTGAATTAGAAGATTCTCCATTGTTCCAAGAGTTTTGTTTACATTTTTACCCTTAATGAGCACTTTTAGTTGCCCATCACAGCTAGGGGCACTTTAATACTCAGTACAACTTATATATACTCATTTAGGGTAAGTTTTAGGTAGCACTTTCAGCACCTACGAAAATAGTGGCAGTCTTCTCGACTTTCAGACCCTAGTTTAGGGCTTGTTCTTCCTTTGGTGGTGGATTGATGACTCCAATGAAGATTTGCTGAGAAGTTTTCTTCAATAGAGTTTTCTCTTGTCCTTATCTCTTTCTTTTCTTCATGATTGTTATTTTTTCTTTG
The DNA here is from genome assembly GCA_024586325.1 of Stellera chamaejasme. Lineage (NCBI taxonomy): Eukaryota > Viridiplantae > Streptophyta > Magnoliopsida > Malvales > Thymelaeaceae > Stellera > Stellera chamaejasme. The sequence continues at coordinate 36,978,740 of CM044983.1, forward strand.
TTGTTTGTTCATTTCAGCATCTTGTGTAGTGAGTAGATCATAAATCTCTAAGGGTTTGTTTGCTAGAAGTGATTCTATGTGTTGTCTTGTATTCCTAGTATCTAATCTTTGTTCTTGATCGTCTTGATTGTAAAAGTAAAACGTATTGAGAGATTTATACAATTTACTCCATAAGGTGTTCGATGAAATTACCGTGAGGGATTAATTGAATGCCATCACATTAAGGACTAAGTGATTAATTGTCAAGGAGTTAGAGATAGCTCTTAGAGGTTAATTGGTTAGTGATTAGGGGCAATGGAGCTATAAGTAGGAATTAACTCATGAGAATGGTTAATTGAACCTTCTAGATGAATTCTTGTAGTTACCTAGAGATAGGGTCGAACTTTCCTACCTAAGACATGTTGTGACCCTGCCGTTCCTGATGCTTGGTAAAGCAGAGAGAGAAAACTCGGTGAACGGAAGTTCACAACCTTCGGGCTCTTTCTTTAAAAAATTTACTTAAGACTTGTATGCTAGTCTACTTTCAGGTTCCTTAAGTATCTACAAAGATTTAATGGAAATAAATAAAAGTACAAAGAAGAGTTTCCTAAACATCTAAGTCCTTCACCCAGAGGTTGCTTGCAGTTCAAGCTTCATGTTGCTAATGGTGGAGGTTCTGGAATAAGTACCTACAAACTATAAGTTATTTGTGCCTTGGGCTCCAAAGGGGTTGCCTACGTACCCTTTAAGTATCGGCGATACTACTTAGAAAGGGATCAAATGAATCACGTAGTTCTCATCCTGTTAAGTCAGTATCTGATCTGAAGAAAAGAATGGAAAGAAAATAAAATAAAAGGAAAAAAGTATACCTTCTATCGAGCCTAAGTAGAGGTTCTATCATTGATGCAGTTCTATGTAACTTGTATTCTCTGATTCACACTTAAATAATAGCATTAAAATTAACAGAGAATTAAAAGTTTGATCCTAGCTTTACATAGGTTTCCAGGTGAAATTTACATATATACATTTTTATTATCTAGTAGGCAAGTAGATGCACAAATGGGCAGCATGTAAGGAAACGTAGCTGACCGATAGTAACAACATAGGTAAAAGAAGAAATATGCTTAAAAAGAAAAGAAATATTTCTTTATAGTTGTTTTACAGACAAGTTGGGACAAGGAGTAGTAATTTAAATTACCAAAGTACTCCCTAAGTTGTAGTAGTATTACAGTTTTAGGAAGATCTAAATTCTAACCTCTATTGCCTATTATTACCAGTAACTGGACAACAACTAAGTTTTCATAAACAACTCAAGAGTTGAGAAAGTTATGCACAAGCATCCAGTCAAACCTCAAGGAAAAGAGGTCACTAACTAAGCTAGCTAAAAGAGATGTGCAACAAGCATTAGGAAGCATAAAATGGACAGCAATTAGTTTCCAACTAATGAGCATGCTTGAAAAAATTAACATGGCAACAGGGCATGAACCACTCAAAGAAATTAGGTAAGGAAACATTTCAAATAGAAGTCAAGAGAAGAATACTAAACAAAAGTTCTACACAGGGCAGTCATGATGTTTAGGTACAACTCTAACCAGCAAGTAAAACCAAGATAAAAATCAATTAACTACACTCATGGCAACCAAAGAACTGAGAAGTAGAGTGAGGTTAAGAAGTAGCCTTGCATATAATCATTAGGAGCTAAATTTCTCAATACATGAAGTGTCAACTGAAAGTATGGGAACTAAATATTTTTGTTACATTTCCAAATAATAATCACTTAACATTCATTTAGCAACTAAGCATTAATCGGAACCAAAAGCTATAACTAAGCAACTAAAAGAATTGCTGCCATCAGAGATATCGTTTTCCTAATCTATAATTTGTTAGTTAACAAAGAAAACTAACAAGGAAATATATAATTAGTTAATAAGCATACATCAGTTAAAGGAAACAATATCATGGTTCCTATATCATCAAACGAGTCAAGCTACTCAAGACAGCAAGTATGCAAAGACAACTCCATGTTCAATGCTAAAACATGAATTCCACTATATGTCCGAAAGCCAGCATTGATGGGAACAACCATGTTTAATTTAACACTTACATAGCAACCTTAGATTAAAGAAAAAGAAAGGAAATATAAGGGTCCGTTTAATTGTTGAAATTTTTTCAAGTTTTCATCTCCAAATTTCCTTTGTAAATATTTGATCATACAACTAGCTTTCAAGTGATGGAAAACCTTGTTTTCCAAACTTTGAAAAACTCTAGTATTACCATGGAAACCTTTCAAACAATGTTCATTAATTTAATATACTAGTTTTCCAAAGTTTGGAAAACAAGGTTTTCCATCACTTGAAAGCTAGTTATATGATCCAATATTAACACAGGAAATTTGAAGTTGAAAATTTGAAAAATTTTACTGTAAAATTTTTCAAATTTTCAACTTCAAATTTCCTGTGTTAATTGGATCATATAACTAGCTTTCAAGTGATGGAAAACCTTGTTTTCCAAACTTTGGAAAATTAGTATATTAAATTAAGGAACATTGTTTGAAAGGTTTCCATGGTAATACTAGAGTTTTTCAAAGTTTGGAAAACAAGGTTTTCTATCACTTGAAAGCTAGTTGTATGATCAAATATTTACAAAGGAAATTTGGAGATGAAAACTTGAAAAAATTTCAACAACTAAACGGACCCTATGTGTTTCAGAACTTACTTCCCTGTCATTCTTTTCACGGTGAACCAACATTAGAGGCCTTCGTCACCTAGAACCTGGTGGCAACTCGTCGAAGCTCCAACCCTCACTAGCTTGCAGTTTTCTTCTCACCACCCTCGAACAACAACACCGTTCGCAACTCCCTCCTCCGTTCATCATCTTCCCTACAAAATTCCATAGGCCAAAATCCCTAATCCTCAATCTATAATCATCCTTCCTCCACTCCAAACTCCAGAAGCCAATTCTACCACTTCCACGCATCACAGACTCGTATCCAAGAAAATCATCTCCCTCCTCCAATTACGCGTCGAACTCCACCGAAATCGAGCTCCAGCTCGATTTGTTTCTCCCTTTCCCTCTCAATCATTTTTCCTCCTCTCTCTGTTTTCTTTCCTTGCCTCGCCTCCAGGTTCCCCGGTCAGGAGTCTTTCAAAATCCCCTTCCTATTAAACAAGAACTAAACCTTTATGTGAAGAAATCCTCCTTCCGTGTCTGTAACCGTGTCCCTCTTAGGTGTAGATTAATGTCTAGTTAGGTTAATTACACTTAGGTCCTTAGATTGTTCTAACATTTACGAGCTAACCCCATTTAAACCTATCAATTTCAGTTTAGTCTTTTTATCTAGCTTATTTCAATTTTTATCTTTTCAATTTTATCCTAAACTTTCTATCAGTTTCAAATTAACCTAATTGTTCCTAAAAATTCCAATTCAGTCCTAAATCTTCTTCTAAAATATTCTATTCAGTCCTTTATCTTTATAATTTCTTTAGTTGTGACGGATTTTCTAGTGTTGAAAATCCGGATCACAACAAGACACCTTGGATCAATGCATGTTAACATAGATGAACTCCGCTGTAACAAACAAACTGGAGGAAATGTTTTTCGTAGTAGTTAAGTCACTGTTTATTTGTTTTAGTTGTAGTCCACTTCATATTTCTTGCTAAAACCATCCTTGTGCGTGTTACAACCATCATCTTTACTGTTTTTATTGTCTTCCTATTTTGCATTAGCATTCTAGCACATATTCATATCCCACTCGGTTGCCTTGGGTTCGACACCCTTACTTATTAGCCACATACTAAACGCGATCCTTGCGCTTGTGGTTTATAAAAAAGGGTTCTATAAATATAAAACTTGACCGAAGTGGACTGAAATTGATATACCCTTACACATCACAACAGTCAACTTCATAACGGGTCCCAGGCCTCATTGGTGGGGTTTCAACCCCCCCTCTTCCCAAACACTGTCATACGAGTGTTTCTTCATCGGTCCGTCATCCCCTAGGGATGGAATTTGGGGTCCGGCCCCTCTAAAGATCGGGGCACGTTGACTAGAGTTTTGGGCATCGTAGCAGTCCTTCTGGCATCCACCATAGAGCTAGCAAGAACCTTGACCCTTAGCCCACTACGATCAGACTGCTCTTCGATCGCTACACCTTTCCCCTTATCTAGGACTTGAGTTGGGGTGGTTGAGGTCGACACAACAAAAGCCTCATCACCTACAACACAAAAGGGGTCAAAACGAGCACTCAATCTAAAAAACGACGTAATGACCATTATTCATACCTCCCATTCGAGGACGCTTTGTCTGAAGTTGTTGTGAACCCTTTGAATCGTCACTGCTTTCAACGACAACTTGTGGAGAAACCACATAAAGTAGTTTCGCCTTGGTGATGATGACACCCTCGGAAGGGGCCTTGTATACACTCCTAACAGGTTCGGGTGGGCATGCCTCTGCTATCTTCTTCATTAGGGCCTCCCCCAGGTCCTTTTTCTTAGCAAATAGACTACTAACCTTTGTCATCAGCATTACAAAGAGAAAAGAAAATGATCAAGCATAACTCAAACCAAACAAAATATTAACAAACAATCAAGAATGCATGACTAATGTTGAGGATTCCTGAAGGATATCTCAAACTTCTCTATGAGGTCACACTCAAGACCCTCAATCCAGTTGTCCAATGCATCCTCGTGTCCAACAAGCTGATTGGCGCGACTGATGTTTACCCTTGTAAGCACAACCTCATCGAGGCTTGGAAGGATGAAAGGAAAGGCGTCATCATGGTCCTCAATCCTAATGACTGTGTTGATCCACTCCCAGATATTATCGAGGGCCTTCTTCCCTTCAGACCCCGCCCAAATGAATGGTTTCGCAAAGGTCTCCACCCGTTGGTCCCCGACAAAGTAAGCAGAGAAGTTCCAACTATCCTCCATCAATATGAAGAAACAATGGGGCTTCCATGTACCCCATGAGCTCATAGTATCATCAAATACCTCGATCTTCACTTTACTTGATGTGATCCTTACAATAGTGTAAGATCAACACTTTTAATGATCTAGCTTGAAGGAAATAAAGATCAAAGTGAAGAAAGTTCAAGAACAATATGAAAAAAGTTCAAGAACAATATGAACAATATATAGCTAGAATCACAAGCACCTTTCAACTACAAGGTTGAACGATACTTGAGAATGGCCAAGGGAAGAAGAATGGTTCTAGCACCTCTTAACTACAAGATTAAGAAATATTAGAAATAAAGTTTGAAACCACTTACATGGATCAAAGGGACATGGAAGCAAGGAAGAAGAGAACACAAATGGCAAACCTTTCAAGGAAGGAATTTCGGCCAAGACTTGAATTTCTTTCAAAGTATGTTCTAAGGTTTTACAAAGGGATACATAAGGTATATATAGGGTTTTAAGGTGGGAGGTATTAGTAATCCTAGGATGTGGGACAAAATAAAGAAGTTACTAATACAAATAGGTCCCTAATGTTTAAAAAGTGCCAAAAGTCACCAAGTAGGTGACCAAACAAGCAAGTAGGTGACAAGCAAGTAGGTGATTTTGTGGGACTTATGTTCCATCCGTTTTGGGGAGGAGGATTAGCTCTGAGTGTCTTGGAGGCTTGGAAATATTGCGGAAGATGCGAGGTCGGGCGCTCCGGTGTCTGATGTCTCGGGATGGCGCTTGGAGAGCGTGGGGGGGTGGAAGGGCTCGTGGGCGCGTGGGATGTGTATCGGCCTCAAGGAAGGTGCAACTAAGGGCCTCCATGCTCGGGGAATGACTCTCCTCTACGTGAATGCCCATTTTGAGGAGTTGGTTGGCTCGGGCTTGCCCTTGATCCCGCTCTTCTCCTTGTGCCATAATCTGTAGGAATGCTCGGAGCTCATACGAACCAGTAAGAATAGCCCGTTCCAGTCTAACGAGATTTACTCTCTGATAAAGAAAATTCTATTTTTTTGCCGTCTCCTGGAGAAGACATCGTTGTAATGCTCGGGTCGTCTTGGAGGGATGTCCACATCATACCCTCCCTCTTGAAAAGAATTCATCCTCGGATTCATAAGGGAGTAAGAGCTACAAATCATAAGACTCCACAACAAACTTGAAGAGGCATTAGGGATTAGTGGACCAAAACCAAGCAAATGTGCCCACACAAAATGTTGGAACATAATGATCTCAATATGCATGATAATCAAGAACAAAAGTCTATAGAGGTTCAAGACATACTTCCAAGAGTAAATCATACAATCAACAAGGAAATTGTACTCAAGGGAAGTCTGTGATCTATGGAATGCACACTTTTGTTCAAGGGATGAAGGCAAGTCAAGAGAAGCATAGTTATCACAATTCACATGCTTAAGGGCTTCCCAAGACTGTGGAAGTGGAACTAGACTAGCCATGGAAATATCATCAAAGTATGCAACACATAAGCTAGTACTAGTACAAACAAGAGAGAATGAGATGGGCAATCCGTCCTTTCTCTTCACCTCAACCATAATCATGGTTCTCAATCCAATTCCATTCAAATGCTCATGTTCATCAAACTTCTCTAGCATGGCTGAAGCATATAGTGGTCTACAATTTTCATTAAGCTCATGCAATCTAAACACGCAAGACATGACATTTTCCTTCAATTCACAACAATCAATGTCAAGTGTCTCAGGGTCAAAAGTAAGTCTAGGCCATTCACTCTCATCATCCAAATGTAAGGAGTCATAATCATGCAACAATGAATGATCATGGCTAGGGGTGGGTGACATGGGACATGTGTCATGCTCATATATCTCATCATGGTAATAATCATACTCAAGATCAATATCAATTTCTTCATTCCTTTCATATGCACTTGATCTTGAAGTTTCATCAACATGAGAGAAATGTGATGCATTTTCACTAGTGTCATTGTTCTCAAAACTAAATGTTTTATAACAAGGCTCATGCAACTTTTGAGAGACAATGTACTTAGTGCATTTTAGCTTCACTCCAACTTCATGATACTCATTCAAATTACTCAAACAAAGAGGCAAGATGTGGGGGTATTCTTGGCCTAGTACATACATGGCTAGGTGATATGCATTCTCATCCTCAAATCTCATGGTACCTAGCTCATGTTCATTAGAAACATACATCCAACCGAGAAGTCCATAGTGAAGATCATAAGATTTGTTACCTCTAATTAAAGAACTCATGGAAAAGTGATTCATCCTAGTCATGCTACTAAGTATTCCATGGTTCAAAACGTTAGACTCATAGGTAGAAAACAAGGAAACACCAAGTTGGGGCAAGATGAACAATCCGCTCTTTCTTGCTCCATCAACATGATAGCACACAAGCTTCCTTGGGCTAAAGTCATCAACATGGTCGAATGCAATCATATACATATCATATGTATTTTTGTCAACAAACTTGTCATTCAAGCCATTCCTTAACAACAAAGCATCTAAACATGCAATTTTCTCATCATGAGTCAATAAGCATAATTCATTCATCAAAGCTTCCTCTTTTTGCATAACAAACATTGGATTCCAATATGCCTCACTATAGGTAGATGGATCAAACTCAAACAAAGGGTTGCAAACCATCTTAAACTCATTGTCATGTACATTGGAGACATATGTACTCATAGTTTCTTCATGGTCAATCATGCTTGAAACACAATATTTATCACACATTTCATCCGAGGGTAGCTCATCATTCAAGGTCACAACATGCTCATTTTCTAAGGTCCCTAATATGGCCAATTTGAGCAACTCTTTTTGTTCAATCATTTTCATGCCATTCTCTTCACTCAACATGTTTTCGTCATGATTAGCAACAAGATCACCAATAGCATGTTTTACATTAACAACATTTATTAAGTCATATGCACAAGCTCTAGGATCAAATACTAATCTAGTCATACCAAGCTTTTCATTAGTGCACTCAATCATGGGGGCATCATTTAAGCTCAACAAATGATCATGGATGGGACTACAAGGCATGGCACAAGACATGTTCACACCATCATTTTGAGAAAAGAAGGGGTTACCTCTCTCCAAGTTAGGAGAGGGAAGTCTTTCCTCACTTGATGGTTCTTTTGATAATTTTAGGATCGTCTTTAAACATGCTTCTCATGTTCGCATTCTATAATACTGAAGAAAGGATTAAGGATGTGTACCTTTCTTCTGGACGCAGCTTAAGAATCTTAGAGATTCTTGCTCCTTGTTGATGTAGAAGACTCGGCTCGGGGAACACCTTAAGGGCGGATTGGAGAGGATTTGTCTCCAAAGTGAGTTCCACTCACAATGCTCCTAGAATGCCTTCTAGCTTGGAAGAGGAAGTATGAGGAGAGAAGAGAGAACCAATGCTGGTTGTGGGATGATGGAAATGGCGCCACCCTCCCTCTATTTATAGAGGAGGATGGGCTGCCAATGAGGGGGCACAATGCCTCCTCATTTGCGAAGTAACATGTCTCTAGGGCCAAGGGCTGCAACCAATGCCCCTTGGTCCATGAGACATGTCACCACCTCCCCCGTCAGACACCTTCCGGACCCGGCGGGAAGCGGTCACCGGCCGGTGGGGCGGTGGTGAGTAAGGTGGGACCAAGATCGCGCAGCTAATGTGAGATTAATTCGCGGGCCTTTAACTAACCCAGTAGGTCCCTTTCTAAACAACAGATCAAATATGACAATTCATGCACAGAAACAGATCACCACAACACAACAATGGGCTCCGCCCATAAGCAGAACATCAGAAGCAGGATATCAAAATCAGATTATCAAAAAGGAAGTCTGTTCTTTCACTACCGAACAGAGGCTTCCACACAGATCAACATGCTCATTCAATCAGCTCAGAGCAGAACGCATATAAATACATAACCATAATCAAACTCAGATGAACAGACAGATCTAATGATAACATGCTATCGTAATACTACATGCCAACAGGATATCATGCTACAGAGCTATCTACAGGCTGAAGATGCAACCGTACAAGGGTCGGGCGTCGGATAAAGAAACCGACGAGGAACCCGAAGTATAGAGACTAAAGCTGCTAAACCCTAAAAATATCTATCCGATCAGCCTTACGGAAATCCTACTCCGCTGGCCCATAATCCTTATCTCCTGAAAAATATTAAGTAAGGGTGTGAGTTTTCTTAAAGAAAAACCCAAGAAGAGCTTAGGCAGAGTAACGATGTTCTTCCGACAAACTGCAAAGACAGATCAGAGCAGATATACATACAGATAGCAATATACAGATCAAAACATATACAGAAATAAATAATGTATGATGTGTGCACAACATCCGAATGTAACGGGTCATGGCTAGATCTTCCCCGACCATGGCTAGATCTTCCCCGGACGCACCGGCATTCGCCATGCGTCGGCATTCGCCATGCACCCAAAGAAATCCCATATAACACGGACCATGGCTAGATCTTCCCGACCATGGCTAGATCTTCCCGACGCACCGGCATTCGCCATGCGTCGGCATTCGCCATGCATCCAACAAACATCATAAATCACGGACCATGGCTAGGTCTTCCCGGTCCAACCGGCATTCGCCATGCGTCCACACACGTAATGAACTCGCGCACCGATGCTCCTACCGCGCACCGATACTCCTACCATGGGACTAGCCTTGGGGCTCCACAATCCCGATCTAAGACCGAAGTCAGAGACCGAGGCCCAAGACTTGCCTCAACCATCCTACATTACAATAACATAGGTAGGTCGAACCCTTACCTCAAATCGCAAGCAGACACAACCGTAGAGGGTAGCAGCCAAGCACCACACACCAACCTTCTTCCTTATCCCACCTCAAACCTTGCTTCACAAATCACCTAAGCATTTCACACATTTCCCACGTTACACTTTCATTTAACACATCAATATCCATTGACAATTGGACCTCACTCCAAGACTTAAAGTTGCTCAAATTCATTGTCTAAACATGCTTGAAACCTTAAACCACACAAAACACATGCTTCCACATTCCACCAAAAACCCGGATGAACATTGCCTTAGGTATATAATCGAAGCATATTTGGACAATGTTCCAATTATCAATATTGCTCTAAACATACCCAATAACAACAATTTGGATTGAAATCAACAAAACAACACACTTCAATTCTCCACCTTAAACCCTATGAGTTTTCTCTTAGCTCATAGATTAACCCATAATTGGACCTTTTACCAAGTATTAATGTTGTTCCAAAACTACCCAACAACACTAATTTGAGGTCAATTTAACAATCCCCCAAAATTCGTTCATCCTAGCTCAAGAACCCTAATTCGAATTTCCTTCAATTCATGCTCAATTCGTGTTGTAAAATGTGTTTCTACCTCTAATCCAACATAGAAACACTACTACTAACTCAAATGAACCAAGAGAACACGAAAATACCAACCTCTCAATTTGGGAAATTTCTCAAATTCATCCACCAAGTGTTGTTGGAGCGAATCCTTTGTTGATTCGTCGTTCTTGTAGTGATTCCCGCACGAATCCACCGTTTCCACGCACCAAAGAGTCCAAAATCACTTGGATAGGAGCAAAACCGAATTGGGAGAGAGTTGGGAGAGTTTTCGGAGTGAAAAACGCGAAAATGAGGTTGAAACCGAGCTGCTCGACTTAAATAGCCGAGCCAGGCGATGGTCAGCGAACTGCTTCCCGGTCAGCGATCGCGACCTCAAGAACACCGAGGCAGGTGTCCGTGCGAAGACCAGCGACCCAATTACTAGAGCGGGCGATCGCTCGGTCCAAGAACCGCCACTGCCAGGCATCCAGGCGAGAGTCGGCGAAGGCACCCTCAGTCCGGCGATCGCTGGCTCCAGAAGACACGAACTTGGCAAGTGTCCAGTGCGAAACGCAGCGAACCGCTTTCCTCGTCCGGGCGATCGCTGGACCCAAAACTCACAAAATTCAGCCTCCAAAGTGAACTTAACCAAAACCCATACCAAACCATTCCACTCCCACAACAACAACAACAACAAAACAACAAATAACAAACTCCACAACTACAAACTTAAACATACCTTCAGAACTCGAACACCGGAGATTAGTGCCGGAAAAGGTGGGGTGTAACAAGACATGTCTCATGCCTTTTGCCTTTTCAATTAACTAATTAATTAGAAAAGGAATAAATAAATAATTGTGTCTAATAGGAAATTAATTAACTAATTAATTAATTATCCAAATATGGTGAAGAGGCAAGGGAGGTGACCCATGCCCCTTGCCCATTCGGCCATGGGACATGAGACATGTCCCTTTGGCCGAATGGTGCAAGGCATGGGGTGCACCCTCTTGCCTAGAGGCACCTAGGGCGAAGGGACACTCACACCCCTAGGCCCATGGCCGAATGGGTGTAAGGCCACCTTAGGGTGCCCTTTCGGCACCCAAGGGTGCTACGCACCCTTCGGCCTAGGCCGAAGGTGTGCTTGGCCCTCTCCGACACCTTTTCACCAATTTACGCACCTTTCCGCCAAGAGACACGTCTCTTCGTCAAAAGGTGCCTAGACACATTTGTACCTAACTCACATAGAGCTAGTCTAAGACATATTAAATCATCCATTGAGCTCCTTGAGCTCATATCAGCTCACTAAGAGCAGATACACATCTCTCTAGCTCAAACACTCAGATTGAGCTGAGTTGAGTTGTGCTTAGCTACTTTAGCTAGCCCAGGTCATCTTGGTGCACAAGAATTCCAACAAACTCCCACTCGCACCAATGATGATCTTTGAGCACAAGCTCCCACTCGAATAAAACCCTTTCTCATACTAAACCAAACACTTTGGCAAACTATATAAAAGGAGTTGTGAGTGCGACCTTAAGGCATCCACACTGCACCTCTTCCATTGAGGTTGTTAGACTCTCAAATGGAAGATTGTCCTCTCAAACTCACTTGAACACTTCAAGTGTTTGTGTGTTATTCAAATTTTCTTGAACTTAACAAGACATGCTTGAACATCTTCAAGCTTTCCTTGAACTACTTCAAGTAGTGCCTTTAGAACCCCAAGACATATGGTACATATTCTTAACCACGATCTCTCTTTCATTTAAATGATGACTGTGTTAAGTGTCGAGTACTCTTTAATTCGTATTATCCCCAATTCAGACCTTATCATGTTGTACCAATGCAACATGTGAGCTCAAAGGTTGAATTTAGGACTCACGTACCAAGTTTCACTTGTCTTTCCTTTACACTCTACCTGCTTATGATCCATATAGATTTAGTTACCCAAAAGGAGGATACTCCAGCCGCATTCATCTGCGACCTTCGACAACCAATCAAAGTAACTTTGTCAATGTGAATCATTAACAACGAGTTAAAGTGATTAAGGGTCCAATCGAAGAATTCTCACACTACGCAAGGTTAGAGACAACTTGCTTAAATTCTTCTTTTGGTCGAATTTCATGGTCATAGGATCTTTGCAACAAACTCAGAAAGATTCTATTAACACTTCTTAGGGTGTTTTACAAACACCACTCTCACTTGGAGTGATATCACTTAGAATGAGGGGTGTGTCATTTCTCCCTCTTAAAACACCTCAGAGTGTGCTCCTTCTAACATATAAAAGGAGGACATGTCACAAGCCATGAAATTTCTGTGCAAGCCCGAGCTTACACTCACACATAGGCTAGAATGTATCAGTGTCATACAAAATCAGTGCAGAGCACCTCATCTTGATTATTCAGATCAAGGCGACATAAAAGTATACCAAAGTGTCATGTGTTGTAACATGACTCCCACTCAATAGAGTAACATTGCATGTCACATGTTTCCTGAAGAAACAACACACTATTTGAGTCTTTGGTAGTCTCATCCTTGGTCTACTTAAGATCAAGGGCGAATGACTTGGTGTGAGAAAGTCATTCTCAATGCCTATGGTGGACATGTTCATTTGTTCATTGTGTGTTATTAATGGAACTAAGTAAATGACATCAAATAATTACTTTATTGATCATCATTATACATATATACATGTGTGACACCAAAGTGGTGAAAGTCATACAACAATTAGCATATTTACAATCTCCTAAGACCCATTGCTCGGACATGACGAGCAAACACAATGGGTGGCAATGGCTTAGTGAGAGGATCTGCCACCATAAGGTCTATTGAGATGTATTCAATTTTGACTTCACCTCCTTCAACTGCATCTCGAACGAAATTATATTTCATGCTAATGTGTTTGGTTTTTCCATGATACTTGGGGTCCTTGGTGTAGGCCATAGCTGCCATACTATCACTGTAGATAGTAATGGGCTTACTTATTTTGACCATTGACTCCAAGTTTTTAAGGAAATAACCAAGCCACAGGGCTTCCTGGACAGCCGAGGCACAAGAAACGAATTCTGCCTCCATGGTTGATAAGGCTGTACAGGTTTGTTTCTTACTACACCAAGTAGTAGCGCCCCCATTTAGCAAGAAAATATAACCACTTGTAGATTTGCTAGAATCTCTATCTCCTCCCCAATCGGCATCAGAATAGCCGTGTAAACCAAGGGTTTTTCCTTGATAACATAGCCAATAATCCTTAGTACCTTTAAGGTATCTAAGGATCCTCTTGACATTCTTCCAATGCTCCATGCCAGGGTTCGAAGAATATCTAGCAAGTAAACCGACCGCTTGACTTATGTCTGGCCGTGTACAAATTGTCACCGCACGCCACCCGAACCCGGTTGCGGAGGCGGGGGCGCCGGGACGTCGGAAGCGGAAGCCGGAAGAACACAAGGTGGCAGGTCCATCGAGACCCGCCACGCGTAGCGGACCCGAAAAGAGAAGCGATAGAAGAAGCAACCAAACAAAATTTCCATACATATAACTAAAATAAAATCAAAACATGCAATTCATGCATCAAAGAATGAGTAAGCCTCGCCTCCGTGGACGAGTGCTTACGCACCAAACATATAGATACATACAGAGTTCACCGAACCTAGGGTATCTAGCAAGCGCCAAGCGCCGTAACATGCAATGTAATGTAATATGTACATACATATACAATCATCACAATAATCCAGAAAGTATGCACATGCAACTACAGAGCCGACCCTAGGCCTAAACGTTAAAATACCTCGTGCGGGATTCAGACCAAGTAGACAAAATCCCAGCCCACAAGGTACTGCTGCTGCTCAACACAACCAAGGCAGAAGCCTCGCGGAAACCTACCCCGCTGGCTGCTTACCAGACCTACCTGAAATCCAAAAACAGTAACCCAAAAAGGGTGAGTCCTAAAAGGACCCCGTAAGGGATTTGGGGTAAGATAAGCATATGTAACCCCGCAAAATGTAAAGATAGCAATATACGTAATATATGCAATGTAATACGTAACATCGTGCATGTAATAAAACAGATCGAATCCCGTAGGATGTGCGATACTAAATCGCCATAAACCCTTATAACCAATCGTAACGACAGCCTCCTCTAAGGGAGTCAAGCCGAAGCTATTACGAAGCATGGTGCACCACTGGGTAGCGAACCCACAACCGCCGTAGGGTTAATGCACAAAGTATGCCACAAGGCATACACCTACAAACGTAGGGTTAATGCATGGGTATGCTACAAGGCATACACCTACAGATCACGTAACTTACCTTAAAGCGTAAATTTCCAAATACCCGCAAAATGTATGCTACAATACATACACCTACAGACTACGTAATATGCTCTAGGCATATAATACCGAAATACCCGCAGTAATGTAAAATGAAACTAAACATACACCTATCTTACCAAAAATAGCGTAACCAAACCCTTACCTCACAATTCCAGAGTATTTGACCGCTCGACGATTTCCAAACCACGACCCGAAACCCGAAAACCTCTTTTTCTCACCTCAGAACCTCAGAATCTGACAAACCAAGTTGAATTAGAATCCTTATCGACCACACTACCAAACTACACCCCCGACCCCAAAACCGAAAATCCGGCAGAATTTTCATAAAATCCCAGATTTCCACAGAAACTTCAGAATTCAGAACTGACTTAGACAATGCAAGATTATACATTGACAAACACAATTCATCAAGCAGAACTGATCAAATCCAACCTTTAAACCATTCATCCCTGACATTTTCCGATAAATCCCGCATAATTGCAACTTTTCCATTTCTTAACCGAATTCAACGTTTCAAACTTCAAACCACACCTAAATTCAACCCCAACACCATATTAACATCCAATTTAACCAAAATCAAACCCCAACATGGAAAAAGAATTATCCAATAATTCGGCTTCTTTGCCAAATTTTATCCAACTTCCAAATCAATCCATTCAACCTTCCAATTAATCATACTAATCACCAATTTCACTTATAAACCAAGAATGCTATCCAATTGCATCCAAAACAACAAAATCCAACAATGAACATCATCTCATAAATTCGGCCAAATGGGGGTTTCCAACCCAACATATTTTCCATCAAATTGAATCCACACATAAGCTTAGAATCATGCTAGGATTAACATACTTGAAGCATGAATCAAGGAGACCAACACACATCAACATAGAATTTTCCAAGAAATTCGGCAATTTGGGGATTTTTACCCAAGGTGTGTTTTCCAAAATCCAACACTTGATTATCACTCTCATACAACCCAAGAACAACATACTAAAAGATGGGAGGAAGAAAATCATCCTAGCTAGTAGCTAAGAACAAACCCATAATTCACAAATCCTTCTCTTTTTCCATCCGATTCTTGTTTCCAACAAGAAAAGAGAGCAAGGGAGGAAGCTTACCACTTTTGGAGTCCACCCATGGTGAATTTCAGCCAAGAAAATAAAGAATCCAAAGCTTGAAGAAAATGGAGGCTATGGCGGCAACGAGTCGGAGAAATGAACGAAGGTAAGGAGAAATGAAGTGAAAGTAGCTCCCGTACGCTTTCCACAATCCTTTTAAAACTTCTTCCCTTCCCATCTCTAATATGGGCATGACAAGTGTCCTCTTTCCTTTACATCATTAATATGGCCATGACAAGTGTCCTTTCCCTTTGGTTAACACTTAAGAGTCAACCTCATCCACCGTAAATCTGAAATTGGCTAAGTCATGCCTTCTTCGGGAGAAGGCCCATGCCTTCTACGGGAGAGGGCCTCCCGCCTTCTTCGGGAGAGGGCCTCCCGCCTCCTACGGAAGAGGGCCTCCCGCCTTCTACGGAAGAGGGCCTATGCCTTCTACGGAAGAGGGCCTATGCCTACGGAAGAGGGCACTATGCCTTCTACGGAAGAGGGCACTATGCCTGCTACGGAGAGGGCACTATGCCTCGCTACGGAAGAGGGCACTATGCCTTCTACGGAAGAGGGCCTATGCCTTCTACGGAAGAGGGCCTATGCCTTCTACGGAAGAGGGCACTATGCCTTCCTACGGAAGAGGGCACTATGCTACGGAAGAGGGCAGCCTTCTACTAAGAGGGCACATGCCTTCTACGGAGAGGGCACATGCCTTCTACGGCACATGCCTTCACAAATAACGTCCCGCCCCAAAAATATTTTATAGCGTAAAAAGCTCCGGACGTTCCCACGATTCCAAAACCGCAAACGGTTTTCCAAACCGAGGTCTCGAGAATGCTACCGAACCCGCTGTACGCCCCGAGACGACCCCGACAACCCCCGGCGCTTAAAAATATTTTCGGCGGAAACGTCCGGGGGACCCACACGACCTCAAATACGGAAGGGTTCGCCAAAATGATACTCGGATAGGGCTCGGGAGCCGCCTGAACGCCGAAAAACGTGACCCGCAGGCCAAAACCGGAGCCCCGAGTCATCCGGTCGCAACCCGCTCGGGGTGACCGTAACATTCTCCCCCCCTTAGAACTCTTGGTCCTCCAAGAGTAGCCTGAACCAACCAGACAGATGTCGCTACCATCCGTAATATAAAAATATTCTCCTTACTAAGAACAATCGGACCACCGTATCGGGTGCGGCGGGAGTGGTAGTTTAGACTACCATACAGAGCCTCACGGCGTCCCACCCTCCGGGTGCATCTTATTGCACCCGAGTCGGCTTGCCGGTATTTCTACCAGACAACCCTGCATAAGCATCGAACCTAAATCTAATCGATCCACAACAGGCTACCCTGGAAGATACCACATAAAACAGAAACAGTAGGGGGGGGAAACCAACCTAACAACTTACTCTGGAAACTCATGAGAACCGATAAGATTCGGGGTAACTTGCCCCGCCTACCAAATCTTACCGTCCCTCTGAACGGTGCTACCTCCACCAAATTCTATCACCAAACTCAGATTCAAGAGCCCTACGGCGGCGGTTCGTATAAGCAGTGGTGTAGTCGTCGCGGTTTTGATCCGCGCCTATAACAATCTGATCTTCGCCGTAGTCTCCTCAAAAGCTCGGGTCCCACCAACCCTATCGACGCATCTGTCCAACAAGGTGGTGTCATACACCTCCTCCCGCATAACGCCTCATATGGTGCTATGTCAAATGTAGTCCAAAGCAATTGTTGTACGAGAACCCTATCAAAGTAATCGCTGGTCCCAAACTCCTCCAAAATCCAAAGTACAGATTCACAAAGATATCCTCCAAGATCGTAATCACCGCCCCGACTCACCATCCGTCTGGGGTGATAAGTCAGTACTCGATGGAGTCGCGTGCCCAAAGTGCTTCATGAAAAGCACTCCGTAACCGTGTCAGAAACGCAGATCACGGTCGATACAATGGAGTCTCGGTACTCCATGTAAACGCATAATCTCCCCGATGTAAAGTCGGGCAAGCTTCTCCAAAGAGTCGGTGACCCGAATAAGCGTAAAGTGTGCGCACTTTGTCACCGATTCACAATAACCCAGATCGCATCATGGCGAGACCGTGTCGTGGGCAAAGTGCAATGAAAGTCCATAGTAACATTGCCCCACTCCCGAACCGGAATGGGCAAAGTCTGCAGTGTCCCCGCCGGTTCCTCGATGCTCAAACCGCCGAGTGTGCCTCCTCGAAAATCTCATTCCGTAACTCCCGATCCTCGTACATAAAGGCGATCTCGGAAGTATAGCAATCCTGCCTATACTGAAACGTCGGTAACAAAGATCCCTTGTCTTCTCCAGACAACTTCTTCAGCCCCGGATCTCTACCCTGCGCCTCGCGCACCCTATCAAGCCACTCAGAATGTATGGTAAGTGTGTACACCTGAGCACGTTCCCAGAGTTGCCACCTGTGCCAAAGGCACGTCAAATCTCTCTCCTCAGATCAGTCCCCAACATTTCCTCCCTTAACTAACCCGGTATACTTCCTGCTCAGTGCATCGGCAACCGTGTTGCCCTTGCCAGAGATGTACTCGACACAACAATCATAGTCCTTAATGTATTCGAGCCATCTATGCTGCCTCAAATTAAGCTCCTTTTGCGTAAACAGATATTTCAGACTCTTATGGTCGGTAAGAATCTGAAATTTATTACCAAACAGATATTGATTCCAATGTTTCAGCGCATAAATCACTGCAGCCAACTCCAGATCATGTGTCGGTTAGTTCAGCTCATGCGGTCGCAGCTGCCTCGACCCATAAGCTACCACAAAACGCTCCTACACCAACACACATCCCAAACCAGATGTGGAAGCATCCGTATAATTCACATACGGCAAGATCGGATCTCGAAAGAGTCGAATCGGAGCGTTAGTCAACCGCCGCTTCAACTCCTGAAAATTCTGCTCACACCTATCGGACCAGTATATACGGTTGACCCTTCTTGGTCAATCGCGTAAGCGGAGATGCCAGAATAGAAAACCCCAGCACGAATCTCCGATAATATCCTCGCTAACCCCGTGAAGCTCCCGATCTCCTGCATCGTGGTAGGTTGTTTCCAATCCCGAATCGCCCTCACCTTCTCTCGGGTCCACTGCATGCACCATGCTCGTAATAATGTGTCCTTAAAAGTGACTTCCCGAATCAGAACTCACACTTTGAGAATTTAGCATAAAGCTGATGTTCCCAAAGTGTCTGCAGAACTATCCTCGATGATCCCGATGCGAATCCTCATCCCGAGAATATATCAATATCATCAATAAAACCACCGAAATGAGTCCAAGTACGGTCGGAACACCCGATGCATCAGATTCATGAATGCTGCCGGAGCATTGGTCAGCCCAAATGGCATGACCGTAATCTCTAAGTGTCCAAATCGGGTGCGGAAAGCAGTCTTAGGTATATCCTCTTCCTTCACTCTAAGCTGAAAATACCCGGATCAGAGATCAATCTTTGAGAAAACCCTCAATCCCCGAAGTTGACCAAAAAGATCGTTAATCCTCGATAACGGATACTTATTCTTCCCAATAAGAGCATTCAACCGTCTGTAATCAATACAAAGTCAGAGTGTCCCATCATTCTTCTTAACAAACAAAACCAGAGCACCCCACGCTGAAGTGCTCGGTCGGACGAAACTCTTTTGCTGTAATTCCTCCAATTGCTTCTTCTACTCCTGCATCTCAGAAATAGGCATCCGATAAGGAGGAATAGATATCGGAGCAGTACCCGACTGCAGGTAAATCTCAAACACAATTTCCCGCTCTAGTGGTAATCCGGCAACTCCTCCGGAAATACCGCGGAAAATCTCGAACCAATGGTAAACCATCCAACTTCAACCTAGTATCAGCCTCATTCAGATCATAGCATTCCCTACACCAACTATCGACACCTGATCCAGAATCAGAGCTCTCATCGTGTGCGGCGATAGTCAAACCAGTCGGAGTCGTGAGAGGTAGTACCTCTCCAGAAACCATAATGGTACGGGTTGCACAATCAACGTGCACAGAGTTCTTGGATAGCCAATCCATCCCAAGAATAACATTATAGTTCGGCGTGTCCAGAACCAACAAGTCCGATACTATCTGATGCCCGCCTACAGATATCGTACAACCCCGAACCATCTCCTTAGAAAACAGAAACTGACTCCCAGCAGTTTTTACTAAATACGTTTGAGGCAAGGTACTAACAGACAGATGCAGAGATGTAACACCTTTCTGTGTTACAATGGAAACAGATGCTCCCGTATCAAATAATGCATGAACCGACACCTCATTCAGAAATAAAGTACCCTGCCGACTCGCCTTACGGCTAGTGCGAGGGCAATCCCGCACCCAGTGAGTGTCGACCCGCAACGTAAACATCGGCCCTCCTGCCGGTAACTAATTCGACCGGAGTGATACCTACTGCAAATCGGACAAGGTCGTGCCGGTAGTGCTCCCCCTCTGCCTCTACTAAACTGCCCAGACCTGTTCGGCCGTCCAGAAATCTGCCGGGGTCCCTGCTGTGTGGAGCCCCTCGTACTTCCCTGACCTCGCTACGAGGTGAGGTGACTCTCAACCTCCTCTTGCTCGAGGAGTTGAGCCCAATAACCGCTTCCCGAAACAAAGTAATGTCTAAAGGTCTCAAAACCCACCTGAACTCGGGCGCAATGACGAAATAAACCTCTTGGTCTTCTCCTCTTCCATACCTTGATACTACGGTACATAGTAAACCAGCCGATCAAACTCTCACTCCTACTCTCCGACTGTCCTGTCTCCCTGATGAAACTCATCAACTGTGCCTGACACAGATTTCTGGCTACATCCCCGCTGCACTGCTGGGGAAAAATGTAGCCTCCCCCAGGAGTTTGTCAACTCCTGCAAACCAAATCTCTACTACCCTGCACCTTCTCGGTCATTGAACCTCGGGGGGGGTTCAAACTCTAAAACCTCTCCAAAAGTCTGACTCGCCAGATCGGGTGCCCAGATCTCCTCGTCGTTAATAGGACCGACGAGAAGTCTAGGTGTCGTAGTGACCACCCTTGTCAGAGTCACTCACTTACTGATCCCAAAACTACGGCGAGCAGTGGCTTAAGTCTTGCTATCACCACCTGGTCAAAATGCCCCTACTGTGGCATAAACAGATCTTCCCCGCCATCGCCGCCTCCGAACCAGCCTAGGCTGGCGGTAATACCAAATCGAGAGGGGTCCCTACGACCACTAAACCTCGGGCGGTGAGTGTGGTTGTTCAGACTCGGGTTACACCGAACCCATATCCTATTCCACGGAGGTGTGGGATCCCGCCCCGCCTCCGAGACCAAATCACGCTATTCGCGTGTAGTACCCATTTCCTCAAACCAAGTCCAACCAAAAACAACTTATCCCAAACCAAATTTCCAAACCATACACCAACTCAACCCATAACCAACAGTTCAAACCCTATATCTCGGAGGCATGGGATTACAATCCTCCTCCGGTCACAAAACACGTTGTCTACGCGTGTTAACCAAACTCAAACATTCCAGACCAAACAGAGTCCGCATAAATTGGTCACTCCTAATCCCTACGTAAGCTAGCAGCAGCTTTTCTAAGGCTCAGAGTGCAATGCAAGATTTGACACGTGGTTACTTCTCAGAATGATAAAATCATGCATTTCACAGAGTCACAGAAGCAGTTCATGCTTATTTCACCAAATCTTTTCCTAACGCACAATTTTACGTACCTGAAACTTTTCCACAATCCCCTTGCTCGTAATAATCTTACCAGAATTCCAGAAATCTCGAGTGCCGAAATCTGCAACTATAAGGATAACTTGAATGACCAACTTTGTTCCACAATTTTATTTTTAAGTGGTTCAAGTAAGTAGGTGGCCAATCTCCGTACTCAAACCATTCTAAAATAAAATGTACAACAATAGTCGTCACTACAAGTCACCACAGACGACCAATATGGTCACTTACCTGCTCTGATACCAACTTGTCACCGCACGCCACCCGAACCCGGTTGCGGAGGCGGGGGCGCCGGGACGTCGGAAGCGGAAGCCGGAAGAACACAAGGTGGCAGGTCCATCGAGACCCGCCACGCGTAGCGGACCCGAAAAGAGAAGCGATAGAAGAAGCAACCAAACAAAATTTCCATACATATAACTAAAATAAAATCAAAACATGCAATTCATGCATCAAAGAATGAGTAAGCCTCGCCTCCGTGGACGAGTGCTTACGCACCAAACATATAGATACATACAGAGTTCACCGAACCTAGGGTATCTAGCAAGCGCCAAGCGCCGTAACATGCAATGTAATGTAATATGTACATACATATACAAACAATCACAATAATCCGTAAAGTATGCACATGCAACTACAGAGCCGACCCTAGGCCTAAACGTTAAAATACCTCGCGCGGGATTCAGACCAAGTAGACAAAATCCCAGCCCACAAGGTACCGCCTGCTCAACACAACCAAGGCGTAAGCCTCGCGGAAACCTACCCGCTGGCCGCTACTGCACCTACCTGAAATCCAAAAACAGTAACCCAAAAAGGGTGAGTCCTAAAAGGACCCCGTAAGGGATTTGGGGTAAGATAAGCATATGTAACCCCGCAAAATGTAAAGATAGCAATATACGTAATATATGCAATGTAATACGTAACATCGTGCATGTAATAAAAACAGATCGTAATCCCGTAGGATGTGCGATACTAAATCGCCATAAACCCTTATAACCAATCGTAACGACAGCCTCCCTCTAAGGGAGTCAAGCCAAGCTATTACGAAGCATGGTGCACCACTGGGTAGCGAACCCACAACCGTCGTAGGGTTAATGCACAAAGTATGCCACAAGGCATACACCTACAAACGTAGGGTTACTGCATGTGGTATGCTACAAGGCATACACCTGCAGATCACGTAACTTACCTTAAAGCGTAAATTTCCAAATACCCGCAAAATGTATGCTACAATACATACACCTACAGACTACGTAATATGCTCTAGGCATATAATACTCGAAATACCCGCAGTAATGTAAAATGAAACTAAACATACACCTATCTTACCAAAAATAGCGTAACCAAACCCTTACCTCACAATTCCAGAGTATTTGACCGGCTCGACGATTTCCAAACCACGACCCGAAACCCGAAAACCTCTCTTTTCTCACCTCGTAACCTCGAATCTGACAAACCAAGTTGAATTAGAATCCTTATCGACCACACTACCAAACTACACCCCGACCCCAAAACCGAAAATCCGGCAATTTTCATAAAATCCTGATTTCCACGTAAACTTCGAATTCAGAATCGACTTAGACAATGCAAGATTATACATTGACAAACACAATTCATCAAGCGTAACTGATCAAATCCAACCTTTAAACCATTCATCCCCGACATTTTCCGATAATCCCGCATAATTGTAACTTTTCCATTTCTTAACCGAATTCAACGTTTCAAACTTCAAACCACACCTAAATTCAACCCCAACACCATATTAACATCCAATTTAACCAAAATCAAACCCCAACATGGAAAAAGAATTATCCAATAATTCGGCTTCTTTGCCAAATTTTATCCAACTTCCAAATCAATCCATTCAACCTTCCAATTAATCATACTAATCACCAATTTCACTTATAAACCAAGAATGCTATCCAATTGCATCCAAAACAACAAAATCCAACAATGAACATCATCTCATAAATTGCCAAATGGGGTTTCCAACCCAACATATTTTCCATCAAATTGAATCCACACATAAGCTTAGAATCATGCTAGGATTAACATACTTGAAGCATGAATCAAGGAGACCAACACACATCAACATAGAATTTTCCAAGAAATTCGGCAATTTGGGGGTTTTCATCCAAGGTGTGTTTTCCAAAATCCAACACTTGATTATCACTCCCATACAACCCAAGAACAACATACTAAAAGATGGGAGGAAGAAAATCATCCTAGCTCATAGCTAAGAACAAACCCATAATTCACAAATCCTTCTCTTTTTCCATCCGATTCTTGTTTCCAACAAGAAAAGAGAGCAAGGGAGGAAGCTTACCACTTTTGGAGTCCACCCATGGTGAATTTCAGCCAAGAAAATAAAGAATCCAAAGCTTGAAGAAAATGGAGGCTATGGCGGCAACGAGTCGGAGAAATGAACGAAGGAGAAGGAGAAATGAAGTGAAAGTAGCTCCTGTACGCTTTCCACAATCCTTTTAAAACTTCTTCCTTTCCATCTCTAATATGGGCATGACAAGTGTCCTCTTTCCTTTACATCATTAATATGGCCATGACAAGTGTCCTTTCCCCTTTGTTAACACTTAAGAGTCAACCTCATCCACCGTAAATCTGAAATTGGCTAAGTCATGCCTTCTTCGGGAGAAGGCCCATGCCTTCTACGGGAGAGGGCCTCCCGCCTTCTTCGGGAGAGGGCCTCCCGCCTCCTACGGAAGAGGGCCTCCCGCCTTCTACGGAAGAGGGCCTCCCGCCTTCTACGGAAGAGGGCCTCCCGCCTTCTACTATGCCTTCTACGCCTTCTACGGAAGAGGGCCTATGCCTTCTACGGAAGAGGGCCTATGCCTTCTACGGAAGAGGGCACTATGCCTTCGCTACGGAACGGAAAGAGGGCCTATGCCTTCTACGGAAGAAATTCCTATGCCTTCTACGGAAGATGCCTTCTACGCACTATGCCTTCTACGGAAGAGGGCACTATGCCTTCTACGGAAGAGGGCACATGCCTTCTACGGAGAGGGCACATGCCTTCTACAGAGGGCACATGCCTTCACATAACGTCCCGCCCCAAAAATATTTTATAGCGTAAAACGCTACGGGACGTTCCCACGATACCAAAACCGCAAACGTTTTTCCCAACCGAGGTCTCTAGAACGCTACCTAACACGATGAACGTCCCGAGGCGACCCCGACAACCCCGGCGCGCTTAAAAATATTTTCGGCGGAAACGTCCGGGGGACCCACACGACCTCAAATACGGAAGGGTTCGCCAAAATGATACTCGGATAGGGCTCGGGAGCCGCCTGAACGCCGAAAAACGTGACCCGCAGGCCAAAACCGGAGCCCCGGGTCACCCGGTCGCAACCCGCTCGGGGTGACCGTAACAATCACAAAGCCATAGCTTGTGACTGCATGATGAAACTTCAAGTACCATTGTCTTGAAGCTTGTTTGAGACCATATATAGACTTCTTTAGTCTACATACCTTGTCTTCTTGACCTACTTGTACAAACCCTTCGGGTTGTTTCATGTAGATCTCTTCACTCAACTCACCGTTGAGGAAGGCGGTGGTCACATCCATATGATGCAACTCAAGGTCCAAGTTTGCCACTATCGCAAGTAGCAATCGATGGAATTAAACTTAACCACGGAGAGAAAGTGTCTTTGAAATCAACACCTTCCTTCTGTAAAGCCTTTGGCCACCAACCGGGCCTTGTACCTTTCGATACTCCCATCAGAGTTCTTCTTTATTTTAAGAACCCACTTATTGCCGATCGCTTTTCGGCCACGAGGAAGATCAGACAATTCCCATACCTCGTTTTCATGCATTGAATGCAACTCATCATTCATTGCCTTTAACCACTCTTCTCTCTGTGTCCCTTCAAGAGTTTCTTTGACATTACTTGGCTCATCGATCTCGCACGAGACCAAGTATGTCTCACCTTCCGATAGTCCCCACCTTTTAGGTGCTCTGGACTCCCGAGTTGATCTTCTCAACTGGGGTGGAGGTGTTGGCTCTTGAAGTACCTCAACTCCCTCTTGAACAGATCCCTCAATTTCAAGATCCTGTTCATTCGAGTCCATGTTTATGGGCTCATTCTGGAAAGCCTCAGCTTCTTGCGGTTGAGGTACTCCCTGCGGAGTAGGTATAGTCAGGTAATGGCACTTGTGAAGTGCCCGGTCGATCCTCTTCTAGGATCGGGCCTATTGAGGCTAAATCATCACTTTCGCCAACTTTTGGAAACTCTATTTCCACAAAGTTGGCGTTTCTTGCATCAAACACCAAACCCTTCTTTAAACTGAGATCCAAGAACACATAGCCCTTAGATTCCGTACAATACCCGAGAAAAGCACACTTCTTTCCTCTTGGTCCCAATTTTCCCAACGGATGGTCGGGGACATGTACGTAAGCTAAGCAGCCCCAAGGCAGCAAGTAGCTTAAGTTCGGGGTCCTCTTCGTCCATAACTCACATGGAGAAGAGTCGATGTTCTTGGTAGGTACTCTATTGAGAATGTGCACCACACATAGCAACGCATCACTCCAATAGGTCACGTCTAGGTTGGCTTTAGCCATCATGGACCGTACCATGTCCATCAGAGTTCGGTTCATTCTTTCGGACACACGATTTTGCTGGGGTGTCCAAGAAAGGGTGAACTCTCTTGCAATGCCTTTCGACTCACAAAAGGCCTTGAATGCAAGGGAGCTGTACTCACCACCTCTGTCAGTCCTTAAGGACTTCACCTTCATGCCTACTTGGTTCTCAACCAAGTGTACATATTTTCAAAATATGCTAAGGCCTCTGCCTTGTTTTTGAGCAAGAAGACGTGGGTGAATCGTGTGTACAGTCATCGGTAAAAGTGATGAAGTACTTGAACCCATTTCTGGATTCAATTCTCATAGGTCCACAAAGATCGAATGGACTAAACTTAGTGCCTCGGTTCTCTTAGTTGTCCGCCCAAAAGGCTTTCTCGTGGCCTTGCCTTCCAAGCAAGGCTGACAAGTTGGTAGGACAACTTTGGTCAAGGATTCAAGTAAGTCACTTTTGGCTAACTTATTCATCCTATCTTGTCCTATATGGCCCAACCGTTCATGCCATAGATTTTGATCTATGACTTTAGTCACATGGTAACTAGGAGTTGCAACAGAATGGCCATCGGGCCTTAACTCATACAGTCCATTATTAACTAAGCATTTTGTGAGAACTTGATTATCCTTTAATATAGTTACACTATCATTAAAGAATTGAAAGCAATAATTGTACTTGAACATGGCAGAAATAGAAATTAGATTTCTACAAATATCAGGTACATATAATGTGTCCACAAGATACAAATATCTATTACACAAGGGAACCTTACAGGTTCCTATTCCAACTACTTCTAATTTTGCATCATTCCCCACCGAGACGTGCTTCACACCTCTTGGGAGCTTGCGGTACGCCACAAACCAGGACTCGTCCCGAGCTATGTGGTCTGTTGCTCCTGAATCAACAATCCACAAAGAATTGCTTTCAGTTAGCATAGTACATGACGTCACATGTGCTATTGAAGTAGAAGGTTCAAAATGTACCTTAGGTGCACTTTTGCAATCTTTTGCAAAGTGTCCTTTCTTGCCACAGTTGAAGCACTTGAGCTTCGAAACGTCCCTTTTCTTCTTTCCGGGCCCGTTTCCTTTGCCTTTTCCCTTACCCTTGCCTTTGAAGCCGCCCTTTTTCCCACCCTTAAACCACTTCTTGGACTTTTTACCCCCATTGTTATTGGAGGTATTGGCAACATATGCCTTGGAGTGGTCCTTGAGAGCCATTACTTCGGCTTCAAGTAAAAGGTGACGAGCGATGTCATCAAAGGTCTTAATTTGAGGGTTGTGGTGTAAGTTGACCTTCATCAACTGCCACTCCTCGTCAGGTAAGGACCTTATAATTGCTTGCACCTGCTGCTCGTCTGTGAGGTCGTGCCCAGCTTGTTTAAGCTGATGAATCATCCGTGACATCTCACGAAGGTGGGCACTCATGGTGTGATCTGCTTGTTTACCATAGTTCTCAAACCTTAGTATCATCGAGCGTTGTTTCTCAACGGAAACATCTCCATACTTGGCCTTAACAACATCCCAGATGCCTTTGGCCGAAGGGAGCATGGAGAACTCCACCATGATCTCATCCACCATTGTGGATAAGAGTGTGACTCTACACAGAGTTCTTTTTAAGGTAGGATTCATAAGCCACCCTATCTCCCCCTACCTCCGGGGGGTTGACCTCAGCGTCGAGCACCTCAAGTGTCTCTTGCTCAGTTAAGATGAACTTGACCTTCTGCTGCCAAATTAAATAGTTTTCACCATCTAATTTGAGGTCACGGTTCAACTCTGCTACTATGATCTTAGTAGCCATCTACAAATATGCAATTCACATGTTTTAGATTCCAATTCACACAATTAGACTTATTCAAGCAATATGTTCATGAAATAACTTAGTTTATACTCAGATGTAGCAAAAGGTATGCATATAGCATCCGATCAGAAACGCCTAAGCATAACTTTGCCATTTTATGAACATATCCTTAATAAGCCTATTCAAGCAATCAATCAAGAGGCAACCAAGCATACATCAGTTATAACTTTACCTGACCTTCCAAGAAGGCCTGAATCATGCACTCATGCGTGATGGTAACAACCATAGCACTTCATCTAAACCTTAGTCTCATCACCCATAAGTCTCCTTAATACAATGCCCAGGAATATTGGTGGAGTCACAAACGGTCTCACTTAAGTACCACCTCCTTAGACAACATTATATTAGCTTAATGAAGTGACTCATCTATTGAACCAAGCCTCAAATCCTTCAAGTTCACCGTAGTAATGCCGGGACATTAGTACTTGAACTATCTCAAGGTAGAGTCTCTTGCTTCAATGGATGTATGTCCCTTTACTTAATTCAAGCTTCAATTCCCTCAAGTCCATCATAGTGGTACAAAACCAGTACTAAGACTATCAAAGGGCTGAAAAAAACTTGAAATAAGTGAAGGACAAATGTCACATGCATACCAAGTCTAGGTCACACATGGGCCTTAGGAATCACAAGAGGAACACTCCCAGGAAAGATGGAGGGGTCACAGACGGTCCCGCTTAAAACCCACCTCCTAGACAGAGTGCACTCGAGTAACACTAAGGTATAATGTGACATAGAACCAAGCACACACTAGATTCAAGTTCATACATTTTGAAATATACAAACATGTATCACAAATATAACCCCTTCGAATAACCTAATCGGGGGTCTCGCTGGCTTAGGGGCGAAGCGCCCTGGCTTAGGGGTTCGGGGGCAACGCCCCCGAAACCTATGGTATATATGATTCACACAACAAAATTGTATGTTCATTCACAATTTTAGCCGAATTGTGAGATGCATTTCAACAAACATGTTTCAAACATTCATAACCGAAAGTAACCATAGCTCTGATACAATTGTTGATTTTCGGATTGTCATTAACATGTTTGTCATGCTTACATATTACATGGATACTACATTTAAGTAATAGCACGATGTGTTTCTTCCATAATCATGTCATATATCCATTAGCATCATACAGATAACCTAGCATGATACTAATGTCAAAGAACCTAGCATGATACTAAAGAAAGGATTAAGGGTGTGTACCTTTCTTCTAGAAACTTGAACCTTCTAAGGCTTCAATGGAGGATGGACTTGGAAGTGCGCCAAGGAAGCGGACAAGAAGTGAAAAGCTTCTTGTGAAGTTCCACCCACAAACTCTAAGTAGAATGCATATGAAGGCTTATTGAGAGAGAAGAGATGAGAGGCAATGCTGCCAAAGGGATGATGATAATGGCGCCATCCTCCCTCTATTTATAGAAGAGGATGGGCTGCCAATGAGGGGGCACAATGCCTCCTCATTTACGAAGTAACATGTCTCTAGGGCCAAGGGCTGCAACCAATGCCACTTGGTCCATGAGACATGTCTCATGCCTTTTGCCTTTTCAATTAAGTAATTAATTAGAAAAGGAATAAATAAATAATTGTGTCTAATAGGAAATTAATTAACTAATTAATTAATTAATTATCCAAATAATATGGTGTAGAGGCAAGGGAGGTGACCCATGCCCCTTGCCCATTCGGCCATGGGACATGAGACATGTCCCTTTGGCCGAATGGTGCAAGGCATGGGGTGCATCCCCTTGCCTAGAGGCACCTAGGGCGAAGGGGCACTCACACCCCTAGGCCTATGGACGAATGGGTGCAAGGCCCCCTTAGGGTGCCCTTTTGGCACCCAGGGGTGCTATACACCCTTCGGCCATAGTCGAAGGTGTGCATGGCCCTTTTGGTGCCTCTTCGGCACCTTTTCATCAATTTACACACTTTTCCGCCAAGAGACACGTCTCTTCACCAAAAGGTGCCTAGACACATTTGTACTAAGCTCACATAGAGCAAGTCCAAGACATATTAAATCATTCATTGAGCTCCTTGAGCCTCTTCCAATGCCTCAGGTTCTCCTCCATTTTTAAGCTCTTGCACATCTGTGACACTTCCTTCATCAAGTTCATGCACAATCAAAGAAGAACAACATGTGTTAGAAGATGAAATGGTTAGTTCTTCTTGGAGTTTCGTTGAAGGCACGGGAACTTCACTCATTTGGCTTAGTGGAGAGCTCTGTTGTTTTCTCTCATTTCTCTCTTCTTTTCTCTCTAAACTCTCTTCACTCTTTCTTTTAGAAACCATTTCGGTTTCATTCTCACTTTTTCCTCTCCTTCCCTCATTTTGCACTTTCTTACACTCTCTTTCCTTCTTGTCCCCACTTATCATTTGTTCCTTGAGTTCTTTGAGGATTTGCGTTACATCATCACAATTGATTTGGGTTGGAGGTGGGGACTCTTCTTGAAGCTTTTGGGCCGAAGGAGTGGAGTAGAGTGTAGGATTCGGTTTTCTCAAAGGGCTAGAGCTCCGGGTGTGTGTGGAGGGTGTAGGTGTGGACCGAGTGTAGGTGCTAGGTGTGGACGGTGAGGGTCTCGGTTTTGGGTGCCTTGCATACTTCTTTCTCAAGGCTCTTTTCAATTGCTCCCATGACCGAAAGTACCTCCCTTCATATTCTTCCATTTCTTTGGCAACCTCCATTATCCACCAATTTGCCTCTCCTTTAAGGGACTGCAAGGCAAATTCCACCCTTTCAAACTCATGCTCAAAATTGCAAAGAAGGTAGGACTCCATTCCTTCCTCCCATTGTCGAAATGGAGTGATGCAACTTCCAAAAGGATCAAGTCCATAGAACTTCAAAGTTCTATCCTCCATTGTTCACCTACACACTTGAACAATAAAATTAGTACCACTCAATTCTCCTCACGTGTTTAGGTGAACACTCAATGACTTTTACAAGTCCTCTTCACTTGAGACCACTTTTCAACCTTAAATCAAAGATGTACACAAAAATGGAAACAAACTAGAAACTAGTAAAACCGATTTCTTGAAGTCAAGAAAATGACTAGTTACTTGAAACTAGCTTCTTGAGATTTCAAGGGTAGCTGGGGGTTGAAAGAAGTAAGGTAGGATTTAGAAAAGTCTTTTTGAGAAAAAGAACAACTTTTGTAGAAGTTCAACAATAATTTTCGAATCAAAAGGACTATTCACATGAACTTTGTGATGAACCTCTCAAGAACATGGATGATCATACATGAACTTTTTCAAGAACATTTAAACTTGTTCATCCCTTTCTCTTTTTCCTCGAGGTTTTCTTTTCCCACAAGATAAACAACTTTGTGTAAGTTCAACAATAAATTTTTGGATCAAAAGTACTATTCATATGAACTCTGTGATGAACCACTCAAGAAAATGGATGAACATACATGAACTTTTTCAAGAACACATAAATTTGTTCATTCATTTGTCTTTTTCCTCAAGGTTTTCTTTTGAACCAAAAATTACAAGATTTCAAGAAGAACTCTACACAATCTTTGGGACTTTTTGAGGCCAAAAATTTCAGCCAAAAGATGAATTTTTCAAGAACAAAGTTTTCTTCAAGTATTGAAAGAAATCAAATGGTTTACTTTGAAGAAAATGAAATATAATCCAACAAGCACTTTGGCTCTGATACCAATTGATGTGATCCTTACAATAGTGTAAGATCAACACTTTTAATGATCTAGCTTGAAGGAAATAAAGATCAAAGTGAAGAAAGTTCAAGAACAATATGAACAAAGCTCAAGAACAATATGAACAATATATGGCTAGAATCACAAGCACCTTTCAACTACAAGGTTGAACAATACTTGAGAATGGCCAAGGGAAGAAGAATGGTTCTAGCACCTCTTAACTAAAAGATTAAGCAATACTAGAAATAAAGTTTGAAACCACTTACATGGATCAAAGGGACATGGAAGCAAGGAAGAAGAGAACATAAATGGCAAACCTTTCAAGGAAGGAATTTCGGCCAAGACTTGAATTTCTTACAAAGTATGTTCTAAATTTTACAAAGGGTTACATGGGGTATATATAGGGTTTTATGGTGGGAGGTATTAGTAATCCTAGGATGTGGGACAAAAATAAAGAAGTTACTAATACAAATAGGTCCCTAATGTTTAAAAAGTGCCAAAAGTCACCAAGTAGGTGACCAAACAAGCAAGTAGGTGACAAGCAAGTAGGTGACAAGCAAGTAGGTGACTTTGTGGGACTTATGTTCCATCCGTTTTGGGGAGGAGGATTAGCTCTGAGTGTCTCGGAGGCTTGGAAACATTGCGGAAGATGCGAGGTCGGGCGCTCCGGTGTCCGATGTCTCGGGATGGCGAGTGGGGTGCGTGGGATGTGCCTCGGCTTTAAGGGAGGTGCAACTAACGACCTCCATGCTCGGGGAATGGCTCTCCTCTATGTGAATGCTCATTTTGAGGAGTTCGTTGGCTCGGGCTTGCTCTTGATCCCGCACTTCTCTTTGTGCCATAATCCTCATGAATGCTTGGAGATCATCTTGCATCCACTTCAACCGTCCTCTTGTCATTGATTGATGAGGCGAAAATGTCAACAGGATGAGAAATCCGGAATGCACTAAAACAAAATGATGCGAAAGCTTGTGAAATGAACTGATATGGCCGCCAACTCCTCCTGGATCCTTGCCTGGGCAAAGATGGTGTTATACCTTTGGCAACTCCTCCTTCTTGATACCACAAATGGTCCAAGACAAAGAAAGTCTTCGTTGCCAAAAATTATGGCGGAATGTAGATGGGGCCAACACTTCCTTCTTCCAATGAGAAGGTAATATTGGTCTTAGTAGACTTGTCAAGAAAACTCAACAAAAATTGAGTGGAAAAGGTAGATAGGTTGAAAAGAGAATCACTCTCATTTTCAAGGAAAATGTGTAATATATTTTTATTGATTGAATCTATATTGCAAATTCACCTAGACCTCCTTTTATAGGATAAGAAAGCTAGACATCTAAATCAGTTTACAAGTCCCTTGATCTCCACTCTTAATGATGGAAATTAAAAGGAAATGTAAATATGAGAATTTAAAACAATTATTGCTAAAACTTATTCTAGGCTAGCTAAGGGGTAGAACTAGCCAATATATCTCTGAAAACTAGCCAAATTAATGAGTAGTAAGTGATCCTCATTTAATGCTTTGATGGAGAGACTTCAAGGCATGTAACTCCTTATTCACCAATGGTTTCTGGATGATTTTGGATGGTTCTTGAGTCCTCAAGGCTACTAAAGTTCATCATTGATGAAGAGTGAATGCTTGGAAACCTTTGAAGTGCATTGAATGCACCAGCTGGAAACTCAACAGGTTGAGAATTTCGTGGACTATGGTTTTCCTTGGCATTTGATATGACCAACTGGATCCGGGCTTCTGAATCTTTACCCATAGTATTGGGATGGGCTTTAGTCCAAGAATTGATGGATATTTCCTTCATCTCCAAGAATATGTTCATTTTGCTCCTAAAGCTTTCAAAACTGTCCATCAACAGGTTGAGCATATTCTTTGCCTTCTTGGTTTGATTCCTTGTCATAGGTCCATTGAAGGTGGAAGTGTAATAAAACCAATGACCTCTTCTTTTGGCATGTGAGCTCTAGGATCCTCAAGGTTGCACATGGGTGCAACTAGATCACTTGTTGGTTTCTCGTCAAAGATATCAGAACTGATTTGGGGGAGGGGTGCGAGTGGAAGGCAGACAGGAGTTGGGGCTTTTGTTCTAAGCCTCCAATTCGAGACCGGAAAAGGAGAGGAAGGCTCAAGAAGCTGCTGTTGTTGTCTTTGCGATGGACAGAGGAGTAGTTCCTTAATTTATTGTGGTACACTACCCAAGCAAATGCGCCCTCGCGTCATATTATAATCGTACAAGGCCTTTGAGGAAGCCTCATCCTTGTGGTCTCCAGTATAGCCTTCGCGAGGTCTCATCCTTGTGGTCTCCAGCCTCACCTACGCGGGGTCCTGCCCTCGCGGGCCTCAAGTCTCGCATGGGCGACGTCTCATACTCACCCTTGTGTTTCTGAGGCCTGCGCGGGCCACCCTCGCGGTCTTAGGGCGAGCTCTTGCGATCTCCTTTGCCTCCATGGGTCTTACTCCCGCCTCCCGCCTATACCGGCCCCGCCCGATAAGGCCCAGTACCTGTGTTCGTGCAACCTCACCCCTTATTTGGCTATATTCTATTTGGGCCTTCGCCTACAGTGCCTTCGCCCGCCGCTTGCTCCACTTGGAGATAGACCACTTGGTCGTCGACATCAACCGGCCAATAAGGGGGCAGCACGAGCCTGGGAGATCTTCACTGCATTTATACGCCGACATTCTCGACAAGTGAATCACCTAAGGCGGTTTGCTGAGATCTTCATCATCACAGCCGCCTTATCTCCAATCAGTCGACACGAGACTTATCTCAACAAATTGCCTAAAGGGCTTCAACCGGGGAGGCTCTTCTCCCGGCATCACTCTATAAATAGGGTGATGTCCACCCTAAATCGGGTAAGCTACTACACGCCCCCCCACTCCTCTCTTGCTACTTCTGAGTATTCTCTCTATCTTTTACAGATTACTCATAACAAGCAAGCTTGGAGTCTCAAGAACATCATCTTCTCCACCACTTCAACTGAGAGTCCGGGCCTTCTTTAGGAACGAGACTATCGGGCTTGGCGCCGTCTGTGGGAAACGAAAGTTCTTACTATAAACCCATATCACAAACCACAAGTAATAAGTCATGCCAACCACCCGGAGTGCAAACAGTCGTCAAGGAAGGAGGAATCCTCCCGGGGCGAATACGAACAATGATCAACCATCGGAGCCATCCCCGAACCATGTTCCCCCACAACGGGGAGAACTCTCTATTCACTCAACGGAGGAAAGTTCCTCCCACGTTAATCGTAACGTGCCTCAGGAGCGTAACACTCCACCGCCAAACACCCCTCCAACGAGCTCGATCCGGCCGCTTCGCAAACGATCACCGAGGCGGTTGCTTTCAACTTACGCGAAACTCTCGCCACCACTCTTCGGGCGTTACGGATAGCGTGGGAACGCCGCGGACCAATCAGCCTGACGCCCGGCCTACTCCTCCTCAACAAGTAAGTAACCCTGATCCTTCTTCGTCGTTACTTATCGCGCTTACTAGACGATTAGAGGAAGTGGAAAAAGGGATGAAAGGGCTAGTGTCCATAATATCTCCAGGATGGGTCTGGACCACCTCTGGACCCAACCTTTTACTCAGCGGGTTTTAGAAACTCCCCTTCCGGACCAGTTTCGTCAGCCTAAACTGGATGCTTATGATGGTCTATCAGACCCTGATATTCACCTCCAGCGTTACGTCTCCGCAATGGCAATAGCAAGGGCGGACGACAACACGCTCTGTAGAGCTTTCAGCTCCACACTTACTGGGGCCGCTAACCGGTATACCACTCTCCGGGATAAGCGGTTTGATTCCTTTGAGGAACTATCCCGCAACTTCTCCAACCATTTTGTGGTGTCTAAACCACCTCCTAAAACGGCGGACACCTTCTTAAGATACGGCGTAAAAAGGATGAACCCCTCGAGAATATATTCAACGCCTGTGCCGAGTCTATCCAGGTCCCTAATCTGGGAGAAGAAGCTCGCCTGCTTGCAGCTATCCAAGGCCTCCGCTGGGAGTCTCTTTTCTTTGTGGATGTCCACACTAACCCTCCCACCAATATGGAACAATTCTTAAGTACGGCGTCGCGGTTTATGAATACGGAAGAGGTCACTCGACCACTCGCCAGAGCCGCCACGGCAGACGCTAAGGGGCAACCCTCGCGACCGGACCCTAGGTCTCAAAGGCAGTACCCTCGCCAGACCCTAGGTCCCCACTTGGCCTCGCCCCCTCTCCCAGGAAATAACAAGGCAAAGCAACAAGTTTTGCCGCTACCACCGTGACAAGGGTCACGACACTGAGGACTGTTTTGAGCTCAAGCGCATGATTGGGGAAATGCTGGCTCAAGGCAAACTCAGGGAGTACTTGCTCCAAACTGAGGAGGGCCGTAGGAGAGAAGGTGGCCGTGAAGGGCACCGACCGGAGGACCGCAGGCGGGGGCGCTCCCAGCAAAACCCAGGTCAGGAGAATCTGGTTCAGATCCCCCCGGCAAGGGGACATATCGGCGTAATCACACAGTGCGAAGGCGCTTCGGCAAGACGCCGACATATGAGGCAGATCTACCAGATAGACCACCCCTCTACTCAATTTTTGCATCGCAGCGATGGCACCTCGTGGCGCACCGCACGCTGATCCCTTGGTTATCACCGCCCGTATTGCGGGATGGGACGTTGACAGAATCTACATGGATACGGGGGAAAATGCCAATGTGATCTACAAGCACACTCTGGTTGAGGCCAAGGTGCCTTTGTCACAAATTCAACCCGCAAAGGGGGCCACCTTTGGAATAGGACGGGATGAAATCCCAACCTTGGGGTCGATCACCCTGCCCTACATGATGATGGGAACCACCAAGGAAAAGAAGCGGTATGTCACTCGAGCTTTGTGGACTTTATTGTCCTGGATCTCCCTACGCCATACAACGCCATCATCGGGCGACATACTCAAACTGAGTTCCATGTCCGCTGTGATGTACGAACCCTGACTTTAGTTTTTCACACCGCGGCCGGGATGCCTATATCTTTGTCAACTGAATGTGGCCGAGGCAATTATGTCTCGCCTCGCCGGCCCCCCACAGCCTTCCCGGCCATCCGAGCCTAAGAAGAAGGCACCCGCAGAGGAAGCTGGTCCTACGGGTGAAACCGCCCCGACTTGTCCTGGAGCCTTTGAAGAAGTTGAGATCTCCCCCCGGAAGAAGTTTCGGGTGGGAAAGGACCTCGAGGAAAAAGACCAGCAAGCGCTCATCCCTCTCCTCCATACCAACAAAGTGATGTCTTCGCATGGAGCCTCGAGGACCTGCCAGAGTTGATCCTGCTGTTATTTCTCACAAGTTGAGTGTACTCCCGGCTTTAGCCCGGTTAGACAGAAAACAAGGGGCATGGCCCCGACCGTAAGGACTTTGTACGCACCGAAGTGCATAAATTGCTTAAGGCAAATATAATCAAGGAGGTTCACTACTCTGAATGGGTTGCGAATATTGTCCTCGCCGATAAAGAGGGCGGTCAGTGGCGACTTTGTGTGGACTACAAGGGGGTGAATAGGGCCTGCCCAAGGGACCCCTATCCCTTACCATCTATTGACCAATGGTTGACTCAACCGCTTCATCACTCGGTCTTTTCTTTTCTCGATGCTTACAGCGGGTACCACCAAGTCTTTATGGACCCAGAGGACGCGGTAAAAACCGCCTTTACTATCAAGCGAGGCCGTATATCATTATATCGAATGCCCTTCGGCTTAAAGAATGCGGGGCTACCTTCCAAAGGCTTGTAAATCAAGTCTTCGCAGCCGATTGGCGAAATCTTGAAGCTTATGTGGATGACATTGTGGTCAAAAGCAAGGCCACCTCAACCCATCTCACGACTTGAAGGAAACATTCGACAACTTCCGCAAATACAATATGCGATTAAACCCAAAGAAGTGTATCTTCGGCGTGGGTGAAGGGAAGTTTCTGGGATACCAAATCTCCAAAGGAGGAATCCATGCAAATCCCAAAATGATTGAAGCAATCACTACCTTGCGCACCCCCAGGGGGCTCAAGGAAGTCCAACAGCTGGCAGGAAAGCTAGTGGCCTTGGGACGATTCGTCTCCAAACTAAGTGATCGCTGCAAACCTTTCTTCGATCAGATTCGCAAGAAAAAAGCTTGCAAATGGACGGAGGAATGTCAGGAGGCATATGCCTCCATCAAACGACACTTGCAAGAACTACCGGCACTCAAATGCCCTAGGCCAGGCGATGACCTGGTCCTCTACCTCGCCACCTCAGAAAGAAGTGTCGCTTCTGTCCTTATTAAGGAAGAGGCCGCCAAACAATGGCCGGTCTATTACACCAGCCATACTCTCCAAGATACGGAAACAATGTATCCTCCCCTCCAAAAGGCTATATTGTCTCTTGTATATGCAGCAAGGAAGCTCAAGCCCTACTTGCAAGGGCACACTGGTATAGTCCGAACGGACTTGCCAATTCAGACATCCTAAGGCGGCCCGAACATTCAGACGCCTCGCCAAGTGGTGTATCGAACTTGGCGGTTTTAACATCAATTATGAGCCCAGAAAGGCAATTAAGGGCCAGGCCCTCGCCGACTTTATTGCGGAATTCTCGGATGCTGATATACTCTAGGCCCCCGAGCGGGTGGCCCCGCACCTCGACCCACTCCTCCCGAATGGGACTTATTTGTGGATGGCTCATCCAAGCTTGAATCCCCCGCGGGGGGTGTGTATCTACGTGGACCCCTAGGTATGGAAGTATTCCTTCGTGTCTCTTTTCAATTTCAAGTAACTAATAATGTTGCAGAATATGAGGCCCTCGTCGCCGGGCTGAAACTCGCCACAAGGGCAGGCATTCGCCGCCTCCATGTCCACAGTGACTCGCAGCTGGTGATTCACCAGGTCCAAGGGTGCGCCGAGTGCAAGGACGCCACCCTGATCAAATACCTTAAGTTGGTAAACACCTTACGAACCGACTTTGAAGAAGTCATCTTCATATATGTTCCTCGTTCTGAGAACACTACAGCAGACATGCTATCAAAGGGAAAGACTCCCTCCACCTCAGCCACTCTGGCCAGTCCTTCCATCACGGAAGATATTGATATTGCCTCTCTAGCAACGCATGATCCGATCCTGAGACTAGAGAAACCCTATTGTTGCTGCGCTAAAGGCCAGCAACACAGATATCCAGGTTCGCAAGCAAGCCCTCCGCTTCGTCCTCATTGATGACCAATTATGGCATCGCGGGTTTGCGGCGCCTCTACAACGGTGCCTTAGCACCCTTGAGGGACACTCTGTCTTGGACACTCTCCACCAAGGCAATTGTGGCGCTCACATCGCTGCGGAGGCACTTGCCCACAAAGCCCTTCGTCAAGGGTATTACTGGCCTACCTTGAAAAAGGACGCCGCTGCACTGGT
The DNA here is from genome assembly GCA_024586325.1 of Stellera chamaejasme. Classification (NCBI taxonomy): domain Eukaryota; kingdom Viridiplantae; phylum Streptophyta; class Magnoliopsida; order Malvales; family Thymelaeaceae; genus Stellera; species Stellera chamaejasme. The sequence goes on from CM044983.1 coordinate 37,017,622, forward strand.
CAAAACATGCCACCAGTGCCAAATCAATTCTCGCATTCAGCAGCTACCATCCGCGGAATCTCCAAAGATCGACAAATCCGGTGCCCTTCGCCCTGTGGGGCCTCGACCTCATTGGTCCAATGCCGAACGCTCCAGTTGATTATTTTTCTAAATGGGTCGAAGTAGAACCCCTGGTCTCCATCACTTCCGCCAAGATTATCAAGTAGAACCCCTCGTGCTATTATTACAGACAATGGCACTCAGTTTGCCAGTCACAGTGTCCAACAATGGGCTCAGGACAATAATGTCCGCATGCTTTTTGCCCCGGTGGCGCACCCCCAGTCTAATGGGCAGGTTGAGGTCACCAACCGAACCCTCAAGGAAGGCCTCAAGAAGCGCCTGGAGGGGGCCAAGGGCCGCTGGGTAGATGAACTCCCAAGTGTCTTATGGGACTATCGCACCACAACGCGAACCCCCACAGGCGAGACGCCTTTCTCTCTAGTATACGGCGCAGATGCGCTCATGCCTATTGAGGTAGACCTCCCTACAATCAGTATGATCAACTTCACAGACGAAGCCAATGCTCAAGGGCTCGTGCCAAACTCGACTTAATCGAAGAATTACGCGAGGTGCTCGCCGCATGTCTGCCCTCAAACAGAGGCTCAGTCTTCACCATAATTCCCGGGTAAAACCTAAGGCGCTGCAACAAGGAGGCCTTGCCTTGCTTAAGTCGACCCTCACCGCTCGCGACCCCAAACAGGGTGTCCTGCGACCCAACTGGGATGGGCCTTATATTGTTCATAAACAAGTTCGCCCAGAGTCTATGAACTACAAGACCATGATGGTCGCCTTCTCCCCGCAACTTTCATACGGATGACTTGCGCCATATTATGTGTAAGTCTTTAGTCTTACAAATTCAATAAAATACATGTGTATTTTTTCCTGCCTTGTAGATACCATGGCATTACAAATGCTCTCTCTATTGCCATCTGCACCTGACCGGTCAGATTGGCTACCTGCCTGAGTTATGGCATCAGACCTTGTCAGGTCTCACTTACGCACCCACAAGGGGAAGCTCCCTAAAGTCTCCACACAGGTGGTTGCGGGTCTCATTCCCCAACTGACCTTCAACTCGCCCCGCCCCAAGGGTAATCCCCTTGCGCTGCGGAAGGGTAACCCCTTTTGCTCCTTCGTGGAGGTCTATGTGTAAGTCGCCCCGCACGCCACGCAGACCTTCCGCTCGGACTTCTCCACACAGTGGTCATGGGTCTCATTCCCAACCGACCTTCAACTCGCCCCGCCCCAAGGGTAATCCTCTTGCGCTGGAAGGGTAACCCCTTTTGGCTCCTTCAGGAGGTCTATGTGTAAGTCGCCCTCGAGCGCCACAGAGACCTTCCGCACGGGCTCCTCAACACAAAGAACGGGTCTCACTCCCCAAACCTCAGATGATTCTTCGCTTGTCTCAACAAGTGCCCTACTGCCTTCGCCAACGCGCGACTTCAGGCTTGAGGTAAACTGAGTTTTTACTTCGTTCCTTTCATATATATGGTGAGCGACCTGCAGGGGTCTTCTACTTGGTACACTGTACACTACCCAAGGGCTTGCTCCCTGAAAATTGCCCATGGTCTTCAGGGGTATCTCCTCTGCAAGCCCTAAAAAGACCCTTATAACTTGTCCCAACAAGTGGTCTCCATCTCAGCTTGTCTCAGCAAGTGAACCCATAAGTTATCTGGAATGATATTTGGGGCCCCGCCTGCGGATTATAAGTGCCTCATCACTACAAACTCAAACCGAGTCTTCACTTCTGGACAAGGTAATCTCGTGGAGCCACTGCTGCGAGCCTCGTAAAGGCTTCTCCCCACAAACAGACTTAGCCTAGGGTTGTTAACCCGGCTAACGTACCCTACACTACTATCGCGAAATAAAAGCGAGGCTACAAGACAAGGAAGGTAAAATGAAACTTTACTTCATCTACTATTTGCAAAAATATGCATGAATGCAGTGTGTTCCTTATGCAAAAAGAAAGGGGGCATCCACATGTTGGAACCTCCACCCTAATCCAAAAGGGCATACTGTGCTTCGCCCATTTTCTTTCCTCGCTCTCCCCAAACAGAGCCTCTACTGTTGGGCTACTAGTATTAGCAGCATCCAGTGATCCCAAGACTCAGCCTGGGAACGCCTTCTCCACTTGGAAGCGGCATCGCAGCCAGCCCTCCTCGTAGGCTTGCGCCCCGCCGCCTAGGGCTTGGATCTCGCCAAGTTTCTCCACTCGCCGAGGCATCCGCTCAGGGATGGACACCTTGATAGAGGAAGAGGACTCAGGATCCTCACCTTCAAAGGAGGGAAGGCCCAGAGCCTTCTCCATCTCCCGCACTGAGGCCATTGCCTTCTCCAGATCAGTGGCGACCTCCAGGCGTGCCTTCATGGCAGCCTCAGCAGCAAGCCTGCCCTCCTCCACCTTCTTCTCTGCCAATTGAGCCTCGGGCAGCTTGCCTCGCCTCCTCGCCTGCGGCCTCGCCTGCTCAACTTGGGCCTTCACCACCGCAAGGGCAGCTTTGGTTTCGCCTCCAAAGAAAGGAGGGACTCCTTCAAAACAGCATTTTCAAGTCGCTTGGCTTCCAAAGATTGCTACCGCTGAACGAGCGTTGCTTCGCAACATCAAGTAAGCAAGCCTGCTCCCACCGGTACCGCATGCTGTGTGCCCGCTCTTTGTTGCCATAATCGCACCAACTCTCTAGTTGGGCCACACGCTTGGCATGCTCCTCTTTAAGCTCCTCCTCCCTCTTCTTTGAGGCCTCCAGCTCCCTCCTGAGAGAAGCAATCTCTGATATTCAAGGCGTGTCCCGCTTATTGGCATACTTCAGTAAGTCATGCCATTTCTCAGCAGCAGCATATCCTTTGACAGCCGACTACATCCCAGTGCTATAAAAGCAGAGGCAGAAAGAGGCAAAACTGAACTTATACATAAAGAACAGAAGCTGTCTTACTGCAGACTGCTGAGCTGCCTCCTCATGAATTCAGCAGGGAGTCCAGTGCTCCGCTAGGTCACCTCCTGCCGTAGGGGTGCGCAGCCCTCCAGTGCAGGATTGGAGGGTTTGCTCCCTCCCCGCAGCAGTGAACTGCTGTTCCCGAGAAGGAAGACCGGATCCCATGCATCTTTCAGAGCCTCCCTTGCTCCCCTCGTACACCCCGAGCCTGGTCTCGTGCCTCTGGACTCTCGTGAGGTCTCGGCCTCGACCACTTGGGGACAGACTTGGCAAAGCAACTCGCCTCCGCTCCAAATAGTGAGACCAGACTCCGGTTTTCTCAAGGACCTCGGTCCCGGTCCCCAAATCTGTAGGGATCTCTGCCAGACCCCTTGGTCCACGAGGGCCTCATGGGACCAACCCTTTGGCCTGAAGGGCCCGCACCTACAAAGTACATGTGCATCAACAATTGGATAGCAGAATTACAAACTCAAAGCAAGAAAACGCTTTCAAGTCGAAAAACTCACCAGCGGGAGGACGCCTCCATTCATTGATTTCACTGGCTGCTGGAAGGTTGGACAATCTCCCAACCACTATCCCTCGTAGAGGACCGCGTTACTGCACTCCCTCCCTGTGGGCCTCGCTGTCGAGAGGAGGAAGAAATCTCCTCAATCCGCGAATCCCCTTCCCCTTCGTGGCGGGGGCCTGCTCCCCGGGAGAACCACTTCGTGGATCCCTCTCCAGAGGGGTTGCTGCAGTGGACCACATCCACGGCATTAGGGGTCTCCACCCTCCACAGAGTGACTCGATACCTCCTGTAGGCCGAACCCCCAATGGCCTTGGCTGCGTGGATGCCCCTCTTTCTCATAGAGATCGTGATGTCACCGCTGACATTTTGCCCTTACGAGGGGCACCTTTCCCCAGAAAAGATCTCGCAGCCACCACGTACCCAGTGCAGATCTCGCCTTGGGCTGGTGAGGGACTTGCAAAAGCCCGGACACGAAGGCTTCAGCAGCCTCCTCGGGAGAAATAGGCTGCACCACTGAAAGGGGTACAGCCTCTATGGGAACAGCGCTGTCCATTGGCGCTCCTTCTGGGCTCTCCGCGGAGGGCACGGCCTCTCCAACAGCGAGAGGCACTTCAACCTCCACTCTTCCGGCTTCTTCAGCCACAGGCTCCGCCGCTTCCTCCGCAGGATGGGGGACTGCCACGGGCTCTCCAGCCTCCTCCGTAACACTGGGAACTTCTTCCCCAGCAGGCTCCCTGGCCTCCGCAGTTAAAAGGGCTGCAGCAGACCCCTCTGCCTCAGCAGGCCTCACCGCCTCTCCAGTCGACTCCACGACCCTGGATCCCTCAGCAACGGCAAGGGCACTCCCTTCTCCAGGCTGCGCCGCAGCCACCTTTCTCTTCTTCTTCTCCGGCTGAGAAATCATCGAAGCCTTGATACCAGCCCTCTTTTTGGGCAGTTTGGGGACAATGGGTCCCAACACCTTGACCGCCCCAGCAGGGGCATCTTCCCCAAGTGCACAGGCCAGGTGCACTCGTTGGGCAATACGCATGGATGCTTTCTTGCCCTGGGCTTCGCCAGACTCTGCGACGACATCTGCAGACAAAGAGGGACTTTAGACCAGGTTCTACCAGACCTCTTACAAATTTACAGTATATTTGTATGTGTGCGCAACGTACCTTTGGGCGCCGCCAGAGCAGCGTAGAAAGAGTCTATCGTTGTCCCACTTGAATGTTTGTTTGATTCTTAATCCCTACTCCATCTTGAAACGTATTTAGCTAATTGTTAAGTTGTTGCTCCTGCATGCTAAATTATCTCTTGATTGCTTTAACTTTGATAGTTCACAAATTGAAGGTCTGTTAATCTAAATCAGTATTTACTTATTGGATTTCTGTGATGGCCTTTAGATGTTAGAACATATTTTGTCTCGTGGTTACGGGTTACAGTTTCTTGTGGAATTCGATGGCCTTGTGTAGTTTTGATTGATTAATCTGGCTGTTAGTAGTGAAAGGCTTGAAAGATTTTAGAATTTGATATTGCAATCTCTTTGTTAATCGGCTGGAGTAAGTTAATATGCTTAAACTGTTGATAAAAGTGTGGTTGTTATACAAAACTCCTACTACTACATCAGCATAATCCTGGTAAGTTACATGGAATTGATGGTTAGTTAAATAAAAGTGTTGTTTGGGTTTATGTATGTTGGTCATATGTGGTGATTAACTTTATTCTTGTAAGCTTGTGTTTATGTTAAAGCGTGATGTTGTGGAAATTCCATTTGTGTTCTCGGTTAGTTGGGGTATGGAAAATTAGGAGACTTTTCCTGCATGTTAGTCAATTCATGCTCATTAATTCATATTATTTGGTAGCTACACTAACTTATGGAAGTTATAAGTGATTAATGTAGTGCTTAATATCAAAAGCATAAATTGATGTTTTGGAATTGGTTAAGGCCTGACAAGTGACAACTACGTTTTAGATATGTGTTGCGTTTTGTTACTTTCTTATTTATCTACTGCCTTATTATACCCTTAGGATCCATGATAGAAGTTTAACTAAAATTCAATGTTGTCATATATGAATTTCTTGGTATAGCATGAATCTTATACCGTTTCACCATGTTTCTCCATGTCTATATTCTTCTTGTCTAAAGTTCCATACTAATAAGGAACTAGCATGCCTACTTTTCCATGAATCATGTCTACTGCTTTATAGGATCCAAGCATGATAGCTTCTGAAGCATGTCCCATTTAATGTTATTGCATGATTGTTTGACATCTTTCTTTACTGCCTGATTGCCAAGTGTTCTCTGATGCATGCCGGTGGTAGTCCCCGCTACCACCCCCAAAGATCTTTACTGCTTTCTGCTTTAATCTTTCATATTTCCATTCTTTCTTCTCGAGCAAGATACTAACCAATCTTGTTGAGAACTACGTGATTCCTCTGATCCCTCTCTAAGTAGTATCACTGATACTGAAAGGGTACGTAGGCAACCCCTTTGGGGCCCGAGGCATTACTATGTCTTATAGCTTGCAGGTACTAGTTTCTGAACCTTTTCAACTGCTCAATGAACTTGAAACTTGAGGATCAAGAAAGCTGCACAAGAAAGGACTCGGACTTCACAAATTTTACACTTTCTTCTTTCTTTCTTTTAAACTTGTAAATACATGTATACACTTAAAACTTGTTTGATAAGAAACTTACTTATTTCTTATTAATTTCAAAACTTAGTTTTATAAAAGAAAGATCCTGAAGGTTGTGAATCGTCGTTCATCGGTTTATAATCTGCTTTACTAAGCAGCTGGAACGGTGGTTCATAACAATATCTCCCCTAACGTTTTCCCTGACAATGACGATTGGGGCCACTCCTCACCAAAGTTAGATCCGACACTGGTATTGCTTGGGTTCTGGGGAGTCATCTACAAAATCAAGAAGAAATGCAAAATCAGATTCCTAAACCCAAGAACCTAGGCACAACGGACTAAAAATCCTTGAGCAACTACAAAATCTAGTCCAAAGATAGGAAATTACCTTTCCAGAAAAATTTGTACGGATCGCAGAAGGAAAACCAATGAAACTAACAAACCAAAATTGCTTAATCAGTCACCGGACATAGAGGATGAAGTTTTGTTGGAAAAGAAATCTTGAGGGCTTTGCAAAAACTCAGGAGAACATGGTTTCACCCGCGTGTGGGTCAGGCCTTTAAAAGATGGGTGAAAACAGTCCCAGTCCCCCATAATGTCCAAACGGTAAAAACCCTCCCTTTGAAGTGTAGCCACGTCGACCCCAATGTAGATTTTGGGATGACCTCGAACTAGACTTCGAAGATAATGCATTGAAAGCATCTTCCCAGTGGCTACGACCTTGAGGCCTCCTTCCCCAACCGACACTCCGAGTCCTATGCCTATTTACATGGGGTGGACCCTCTACTCCCCCTTAATCAGAGGCAGACACTCTGATCCCTGCTATTTTTCTCCTAATCAAAAGGCGTCGTTCGGGTTCCAATCCCGTCCGCCACACTCTATCCACTATAAAATGAGACTCTCCACCTCACTCCAGGTACGAGCTTCTCTCTACATCTTTAAGTGTCGGCGTGGAACACCGAGCACACAACCCCTAGTCCATATCTTCTTTGTTGCAGCTGCAGATTCTCAATGGATAAATTCTTATCCCACTGGATGACTATAATCCAGCTCCTCATCGGACTGACATTATATGTAAATAAGACCAACGATGTGCTTGATTGGTACTAATTAAGTTTTGAAGCTAGGATTGATAGAAGAAAAATTAATACTTTTACGTATGATGTAGTACATCATTAAGATACTAATTATACATCACCTTTAATTAGATGAAATCTTAAAAATTCAAAACATTATAGGTTAGGCACCACACACAAAGGTAGTGCACTACAGAGTGCACGACTAGCACATCCTCCTGGTGCATGGGAAGGTGAAGACCAGCCTTCAGTTGGACCATTGGTACACTACCCAGGCAAACACTCCTCGCTATCATCTAAAGTCGAAAGTGCCTAAGGATGAGGACCGCAACACCTTCTCACCTCACGAAGGCACCTTCAGGAGAGCCTCACGCCTACTGCCTTCACGCCTACTTGGCAATATTCGTAGACCAAGGAAAAGAGGATAGGAACGGTTACCTCCACGACCTACCCACGTTCTCCATCATCCATCTGGTCTTCCACTACCCGGGACGTGGGGGAAACACCCCACTACTATGGATCATGAGACAACCGCCATCTCAACGCCTCCTATAAAAGGACGACTTGGGAAAGGTACACCCTATCTACACACACCCACTCCTCTTTCTGCTCCTGAGTATTCCGTTTCACCTCTTGCAGATTACTCCGGAGCTACAGATCATCGTTCTCAACACCGCATCATCCCTTCAAGCATCTGAGAGCCCGAACCGTCAAGGAACGAGGCTATCTGTCACCCCACCGCCCCCGGAAACTGGCGGAAGCGTCTTACTTGCGGAGGTTGGACGTATCGGTGGCGGGTGAATACGGAATTTCTTCTTAAAAGGGTTGTGGACCCAAAACCTGTCCCTTAAAACATTTTCTTTCAAGTTTTATGGTTATTACGTGTTTGCAGATTTTAAGACGTCTTACTAGTCCTAAACCTGCACCCGAGACACGTTAGTGGTTTACAGAATATCGCGCGCGCATAAAATATAAGCAGATAATAAGTCATACAGGTAGAAGGAGTTCCACCCTCTTCGTAGGGTTGGAAACTCCCCACGAATAACATACAGTTTAGGTCTGAATACTAACTGTCTAATATGCAGTCTACACCTACAGAGCTGAGCCAAAAAGTGGAATTATACCTCCCTAAACAAAAGCTGCTGCTGCTAAACATAAACAGGAGAAATAACGTTAGACTAACCAGATAAATTTTACCGACAGATTACCGGAAGGATCTAACGAGAATACCCCCTGACATAAATAGAAATATACCTCAAAAGATACAGATTGCAGAACGAACACCGCGCGAGGTCTACTCCGCAGGTCATTTGCCCGGATTCCCTGAAAATATTTAGTATGTGCGGGTGAGTTCTCGAAAGAACCCAGTAAAGGGGCAGGTACAGTAACGGGAAAAGCTTTGAAAAACGTTTTTCCCTGCATAAAAGATTAGCGTGCCATGAACTAGCATATAATACAATCCTAAGTATAAACAGGAATATGATATGCAAATGTTGTGATGCTCAGCAGTCCTGTCGGACTGGTTGTACTTTCCCATACAGGTGGTCCTCGACCACTGACAGCACCCTACGGCGGCTTGTTAAGTTCACACCGATTATCGGGATCAGAATTCATGGTACCAGCGAGGGGTGATCTGCCCCTAACTGTCAGAATAAAAAATGCGGCATAAAGCCGACGCAGAACAGAAAACGGGTCCGTTGTCGACCCCCGATAAGCGGATATGATATAGTATAAGTCCAGAAAAATAATAAAACCTTCAAACCGCTATGTACCATGTGACTAGCCCCGATAGTCACTAGGCCCCACCCTCGACCCAAATACTAGCCCTTAACTAACATAATACACATGTATTGCGTATTAACAAAGCTAAACCCCTTACTTCGACAGAAACAGATATCTACTATGGCCCCCTGAAGCTCACAAGCAGTATCCCAGAAATGCATATTTAATCTGCCAGAATCAGAAACACAGAATACTGTAGTTAATTTACTAAAGTTCCTTACTATGGGAATTTATCCAAAATTACCACTTAAGTCCCCTAACTTTTCAGAAATTTGCAAACTTTCCCAAAACTTCACAAAGTTGCAAAAAGTGACAACTTTATACTTAAAGTGTCCAAAGTTAATTCCATAACTTAATGTGGCTAGCTTTCCTTTAACTTTTCATAAATACACTTCTTACCCAAACTTTTCCATAATTTTCATTCTAGCACTTAACTTTCACAAAGTTACAAAATATCCAATTTTGTCAACTTTTCAACACAAATAACTTTTCAACCCAATATTTCGGCCCAAGGCCTAAAGTTTCGGGCCAACTTCCTTTTTGACCCTAAACTTTATAAACTTGCATTTTAACCACACAAATCAAACTTTCTTCACCCAAACACCATTAAACAACTTCCACAACACTTTAACTTCACAAACACATCATCAAACCATCATCAAAAATTAGGTTTCTTCCCAAATAAATTCCAACTTTTCCAACAACTTAAAAACATGTTAAATATACTTATAACATGCTTTTTCAACAACTTCCTTCAACAAAAATCTACCCAAAAATCATTCAACAATTCGGCCTCTCTAAGAAAATACAACCAACATGTTTTTTTCATATACTTCCAAGAACAACACATGTTCATCATGCAACCAACTTCAACATAGTTGAAGATCAGAATCATCCAACAACCAAACTTTATAAAAATTACCAAGGATGTTCCTCAGCTTGCTGAAACTTGTAGATCAACCTAGGATGAGCTGTTGTTGAGACAAATCCATCACCAAAATCCTTCAACAAATTCGGCCATGAAGAACAACAAAGATGGATGAGTTTTTCTTCCGTGTTTAAACTTCAAAAAACATGAAGATCCTACCAAAAAGAACTCAACCATAACTTGAAGTTATAGTTCCAGGAGCCTAGGAAGTAGTAGAGCTTGGCTTGTTGAAGATCCAAGCTCAAAACTTCAAGAAATGAACTTTGGAGACTAGAAGTTATTGCTGGACCCGAAGGCTTGCACCAGAGTTTTGAGGGCCTTCCTCTCACCTTTGGCTCTTGATTCCTTCGGAAAACGTGTAGCCAAGACGTAGATGAAGGTTTTCTCTGAAGACACTAAGAGCTGATTCGGTCGTTTGCTAGGACAGAAAGGCTGTGGAAGTCGGAAGAAATTTATGGGCAGCAAGGAGGAGAAGGGTGCTCTCTTGTTTTTTTTCTTGCAAGTGTTGGAAGAAATGGGATGAAAAGAAATGAATGGTAGAGAGAGGTAGAGAGAGCCGGTTAACAAAGGGAAAGGGAAGGGGACAAGGGTTCTTACAAAGGTTAATCTTGGTTAGGGTGAGATGTGTAAGAGGGGACAAGCTTGTAAGGGCTTGTCTCCCCCTTAACCTCTACCATTATCCACTAAATACAACCAACCCAAAAAAGAAAATATCTTCATCTCCTTAACCAAAAGCGCCAGCCCAAAGTGAAATAGCCCAACTCGTAATTTTCCATTTTTTTCCCATCGGTGACTATTTTGCCCTCCAAAACCAAATTTTGGCAAAACGTCCTGGAACTCGATAAATGTTGTCCAACACATAAAACACTTATAAATAACTCCAAAATCACTCCCCAAATACTGAATTCCATTAATTGATTACATTCCAATAGTAATCCGATATTTACAGAATTTGAATTTTCGGCCGAAACTCAACAGATATTTACAGGACGTCGGGGTGGGTGTAACAGCGAATTTCAACTAATTACGCGATTAAGCGTATTTACCGGAATTAGCAATTTTTGTGGGGCTCAGGACTCATAATTAGTCATATGAAGCATGTTTTGTGTGTGATACGAGGTCCCAAGAATGTGTCTCAGATTTCGTTCCGTTCGGAGTTACGGTTTGAAAGTTGCAATTTTCGGATTGGACTAAATTGCAACTTTTGAAAGTTTTGGGGAGCCAAATTGTAAAAAGGAAAAATTTGCACAATAATTCTGGAATGGGACAAAAGTATGGCGGCTTAGAGGAGATAAATTGGGACACATGTCCCAATTTTATGAAATAAGGAAAAAGGAAGGGAAAAAATATGTAAAGGGATGGGAAAAAAATGCCAAAATGGCATAAATTGGTCATCTTCATCTTCTTCTTCAACCTTGTTGTCGAAAACACATCAGCCATGAAAGCTCCTTGTGAGTTCCAAAACTAATTTTCTCAGATACTTGCCCAAGCTTCGAGGAGTGGGAGCTAAATCTTTGCAAAAGTGCTGCCGAAATTGTTCTGAATTTCTGAAGAGAAACTCAGCTTCAGGCTTGATTTGACGGAAGGGGGTAGTCGGAAGTGCAGCCGAAACTCTGCCAAAATCCGTATCGGGACCACTGATCGGGAAATTCTATTCCGACTGTTGTGAAAAGTAAGGGTTCAGTGTGTCTTCTGGTACTGCATTATTCAGCATGCGTAGCAGAATATATATTGAAGCTAGATTTAGTCCGAGGGGTGGCCCGGTGACGCTAAACCTAGTCCCGTGGTATAAGCATTGGTTTGCAGGATTCAGGATCAACTTTGAGGATGTGCTGCTACGCCCCAATGGTGTAGCATTCTGGAATGTGTTGCTATACCCAAATGGTGTAGCACTCTGATACACCTTTAAGGTGTTTCTGATACGACGGTGGGGATCGCGACCCCGAGCTGGCCATGCTCTTCTGTATCTGATGCTGTCTATGCCTCGGCTAAGGCCGGGAAGACCATCATTCTGCCTAACTTCATTATAAATCGTTGTTTGAACTGCATTGCATTTGGTTGAAATTGCATTGTTTGAGCATGTGTTTGCATTTATATTTTGTTGTATATCGTACATTCTACGTTTTCGCTTTGGATGCAGGTTTCTTGTGCGACAATTTACACCATGCTTATACCTGCACCCTTACTAAGTTCTTTCAAGGACTTACCCCTTATTTTCCCATTTCAGGAAAAAGTGCTGACAAGCAACCCACCGAGTAAAAATCCGGGGGTTAGCTTTTGTGTTGTGCTATTTCAGGTACTAATTGTACATTCTGATCAGTGTGTTGTGTGATTATGTGTGCGGGATAAGGGGTAAGATCTGTATTGTGTGTGATTCCGTATGATCAGATTTCTGTTGTGAATGTGTGTGAATTTCAGCTAGTGTGTGTAGTGTGTGTGATTCCGTATGATCAGTTGCCAGTCATGTGTATGTGCTTTGTGTTCTGGGATTTCTGCTCAGTTTACGTATTGTGTATGAATCAACATGATAAGGGTACTTTGGTAATTTGACTCGGTATGTGTGAATATTCAGTTTCTGGAATTTCTGTGAAAATGTTCGTTGTGTGTGTAATTCAGTATGATCGGTTTTTCGATATATGTGTGCATGTTCAGTTCTGGAATTTAGGCTGTGTATGTCAGTTGCGTGTGATCAGTTGTGTCTTGAGATTTCTGTTGTGTAAGTCTGGTGTGTGTGTGTGAATTGATAAGATGAGTGTGACAGGGGTTCCTTGTATGTGTGTTATGTACTGGAAATTCTGAGAAGTATGATTCGGTTCTGAATTCAGTTATATATGAGCACTTTGGGGTTTCTCACGGTTAAACTTTCTTATGCGTGTAGCAGCAGCAACATCTGTTACGTCGAGGATTGTGGTTGGACCTTGGAGCGTCGCCCCCTCGCACGTCACGTATGTATTCCTATTGAATCTTTCTGGCTCTGTATATTGTAAATGACATGCATATTTGTAGTAGTATCATATCTGAGGCTTATGCTGGAAATTCTGTGTGTATATATGTGCTGGAAGTACTGTGAGTTTCATGCGGAAATATTGTGAGTATATGTGTTGATGGCACAAGATGTGTGCTGATCTTCAGTGCTGGAATGTGAGAATGTGCAGTGATATGTTTGTGCAGGAAGTCATAGTGTTGTGTAAATGTGTGCAAAAACTGTGTTGGGCAAGAGTTTGTGATTGATCTGCGTTGAAATTTTGTTGTGTGAATGAAATGTGTGAAATGTGAGGTTTTGTGCAGGAAATGTGAAATGGTGCGAGTATGCACCTTATTTTCGATCCTGGGTCAGTTTTGAATTGTAATCATGTAAAATCATTGGTGTGATCGAAAATTTTAAAGTGGCCTCGTGTTAGAGCGGCTCACTTAGTGATTGTGTGTTGTGTGTGCGCTGTTACCCCCGAGTAAAGTGTGTGATCGGGGTGATTAGCGATAATCCTAATCACCTGTACGCTTCTGTGGTAAGGGGGGTAACACCCGCCACCAGCGTTCCGCCAGGACATGGTGGGTTATCAGTCCACTCGACAGGAGAAAGCTCCTCCCACGATGACCACAATGGACCTCCTTCAAGGGAAGTCATCCATACAACGGGGGTAGACATCTCCATACGAACTGGGCGCGTTGCCCTCTCAACAAATCACGGCTAACCGACTAGTGCTGCGCTCGCAGCCCTCGCCCGGCGCCTGGAGTAGATTGAGAAGAGAGAGGTATGGGCCAACGCACCTTACTCCGCCAATCTAGGTCTATACCACCTCTGACACAACCTGTCACCCCAAGGATCATGGAGGCTCCATTTCTAGAGTAGTTCCACCAGCCCAAGCTGGATGCCTACGATGGTCTCTCGTATCCAGATATCCACCTTCAGTGTTACATTTCCGCGATGGGGATTGCAATGGCAGACGATAGCACTCTCTGCAGGGCCTTCAGCTCTACCTTCACCGGGGCCGCTGAAAATTGGTATACCACCCTTCACGGTAAGCAGTTCGACTCCTTTGAAGGACTCTCCCATGCTTTCTCTACCACTGTTGTTTCCAAGCCTCCCCTCAAAACTGCAGGGCACCTGCTTAAGGTGCGTCAGAGAAAGGATGAGTCCTTGAGGGACTACATCCAGCGATTCCAGGGAGAATCTATCAAGGTCCCAAACCTGGATGAGGAGACTCGTCTCCTAACCGCACTATACAGGGTCTCCAGTGGGACTCCCTGTTCTTCATTGATGTACACACCAATCCTCCTCGCAATATGGAGCAATTCCTTGACAGAGCCACCAGATTCATGCACACCGACGAGGTTACCAGGCCCTATGTTAGGGGCACCGCAGCTGAGGCGAGGGGGCAGCCCTCGCGCATTCCTAACTCCAGGGCACAGGGGCAGCGGAGGCAGTAGCCCCTACAGAACAATAGGGACAACGAGTATCCGATCCTTCCTCCGCTCAGGGACTCCCGCAACAACATCTTCCATGCCCTGGAACAGAGAAGGGAGGTCCCCAAATGTCCTCGCCTCCTTCCCAAAGGGGTTGTGCGGCCAACCAACAAGTATTGTCGCTACCATCGCGACAAGGGCCATGACACTGAAGACTGCGTTGAGCTTAAACGCATGCTGGCGGAGATGATTTCTCAAGGCAAGCTCATGGAATTCCTCGTCCGCAACCCCTCCCAGGGAAGAGGTTCCCCTAGGGGACACAAGCGCGGAGGCGACTGGGAGGACTGTGGACGGGACCACCCCCGACAGAGCAGAGCCCATGGAGGTGCGGATCAGATCCCACTGGATAGGGGCCACATCAGTGTGATCACCCAATGCGAAGGCCTAGCTACGAGGTGCCGCTACATGAGACGGATCTACCAGTTCGATCGCATAGCCAGCCACCTCATCCATCGCTGCGATGGGACCTCTGTGGCGATCCCTTACTCAGACCTACTGAACATAACAGCCCGTATCGTTGGATGGGACATCGACCAGATCTACATAGATACAGGGGCCAACGCCAACACCATCTAAAAGCACACACTTGTTGAGGTGAGGGTCCCCCTGCCACAGATTAAATCGGTGAAGGGAGCAACCTTCGGGATCGGAAGAGAAGAGATCCCAACCTTGGGGGCCATCACACTCCCGTTTATGATGGTTGGCGCCGCCAAGGACAACAAGCAGGTCTGCCACTCCAGTTTTGTTGACTTCATCGTCCTCCGTGTGTCCTTCCAATTCCCAGTCACTAACAATGTTGGAGAGTATGATGCCTTCATTGCGGGGCTCAAACTGGCTATCAGAGTGGGCATTCGCCGAATACACATTCATAGCAATTTCCAGCTGGTCATACATCAGGTTTAGGGGTCCTCAGAGTGCAAGGACGCTACCTTAATCAAGTATCTCAAGCTTGTAAACTCCCTGCGTACAAACTTTGAAGAAGCAGTCTTCATTCACATCCCTCGTTCGGAGAACACTACAGCAGACATGCTATCCAAGGGCAAGGCACCCTTCACATTGGAGACCCTGGCCCGACCATCTATTGATGGGACATTGGACATTGGCTCCCTCGAAACATAGAAGGATCTGGATGATTGGCAAATCCCTATCATCGCCCAACTCAAGGGAACCTCCACAGATCTGCGCACCCGCACTCGAGTGACAAGATTCGTCCTCATAAATGGGCTGTTGTTGCATCGTGGATTCTCTTCACCTCTCCAATGCTGCCTCACCACCGAGGAGGGACACACTGTCCTGGATACCATCCACCAAGGCAATTGTGGTGCCTACATAGCTTCGCCAGGGATACTATTGGCCTACCTTGAAGAAGGATGCGGCCTCGCTTGTCAAGACATGCCATCAATGTCAGATCAATTCTCGCGTCCAACGGCTCCCATCTACAGAGTCCCCCGCAATCACAAACCATGTGCCCTTCCCCTTGTGGGATCTCGATCTCATCGGACCAATGCCAAGGGTGACAGGTTAATACCGGTTCTGTTTCACTCACCCCGAGTGGGTGGTGACTTCTATGTATCCCGGGTCTCCGTTCCAAGCATGCGGGGTATGTTCTCTATTGGTCAGATGGCTCCCGGATCTTTTCTAGGTAACATTTTCGAGAATTCTTGTATATTCGAGGTCGCACTAGTCCCCTGCACCTTTTTGCGGAAAATATTTTTTGGGGTCAGGACGTTCGTTCTCGGGCGACGCTCGGGGCTTGAGATGAAACACTCAGGGCTCGGGATGGAAAAACATTTGTGGCGCCAATGGTGTTGTGATTACGCCCAAAGAATAACGCAGTAGTTGTAGCACAGCTTTGGGGTGTCGATTCCACAAAGAGACAAAGTAACGAAAATACTAGAAATAACAATTAAACTGAAAGAAAATATTTAGTGATTTTTTGAAATAAGAATTGAATTCTGTAGAAAATAAAAACAACTAAACAATTAACTAGAGAAATTACTCAAATTTGACCAACAGTAAAGCGTCGGGAATCCCTTGCACAAGTCTGATATTTTAATTATTCCAATTTCAATAAAATCCAAATTCCACAAAAAGATAAACATTATAAACCAAGGTGGATTAACTACAACTCTCTGATAAATTATTCTCAACCTTTAAAGCACATAAATTATTATCACTATTGAGAAAATCCAGTGAGGACAATATACCTAGAGGCAATACCGCAGCAGAGAACTGAATCAATATAGATAATAATCAATCCAAACATAATTATAGAATCAACCACTCTATGAGAAAAGCATGACTGAACCCATGAATAATATAAACCTACAATTATTCGGAGAACAAAACCCAATAAAAATCTGAGAATAATAAATTAAAGAATTATAGTTTTTCAAATCTGTTTAAGAATCTAGAATAAATAAAATATCATCCATGTGCAAGTTCATCCCTAGCTTTACAAGAAAATTAGTTACCCAAAACATGAGTGACAAAAATCCACAAAGAAGTAGTGAAAAATCGTCCGCTATGGATGTCGCGTCTGTGTTGTACGCTTTTTAGTCCGATTTTGTCTCTGTACTTGTAGCTTGCTCCTGTTCTTTTTTGTCTACCGCCACCTTTTGTTATATATCACTCATTTGTTTTATTCTTTTTTGTTCCAAACCTATTAGAAATAGGTCTTCAATACACTTCCCCTCCTGTATCCGTTTTTTTCTTTTTTTCATTGGCCCATTGACCTAATATGTGCAGCCCACATTTTTTCTTCATGTACAAATCACAATTTGCTTCTCTTGGTTCATTAGTAACTTCATCAAATTATTTACTTTACTTTGACAACTTGATCCAATTATTTCTCCATCATTGAATTTTACTCTTCAATAAATCTGCAATTAAATACAAAAATACACTTAGAAAAGTCCAATAATAAATAATAACCAAATATAAAATATGTATTAATCTCAATGGTTCTTACTTATATTTATTCATATTTAAGCCCAAAAATAGGATAGTGGGAATGTATTTTCACACACTCATCATGTTGGGTGTGTTATGACTTGGGATTAGTAATGTGGTAATAACCAAGCACACATGACGAGATTATTTGGTCGGGAAAGCAAGCACACATGACGAGATTATTTGGTCGGGAAAGCAAGCACACACATCGGGATTTTCTCGGTTAAGTTGGCACGAGATGATACTTCAACACTTAGGAAATTTCGGATTTGGCTTGGCATGGTGACTAAGGAGGTGTGTGTGTGCTTGGCTAGTGACTCACCAAGGTGACTAAGGTGTGTGCTAAGGTGGCATGGTGACAAAGGTGTATGTGTCATAAGATAAGAAGTATAAAAGGTGAGTAATTAGACAGAAATACAATTTTGGCTTCATTTCTTCTCTCCCACCATCCGCCAACTTCTCTTCCTCTCTTCCTCTCATGTGTTCTTCATCTTTCAAGGATTAAGGAATGATTGTTCTTGGTGTAAGCTTGAGGTAAGCTTGTCTTCTTCATGAGTTGGTATGATTGGAGCATGATTTGTGGTTGATTTACAAGGTTGAATCCGAAATCATATTAAACCTTAGTTTGATGATTTGTTCGTCTTCTTGGTTCAAGATTTGGGTATATTATTCTTGGCATGATTTGGTGTAGGAATCAAAGTTTGGATTATGAAAGAACATCATGGATTGAAAAACCCTAAATGGCCGAATTGTTGCCTAAATTCTAAGTATGTTGAATTAATGTCATCTCGATTCATGCTTTGGATATGTTGTTCCTAGCATGGTTATGAGTTGATATTAGGGTTCAATTTGAAGATGAGCATGTTGGGTAGAAATTACCCAAATGGCCGAATTGTTTAAGTATGAATTGGTATGATTTTGGGTGAAGTATGTTAGTAAGCATGCCTAGGTTAATTGTTGAATTGAGCATGAGAATGGAACCCTAATTGGATTGGAAAGAATATTGATATAGGAATCATGTTGAGGCTGAAATTGAGGAAGGGTATGGTTATGGTTGTGGTGTGTTTCGGGGATGTATTGGTAGTGAAATGATATCGGGAGTGGAAGTAGGTAACAAATGATGTTCGGAACATCGTTTTCTGAAATGGTGAACGTAACCGACCTACTTGCTCGTTTGTGTAAATTTTGGGGAAGTAGGATTTGAATGCTTGGTTGTGCATGTTTGAGTATAAACAACTAAGCTCGGTTTGAAAATCTGAGCTTTCTGAGAAGTTGTGCGGAAAAGTGCGGGAATGTGCGGGATTAGTTCCCGGGGGTCTGGTGATATGATCACGGGGAATGTGGGTGTGATCAACGCTGACGGATCTAGCTTGGCAGAGGCGGACACAGATGAACGAACAGATTTCGGCCAAGTGAACCTCCTCACTACGGGGTGAGGCAATGCACTTGATAATGCCTGGAAAAGGAGATGGGATCTAGCACCACTTGATTACAAGATCAACCAATACTAGATATTATATTTGGATCCTCTTGCATGGATCACTAGGGAGATGGAATTGCAAAAAAGAGAACACAAAAGCCAAGGTCGCACTTGGAGAGTTTTGGCCGAATTCTTTGATTCAAAATTATGTTCTACTTACAAATGTGTGTGAAACTAGCTTAAATGGTGAGGAGTGATGTGAGAGGCAAAGCGGCTCTTACACCTGCGCATGCATGCAGAAAGCATAAAGTGCTTTTGCATGCATGTTATGCAAAAAGCTTCCAAAAAGGCAAAAAGGCAAAAGCTAGTCTAAAAAGTCTTCCTGTGTCTTTTACATGTAAAGTAGGTGTTTGTCTTCCCGAGTATCTTCAGAGAAGGGGCACCTTGGGTTGGATTTGGTCTGCCAGTTGGCTAAGTATAGAGGCTTCGCGGAGTGCCTTCGCCTGGGGCCTTGCGGGGGTCCCTTCGCGGGGGTGCCTTCGCCTGGGGCCTTCGCGAGGGTGCCTTCACCTGGGGCCTGCGCCTGTGTCAAGGGTCCGCGCAGCGTCGCCGCTTCCTTCCTCCAGTGTGCTTATGTTCAAGGCTCCAAAGGGCTTCTCGTACCCTTCATCCAATGCGACACCGAGGTGGCGAAGCTGTAAGGCCTTTTCTCGAGCTTCTTCTTGGTCGTCCTGCGCCATGAGCCTCATGAAAGCATTGAGACTCGCTTGAACTTGTTTCAGCCGGGACCTTGTCATGGGTCCTTCTAGACCTTGGAGTGGATTTGGGGGTGCGCGCGCTTGAGGTTGCGGACCAACTTGAGCTTGGGGAGTCCTTGGGGCGATGTCCACATCATACTCTCCCTCTTCGAAAGAATCCGTCCGCGGATTCTCAAAATCTTCTTTTCTTCCCTTTTGGTTGGAGAGTCGATTTGGCTTGGTGGCATGTGATACACCCGGCGCAGACCTTGGTGACATCCTTCTTCATGCCGGGCCAATAGAAGTTCTCTTTTACGGCCTCAAGTGTCTTTTGGACACCGAAATGTCCCATGAGACCGCCACCATGTGCCTCTTTGATGATGACTTCGCGCACCGATCCCCTTGGAACGCACAACCTTTTGAACTTAAACAGGAAGCCATCAAACACATAGTAGCCATTTTGGCTGCCTTTAGCACAGTTAGCAAATATATCACCAAAATCTGCATCATGCTCATACATGCTTTTTAAACCATTAAAGCCAACAATCTTTGTGTCAAGAGTCATGAGTAATGCATATCTCCTAGAAAGAGCATCAGCAACAACATTT
The DNA here is from genome assembly GCA_024586325.1 of Stellera chamaejasme. NCBI lineage: Eukaryota > Viridiplantae > Streptophyta > Magnoliopsida > Malvales > Thymelaeaceae > Stellera > Stellera chamaejasme. The sequence goes on from CM044983.1 coordinate 37,037,681, forward strand.
TCTTTGCCCTTTTTATACTTAATGACATAGGAGAAAGACTCGATGAACTCTACCCACCTAACATGTCTCTTGCTCAAATTTCCTTGCCCTTGAAGGTACTTCAAAGACAAGTGGTCCGTGTGGATGACAAATTCCCTAGGCAGTAAATAATGACTCCATGTTTGCAATGATCTCACAAGAGCGTATAGCTCTTTGTCATATGTGGAGTAATTCAAAGTTGCTCCACCTAGCTTCTCACTAAAGAAGGCGATGGGGCGGCCTTCTTGGTGCAACACAGCACCAATGCCTATTCCACTCGCGTCGCACTCTACTTCAAAAACTTTGTCAAAGTTTGGCAAAGTAAGCAAGGGTGCATTCGTCAACCGAGATTTCAATTCATTAAAAGACTCCTCTTGCAACTGACCCCATTCAAATACTACATTCTTCTTAGCTAGTTCATGTAAAGGGGCAGCTATAGAAGAGAAATCCTTAACAAATCTCCTATAAAAACTAGCAAGTCCTAGAATGGATCTTACTTCAGTTAATGAGTTAGGAGTAGGCCAATCTTGAATTGCACTTACTTTACTTTCATCTACTTTGACACCGTCTGCGCCCACTACATACCCAAGAAAGTTAACTTCATTTGATGCGAAGACACACTTCTCAAATTTAGCATACAATTTTTCTAACCTAAGTGTGTCGAGGACTTGCCTCAAATGTTCAACATGCTCATCATGGTTCTTAGAGTATACAAGTATATCATCAAAGTATACTACCACAAATTTCCCAATTAATCGCCTCAAGACATGATTCATTAGGCGCATGAAAGTACTAGGTGCGTTTGATAACCCGAAGGGCATAACATTCCACTCATATAAACCAATTTTGGTTTCCACTCATCACCTTTCTTCATTCGAATTTGGTGATAGCCACTTCTAAGATCAATTTTTGAAAACACACAAGCACCACTCAATTCATCTAACATGTCATCAAGTCTAGGTATAGGGTGGCGATACTTTACAGTGATAGAGTTGATGGGGCGGCAGTCCATGCACATTCGCCAAGTGCCATCGCTCTTGGGTACGAGGATGACTGGCACCGCGCAGGGCGAGAGGCTTTCGCGGATAAATCCCTTGTCAAGCACCTCTTGCACTTGCGATTGAATTTCTTTAGATTCTTGGGGGTTGGTCCGGCAGGCGGCCTTGTTGGGTAAAGGCGCACCCAGGAGTAAGTCTATTTAATGCTCTATGCCGCGATGGGGGGAAGGGTTCGCGGCTTATTTAATACTTCATCGAATTCCTTCAGAACTTCCTGCACATAAAAAGGGTGAGACGATACATGGTCAAGTTTTAGCATGCAATGAGTTGGAATCATGAGAAAACAAATTTTGTTTCCCAGAAATGCTCTTTTGAAATCTCTTTCTTTGGCCATGGGAGGGATGCACTCTTGTTTTCTCGCTTGCTCACTCATGGTGGTTACCATCAACGCACACTCTTTTCTTTCACTCAAGGTTCCTTGAACCTTCTCACCATTTTCTCTTTTCTCTCTGCCCTCACTCTTTCTTTTTCTCTCGGCCTTACTAGCCAGGTGAACTTGGCCTTGGAGGGCTTGGGTTGGCGTGAGGGGAAGCAAGGTGTAAGGTTTACTGAGATGGGTGAGGGTATACTTGTTGGCCTTGCCATAGTGTATGGCCTCCTTGTCGTACTGCCAGGGTCTTCCCAAGAGAATGTGTGTGGCTTGCATTCACACCACATCGCAAGTGATAGAATCTTCGTACTTGCCGACCTTTATCGGTACTTCAACTTGTTTCACGGCCTTCACAAAGGTCCTATCATCAACCCACTAAAGTTGGTACGGTTTGGGATGCGCGATGGTGCGAAGACCCAGTTCAGTAACCATGTCTTCGCTGGCCGCATTGACACAACTTCCATTGTCAATGATGAGATTGCAAAGAGTCCCGTTGACCAAAGCTCTGGATTGAAACAAGTTTTCCCTCTGAGTGCTTTCAATAACACTTGGGGAGCTTTGCAGAACTCTCTTGGTGACTAAGATCAGACCTTCCATAGGTAGCTCTCCTTCTTCTGCTTCACTTTCCTGATCTTGTGGTTCAGGAGGAATCTCTTCATCTTCACTAGATAATTCACCATTGGGCCGAACGACCATGACCCTTCTGTTGGGACAGTCCCTCGCATAATGTCCCTTGCCCAAACACTTAAAACATTCGACGCTCCTTGTCTGGCGAGGGGCATCATAAGGGTGGGTGCTGGTTTTTGGTTGAGGCTGTGATGGGGGTTGGTTGATAGGGTTTTGGAGTCGGTTTGGCGAAGGGGGTAGACTTGCTCCCTGAACCTCGGATAGGCGTATGGAATGAATGATAGGAGTTTCCCTTCTTCAGCTACTTGTCCACCCGTATCGCCTTGTGCACCAAATCTTGGTAATCCCGATAATGACATAGCTCAACTGTTTTGGCGATGTCCTCAATTAAACCATATAAAAATCTGGCCAACTTAGCTTCATCGTCCTCCTTGACATTGGCCCTCATCAAGGCTCTTTCAAGGTCCTTTTGGTATTCCTCTACACTACGATTACCTTGAATAAGATGTTGAAATTTCTAAGCACAATCCCTGTCGTAGTAGCTTGGCACAAATCGACTTTTCATGGCCCGTTTAAGATCTTCCCAAGTGGCGATGGGGCGACCGCGGTCCCTTGCCCTCTCGTAATGCTCTTGCTCCCACCAAGTGAGGGCATAGCCATGAAACTCAATGATAACGAGCTTTAATGCGGTTGTATCATTGTATCCCATCATGTCAACGATCCATTCGGTTTTGGCCATCCACGTAAAGTATTTTTCCAGATCACTGGAGCCGTAGAAGGGCGGTATTTGAAGCTTTAAATTGTTGAGGGCTTGTTGATCCTGGGCTTGGGCTTTTCCTCCAAGGTTTCGGTCGAAACCTCGATGGACACGTCCTCTCTCTGCTTCTTTTTCTTCTTCTTCTTCAATGTCTCTCTCGAGATAAGCTCTTGCTTGAGCTCTATCGGGAAAGACCCTCCTTTTTGCTTGTTTTGGTAGTGGCTCCGCATAGTACGCCTGATCGTCACTATCCAAAACATCAACATCATGGTCTACTTTCGTAGAGGGAGTTGGGCGACTGTGAGGGGTGGCTTGTGGCTTCGCCGATGTCGGATTGAGGGTAGTATGGGTGACCCCGCCTTGAGCCCGCGATGCATGGGCATCATGGTGGACTTGCGAACTTTCCGGTTGCTTCCCTTGTGCTATCTCTACCCTTGTTAGTCGCTCATTTGTAATGGCGACTTGAGCTCCCAAGTCATCCAACCTTTGTAATATTTTCGCAAGTGTGTCATGCATTGCTAGTTGGGATGGATGAGGAGGAGTCGAATCTGAAGAAGCCATCTGCAACCAAAGTGCAGCTGAAAATAGAAAGTTAGGAAAAGAACCTCACCACTCCCTGAGTGTCTACACTCACTGTCGTGTTTCGCACAAAGGCTTTAGTGATTATCTCACTTCGGTTGTCCCCACTTAAAGGCTTTCACAAGTTCTCTAAACTTGATACCGACTTCAACCTTAGATCAAAGGTGAACACGCAAAGAGACACAAACAGTAACTCTAGTAAAACCGCAACTTGAAACCCAAGAAAATGACTAGTTACCTGAAACTAGTTTTGTTGAGATGTTAGGGTTGAGTTGGGGATCGAAAGAAGTAGGGGTATGTCTTAGAGTAGGCCTTTTAGAAACACAAACACGTTTCGTTCAAGTTCAGAAATCACTGTCGGATTTAAAGCACTGTTCACTTGTGTTTTGATAAGAACACGCAAGAACACTCACGAACTTTTTCAAGAACACATAAACTTGCTCCACACTTTTCTTTCTTCAAACACTTTTCTCTGCGCTTTTGTACCACAAGACAATTCTTTTCTGCTTAAACCCGAAAATACTTGGCTTTAACAAACACACATTTAAACAACTCTTCGGTTTCAACAGGGATCATCAACCGAGATTTTCTTCAAGTGTAAGAAAGATAACAAAGGGTTTTACTTGAAGGAAAATCAAACAAATAACATAATACCTCCAGCAAGCGCTTTGGCTCTGATACCACTTGATATGATCACGGGGAATGTGGGTGTGATCAACGCTGACGGATCTAGCTTGGCGTAGGCGGACACGGATGAACGAACAGATTTCGGCCAAGTGAACCTTCTCACTACGGGGTGAGGCAATGCACTTGATAATGCCTGGGAAAGGAGATGGGATCTAGCACCTCTTGATTACAAGATCAAGCAATACTAGATATTATATTTGAATCCGCTTGCATGGATCACTAGGGAGATGGAATTGCAAGAAAAGAGAACACAAAAGCCAAGGTCTCACTTGGAGAGTTTTGGCCGAATTCTTCGATTCAAAATTATGTTCTGCTTACAAATGTGTGTGAAACTAGCTTAAATGGTGAGGAGTGATGTGAGAGGCAAAGCGGCTCTTACACCTGCGCATGCATGCAGAAAGCATAAAGTGCTTTTGCATGCATGTTATGCAAAAAGCTTCCAAAAAGGCAAAAAGGCAAAAGCTAGCCTAAAAAGTCTTCTTGTGTCTTTTACATGTAAAGTAGGTGTTTGTCTTCCCGAGTATCTTCAGAGAAGGGGCGCCTTGGGTTGGATTTGGTCGGCCAGTTGGCTAAGTATGGAGGCTTCGCGGAGTGCCTTCGCCTGGGGCCTTCGCGGGGTGCCTTCGCCTAGGTCCTTCACAGGGGTGCCTTCGCCTGGGGCCTTCGCAGGGGTGCCTTCGCCTGGGGCCTTCGCGAGGGTGCCTTCACCTGGGGCCTGCGCCTGTGTCAAGGGTCCGCGCACTAGAGCTTCGCCGCTTCCTTCCTCCAGTGTGCTTATGTTCAAGGCTCCAAAGGGCTTCGCGTACCCTTCATCCAATGCGACGCCGAGGTGGCGAAGCTGTAAGGCCTTTTCTCGAGCTTCTTCTTGGTCGTCCTGCGCCATGAGCCTCATGAAAGCATTGAGACTCGCTTGAACTTGTTTCAGCCGGGACCTTGTCATGGGTCCGCCTAGACCTTGGAGTGGATTTGGGGGTGCGCGCGCTTGAGGTTGCGGACCAACTTGAGCTTGGGGAGTCCTTGGGGCGATGTCCACATCATCTGGTATGGTGATTTCTGATTTGTTAATGTTTTTTCAGCTTGAATCAACAGTTGTGGAGTAGTACGGGACTTCGGAAGTTACACTACCACACTTCAGGCTGAGCGTCGGGATTTTCTCGGGATTCTTCCGCAAAGTCAGTAAAGTTTGGTAAGGGTTTAAGTATTGCTCTCAATTCTGCATTTCAGTTAATTTTATTAAATGCGTGTCTGGGTGTACCGAGGATGAGTTTGGATTGAGGGTGGTCCGAGGATACCCAAACTTGGTCAGTCGGGATAGGCATTTGTCTGCAGGTGCGAGGACTCGAAGATGCTGATGTTCTGATTCAACTTCTACGGGGTGGTGTTCTGATTCAACTCCTATGGAGGTGGTATTCTGATTCAACTCCTTTGGGGGTGGTGTTCTGATTCAAGTCCTACGGGGTGGTGTTCTGATTCAAGTCCTACGGGGTGGTGTTCTGATTCAACTCCTACCGGGGTGGTGTTCTGATGGGTTAGCTACCCCGAGCTGGTACCAGACTCATGTGTCTACGGTTGTTCATTATCTGGCTGGGCCAGAATGGACTATCGTTTCAGAGCGTGTCTGTTTGATATACTAACAATTCTGGTTATATGCATTGCATATGTTTGATTTGCATTGGTTGAGCATATGTTGGTTATTTGCTGCGTGTTTGTATTTTCTTTGTCTTTCTCTTTGTTTTGCAGGTTTTTATGCATAAAGAGAAACCGTGTCTATCCCCAAGCCCTTACTAAGTTCTCAAAAGAGGACTTACCCCCTTTCTGTTTACCGTTTCAAGAGTATCTGACCAACAACCCGCAGAGTCTGGGGTGTGTTCTCTGATTCTGTTTCAGATACCCTTCTGTTCTGTCTGGTTTTTTGTCTGCAAGGGGCAGTCTCTTTGAGTTACTATAGTCTGGGATCTGATATCTGAAATCTGAATCTGTATATGAAATCTGAATCTGTAGTCTGAAATCTGAATCTGCAGTCTGAATCTGTATCTGCATCTGGGTCTGAATCTGTAGTCTGAATTTGAATGTGAATCTGAACCTGTAGTCTAAATCTCTATCTGTATCTGAGTCAGAATTTATAGTCCGTTTTCTGACTTCTGGATTTATGCTAAGGATAACATATGGGTTTTCTCACAGTTAACTTATCTCTCTTCTGTTGTGTGTTAGCAGCAGCAGTGGTATGTATGGGAATCTTCTAATCTCGGAGTTTCTCGTAGATTCCGCACTTAGGTATTCTGGGGTCGGCTCTGTAGGTGTATATGCATGAATATCATTTATTGGATCATGCTATGTATCTTGGATACATTCTGTTTTTGTGTACATATCTTGGATATTCTGTATGACTAGGGCTCGCCCATGTCAGTAGAGGGCGGGACCTATGTTGTGATCACATTGTGATATGCTAGACATATTCTGTATCGGCATGATTCTGTTGAGCATATGTATGTTGATGATTGAGTACTCGCCCATTTCAGTGAGGGCGGGGCTCGTTTCGATGTTATCCATGAACTGTATGTTTGGTGATGGTAGAGTGCTCGCCTTTTTCAGTGAGGCGGGGCTCTCCATGGATAGTTAGGATTTACACTGTATACTTGCCATGTATGAGAGTTGCAGGTTGTGGGTCGAAACACGACCGAAAAATATGGGCACATAACTCTGTCTGCATACTCCGTGTGGAAAGTGTTCTCAGGCACCGGGCCTTCGAGAACAAGACTTTGCGGGCCGGGTCACGGGACCACCACACTCAGTGGGTCTTGGTTGGACCGACCGCTTTCGTTTCCACGGCTCACGCAGCTTCAGCCGTAGCTTCTGCTTCCACCGTCGCGGGATGGCTCCGCCTCCGCAACCGGGCGCGGGCGCACCCGTGACAAGTTGGTATCAGAGCAGGTTGGGTTTGACTGCATGGGTCACCCGAGAGGGCGGAGTATACCAGTCCCGGTGTGGACTTCTGAGGCAAGTATACCAGTCCGGGAGTGGACTTCTGGGGAAGGAATGGCTAGTTCAAGGATGAACTTTTGCGGGAGATGACTTTGAGGGGCGAAGCTACTGTTCCGCGTTCTGTTCCAGGGCGGTTTTGTACGAAGTCTAGCCACCTCCTTATTGGAACCACTTTGGAATCTGCAATGGAGCAGCGGGCGGTCTTTCAAGGCATTCTGTCAAGATTAAGCTCTAGTGCTATGGTAGCACTTCTAGGATGTTCAGGGTACTCCGGGCAGATTTGAGAATTCTGGACATCGGGGCGCGTAGTGACGCGCGGGTCAGATTCAGCTCTGGTGTGGGCTTCCGACATAATCCGTGTACCTTTATGTTTTGATTGGTTCATCTTACGATGTGATTATGTGATATGATCATGATTTGATTATGTGATTTAGTATCCAACATATATGATTCTGTGATTCTAAAAAGAATCTCAGCATCATGCATTGCATACACTACAGAGCCTTAGAATACCGCTGCTAGCTTCTATAGAGAGAGAGTTAACTCTTCTGTATGAGTTGGTATATGGTTTGGGTTGGTTTCAGGAAATGGTTAACACGCATAGACAACGTGATCAGTTGCCGGAGGGTAGGGACCAGGATCCCACGCCTCCGAGAGTTAGGAGGCGGATTCAGCGGAATCCAGGGTCTGAACAACCACAATCACCACCATCGAACCTTCAGCAGCCGCAGGTACAACTGGTGTTAAGTACCTTACTGCCGGCGCAGCAAGTTCAGGGATCTGCTCGGCAGGTAGCTTGGGAAGGTACACCATTTCTTAACGTTACGTCCGTGGTAATTCCTTTTTCCGTACGGTATGTCTACATCCATGGTTGCACAAGAAGTATGCTATGTCTCGGGATTTGCCTATATGTTAGGATCAGTATCTGGTTGTGAATGAACTGGTCAGAAATTGGTTTGTCTGTTCATCTGCATCTTATATCTCTGGGTGAGCAGCGGGAGTTCAGTACCTGTTATCCGTCCGGTGTTCCGTTTGTTTTCTGCTGGGTTTCTCAGGGCAGGTTGAAGGTCTGTTAGGTATAGATTCGGTACTGTCTGGGGTTGTCAGGTAGAAATACTAGCAACTGACTCGGGGCGCAACAAGATGCACCCTGAGGGTTGGGACGCCGCTGAGAGGCTCAGGATGGTAGTCTAAACTACCACTCCCGCCGCACCAGTAACGGTGGTCCGAGTATGTCAAGTGAAGAGAAGTAAGAATTGTTCAGATAAATCTCGGGATTTTCGTATCTATAGTCTATCTGGTAATTCTATCTGTTCAGGGTATTCTGTTATTCTACTATTCAATATATGATGTTCTGCTAACCTGTATCTAGAATTTTGTTTTGATACTCTGATCTGCTCATCTGCATCTGTTCTGATCCTTCGGGACGTGTATATATAATCTGTGTTACAGTCACCCCGAGCGGGTGGTGACTTATATGTATTCCGGGTCTCCGTTCCAAGCATGCAGGGCATGTTCTCTGCTGGTCAGATGGCTCCCGGATCTTTTCTAGGTAACATTTTTCAGAATGCTTGTATATTCGAGGTCGCACGAGTCCCCCGCACCTTTCCGCGGAAAATATTTTTCGGGGTCGGGACGTTCGTTCTCGGGCGACGCTCGGGGCTCGGGATGGAAAAATTTGTGGCGCCAATGGTGTTGGGTGTGTTATGACTCGGGATGAGTAATGTGGTAATAACCAAGCACACATGACGGGATTATTTGGTCGGGAAAGCAAGCACACGTCGGGATTTGCTCGGTTAAGTTGGCGCGGGATGATACTTCAACACTTAGGAAATTTCGGATTTTGGCATGGTGACTAAGGAGGTGTGTGTGTGCTTGGCTAGTGACTCACCATGGTGACTAAGGTGTGTGCTAAGGTCGCATGGTGACTAAGGTGTATGTGTCATAAGATAAGAAGTATAAAAGGTAAGTAATTAGAAAGAAATACAATTTTGGCTTCATTTCTTCTCTCCCACCATCCTCCAACTTCTCTTCCTCTCTACCTCTCATGTGTTCTTCATCTTTCAAGGATTAAGGAAGGATTGTTCTTGGTGTAAGCTTGAGGTAAGCTTGTCTTCTTCATGAGTTGGTATGATTGGACCATGATTTGTGGTTGATTTACAAGGTTGAATCCGAAATCATGTTAAGCCTTAGTTTGATGATTTGTTCATCTTCTTGGTTCAAGCTTTGGGTATGTTGTTCTTGACATGATTTGGTGTAGGAATCAAGGTTTGGATTATGAAAGAACATCATGGATTGAAAAACCCTAAATGGCCGAATTGTTGCCTAAATTCTAAGTATGTTGAATTGATGTCATCTCGATTCATGCTTTGGATATGTTGTTCCTAGCATGGTTAGGAGTTGATATTAGGGTTCAATTTGAAGATGAGCATGTTGGGTAGAAAGTACCCAAATGGCCGAATTCTTTAAGTATGAATTGGTATGATTTTGGGTGAAGTATGTTAGTAAGCATGCCTAGAATGGTTAATTGTTGAATTGAGCATGAGAATGGAAGCCTAATTGGATTGGAAAGAATATTGATATAGGGATCATGTTGAGGCCAAAATTGAGGAAGGGTATGGTTGTGGTTGTGGTGTGTTTCGGGGATGTATTGGTAGTGAAATGATATCGGGAATGGAAGTAGGTAACAAACGATGTTCGGAACATCGATTTCTGAAATGGTGAACGTAACCGACCTACTTGCTTGTTTGTGTAAATTTTGGGGAAGTAGGATGTGAATGCTTGGTTGTGCATGTTTGAGTATAAACAACTATGTTCTAGCTCGGTTTGAAAATCCGAGCTTTCTGTGAAGTTGTGCGGGAAAGTACGAGAATGTGCGAGAATGTGCGGGATTAGTTCTCGGGTGTCTGGAATGGTGATTTCTTATTTGTAATTGGTTGTTCAGCTTGAATCAACAGTTGTGGAGTAGTGCGGGACTTCGGAAGTCACACTAACGCACTTCGGGCCAAGCGTCTTGATTTTCCCAGGATTCTTCCGTACAGTCAGTAAAGTTCGGTAAGGGTTTCAGTATTGCTCTCGATTCTGCATTTTGGATTACTTTATGAAATGCGTGTCTGGGTGTACCGAGGTTGAGTTTGGATTGAGGGTGGCCCGAGGATACCCAAACTTGGTCAGTCGGGATAGGCATTGGTGTGTAGGTGTGAGGACTCAAAGATGCTGATGTTCTGATTCAACTCCTACGGGGGTGGTGTTCTGATTCAACTCCTACGGGGGTGGTATTCTGATTCAACTCTTACAGGGGTGGTGTTCTGATTCAACTCCTACAGGGGTGGTGTTCTGATTCAACTCCTTTGGGGGTGGTGTTCTAATTCAACTCTTTCGGGGGGTGGTGTTCTGATTCAACTCCTACGGGGTTGGTCTTCTGATTCAACTCCTACGGGGGTGGTGTTTTGATTCAACTCCTATGGGGGTGGTGTTCTGATTCAACTCCTACGGGGGTGGTGTTCTGATTCGACTCCTTTGGGGGTGGTGTTTTGATTCAACTCCTACGGGGGTGGTGTTCTAATAGGGTTAGCTACCCTAAGCTGGTACCAGACTCATGTGTCTGCGGTAGTTCATTACGTGGCTGGGTCAGAATGGACTATCGTTTCAGAGCGTGTCTGTTTGATATACTAACAATTCTGCTTATGCGCATTGCATATGTTTGATTTGCATTGGTTGAGAATATGTTGGTTATCTACTACGTGTTTGTATTTTCTTTGTCTTTGTCTTTGTTTTGAAGTTTGTTATATGTAAAGAGAAATCGTGCCTATCCCCAAGCCCTTACTAAGTTCTCAAAAGAGGACTTACCCCCTTTCTGTTTACCGTTTCAGGAGTTCCTGACCAACAACCCGCAGAGTGCGTCTAGGGTGTGTTGTTTGATTCTGTTTCAGGTACCCTTCTGTTATGTCTGATTTTTTGCCTGTAAGGGGTAGTCTCTTTGAGTAACTATAGTATGGGATCTGATATCTCAAATATGAATCTGCATCTGGGTCTGAATCTGTAGTCTGAATCTAAATGTGAATATGAACCTGTAGTCTGAATCTGTATCTGTATCTGAGTCTGAATCTATAGTCTGTTTTCTGACTTCTGGATTTATGGTAAGGATAGCATATGAGTTTTCTCATAGTTAACTTATCTTTCTCTTCTGTTGTGTGTTAGCAGCAGTAGAAGTGGTATGTGCGGGAATCTTCTGATCTCGGAGTTTCTCCTAGATTCCGCACTTAGGTATTCTGGGGTCGGCTCTGTAGGTGTATATGCATGCATGTCATTTGTAGCTACAGAGCCAAGCCTAGGACTAAGCGTCAAATACCTCGCGGGATTCAGATCCAAAAGACAATCCCGGGCCGCAAGGTGAAGCTGCTGCAAAACACAACCGAGGTAGAACCTCACGGAAACCTACTCCGCAGCCGCTTATCGTCTACCAAAACCCAAAAACAGTAACCCAAAGAAGGGTGAGTCCTAAAAGGACCCCGTAAGGGATAAGGGGTAAGGTAAGTAAATGTAACCCTGCAAAACATAAAGATAGCAATATATGCAACATAATTCGGAATAACATGCATGTACAGAAAATAAATCGGAGTCCCGAAGGACGCGCGATTCCAAATCGCCATAACCCTTATAATACATCGGAACGACAACCTCCACTAAGGGAGTCGGAAGCCGAAGCTAATACAGAAGCATGGTGCACCAGCTGGGGTAGCGAACCCACAACCTGCCGTAATGTTAATGCAGAGTATGCCATAAGGCATACTCCTACAAACTACGAATATGCCCAAATGCATAATATTCCGATATACTAGCGTAATGTAAACTGAAACCAAAACATATACTTAGCTTACCAAAACAACGTAACCAAACCCTTACCTCAAAATCCAGTATTGGACCGATTCTGACAACACCTACACCGTGCCCCGAAACTTAGAACTCCTCTTTTTCTAACCTCCGAACCTCGGAATCTGCCAAACTAAGTTGAATTAGAATCCTTATCACCCACACTACCAAATTACAACCCCCGACCCCAAAACCGAAAATCCGACAGAATTTCCGTAAAATTCCAGATTTTCACAGAAACGCCGTAATTCGAACCAACCTAGACAAAGCAAGATTACACATTGACAAACATCATACAATAAGCAGAACTGATCAAATCCAACCTTAACCCTTCATTACCCGCCATTTTCCGATAATCCCGCTTAATTGTAACTTTTCCATTTCTTAACCGAATTCAATGTTTCAAACTTCCATCCACTCTTAAATTCAAGCCCAACACCATATTAACATCCAATTTAACCAAAATGAACCCCCAACATTGAAAAAGAATCATTCCAAGATTTCGGTTCTTAACCAACTTTTCATCCAACTTCCAATTCAATCCATTCAAGCTACCAAACAACCATTCTAACCTCCAATTTCATTTCTAAACCATGAATGCTATCCAATTGCACCCAAACAACAAAATCCATCATGAACATACACCTAAACAATTCGGCCTAAAGGGGGTTTTCACCTCAACTTGTTTTCCATCAAATTGAATCCATACATAAGCTTAGAATCATGCTAGGACTAACATACTTGAAGCATGAAACAAGATAACAAACACACACCATTTTGGAAAATCTTCCATAAATTCGGCCATAACAAGTTCTTCATCCAAGATGTGTTTTCCAAAATCCAACACTTGATTAACACTCTCCTACAACCCAAGAACAACATACTAAAACATGGGAGGAAGAGAATCATCCTAGCTTATAGCTAAGAACAAACCCAACATTTGCCAAAACTTCTCTTTTCACCACTAATCTTCAAAACTAACAAGAAAAGAGGAGTAGGGAGGATGCTTACCTCAAGTAGCAACTAATTCCTCTTTGATTTCTACCAAAAAGAAGAAGTTCAAACTTGAGGTTGATCTTCAATGGAGGCGTCGGCAAGAGCAGCAGGAAGAAGAAGATGAAGAAGAAAAGAAGTGAAATGTAATAAGTCTCCTTTTTATGAAATAATTAACCAAACATATAAATCCCCTCACTTTATAGCCCATGCCTCCCTTCCTAAATTAAAATAGGACATGTGTCCCTTCCCTTCTCCCAAAATTCTGCCGAAATTATCAGCTGCAGCAGCCCATACTCACTATTATTAATTTGCACCCAATTGCAAATTAACTCCCAATTTTTCCGAAAGTTCCAATTCTTTTTGCCCAAAAATAATTACCGAATTCCAAAATTAACGAAACTTGGACACAATCTTCAGAATATTATAACATTCACAGAACATTTTTCAGAAATTCATTTACCTTTCCGGAGTGTCCTACCGAGCTCGCTGAACCCGAACCAAAACCCGACGTGCGAGCGTGACAACCTGAACCGAAATTCCGTCACTCCAAAATTCTATAAAAATACCCATAAATTCCATCTTAAATTAAGACACAACTTACCCCAAAGCCGTCAGAAAATTTCCATCTCGAGCCCCGGGATTCCCGTCCCGAGCCCCGGGAGTCGCCCGGAACCGAACGTCCCGCCCCAAATATTAAACTCCACAACCACCTCCGGACGTCTCCACGACTCCAAAACTGCGAACGGCTTCCCAAACTGAGATCTCGAGAGTGCTACCGAGCCCGCTGTACGTCCCCGAGACGACCCCGACAACCCCCCGGCGCCAGAAAAATATTTTCGGCGGAAACGTCCGGGGGACCCACACGACCTCAAATACGGAGGGGTTCGCTAAAATGATACTCGGATAGGGCTCGGGAGCCGCCTGAACGCCGAAAAACGTGACCCGCAGGCTAAAACCGAGCTCGGTCACCCGGCCGCAACCCGCTCGGGGTGACCGTAACATTCTCCCCCTTAGGACTCTTGGTCCTCCAAGAGTTGTATCAACCGCCAATCTTGCTCGGGTATCGATCCTGAATGTCCTTCTCTGTCTCCCAAGTCGCCTCCCGGTCAGTATGATGTGACCACTGAACCTTGACCATGGGAATCAACTTGCTACGGAGTCTCCTGACATCCCTATCCGTAAAGGTTACGGTACTCTCCCGATAAGAAAGATCGGGTTCCACTGCACTCCTCCACTGGAATCGTCTGAGTCGGATCCAGAATGCACTTCTTCAACATGCTGACATGGAAGACATTGTGCACAGCAGACAGACTAGGAGGTAATGCCAACCGGTATGCCACCCTACCAATCCGCTCCAGAATCTCATATGGGCCTGTTACGGTCACCCCGAGCGGGTTGCGACCGGGTGACCCGGGGCTCCGGTTTTAGCCTGCGGGTCACGTTTTTCGGCGTTCAGACGGCTCCCGAGCCCTATCCGAGAATCATTTTGGCAAACCCTTCCGTATTTGAGGTCGTGTGGGTCCCTGACGTTTCCGCCAAAATATTTTTCCGCGCCGGGGTTGTCGGGGTCGTCTCGGGACGTATAGCGGGCTCGGTAGCGCTCTTGAGACCTCAGTTTGGGAAGCCGTTTGCAGTTTTGGAGTCGTGAGAATGTCCCGAGGTGGTTGTGGAGTTTAATATTTGGGGCGGGACGTTCGGTTCAGGCGACTCCACAGGCTCGGACGGGAATCCCGGACTCGGGATGGAAATTTTCTGACGGCTTTGGGGTAAGTTGTGTTATAATTTAAGATGGAATTGATGAGTATTTTTGTAGAATTTTGGGGGGACGGAATTTCGGTTAAGGGGGACACGCTCGCACGTCGGGCCTTGGTTCGGGTTCAGCGAGCTCGGTAGGACACTCTGGACTGGTAAATGAACTTCTGAAAAATGTTCTGTGAATGTTATAATATTCTGAAGATTGTGCCCAAGTTTCGTTAATTTTGGAATTCGGTAATTATTTTTGGGCAAAAAGAATTGGAACTTTCGGAAAAATTGGGAGTTAATTTGCAATGGGGTGCAAATTTAATAAAAATCAGCATGGGCACAGCAGCTGATATTGTCGGCAGCAGCAAAGAGAAGGGACACTTGTCCCTTCTTCAATTAAAGATGAGAAAAAGAAAAGAAATGGTGGAAAATATATATAAAGGAAAGATAAGTCATTTTTATCACTTCTCTCCTTCTTCTTCATCTCCTCCCTTTGCCGCCATTGTCATCCTCTCTCAAGCTCTCCATGGTGTTCTTCATATTTGGCAAGGAATCAACAAGGTTTTTGGTGCAAATCATAGGTAAGGTTCTTCTCTTCTTCTCCTTGCAAGTTAGAAGCATGGATTTTGGTGGAAAAGGGAGTTTAGAACCAAAAAAGGTTTGTTCTTTGCTATGAGTTGTGATGATCTTCTTGCTTCCAAGTTTTAGTATGTTGTTCTTGGGTGGTAGGAGAGTGTTAATCAAGTGTTGGATTTTGGAAAACACACCTTGGATAAAAACCCCTAAATTGCCGAAATTCTTGGAATTTTCCAAAATAATGTGTGTTTGTTATCTTGGTTCATGCTTCAAGTATGTTAGTTCTAGCATGATTCTAAGCTTATGTATGGATTCAATTTGATGGAAAACAAGTTGAGGTGAAAACCCCTTTTGGCCGAATTGGTTAAGTGTATGTTCATGATGGGTTTTGTTGTTTGGGTGCAATTGGATAGCATTCATGGTTTAGGAATGAAATTGGTGGTTAGAATGGTTGTTTGGTAGCTTGAATGGATTAAATTGGAAGTTGGATGAAAAGTTGGTTAGGAACCGAAATCTTGGAATGGTTCTTTTTCAATGTTGGAGGTTCATTTTGGTTGAATTGGATGTTAATATGGTATTGGGCTTGAATTTGGGAGTGGATGGAAGTTTGAAATGTTGAATTCGGTTAAGAAATGGAAAAGTTACAATTAAGCGGGATTATCGGAAAATGGCGGGTAATGAAGGGTTTAAGGTTGGATTTGATCAGTTCGCTTGTTGTATGATGTTTGTCAATGTGTAATCTTGCTTTGTCTAGGTTGGTTCTGAATTCTGACGCTTCTGTGAAAGTCTGGAATTTTACGGAAATTCTGTCGGATTTTCGGTTTTGGGGTCGGGGGTGTAGTTTGGTAGTGTGGTTGGTAAGGTTGCTAATTTAGCTTGAATTGACAGATTCTGAGGTCCGGAAGTTAGAAAAAGAGAGGTTTTCGGGTTTCGGGTCGTGGTTTGGAAATCGTCCAGAACCGGTCAAATACTCTGGAATTGTGAGGTAAGGGTTTGGTTCTGCTATTTTTGGTAAGATAGGTGTATGTTCAGTTTCATTTTCTGTTCTGTAGGTGTTTCAGTATTATATGCCTAGAGCATATTCTGTAGTCTGTAGGTGTATGTATTGTAGCACTTCTGTTTTGCAGGTATTTCGGGAATTTCTGCTTTAAGGTACGTTCTGTGATCTGTAGGTGTATGTCTTGTAGCATACCCTGTCTGTTAACCCTACGTTTGTAGGTGTATGCCTTGTGGCATACTTTGTCTCATTAACCCTACGGCTTGTGGGTTCGCTACCCCACCTGGTGCACCATGCTTCCGTAATAGCTTCGGCTTCGACTCCCTTAGAGGGAGGCCGCTGCTCGATTGGTTATAAGGGTTTATGGCGATTTAGTATCGCACATCCTTCGGGATTCTGATCTGTTTTATTACATGCACGATATTCTGTTTTCTGTCGTATATATTCTGTATATTATTATCTTTCTGTTTTGCAGGGTTACATATGCTTATCTTACCCCAAATCCCTTACGGGGTCCTTTTAGGACTCACCCTTTTTGGGTTCTGTTTTTGGATTTCGTAGGTCTGTAAGCAGCCGGGGTAGGTTTCCGCGAGGCTTCGCCTTGGTTATGTTGAGCAGCAGACCTTGTGGGCTGGGATTTTGTCTACTTGGTCTGAATCCCGCGCGAGGTATTTTGACGTTTAGGCCTAGGGTCGGCTCTGTAGCTGCATGTGCATACTTTCTGTTTTATTGTTATGATGATTGTATGTGTTTATATATATATATTCTGTTCTGTTGCATGTTCTGAGCGTTTGGCGCTTGCTAGATACTTTAGGTTCTGTGAACTCTGTATGCATTTATGTTTGGTGCGTAAGCACTCGTCCACGGAGGGCGGGGCTTACTCTGTTGCTAATGCATGAATTGCATGTTTAGATTTTATTTTAGTGATATGTATGGAATTTTTGTTAGTAGCTTCCACTTTCTTTTCGCTCTTTGGGTCCGCTACGCGCGGCGGGTCTCGATGGACCTGCCATTCTGTATTCATTCCGGCTTCCGCTTCCGGCGTCCCGGCGCCCCCGCCTCCGCAACCGGGCTCGGGTGGCGTGCGGTGACAAGTTGGTATCAGAGCAGGTAAGTGACCATATTGGTCGTCAGTGGTGACTTGTAGTGACGACTATTGTTGTACATTTTATTTTAGAATGGTTTGGTACGGAGATTGGCCACCTCCTTACTTGAACCACTTCAAAATAAAATTGTGGAACAAAGTTGATCCTTCAAGTTATCACGATAGTTGCAGATTTCGAACTCGGGATTTCGGATTACTCGTAAAAGTATTACGAGTAAGGGGATTGTGGAAAAGTTTCGTACGTAAAATTGTGTGTTAGGAAAAGATTTGGTGAAATAAGCATGAACTATACGTGATTCTGTGAAATGCATGATTTTATCATTCTGAGAAGTAATTTCTGTGTCAAGTACTGCATTGCACTACAGAGCCTTAGAAAACTGCTGCTAGCTTCTGTAGGGATTAGGAGTGACCGAGTTGTCTGGACTCTGTTTGGTCTGGAATGTTTCAGGTTTGGTTAACACGCGTAGACAGCGTGTTTTGGTACCGGAGGGGCGGGACTGAGATTCCACACCTCCGTAGAATAGGATACGGGTTCAGTGTAACCCAGGGTCTGAACAACCACACTCACCGCCCCGAGGTTTGGTGGTCGCAGGGACCCCTCTCTGATTTGGTATTACCGCCAGCCTAGCTGGTTCAGGGGCGGCAGTGGCGGGGAAAATCTGTTTATGCCACGGTAAGGGCATTTTGATTAGGTGGTGATAGCGAGACTTAAGCCACTGCTCGCCATAGTTTTGAGATCGGTAAGTGAGTGACTCTGACAAGGGTGGTCACTACGACACCTAGACTTCTCGTCGGTCCCATTAACGACGAGGAGATCTGGGGCACCAGTTCTGGCGAGTCAGACTCTTGGAGAGGTTTTAGAGTTTGAACCCCCGAGGTTCAATGACCGAGAAGGGTGCAGGGTAGTAGAGATTTGGTCTCAGGAGTTGATAAACTCCTGGGAGGCTACATTTTCCACTAGCAGTGCAGTGGGGATGTAGCCAGAAATCTGTGTCAGGCACAGTCCGATGAGCTTCATCAGGGAGACAAGATTGTCGGAAAGTTTGAGTGAGAGTTTGATCGGCTGGTTTACTACGTACCGTAGTACTATGGAATGGAAGAATAGAAGGCCAAGAGGTTTATTTCGTCGACTGCGCCCCGAGTTCAGGTGGGTTTGAGACCTTTAGACATTACTTTGTTTCGGGAAGCGGTTATTAGGGCTCAACTCCTCGAACAAGAGGAGGTTGAGAGTCGTTTCACCTTGCAATGAGGTCAGGGGAGTACGAGGGGCTCCACATAGCAGGAACCCCGGCAGATTTCTGGACTGCCAAATAGGCCTGGGCAGTTTTGTAGAGGTAGAGGGGGAGCACCACCGGCACGATCTTATCTGATTTGCAGTGGGTATCATTCCGGTTGAATTTGTTATCGGCAGGAGGGCCGATGTGTACGTTGCAGGTCTGACACTCTTTGGGTACGGGATTGCCCTCTTATTGTAGGGCAGGAGTCAGCAGGAAGTTCTGTAAGGTACTATATTTCCGAATGAGATACCAGTTCATGCGTTATTTGATACAGAGCATTTGTTCCCATTGTAACACTGAAATGTGTTACATTTCTGTATCTGTCTGTTAGTACCTTGCCTCAAACGCATTTAGTAAAAACTGCAGGAAGTCAGTTTCTGTTTTCCAATGGGATGGTTCGGGGTTGTACGATATCTGTAGGCGGACATGATAGTATCGGATCTGTTGGTTTTAGATACGCCGGACTATGATGTTATTCTTGGAATGGACCGGCTATCCAAGAACTCTGTGCACGTTGATTGTGCAACCCGTACCATTATGGTTTTACGGAAGGTACTACCTCTCACGACTCGGCGGTTTGACTATCGCACGGCCACGATGAGGAGCTACAGATTCGGATCAGCCGTCGATAGTTGGTGTAGGGAATGCTATGATCTGAATGAAGCTGGTATTAGGATGAAGTTGGATGGGTTACCGTTGGTTCGAGATTGTCCGCAGGTATTTCCGGAGGAGTTGCCCGGATTACCATAAGAGCGGGGAATTGTGTTTGACATCCACCTGCAGTCGGGTACTGCTCCGATATCTATTCCTCCTTATCGGATGTCTATTTCTGAGATGTAGGAGTAGAAGAAGCAACTGGAGGAATCACAGCAAAAGAGTTTCGTCCGACCGAGCACTTCAGCGTGGGGTGCTCTGGTTTTGTTTGTTAAGAAGAATGATGGGACACTCTGACTTTGTATTGATTACAGATGGTTGAATGCTCTTATTGGGAAGAATAAGTATCCGTTACCGAGGATTAATGATCTTTTTGATCAACTTCGGGGATTGAGGGTTTTCTCAAAGATTGATCTCTGATCCGGGTATTTTCAGCTTAGAGTGAAGGAAGAAGATATACCTAAGACTGCTTTCCGCACCCGATTTGGACACTTAGAGATTACGGTCATGCCATTTGGGCTGACCAATGCTCCAGCGGCATTAAGGGATCTGATGCATCGGGTATTCCGACCATACTTGGACTCATTTCTGGTGGTTTTTATCGATGATGTTCTGATTTATTTTGAGATGAGGACTCGCATCGGGAGCATCTGAGGGTAGTTCTGCAGTCACTTTGGGAACATCAGCTTTATGCTAAATTCTCAAAGTGTGAGTTCTGAATTCGGGAAGTCACTTTTCTGGGACACATTATATCTGAGCATGGTCTGTCTGTGGATCCAGAGAAGGTGAGGGCAGTTCGGGATTGGAAACAACCCATCACGGTACGGGAGATCAGGGGCTTCTTAGGGTTAGCAGGATATTGTCGGAGGTTTGTACTGGGATTTTCTGTTCTGGCATCTCCGCTTACGCAGTTGACCAAGAAGGGTCAACCGTATATCCGGGTCCGATAGGTGTGAGCAGAATTTTCGGAGTTGAAACGGCGGTTGACTAACGCTCCGATTCGATTCTTCCAGATCCGAGCTTACCGTATGTGATTTATACGATGCTTCCACATCCGGTTTTGGGCGTGTTGGCGCAGGAGCGTTTTGTGGTAGCTTATGGGTCGAGGCAGCTGCGACCGCATGAGCTGAACTGACTGACACATGATCTGGAGTTGGCTATAATAGTTATGCGCTGAAACATTGGAATCAATATCTGTTTGGTAATAAATTTCAGATTCTTACCAACCATAAGAGTCTGAAATATCTGTTTGCATGAAGGAGCTTAGCATGAGGCGGCGCAGATGTCTCGAATACATTAAGGACTATGATTGTAGTGTCGGGTACATCTCTGGCAAGGGCAACACGGTTGCCGATGCTCTGGCAGGAAGTATACCGTCTTAATTAAGGGAGGAAATGTTGGTGACCGATCCGAGGAGAGTGATCGACGTGCCTTTGGCACGGTGGCAGCTACGGGAGCGTGCTCGAGTTATTACACTTATTATACATTACGAGTGGCTTGATAGGATGCGCGGCGCAAGGTAGAATTTGGTATTGAAGAAGTTATCTGGGGAAGATAAGGGTTTATGTGTTACCGACGTTTCAGTATAGGCAAGGATTGCTATACTTCTGAGATCGCCTTTATGTACCTGAGGATCAGGAGTTCTGGAATGAGATTTTCGAGGAGGCACACTCGAGCAGTTTGAGCATCGGAAACCGGCAGGGACACTGCAGACTTTGCCCATTCCGGTTCGGGAGTGGGGCAATGTTACTATGGACTTTCGATCGCCTTGCCCGACACGGTCTCGCCATGATGTTATCTGGGTTATTGTGGATCGGCTGATAAAGTGCGCACACTTTCTGCTTATTCGGGTCATAGACCCTCTGGAGAAGCTTGTCGGCTTTACATCAGGAAGATTGTACGTTTGCATGGAGTACCAGACTCCATTGAATCTGACCGTGATCCGCGTTTTACAGCGCGGTTCTGGATTGCTTTTCATGGAGCATTGGGCACGCGACTCCATATGAATACAGCTTATCACCCACAGACGGACGGGCAGTCGGAGCGGGTGATTCGATATCGGAGGATATGTTGCGAATCTGTATTTTGGATTTTGGAGGAGTTTGGGACTAGTAGTTGCTTTGATAGAGTTCTCGTACAACAACCGCTTCGGACTACGATTGGCATGGCACCATATGAAGCGTTATGCGGGAGGAGGTGTACGACACCACCTTTGTTGGACAGATGCGTCGATGGGGTTAAGCTGGGACCCGAGCTTTTTGAGGAGACTACGGCGAAGATCAGATTGTTACAGGCGCGGATCAAAACCGCGAACGACTGCACCACTGCTTATACGAACCACCACCGTAGGACTCTGGAATCCGAGTTTGGTGATAGACTTTGACTGGAGGTAGCACCGTTTAGAGAGACAGTAAGATTTGATAGGCGGGGCGAGTTACCCCGAGTTATATCGGTTTTCATGAGTTTCCAGAGTAAGTTGTTAGGTTGGCCTTACCCCCCCCAACTGTTTCTGTTTTATGTGGTATCTTCCAGGATAGCCTGTTGTGGATCGGTTAGATTTAGGTTCGGTCTTATGCAGGGTTGTCTGGTAGAAATACCGCAATCGACTCGGGGTGCAATAAGATGCACCCGGAGGGTGGGACGCCGTGAGGCTCTGTATGGTAGTCTAAACTACCACTCCCGCCGCACTAGCACGGTGGTCCGATTGTTCTGGGTTAGAGGAATAGTTATATTTTCTGGTTGGTAGCGACACCTGTCTGGTTGGTTCAGGCTACTCTTGGAGGACCAAGAGTTCTAAGGGGGGGAGAATGTTACGGTCACCCCGAGCGGGTTGCGACCGGGTGACCCGGGGCTCCGGTTTTGGCCTGCGGGTCACGTTTTTCGGCGTTCAGACGGCTCCCGAGCCCTATCCGAGAATCATTTTGGCAAACCCTTCCGTATTTGAGGTCGTGTGGGTCCCCCGGACGTTTCCGCCGAAAATATTTTTCTGGCGCCGGGGGGTTGTCGGGGTCGTCTCGGGACGTATAGCGGGCTCGGTAGCGCTCTTGAGACCTCAGTTTGGGAAGCCGTTTGCAGTTTTGGAGTCGTGAGAATGTCCCGGAGGTGGTTGTGGAGTTTAATATTTGGGGCGGGACGTTCGGTTCCGGGCGACTCCCTGGGCTCGGGACGGGAATCCCGGGACTCGGGATGGAAATTTTCTGACGGCTTTGGGGTAAGTTGTGTTATAATTTAAGATGGAATTTATGAGTATTTTTGTAGAATTTTGGGGTGACGGAATTTCGGTTAAGGTTGACACGCTCGCACGTCGGGCCTTGGTTCGGGTTCAGCGAGCTCGGTAGGACACTCTGGACTGGTAAATGAACTTCTGAAAAATGTTCTGTGAATGTTATAATATTCTGAAGATTGTTCCCAAGTTTCGTTAATTTTGGAATTCGTAATTATTTTTGGGCAAAAAGAATTGGAACTTTCGGAAAAATTGGGAGTTAATTTGCAATGGGGTGCAAATTTAATAAAAATCAGCATGGGCACAGCAGCTGATATTGTCGGCAGCAGCAAAGAGAAGGGACACTTGTCCCTTCTTCAATTAAAGATGAGAAAAAGAAAAGAAATGGTGGAAAATATATAAAGGAAAGATAAGTCATTTTTATCACTTCTCTCCTTCTTCTTCATCTCCTCCCTTTGCCGCCATTGTCATCCTCTCTCAAGCTCTCCATGGTGTTCTTCATATTTGGCAAGGAATCAACAAGGTTTTGGTGCAAATCATAGGTAAGGTTCTTCTCTTCTTCTCCTTGCAAGTTAGAAGCATGGATTTTGGTGGAAAAGGGAGTTTAGAACCAAAAAAGGTTTGTTCTTTGCTATGAGTTGTGATGATCTTCTTGCTTCCAAGTTTTAGTATGTTGTTCTTGGGTGGTAGGAGAGTGTTAATCAAGTGTTGGATTTTGGAAAACACACCTTGGATAAAAACCCTAAATTGCCGAAATTCTTGGAATTTTCCAAAATGATGTGTGTTTGTTATCTTGGTTCATGCTTCAAGTATGTTAGTTCTAGCATGATTCTAAGCTTATGTATGGATTCAATTTGATGGAAAACAAGTTGAGGTGAAAACCCCTTTTGGCCGAATTGGTTAAGTGTATGTTCATGATGGGTTTTGTTGTTTGGGTGCAATTGGATAGCATTCATGGTTTAGGAATGAAATTGGTGGTTAGAATGGTTGTTTGGTAGCTTGAATGGATTAAATTGGAAGTTGGATGAAAAGTTGGTTAGGAACCGAAATCTTGGAATGGTTCTTTTTCAATGTTGGAGGTTCATTTTGGTTGAATTGGATGTTAATATGGTATTGGGCTTGAATTTGGGAGTGGATGGAAGTTTGAAATGTTGAATTCGGTTAAGAAATGGAAAAGTTACAATTAAGCGGGATTATCGGAAAATGGCGGGTAATGAAGGGTTTAAGGTTGGATTTGATCAGTTCCGCTTGTTGTATGATGGTTGTCAATGTGTAATCTTGCTTTGTCTAGGTTGGTTCTGAATTCTGACGCTTCTGTGAAAGTCTGGAATTTTACGGAAATTCTGTCGGATTTTCGGTTTTGGGGTCGGGGGTGTAGTTTGGTAGTGTGGTTGGTAAGGTTGCTAATTTAGCTTGAATTGACAGATTCTGAGGTCCGGAAGTTAGAAAAAGAGAGGTTTTCGGGTTTCGGGTCGTGGTTTGGAAATCGTCCAGAACCGGTCAAATACTCTGGAATTGTGAGGTAAGGGTTTGGTTCTGCTATTTTTGGTAAGATAGGTGTATGTTCAGTTTCATTTTCTGTTCTGTAGGTGTTTCAGTATTATATGCCTAGAGCATATTCTGTAGTCTGTAGGTGTATGTATTGTAGCACTTCTGTTTTGCAGGTATTTCGGGAATTTCTGCTTTAAGGTACGTTCTGTGATCTGTAGGTGTATGTCTTGTAGCATACCCTGTCTGTTAACCCTACGTTTGTAGGTGTATGCCTTGTGGCATACTTTGTCTGTTAACCCTACGACAGTTGTGGGTTCGCTGCCCACCTGGTGCACCATGCTTCCGTAATAGCTTCGCTTCGACTCCCTTAGAGGAGGCTGTCGTTCGATTGGTTATAAGGGTTTATGGCGATTTAGTATCGCACATCCTTTGGGATTCTGATCTGTTTTATTACATGCACGATATTCTGTTTTCTGTCGTATATATTCTGTATATTATTATCTTTCTGTTTTGCAGGGTTACATATGCTTATCTTACCCCAAATCCCTTACGGGGTCCTTTTAGGACTCACCCTTTTTTGGTTCTGTGTTTGGATTTCAGGTAGGTCTGGTAAGCAGCCAGCGGGGTAGGTTTCCGCGAGGCTTCTGCCTTGGTTATGTTGAGCAGCGGTACCTTGTGGGCTGGGATTTTGTCTACTTGGTCTGAATCCCGCGAGGTATTTTGACGTTTAGGCCTAGGGTCGGCTCTGTAGCCGCATGTGCATACTTTCTGCTTTATTGTTATGATGATTGTATGTGTTTATATATATATATTCTGTTCATTGCATGATCTGAGCGTTTGGCGCTTGCTAGATACTTTAGGTTCTGTGAACTCTGTATGCATTTATGTTTGGTGCGTAAGCACTCGTCCACGGAGGGCGGGGCTTACTCTGTTGCTAATGCATGAATTGCATGTTTAGATTTTATTTTAGTGATATGTATGGAATTTTTGTTAGTAGCTTCCACTTTCTTTTCGCTCTTTGGGTCCGCTACGCGCGGCGGGTCTCGATGGACCTGCCATTCTGTATTCATTCCGGCTTCCGCTTCCGGCGTCCCGGCGCCCCCGCCTCCGCAACCGGGCTCGGGTGGCGTGCGGTGACATACCGTGGGGCCAACTTGCCCTTCTTTCCGAATCTGACTGTCCCGCGGATAGGTGCTACCTTGAGCCAAACCCTATCCCCAACCTCAAACTCCAGAGCCCTACGGCGACGGTTCGCATAAGTAGTGGTGCGGTCGTTCGCGGCTTTGATCCGCGCCTGAATCAATCTGATCTTCGCCGTAGTCTCCTCAATAAGCTCGGGTCCCAACTCAACCCTATCAGACGCATCGGTCCAGCAATGTGGTGTCATACACCTCCTCCCGTACAACGCCTCATATGGTGCCATACCAATCGTAGTCTGGAAGATGTTGTTGTACGAGAACTCAATCAAAGGCAATTGCTGGTCCCAATCTCCTCCAAAGTCTAAAGTACAGCTCCGTAGCATATCCTCCAATATCTGAATCACCCGCTCCGATTGTCCGTCGATGCAGTGGGTGATAAGTCTGTACTCGATGGAGTCGCGTGCCCAGCGCTTCATGAAAAGCCCTCCCGAGAACCGTGCCGTGAAACGCGGATCACGGTCGAGATACAATGGAGTCTGGTACTCCATGTAATCGCATAATCTCACCGATGTAAAGCCGGGCAAGCTTCTCCGGAGGGTCCGTGATCCGAATAGGCGAAAGTGTGCGCACTTTGTCAGCCGATCCACAATCACCCAGATAGCATCATGGCGGGACCGTGTCAGGGGCAGTGCAGTCAGAAAATCCATAGGAACATTGCCCCACTTCCGGACTGGAATGGGCAAAGTCTGCAATGTCCCTGCCGGTTTCTGGTGCTCAATCTTCACCTGCTGACAAACGGCACACCTAGACACATGTGTGGCAATGTGCCTCCTCATCCCGGGCCACCAAAAGTGAGTACGCAGATCATGATACATCTTCTCACTCCCGGGATGAACACTCAATCTGCTCGAGTGCGCCTCCTCTAAAATCTCACTCCGGAGCTCTTGATCCTCCGGTACATAAAGGCGGTCTCGGAAGTATAGCAATCCCTGCCTATACTGAAACGCCGGTAACAAAGACCCCTTATCCTCCCCAGATAACCTCTTCAGCCCCGGATCTCTACCTTGCGCCTCGCGCACTCTATCAAGCCACTCAGAATGTATAGTAAGTGTGTATACCTGAGCACGCTCCCAGAGCTGCCACCTGTGCCAAAGGCACGTCAGATCACTCTCCTCGGATCGGTCACCAACATCTCCTCCCTTGACCAACCCGGTATACTTCCTGCTCAGTGCATCGGCAACCGTGTTGCCCTTACCAGAGATGTACTCGATACTGCAATCGTAGTCCTTAATGTATTCGAGCCATCGGCGCTTCCTCATGTTAAGCTCATTCTGCGTATACAGATATTTCAGACTCTTATGGTCGGTAAGAATCTGAAATTTGTTACCAAGCAGATAATGCCTCCATTGTTTCAGCGCATAGATCACTGCAGCCAACTCCAGATCATGTGTCGGATAGTTCAGCTCATGCGGTCGTAGCTGCCTCGACCCATAAGCTATCACATTCCGATCCTGCATCAGCACACACCCCAAACCGGATGTGGAAGCATCCGTATAGATCACATATGGTAAGCTCGGATCTGGAAGAGTCAGAATCGGAGCGTTAGTCAACTGCCGTTTCAATTCCTGAAAATTCTGCTCACACCTTTCAGACCAGATAAACGATTGACCCTTCTTGGTCAACTGCGTGAGCGGAGATGCCAGAATAGAAAACCCCGGTACGAACCTCCGATAATATCCTGCTAATCCCAGGAAGCTCCTGATCTCCCGTACCGTGGTAGGTTGTTTCCGATCTGAATCTGCCCTCACCTTCTCTAGGTCCACGCAGACCATGCTCGAAATAACGTGTCCCGAAAGGTGACCTCCCGTATCGAGAACTCACACTTTGAGAACTTAGCATAAAGCTGATGTTCCCAAAGTGTCTGCAGAACTACCCTCAGATGCTCCCGATGCGAGTCCGCATCCCGAGAATATATCAGAATATCATCAATGAAGACCACCACAAAAGAGTCCAAGTACGGCCGGAACACCCGATGCATCAGATCCATAAATGCTGCCGGAGCATTGGTCAGCCCAAATGGCATGACCGTAAACTCAAAGTGTCCATACCGGGTGTGGAAAGCGAGTCTTAGGTATATCCTCCTCCTTCACCCTAAGCTGAAAGTATCCAGATCGTAGATCAATCTTCGAGAAAACTCTCGAATCCCGAAGTTGATCAAAAAGATCGTCAATCCTCGGCAACGGATACTTATTCTTCACAGTAAGGGCATTCAACCGTCTGTAGTCTATACAGAGTCGGAGTGTCCCATCTTTCTTCTTTACAAACAGAACCGGAGCACCCCACGGCGAAGTGCTCGGTCGGATGAAGCCCTTCTGCTGTAATTCCTCCAACTGCTTCTTTAACTCCTGCATCTCAGAAATGGGCATCCGATAAGTGGAATAGATATCGGAGCAAAGCCCGACCGCAGTAGATCTCAAACACAATTTCCCGCTCTGGTGGTAATCCGAGCAACTCCTCCGGAAATACCTGCGGAAAATCTCGAACTACCGGTATACTAGCTAGCTTCAACCTAGTATCCGCCTCATTCAGATCAAAACATTCCCCTACACCAACTACCGACAGCTGGTCCAGAATCTGCAACTCTGTACTATGCTGTGCGATAGTCAAACCAGTCGGAGTCGTGAGAGGTAGTACCTCTTCGTATACCATAATAGCACGGGCTGCACAATCAATGTGCACAGAATTCTTGGATAGCCAGTCCATCCCAAGAATAACATCATAGTTCGGCGTGTCCGTAACCAACAAGTCCGATACTATCGATGCCCGCCTACGGATATAGTACAACCCCGAACCATCCCATTGGAAAACGGCCCTGACTCCCAGCGGCTTTTACTAAATACATCTGCGGCAAAGTACTAACAGACAGTGCGTAGATGTAACACATTTACGTGCTACAATAGAAATAGACGCTCTCAGTATCAAATAACGCATGAACAGATGTATCGTTCGAAATACAAGACCTTGCAAGACTCCCGCCGAGACGAGCCTCCCCGCTGGCCGGGGCCCGCCTGCCGACCGGGTCCTCCACGATGACTAGGGCCTCCCGCTGACTAGGACCTCCTCGCTCTATCTCGAAAACGCGTCATGCTCTAGACTGCTGCGGTGGAGGGTGGCTGAAGCCGCGGTCGCCGCCGAGGTCTCGGGCCACCCGCTGAAACCCACACCCTCGCGGCACGTTGGGCGGTGCCCGAGATCGCGGACGCTGAAAACTACTAGAACCTCGCCCCACCGTCGAGGGCAGTCCTGCACCAGTGAGTATCCGACCCGCATCGCAAACACCGGCCCTCCCGCCGGTAATAAGGACCCGGTGATACCCACCACAAGTCGGACAAGGTCGTGAGGGTGGTGCTCCCCCTGCCTCCACTAGATCGCCCGGGTGCATTCGCCGTCCCGAGAACCCTGCCGGGGTCCTCGCCGTGTGGAACCCCTCGAAGTCCCCTCGACCTCTCTGCGAGGTGAGGCGACTCTCAACGTCCTCCCGCTCGAGGAGCCGAGCCTTGTGAACTGCCTCCCCGTAGGTAGTAATATCCAACGGCCTCAGAGCCCATCTGTACTCGGGGCGCAGTCGACGGATAAACCTCTTCGCCTTCTCCTCCTCCATACCGTGGTACTGCGGTACGTAGTGGATAAGCCTGTCAAACTCACGCTCATACTCTGCGACAGTCCTGTCTCCCTGCTGAAGCTCATCAAACTGTGCCTGTCGCAGATCCCTAGCTGCAGCCCCGATGAACCTCCGATGGAACAGCTGTGTAAACTGCTCCCAGGTAACATCCAACTCCTGATCGGGTGCTAGCCCCGCATTCGCCCTCAGATTGCCCTGAAGGCTCCTCCACCAATGATCTGCTCCCTCCTGCAGATTGAACGTGGCAAGGGATACCATCACTGTGGAAGGTAAGTGTAACCTCCCCAGGAGCTTATCAATCTCCATGAACCAGGTCTCCGCCGCCTCGGGACCTCCTTGCCATCAAACTTCCTAGGGTTCAACCGCTGGAACCTCTCCAACAAACGGACATCATCAGAGTCAGAGTGATGCCCCGAACCTCCCCGTCGTCGGTGGGTCCGACGGGTGGTATCAGAATCCAGCTCAATAACCCTCCGTCCGCCGCCGAGGGGCTGATGTGTCTCCTGGTCAGAACGATCGGAGCGAGCTACGGAGCTACGCTCTGGTCGTATCCTCCGTGATCGCGGATTCCTGCGCTCCGCGTCCTCCTCAGACTCACTCTCAGACCGGGCCCGTACATGAGTGTGGGTGGTAGTCCGGGTGTGACTACTCACTCTCCCATCAGTATGCACAGACGGTGCCACGACCGAATCCTCCTGCACCTGTGACTGTACCGGAACCTGTTCCGGTACTAGTGTCCTCAACAACTGCTGGACCTGCTCCAGCACATGAACCAAAGCAGTGGTAGACCCCTGACCCTGCTGCACAACCGGTGGCGGGGTATGTACCAGCTCTGGCTCAGAATGCCCCTGTCTATGCTCTCTAAATCTCGGAGGTGTTGGATTACGGTCCCCTCCCTCCGGTCGTAAATCACGCTGTCGGCGCGTGTTTACCATTCTGAAACATTTCGGACCAAACAGAGTCCAAAACAATCAGTTACCTCTAATCCCTACGAAACTAGCGGCTTTTCTAAGGCTCGTAGTGCAATGCAGTACTTAACTCAGAAGTTACTTCTCAGAATGATAAAATCATGCATTTCACAGAATCACAGAAGCAATTCATGCTTATTTCACCAAATCTTTTCCTAACACACAATTTTACGTACCTGAAACTTTTCCACAATCCCCTTACTCGTAATAATCTTACCAGAATTCCAGAAATCCCGAGTGCCGAAATCTGCAACTATCAGGATAACTTGAAGGATCAACTTTGTTCCACAATTTTATTTTGAAGTGGTTCAAGTAAGGAGGTGGCCAATCTCCGTACCAAACCATTCTAAAATAAAATGTACAACAATAGTCGTCACTACAAGTCACCACTGACGACCAATATGGTCACTTACCTGCTCTGATACCAACTTGTCACCGCACGCCGCCCGAGCCCGGTTGCGGAGGCGAGGGCGCCGGAAGCGGAAGCCGGAATGGAAAGGAGTGGCAGTCCATCGAGACCCGCCGCGTAGCGGACCCAAAACGGAAAGATTGTGGAAGCAAACTAACGGAAATTTCATGCGTATAACCAAAATAAAATGCAACCATACAATTCATGCACTAATAATGAGTAAGCCCCGCCTCCGTGGACGAGTGCTTACGCACCCAAACACATATACATACAGAATTCACAGTAACCTAGAATGTCTAGCAAGCGCCAAGCGCTGTAACATATACGTAATGTAATATATAAATATATACGAAATACAATCATCACAAAGAAACCGAAAATATGCACATGCAGCTACAGAGCCAAGCCTAGGACTAGCGTCAAATACCTCGCGCGGGATTCAGATCCAAAAGACAATCCCGGGCCGCAAGGTGAAGTCTGCAAAACACAACCGAGGTAGAACCTCACGGAAACCTACTCCGCAGGCCGCTTATCGTCTACCTGAAACCCAAAAATGTAACCCAAAGAAGGGTGAGTCCTAAAAGGACCCCGTAAGGGATAAGGGGTAAGGTAAGTATATGTAACCCCGCAAAAGCAGAAAGATAGCAATATATGCAAAGAATACGGAATAACATGCATGTACAGAAAATAAATCGGAGTCCTCGAAGGACGCGCGATTCCAAATCGCCATAACCCTTATAATACATCGGAACGACAACCTCCACTAAGGGAGTCAAGCCGAAGCTAATACAGAAGCATGGTGCACCAGCTGGGGTAGCGAACCCACAACTGTCGTAATGTTAACAGACAGTATGCCATAAGGCATACTCCTACAAACTACAGAATATGCCCAAATGCATAATATTCCGAAATACTAGCAGAATAGAAACTGAAACCAAAACATATACTTAGCTTACCAAAACAACAGAACCAAACCCTTACCTCAAAATCCAGAGTATTGGACCGATTCTCGACAACACCTACACCGTGCCCCAAACTTAGAACTCCTCTTTCCTAACCTCCGAACCTCGGAATCTGCCAAACTAAGTTGAATTAGAATCCTTATCACCCACACTACCAAATTACAACCCCCGACCCCAAAACCGAAAATCCGACAGAATTTCCGTAAAATTCCAGATTTTCACAGAAACGTCAGAATTCAGAACCAACCTAGACCAAGCAAGATTACACATTGACAAACATCATACAATAAGCAGAACTGATCAAATCCAACCTTAACCCTTCATTACCCGCCATTTTCCGATAATCCCGCTTAATTGTAACTTTTCCATTTCTTAACCGAATTCAATGTTTCAAACTTCCATCCACTCTTAAATTCAAGCCCAACACCATATTAACATCCAATTTAACCAAAATGAACCCCCAACATTGAAAAAGAATCATTCCAAGATTTCGGTTCTTAACCAACTTTTCATCCAACTTCCAATTCAATCCATTCAAGCTACCAAACAACCATTCTAACCTCCAATTTCATTTCTAAACCATGAATGCTATCCAATTGCACCCAAACAACAAAATCCATCATGAACATACACCTAAACAATTCGGCCTAAAGGGGGTTTTCACCTCAACTTGTTTTCCATCAAATTGAATCCATACATAAGCTTAGAATCATGCTAGGACTAACATACTTGAAGCATGAAACAAGATAACAAACACACACCATTTTGGAAAATCTTCCATAAATTCGGCCATAACAAGTTCTTCATCCAAGATGTGTTTTCCAAAATCCAACACTTGATTAACACTCTCCTACAACCCAAGAACAACATACTAAAACATGGGAGGAAGAGAATCATCCTAGCTTATAGCTAAGAACAAACCCAACATTTGCCAAAACTTCTCTTTTCACCACTAATCTTCAAAACTAACAAGAAAAGAGGAGTAGGGAGGATGCTTACCTCAAGTAGCAACTAATTCCTCTTTGATTTCTACCAAAAAGAAGAAGTTCAAACTTGAGGTTGATCTTCAATGGAGGCGTCGACAAGAGCAAAGCAGGAAGAAGAAGATGAAGAAGAAAAGAAGTGAAATGTAATAAGTCTCCTTTTATGAAATAATTAACCAAACATATAAATCCTCACTTTATAGCCCATGCCTCCTTCCTAAATTAAAATAGGACATGTGTCCCTTCCCTTCTCCCAAAATTCTGCCGAAATTATCAGTCAAAGAGCCCATACTCACTATTATTAATTTGCACCCAATTGCAAATTAACTCCCAATTTTTCCGAAAGTTCCAATTCTTTTTGCCCAAAAATAATTACCGAATTCCAAAATTAACGAAACTTGGACACAATCTTCAGAATATTATAACATTCACAGAACATTTTTCAGAAATTCATTTACCTTTCCGGAGTGTCCTACCGAGCTCACGAACCCGAACCAAAACCCGACGTGCGAGCGTGACAACCTGAACCGAAATTCCGTCACTCCAAAATTCTATAAAAATACCCATAAATTCCATCTTAAATTAAGACACAACTTACCCCAAAGCCGTCAGAAAATTTCCATCCCGAGCCCCGGGAGTCGCCCGGAACCGAACGTCCCGCCCCAAATATTAAACTCCACAACCACCTCCGGGACGTCTCCACGACTCCAAAACTGCGAACGGCTTTCCAAACTAAGATCTCGAGAGTGCTACCGAGCCCGCTGTACGTCCCGAGACGACCCCGACAACCCCCCGGCGCCAGAAAAATATTTTCGGCGGAAACGTCCGGGGGACCCACACGACCTCAAATACGGAGGGGTTCGCCAAAATGATACTCGGATAGGGCTCGGGAGCCGCCTGAACGCCGAAAAACGTGACCCGCAGGCTAAAACCGGAGCCCCGGGTCACCCGGTCGCAACCCGCTCGGGGTGACCGTAACATCATTTGTTGGATCATGCTATGTATCTTGGATACATTCTGTTTCTGTGTACATATATTGGATATTCTGTATGATCGGGGACTCGCCCATGTCAATGGAGGGCGACCCGTGTTGTGATCACATTGTGATATGCTAGACATATTCTGTATAGACATGATTCTGTTGAGCATATGTATGTTTATGATTGAGTACTCGCCCATTTCAGTGAGAGCGGGGGCTCGTTTCGATGTTATCCATGAACTGTATGTTTGGTGATGGTAGAGTGCTTGCCTATTTCAGTGGGGCAGGGCTCGTCATGGATAGTTAGGATTTACACTGTATACTTGCCATGTATGAGGGTTGCATGTTGTGGGTCGAAATACGACCGAACAATATTGGCGCATACTCCATGTGCAAAGTGTTCTCAGGCACCGGGCCTTCGAGAACAGGACTTTGCGGGCTGGGTCACGGGACCACCACACTCAGCAGGTCTCGGTTGGACCGATCGCTTCCGTTTCCGTGGCTCAAGCAGCTTTAGCCGCAGATTCCGCTTTCACCGTTGCGGAACGGCCCCGCCTCCGTAACAGGGCGCGGGCGCACCCGTGACAGGTTCTGTGTTGTCGCTGTGGACTATTTCACCAAGTGGATTGAAGTAGAACCACTTGTGAAAATAACATTCGCAAAAATCATCAAATTCCTGTGGAAGGACATCATATGCCGATACGACAATCCTCGCACCATCATCACAGACAACGGCAACCAATTCGCCAGCCACATTGTCCAACAATGAGACGCAGACAACAGAATCCGCATGCTCTATGCCCCAGTGGCACACCCCCAGTCCAATGGGTCGACGAGCTCCTTAGCGTCCTATGGGACTACAGAACAACAAGGACACAACAGGCGAGACACCGTTCTCCCTGGTTTATGGCACTGATGCACCCCTGCCTATCAAGGCAGACTTCACAACAATCAAAATGATCAACTTCACAGATGAAGCAACGTATGAACGTGCAGCATGACACCAAAGTCGAACCCAAGGCACTCAAGTCAGGAGGCTCGCATTACTCAAGCATCCTGCGACCTAACTGAGAAGGCCCTTATGTCATTCACAAACAAGTCGACCAGGTGTCTACGAATTGTAGGGGCACGATGGAAATCCACTCCCTCGCAACTTCCATGCAGATGACCTACGCCCGTACTATGTGTAAATCATGAAACTCTCATGGCTCAAATCAAAGGAATATTTCTTTACTTCTCATCAATATCGCAAAACCGAGTTAAAACTCGTCGACGCTCGCCAATGCCTTCTGCACCCGACCTGTCAGAACGGCTAAACGCTTGGCCTATTAAGGCCACGACATCAGACCTTGTCAGGTCACCCATGCATACGTGGCAATGCATACACTACCCAAGGGCATCGCCTATGCAAACCTTGCGGAGCACAGACATCGCCCGGGTTAAGATCTTTGGGGCCCCGCATCTATGAACCCCAACAGACGCCCTACTGAGATCATTGGGACCCCGCGCTTGCGAACCCCAACAGATCCCTAAGCAGGGAATCAGCCTTGCAACTCATTGATGGCTTCGCCTCTGCGAGCCACTACAGACCCTGACTGAGATCTTTGGGGCCCAGTGCTTGCGAACCCCAACAGATCCTCTAAATAACTTAGCCTACCAGTGGGAGTCTTTAGGAGACTCGTGGAACAAACAAAGTGGCTCGCTAACGTTCCCTACAATGCTATCGCAAGGATGGAAGAAAGCAACAACAGTCGAGGTAAACTGAAATTTGTACATTTATACTATTTGCACTACACATTCTTTGCAGGTACTTACAAAATTGCAATGGCTCAGGCCGGCATACTTAAAGGGTGTCATACGCATGACTTGAACCCCCACCCTACTCTAACGTGGCGTGCCACGCCACACCCATTTTCTTCCTTGCTTGCCCCAGTCTAGCAGGGCGCCCACCTCAGGATCGCTGGTCTTTGTGGCATCTAAGGCTTCAAAATTTGGCCCTGGGAACAGCTTCTCCACCTGGAAGCGGCATTGCAACCGGCCTTCCTCATTAGCTTGCGCCTCGACCTCGCCCTGGGTCTTTAACTCCTTAATCTTCTGCTTCAATCGGCGCATCCTTTCGGGAACTGCTACTCTTATTGATGAGGGGGACTCAGGAGACTCTCCAGGGAACGCCTCCAGCCCAAGCTCCTTCTCAAGGGTAATGATAGCCTCTACTGCAAGCATGAAGTCCGTGCACAGCTCAAGGTGCTTCTCTTCCAATTCCTTCGCGGAGAGCTCTGTATCCAGGGCCTTATCCTCGGCAGCCTTGAGGCAGGTGGCTGCATTCTTCTCTGCCTCAGCAGCAGCGTCCTTCAGAGCCTGAATCTATTCCTTCGCAACGGAACAAGCGGCATCTGACTCTGACATTGAGGAAAGTGCCCCCGTCAATGTGGCGCCCCAGGCCCTGGAAGGCGGCGGAAGCCCGCACTGGACGCGGCGGTGGCCTGGGGTCAACGATGTGACGACCGGAATGGGAGCAGAAATTGAAAACACTCCCGGTGTAGTTGGTCCATAACCCGGCCCATAAAATTTCCTCTGAAGGTGACCCATATGAAGATGACAATCACCCTCGCCGCGGCTTGGAGACGGCTCGTTGCTGGTTTTTGTTGCTCCGCACATGAGGCTGTTGACTTCCAGCGCTTATAACTTAACTTATAGAACTCAAGCGGGTCTGAAACTGCTTCCAGCCTCTTCCTCGTTTCCGGGGCTACGAAACGGACTGTTGGATGACCCCATTTGGACTTGCTCCCTGAACCTCGGATAGGCGTATGGAATGAATGATAGGAGTTTCCCTTCTTCAGCTACTTCTCCACCCGTATCGCCTTGTGCACCAAATCTTGGTAATCCTGATAATCACATAGCTCAACTGTTTTGGCGATGTCCTCAATTAAACCATATAAAAATCTGGCCAACTTACCTTCATCGTCCTGCTTAACATTGGCCCTCATCAAGGCTCTTTCAAGGTCCTTTTGGTATTCCTCTACACTACGATTACCTTGAATAAGACGTTGCAATTTCTAAGCACAATCCCTGTCGTAGTAGCTTGGCACTAGAGCTTCGCCGCTTCCTTCCTCCAGTGTGCTTATGTTCAAGGTTCCAAAGGGCTTCGCGTACCCTTCATCCAATTCGATGCCGAGGTGGCGAAGCTGTAAGGCCTTTTCTCGAGCTTCTTCTTGGTCGTCCTGCGCCATGAGCCTCATGAAAGCATTGAGACTCCCTTGAACTTGTTTCAGCCGGGACCTTGTCATGGGTCCGCCTAGACCTTGGAGTGGATTTGGGGGTGTGCGCGCTTGAGGTTGCGGACCAACTTGAGCTTGTGGAGTCATTGGGGCGATGTCCACATCATTGGTATGGTGATTTCTGATTTGTTAATGTTTTTTCAGCTTGAATCAACAGTTGTGGAGTAGTACGGGACTTCGGAAGTTACACTACCACACTTCGGGCTGAG
Source organism: Stellera chamaejasme (assembly GCA_024586325.1). Lineage (NCBI taxonomy): Eukaryota > Viridiplantae > Streptophyta > Magnoliopsida > Malvales > Thymelaeaceae > Stellera > Stellera chamaejasme. The sequence goes on from CM044983.1 coordinate 37,074,302, forward strand.
CGTCGGGATTTTCTCAAGTTCTTCCGCAAAGTCAGTAAAGTTCGGTAAGGTTTTCAGTATTGCTCTCGATTCTGCATTTCAGTTTATTTTATTAAATGCGTGTCTGGGTGTACTGAGGATGAGTTTGGATTGAGGGTGGCCCGAGGATACCCAAACTTGGTCAGTCGGGATAGGCATTGGTTTGCAGGTGCGAGGACTCGAAGATGCTGATGTTTTGATTCAACTCCTACGGGGTGGTGTTCTGATTCAACTCCTACAGGGGTGGTGTTCTGATTCAACTCCTTTGGGGGTGGTGTTCTGATTCAACTCCTACGGGGGTGGTGTTCTGATTCAACTCCTACCAGGGTGGTGTTCTGATGGGTTAGCTACCCCGAGCTGGTGCCAGACTCATGTGTCTGCGGTTGTTCATTATCTGGATGGGTGAGAATGGACTATCGTTTCAGAGCGTGTCTGTTTGATATACTAACAATTCTGGTTATGTGCATTGCATATGTTTGATTTGCATTGGTTGAGCATATCTTCACCGCACGCCGCCCGAGCCCGGTTGCGGAGGCGGGGGCGCCGGGACGTCGGAAGCGGAAGCCGGAAGAACACAAGGTGGCAGGTCCATCGAGACCCGCCGCGCGTAGCGGACCCGGAAAGCGATTGTGGGAACAAACTGAAATTTTCATACATATAACTAAAATAAAATCAAAACATGCAATTCATGCATCAGCAACAGAGTAAGCCTCGCCCTCCGTGGACGAGTGCTTACGCACCAAACATATAGATACATACAGAATTCACCGAACCTAGGGTATCTAGCAAGCGCCAAGCGCTCAGAACATGCAACAGAACAGAATATATACAATCATCACAACAATAAAACAGAAAGTATGCACATGCAGCTACAGAGCCGACCCTAGGCCTAAACGTTAAAATACCTCGTGCGGGATTCAGACCAAGTAGACAAAATCCCAGCCCACAAGGTACTGCTGCTGCTCAACACAACCAAGGCAGAAGCCTCGCGGAAACCTACCCCGCTGGCTGCTTACCAGACCTACCTGAAATCCAAAAAACAGAACCCAAAAAGGGTGAGTCCTAAAAGGACCCGTAAGGGATTTGGGGTAAGATAAGCATATGTAACCCTGCAAAACAGAAAGATAGCAATATACAGAATATATGCAACAGAATACAGAATATCGTGCATGTAATAAAAACAGATCAGAATCCCGAAGGATGTGCGATACTAAATCGCCATAAACCCTTATAACAAATCAGGAACAGCGGCCTCCCTCTAAGGGAGTCAGAAGCCGAAGCTATTACAGAAGCATGGTGCACCAGCTAGGGTAGCGAACCCACAACTGTCGTAGGGTTAACAGACAAAATATGCCACAAGGCATACACCTACAAACGTAGGGTTAACAGACAGAGTATGCCACAAGGCATACAGCTACGAATCACGAGAACTTACCTTAAAGCGAAATTTCCGAAATACCGCAAAAGCGAAGTGCTACAATACATACACCTACAGACTACGAGAATATGCTCTAGGCATATAATACTTGAAATACCTGCAGGCAGAAAATGAAACTAAACATACACCTATCTTACCAAAAATAGCGAACCAAACCCTTACCTCACAATTCCAGTATTAGACCGATTACGGACGACTTCCACACCACGACCCGAAACCCGAACACCTCTCTTTTTCTAACTTCCAGACCTCAGAATCTGTCAATTCAAGTTGAATTAGCAACCTTACCAACCACACTACCAAACTACACCCCCGACCCCAAAACCGAAAATCCGGCAGAATTTCCGTAAAATTCCAGATTCCCACAGAAATGTCAGAATTCAGAACCAACGTAGACAATGCAAAATTATACATTGTCAAACATAATCCAACAAGCAGAACTGATCAAATCCAACCTTAAAACCCTTCATTACCCAACATTTTCCGATAATCCCGTTTAATTGCAACTTTTCCATTTCTTAACCGAATTCAACGTTTCAAACTTCAAACCACTCCTAAATTCAACCCCAATACCATCTTAGCATCCAATCCAACCAAAATCAAACCCCAACATGGAAAAAGAATTATCCAAAAATTCGGCTTCTTTGCCAATTTTTATCCAACTTCCAAATCAATCCATTCAAACTTCCAATTAATCATACTAATCACCAATTTCACTTATAAACCAAGAATGCTATCCAATTGCATCCAAAACAACAAAATCCAACAATGAACATCATCTCATAAATTCGGCCAAATGGGGGTTTCCAACCCAACATATTTTCCATCAAATTGAATCCATACTTAAGCTTAGAATCATGCTAGGATTAACATACTTGAAGCATGAATCAAGATAACAAACACACAACATTTTAGAATTTTCCAAGAAATTCGGCAATTTGGGGTTTTCATCCAAGGTGTGTTTTCCAAAATCCAACACTTGATTATCACTCCCATACAACCCAAGAACAACATACTAAAAGATGGGAGGAAGAGAATCATCCTAGCTCATAGCTAAGAACAAACCCATAATTCACAAATCCTTCTCTTTTTCCATCCGATTCTTGTTTCCAACAAGAAAAGAGAGCAAGGGAGGAAGCTTACCACTTTTTGGAGTCCACCCATGGTGAATTTCAGCCAAGAAAATAAAGAATCCAAAGCTTGAAGAAAATGGAGGCTATGGCGGCAACGAGTCGGAGAAATGAACGAAGCAGAAGGAGAAATGAAATGAAAATAGCTCTGTCGCTTTCCACAATCCTTTTAAAACTTCTTCCCTTCCCATCTCTAATATGGGCATGACAAGTGTCCTCTTTCCTTTACATCTTTAATATGGCCATGACAAGTGTCCTTTCCCCTTTGGTCAACACTTAAGAGTCAACCTTATCCACCAGAAATCTGAAATTGGCTAAGTCATGCCTTCTTCGGGAGAAGGCCCATGCCTTCTACGGGAGAGGGCCTCCTGCCTTCTACGGAAGAGGGCCTCCTGCCTTCTACGGAAGAGGGCCTCCTGCCTTCTACGGAAGAGGGCCTATGCCTTCTACGGAAGAGGGCCTATGCCTTCTACGGAAGAGGGCCTATGCCTTCTACGGAAGAGGGCCTATGCCTTCTACGGAAGAGGGCCTATGCCTTCTACGGAAGAGGGCCTATGCCTTCTACGGAAGAGGGCCTATGCCTTCTACGGAAGATGGCACTATGCCTTCTACGGAAGATGGCACTATGCCTTCTGCGGAAGATGGCACTATGCCTTCTACGGAAGAGGGCACTATGCCTGCTACGGGAGAGGGCACTATGCCTGCTACGGAAGAGGGCACTTGCCTTCACAAATGACGTCCCGCCCCAAAAATATTTTATAGCGTAAAAGCTCCGGGCGTTCCCACGATTCCAAAACCGCAAACGGTCTTTCCAAACCGAGGTCTCGAGAACGCTACCGAACCCGCTGTACGTCCCGAGACGGCCCCGACAACCCCCCGGCGCCAGAAAAATATTTTCGGCGGAAACGTCCGGGGGACCCACACGACCTCAAATACGGAAGGGTTCGCCAAAATGATACTCGGATAGGGCTCGGGAGCCGCCTGAACGCCGAAAAACGTGACCCGCAGGCCAAAATCGGAGCCCCGGGTCACCCGGTCGCAACCCGCTCGGGGTGACCGTAACATTCTCCCCCCCTTAGAACTCTTGGTCCTCCAAGAGTAGCTGAACCAACCAGACAGTGTCGCTACCAACCGAGAAAATAAAAATATTCTCCTTACTAAGAACAATCGGACCACCGTCTTTGGTGCGGCGGGAGTGGTAGTTTAGACTACCATACGAGCCTCACGGCGTCCCACCCTCCGGGTGCATCTTATTGCACCCGAGTCGATTGCAGGTATTTCTACCAGACAACCCCAGACAGTGCGAACCTAAATCTAACCGATCCACAACAGGCTATCACAGGAAGATATCACGTAAAACGAAAACTTGATTGGGGGAAACCAACCTAACAACTTACTCGAAACTCATGAGAACCGATAAGATTCGGGGTAACTTGCCCCGCCTATCAAATCTTCTTGTCCCTCCGAACGGTGCTACCTCCATCAAATTCTATCACCAAACTCAGATTCAAGAGCCTACGGTGGCGGTTCGTATAAGCAGTGGTGTAGTCGTTCGCGGTTTTGATCCGCGCCTATAACAATCTGATCTTCGCCGTAGTCTCCTCACAAAGCTCGGGTCCCAGCTCAACCCTATCAGACGCATCTGTCCAACAGTGTGGTGTCATACACCTCCTCCCGTACAACGCCTCATAAGGTGCTATGTCAAATGTAGTCTGAAAGCAATTGTTGTACGAGAACTCTATCAAAGTAACTGCTGGTCCCAAACTCCTCCAAAATCCAAAGTACAGATTCACAGCATATCCTCCAATATCAGAATCACCCGCTCCGACTGCCCGTCCGTCTGTGGGTGATAAGCTGTACTCAGATGGAGTCGCGTGCCCAGTGCTTCATGAAAAGCACTCCAGAACCGTGCTGTAAAACGCAGATCACGGTCGAGATACAATGGAGTCTGGTACTCCATGTAAACGTACAATCTCCCGATGTAAAGCCGGGCAAGCTTCTCCAAGGGTCTATGACCGAATAAGCGAAAGTGTGCGCACTTTGTCAGCCGATCCACAAAAACCCGAGATAGCATCATGATGAGACCGTGTCGGGCGGTGCGGTCGAGAAAGTCCATCGTAACATTACCCCACTTCCAGTGGAATGGGCAAAGTCTGCAGTGTCCTGCCGGTTTCGATGCTCAAACTGCTCGAGTGTGCCTCCTCGAAAATCTCATTCCAGAACTCCTGATCCTCAGGTAGATAAAGGCGGTCTCGGAAGTATAGCAATCCCTGCCTATACTGAAACGTCGGTAACAAATAAACCCTTATCTTCCCCAGATAACTTCTTCAACCCCGGATCTCTACCCTGCACCTCGCGCACCCTATCAAGCCACTCAGAATGTATGGTAAGTGTGTACACCTGAGCACGTTCCCAGAGTTGCCACCTGTGCCAAAGGCACGTCAAATCTCTCTCCTGAGATCGGTCACCAACATTTCCTCCCTTAACTAACCCGGTATACTTCCTGCTCAGTGCATCGGCAACCGTGTTGCCCTTGCCAGAGATGTACTCGATACAACAATCATAGTCCTTAATGTATTCGAGCCATCTATGCTGCCTCAAATTAAGCTCCTTATGTGTAAACATATATTCCAGACTCTTATGTTATGTAAGAATCTGAAATTTATTACCAAACAGATATTGCTTCCAATGTTTCAGCGCATAAATTACTATAGCCAACTCCAGATCATGTGTCAGTCAGTTCAGCTCATGCGGTCGCAGCTGCCTCGACCCATAAGCTACCACAAAACGCTCCTACACCAACACACATCCCAAACCAGACGTGGAAGCATCCGTATAATTCACATACGGTAAGATCGGATCTGAAAGAGTCAGAATCGGAGCGTTAGTCAACTGCCGCTTCAACTCCTGAAAATTCTGCTCACACCTATCAGACCAGATAAACGGTTGACCCTTCTTGGTCAACCGCGTGAGCGGAGATGCCAGAATAGAAAATCCCAGTACAAACCTCCGATAAAATCCTGCTAACCCCAGGGAGCTCTTGATCTCCCGTACCGTGGTAGGTTGTTTCCAATCCCAAATTGCCCTCACCTTCTCTGGATTCACAGACAGACCATGCTCAGAAATAACATGTCCCAGAAAAGTGACTTCCCGAATCCAGAACTCACACCTTGAGAATTTAGCATAAAGCTGATGTTCCCAAGGTATCTGCAGAACTACCCTCAGATGATCCCGATGCGAATCCTCATCCCGAGAATATATCAGAATATCATCAATAAAACCACCAGAAATGAGTCCAAGTACGGTCGGAACACCCGATGCATCAGATCCAAGAATGCCACCGGAACATTGGTCAGCCCAAATGGCATGACCGTAATCTCTAAGTGTCCAAATCGGGTGCGGAAAGCAGTCTTAGGTATGTCCTCTTCCTTCACCCTAAGCTGAAAATACCCAGATCGGAGATTAATCTTTGAGAAAACTCTCGAACCCTGAAGTTGATCAAAAAGATCGTTAATCCTCGGTAACGGATACTTATTCTTCCCAATAAGAGCATTCAACCGTCTGTAATCAATACAAAGTCAGAGTGTCCCATCATTCTTCTTAACAAACAGAACCAGAGCACCCCACGCTGAAGTGCTCGGTCGGATGAAACTCTTTTACTGTAATTCCTCCAGTTGCTTCTTCTACTCCTGCATCTCAGAAATAGGCATCCGATAAGGAGGAATAGATATCGGAGCAGTACCCGACTGCAGGTGGATGTCAAACACAATTCCCCGCTCTTATGGTAATCCGGGCAACTCCTCCGGAAATACCTGCGGAAAATCTCGAACCAACGGTAAACCATCCAACTTCAACCTAGTACCAGCCTCATTCAGATCATAGCATTCCCCTACACCAACTATCGACAGCTGATCCAGAATCTGTAGCTCCTTACTGTGCTGTGCGATAGTCAAACCAGTCGGAGTCGTGAGAGGTAGTACCTCTCCAGAAACCATAATGGTACGGGTTGCACAATCAACGTGCACAGAGTTCTTGGATAGCCAGTCCATCTCAAGAATAACATCATAGTTCGGCGTGTCTAAAACCAACAAATCCGATACTATCGATGTCCGCCTACGAGATATCGTACAACCCCGAACCATCTCATTGGAAAACGGCTGACTTCCTGCAGTTTTTACTAAATGCGTTTGAGGCAAAGTACTAACAGACAGATGCGAGAGATGTAACACCTTTACGTGTTACAATGGAAACAGATGCTCCGTATCAAATAATGCATGAACCGACACCTCATTCAGAAATAAAGTACCCTGCCTTACAGTCAGAGGGCAATCCCGTACCCAGTGAGTGTCAGACCCGCAACGTAAACATCGGCCCTCCTGCCGGTAACTAAGTCAACCGGGGTGATACCTACTGCAAATCGGACAAGATCGTGCCGGTGGTGCTCCCTCTCTACCTCTACTAAACTGCCCAGACCTGTTCGGCCGTCCAGAAATCTGCCGGGGTCCCAGCTGTGTGGAGCCCCTCGTACTTCCCTGACCTCGCTACGAGGTGAGGTGACTCTCAACCTCCTCTTGCTCGAGGAGTTGAGCCCAAATAACCGCTTCCCGAAACAAAGTAATGTCTAAAGGTCTCAAAGCCCACCTGTACTCGGGGCGCAGTCGACGAATAAACCTCTTGGTCTTCTCCTCTTCCATACCTTGATACTACGGTACATAGTAAACCAGCCGATCAAACTCTCACTCAAACTCTCCGACAATCCTGTCTCCCTGATGAAGCTCATCAAACTGTGCCTACACAGATTCACAGCTACATCCCCGCCGCCTTCTTTGGGAAAATGTAGCCTCCCGGAGTTTGTCAACTCCTGCAAACCAAATCTCTACTACCTCGGCCCTTCTCGGTCATTGAACCTCGGGGGTTCAAACTCTAAAACCTCTCCAAAAGTCTGACCTCGTCGGGTGGTGCCTCGAATCTCCTCGTCGTTAATAGGACCGGCGAGAAGTCTAGGTGTCGTAGTGACCACCCTCCTCGAGTCACTCACTTACCGATCCCAAAACTATGGCGAGCAGTGGCTTAAGTCTCGCTATCACCACCTAATCAAAATGCCCTTACCGTGGCATAAACAGATTTTCCCCTGCCTACTGCCGCCCCTGAACCAGCTAGGCTGGCGGTAATACCAAATCAGAGGGGGGGTCCTTACGACCACTAAACCTCGGGGCGGTGAGTGTGGTTGTTCAGACCCTGGGTTACACTGAACCCGTATCCTATTCCACGGAGGTGTGGGATCCCGATCCCGCCCCTCCGGTACCAAATCACGCTGTCTACGCGTGTTAACCATATCTCAAAAATTTCAGACCAAACAGAGTCCGGACAAAAATCGGTCACTCCTAATCTCTACGAAGCTAGCGGCTTTTCTAAGGCTCTGTAGTGCAATGCGATGCTTGACACGAAGTTACTTCTCGAATGATAAAATCATGTATTTCACGAGAATCACGAAGCGGTTCATGCTTATTTCACCAAATCTTTTCCTAACACACAATTTTACGTACACGAAACTTTTCCACAATCCCCTTACTCGTAATAATCTTACGAGAATCCGAAATCCCGAGTGCCGAAATCTGCAACTATCAGGATAACTTGAAGGATCAACTTTGTTCCACAATTTTATTTTGAAGTGGTTCAAGTAAGGAGGTGGCCAATCTCCGTACCAAACCATTCTAAAATAAAATGTACAACAATAGTCGTCACTACAAGTCACCACTGACGACCAATATGGTCACTTACCTGCTCTGATACCAACTTGTCACCGCACGCCACCCGAACCCGGTTGCGGAGGCGGGGGCGCCGGGACGTCGGAAGCGGAAGCCGGAAGAACACAAGGTGGCAGGTCCATCGAGACCCGCCACGCGTAGCGGACCCGAAAAGAGAAGCGATAGAAGAAGCAACCTAACAAAATTTCCATACATATAACTAAAATAAAATCAAAACATGCAATTCATGCATCAAAGAACAGAGTAAGCCCCGCCCTCCGTGGACGAGTGCTTACGCACCAAACATATAGATACATACAGAATTCACCGAACCTAGGGTATCTAGCAAGCGCCAAGCGCTCAGAACATGCAACAGAACAGAATATATACAATCATCACAACAATAAAACAGAAAGTATGCACATGCAGCTACAGAGCCGACCCTAGGCCTAAACGTCAAAATACCTCGCGCGGGATTCAGACCAAGTAGACAAAATCCCAGCCCGCAAGGTACTGCTGCTGCTCAACACAACCAAGGCAGAAGCCTCGCGGAAACCTACCCCGCTGGCTGCTTACCAGACCTACCTGAAATCCAAAAACAGAACCCAAAAAGGGTGAGTCCTAAAAGGACCCCGTAAGGGATTTGGGGTAAGATAAGCATATGTAACCCTGCAAAACAGAAAGATAGCAATATACAGAATATATGCAACAGAATACAGAATATCGTGCATGTAATAAAAACAGATTAGAATCCCGAAGGATGTGCGATACTAAATCGCCATAAACCCTTATAACAAATCGGAACGACAGCCTCCCTCTAAGGGAGTCAGAAGCCGAAGCTATTACAGAAGCATGGTGCACCAGCTGGGGTAGCGAACCCACAACTGTCGTAGGGTTAACAGACAAAGTATGCCACAAGGCATACACCTACAAACGTAGGGTTAACAGACAGAGTATGCCACAAGGCATACACCTACAGATCACAGAACTTACCTTAAAGCAGAAATTTCCGAAATATCTGCAAAACAGAAGTGCTACAATACATACACCTACAGACTACAGAATATGCTCTAGGCATATAATACTGAAATACCTGCAGAACAGAAAATGAAACTAAACATACACCTATCTTACCAAAAATAGCAGAACCAAACCCTTACCTCACAATTCCAGAGTATTAGACCGATTCTGGACGACTTCCACACCACGACCCGAAACTCAGAAACCTCTCTTTTTCTAACTTCCGAACCTCAGAATCTGTCAAACCAAGTTGAATTAGCAACCTTACCAACCACACTACCAAACTACACCCCCGACCCCAAAACCGAAAATCCGGCAGAATTTCCGTAAAATTCCAGATTTCCACAGAAATGTCAGAATTCAGAACCAACGTAGACAATGCAAGCTTATACATTGTCAAACATAATCCAACAAGCAGAACTGATCAAATCCAACCTTAAAACCCTTCATTACCCAACATTTTCCGATAATCCCGTTTAATTGCAACTTTTCCATTTCTTAACCGAATTCAACGTTTCAAACTTCAAACCACTCCTAAATTCAACCCCAATACCATCTTAGCATCCAATTTAACCAAAATCAAACCCCAACATGGAAAAAGAATTATCCAATAATTCGGCTTCTTTGCCAATTTTTTATCCAACTTCCAAATCAATCCATTCAAACTTCCAATTAATCATACTAATCACCAATTTCACTTCTAAACCAAGAATGCTATCCAATTGCATCCAAAACAACAAAATCCAACAATGAACATCATCTCATAAATTCGGCCAAATGGGGGTTTCCAACCCAACATATTTTCCATCAAATTGAATCCATACTTAAGCTTAGAATCATGCTAGGATTAACATACTTGAAGCATGAATCAAGATAACAAACACACAACATTTTAGAATTTTCCAAGAAATTCGGCAATTTGGGGTTTTCATCCAAGGTGTGTTTTCCAAAATCCAACACTTGATTATCACTCCCATACAACCCAAGAACAACATACTAAAAGATGGGAGGAAGAGAATCATCCTAGCTCATAGCTAAGAACAAACCCATAATTCACAAATCCTTCTCTTTTTCCATCCGATTCTTGTTTCCAACAAGAAAAGAGAGCAAGGGAGGAAGCTTACCACTTTTTGGAGTCCACCCATGGTGAATTTCAGCCAAGAAAATAAAGAATCCAAAGCTTGAAGAAAATGGAGGCTATGGCGGCAGCGAGTCGGAGAAATGAACGAAGCAGAAGGAGAAATGAAATGAAAATAGCTCCTGTACGCTTTCCACAATCCTTTTAAAACTTCTTCCTTTCCATCTCTAATATGGGCATGACAAGTGTCCTCTTTCCTTTACATCATTAATATGGCCATGACAAGTGTCCTTTCCCCTTTGGTCAACACTTAAGAGTCAACCTTATCCACCAGAAATCTGAAATTGGCTAAGTCATGCCTTCTTCGGGAGAAGGCCCATGCCTTCTACGGGAGAGGGCCTCCTGCCTTCTACGGAAGAGGGCCTCCTGCCTTCTACGGAAGAGGGCCTATGCCTTCTACGGAAGAGGGCCTATGCCTTCTACGGAAGAGGGCCTATGCCTTCTACGGAAGAGGGCCTATGCCTTCTACGGAAGAGGGCCTATGCCTTCTACGGAAGAGGGCCTATGCCTTCTACGGAAGAGGGCCTATGCCTTCTACGGAAGAGGGCCTATGCCTTCTACGGAAGAGGGCACTATGCCTTCTACGGAAGAGGGCACTATGCCTTCTACGGAAGATGGCACCTGCGTTCTACGGGAGAGGGCACATGCCTTCTACGGGAGAGGGCACATGCCTTCACAGCGAACGTCCCGCCCCAAAAATATTGTATAGCGTAAAAAGCTCCGTGACGTTCCCACGATTCCAAAACCGCAAACGGTTTTCCAAACCGAGGTCTCGAGAACGCTACCGAACCCGCTGTACGTCCCGAGACGACGCCGACAACCCCCCGGCGCCAGAAAAATATTTTCGGCGGAAACGTCCGGGGGACCCACACGACCTAAAATACGGAAGGGTTCGCCAAAATGATACTCGGATAGGGCTCGGGAGCCGCCTGAACGCCGAAAAACGTGACCCGCAGGCCAAAATCGGAGCCTCGGGTCACCCGGTCGCAACCCGCTCGGGGTGACCGGGATTTACACTGTGGTACACTACCCAAGCAAACGCGCCCTCGCGTCTCATCAGAATCATACAAGGCCTTTGAAGAGGTCTCATCCTTGTGGTCTCCAGTATCGTCTTCGCAAGGTCTCATCCTTGTGGTCTCCAGTATCGCCTTCGCAAGGTCACATCCTTGTGGTCTCCAGTCTCGCCTTCGCAAGGTCTCATCCTTGTGGTCTCCAGTCTCGCCTTCGCAAGGTCTCCAGTCTCACCTGCGCGGGGTCTTGCCCTCGCGGGCCTCAAGTCTCGCATGGGCGATGTCTCACACTCACCTTTGCGTCTCTTGGGCCTTCGCGGGCCACCCTCGCGGTCTCAGGTCTCGCCCTTGCGATCTCACTCACCTTCGCGGGTCTTACTCCCGCAGTCTCAGCTCGCCTTCGCGAGGACTCTCTTGCCTATACTGGCCCCGCCCAAATAAGGCCCTTACACTCAAGTTCGTGCGACCCTCACTCCTTATTTGGCTGTATTCTATCTGGGCCTTCGCCCCTTGCAGGCCTCCGCCTGCCACTTGCTCCACTTGGAGATAGACCACTTGGTCACCTGACATCAACCAGCTAATAAGGAGAGCAAAGACGAGCACGGGAGATCTTCACTGATTCATCGCCGGACATTCTCGACAAACGAATCACTTAAGATAGTCTTCATCATCACAGTTATCTCCAATAAAGAAGGTCCGGACTCTCAGTTGATATGGTGGAGAAGATGATGTTCCTGAGACTCCAAGCTTGCTGTTCGAGTAATCTGTAAAGATAGGAAGAATACTCGAAGTAGCAAGAGGGGAGTGGGGGCGTGTAGTAGCTTACCCGATTTAGGGTGGACATCACCCTATTTATAGAGTGATGCCGGGAGAAGAGCCTCCCAGGTTGAAGCCCTTAGACAGGCTGTTTGAGATAAGTCATGTCGATCGATTGGAGATAAGGCGGCTGTGATGATGAAGATCTCAGCAAACCGCCTTAGGTGATTCACTTGTCAGAGAATGTCTGGCGTATAAATCTGGTGAAGATCTCCCAGGCTCGTGCTGCCCTCCTTATTGGCCAGTTGATGTCAGACGACCAAGTGGTCAATCTCCAAGTGGAGCAAGTGGCGGGCGAAGGCCCATAAGGCCCATAGGGCGAAGGCCCCAAATAGAATATAGCCAAATAAGGGGTGAGGTTGCACGAACACAGGTACCAAGGCCTTATGCAGGCGGGGCCGGTATAGGCGGGAGGCGGGAGTAAGACCCATGGAGGCGAGGAGATCGCGAGGTTCGCCCTTAGACCGCGAGGGGGCCGCGCAGGCTCTAGAAACGCAAGGGTGAGTATGAGACGTCGCCCCTGCGAGTGGGAGGCCCGCGAGGCGGGACCTCGCGTGGCGATCTTGGAGACCACAAGGATGAGATCTTGCGAAGGCGTCTGGAGACCACAAGGATGAGACCTTGCGAAGGCGTCTTGGAGACCACAAGGATGAGACCTTGCGAAGGCGATCTGGAGACCACAAGGATGAGACCTCTCCCAAGGTCTCGTATGATTCGATAAACGCGAGGCGCGATTGCTTGGGTAGTGTACCAAGATGCCTCCTCACGAGAGCGGAGTATGGGCGAGGTCCTGTACTCCGTTTTTGAAAGTACTTTCTTTGAGGACCGATGTAGTAGTCACAAGTGAAGATCTTTTATAATCTGATAGCTTGTGTTGGATCCTTCACGACCCTTTACTCTGTGTTGAAGATACTGTTTGAAAATACCATGTTGAGGGCAGTAGCAGCCATAGAACTGAGTTTGTGTGGAGCGCGATGACCTTTTATGGCCTGATATTCTGTGTTGGATCCTTCATGATCCTTGTGAGTTTTGAGGAGGGCATTTGCTTGGGTAGTGTACCAAGATGCCTCCTCACGAAGGCGAGTATGGGCGGGGTCCCGTACTGCTCAAATTCCAAGTCTTTGGAGTTGGCGAAGGCGCTTGGGCCGTTTGCGGACCGTTTGATTGCGAAGGCAGCGAAGAGTCTCTTCAACATTTAATGCGGGAGAGATAAAGGAAGATGAGAGGTTTCTTGACCGTTATGGGACGCAACACGTGGCGCCGTAGAGTCGATTACGCTTTGTAAAAGCGTTTCTCCTTTTGTACGGCGGGGAGAGGTTTAATAACCGCTGGATGCTTTGGCACGTGGCGCCGGGAGTCATTCACGCTTAAAAGCGCTTTTTCATTTTGGCGGGCTTATAAAAGCGTGCGAGAAGATTGAAACCTTTCTTCTCCACTCTTGCATTTGTTCGCTCTGCTTCGAGTAACCCCTTCGTATTCTTGCGTTTCTTGGCGATTTCATCGGCAGTTGAGAGGTGATTTGCGGTGGTTCCTACTTTTCGTTCGAGATTCCTCCGGTCAACTGTTCATTTGCCAACCGCTCCGTTCGTTCTTGCTTACCGCTTTAAACCACTCAGGTAAGTTTTTTCTTCCCGCACACTGAGTGCTTCAAGTTCTCTGAGCGCACTGAGCGCTTGCCGAAATGCCTTTGCTGGGCTGTTTCGATTTATATGCCTATCTGTTCTTTCTTTTGCAGAGATGGATTCCAAGGAAGCTGTTCGCCCAGTGGTCGCTCCTCTCGAGAAGACCACGGTGAAGTTCGATAGAATTCACCAGGAAATGGTGGGGGCCTTCTGGCCCGTGGAGAAAACGCCGGTATACGCATCCCGTGCGGGTGTTTGTCGGGCGATGGGTTGGCCCGTTACCGAGGAGAACAAGGAGAACCGGGTGCTGTGCCTGTACACGGCGCAGCTTGCGGCGGGATTACGGTACCCCTTTCCGCAACTGGTGCAAGATCTCTGTGCTGATTGGGGAATGCCCCCAACTCAGTTGGCGCCCAATACTTTCCTGAGTATTGCGGGCTTCATTGTCGCCTGCCACATGGCCGGCGTGAAGCCATTCGCCGATGTGTTCAACCGTTTTTATCGGTTGGAGCTGAGGAGTGGGGGTGCGTTCTTCTACGTCACTCCCATAAATGTTGGAGGCAACCATTCCATCTCCTTCACCGCTGCGCCCAGATCCTACCACAACTGGCATGGTTCCTTTTTCTTCTTGCCGCGCGAAGGCACATGGGACTTTCCCGTGGCGAGGACGCGACAATCCGTGCAAAGCATTGCGCGGAGGCACATGTGCTTGACTCACGGGGGTGCGGTGGCAGGCATACGTTCAAGCTGCTGGGGTGGTTGGACGATGTCCTTTCGAGGAGCGCATGCGGCGTTCTTCCCCTTCTCGGCTGCCCAATCGGGCGAGACCACCTAAGGTGGGCTGGGATTAGCACGGGTTTCGTCTTTGGACCCCAGAATGCCCCCGCCATACGAGGATGGGCTCCCGTCCACCGTGGGACAATGATAGATTCTTTCTTCGCTGCTCTAGCGGCGCCCAAAGGTACGCTGCGCATACATACTAATATATTGTAAATTTGTAAGAGGTGCAGTAAAACACAGTCTCAAGTCCCTCTTTGTCTGCAGATGCCGTCGCAGAACCAGCGAAGCCCGAGGGTAAGAAAGCATCCATGCGCATCGCCCAACGAGTGCACTGGCATGTGCACTTGAGGAAGACGCCCCTGCCATGGCGGTCAAGGTGTTGGGACCCATTGTCCCAAAACTGTCCAAAAAGAGGGCTGGTATCAAGCCTTCGATGGCTTCTCAGCCGGAGAAGAAGAAGAGGAAAGTGGCTGCCACGCAGCCTGAAGAAGAGGGAGCCCCTGCCGGTACTGAGGGGACCCTGGCTGAAGGGCCGGCTGGGGAGGCTGAGCATCCTGCTGGAGCCGAGGGGCCTACTCCAGTTATTTTAACTGAAGAGGTCAGGGAGCCTGCTGGGGAAGAGGGTCCTACCCCAGCAGTTTCAGCTGAAGAGGACTGGGAGCCTGCTGGGGTAGAAGCTCCCAGTGGGGAGCCCCTGGCTGAAGAAGTCAGAAGGGCGGAGCTTGAAATGCCCCCTACTGCTGAAGAGGTCGTGCCTTCTGCAGAGGGGCCAGAGGGGGCGCGAGCAGATAGCGCTGTTCCCGTCGAGGCTGTGCCCATCTCAGTGGTGCAGCCCATTTCTTCTGAGGAGGCCGCGGCTGAGGCCTTTGTGTCCAGGCTCTTCGCGAGCCCTTCACCGATTCAAGGTGAAGACCTGCCCGGTCATGTGGTCGCGGCGAGATCATTACCAGGCGAGTGCCTCCTCCCAAGGGTAAGATGTCAGCGGCTAACGTCACGATCTCTATGAGAAGGAGGGGTAGTCAGCTGCAAAGGCCATTGGGAGTACCGGCCCCTGAGGAGGTACCGGTCATTCCCTTGGGGGAGGCGGAGACCACTAATGCAAGGGAAGAGATCCCTGCAGCCATCCCTCTTAGAGAGGAGATCCCTGAAGAGGCCCCTTCAGGGGACAAGGCCCCTGCCACGAAGGGGAAGAGGATCCTGGTGGTTGAGGAGACTTCTTCCTCTTCTAATAGTGAGGCCCCGGAGGAAGGGGGTCTGGTGACACGGTCCTCTGCGAGGACAAGTGGTTGGGAGGTTGCCCAACCTTCCAGGCAGCCAGTGGAAGTCGGTGGATGGGGCGTCCTTCTGCTGGTAAGTCTTTTTGATCTTGTGAGTATTTTCTTTGCTTTTGAGTTCATACTTACATTTCCTAGTTGCTTGATGCCTGTTCTTTGTAGGCGAGGGCCCTTCAGGCCAAGGGGCTGGTCCCGTGAGGCTCTTGCGGACCAAGGGGTCCTTACAGAGATCCCTTCCGATTTGGGGACCAGGAGCGAGGTCCTTGAGAAGACCGGAGTCTGGTCCCACTACTTGGAGCGGAGGCGCATTGCTGCCAAGTCGGCCCCTAAGTGGTCGAGGTGCCGGACCTCACGAGAGTCCAGAGGCACCGAGACCCGGACTCGGGGTGTACGAGGAGCAAGGGAGGCTCTGAAAGATGCATGGGATCCGGTCTTCCTCACGAGGAATAGCAGTTCACTGCTGCGGGGAGGAGCAAACCCTCCAATCCTGCTGGAGGGCTGCGCACCCCTATGACAGGGAGGTGACCGAGCGGAGCCTGGATTCCCCTGCCGAATTCATGAGGGAGGCAGCTCAACAAAGTCTGCAGGTAAGACAGCCTCTGGTCTTTATGTATAAGTTTAGTTTAGCCTTTTTCCGCTTTTGCTTTAATAGTATTGGGGTGCAGGCGGCTGTCAAAGGTCATGCTGCTGCTGAGCAATGGCATGACTTCCTGAAGTATGCCAACAGGCGGGATGATGCCCGGATATCAGAGATTGCCTCTCTCAGGAGGGAGCTGGAGTCCTCAAAGAAGAGGGAGGAGGAGCTCAAGGAGGAGCATGCCAAGCGCGTAGCCCAACTAGAGAGTTGGTGTGATTATGGCAACCAAGAGCGGGCGCACAGCATGCGGTACCGGTGGGAGCAGGCCTGCCTTCTTGATGTTGCGAAGCAACGCTTCCTTCAGCAGAAGCAATGCTGGAAGCCAAGCGGCTTGAAAGTGCTGTCTTGAAGGAGTCCCTCCTTTCCTGGAGGAAGAAACCAAAGCCGCCCTTGCGGTGGCGAAGGCCCAAGTTGAGCGGCGGAGGCCGCGGCGAGGAGGCGAGGCCAAGCTACTGTCCGAGCTCAACCGGCGGAGAAGAAGGTGGAGGAGGGCAGGCTTGCTGCTGAGGTTGCCACTGAAGGCACGCACGGAGGTCGCCACCGACAGGAAAAGGCAATGGCCTCGGTGTGGGAGATGGAGAAGGCTCTGGGCCTTCCCCCTTTGAAGGTGAGGATCACGAGTCCTCTTCCTCCATTAAGGTGCCTATCCACGAGCGGATGCCTCGGCGGTGGAGAAGCTTGGTGAGATCAAGCCACAGGCGAAGCGGGCGCGAGCCTATGAGGAAGGCTGGCTGCGATGCCGCTTCCAAGTGGAGAAGGCGTTTCCAGCTCTAAGTCTTGGGATCTGGATGCTGCCAACACCAATGAGCCAACGGTAGGCGCGCTTGCTGGGGGAGCGAGGGGAAGGAAGATGGGCGATGCACAGTACGCCCTTCTGGACTAGGGTGGAGGCTCCAACATGTGGATGCCCCCCCTATTTTGTTTAAAGACCTGAATTCACACACTTTTTGGGAACAATAGATGAAGTGAAAACTTCCTTTTTCCTTCACTGTTTTGTAGATTCGCTTTAACTCGCGATAGCCTTGTAGGGTACGTTAGCTTAGTTTAATAACCATAGGCTAAGTCCTGTCTCATGGAGAGATGTTCTTCTGGGGTTCGCGAAGGCGAAGCCACAGGGACTATTTATCATGGAGCTGGAGATTTAGTCTTAAGTTTATAGTGACGAGGCGCTTCAAGATCCGCAATGGCGGAGCCACATAAGTCATTCCAAATGACTTGTGGGTTTACTTGCTGAGCTCCTTTCTTAGGCAACTGTCCGCAACGGCGGAGCCACATGAGTCATTCCAAATGACTTGTGGGTTTACTTGTTGAGACCCTTTCTTAGGCAACTGTAGTAAGCCCTTGGGTAGTGGACGGTGTACCAAGTAGAAGTTCCCTGTAGTTTGCTCATCATTTATACGATAAGTATTCAGTAAAAAGGTTCGGTTTACGGAGTGCAGAGTCGCGCGTTTGGCGAAGGCGATGGGGCGCTTGTTGAGACAAGTGGAGAACCATCTCGAGGTTACGGGGTAAGACCCGCGGCGCAAGGGGATTACCCTTGGGACGAGGCGAGTTGAAGGTTGGTTGGGAATGGGACCCATGACCACTGTGTGGAGAAGTCCGAGCGGAAGGTCTGCTGTGGCGTGTGAGGACGACTTACACATAGACCTTCCTGAAGGAGCCAAAAGGGGGTTACCCTTCCGCAGCGCAAGGGGATTACCCTTGGGGCGGGGCGAGTTGAAGGTCGGTTGGGGAATGAGACCCGCAACCACCTGTGTGGAGAAGTCCGAGCGGAAGGTCTGCTGCGGCGGGCGAGGACGACTTACACATAGACCTTCCTGAAGGAGCCAAAAGGGGGTTACCCTTCCGCAGCGCAAGGGGATTACCCTTGGGGCGGGGCGAGTTGAAGGTCGGTTGGGGAATGAGACCCATGACCACTGTGTGGAGAAGTCCGAGCGGAAGGTCTGCTGCGGCGTGCGAGGATGACTTACACATAGACCTTCTGAAGGAGCCAAAGGGGTTACCCTTCCGCGGCGCAAGGATTACCCTTGGGGCGGGGCGAGTTGAAGGTCGGTTGGGAATGAGACCCGCAACCACTGTGTGGAGAAGTCCGAGCGGAAGGTCTGCTGCGGCGTGCGGGGACGACTTACACATAGACCTTCTGAAGGAGCCAAAGGGGTTACCCTTCCGCAGCGCAAGGATTACCCTTGGGGCGGGCGAGTTGAAGGTCGGTTGGGAATGAGACCCATGACCACCTGTGTGGAGAAGTGAGACGACAAGGTCGATGCCATAACTCAGGCGGGTAGCCCGTCGACCGGCCGGGTACGAGAGGGCGATGAAGAGGGCATTTGGAATGCCATGTAAGCTGTAAGACAGAAGAAATACATATGTATTTTATTGAATTTGCAAGACTAAGGACTTACACGTAATATGGGCGCAAGTCATCCGCATGAAAGTTGCGGGGAGCGGGCGACCATCATGGTCTTGTAGTTCATAGACTCGGGCGGACTTGTTTATGAACAATATAAGGCCCGTCCCGGTTGGGTCGCGAGACACCCCGCTTGGGGTCGCGGCGGTGAGGGCCGATTTAAGTAAGGCAAGGCCTCCTTGGTGCAGTACCTTAGGTTTGACCGGGAATTATGATGAAGACCGAGCCTCTGTTTGAGGGCGGTCATGCGGCGAGCACCTTCGCGCAATTCTTCAATTAAGTCGAGTTTGGCACGGAGCCCTTGAGCATTGGCCGTCGGTGAAGTTGATCATACGGATTGTAGGGAGATCTACCTCAATAGGTAGGAGCGCATCTGCGCCGTATACTAGAGAGAAAGGCGTCTCTCTGTGGGGTTCGCGTTGTGGTGCGATAGTCCCATAAGACACTTGGGAGTTCATCTACCCAGCGGCCCTTGGCCCCATCCAGGCGTTTCTTGAGGCCTTCCTTGAGGGTTCGGTTGGTGACCTCAACCTGCCCATTAGACTGGGGGTGTGCCCCCGGGGCAAAAAGCATGCGGACAGTATTGTCCTGTGCCCATTGTTGGACAACTGTGTGGCGGGCCGAGTGCCATTATACGTAATAATAGCACGAGGGCTGCCGTCCGCAGAACAAGATTCTTCCAAAGAAACTTGATAATCTTGGCGGAAGTGATGGAGACCAGGGGTTCTACCTCGACCCATTTAGAAAAATAATCAAGCTGCTACAACACGAAGCGGTGCGGCACTGGCGGTCGGCATTGGACCAATGAGGTCGAGGCCCCACAGGCGAAAGGCACCGGATTTGTCGATCTTGGAGATTCCGTGGATGGTAGCCGGATGCGAGAATTGATTTGCTTGGTGGCACGTTTTGACCAGTGCAGCGGCGTCCTTTTTCAAGGTAGGCCAGTAGTATCCTTGACGGAGGGCTTTGTGGGCAAGCGCCTCCGCAGCGATGTGAGCGCCACAATTGCCTTGGTGGAGAGTGTCCAAGACAGAGCGTCCCTCAAGGGTGTTAAGGCACCGTTGTAGAGGCGCCGCAAACCCGCGATGCCATAATTGGTCATCAATGAGGACGAAGCGGAGGGCTTGCTTGCGAACCTGGGGATCTGTGGTGCTGGCCTTTAGCGCAGCAATGATAGGAGTTTCTCCGATCTGTGGCTGGATCTGCGTTGCTAGAGAGGCAATATCAATACCTTCCGTGATGGAAGGACTGGTCGAGTGGCTGTGGTAGAGGAGTCTTTCCCTTTGATAGCATGTCTGCTGTAGTGTTCTCAGAACGAGGAACATGTATAAAGATGACTTCTTCAAAGTCGGTTCGTAGGGTGTTTACCAACTTAAGGTATTTGATCAGGGTGGCGTCCTTGCACTCGGCGCATCCTTGAACCTGGTGAATCACCAGCTGCGAGTCACTGTGGACATGGAGGCGGCGAATGCCTGCCCTTGTGGCGAGTTTCAGCCCGGCTACGAGGGCCTCATATTCTGCAACATTGTTAGTTACTTGAAATTGAAAAGAGACACGAAGGAATACTTCCATACCTAGGGGTCCACGTAGATACACACCCCCTGCGGGGGATTCGAGTTTGGATGAGCCATCCACAAATAAGTCCCATTCGGGAGGAGTGGGACGAGGAGTGGGGCCACCTTTCGGGGGCCGAGAGTACATCAGCATTTGAGAATTCCGCAATAAAGTCGGCGAGGGCCTGGCCCTTAATTGCCTTTCTGGTGGTACACTACCCAAGCAAGCGCGCCCTCGCGTCGCATCGAGAATCATACAAGGCCTTTGAAGAGGTCTCATCCTTGTGGTCTCCAGTATCGCCTTCGCAAGGTCTCATCCTTGTGGTCTCCAGCATCGCCTCCGCAAGGTCTCATCCTTGTGGTCTCCAGTATCGCCTTCGCAAGGTCTCATCCTTGTGGTCTCCAGTCCCGCCTTCGCAAGGTCTCCAGTCTCACCTGCGCGGGGTCTTGCCCTCGCGGGCCTCAAGTCTCGCATGGGCGATGTCTCACACTCACCTTTGCGTCTCTTGGGCCTTCGCGGGCCACCCTCGCGGTCTCAGGTCTCGCCCTTGCGATCTCACTCGCCTTCGCAGGTCTTACTCCCGCAGCCTCAACTCGCCTTCGCGAGGACTCTCTTGCCTATTCTGGCCTCGCCCAGATAAGGCCCTTATACTCAGGTTCGTGCGACCCTCACTCCTTATTTGGCTATATTCTATCTGGGCCTTCGCCCCTTGCAGGCCTTCGCCTGCCACTTGCTCCACTTGGAAACAGACCACTTGGTCATCTGACATCAATCAGCCAATAAGGAGGCCAGCACGAGCATGAGTGATCTTCACCAGATTTGTACGCCAAACATTCCCTTACAGGTGAATCTTCTAAGGCGGTTTGCTGAGATCTTCATCATCAAAGCCGCCTTATCTCCAATCAGATCGACACAGACTTATCTCTCCAAATCAGCAGACTTGTCGATCTGTCTCACACTGTCCAAGGCTTCAAGCTGGGAGGCTCTTCTCCTGGCATCTCCCTATAAATAGGGGGATGTCCACCTTAAATCGGGTAAGCTACTACACACCCCCCCACTCCTCTCTTGCTACTTCTGAGTATTCTCTCTATCTTTTACAGATTACTCATAGCAAGCAAGCTTGGAGCCTCAAGAACACCATCATCATCAACCACTCAACTGAGAGTCTGGACCTTCCTTAGGAGCGAGACTATCAGTTTGGAGCCGTCTGTGGGAACGAAAGAAACGAAAAGTTCTTCTCGTTTATCCATATTACAAACCACAAGTAGTAAGCCATGCCAACTACCCGGAGTGCAAGCAGGCACAGTCGTCGGGGACGGAGGAACCCTCCCACGACAAACACAAACAATGATCCACGATCGGAACCGTCTCCAAATAACGTTCCCCCACAACGGGGAGAACTCTCTGTCCACTCAACGGAGGAGAGCTCCTCCCACATGAACCGTAACGTACCTCAGGAGCGTAACACTCCACCACCAAACACTCCACCAACGGGCCTTGATCCGGCCGTTCTGCAAACAATCACGGATGCGGTTGCTCTCAACTTGCGCGAAACACTCGCCACTAGGATAGCGTTGGAACGCTACGGACTAATCAGCCCGAACGCCCAGCTACTCCTCCTCAACAAGTAAGTAATCCTGACCCTTCTTCGTCGTTACTTATAGCGCTTACTAGACGACTGGAAGAAGTGGAAAAAAGGGACGAAAGAGCCAGTGTTCATAATGTTTCCAGAATGGGTCTAGATCACCTCTGGACCCAACCTTTCACCCAAAGGTTTTGGAGACACCTCTTCCAGAGCAGTTTCGCCAGCCTAAGCTGGACGCTTACGACGGTCTCTCAGACCCTGATATTCATCTCCAGCGTTACGTTTCTGCGATGGCCATCGCAAGAGCGGACGATAACACGCTCTGTAGAGCCTTCAGCTCCACGCTCACGGGAGCCGCCGCCAACTGGTATACCACCCTCCGTGATAAACGGTTTAACTCCTTTGAGGAACTCTCCCGTAACTTCTCCAACCACTTCGTGGTATCTAAACCTCCCCCCAAAACGGCGGGGCACCTCCTCAAAATACGGCAAAAGAAAGATGAGCCCCTCAGGGAGTATATCCAGCGTTTCCAGGCAGAATCCATCCAAGTCCCTAAACTGGGGGAGGAAGCCCGCCTACTTGCGGCCATCCAGGGCCTCCGCTGGGAATCCCTTTTCTTTGTGGATGTGCACACCAACCCTCCCACCAATATGATACAGTTCTTGAGCACTGCCTCACGATTTATGAATACGGAAGAGGTCACTCGACCACTGGCCAGGGCCGCCACGACGGATGAAAAGGGACAACCCTCACGACTGGACTCCAGGTCCCAGAGACAGTACCCTACGCCACCCAACAGAGAGGGAGCGTATTTTACTCTTCCCCCGCTAAGGGAATCTCGCACCAACATACTCCATGCCCTGGATCAAAAGAGGGAGGTTCCCAAATGGCCCCGCCCCCTCTCCCAGGAGGTTGTCAGGTCTAGCACCAAGTATTGTCGTTACCATCGCGACAAAGGACATGACACTAAGGACTGTTTTGAGCTTAAACGCATGATTGGGGGTCGCTCCCAGCAGAACCCAGATCGAGAAGGTCTGGTTGAGATTCCCCCACCAAGGGGGCACATCAGCGTAATCACGCAATGTGAAGGCGCATCGGCGAGACGCCGTCATATGAGACAGATCTACCAGGTCAATCACTCTTCTACTCACTTACTTCATCGCCGCGATGGCACCTCGGTGGCGGTACCGCACGCGGACCCTTTGGTTATCACTGCCCGCATCGCGGGGTGGGATATTGACAGAGTCTACATGGACACGGGGGCGAATGCCAACGTCATCTACAAGCACACTTTGGTTGAGGCCAAGGTGCCTTTGTCACAAATTCAACTTTGCCAAGGGGCTACCTTTGGAGTAGGACGGGACTAAATCCCAACTTTGGGGTCAATCACACTCCCATATATGATGATGGGGACCACCAAGGAAAAGAAGCAAGAGTGCCACTCCAGCTTTGTTGACTTTATCGTCCTAGATCTCCCTACACCTTACAACGCCATCATTGGGCGCCATACTCATACTGAGTTTCACGTCCACTGTGATGTGCGGGCTCTGACTTTGGTTTTCCACACTGCGGCAGGGGATGCCTATATCTTCGTCAACCAAAATGTGGCCAGGTGCAATTATGTCTCTGCCCTAGCGGGACCTCCCTCGCTCCTCAAGCCGTCTGAGCCTAAAAGAAAGGCGCCAATTGAAGAAGCTGGGCCGCGGGCGAAGTCACTCCTGACTTGTCTGGGGCCTTTGAGGAGGTTGAAATCTCCCCTATCAAGAAATTCCGGGTGGGAAAAGACCTTGAAGAAAAAGACCAGCAAGCACTCATCCATCTCCTCCAGGCCAATGGAGATGTCTTCGCATGGGCTCCTGAAGACTTACCAGGTGTGGATCCTGCTATCATTTCTCATAAGTGTACTCCCCGGCTTTAGTCCGGTTAGACAAAAAACAAGGGGCATGGCCCCTGACCGTAAGGACTTTGTACGCACGGAAGTGCAGAAATTGCTTAAGGCAAATATAATCAAGGAAGTTCACTACTCTGAGTGGGTTGCTAATATTGTCCTCGCCGACAAAGAGGGCGGTCAGTGGCGACTTTGCGTGGACTACAAGGGGGTAAACAGGGCCTGCCCAAGGGATCCCTATCCCCTGCCTTCTATCGATCAACTGGTTGACTCAACCGTTCACCACTCTGTCTTCTCCTTCCTCGACGCATACAGCGGGTACCATCAAGTTTTATGGACCCAGAGGACGCGGTAAAAACCGCCTTCACTACCGGCGAAGCCGTCTACCATTATATCAGAATGCCCTTCGGCTTGAAAAATGCAGGGGCTACTTTCCAAAGGCTTGTAAATCAGGTCTTCGCCGGCCAGATCGGCCGAAATCTTGAAGCTTATGTCGATGACATTGTGGTCAAAAGCAAGGCCACCTCCACACACCTCACAGACTTAGAGGAAACATTTGCCAACTTCCGTAAGTATAATATGCGGTTGAACCCAAAGAAGTGTATCTTTGGCGTTGGCGAAGGCAAGTTTATGGGTTGCAGTTTCCAAAGGAGGGATTCATGCGAATCCTAAAAGATTGAAGCCATCACCACTTTGCGCACCCCTAGGGGGCTCAAAGGCGTTCAGCAAGCGGCGGAAAGCTGGTTGCCTTGGGACGGTTTGTCTCCAAACTCAGCGATCGCTGCAGACCTTTCTTCAATCAAATCCAAGAAAAAAGCTTGCAAATGGACGAGAAGAATGCCGGGAGGCATACGATTCAATCAAGCAACACTTACAAGAGTTGCCTGCACTCAAGTGCCCTAAACCGAGCGACGACCTGGTCCTCTACCTTGCCACCTCCGATAGGAGCGTCGCCTCTGTCCTTATCAAAGAAGAGGCTGCCAAACAATGTACTATCTACTACAACAGTCACACGCTCCAGGATACGGAATCAAGGTATCCTCCTCTCCAAAAAGCTATCTTATCTCTTGTATATGCAGCAAGAAAGCTCAAGCCCTACTTCCAAGGGCACACAATTATAGTCGAGCGGACTTACCAATCAAGATATTACAGGCGGCCCGAACACTCAGGGCGCCTTGCCAAATGGTGTATAGAGCTCGGTGGCTTTAACATCAACTATGAGCCTAGAAAGGCAATCAAGGGCCAGGCCCTCGCCGACTTCATTGCGGAATTTTCGGGTGTCGACGTCATCCCGGCCCCTGAGCAGGGTCCCGCACCACAACTCATTCCCCCAGAGTGGGACATGTTCGTGGATGGCTCATCCAAGCTTGGATCCCCCGCGGGGGGCGTATATCTCCGCGGACCTCTAGGTATGGAGGTATCTCTTCGCGTCTCTTTCCAATTCCAAGTAACTAACAATGTTGCAGAATATGAGGCCCTCATCGCGGGGCTCAAACTCGCCATAAGGGCAGGCATTCGCCGCCTTCATGTCCACAGCGACTCGCAACTGGTGATTCACCAGGTCCAGGGATGCGCTGAATGCAAAGACGCTACCCTAACCAAATACCTCAAATTGGTGAACGCCTTGCGGACCAACTTTGAGGAAGTTGTTTTTCTCCACATTCCTCGTTCCGAGAACACCACGGCAGACATGCTATCCAAGGGAAAGACTCCCTCCACCATGGCCACCCTGGCCAGCCCTTCCATTTCGGAGGCTATTGATATTGCCTCACTGGCAACACAGGATCCGGTCGTGGACTGGAGAGACCCTATTATTATTGAGCTGAAAGCCGGCGCCACGGACTCCCAGGCTCGCAAACGGGCCATCCGTTCTGTTCTCATTGATGACCAATTGTGGCATCGCGGGTTTTCGGCACCCCTTCAACGTTGCCTCAGCACCCTCGAGGGACACTCTGTATTGGATACTCTCCACCAAGGCAAGCGTGGCGCACACATCGCTGCGAGGCACTTGCCCACAAAGCCCTTCGTCAAGGGTACTGCGGCCTACCTTGAAAAAGGATGCCGCTGCCTTTGGTCAAAACATGCCACCGGTGCGGATCAACTCTCGCATCCGGCGCGCCATCTACGGAATCTCCGGCCGACAAACCCAGTGCCCTTTGCCCTATGGGGCCTTGACCTCATTGGTCCGATGCCGACTACTCCAGGTCAATATCGCTTCTGTGTGGTTGCAGTTGATTATTTCTCTAAATGGGTCGAAGTAGAACCCCTGGTCTCCATCACTTCCGCCAAGATCATCAAATTCCTATGGAAAAATCTGGTCTGCCGGTACGGCAGCCCTCGTGCTATTATTACAGATAATGGCACTCAATTTGCCAGTCACAGCGTCCAACAGTGGGCCCAAGACAATAATGTCCGCATGTTTTTCGCCCCAGTGGCGCACCCCCAGTCTAATGGGCAGGTTGAGGTCACCAACCGCACCCTCAAGGAAGGCCTCAAGAAGCGCCTTGAGGGGGCCAAAGGCCGCTGGGTAGATGAACTCCCAAGTGTCTTATGGGACTATCGCACCACAACGCGAACCCCAACAGGCGAAACACCTTTCTCCCTCGTATATGGCGCAGACGCGCTCCTGCCTATTGAGGCAGACCTCCCTACGATCCGTATGATCAACTTCAGCGAAGCCAACGCTCAAGGGCTTCGCGCCAAACTCGACTTAATCGAGGAACTGCGCGAGGCGCCCGCCTTCGCATGTCTGCCTCAAACAGAGACTCGGTCTTCACCACAATGCCGGGTAAAACCCAAGGCACTACAACAAGGGCCTTGCCTGCTCAAGTCGGCCCTCACCGCTCGCGACCCCAAACAGGGTGTCTTGCGACCAAACTGGGACGGACCTTATATTGTTCATAAACAAATCCGCCCAGGAGTCTATGAATTACAAGACCATGATGGTCGTCTTCTTCCCCGCAACTTTCATGCGGATGACTTACGTCCATATTACGTGTAAGTCCTCAGTCTTACGTCTTCAATTCAATAAAATACATGTGTATTTCTTCCTGTCTTACAGCTTTACATGGCATTACAAATACCCTTTCCATCACCTTCTGCACCCAAATCACGGCATCGGACAGACTCGGCTCATTTGCCTAAGCATCACGGCATCAGACCTTGTCGAGGTCTCACTTGCGCACCCACACAAGGGTGTAAGCCCCGCACGAGGTCGCGCCGCTCGGACGAGTAGTTGCGGGTCTCATTCCCCAACTGACCTTCAACTCGCCCCGCCCCAAGGGTAATCCCCTTGTCTTTGCGGAAGGGTAACCCCCTTTTGGCTCCTTCGGGGAGGTCTATGTGTAAGTCGTCCTCGCACGCCACAGCAGACCTTCCGCTCGGACTTCTGCACACAGGTAGTTGCGGGTCTCATTCCCCAACTGACCTTCAACTCGCCCGCCCCAAGGGTAATCCCCTTGTCTTTGCGGAAGGGTAACCCCCTTTTGGCTCCTTCTGGGAGGTCTATGTGTAAGTCGTCCTCGCACGCCACAGCAGACCTTCCGCTCGGACTTCTCCACACAGGTAGTTGCGGGTCTCATTCCCCAACTGACCTTCAACTCGCCCGCCCCAAGGGTAATCCCCTTGTGCTGCGGAAGGGTAACCCCCTTTTGGCTCCTTCAGGGAGGTCTATGTGTAAGTCGTCCTCGAACGCCACAGCAGACCTTCCGCACGGGCTCCTCAACACAGCAACGGGTCTCACTCCCCAGAACCTCAGATGGTTCTTCACTTGTCTCAACAAGTGCCCTACTACCTTCGCCAACGCGCGACTTCAGGCTCGAGGTAAACTGAGTTTTTTACTTCATTCCTTTCATATATATGGTGAGCAATCTGCAGGGGTCTTCTACTTGGTACACTGTACACTACCCAAGGGCTTGCTCCCTGAAAAATTGCCCATGGTCTTCAAGGGTACCTCCTCTGCAAGCCCTAAAAGGGCCCTTATAACTTGTCTCAACAAGTGGTCTCCATCTCAGCTTGTCTCAGCAAGTGAACCCACAAATTATCTGGAATGATATATGTGGCTCCGCCGTTGCGGATTATAAGTGCCTCGTCACTATAAACTCAAACCGAGTCTCCAGCTTCTGGACAAAGTGATCTCTGTGGCTTCGCTGTTGCGAGCCCCAGAAAGGCTTCTCTCCACAAACAGGACTTAGCCTATGGTTGTTAACCTAGCTAACGTGCCCTACACTGCTATCGCGAAATAAAAGCGAGGTTACAAGACAATGAAGGTAAAATGAAATTTTACTTCATCTACTATTTTCAAAAATATGCATGAATGCAGGTGTTCCTTATACAAAAAGAGGGGGGCATCCACATGTTGGAACCTCCACCCTAATCCAAAAGGGCATACCAGGCTTCGCCCATCTTCTTTCCTTGCTCTCCCCAGTCGAGCAGAGCCTCTACTGTTGGACTGCTAGTATTAGCAGCATCCAGAATCCCAAGACTCAGCTCTGGGAACGCCTTCTCCACTTGGAAGCGGCATCGCAGCCAGCCCTCCTCGTAGGCTTGCGCCCCCGCTTCGCCTAGAGCTTGGATCTCGCCAAGCTTCTCCATCAGTCGAGGCATCCGCTCAGGGATGGGCACCTTGATGGAGGAAGAGGACTCAGGATCCTCACCTTCAAAGGGAGGAAGGCCCAAAGCCTTCTCCATCTCCCGCACTGAGGCCATTGCCTTCTCCAGGTCAGTGGCGACCTCCAGGCGTGCCTTCATGGCAGCCTCAGCAGCAAGCCTGCCCTCCTCCACCTTCTTCTCTGCCAATTGGGCCTGGGCAGTAGCTTGGCGCCTCGCCTCCTCAGCTGCGGCCTCTGCCTGCTCAACTTGGGCCTTCACCACTTCAAGGGCAGCTTTGGTTTCTGCCTCCAAAGAAAGGAGGGACTCCTTCAAAACAGCATTTTCAAGCTGCTTGGCTTCCAGCGTTGCTACCTGCTGAAGGAAGCGTTGCTTCGCAGCATCAAGTAGGCAGGCCTGCTCCCACCGGTACCGCATGCCGAGTGCCCGCTCTTTGTTGCCGTAATCACACCAGCTCTCTAGTTGGGCCACACGCTTGGCATGCTCCTCTTGGAGCTCCACCTCTCTTTTCTGGGCAGCCTCCAGCTCCCCCCTGAGGAACGCTATCTCATCTACCTGGGCACGGTCCCGCCTGTTGGCATACTTGAGAAAATCCTGCCATTGCTCCATGGCCGCGTGCCCTTGGATAGCAGCCTGCATCCAGGCTTATTCAGCAAAACTGAGAGAGTACTAAAAATCATTGACAAAGACCAGATGTGTCTTACCCGCAGATTCTGCTTGGCGGACTCCTTCATGAGTTCAGCAGGCGACTCCAGGCTTTGCCCCAGCACCTCCCTGTCATAAGGGGTGCGCAGCCCCTCCAAGCATGAGAGGAGGATCTCCTCTCCTCCCAACAACAATGAGTTGTCATTATTAAGGAAGAAGACCGGGTCCCACGCGTCGCGCAACGGCTTGCCCTCTGCCTTGTACACCTTGGCTCTGAGGTCTTCCCTCGTGACCCTCAGGGTAACTGGCTTCTCAGACCACTTGGGGGCCTCCTGGGCAGCAATGCGCCTTCTCTCCAAGTAGTGGTGCCATATCCCGGACTCCTCCAAAATTTCAGCCATGGTCCCCAGATCTGCTGGGATCTCACGGGGGCCAAGCCCTTGCCCTGAGGGCCCCGCACCTGCAGAAGTGGCAAGTATCAGCACAACTGAGAAAACTGAAATACAAGACTCAAAGCAAGAAAAGCACACTATCAAGTCAAAAGACTTACCAGCAGAAGGACGCCCCCATCCACTGGCCTCCAGCTGGCTGCTGGAAGGTTGGGCTATCTCCCAACCACTCGACCTCACAGAGGACCGTGCTACCAGACCCCCCTCCTCTGGGGCCTCATCATCAGAGGAAGAGGAAGTCTCCTCAATCCTCAGGATCCTCTTCCCCTTTGTTGCAGGGGCCTTCTCCCTTGAAGGAGTCACTTCAGGGGTCCCCTCTCCAGAAGGGGTTGCTGCAGGGGTCTCCTCCCTTGCAATGGTGGCTTCCACCTCCTCCTCCTGAGGAGTAACCATTGCCTCCTGTTGGCAAGAACTGCCAATTGCCTTGGCAGCCTGGCTGCCCCTCCTCCTCATGGAGATCAGGATCTCCCCCGCCGACATCTTACCCTTGGGAGGAAGCACCTTTCCTCTGGTAAGGATCTCCGCCGCGACCACATGCCCAGGCAAGTCTTCGCCTTGGGCTGGAGAAGGGCTCGCAAAGAGCCCAGACACGAAGGCTTCAACAGTAGCTTCCTCAGCAGAGATAGGTTGCACCACTGAGATGGGCACAGCCTCTATGGGAACAACATTGTCTGCCTGCGTTCCCTCCGAGTCCTCTGCAGAAGGCATGGCCTCTTCAACAGTGGAAGGAGCTTCCATCTCCACTCTTCTGGCTTCCTCAGCCACAGGCTCCTCGGCCTCCTCCACGGCAATGGGGATTTCCTCCCCAGCAGGCTCCTCAGCCTCTTCAGTTGGAGGGACTGCAGCAGACCCCTCTGCTTCAGAAGGCCCCTTGGCCTCTTCAACCGGCCTCGCCGTCTCTTCAGTAGAAGGGACCGCCGCAGATGCCCCTGCCCCTACAGGCTCCCTGGCCTCTTCAGCAGCAGCAGAGGAACTCCCCTCACCAGGCTGCGCTGCACCAGTAGCCACTCTCCTCTTCTTTTGAGGCTGGGAAGACACCGAGGGCTTGGTGCCAGCCCTTTTCTTTGGCTGCTTAGGGATAATACGTCCCAACGCCTTAACAGCCCCAGCCGGGGCATCACCTCCAACTGCACATGCCCAGTGCACCTGCTGAGCAGCACGCATGGACGCTCTCTTGCCCTGCCCTTCGCCGGACTCCATGGAGGCATCTGCAGGCATAAGAAGAACCTCAGACCAGGTTTTACTAAAGCCTCTTACACTTATACAATACACTTATAAATGTGTGAACATACCTTTGGGACCTGCCAGTGCGGCATAAAAGGAGTCTATCATCGTCCCACGATGGACATGGGCCCATCCCTTGTATGGAGGGGGAACCTCGGGGTCCAGCACGAAGCCCGTGCTAATCCCAGCCCACCTCAGAGTGGTCTCATCTAACTGGGCGGCAGAAAAGGGGAAGAACTCGTCACAAGCGCTCCTTGAGAAGACGTCGCCCAGCCAGTCCAGTAGTTGGACATATGCCTGCCACCGCACCCCTTCTGCGGTCAGTTCAGGCCTCCGCGCAATACTTTGCACGGATCGTTGCGTCCTCACCACGGGGAAGTCCCATGAGTTTTCGCGAGGCACGAAGAAGAAGGACCCGTGCCAGTTGTGGTAGGATCTGGGTGCGGCAGTGAAGGAGATGGAGTTGTTGCCCCCAACATTTATGGGAGTGACGTAGAAAAACGCACTCCCACTTCTCAGCTCCAACCGGTAGAACCGGTGGAAAACATCGGCGAAGGGCTTCACGCCAGCCAGGTGACAGGCAACGATGAAGCCTGCTATAGTCAAGAAGGTGTTGGGCGCCAGCTGTGTTGGTGGCAGCCCCCACCCAGCGCACAGATCTTGCACCAACTGAGGAAGGGGAAACCGCAGCCCCGCCGCCAGCTGTGCCGTGTACAAACACAGTACCCGGTTCTCCATATTCTCCTCAGTGGCGGGCCAACCCATCGCCTGGCAGACGCCCGAACGAGACGAGAACACCGGCACTCTCTTCACAGGCCAGAAGGCCTCCACCAAATCCTGATGGATTTTCTCAAACTTCACCGTGGTCTTCTCCACGGGGGCGAGCACTGGACGAACAGCCTCTTTGGATTCCATCTCTGCAAAAAGTGGAGCAACAGACGTATAAATCGAAACGGCCTAACAAAGGCATTTCATCA
This sequence comes from Stellera chamaejasme, assembly GCA_024586325.1. Lineage (NCBI taxonomy): Eukaryota > Viridiplantae > Streptophyta > Magnoliopsida > Malvales > Thymelaeaceae > Stellera > Stellera chamaejasme. The sequence continues at coordinate 37,106,269 of CM044983.1, forward strand.
AGCACTCAGTGCGCTCAGAAAACTTGAAGCACTCAGTGTGCCGGAAAACGAAATCTTACCTGATTCGTTACCGGTGGGTAAGGCGGATGAAGCAGTCGGCAAACGAACAAGTGACCGGCGGGATCTCAAACGAAAAATGGAAACCACCGCAAGAAAACTCTCAACTACCGATGAACGGTTCAAGAACGCAAGAATGCGAAATCAACTGCTCAGTGCGAAAGCAAGGAAATACGAAAATGAAGATGAAAAGCTTCAATCTTCTCGGATACGCTTTTATAAGCCCGCCAAAATGAAAAAGCGCTTTTAAGCGTAATTGGCTCCTGAGGCGCCACGTGCCAACATCCAGCGGTTAGTAAACCCCTCACCTTCCGTGTGGAAGTGAAGAAACGCTTTTTAAAAGCGAAATCGGCTCCTGAGGCGCCACGTGCCGCACCCCACAACGGTTAGTAAACCTCCCATCTTCCATTATCTCTCCTGCTTTAAATGCTGAAGGGACTCTTCACTGCCGTTGCACCCAAACGGTCCGCAAAAGGCCTGAGTGCCTTCGCCAGTTCCAAAGACTTGGAATATAAACAGAGTACGGGACCCCGCCCATACTCTGCCTTCAGGAGGAGGCATCTTGGTACACTACCCAAGCGAATGCCCCCTCAAAAACTCACAAGGATCATGAAGGATCCAACACGAACTATCAGATCATAAAAGATCTTCACTTATGGCTACTACATCGGTCCTCAGCAAAGTACTTTCAAAAAACGGAGTACAGGACCCTGCCCATACTCCGCTCTCAGGAGGAGGCATCTTGGTACACTACCCAAGCAAACGCGCCCTCGCGTCGCATCAGAATCATACAAGGCCTTTGAAGAGGTCTCATCCTTGTGGTCTCCAGTATCGCCTTCGCAAGGTCTCATCCTTGTGGTCTCCAGTATCGCCTTCGCAAGGTCTCATCCTTGTGGTCTCCAGTATCGCCTTCGCAAGGTCTCATCCTTGTGGTCTCCAGTCCCGCCTTCGCAAGGTCTCCAGTCTCACCTGCGCGGGGTCTTGCCCTCGCGGGCCTCAAGTCTCGCATGGGCGATGTCTCACACTCACCTTTGCGTCTCTTGGGCCTTCGCGGGCCACCCTCGCGGTCTCAGGTCTCGCCCTTGCGATCTCACTCGCCTTCGCAGGTCTTACTCCCGCAGCCTCAACTCGCCTTCGCGAGGACTCTCTTGCCTATACTGGCCTCGCCCAGATAAGGCCCTTATACTCAGGTTCGTGCGACCCTCACTCCTTATTTGGCTATATTCTATCTGGGCCTTCGCCCCTTGCAGGCCTTCGCCTGCCACTTGCTCCACTTGGAAATAGACCACTTGGTCATCTGACATCAATCAGCCAATAAGGAGGCCAGCACGAGCATGAGTGATCTTCACCAGATTTGTACGCCAAACATTCCCTTACAGGTGAATCTTCTAAGGCGGTTTGCTGAGATCTTCATCATCAAAGCCGCCTTATCTCCAATCAGTCTGACACAGACTTATCTCTCCAAATCGGACAGACTTGTCGATCTGTCTCACACTGTCCAAGGCTTCAACCTGGGAGGCTCTTCTCCGGCATCTCCCTATAAATAGGGGATGTCCACCTTAAATCGGGTAAGCTACTACACGCCCCCACTCCTCTCTTGCTACTTCGAGTATTCTCTCTATCTTTTACAGATTACTCATAACAAGCAAGCTTGGAGCCTCAAGAACACCATCTTCATCAACCACTCAACCGAGAGTCCGGACCTTCCTTAGGAACGAGACTATCGGACTTCGAGGCAAGTATACCAGTCCGGGAGTGGACTTCTGGGGAAGGAATGGCTAGTTCAAGGATGAACTTTTGCGGGAGATGACTTTGAGGGGCGAAGCTACTGTTCCGCGTGTTGTACCAGGGTGGTTTTGTATGAAGTCTAGCCACCTCCTTATTTGAACCACTTTGGAATGTGCGGTGGAGCAGCGGACGGTCTTTCAAGGCAATCTGTCAAGATTAAGCTCTAGTGCTATGGTAGCACTTCTAGGATGTTCAGGGTACTCCGGGCAGATTTGAGAATTCTGGACATCGGGGCGCGTAGTGACGCGCGGGTCAGATTCAGCTCTGGTGCGGGCTTCCGAAATAATCTGGGTACTTTATGTTTTGATTGGTTCATCTTACGATGTGATTATGTGATATGATCATGATTTGATTATGTGATTTAGTATACAACATATATGATTCTGTGATTCTGAAAAGAATCTCTGCATCATGCATTGCATACACTACAGAGCCTTAGAATACCGCTGCTAGCTTCTGTAGAGAGAGTTAACTCTTCTGTATGAGTTGGTATATGGTTTGGGTTGGTTTCAGCAAAATGGTTAACACGCATAGACAGCGTGATCAGTTGCCGGACGGTAGGGACCAGGATCCCACGCCTCCGAGAGTTAGGAGGCGGATTCAGCAGAATCCAGGGTCTGAACAACCACAATCACCACCATCGAACCTTCAGCAGCCATAGGGACCCCCTCCCAATTTGGTACAGGTATTGGGACAGGTGCAACAGGTGCTAAGTACCTTACTTCCGGCGCAGCAAGTTCAGGGATCTGCTCGGCAGGTAGCTTGGGAAGGTACACCACTTCTTAACGTTACGTCCGTGGTAGTTCCTTTTTCCGTACGGTATGTCTACATCCATGGTTGCACAGGAAGTATGCTATGTCTCGGGATTTGCCTATATGTTAGGATCAGTATCTGGTTGTGAATGAACTGGTCAGAAATTGGTTTGTCTGTTCATCTGCATCTTATATCTCTGGGTGGGCAGCGGGAGTTTAGTACTTGTTATTCCTTCTGGTGTTCCGTCTGTTTTCTGCTGGGTTTCTCAGTGCATGTTGAAGGTCTGTTAGGTATAGATTCGATGCTATGCAGGGTTGTCAGGTAGAAATACTAGCAACTGACTCAGGGCGCAACAAGATGCACCCTGAGGGTTGGGACTCCGCTGAGAGGCTTAGGATGGTAGTCTAAACTACCACTTCCGCCGCACCAGTAACGGTGGTCCAAGTATGTCAGGTGAAGAGAAGTAAGAATTGTTCAGATAAATCTCGGGATTTTCGTATCTATAGTCTATCTGGTAATTCTATCTCTTCAGGGTATTCTGTTATTCTGCTATTCAATATCTGATGTTCTGCTAACCTGTATCTAGAATTCTGTTTTGATACTCTGATCTGCTCATCTGCATCTGTTCTGATCCTTCAGGACGTGTATATATAATCTGGTCCTTTGGGACATCTGTATGGTTCAGGTTACTCTTGGGGACCAAGTGTCTTAAGGGGGGAGAATGTTACAGTCACCCCGAGCGGGTGGTGACTTCTGTGTATCCCGGGTCTCCGTTCCAAGTATGCGGGGCATGTTCTCTGTTGGTCAAATAGCTCTCGGATCTTTTCTAGGTAATATTATCAAGAATGCTTGTATATTCGAGGTCGCACGGGTCCCCCGCACCTTTTCGCAGAAAATATTTTTCAGGGTCGGGACGTTCGTTCTCGGGCGATGCTCGGGGCTCGGGATGGAAAACATTTTGTGACGCTAATGGTGTTGGGTGTGTTATGACTCGGGATGAGTAATGTGGTAATAACCAAGCACACATGACGGGATTATTTGGTCGGGAAAGCAAGCACACACGTCGGGATTTGTTCGGTTAAGTTGGCACGGGATGATACTTCAACACTTAGGAAATTTCGGATTTGGCTTGGCATGGTGACTAAGGAGGTGTGTGTGTGTGTGCTTGGCTAGTGACTCACCAAGGTGACTAAGGTGTGTGCTAAGGTGGCATGGTGACTAAGGTATATGTGTCATAAGATAAGAAGTATAAAAGGTGAATAATTAGAGAGAAATACAATTTTGGCTTCATTTCTTCTCTCCCACCATCCGCCAACTTCTCTTCCTCTCTACCTCTCATGTGTTCTTCATCTTTCAAGGATTAAGGAAGGATTGTTCTTGGTGTAAGCTTGAGGTAAGCATGTCTTCTTCATGAGTTGGTATGATTGGAGCATGATTTGTGGTTGATTTACAAGGTTGAATCCGAAATCATATTAAGCCTTAGTTTGATGATTTGTTCATCTTCTTGGTTCAAGCTTTGGGTATGTTGTTCTTGGCATGATTTGGTGTAGGAATCAAGGTTTGGATTATGAAAGAATATCATGGATTGAAAAACCCTAAATGGCCGAATTCTTGCCTAAATTCTAAGTATGTTGAATTGATGTCATCTCGATTCATGCTTCGGATATGTTGTTCCTAGCATGGTTAGGAGTTGATATTAGGGTTCAATTTGAAGATGAGCATGTTGGGTAGAAAGTACCCAAATGGCCGAATCCTTTAAGTATGAATTGGTATGATTTTGGGTGAAGTATTGATAGTCTCGTTCCTAAAGAAGGCCCGGACTCTCAGTTGATGTGGTGGAGAAGATGATGCTCTTGAGACTCCAAGCTTGCTGTTCAGAGTAATCTGTAAAAGATAGGAAGAATACTCAGAAGTAGCAAGAGGGGAGTGGGGGCGTGTAGTAGCTTACCCGATTTAGGGTGGACATCACCCTATTTATAGAGTGATGCCGGGAGAAGAGCCTCCCAGGTTGAAGCCCTTAGACAGGCTGTTTGAGATAAGTCATGTCGGTGATTGGAGATAAAGGCGGCTGTGATGATGAAGATCTCAGCAAACCGCCTTAGGTGATTCACTTGTCGAGAGAATGTCGGCGTATAAATCTGGTGAAGATCTCCCGAGGCTCGTGCTGCCCTCCTTATTGGCCGGTTGATGTCGGACGACCAAGTGGTCTATTTTCAAGTGGAGCAAGCGGTGGCGAAGGCCCATAGGGGCGAAGGCCCCAAGCAGAATATAGCCAAATAAGGGGTGAGGTTGCACGAACACGGATACCAAGGCCTTATCAGGCGGGGCCGGTATAGGCGGGAGGCAGGAGTAAGACCCGTGGAGGCGAAGGAGATCGCGAGGCTCGCCCTAAGACCGCGAGGGCCGCGCGAGGCTTTAGAAAGCATGAGGTGAGTATGAGGCGTCGCCCCTGCGAGTCTGGAGGCCCGCGAGGCGGGACCTCGCGCGAGCGTCTGGAGACCACAAGGATGAGACCTCGCGCGAGCGTCTGAGACCACAAGGATGAGACCTTGCGAAGCGTCTTGGAGACCACAAGGATGAGACCTTGCGAAGACGATCTTGGAGACCACAAGGATGAGACCTCTCCAAAGGCCTCGTATGATTACGATGCAACGCGAGGCGCGATTGCTTGGGTAGTGTACCAAGATGCCTCCTCACGAGAGCGGAGTATGGGCGGGGTCACTGTACTCCGTTTTTGAAAGTACTTTCTTTGAGGACCGATGTAGTAGTCACAAGTGAAGATCTTTTTATAATCTGATAGTTTGTGTTGGATCCTTCACGACCCTTTACTCTGTGTTGAAGATACTGTTTGAAAATACCATGTTGAGGGCAGTAGTAGTCACAGCACTGAGTTTGTGTGGAGCGCGATGACCTTTTATGGTCTGATATTACATGTTGGATCCTTCATGATCCTTGTAAGTTTTTTTAGGGGGCATTTGCTTGGGTAGTGTACCAAGATGCCTCCTCCTGAAGGCAGTATGGGCGGGGTCCGTGCTCTGTTCAAATTCAAGTCTTTGGAGTTGGCGAAGGCGCTTGGGCCGTTTGCGGACCGTTTGATTGCGAAAGGCAGCGAAGAGTCTCTTCAACATTTAATGCGGGAGAGATAAAGGAAGATGAGAGGTTTCTTGGCCGTTATGGGGCCTTAACACGTGGCGCCGTAGAGTCGATTACGCTTTGTAAAAGCGTTCACCCGGCGGGTTGCGGCCGGGTGACCCGGCTCTCGGTTTTGGCTGCGGGTCACGTTTTTCGGCGTTCGACGGCTCCGAGCCCTATCCGAGTATCATTTTGGCGAACCCTTCCGTATTTGGGGTCGTGTGGGTCCCCGGACGTTTCCGCCGAAAATATTTTTAACGCGTGTGGGTCCCGGACAGGGGGGGGTTGTCGGGGTCGTCTCGGGGCGTCTGGCGGGTTCGGTAGCATTCTCGAGACCTCGGTTTGGAAAACTGTTTGCGGTTTTGGAATCGTGGGAACGTCCGGAGCTTTACGCTATAAAATATTTTTGGGGCGGGACGTTATTTGTGAAGGCATGTGCCCTCTCCCGTAGAAGGCATGTGCCCTCTTAGTAGAAGGCATAGTGCCATCTTCCGTAGAAGGCATAGTGCCATCTTAGTAGAAGGCATAGTGCCCTCTCCCGTAGCAGGCATAGTGCCCTCTCCCGTAGAAGGCATAGTGCCCTCTCCCGTAGCGAGGCATAGTGCCCTCTCCCGTAGCGAGGCATAGTGCCCTCTTACGTAGAAGGCATAGTGCCCTCTTCCGTAGAAGGCGAGTGCCCTCTTCCGTAGAAGGCCCTCTTCCGTAGGGCATAGTGCCCTCTTCCGTAGAAGGCATAGGCCCTCTTCCGTAGAAGGCATAGGCCCTCTTCCGTAGAAGGCATAGGCCCTCTTCCGTAGAAGGCATAGGCCCTCTTAGTAGAAGGCGGGAGGCCCTCTTCCGTAGAAGGCGGGAGGCCCTCTTCCGTAGAAGGCGGGAGGCCCTCTTCCGTAGAAGGCGGGAGGCCCTCTCCCGTAGAAGGCGGGGCCCTCTCCCAAAGAAGGCATGGGCCTTCTCCCGAAGAAGGCATGACTTAGACAAATTTCAGATTTACGGTGGATAAGGTTGACTCTTAAGTGTTGACCAAAGGGAAAGGACACTTGTCATGGCCATATTAAAGATGGAAAGGAAAGAGGACACTTGTCATGCCCATATTAGAGATGGAAAGGAAGAAGTTTTAAAAGGATTGTGGAAAGCGTACGGTAGCTATTTCCATTTCATTTCTCCTTACCTTCGTTCATTTCTCCGACTCGTTGCCGCCATAGCCTCCATTTTCTTCAAGCTTTGGGTTCTTCATTTTCTTGGCTGATTTTCACCAAGTGTGGACTCCAAAAAGTGGTAAGCTTCCTCCCTTGCTCTCTTTTCTTGTTGGAAACAAGAATCGGATGGAAAAAGAGAAGGATTTGTGAATTATGGGTTTGTTCTTAGCTATGAGCTAGGATGATTTTCTTCCTCCCATCTTTTAGTATGTTGTTCTTGGGTTGTATGGGAGTGATAATCAAGTGTTGGATTTTGGAAAACACACCTTGGGTAAAAATCCCCAAATTGCCGAATTTGTTGGAAAATTCTATGTTGATGTGTGTTGGTCTCCTTGATTCATGCTTCAAGTATGTTAATCCTAGCATGATTCTAAGCTTATGTGTGGATTCAATTTGATGGAAAATATGTTGGGTTGGAAACCCCCAATTGGACGTACTTATGAGATGATGTTCATTGTTGGATTTTGTTGTTTTGGATGCAATTGGATAGCATTCTTGGTTTAGAAGTGAAATTGGTGATTAGTATGATTAATTGGAAGTTTGAATGGATTGATTTGAAAGTTGGATAAAATTTGGCAAAGAAGCCGAATTATTGGATAATTCTTTTTCCATGTTGGGGTTTGATTTTGGTTAAATTGGATGCTAAGATGGTATTGGGGTTGGATTTAGGTGTGGTTTGATGTTTGAAACATTGATTTCGGGTATGAAATGGAAAAGTTACTATTATGCGGATTTATCGGAAAATGTCAGGGATGAATGGTTTAAAGGTTGGATTTGATCAGTTCTGCTTGATGAATTGTGTTTGTCAATGTATAATCTTGCATTGTCTAAGTTAGTTCTGAATTCGGCGTTTACGTGGAAATCTGGAATTTTACGGAAGTGCCGGATTTTCGGTTGTGGGGTCGGGGTGTAGTTTGGTAGTGTGGTCGATAAGGATGCTAATTCAGCTTGAATTGACAGATTAAGGATCGGAAGTTAGGAAAAGAGAGGTTTTGGGTTTCGGGTCGTGGTTTGGAAATCGTCGAGAATCGGTCAAATACCACTGGAATTGTGAGGTAAGGGTTTGGTTACGCTATTTTTGGTAAGATAGGTGTATGTTTAGTTTCATTTTACATTACTGCGGGTATTTCGGTATTATATGCCTAGAGCATATTACGTGAGTCTGTAGGTGTATGTATTGTAGCATTTACATTTTGCGGGTATTTGGAAATTTACGCTTTAAGGTAAGTTACGTGATGCTGTAGGTGTATGCCTTGTAGCATACCACATGCATTAACCCTACGTTTGTAGGTGTATGCCTTGTGGCATACTTTGTGCATTAACCTACGGCGGTTGTGGGTTCGCTACCCAGTGGTGCACCATGCTTCCGTAATAGCTTCGGCTTGACTCCCTTAGAGGAGGCAGCCGTTACGATTGGTTATAAGGGTTTATGGCGATTTAGTATCGCACATCCTACGGGATTACGATCTGTTTTATTACATGCACGATGTTACGTATTACATTGCATATATTACGTATATTGCTATCTTTACATTTTGCGGGGTTACATATGCTTATCTTACCCCAAATCCCTTACGGGGTCCTTTTAGGACTCACCCTTTTTGGGTTACTGTTTTTGGATTTCAGGTAGACTTGGTAAATAACTAGCGGAGTTGGTTTCCGTGAGGCTTACGCCTTGGTTGGGTTGAGCGGCGGCGGTACCTTGCGGCACGGGATTTTGTCTACTTGGTCAGAATCCCGCGCGAGGTCTTATGACTTTAAGGCCTATGGTCGGCTCTGTAGCTGCATGTGCATATTTTACGGATGATTGCGATGATCGTATAAGTATGTGTATATTACATTTCTATATACATTACGGCGCTTGGCGCTTGCTAGACATTTTAGGTTACGTGAATTACTGTATGTATGTGTGTTTTGGTGCGTAAGCACTCGTCCACGGAGGGCGGGGCTTACTCTGTTATTAGTGCATGAATTGTATGGTTGCAATTTATTTTGGTTATACGCATGAAATTTCCGTTAATTCGCTTCCACAATCTTTCCGTTTTCGGGTCCGCTACGCGCGGCGGGTCTCGATGGACCTGCCACTCCTTTCCATTCCGGCTTCCGCTTCCGGCGTCCCGGCGCCCCCGCCTCCGCAACCGGGCTCGGGCGGCGTGCGGTGACAAGTTGGTATCGAGCGGGTAAGTGACCATATTGGTCGTCGGTGGTGACTTGTAGTGACAACTATTGTTGTACATTTTATTTTAGAATGGTTTGAGTACGGAGATTGGCCACCTCCTTACTTGAACCACTTCAAAATAAAATTGTGGAACAAAGTTGATCCTTCAAGTTATCACGATAGTTGCAGATTTGAACTCGGGATTTACGGATTACGGTAAAAGTATTACGAGTAAGGGGATTGTGGAAAAGTTTAGTACGTAAAATTGTGTGTTAGGAAAGGATTTGGTGAAATAAGCATGAAGCTTACGTGATTACGTGAAATGCATGATTTTATCATTACGAGAAGTAATTTACGTGTCAAATCTTGCATTGCACTACGAGCCTTAGAAAAGCTGCTGCTAGTTTACGTAGAGATTAGAAGTGACTGATCGGTCTGGACTCTGTTTGGTCGAAATGTCTCGAGTTTGGTTAACACGCGTAGACAACGTGTTTTGGTATCGGAGGCGGGGCGAGATCCCACACCTCCGTGGAATAGGATACGGGTTCAGTGTAACCCAGGGTCTGAACAACCACACTCATCACCCCGAGGTTTAGTGGTCGTAAGGACCCCTCTCTGATTTGGTATTACCGCCGGCCTAGCTGGTTCAGAGGCGGCAGTAGGCAGGGGAAGATCTGTTTATGTCACGGTAAGGGCATTCCGATTAGGTGGTGATAGCGAGACTTAAGCCCTTTGCTCGCCATAGTTTGGGATCGGTAAGTGAGTGACTCGACAAGGGTGGTCACTCGACACCTAGACTTCTCGTCGGTCCTATTAACGACGAGGAGATCTGGGGCACCCGATCTGGCGAGTCAGACTTACGGAGAGGTTTCGGGGTTTGAAACCCCGAGGTTCAATGACCGAGAAAGTGCAGGGTAGTAGAGATTTGGTTTGCGGGAGGTGACAAACTCCTGGGGAAGGCTACATTTTCCACTAGCAGTGCAGTGGGGATGTAGCCAGGAATCTGTGTTAGGCACAGTTCGATGAACTTCATCAGGGAGACAAGATTGTCGGAAAGTTTGAGTGAGAGTTTGATCGGCTGGTTTATTATGTACCGTAGTATCAAGGTTTGGAAGAGGAGAAGACCAATAGGTTTATTTCGTTGACTGCGCCCCGAGTTCAGGTGGGTTTTGAGACCTTTAGACATTACTTTGTTTCGGGAAGCGGTTATTAAGGCTCAACTCCTCGAGCAAGAGGAGGTTGAGAGTTACCTCACCTCCCGGCGAGGTTAGAGGAGTACGAGGGGTTCCATACAGCGGGGACCCGGCAGATTCTGGACGGCCGAGCAGGCACTGGGCAATTTAGTAGAGGTAGAGAGGAGCACCACCGGCACGACCTTGTCTGATTTGCGGTAGGTATCACTCCGGTCGACTTTGTTACCGGCGGGAGGGCCGATGTTTACGTTGCGGGTCGACACTCACTGGGTGCGGGATTGCCCTCGGCGTAAGGCAGGGTACTTTATTTCTGAATGAGGTGTCGGTTCATGCATTATTTGATACGGGAGCATCTGTTTCCATTGTAACACAGAAAGGTGTTACATCTCTGCATCTGTCTGTTAGTACCTTGCCTCAAACGCATTTAGTAAAAAAAAACTGCAGGAAGTCAGTTTCTGTTTTCCAATGAGATGGTTCGGGGTTGTACGATATCTCCAGGCGGACATCTGATAGTATCGGATCTGTTGGTTTTAGACACGCCGGACTATGATGTTATTCTTGGGATGGACTGGCTATCCAAGAACTCTGTGCACATTGATTGTGCAACCCGTAGCATTATGGTTTCTGGAGAGGTACTACCTCTCACGACTCAGACTGATTTAAATATCGCATAGCACAGTAAGGAGTTACAGATTCTGTATCAACTGTCGATAGTTGGTGAAGGGGAATGTTATGAACTGAATGAAGGCTAGTATTAGGTTGAAGTTGGATGGTTTACCGTTGGTTCGAGATTTTCTGCAGGTATTTCCGGAGGAGTTGCCGGATTACCATAAGAGCGGGAAATTGTGTTTGACATCCACCTGCAGTCGGGTACTGCTCCGATATCTATTCCTCCTTATCGGATGCCCATTTCTGAGATGCAGGAGTAGAAGAAGCAACTGGAGGAATCACAGCAAAAGAGTTTCGTCCGACCGAGCACTTCAGCGTGGGGTGCTCTGGTTTTGTTTGTTAAGAAGAATGATGGGACACTCGACTTTGTATTGATTACAGACGGTTGAATGCTCTTATTGGGAAGAATAAGTATCCGTTACGAGGATTGACGATCTTTTGATCAACTTCGGGGTTCGAGAGTTTTCTCAAAGATTAATCTCGATCCGGGTATTTTCAGCTTAGGGTGAAGGATGAGAACATACCTAAGACTGCTTTCCGCACCCGATATGGACACTTTGAGTTTACGGTCATGCCATTTGGGCTGACCAATGCTCAGCGGCATTCATGGATCGATGCATCGGGTGTTCCGACCGTACTTGGACTCATTTACGGTGGTTTTATTGATGATATTCGATATATTCTCGGGATGAGGATTCGCATCGGGATCATCGAGGATAGTTCTGCAGACACCTTGGGAACATCAGCTTTATGCTAAATTCTCAAGGTGTGGGTTCTGATTCGGAAAGTCACTTTTAAGGACACATTATTTGAGCATGGTGCATGCAGTGAATCCGAGAGAAGGTGAGGGCAATTTGGGATTGGAAACAACCTACCACGGTGCACGGGAGATCAAGAGCTCCACAGGCTTAGTAGGATTTTATCGGAGGTTTGTCTTTGGGATTTTCTATTACGGCATCTCCGCTTATGCGATTGACTAAGAAGGGTCAACCTGTATATCTGGTCCGATAGGTGTGAGCAGAATTTTCAGGAGTTGAAAGCGGCGGTTGACTAACGCTCAGATTCGACTCTTTCGAGATCCGATCTTGCCATATGTGAATTATACGGATGCTTCCACATCTGGTTTGGGATGTGTGTGGGTGTAGGAGCGTTTTGTGGTAGCTTATGGGTCGAGACAGCTGCGACCGCATGAGCTGAACTAACTGACACATGATCTGGTATTGGCTGTAGTGATTTATGCGCTGAAACAACAGAGGCATTATAAGAGTCTGAAATATCTGTTTACGTAGAAGGAGTTTAACAGGAGGCAGTGCGGATGGCTCGAATACATTAAGGACTATGATTGTTGTATCGAGTACATCTCTGGCAAGGGCAACACGGTTGCCGATGCCTTTGGCGGAAGTATACCGGGTTAGTTAAGGGAGGAAATGTTGGGGACTGATCGAGGAGAGAGATTTGACATGCCTTTGGCACGGTGGCAACTGCAGGAACGTGCTCGGGTGTACACACTTACCATACATTACGAGTGGCTTGATAGGGTGCGCGAGGCGCAAGGTAGAGATCCGGGGTTGAAGAAGTTATCTAGGAAGATAAGGGTTTATTATTACCGACGTTTCGGTATAGCAGGATTGCTATACTTCGAGACCGCCTTTATGTACTAGAGGATCGGGAGTTACGGAATGAGATTTTAGAGGAGGTACACCGAGCGGTTTGAGCATCGAAGCGGGCGACACTGCAGACTTTGCCCATTCCAGTCTGGAAGTGGGGTAATGTTATGATGGACTTTCTGACTGCACTGCCCTGACACGGTCTCATCATGATGCTATCTGGGTTTTTGTGGATTGGCTGATAAAGTGCGCACACTTTCTGCTTATTCGGGTCACAGACCCCCTGGAGAAGCTTGCCCGGCTTTACATCAGTGAGATTGTACGATTACATGGAGTACTAGACTCCATTGTATCTGACCGTGATCCGCGTTTCACGGCGCGGTTCTGGAGGGCTTTTCATGAAGCGGCTGGGCACGCGACTCCATCTGAATACTGACTTATCACCCACAGACGGACGGGCGGTCGGGCGGGTGATTCGATATTGGAGGATATGTTGCGAATCTGTACTTTGGATTTTGGAGGAGTTTGGGACTAGCCGTTGCGTTGATAGAGTCCTCGTACAACAACGGCTTTCGGACTACGATTGGCATGATACCATTTGAGGCGTTGTGCGAGAGGAGGTGTATGACACCATCTTGTTGGACAGATGCGTCGATGGGGTTGGTGGAACCCGAGCTTTTGAGGAGTCTACGGCAAGATCAGTTATTACAGCGCGGATTAAAACCGCGAATGATAGCTGCTGCTTATACGAACCGCCGCCGTAGGGCTCTTGAATCTGAGTTTGGTGATAGAATTTGATTGGAGGTAGCACCGTTCAGAGGGACAGTAAGATTTGGTAGGCGGGGCAAGTTACCCCGAATCTTATCGGTTCTCATGAGTTTCCAGAGTAAGTTGTTAGGTTGGTTTCCCCCAAGCTGTTTACATTTTATGTGGTATCTTCGGGGTAGCTGTTGTGGATCGATTAGATTTAGGTTCGATCTTATGCAGGGTTGTCAGTAGAAATACCGGCAAGCCCGACTCGGGTGCAATAAGATGCACCGGAGGGTGGGACGCCGTGAGGCTCTGTATGGTAGTCTAAACTACCACTCCCGCCGCACCAGTACGGTGGTCCGATTGTTCTTAGTAAGGAGAATGGTTATATTTTCTGGTTGGTAGCGACACCTGTCTGGTTGGTTCAGGCTACTCTTGGAGGACCAAGAGTTTTAAGGGGAGAATGTTACGGTCACCCCGGCGGGTTGCGGCCGGGTGACCGGGGCTCGGTTTTGGCTGCGGGTCACGTTTTCGGCGTTCGGGCGGCTCCCGAGCCCTATCCGAGTATCATTTTGGCGAACCCTTCCGTATTTGGGGTCGTGTGGGTCCCCGGACGTTTCCGCCGAAAATATTTTTAAGCGCCGGGGTTGTCGGGGTCGTCTCGGGGCGTCTGGCGGGTTCGGTAGCATTCTCGAGACCTCGGTTTGGAAAAGCTGTTTGCGGTTTTGGAATCGTGGGAACGTCCGGAGCTTTTTACGCTATAAAATATTTTTGGGGCGGGACGTTATTTGTGAAGGCATGTGCCCTCTCCGTAGAAGGCATGTGCCCTCTTAGTAGAATGCATAGCCATCTTCCGTAGAAGGCATAGTGCCATCTTCCGTAGAAGGCATAGTGCCATCTTCCGTAGCGAGGCATAGTGCCCTCTTCCGTAGAAGGCATAGTGCCCTCTCCCGTAGCGAGGCATAGTGCCCTCTCCCGTAGCGAGGCATAGTGCCCTCTTAGTAGAAGGCAGAGTGCCCTCTCCCGTAGAAGGCATAGTGCCCTCTCCCGTAGAAGGCAGAGTGCCCTCTTCCGTAGAAGGCAGAGTGCCCTCTTCCGTAGAAGGCATAGTGCCCTCTTCCGTAGAAGGCAGGAGGCCCTCTTCCGTAGAAGGCATAGGCCCTCTTCCGTAGAAGGCATAGGCCCTCTTCCGTAGAAGGCATAGGCCCTCTCCCGTAGAAGGCATAGGCCCTCTTCCGTAGAAGGCATAGGCCCTCTTCCGTAGAAGGCATAGGCCCTCTTCCGTAGAAGGCGGGAGGCCCTCTTCCGTAGAAGGCGGGAGGCCCTCTCCCGTAGAAGGCGGGGGCCCTCTCCCGTAGAAGGCATGGGCCTTCTCCCGAAGAAGGCATGACTTAGACAAATTTCAGATTTACGGTGGATAAGGTTGACTCTTAAGTGTTGACCAAAGGGAAAGGACACTTGTCATGGCCATATTAAAGATGGAAAGGAAAGAGGACACTTGTCATGCCCATATTAGAGATGGAAAGTTATAAGTTTTAAAAGGATTGTGGAAAGCGTACAGGAGCTATTTCCTTTTCATTTCTCCTTATGCTTCGTTCACTTCTCCGACTCGTTGCCGCCATAGCCTCCGTTTTCTTCAAGCTTTGGGTTCTTCATTTTCTTGGCTGATTTTCACCAAGTGTGGACTCCAAAAGTGGTAAGCTTCCTCCCTTGCTCTCTTTTCTTGTTGGAAACAAGAATCGGATGGAAAAAGAGAAGGATTTGTGAATTATGGGTTTGTTCTTAGCTATGAGCTAGGATGATTTTCTTCCTCCCATCTTTTAGTATGTTGTTCTTGGGTTGTATGGGAGTGATAATCAAGTGTTGGATTTTGGAAAACACACCTTGGGTAAAAATCCCCAAATTGCCGAATTTGTTGGAAAATTCTATGTTGATGTGTGTTGGTCTCCTTGATTCATGCTTCAAGTATGTTAATCCTAGCATGATTCTAAGCTTATGTGTGGATTCAATTTGATGGAAAATATGTTGGGTTGGAAACCCCCATTTGGCGAACTTATGAGATGATGTTCATTGTTGGATTTTGTTGTTTTGGATGCAATTGGATAGCATTCTTGGTTTAGAAGTGAAATTGGTGATTAGTATGATTAATTGGAAGTTTGAATGGATTGATTTGAAAGTTGGATAAAATTTGGCAAAGAAGCCGAATTATTGGATAATTCTTTTTCCATGTTGGGGTTTGATTTTGGTTAAATTGGATGCTAAGATGGTATTGGGGTTGGATTTAGGTGTGGTTTGATGTTTGAAACATTGATTTCGGGTATGAAATGGAAAAGTTACTATTATGCGGATTTATCGGAAAATGTCAGGGATGAATGGTTTAAAGGTTGGATTTGATCAGTTACGCTTGATGAATTGTGTTTGTCAATGTATAATCTTGCATTGTCTAAGTTAGTTCTGAATTACGGCGTTTACGTGGAAATCTGGAATTTTACGGAAGTGCGGATTTTCGGTTGTGGGAGTCGGGGTGTAGTTTGGTAGTGTGGTCGATAAGGATGCTAATTCAGCTTGAATTGTGAGATTAAGGATCGGAAGTTAGGAAAAGAGAGGTTTCGGGTTTGGGTCGTGGTTTGGAAATCGTCGAGAATCGGTCAAATACTCTGGAATTGTGAGGTAAGGGTTTGGTTACGCTATTTTTGGTAAGATAGGTGTATGTTTAGTTTCATTTTACATTACTGCGGTATTTCAGTATTATATGCCTAGAGCATATTACGTAGTCTGTAGGTGTATGTATTGTAGCATACATTTTGCGGGTATTTGGAAATTTACGCTTTAAGGTAAGTTACGTGATCTGTAGGTGTATGCCTTGTAGCATACCTGTGCATTAACCCTACGTTTGTAGGTGTATGCCTTGTGGCATACTTTGTGCATTAACCCTACGGCAGTTGTGGGTTCGCTACCCAGTGGTGCACCATGCTTCGTAATAGCTTGGCTTGACTCCCTTAGAGGAGGCTGTCGTTACGATTGGTTATAAGGGTTTATGGCGATTTAGTATCGCACATCCTACGGGATTCGATCTGTTTTTATTACATGCACGATGTTACGTATTACATTGCATATATTACGTATATTGCTATCTTTACATTTTGCGGGGTTACATATGCTTATCTTACCCCAAATCCCTTACGGGGTCCTTTTAGGACTCACCCTTTTTGGGTTACATTTTTGGATTTCAGGTAGACTTGGTAAATAACTAGCGGAGTTGGTTTCCGTGAGGCTTACGCCTTGGTTGGGTTGAGCGGCGAGCGTACCTTGCGGCACTGGGATTTTGTCTACTTGGTCTGAATCCCGCGAGGTATTTTGACGTTTAGGCCTAGGGTCGGCTCTGTAGTTGCATGTGCATATTTTACGGATGATTGCGATGATCGTATAAGTATGTGTATATTACATTTCTATATACATTACAGCGCTTGGCGCTTGCTAGACATTTTAGGTTACGTGAATTACGTATGTATGTGTGTTTTGGTGCGTAAGCACTCGTCCACGGAGGCGGGGCTTACTCTGTTATTAGTGCATGAATTGTATGGTTGCAATTTATTTTGGTTATACGCATGAAATTTCCGTTAATTCGCTTCCACAATCTTTCCGTTTTGGGTCCGCTACGCGCGGCGGGTCTCGATGGACTGCCACTCCTTTCCATTCCGGCTTCCGCTTCCGGCGTCCGGCGCCCCGCCTCCGCAACCGGGCTCGGGCGGCGTGCGGTGACACTCCATCTCTTTCATCGCTTCGCCCGATCCTACCACAACCGGCACGGATCCTTTTTCTTCTTGCCGCGAAGGCACATGGGACTTTCCCGTGGCGAGGACGCGACAATCCGTGCAAAGCATTGCGCGGAGGCCTGTGCTGACTCACGGGGGAGTGCGGGGGCAGGCCTACGTTCAGCTCGTGGGGTGGTTGGACGATGTCCTTTCGAGGAGCGCGTGCGGCGTTCTTCCCCTTCTCGGCTGCCCAATTGGATGAGACCACCACGAGGTGGGCTGGGATTAGCACGGGTTTCGTCTTTGGACCCTAGGATGCCCCCGCCATACGAGGATGGGCTCCGTCCACCGTGGGACAATGATAGACTCTTTCTTTGCCGCTCTAGCGGCGCCCAAAAATGCAGCTGCGCATACATACGATATCTTGTAAATTTGTAAGAGTGCAGTAGAACCAGTGCAGAAGTCCCTTTTTGTTTGCGAGATGCCGTTGCGAGTCCAGCGAAGCCCGTGGTAAGAAAGCATCCATGCGCATCGCCCAACGAGTGCACACAGGCTTGTGCACTTGGGAAGACGCCCTGCCATGGCGGTCAAGGTGTTGGGGCCCATTGTCCCCAAACTGTCCAAGAAGAGGCGGGTATCAAGCCTTGATGGCTTCTCAGCCGGAGAAGAAAAAGAGAAAAGTGGCTGCCACGCAGCCTGAAGAAGAGAGAGTCCCTGCCGGTGCTGAGGGCACCCCGGCTGAGGGGCCGGCTGGGGAGGCTGAGACTCCTGCTGGAGCAGAGGGGCCTACTCCAGCTATTTCAGCTGAAGAGGCCAGGGAGTCCGCTGGGGAAGAAGTTCCCAGTGGGGAGCCCCTGGCTGAAGAAGCCAGGAGAGTGGAGTTCGAAGCGCCTCTTCTTGTTGAAGAGGTCGTGCCTTGCGAGAGGGCCGGAGGGCGCGAGCAGATAGCGCTGTTCCCATCGAGGCTGTGCCCATCTCGGTGGTGCAGCCCATTTCTTACGAGGAGGCCGCTGAGGCCTTTGTATCTGGGCTCTTGAGCCCTTCACCGATTCAAGGTGAAGACCTGCCCGGTCATGTGGTCGCGGCGAGAGATCATTACAGGCGAGTGCCTCCTCCCAAGGGTAAGATGTCGGCGGCTAACGTCACGATCTCTATGAGAAGGAGGGGCAATCAAGCTGCAAAGGCCATTGGGAGTACCGGCCAACAGGAGGTACCGGTCATTCCTTCGGGGAGGCGGAGACCACTAATGCAAGGAAGAGATCCCTGCAGCCATCCCTCTTGGAGAGGAGATCCTGAAGAGGCCCCTCGGGGAGAAGGCCCCGCCACGAAGGGGAAGAGGATCCTGGTGGTTGAGGAGACTTCTTCCTCTTCCAATAGTGAGGCCCCGGAGGAAGGGGGTCTGGTGACACGGTCCTCTGTGAGGACAAGTGGTTGGGAGGTTGCCCAACCTTCCAGCAGCCAGCTGGAAGTCAGTGGATGGGGGCGTCCTTCTGCTGGTAAGTCTTTTTGATTTTGACAGTATTTTCTTTGTTTTTGAGTTCATACTTCTGTTTCCTAGTTGCTTGATGCTGTTCTTTGTAGGCGAGGGCCCTTGAGCCAAGGGCTGGCCTGTGAGGCTCTTGTGGACCAAGGGGTCTTGTGAGAGATTCCCGCCGATTTGGGGACCAGGACCGAGGTCCTTGAGAAGACCGGAGTCTGGTCTCACTATTTGGAGCGGAGGCGTGTTGCTGCCAAGTCGGTCCCCAAGTGGTCGAGAGCCGAGACCTCACGAGAGTCCAAAGGCACCGAGGCAAGACTCGGGGTGTACGAGGAGCAAGGGAGGCTCTAAAGATGCATGGGATCCGGTCTTCCTCCCGAGGAATAGCAGTTCACTGCTGCGGGGAGGAGCAAACCCTCCAATCCTGCTGGAGGGCTGCGCACCCCCTATGACAGGGAGGTGACCGAGCGGAGCCTGGACTCCCCTGCTGAATTCATGAGGGAGGCAGCTCAACAAAGTCTGCAGGTAAGACAGCTTCTGGTCTTTACGTATGAGTTTAGTTTAGCCTTTTTCTGCTTCTGCTTTAATAGCATTGGGATGCAGGCGGCTGTCAAAGGTCACGCTGCTGCTGAGCAATGGCATGACTTCCTGAAGTATGCCAATAAGCGGGACGACGCCCAGATATCAGAGATTGCCTCTCTCAGGAGGGAGCTGGAGTCCTCAAAGAAGAGGGAGGAGGAGCTCAAGGAGGAGCATGCCAAGCGCGTAGCCCAACTAGAGAGTTGGTGCGATTATGGCAACCAAGAGCGGGCGCATAGCATGCGGTACCGGTGGGAGCAGGCCTGCCTTCTTGATGTTGCGAAGCAACGCTTCCTTCAGCAGGAAGCAATGCTGGAAGCCAAGCGGCTTGAAAATGCTGTCTTGAAGGAGTCCCTCCTTTCCTTGGAGGCGAAACCAAAGCCGCCCTTGCGGTGGCGAAGGCCCAAGTTGAGCGGCGAGGCCGCGGCGAGGAGGCGAGGCCAAGCTCTGTCCGAGGCTCAGCGGCGGCAGAGAAGAAGGTGGAGGAGGCAGGCTTGCTGCTGAGGTTGCCACGAAGGCACGCACGGAGGTTGCCACGACACAGAGAAGGCAATGGCCTCGGTGTGGGAGATGGAGAAGGCTCTGGGCCTTCCCCCTTTGAAGGTGAGGATCACGAGTCCTCGTCCTCCATCAAGGTGCCCATCCACTGGCGGATGCCTCGGCCCAGTGGAGAAGCTTGGCGAGATCCAAGCCACAGGCGAGCGGGGCGCAGGCCTACGAGGAGGGCTGGCTGCGATGCCGCTTTCAAGTGGAGAAGGCGTTTCCGGCTCTAAGCCTTGGGATCCTGGATGCTGCCAACACCAACGAGCCAACGGTAGAGGCGCTGCTCCAGTGGGGGGAGCAGGGAAAGAAGATGGGCGATGCCTGGTACGCCCTCTTGGACTAGGGTGGAGGCTCCAACATGTGGATGCCCCCCCTATTTTGTATACAGACCTGCACTCATGCACATTTCTGGGAACAGTAGATGAAGTAAAATTTCCTTTTACCTTCACTATCTTGCAGTCTCGCTTTATTTCGCGGTAGCAGTGTAGGGCACGTTAGCTAGGTTAACAGCCATAGGCTAAGTCCCGTTTGTGGAGAGAAGCCCTTCTGGGGTTAACGGCGGCCACAGAGATCACTTGTCAAGGAGCTGGAGACTTGGTTTGAGTTCCTGGTGACAAGGCACTTAAAATCCGCAACGGCGGAGCCACATATATCTTTCTAGATAATTTGTGGGTTCACTTGATGAGACAAGCTGAGATGGAGACCAGCCCTTGGGTAGTGTACAGTGTACCAAGTAGAAGATCGTTGCAGATTTCTCATCATTTATATGATAGGAATGAAGTAAAAGACTCAGTTTACCTCGAGGCTGAAGTCGCGCGTTGGCGAAGGCAGTAGGGCACTTGTTGAGACAAGTGGAGAACCATCTGAGGTTCTGGGGAGCGAGACCCGTTGCTTTGTTTGAGGAGCCCGTGCAGAAGGTCTGCTGTGGCGTGCGAGGACGACTTACACATAGACCTTCTGAAGGAGCCAAAAGGGGTTACCCTTCCGCGGCGCAAGGGGATTACCCTTGGGGCGGGGCGAGTTGAAGGTCGGTTGGGGAATGAGACCCGCAACCACTGTGTGGAGAAGTCCGGGCGGAAGGTCTGCTGTGGCGTGCGAGGACGACTTACACATAGACCTTTTTGAAGGAGCCAAAAGGGGGTTACCCTTCCCCAGCGCAAGGGGATTACCCTTGGGGCGGGGTGAGTTGAAGGTCGGTTGGGGAATGAGACCCGCAACCACCTGTGTGGAGAACTCCGGGCGGAAGGTCTGCTGTGGCGTGCGATTACGACTTACACATAGACCTTCCTGAAGGAGCCAAAAGGGGGTTACCCTTCCGCAGCGCAAGGATTACCCTTGGGGCGGGCGAGTTGAAGGTCGGTTGGGAATGAGACCCGCAACCACCCGTGTGGAGAAGTCCGGGCGGAAGGTCTACTGTGGCGTGCGAGGACGACTTACACATAGACCTTCTGAAGGAGCCAAAAGGGGTTACCCTTCCGCGGCGCAAGGGGATTACCCTTGGGGCGGGGCGAGTTGAAGGTCGGTTGGGGAATGAGACCCGCAACCACCTGTGTGGAGAAGTGAGACCTGACAAGGTCTAATGCCATAACTCAGGCAGGTAGCCAGTCTGACCGGCCGGGTACAGAGGGCGATGAAGAGGGCATTTCATATGCTATGTAAGCT
This sequence comes from Stellera chamaejasme, assembly GCA_024586325.1. Lineage (NCBI taxonomy): Eukaryota > Viridiplantae > Streptophyta > Magnoliopsida > Malvales > Thymelaeaceae > Stellera > Stellera chamaejasme. The sequence goes on from CM044983.1 coordinate 37,127,588, forward strand.
GTAAGACAGGAAGAAATACATATGTATTTTATTGAATTTGTAAGACTAAGGACTTACACGTAATATGGGCGCAAGTCATCCGCATGAAAGTTGCGGGGGAGCAGACGACCATCATGGTCTTGAAGTTCATAGACTCACAGGCGGACTTGTTTATGAACAATATAAGGCCCGTCCCAGCTTGGGTCGCAGACACCACTGGGGTCGCGAGCGGTAAGGGTTGATTTAAGCAAGGCAAGGCCTCCTTGTTGCAATGCCTTGGGTTTTACCCGGGAATTATGGTGAAGACCGAGCCTCTGTTTGAGGGCGGTCATGCGGCGAGCACCTTCGCGTAATTCTTCGATTAAGTCGAGTTTGGCACGGAGCCCTTGAGCATTGGCCTCGTCGGTGAAGTTGATCATACGGATTGTAGGGAGGTCTACCTCAATAGGCGGAGCGCATCTGCGCCGTATACTAGAGAGAAAGGCGTCTCTCCCGTGGGGTTCGTGTTGTGGTGCGATAGTCCCATAAGACACTTGGGAGTTCATCTACCCAGCGGCCCTTGGCCCCTTCCGGGCGTTTCTTGAGGCCCTCCTTGAGGTTCGGTTGGTGACCTCAACCTGCCCATTAGGCGGGGGTGCGCCACCGGGCAAAAAGCATGCGGACATTATTGTCCTGTGCCCATTGTTGGACACCTTTGTGGTAGCGGCCGAGTGCCATTGTCTATAATAATAGCACGAGGGCTGCCGTATCGGCAAACAAGATTCTTCCAAAGAAACTTGATAATCTTGGCGGAAGTGATGGAGACCAGGGGTTCTACTTCGACCAATTTAGAAAAATAATCAAAAGCTACAACACGAAGCGGTGCGGCACAGAGCGTTCGGCATTGGACTGATGAGGTCGAGGCCCCACAGGGCGAAAGGCACTGGATTTGTCAGTGCTGGAGAATCCGTGGATGGTAGCCGCTGGATGCGAGAATTGATTTGGCACTGGTGGCACGTTTTGACCAGTGCAGCGGCGTCCTTTTTCAAGGTAGGCCAGTAATACCCTTGACGAAGGGCTTTGTGGGCGAGTGCCTCCGCAGCGATGTGAGCGCCACAATTGCCTTGGTGGAGAGTGTCCAAGACAGAGCGTCCCTCAAGGGTGGTAAGGCACCGTTGTAGAGGCGCCGCAAACCCGCGATGCCATAATTGGTCATCAATGAGGACGAAGCGGAGGGCTTGCTTGCGAACACAGGGATCTGTGGTGCTGGCTTTTAGCGCAGCAATGATAGGAGTTTCTCCGATCTGTGGTGGATCATGCGTTGCTAGAGAGGCAATATCGGTACCTTCCGTGATGGAAGGACTGGTCGAGTGGCTGTGGTAGAGGAGTCTTCCCTTTGATAGCAGGTCTGCTGTAGTGTTCTTAGAACGAGGAACATGTATAAAGATGACTTCTTCAAAGTCGGTTCGTAGGGTGTTTACCAACTTAAGGTATTTGATCAGGGTGGCGTCCTTGCACTCGGCGCACCCTTGAACCTGGTGAATCACCACCGCGAGTCACTTGTGGACATGGAGGCGGCGAATGCCTGCCCTCGTGGCGAGTTTCAGCCCGGCGACGAGGCCTCATATTCTGCAACATTGTTAGTTACTTGAAATTGAAAAGAGACACGAAGGAATACTTCCATACCTAGGGGTCCACGTAGATACACACCCCCTGCGGGGGATTCAAGTTTGGATGAGCCATCCACAAATAAGTCCCATTCGGGAGGAGTGGGACGAGGTGTGAGCCCCGCTCGGGGCCGAGAGTACATCAGCATTTGAGAATTCCGCAATAAAGTCGGCGAGGGCCTGACCCTTAATTGCCTTTCTGGGCTCATAATTGATGTTAAAGCCGCCAAGTTCGATGCACCACTTGGCGGCGCCCTGAATGTTCGGGCGCCTTAGGATGTCTGAATTGGCAAGTCCGTTCGGACTATAATAGTGTGCCCTTGGAAATAGGGCTTGAGCTTCCTTGCTGCATATACAAGGGACAATATAGCCTTTTGGAGGAGGATACCTTGTTTCGTATCTTGGAGAGTGTGGCTGGTGTAATAGACCGGCCATTGCTTGGCGGCTTCTTCCTTAATAAGGACGAAGCGACACTTCTTTACGAGGTGGCGAGGTAAAGGACCAGGTCATCGCCCGGCCTAGGGCACTTGAGTGCCGGTAGTTCTTGCAGGTGTCGTTTGATGGAGGCATATGCCTCCCGACACTCCTCCGTCCATTTGCAAGCTTTTTCTTGCGAATCTGATCGAAGAAAGGTTTGCAGCGATCACTTAGTTTAGAGGCGAATCGTCCCAAGGCCACTAGCTTTCCCGCCAGTGTTGGACTTCCTTGAGCCCCACAGGGGTGCGCAAGGTAGTGATCGCCTCAATCTTTTTGGGATTTGCATGGATTCCTCCTTTGGAGATTTGGTATACCAGGAACTTCCCTTCGCCCACGCCGAAGATACACTTCTTTGGATTTAATCGCATATTGTATTTGCGGAAGTTGTCGAATGTTTCCTTCAAGTCTGTGAGATGGGTTGAGACGGCCTTGCTTTTGACCACAATGTCATCCACATAAGCTTCAAGATTTCGGCCAATCGGCTGCGAAGACTTGATTGACAAGCCTTTGGAAGGTAGCCCCGCATTCTTTAAGCCGAAGGGCATTCTGATATAATGATATACGGCCTCGCTTGATAGTAAAGGCGGTTTTTACCGCGTCCTCTGGGTCCATAAAGACTTGGTGGTACCCGCTATAAGCATCGAGAAAAGAAAAAAACCGAGTGATGAACAGTTGAGTCCACCAGTTGGTCAATGGATGGTAAAGGATAGGGGTCCCTTGGGCAGGCCCTATTAACCCCCTTGTAGTCCACGCAAAGTCGCCACTGACCGCCCTCTTTATCGGCGAGGACAATATTCGCAACCCATTCAGAGTAGTGAACTTCCTTGATTATATTTGCCTTAAGCAATTTCTGCACTTCAGTGCGTACAAAGTCCTTACGGTCGAGGGCCATGCCCCTTGTTTTCTGTCTAACCGGGCTAAAGCCGGGGAGTACACTTAATTTGTGAGAAATAACAGCAGGATCAACTCCTGGTAGGTCCTCAGGGCTCCATGCGAAGACATCACTGTTGGTATGGAGGAGATGGATGAGCGCTTGCTGGTCTTTTTCCTCGAGGTCCTTTCCCACCCGAAACTTCTTCCCGGGAGAGATCTCAACTTCTTCAAAGGCTCCGACAAGTCGGGAGCAGCTTCGCCACAGGACCGGCTTCCCTGCGGGCGCCTTCCTTTAGGCTCGGATGGCCGGGAAGGCTGCGGGGGCCGGCGAGGGCGAGACATAATTGCCTCCGCCACATTACGGCTGACAAATATATAGGCATCCCGGCCCGCATGTGAAAAACTAGAGTCGAGTTCGCACATCACAGCGAACATGGAACTCGGTTTGAGTATGTCGCCCGATGATGGCGTTATATGGCGTAGGAGATCCAGGACAATAAAGTCCACATAGCTCGAATGACATACCTGCTTTTTCTCCTTGGTGGTTCCCATCATCATGTAGGGCAGGGTGATCGACCCCAAGGTTGGGATTTCATCCCGTCCTATTCCAAAGGTGGCCCCCTTCGCGGGCTGAATTTGTGACAAAGGCACCTTTGCCTCAACCAGAGTGTGCTTGTAGATTACGTTGGCATTCGCCCCCGTATCCATGTAGATTCTGTCGATGTCCCATCCCGCAATACGGGCAGTGATAACCAAGGGGTCAGCGTGTGGTATTGCCACAGAGGTGCCATCGCTGCGATGCAAAAACTGAGTAGAGGAGTGGTCTATCTGGTAGATCTGCCTCATATGACGGCGTCTTGCTGAAGCGCCTTCACACTGTGTGATTACGCCGATATGTCCCCTTGCCGGGGGACTGAACCAATTCTCCCGACACTGGGTTTTGTTGGGAGCGTCCCCGCCGGCGGTCCTCTGGCCGGCGCCCTTCACGGTCACCTTCTCTTCTACGGCCCTCCTCAGTTTGGAGCAAGTACTCCCTGAGTTTGCCTTGAGCCAGCATTTCTCCAATCATACGCTTGAGCTCAAAACAGTCCTCAGTGTCGTGACCTTTGTCACGGTGGTAGCGGCAAAACTTGTTGCTTTGCCTTGTTATTTCCTGGGAGAGGGGGCGGGGCCAAGTGGGGACCGCCCTCTTTTGTTCCAAAGCATGGAGGATGTTGGTACGAGATTCCCTCAGCGGGGGAAGAGAAATGTACGCCCTTTCCCTACTGGGGGGCGTGGGGTACTGCCTTTGAGACCTAGGGTCCGGTCGCGGGGGTTGCCCCTTGGCGTCCGCCGTGGCGGCTCGCGAGCGGTCGAGTGACCTCTTCCGTATTCATGAACCGCGACGCTGTACTTAAGAATTGTTCCATATTGGTGGGCGGGTTAGTGTGGACATCCACAAAGAAAAGGGACTCCCAACGGAGGCCTTGGATAGCTGCAAGCAAGCGAGCTTCTTCTCCCAGATTAGGGACCCGGATAGACTCGGCACAGGCGTTGAATATATTCTCCGAGGGCTCATCCTTTTTACGCCGTATCTTAAGAAGGTGCCCCGCCGTTTTAGGAGGTGGTTTGGATACCACAAAATGGTTGGAGAAATTGCGGGATAGCTCCTCGAAGGAATCAAACCGTTTGTCCCGGAGAGTGGTGTACCGGTTGGCGGCCCCGGTAAGTGTGGAGCTAAAAGCTCTGCGAGCGTGTTGTCGTCCGCCCTTGCTATCGCCATTGCGGAAGCATGTGGCCCGGAGATGAATATCGAGTCCGACAGTGCCATCATAAGCATCCGGCTTAGGCTGACGGCCCAGTCCGGAAGAGGGTTTCTAAAACCCTCGAGTAAAGGTTGGAGTCCAGAGGTGGTCCGGACCCATCCTGGAGATATTATGGACACTGGCCCTTTCATCTCTTTTTCCACTTCCTCTAATCGTCTAGTAAGCGCGATAAGTAATGACGAAGAAGGATCGGGGTTACTTACTTGCTTTGAGGAGGAGTAGGCTGGGCGTTGAGCTGATTAGCCCGCAGCGTTCAACGCTATCCGAAACGCCCGAAGAGTGGTGGCGAGAGTTTCACGTAAGTTGAAAGCAACCGCCTCGGTGATCGTTTGCGGGGCGGCCGGATCCAGGCCCGTTGGAGGGTGTTTGGAGGTGGAGTGTTTCGCTCTGAGGCATGTTACGGGCAACGTGGGAGGAGCTTTCCTCTGTTGAGTGAATAGAGAGTTCTCCCCGTTGTGGGGGAACGTGGTTCGGGGATGGCTCCGATGGTGGGTCATTGTTCGTACTTGTTCCGGGAGGATTCCTCCTCCCTTGGCGACTGTTCCTGTTGGCACTCCGGGTGGTTGGCATGACTTATTGCTTGTGGTTTGTAATATGGGTTTATAGCAAGAACTTTCGTTCCCACAGACGGCGCCAAACTGATAGTCTCGTTCCTAAAGAAGGCCCGGACTCTCAGTTGATGTGGTGGAGAAGATGATGCTCTTGAGACTCCAAGCTTGCTGTTCAGAGTAATCTGTAAAAGATAGGAAGAATACTCAGAAGTAGCAAGAGGGGAGTGGGGGGGGCGTGTAGTAGCTTACCCGATTTAGGGTGGACATCACCCTATTTATAGAGTGATGCCGGGAGAAGAGCCTCCCAGGTTGAAGCCCTTAGACAGGCTGTTTGAGATAAGTCTCGTGTCGATCGATTGGAGATAAGGCGGCTGTGATGATGAAGATCTCAAAGAAACCGCCTTAGGTGATTCACTTGTCGAGAGAATGTCGGCGTATAAATCTTGTTAAGATCTCCCAGGCTCGTGCTGCCCTCCTTATTGGCCGGTAGATGTCAGACGACCAAGTGGTCTATTTTCAAGTGGAGCAAGCGGTGGGCGAAGGCCCATAGGGGCGAAGGCCCCAAACAGAATATAGCCAAATAAGGGGTGAGGGTTGCACGAACCTGGATACCAAGGCCTTATCTGGGCGGTGCCAGTATAGGCAGGAGACTGGGAGTAAGACCCATGGAGGCGAAGGAGATCGTGAGGGTTCGCACTAAGACCGCGAGGGGGCACGCGCATGCTTTAGAAACGCAAGGGTGAGTATGAGACGTCGCCCCTGCGAGTCTGGAGGCCCGCTAGGGCAGGACCTCGCGCAGGCGATACTGGAGACCACAAGGATGAGACCTCGCGCAGGCGATACTGGAGACCACAAGGATGAGACCTTGCGAAGGCGATACTGGAGACCACAAGGATGAGACCTTGCGAAGACGATACTGGAGACCACAAGGATGAGACCTCTCCAAAGGCCTCGTATGATTCTGATGCAACGCGAGGGCGCGATTGCTTGGGTAGTGTACCAAGTATGTTAGTAAGCATGCCTAGAATGGTTAATTGTAGAATTAAGCATGAGAATGGAACCCTAATTGGATTGGAAAGAATATTGATATAGGGATCATGTTGAGGCCGAAATTGAGGAAGGGTATGGTTATGGTTGTGGTGTGTTTCGGGAATGTATTGGTAGTGAAATGATATTGAGAATGGAAGTAGGTAACAAACGATGTTCGGAACATCGTTTTCTGAAATGGTGAACGTAACCGACCTACTTGCTTGTTTGTGTAAATTTAAGGGAAGTAGGATGTGAATGCTTGGTTGTGCATGTTTGAGTATAAACAACTATGTTCTAGCTCGGTTTGAAAATCTGAGCTTTCTGTGAAGTTGTCCGGGAAAGTGCATGAATGTGCGGGAAAGTGTGAGAATGTGCGGGATTAGTTCCCGGGGGTCTGGAATGGTGATTTTGAATTTGTAAATGGTTGTTCAGCTTGAATCAACAGTTGTGGAGTAGTGCGGGACTTCGAAAGTCACACTACCGCACTTCGGGCCGAGTGTCAGGATTTTTCCGGGATTCTTCCGCAAAGTCAGTAAAGTTCGGTAAGGGTTTCAGTATTGCTCTCGATTCTGCATTTCGGATTATGTTATGAAATGCGTGTCAGGGTTTACCGAGGCTGAGTTTGGATTGAGGGTGGCCCAAGGATACCCAAACTTGGTCAGTCGGGATAGGCATTGGTGTGCAAGTGCGAGGACTCGAAGATGCTGATGTTCTGATTCAACTCCTACGGGGGTGGTGTTCTGATTCAACTCCTACGGGGTGGTGTTCTGATTCAACTCCTACGAGGGTGGTGTTCTGATTCAACTCCTTCGGGGGTGGTGTTCTGATTCAACCCCTACGGGGCTGGTGATCTAATTCAACTCCTACGAGGGTGGTGTTTTGATGGGGTTAGCTACCCCGAGCTATTACTAGACCCATGTGTCTGCGGTAGTTCATTACGTGGCTACCCCAGAATATGTTGGTTATTTGCTGCGTGTTTGTATTTTCTTTCTCTTTATCTTTGTTTTGCAGGTTGTTATATGTAAAGAGAAATAGTGCCTATCCCCAAACCCTTACTATGTTCTCAAAAGAGGACTTACCCCCTTTCTGTTTACCGTTTCAGGAGTACCTGACCAATAACCCGCAGAGTGAGTCTGGGGTGTGTTGTCTGATTCTGTTTCAGGTACCCCTCTGTTCTGTCTGGTATTTTGTCTGCAAGGGGCAGTCTCTTTGAGTAACTATAGTCTGGGATCTGATATCTGAATCTGTATCTGAAATCTTAATCTGTAGTCTGAAATCTAAATCTGCAGTCTGAATCTGTATCTGCATCTGGGTCTGAATCTGTAGTCTGAATTTGAATGTGAATCTGAACCAGTAGTCTGAATCTGTATATGTATTTGAGTCTGAATCACAGTCTGTTTTCTGACTTCTGGATTTATGCTAAGGATAGCATATGGGTTTTCTCACAGTTAACTTATCTCTCTCTTCTGTTGTGTGTTAGCAGCAGCAGTAGTGGTATATGTGGGAATCTTCTGATCTCGGAGGTTCTCCTAGATTCCGCACTTAGGTATTCTGGGGTCGGCTCTGTAGGTGTATATGCATGCATGTCATTTGTTGGATCATGCTATGTATCTTGGATACATTCTGTTTCTGTGTACATATATTGGATATTTTGTATGACCGAAGACTCGCCCATGTCAATGGAGGGCGAGACCCGTGTTGTGATCACATTGTGATATGCTAGACATATTCTGTATCGACATGATTCTGTTGAGCATATGTATGTTTATGATTGAGTACTCGCCCATTTCAGTGAGGGCGGGGCTCGTTTCGATGTTATCCATGAACTGTATGTTTGGTAATGGTAGAGTGCTTGCCTATTTCAGTGGGGCAGGGCTCGCCATGGATAGTTAGGATTTACACTGTATACTTGCCATGTATGAGGTTTGCATGTTGTGGGTTGAAATACGACCGAAACATATGGGCACATACTCCGTGTGCAAAGTGTTCTCAGGCACCGGGCCTTCGAGAACAGGACTTTGCGGGCTGGGTCACGGGACCACCACACTCAGCAGGTCTCGGTTGGACCGATCGCTTCCGTTTCCGTGGCTCACGCAGCTTCAGCCGCAGATTCCGCTTCCGCCGTTACTGGACGGCCCCGCTTCCGTAACAGGGCGCAGGCGCACCAGTGCAGGTTCTGTGTTGTCGCTGTGGACTATTTCACCAAGTGGATTGAAGTAGAACCACTTGTGAAAATAACATTCACCAAAATCATCAAATTCCTGTGGAAGAACATCATATGGCGATATGACAATCCTCGCGCCATCATCACAGACAACGGCAACCAATTCGCCAGCCACATTGTCCAGCAATGAGCCGCAGACAACAGAATCCGCATGCTCTATGCCCCAGTGGCACACCCCCAGTCCAATGGGTCGACAAGCTCCTTAGCGTCCTATGGGACTACAGAACAACAAGGACACCAACAGGCGAGACACCGTTCTCCCTAGTTTATGGCACTGATGCACCCCTGCCTATCAAGGCAGACTTCACAATAATCAAAATGATCAACTTCACAGATGAAGCAACGTTTGAACGTGCAGCATGACACCAAAGTCGAACCCAAGGCACTCAAGCCAGGAGGCATCGCATTACTCAAGCATCCTGCGACCTAACTGAGAAGGCCCTTATGTCATTCACAAACAAGTCGACCAGGTGTCTACGAATTGTAGGGGCACGATGGAAATCCACTCCCTCGCAACTTACATGCAGATGACCTACGCCCGTATTATGTGTAAATCATGAAACTCTCATGGCTCAAATCAAAGGAATATTTCTTTACTTCTCATCACTATCGCAAAACCGAGTTAAAACTCGTCTACGCTCGCCAATGCCTTCTCCACCGGACCGGTCAGAACGGCTAAACGCCTGGCCTATTAAGGCCACGACATCAGACCTTGTCAGGTCACCCATGCATATGTGGCAATGCGTACACTACTCAAGGGCATCGCCTATGCAAACCTTGCGGAGCACAGACATCGCCCGGGTTAAGATCTTTAGGGCCCCGCATCTGTGAACCCTAACAGACGCCCTACTGAGATCATTGGGACCCCGCGCTTGCGAACCCAAACAGATCCCCAAGCAGGGAATCAGCCTTGCAACTCATTGATGGCTTCGCCTCTGCGAGCCACTACAGACCCTGACTGAGATCTTTGGGGCCCAGCGCTTGCGAACCCCAATAGATCCTCTAAATAACATAGCCTGCCAGTGGGAGTCTTTGGGAGACTCGTGGAACAAACAAAGTGGTTCGCTAACGTTCCCTACAAAGCTATCGCAAGGATGGAAGAAAGCAACAACAGTCGAGGTAAACTGAAATTTGTACATTTATACTATTTGCACTGTACATTCTTTGTAGGTACTTACAAAATCACAACGGCTCAGGCTGGCCTACTTAAAGGGGGTCATACGCATGACTTGAACCCCCATCCTACTCTAACGTGGCGTGCCACGCCGCACCCATTTTCTTCCTTGCTTGCCCCAGTCTAGCAGGGGATATTCTCGTTCCCAGGATAGGAGCGGAATCCCAGTTGAATGGTTGATGATGATGGTGTTCTTGAGACTCCAAGCTTGCTGTTCAGAGTAATCTGTAAAAGATAAGAAGAATACTCAGAAGTAGCAAGAGAGGAGTGGGGGGGCGTGTAGTAGCTTACCCAGTTTAAGGTGGACATCCCCCTATTTATAGGGAGATGCCAGGAGAAGAGCCTCCCCCAGTTGAAGCCTTGGACAGGCTGTGAGACAGGACTGACAAGTCTGTCAGATTTGGAGAGATAAGTCTGTGTCAGACTGATTGGAGATAAGGCGGCTGTGATGATGAAGATCTCAGCAAACCGCCTTAGAAGATTCACCTGTAAGGGAATGTTTGGCGTACAAATCTGGTGAAGATCACTGAGGCTCGTGCTGGCCTCCTTATTTGCTGATTGATGTCGACATGACCAAGTGGTCTATCTCCAAGTGGAGCAAGTGGCGGGCGAAGGCTGCAAGGGGCGAAGGCCCAGATAGAATATAGCCAAATAAGGAGTGAGGGTCGCACGAACTCGAGTATAAGGGCCTTATGCAGGCGAGGCCAAGATAGGCAAGAGAGTCCTCGCGAAGGCGAGTTGAGGCTGTGGGAGTAAGACCCGCGAAGGCGAGTGAGATCGCACGGGCGATACCTGAGACCGTGAGGGCAACCTTCGCAGGCCTAAGAGGCGCAAAGGCGAGTGTGAGACATCGCCAAGGCGAGGCTTAAAGCCTGCGAGGGTAAGGCCTCGCGCAGGTGAGACTGGAGACCTCGCGAAGGCGAGACTGGAGACCTCGCAAAGGAACGATGGGGCCTTGTATAGTTCTGATGCGACGCGAGGACGCGTTTGCTTGGGTAGTGTACCAAGATGCCTCCTCCTGAGAGCGGAGTATGGGCAGGGTCCTGTACTCCGTTTTAGAGGTATTGTGTTGAGAACAATAGTAGTCATAAGTCTGGACTTGTGTGGAGTGTGAAGACCTTTTACGATCTGATTTAACAGGTCGGATTCTTCACGATCCTTGTGGTGAGAGAGGGGGCATCGCTTGGGTAGTGTACCAAGATGCCTCCTCCTGAAGGCGGAGTACGGGTAGGGTCCCGTACTCTGTTAAAATCCCAAGTCTTGGAGCTGGCGAAGGCGCTATGCGCTGCTTGTGGGCCGTTTGGAGTGCGGCGGCGGTGAAGGGTCCTCTCGGCATTTAAAGCAGGAGAGATAACAGGAAGTGAAAGGTTTACTAACCGTTATGGGACGCGGCACGTGGCGCCCCAGGAGTTGATTACGCTTTTAAAAAGCGCTTCTCTGATTCTGCACGGTAGGTAGAAGGTTTCCTAACCGCTAGATGTCAGCACGTGGTGCCTTAGGAGCCAATTCCGCTAAAAAGTGTTTTTCATTTTGGCGGGCTTATAAAAGTGTATCCGAGAAGATTGAAGCTTTCCATCTTCATTCTCGTACTTCCTTGCTTTTGCTCTGAGTAAACCGTTCGCATTTTTTGTGCATTTGAACCGTTTACCGGCTGTTTGGGAGTTCTTCCTTGGTGATTCTCAACCTTCGAGACCTCACCGTCTATTCGTTTGCTGTTTGCTCCACCAGTTTCCTCAACGATGACTCAAGCAGGTAACATTTTTTTCACCAAGCACAGTGAGTGCTTTGATTTTTCTGAGCACAGAGAGTGCTTGACGAAATGCCTCTGTTAGGCCATTCCTATTTACATGTCTGTTGCCCGATTTCTTTTGCAGAGATGGAGTCCAAAGAAGCTATGGGCCCAGTGATTGCCACCGTGGAGAAGCCACGGTGAAGTTTGACAAGATCCACCAGGATATGGTGGAGGCCTTCTGGCCTGTCGAGGCAGTGCCTGTATATACGTCACGCTCGGGCGTCTGCCGGGCGAGGGGTTGGCCTGAGACCAAAGAGATCATGGAGAACCGGGTGTTGTGCCTGTACACGGCACAGCTTGCGGCGGGTTGCGGTTTCCCCTTCCGCAGTTGGTGCAAGATTTGTGCGCCGATTGGGGGATGCCACCAACACAGTTGGCACCCAACACCTTTCTAACCATAGCAAGTTTCATTGTTGCCTGCCATATGGCCGGCGTGAAGCCCTTCGGCGTCTTCAACCGTTTCTACCGGCTGGAGCCGAGGAGTGGGAGTGCGTTTTCTCGTCACTCCCATAAAGCGTCGGAGGTAACCATTCCATTTCCTTCACCGCCTCGCCCAAATCCTACCACAAGCCGGCACGGGTCATTCTTCTTCTGCCCGCGACAACTCATGGGACTTTCCTGCGCGAGGACGCGGCTACCCGTGCATAGCATCGCGCGAGGCCTGAATTGTCTTCTGAAGGAGTGCGGTGGCGGGCATACATCCAACTACTAGGGTGGTTGGACGACGTTTTCTCAAGGAGCGCTTGTGATGAGCTCTTCCCCTTTTCGGCTGCCCAACTGGATGAGACCACTCTGAGGTGGGCTGGGATTAGCACGGGCTTCGTGCTGGACCCTGAGGTGCCTCCGCCATACGAGGGATGGGCCCCTGCTCACCGTGGGACGGCGGTAGACTCTCTTTTCGCGGCGGCAGCAGGCCCAAAGGTATGTTTTGCATATATAAGTGTAATGCATAAGTGTAAGAGGCTTTAGTAAAACCAGTGCAAGCTTTCTTTTTGCTTGTAGATGCTTCTATGGAGTCTGGCGAAGGCCGGGGCAAGAGAGCGTCTATGCGCATTGCCCAACAAGTGCACCTGGCATGTGCATTTGGGAAGGATGGCCCTGCTGGGGCTGTCAAGGCGTTGGGGCGCATTACCCCCAAGCCGCCAAAGAAGAGGGCTGGGACTAAGTCGCCAGCAGTTCCTCAAGGGAAAAAGAGGAGAGTGGCCGCTAGTGCGGCACAGCCTGGAGAGGGGAGTGCCCCTACTGCTGTTGAGGAGGCCGAGGGGCCGTTGAGGCAAGGGGATCTGCAGCGGTCCCCTCTACTGAAGATGTGGCGAGGCCGGCTGGAGAGGCCAAGGGGCCTGTTGAAGCAGAGGGTGCGGCAGTCCCTTCTACCGAGGAGGCTGCGAGCCTGTTGGGGGAGGTCCCAGGTGTTGTGGAGGAGGCCGAGGAGCCTGCTGCCGAGGGAGTGGAGGTGGGTCCCTTCCCGGTGTTGAAGAGGCCATGCCCTCTGCGAGGGCTCGAGGGAGTGCAGCACGCTGCTCCCATAGAGGCTGTGCCCATATCGGTGGTGCAGCCTATCTCCCTTGAGGAGGCTGCTGCTGAAGACTTTGTGTCTGGGCTCTTTGCGAGCCCCTCCCAGCCAAGGCGAAGACTTGCACAGGCATGTGGTCGCGGCGGAGATCCTTACCGGAGGAAAAGTGCCTCCTCCCAAGGGGAAGATGTCGGCGGGGGAGATCCTGATCTCCATGAGGAGGAAAGGTAGGATGGCTGCTAAGGCCATTGGCAGTTCTGGCCAGCAGAGGGCCATGGTCACTCCTGTGGAGGAGGAGGTGGAAGCCACCATCGCAAGGGAGGAGGCCCTGCAGCAACCCCTTCTAGGGAGGGGGTCCCTGAAGTGATTCCTTCAAGGGAGAAGGCCCTTGCGACGAAGGGGAAGAGGATCCTGAGGATTGAGGAGACTTCTTCCTCTTCTGATACTGAGGCCCCAGAGGAGGGGGGTCTGGCAGCACGGTCCTCTGCGAGGACAAGTGGTTGGGAGATAGCTCAACCTTCCAGCAGCCAGCTGGAGGCCAGTGGATGGGGGCGTCCTTTTGTTGGTAAGTTATTTGTTTGATAGTGTGCCTTTCTTGTTTTGAGTTTGTACTTCAGCTCTCTCAGCTGTACTTGATATCTGCAACCCTTGTAGGTGCGGGGCCTTCTGGGCAAGAGCTTGGCCCTCGCGAGGTCCCAGTGGATCAAGGGACTATGACCGAGGTCCCTGCAGACCTGGGGACCAGAACCGAGGTCCTTGAGGAGACTGGGGTTTGGTCCCATTTCTTGGAGCGGAGGCGAGTTGCTGCCAAGTCAGCCCCCAAGTGGTCTGAGGAGCCGGACACCCTGAGGGTCAAGAGGCACGAGGCCAGGGCCAGGGTGTACAGGGAGCAAGGGAGGCTCCTGGGCGATGCATGGGATCCGGTCTTCCTTCTCAGGAACAGCAGTTCACTGCTAAGGGGAGGGGAGCAAACCCTCCTATCCTGCCTGGAGGGGCTGCGCACCCCCTATGATAGGGAGGTGACAGAGCGGAGCTTGGACTCTCCTGCTGAGTTCATGAGGGAGGCAGCTCAACAGAGCCTGCAGGTAAGACACTTCTGGTCTTTATATATGAGTTCATCTTGCCCTCTTTCTGCCTTTGTCTAAATAAACCTGGATGCAGGCTGCCGTCAAGGGATACGCCGCAATGGAGCGGTGGCATGACTTCACGAAGTATGCCAACAAAGCGGGACGACACCTTGAGTAGTAGAGATTGCCTCTCTCAGGAGGGAGCTGGAGGCCTCCAAAAGAAGGGAGAAGGAGCTCCAAGAGGAGCATGCCAAGCGTGTGGCCCAACTGGAGAGTTGGTGTGATATTGCCAACAAGGAGCGGACGGCCAGCAGGCTGTACCGATGGGAGCAGGCCAGCTTGATTGATACGTTCAAGCAACACTTCCTTCAGCAGGCAGCAGGATTGGAAGCCCTGCAGATTGAGGCTGCTGTCCTGAAGGAGTCCCTTCGGCAAAAAGCTGAAGTTGAGCGGCGAGGCTGCAACCAAGGAAGTGGAGCGCCGAGGCCATTGCCCAGGCCCGGTTGGCGAGAGAAGAAGGTAGAGGAGGGCAGGCTTGCTGCCGAGGCTGCCATGAAGGCACGCCTGGAGGTTGCCACTGACCTTGAGAAGGCGGTGGCCTCAGTCTGGGAGATGGAGAAGGCTTTGGGCCTTCCTCCCTTCGAAGATGAGGATCATGAGTCCTCTTCCTCCATCAAGGTGCCCATCCCTGGGCGGATGCCTCGACTGATGGAGAAGCTTGGTGAGATCCAAGCTCAAGGTGAGGCAGGGGCGCAAGCCTATGAGGAAGGCTGGCTGCGATGCCGCTTCCAAGTAGAGAAGGCGTTCCCAGAGCTGAGTCTTGGGATTCTGAATGCTTCTAACACCAGCGATCCAACAGTGGAGGCCCTGCTCGACTGGGGGGAGCAAGGAAAGAAGATGGGGGAAGCCTGGTATGCCCTGTTGGGCTAGGGTGGAGGCTCCAGCATGTGGACGCCCCCCTCGTTTTGTGCATAAAGGACACCTGCATTAATGCATAATTTTGATAATAGTAGATGAAGTAAAATTTTATTTTACCTTCATTGTTTTGTAGCTTTGTTTTGCCTTGTGATAGTGGTGTAGGGTACGTTAGCTAGGTTATCAACCGTAGGCTAAGTCCCGTCCGTGGCGAGAGTCTGCTGGGGTTCGCAATGGCGAAGCCACGAGATCACTTGTCAAGATCTTGGAGACTCAGCTTGAGTTTATAGTGATGAGGCACTTGAAGTCCGCAACGGCGGAGCCACACATATCTTTCCAGATAACTTTGTGGGTTCGCTTGTTGAGACAAGCTGAGATAGGGACCCCTTGTTGGGACAAGTTAAGGCCCCTTTTAGGGCTTGCAGAGGCGATGCCTTTAAAGACCATGGATGAGATTCCTCCATGTGAAGGTCTGCTGGGGCTCGCGAAGGCGGCTCACACAGAGACCTTCCTGGTGATTTTTCAGGGAGTAAGCCCTTGGGTAGTGTACAGTGTACCAAGTAGAAGATACCTGCAGAATGCTCATCATTTATGATAAGAATGAAGTAAAAACTGAGGTTACCTCGAGCCAAGTGGAGAGCCAAGTGGAGTTCTGGGGAGTGAGTCCCGTAGTTGTGTTGGGGAGCCCGTGCGGAAGGTCTGCTGTGGCGCGCGAGGGCGACTTACACATAGACCTCCCTGAAGGAGCCAAAAGGGGGTTACCCTTCCGCAGCGCAATGGGGTTACCCTTGGTGCGGGGTGAGTTGAAGGTCTGTTGGGGGTGAGACCCTCAACTACCTGTGTTGAGGAGTCCGTGCGGAAGGTCTGCTGTGGCGCGCGAGGGCGACTTACACATAGACCTCCCTGAAGGAGCCAAAAGGGGGTTACCCTTGGGGCGGGGCGAGTTGAAGGTCAGTTGGGGATGAGACCCGCAACTACCTGTGTGGAGGAGTCCGTGCGGGAGGCCTGCTGTGGCGCACGAGGAGTTAGTTGGGGATGAGATTCGCAACTACCTGGCTCGACCGCAGGGGGCTTAACTTTGTTTGGGAGCGCAAGTGAGACCTAACAAGGTCTAATGTCGTGATTTTGGCGAGTGGCCAGTCTGACCGGTTGGGATGCAGAGGGCGATTGGGAGGGCATTTGTAATGCCACGTGACGCTGAAAAAGAGGGAGAAATACACATGCATTTTATTGAATTGAAAACCTAAGACTGAGGACTTACACGTAATATGGACGTAAGTCATCCGCATGAGAGTTGCGGGGAAGAAGACGACCATCATGGTCTTGTAGTTCATAGACTTCTGGGCGGACTTGTTTATGAACAATATAAGGTCCGTCCCAGTTAGGTCACAGGACACCCTGTTTGGGGTCGCGAGCGGTGATGGCCGATTTAAGTAGGGCAAGACCCCCTTGTTGTAGTGCCTTGGGCTTGACCCTGGCATTATGGTGAAGACTGAGCCTCTGTTCGAGGGAAAACATGCGAAGGCGAGCGCCCTCTCATAATTCCTTGATTAAGTCAAGTTTGGCACGAAGTCCCTGAGCATTGGCTTCGCTGGTGAAGTTGATCATACGGATCGTAGGGAGGTCTGCCTCAATAAGCAAAAGCGCATCTGCACCATATACCAGAGAGAAAGGCGTTTTGCCCGTTGGGGTTCGCGTTGTGGTGCGATAGTCCCATAAGACACTTGGGAGTTCATCTACCCAGCGGCCTTTGGCCCCCTCAAGGCGCTTCTTGATGCCCTCCTTGAGGGTTCGGTTGGTGACCCAACATGCCCATTAGACTGGGGGTGCGCCACTGGGGTGAAAAGCATGCGGACAATGTTATCCTGGGCCCATTGTTGGACGCTGTGACTGGAAAATTGAGTGCCATTATCTGTAATAATAGCACGAGGGCCGGTACCCACAGGAATTTGATGATCTTGGCGGAAGTGATAGAGACCCATTTAGAAAAATAATCAACTGCAACCACACAGAAGCGGTACTGACCTGGAGCGGTCGGCATCGGACCAATGAGGTCAAGGCCCCATAGGGCAAAGGGCACTGGGTTTGTCAGTGCTGGAGATTCCGTAGATGGCAGTCGCTGGATGCGAGAATTGATCTGGCACTGGTGACATGTTTTGACCAGTGCGGCGGCGTCCTTTTTAGGGTAGGCCAGTAGTACCCTTGACGAAGGGCTTTGTGGGCAAGTGCCTCCGCAGCAATGTGTGCGCCACAGTTGCCTTGGTGGAGAGTATCCAAGACAGAGTGTCCCTCCATGGTGTTGAGGCATCGTTGGATGGGTGCTGCAAACCCGCGATGCCATAATTGGTCATCAATGAGAACAAAGCGGATGGCCCTTTTGCGAGCTTGGGGGTCCGTGGCACTGGCTTTCAGCTCAGCGATAATAGGGTCTCTCCAGTCTACGACCGGAGCCTGCGTCGCCAGTGAGGCAATATCAATAGCCTCCGAAATGGAAGGGCTGGCTAGGGTGGCCATGGTCGAGGGAGTCTTTCCCTTGGATAGCATGTCTACTGTGGTGTTCTCAGAACGAGGAATGTGGATAAAAATACCCTCCTCAAAGTTGGTCCATAAGGCGTTCACCAATTTGAGGTATTTGGTCGAGTAGCGTCTTTGCATTCAGCGCACCCTTGGACACTGGTGGATCACCGATTGCGAGTCGTTGTGGATATGAAGGCGGCGAATGCCTGCCCTTATGGCGAGCTTGAGCCCCGCGATGAGGGCCTCATATTCTGCAACATTATTAGTTACTTGGAATTGGAAAGAGACACGAAGGGATACTTCCATACCTAGGGGTCCGCGCAGATATACGCCCCCTGCGGGGGATCCAAGCTTGGATGAGCCATCCACAAACATGTCCCACTCTGGGGGAATGGGTTGTGGTGCGGGACCCTGCTCAGGGGCCGGGATGATGTCAACATCCGAAAATTCCGCAATGAAGTCGGCGAGGGCCTAGCCCTTAATTGCCTTTCTAGGCTCATAGTTGATGTTAAAGCCACCAAGCTCTATACACCATTTGGCAAGGCGCCCTGAGTGTTCGGGCTACCTCAAAATGTCCTGGATTGGTAAGTCCATTCGGACTATAATTGTGTGCCCTTGGAAGTAGGGTTTGAGCTTCCTTGTTGCATATACAAGAGATAAGATAGCTTTTTGGAGAGGAGGATACCTTGTTTCTGTATCCTGGAGGGTGTGACTGGTGTAGTAGACTGGCCATTGTTTGGCAGCCTCTTCCTTGATAAGGACAGAGGCGGCGCTCTGTCGAGAGGTGGCGAGGTAGAGAACCAGGTCATCGCACAGTATAGGGCACTTGAGTGCAGGCAACTCTTGTAAGTGTTGCTTGATTGAATCGTATGCCTCCCGGCATTCTTCTGTCCACTTGCAAGCTTTTTCTTGCGGATTTGATTGAAGAAAGGTCTGCAACGATCGCTGAGTTTAGAGACAAACCGCCCCAAGGCAACCAGCTTTCCTGCCAGTTGCTGAACGTCTTTGAGCCCCCTAGGGGTGCGCAAAGTGGTGATAGCTTCAATCTGTTTGGGATTTGCATGAATCCCTCCTTTGGAGATCTGGTAACCCAGAAATTTGCATTCGCCAATGCCAAATATACACTTCTTTGGGTTTAACCGCATATTGTATTTGCGGAAGTTGGCGAACGTTTCCTCTAAGTTCGCGAGGTGAGTGGAGGTGGCCTTGCTTTTGAACACAATGTCATCAACATAAGCTTCAAGATTTCGGCCAATTTGGTCCGCGAAGACCTGATTCACGAGCCTTTGAAAAGTACCCCCGCATTCTTTAAGCTAAAGGGTATTCTGACATAATGGTAGACGGCTTCGCCAATAGTGAAGGCGGTTTTTACCGCGTCCTCTGGGTCCATAAAAACTTGATGGTACCCGCTGTATGCGTCGAGGAAGGAGAAGACAGAGTGATGAACGGTTGAGTCAACCAGTTGATCGATAGAAGGCAGGGGATAGGGATCCCTTGGGCAGGCCCTGTTAACCCCCTTGTAGTCTACGCAAAGTCGCCACTGACCGCCCTCTTTATCGGCGAGGACTATATTTGCAACCCACTCAGAGTAGTGAACCTCCTTGATTATATTTGCCTTAAGCAATTTCTGCACCTCTGTGCGTACAAAGTCCTTTCGATCAGGGGCCATGCCCCTTGTTTTTTGTCTAACCGGGCTAAAGCCGGGGAGTACACTCAACTTGTGAGAAATGATAGCAGGATCCACACCTGGTAGGTCCTCAGGAGTCCATGCGAAGACATCGCCGTTAGCGTGGAGGAGATGGATGAGTGCTTGCTGGTCTTTTTCTTCAAGGTCTTTTCCAACCCGGAATTTCTTGCCAGGGGAGATTTCAACCTCCTCAAAGGCCCTAGACAAGTCAGGAGCGACCTCACCCGCGGGACCGGTCTGTCACCACCACCCCCGTCAGACACCTTCCGGACCCGGCGGGAAGCGGTCGCCGGCCGGTTGGGCGGTGGTGAGCAAGGTGGGACCGGATCGCGCAGCTAGTATGAGATTATCTCGCGGGCCTTTAACTAACCCAGGTGGTCCCTTTCTAAACAACAGATCAAATACAACAACTCATGCACAGAAGCAGATCATGACAGCAGAAACAATGGGCTCCGCCCATAAACAGAATACCAGAAGCAGAACATCGAAATCAGATTATCAAAAAGGAAGTCTGTTCTTTCACTACCGAACAGAGGCTTCCGCACAGATCAACATACTCATTCAATCAGCTCAGAGCAGAACGCATATAGATACATAGCCGTAATCAAACTCAGATAAACAGACAGATCTAATGATAACATGCTATCATAAAACTACATGCCAACAGTATCATGCTACAGAGCTACCTACAGTGAAGATGCAACCGTACAAAAGTCGGGCGTCGGATAAAGAAACCGGCGAGGAACCCGAAGTCTAGATCCAAAAGCTGCTAAACCCTCAAAAATAGCAAACCAGACAGCCTTGCGGAAATCCTACTCCGTTGGCCCAGAATCCTTATCTCCTGAAAAATATTAAGTAAGGGTGTGAGTTTTTCTTAAAGAAAAACCCGGTAAAACTTAAGCAGTGTGTGATGTTCTTCCGACAAACCCGCAAAGACAGATCAGAGCGAGATATACATACGAGATAGCAAATATACAGTCGAGAACATATGCGAAATAAATGATGTGTGATGTGTGCACAACATCCGAATGTAACGGGTCATGGCTAGATCTTCCCGACCATGGCTAGATCTTCCCGGGCGCACCGGCATTCGCCATGCGTCGACATTCGCCATGCACCCAGCAAACCCCATATGTCACGGACCATGGCTAGGTCTTCCCCGACCATGGCTAGATCTTCCCCGGTCGCAACCGGCATTCGCCATGCGTCGGCATTCGCCATGCATCCAACAAACATCATAAATCACGGACCATGGCTAGATCTTCCCGGTCCAACGGCATTCGCCATGCGTCCACACACGAAACGAGAACCTGCGCACCGATACTCCTACTGCGCACCGATACTCCTACCATGGGACTAGCCTTGGGGCTCCACAATCCCGATCTAAGACCGAAGTCGAGACCGAGGCCCAAGACTTGCCTCAACCATCCTACATTATACTAATATAGGTAGGTCGAACCCTTACCTCGAAAGCAAGCAGACGCAACCGTAGAGGGTAGCGGCCAAGCACCACACACCAACCTTCTTCCTTATCCAACCTCAAACCTTGCTTCACAAATCACCTAAACAATTCACACACTTTCCACATTACACTTTTATTCAACTCATCAATATCCATTGACAATTGGACCTCACTCCAAGACTTAAAGTTGCTCAAAATCATTGTCTAAACATGCTTGAAACCTTAAACCACACAAAACACATGCTTCCACATTCCACCAAAAACCCGGATGAACATTGCCTTAGGTATATAATCGAAGCATATTTGGACAATGTTCCAATTATCAATATTGCTCTAAACATACCCAATAACAACAATTTGGATTGAAATCAACAAAACAACACACTTCAATTCTCCACCTTAAACCCTATGAGTTTTCTCTTAGCTCATAGATTAACCCATAATTGGACCTTTTACCAAGTATTAATGTTGTTCCAAAACTACCCAACAACACTAATTTGAGGTCAATTTAACAATCCCCCAAAATTCGTTCATCCTAGCTCATGAACCCTAATTCGAATTTCCTTCAATTCATGCTCAATTCGTGTTGTAAAATGTGTTTCTACCTCTAATCCAACATAGAAACACTACTACTAACTCAAATGAACCAAGAGAACACGAAAATTCGAACCTCTCAATTTGGGCAATTTCCCAAATTCATCCACCAAGTGTTGTTGGAGCGAATCCTTTGTTGATTCGTTGTTCTTGTAGTAATTCCCGCACAAATCCTTCGTTTCCACGCATATTGGAGCTCAAAATCACTTAGATTGGTGCAAAAATAAGTTGGGAGAGAGTTGGGAGAGAGTTGGAAGAGAAAATGGCGAAAATGAGTTGAATCCGGATAAATTCGACTTAAATAGCAGGCCTCAGGCGAAATCCGGGCTACCCAATCTCGGAGACAGGCGATCGCCTGGCCCGAAATATTCGAAAACAGGCGTCGGGCGAAATCCAGGCGACCCGATTCCTTAATCAGCGATCGCCCGGACACAGCTGACTCTCCTTCACTAAAACAATTATTAAAAATTGTACAAAAGTCCAAACGAAGATCCGAAAAATCTGGTTAAACTAGACACTCGGGGCTACGTTCACAAAATTATTCATGCCCAAACTGATTTCCAATTGCAAGCAGTATTTAATACAAAATGACCTAAAATTACTGTCTTCTCCAATACACTCCTTTTACTTATGTTCTTGATCAACCTTGCGGCGAACCTTTACCAAATTACGTCATACCACTCCCACACTACAATATGAATTTGAACTGAAAAATTAAACTCATACTTAGTAATTAAACATACCTTCGAAGTCTCTTTCCAATCCCAAATGGTGAATTGTCGATCACCGGTTGATTTCCACATGAAATTGTTGCAGGAAAAAGATGGGGTTTAACATCCTCCCCAATTAAGACTCTTGGTCCTCCAAGAGTTCCTTTAGCCGCTCATATTTTTGGGGGTAGCGATCAATCATATCCTTTTCCGTTTCCCAGGTTGCCTCCTTGTCGGAATGGTGCGACCATTGCACCTTCACCATGGGTATTAACTTGCTTCTCAATTTGCGAGTATCCCTCGCTAACAAAGCAATTGGCACTTCCTTATAAGACAAGTCAGGTTCCAATTGCACTTCCTCAACTGGAATCGTTTGCGTCGGATCCATGACACACTTTTTCAGCATGCTCACGTGAAACACATTATGCACAGCTGACAAGCTCTCCGGTAGTGCCAAACGATAAGCCACCTTTCCAATCTTTTCTAAAATATCGAATGGGCCAATATACCTCGGAGCTAACTTCCCTTTCCGACCAAATCTCATTATTCCCTTCATTGGTGCCACCTTCAACCACACTTTGTCGCCGACTTCGAACTCCAAGTCGCGACGCCTCTTGTTCACATAAGCCGTGGTTCTATCATTTGCCGCTTTCAATCTTGCCTGAATTGTTTTGATCTTTTCTGTGGTCTCTTCAATCAATTCCGGACCAAGTTCAACCTTATCTGACGGTTCAGACCAACAGTGAGGTGTCATACACCTCCGTCCATAAAGAGCCTCGTAAGGTGCCATCTTGATTGTACTCTGGTAACTATTGTTATACGAGAACTCTATGAGCGGTAGATGTTGATCCCAATCACCTCCGAAATCAATCGCACAACTCCTCAGCATGTCCTCAAGTACATGTAACACCCTCTCGGATTGCCCATCAGATTGTGGTTGATACGCGGTACTAAGGTGCAACCGGGTACCAAACGCTCGATGGAAAGCATTCCAGAAATGGGCTGTAAACCTTGGATCCCGATCTGAAACTATAGAATCCGGTACACCGTGCAACCGCACGATCTCTTTGATGTAGAGTCGTGCTAACTTGTCCAACGGGTCGGTGACTTTAATGGGCAAGAAATGTGCACACTTAGTCAAACGATCCACAATCACCCAAATGGCATCGTGACGTGCTCTCGTAGTGGGTAATCCGGTAAGAAAATCCATAGTCACGTTTCCCCACTTACGAACTGGGATAGGTAACGTCTGAAGTGTGCCCGCGGGCTTCTGATGTTCAACCTTTACCTGTTGGCAAGTGGTACACTTTGCCACACACTCTGCAATATGCCTCCTCATACCTGGCCACCAGAAGTGTGACCTCAAATCGTGATACATCTTTTCACCGCCCGGATGAAAACTTAAACTGTTATTATGAGCTTGATCCAAAATCTCATCTCTAAGAGCCACATCATTCGGCACGTACAAACGCCCTTTGAAGTATAGCAATCCTTGCCTATACTCAAAGAATGGACGCATTGCTCCTTTAGCTTCTCCAGAAACCTGTTTCAAACTCTGATCTCTCATCTGAAATTCTCGGATCCTGTCGATCCAAGAAGACTGAACTCTCAACACAAATATCTGCTCCTGCTCTTGTAGCTGCCAACGGTGCCACAAGGCAGTCAGGTCCGTAAGCTCTGTTCGGTTTCCAGGTTCTCCACCTCTCACTATCCCGGTGTAAGCCCTACTCAAGGCGTCGCCACCGTATTCCCTTTACTGCGGTGTACTCGTTACTACAGTCGTAGTCTTTCATGTACTCGAGCCACCTTCTTTGACGCATATTCAGATCCTTCTGCGTGAACAAGTACTTCAAGCTCTTATGATCGGTAAAGATTTGAAATTTGTTTCCCAACAAATAATGCCGCCATTGCTTGAGTGCATACATAACCGCAGCAAGCTCCAAATCATGAGTGGGATAATTTTCCTCATGTGGTCGCATTGGCTGTCGCGACCCATAAGCAATTACCTGCTGGTTTTGCATAAGCACACACCCTGCACTGTTCGTGAGGCATCGGTATAAATGACATAAGGCTGAGGCGGGTCGGGTAGAACCAGAATCGGTGCACATGTCGGTCTAGACTTGAGCTCTTGAAAGCTCTTCTCACATTCATCCGACCATACAAACGCCTTACCCTTCTTGGTCAGTTGAGTGAGTGGAGAGGCAAGAACCGAGAAGGCTGGTGCAGAACTTACGATAGTAACCAGCTAACCGAGAAAACTACGGATATCCTTTCTTGATCGGGGTTGCCTCCACTCTTATGCAGACTTAACCTTCTCCGGTCGACGAAATTCCGTTCTCATTGATGATATGCCCAAGAAATGCTACCTCGCGTAACCAGAAATCACACTTCGAAAACTTTGCATACAGCTGGTTGTTAGACAAAGTTTCCAAAGCAATTCTCAAGTGCTCTTGATGTGTGTCCTCATCCAGAGAATAGATGAGTATATCATCAATGAAGACAACAATAAAATTGTCCAAGTAGGGACGAAAAACCTCATTCATCAAATTCATGAAAGCTGTCGGGGCATTTGTCAGCCCAAAAGGCATGACAGTGTACTCATAGTGACCATACCGCGTGCGAAAAGCAGTTTTCGGAATGTCTTCTTCTTTCACACGCATTTGGAAATAACCCGATCGGAGATCAATCTTTGAGAACACTTTAGCTCCTCGGAGCTGGTCGAACAGATCGTCAATCCGTGGTAACGGATATTTGTTCTTGACTGTCACCGCGTTCAACCTTCTGTAGTCTATACAGAGTCTGAGGGTTCCATCCTTCTTCTTAACAAATAACACCGGGGCTCCCCACGGTGATCTGCTCGATCGGATAAACCCCTTATCCAACAACTCATCCAATCGCTTCTTCAATTCCTTCATCTCCACTATCGGCATGCGATACGGAGGAATGGAGATAGGTGTAGCTCGGTCTGCAACACCACCTCCCGCTCCACCCCGCCCGGTTGCGGAGGCGGAGCCGGCCGCGGCGTCGGAAACAGGAATTACGGCGGAAAGCGCGGCAGCGAGCATCGAGCTCAAATAACAAGTAGCCAAGTGGCAACTAGCAACCCAGATACTCGTTCAAGGCAAGTATACTAGTAACTCCAACTTCTACCAAACATGCGGTTCATGGTATCAAACATCAAACATCGCAACAACCACGAAACACTGAATTCATATCATAACAAATCCGATATAGGCAAGTCGGGCTCCGCCTCGACTCGAAAACATCAAAGGCGAATATATTTCCGATCATATGGCATATACAAATTCATGATCTGACCTACATGCATGCGGCTACAACTACGAGCCATTAAACAAAATCCTATAAATATATACCTAAGTGCGGAATCAGAAGCCTCTCGCTCAAGAATTCCCGCACGTGGTACTGCTGCTGCTACAGAACCCAAAATGTCAGAAAGCACCGCGGATCTCCATTCCGCTGGTTGCTTGTCAGACTGAAAGATGGTAAACAAATAAAAGGGTGAGTCCTCGAAAGGACCCAGTAAGGGCTTAAGGTAAAAGTGCAGTTTGCCCACAGGGCAACAATCTGAACCTGCAAAACAGAACATCACAACATATGCATGTACATATAAACATAAAGTATAACGAAAATCAGAAACTAACATATGCGGTCCAACCGCCAGAACGACCCGTAACGACAGCCCTCAACAGAGGTCAGAATATACTGGTCGAGCGAGCGAAGCACGGTACGGCTGGGGTCGCGAGCCCCAAACGTCGTAGGGTCACGAGCGGACACGTATCGGCACTCCTGATGCGGATACGCAGAATGTCGGCACCCCTTCAGTGCGGACACAGAACAGAAGTATCGGCACTCCTGGTGCGGATACGCAGAATGTCGGCACCCCTTCAGTGCGGACACAGAACAGAACATATAATAATAACAAGAATGCATAAACATAAACAGAAGTAACATTACCTGATAACCATATACAGAACAGAATAGGAACCCGGGCCTCTAAGGTCATCCGGGCCTTGAAACAGAACAAGCGTACATTTTACCAAATTAAGCCCTTACCTCGGATACGCGCCCGCAGCCCAACACTCGGAAAACCCCGACTTCCGACCCGTAATGCACAACTTGGCTCCAATGGTCCCACGCTACTCCACCAACGCAGAATCAAGGTGGGTAACCATAGTTGAGTCGAACACATCCTAATAACTCCGAAAGAAATTTACTGTACAAACCCGCACTTTCCCGGAAAATTCCACGAAAGCTCGGTTTTACAAACCGAGCACTGAACCTTGTTATTCCAACCCCCACAAACGTATTCCAACCCTTAAACCCGCATTCCGGACACTTTTCCCGGTAAACTCGTATAAATCTAACTTTCTCATTTCTAACCCGAAAATGATATTTCAACCAAAATTAGTCTTCCCCTTCATCGAAACTTACTTCTCTTCATATCTAAGTTCTTCTTGGGTGAGTTTTGGCATGTGCACAACCTGTGCGCAAGCCTGTGCGCTGTGCACAAGCATGTGCACAACACATGCACAAGTCTGCGCAAAGGTTGCGCAAGCTGCACACAAGTCTGTGCGCAAGTGCAATGTCTGTGCACTGCACGCACAAGGTGCACATGCACAACCTGGCTGCGCAAGGCTGCACAAGCTGCGCTGCGCACAAGGCTGTGCACAACACAATGCACAACACATGTGCGCGCTGCGCGCATATTTTCGTCTTTCACACGAGCTCGAATTTACACATCAATAATTCGGCATTTAGGGTTTCTTCAAACTAAGGAGTTTTCCAAAATCCAACCATAGATTCTTACTCCTCTCAAGCCCAAGAATAACATACTAAAATTTGGAAGCAAGAGGATCATCAAAACTCATAGCAAAGAACAAACACAAAATCCTCTCTAAACCCATTTTCCATCCAAATTCATGCTTCCAACCTTACAAAGAGAAGAAGAGGAGAAACTTACCAATGATTTGCACCCAAAACCTTGTTGATTTCTTGCCAAATATGAAGAAGGAGAAGCTTGGTGAACAGTAGCCATGGCTGAACATGGTTTCGGCAGAGAGGAGAAGGAAGAAAGAAGAAGAAATGAAATAATTCACTTAATAAATAACCAAATATATATATATATATATATATATATCCCCTTTTCTTTTCCCTCTTAAATCAATAAGGGACAAGTGTCCCTTATCACTTACACACACACACATGCTGCCGAAAACATCAGCTGCTGCCCATACGTTTTTTTTTAATTTTGCACCCCTTTGCAAATTAACTCCCAATTTTCCGAAAGTTCCAATTCTTTTTGCCCAAAAATAATTACCGAATTCCAAAATTAATGAAACTCGGACACAATCTTCAGAATATTATAACATGCACAGAACATTTTTCAGAAATTCATTTGCCTTTCCGGAGTGTCCTTCCGAGCTCGCTGAACCCGAACCGAAACCCGACGTGCGAGCGTGTCAACCTTAACCGAAATTCCGTCACTCCAAAATTCTATAAAAATACACATAAATTCCATCTTAATTTATAACACATCTTACCCCAAAGCCGTCAGAAAATTTCCATCCCGAGCCCGGGATTCCCGTCCGAGCCCGGAGTCGCCGAACCGAGCGTCCGTCCCAAATATTAAACTCCACAAACACCTCCGGGACGTCACCACGACTCCAAAACTACAAACGGCTTCCCAAACTGAGATCTCGAGAGTGCTACCGAGCCCGCTGTACGTCCCGAGGCGACCCCGACAACCCCCCGGTGCCAGAAAAATATTTTCGGCGGAAACGTCCGGGGGACCCACACGACCTCAAATACGGAAGGGTTCGCCAAAATGATACTCGGATAGGGCTCGGGAGCCGTCTGAACGCCGAAAACCGTGACCCGCAGGCC
The DNA here is from genome assembly GCA_024586325.1 of Stellera chamaejasme. Taxonomy (NCBI): domain Eukaryota; kingdom Viridiplantae; phylum Streptophyta; class Magnoliopsida; order Malvales; family Thymelaeaceae; genus Stellera; species Stellera chamaejasme. The sequence continues at coordinate 37,155,507 of CM044983.1, forward strand.
AAAACCGGCGCCCCGGGTCACCCGGTCGCAACCCGCTCGGGGTGACCGTAACATTCTCCCCCCCTTAGAACTCTTGGTCCTCCAAGAGTAGCCTGAACCAACCAGACAGGTGTCGCTACCAACCAGAAAATATAAACATTCCTCTAACCCAGAACAATCGGACCACCGTACTGGTGCGGCGGGAGTGGTAGTTTAGACTACCATACTGAGCCTCACGGCGTCCCACCCTCCGGGTGCATCTTATTGCACCCGAGTCGATTGCGGTATTTCTACCAGACAACCCCAGACAGTACCGAACCTAAATCTAACCGATCCACAACAGGCTATCCTGGAAGGTACCACATAAAACAGAAACAGTTGGGGGGGGTAAGGCCAACCTAACAACTTACTCTGGAAACTCATAAGAACCGATAAAATTCGGGGTAACTTGCCCCGCCTATCAAATCTTCTTGTTCCTCGATCGGTGCTACCTCCGGTCAAATTCTATTACCAAACTCGGATTCCGAGCCTACGGCGACGGTTCGTACAAACAGTGGTGTAGTCATTCGCGGTTTTAATCCGCGCCTGTAACAATCTGATCTTTGCCGTAGACTCCTCAAAAAGCTCGGGTCCCAGCTTAACCCGATCAGACGCATCTGTCCAACAGTATGGTGTCATACACCTCCCGTACAACACCTCATAGGGTGCCACGTCAAACGTAGTCTGAAAGCAATTGTTGTATGAGAACTCTATCAAAGTAACTGCTAGTCCCAAACTCCTCCAAAATCCAAAGTACAGATTCGCAACATATCCTCCAATATCAGAATCACCCGCTCCGACTGCCCGTCCGTCTGTGGGTGATAAGTTGTATTCAGATGGAGTCGCGTGCCCAGCGCTTCATGAAAAAACCCTCCAGAACCGTGCCGTGAAACGCGGATCACGGTCAGATACAATGGAGTCTGGTACTCCATGTAATCGTACAACCTCACTGATGTAAAGCCGGGCAAGCTTCTCCAGAGGGTGCAGCGGCCGAATAGGCGAAAAGTGTACGCACTTTGTCGGCCGATCCACAAAAACCCGAGATAGCATCATGATGAAACCGTGTCGGGCGGTGCGGTCGAGAAAGTCCATAGTAACACTACCCCACTTCCAGATGGAATGGGCAAGGTCTGCAGTGTCCTTGCCGGTTCCGGATGCTCAAACCGCTCGAGTGTGCCCCTCTAAAATATCATTCCAGAACTCCTAATCCTCTGATACACAAAGGCGGTCTCAGAAGTATAGCAAGCCTTGCCTATACTGAAACGTCAGTAACACATAAACCCTTATCTTCCCCAGATAACTTCTTCAATACCAAATCTCTACCTTGCGCTTCGCGCATCCTATCAAGCCACTCAGAATGTATAATAAGTGTAATAACTTGAGCACGCTCCCAGAGCTGCCACCTGTGCCAAAGGCACGTCAGATCACTCTCCTCGGATCGGTCCCAACATTTCCTCCCTTAATTAAGCCGGTATACTTCTGCTCGAGCATCGGCAACCGTGTTGCCCTTGCCGAGAGATGTACTCGATACTACAATCATAGTCCTTAATGTATTCGAGCCATCTATCTTGCCTCATGCTAAGCTCCTTTTGCGTAAACAGATATTTCAGACTCTAATGTTCAGTAAGAATCTGAATTTTATTACAAAACAGATATTACTTCAAATGTTTCAGAGCATAAATTATTATAGCCAACTCCAGATCATGTGTCAGTCAGTTCAGCTCATGCGGTCGCAGCTGCCTCGACCCATAAGCTACCACAAAACACTCCTGCGCCAACACACATCCCAAACCAGATGTGGAAGCATCCGTATAATTCACATACGGTAAAATCGGATCTGAAAAAGTCAGAATCGGAGCGTTAGTCAACTGCCACTTCAACTCCGGAAAATTCTGCTCACACCTATCAGACCAGATAAACGGTTGACCCTCCTTGGTCAACTGCGTGAGCGGAGATGCGAATAGAAAACCACAGTACAAACCTCGATAAAATCCTGCTAACCCCGAGGAGCTCTTGATCTCCGTGCCGTGGTAGATTGTTTCCAATCCCAAATTGCCTTCACCTTCTCTGGATCCACAGACAGACCATGCTCAGATATAATGTGTCCCAGAAAGGTGACTTCCCGAATCCAGAACTCACACTTTGAGAATTTAGCATAGAGCTGATGTTCCCCAGAGTGTCTGCAGAACTATCCTCAGAAGCTCCCGATGCGAGTTCGCATCCCGAGAATATATCAGAATATCATCAATAAAGACCACTACAAATGAATCCAGGTATGGTCGGAACACCCGATGCATCAGATCCAAGAATGCTACCGGAGCATTGGTCAGCCCAAATGGCATGACCGTAATCTCTAAGTGTCCAAATCGGGTGCGGGAAGCAGTCTTAGGTATGTCCTCTTCCTTCACTCTAAGCTGAAAATACCCGGATCAGAGATCAATCTTTGGGAAACTCTCGAACCCCGAAGTTGATCAAAAAGATCGTCAATCCTCGGTAACGAATACTTATTCTTCCCAATAAGAGCATTCAACCGTCTGTAATCAACACAAAGTCAGAGTGTCCCATCATTCTTCTTAACAAACAGAACCAGAGCACCCCACGCTGAAGTGCTCGGTCGAACGAAACTCTTTTCCTGTAATTCCTCCAGTTGCTTCTTCTACTCCTGCATCTCAGAAATAGACATCCGATAAGGAGGAATAGATATCGGAGCAGTACCCGACTGCAGGTGGATGTCAAACACAATTCCCCGCTCTTATGGTAATCCGGGCAACTCCTCCGGAAATACCTGCGGAAAATCTCGAACCAAGGCATACTATCTAACTTCAACCTAGTACCAGCCTCATTCAGACCATAACTTTCCCCCAACACCAACTATCGACAGATGATCCATAATATGCAACACTTTGCATGCCGTCTTTGCGCGATAGTCAAACCGATCGGAGTCGTGAGAGGTAGTACCTCTCCGAAACCATAATGGTGCGGGTTGCACAATCAATGTGCACAGAATTCTTGGATAACCAGTCCATCCCAAGAATAAAATCATAGTTCGGCGTGTCTAAAACCAACAAATCCGATACTGTCAAATGTCCGCCTACAGATATCATACAGCCCCGAACCATCTCATTGGGAAACAGAAACTGACTTCCCGCAGTTTTTACTAAATGCGTTTGAGGCAAGGTACTAACAGACAGATACAGAAATGTAACACATTTCGGTGTTACAATGAGAACAAATGCTCTGTATCAAATAACGAATGAACCGGTATTTCATTCGGAAATATAGTACCTTACAGAACTTCCTGCTGACTCCTGCCCTACAGTAAGAGGGCAATCCCGTACCCAAAGAGTATCAGACCTGCTACGTAACCATCGGCCCTCCTGCCGATAACAAATTCAACCTGAACGATACCTACTTCAAATCGGATAAGATCGTGCGGTGGTGCTCCTCTCTACCTCTACTAAAGCGCCCGAAACCGTAATTTCCGACCCGAACATTTTCTTCACGAGAAAAATGTAAATTATATCCCGACTCAGATCTTCCTCAAAGCGCAAATCGAGTCCCGGGTCACTCCGGGAGCCGTTTCTCTGCCAGAATCCCGAAAATCGTCCGACGGCAACCCCGGCCCGAAAAATATTTTCAGCGGAAATGTCCGGTACTGCCAGGGACACTAGAAATCAGATATCGGGTCAATCCGAACTCCGGTTCGAATCTGGAAGCAATCGGCCGGAGTAGCCGTTAACCCGGCCAACCGACTCAGAATAGCCTCCCTCCAGGAGTTTGTCAATTCCTGCAAACCAAGTCTCTAATACCTCCGGCCCTCCTCGGCCGCTGAACCTCGGGGGGGATCCAAACTCTAAAACCTCTCCAAAAGTCCAACCTCGTCAGATTGGTGTCTCAGATCTCCCCGTCGTTGATAGGACCGGCGAGAAGTCTAGGTGTCGTAGTGACCACCCTTGTCGAGTCACTCACATACCAATGCCAAAGCTATGGCGAGCAGTGGCTTAAGTCTCGCTATCACCACCTGATCAAAATGCCCTTACCGTGGCATAAACAGATTTTCCCCGCCTCTGCCGCCTCGAACCGGCTAGGTGGCGGTAATACCAAATCGAGAGAGGGTCCCTACGACCGCTAAGCCTCGGGGTGGTGAGTGTGGTTGTTCGGACCACAGGTTACGCTGAACCCGTATCCTATTCCACGGAGGTGTGGGATCTCGATCCCGCCCCTCCGGTACCAAATCACGCTATTCGCGTGTAGTACACAATTCCTCAAACCAAGTCCAACCAGAAAAACAACTTATCCCAAACCAAATTCCCAAACCATATACCAACTCAACCCATAACCAACAGTTCAAACCCTATCTCTCGGAGGCATGGGATTACAATCCCCTCCCTCCGGTCACAAAACACACTGCCTACGCGTGTGAATTCAACCTGAGACATTCCAGAACAAACAGAATCCAGACAACTCGGTCCCTCCTAATCTCTACAGAATCTAGCAGCAGTATTCTAAGGCTCTGTAGTGTAATGCAATGCATGATGAAGAGATTCTATTTCAGAATCTAACAACAATATATTCGACTTTAAAAAACAAAACCCAACAATTCTCATTACACAGTAACACCACACAAATCACCCAAGATTCATCGAGTACCTCAAATTTTCCAAAGTGCTCCAAAGAACCGCCCATTGCTCCACATCCATTCCGAAACGGTTCAAATAAGGAGGTGGCCAGTCTCCGTCTGAAACCGCCCCGAATGAAACGTAGAACGGTGGCTTGTACCTCGAAGTCACTTCCACAGTTACTTACCCATGAACAGACTTAACTTACTCCAAAAGTCCACCCTCGGACTTGTATACTTGCCTTCCACATTCCATACCCAAAACCAACATACTTTACCTTTTGGGTCATTCCGACCCGACCTGCTCTGATACCAACTTGTCACAGCCACCCCGCCCGGTTGCGGAGGCGGAGCCGGCCGTGACGTCGGAAACAGGAATTACGGCGGAAAGCGCGGCAGCGAGCATCGAGCTCAAATAACAAGTAGCCAAGTGGCAACTAGCAACCTAAATACTCATGCAAGGCAAGCATACTAGTAACTCCAACTTCTACCAAACATGCAGTTCATGGTATCAAACATCAAACATCGCAACAACCACAGAAACACTGAATTCATATCATAACAAATCCAATATAGGCAAGTCGGGGCTCCGCCCTAGACTCAGAAAACATAAAAGGAAGAATATATTTCCGATAATATGGCATATACAAATTCATGATCGACCTACATGCATGCGGCTACAACTACTGAGCCATTAAACAAAATCCTATAAATATATACCTAAGTGCGGAATTAGAAGCCTCTCGCTCAAGAATTCCCGCACGTGGTACTGCTTCTTGCTCTGAGAACCCAAAATGTCGAAAGCACCGCGGATCTCCATTCCGCTGGTTGCTTGTCGATACTGAAAGATGGTAAACAAATAAAAGGGTGAGTCCTCGAAAGGACTCAGTAAGGGCTTAAGGTAAAAGTGTAGTTTGCCCACAGGGCAACAATCTGAACCTGCAAAACAGAATATCACAACATATGCATGTACATATAAACATAAAGTATAACGAAAATCAGAAACTAACATATGCGGTCAAACCGCCGAGCGACCATGCGACAGCCCTCAGCGGAGGTCGAATATACTGGTCGAGCGAGCGAAGCACGGTACCGGTGGGGTCGCGAGCCCCAAACCGTCGTAGGGTCACGAGCAGATGTATCGGCACTCGATGCGGATACGCAGAATGTCGGCACCCCTTCGGTGCGGACACGCAGGCAATGTCGGCACTCCTGGTGCGGATACGCGAGAATGTCGGCACCCCTTCGGTGCGGACACGAGAGCACTCTGGTGAACATATAATAATAACAAGAATGCATAAACATAAACGAAGTAACATTACACGATAACCATATACGAGCAGAATAGGAACCCGGGCCTCTAAGGTCATCCGGGCCTTGAAAGCAGAACAAACGTACATTTTACCAAATTAAGCCCTTACCTCGGATACGCGCCCGCAGCCCAACACTCGGAAGATCCCAACTTCCGACCCGTAATGCACAACTTGGCTCCAATGGTCCCACGCTACTCCACCAACGCAGAATCAAGCTGGGTAACCATAGTTGAGTCAGAACACATCCAAATAATCCCAGAAAGAAATTCTCGCACAAACCCGCACTTTCCCGGAAAATTCCACAGAAAGCTCGGTTTTACAAACCGAGCACGAACCTTGTTATTCCAACCCCACAAACGTATTCCAACCCTTAAACCCGCATTCCAGGACACTTTTCCCGGTAAACTCGTATAAATCTAACTTTCTCATTTCTAACCCGAAAATGATATTTCAACCAAAATTAGTCTTCCCCTTCATCGAAACTTACTTCTCTTCATATCTAAGTTCTTCTTGGGTGAGTTTTGGCATGTGCACAACTTTGTGCAAGCTGTGTCTTGTGCACAAGCTGCACAACACATGCACAATCATGCGCAGGTTGTCTTGTGCGCACAAGGCTGTGCACAATCTGTGCACAATGTGCTGCGCACAAGGCTGTGCACAATGCATGCGCAAGGTTGTGCGCTGCGCACAAGGCTGCACACACAAGGCTGCAAAGCAACTGCGCACACACAGTGCTGTGCACAACTGCGCACAATGCTTAATTTACATATTTCGTCTTTGCACTGCATAAGCTCGAATTTACACATCAATAATTCGGCATTTAGGGTTTCTTCAAACTAAGGAGTTTTCCAAAATCCAACCATAGATTCTTACTCCTCTCAAGCCCAAGAATAACATACTAAAATTTGGAAGCAAGAGGATCATCAAAACTCATAGCAAAGAACAAACACAAAATCCTCTCTAAACCCATTTTCCATCCAAATTCATGCTTCCAACCTTACAAAGAGAAGAAGAGGAGAAACTTACCAATGATTTGCACCCAAAACCTTGTTGATTCTTGCCAAATATGAAGAAGGAGAAGCTTGGTGAACAGTAGCCATGGCTGAACATGGTTTCGGAGAGAGAAGAGAAGGAAGAAAGAAGAAGAAATGAAATAATTCACTTAATAAATAACCAAATATATATATATATATATATCCCTTTTCTTTTTCCCTCTTAAATCAATAAGGGACAAGTGTCCCTTATCACTTACACACACACACATGCTGCCGAAACCATCAGCTGCTGCCCATACGTTTTTTTGTTAATTTTGCACCCCTTTGCAAATTAACTCCCAATTTTCCGAAAGTTCCAATTCTTTTTGCCCAAAAATAATTACCGAATTCCAAAATTAATGAAACTCGGACACAATCTTCAGAATATTATAACATGCACAGAACATTTTTCAGAAATTCATTTGCCTTTCCGGAGTGTCCTTCCGAGCTCGCTGAACCCGAACCGAAACTTAGACGCGTGCGGCGTGACAACTGAACCGAAATTCCGTCACTCCAAAATTCTACAAAAATACTCATAAATTCCATCTTAATTTATAACACATCTTACCCCAAAGCCGTCAGAAAATTTCCATCCCGAGCCCGGGATTCCCGTCCGAGCCCCGGGAGTCGCCCGGAACCGAACGTCCCGTCCCAAATATTAAACTCCACAAACACCTCCGGGACGTCACCACGACTCCAAAACTACAAACGGCTTCCCAAACTGAGATCTCGAGAGTGCTACCGAGCCCGCTGTACGTCCCGAGGCGACCCCGACAACCCCCCGGTGCCAGAAAAATATTTTCGGCGGAAACGTCCGGGGGACCCACACGACCTCAAATACGGAAGGGTTCGCCAAATCGATACTCGGATAGGGCTCGGGAGCCGTCTGAACGCCGAAAACGTGACCCGAGGCTAAAACCGGCGCCGGGTCAGCCGTAACACAATCCATACCGAATCACATCATAATGTGACCCAACACCAACAAATCGGTCACCGGTCTCATTCTTTGCAACCCGCTCGGGGTGACCGTAACATCAACGGTGCCAAGTACTTCCTGATGTCATGCTTCAACCCTCTCATGAATCTCTTTGCCTTGGCCTCCTCATCGGTGTTGTAATGAGGCACATAACGCACTAAGCGTTCAAACTCATGCCCATACTCCGCAGTCTTGCTTCCACTGAGTCAAGGTATCAAACTCCGATTGCCGCCTATCTGCCGCGGCATAACCAATCCACTTCTCATGAAACAAGTGAGAAAATTCATCCCACGTCATACCCGGGTCCTTCAACTTCCTACGCACAAAGTCGGCCTTCCGAGTGGCCATAGTGGTCTCCCACCAGTCATATGCCCAGTCACGCAAATAAAAGGTAGCCAAAGACACCATCTCATTTGCCGGAAAACCAAGTCTGCCAAGCAACCGGTCCATGTCCTTATACCACGTCTCCGCCGAATCCATTCCACCCTTGCCCGAAAAACGGGGTGGTTTGAAGCGCTCAAACCGCTCCATCAAAGAAAGCTTATCGAGCTGGTCGCACTATCGATTTGAGCCTGCTGGGCTCTCGGTATCTCAACAACAGAATCGGGCCTAGCCCGCACTCTTCCTCGACGGGCTGTGGGTCGACTTCCGTACCTAGATTCAGATTCCCTCTTACGTATCCACATGCTCTTGGTGCACATCATCCGCCTCAACGTCCTCCTCATGAGCCTGATAGCTAGGATCGGTCGATCCTACCGCAGTAGGCTGAGAACTCATAACATGTGTACTCCCTTGCTCTTCAACTCCTGTCCCTGCCCACATGTTATTGAGCAGTACAGTCATTTGCCCCAACACTTGGGCCATCTGTTCCGGATCAGGTCTCAAATGCGGCTGAGCTGGTGCCGCTCTTGGCCGAGGTCTCCTCGACCTCCACCTCTTCCTCTGTTCACATTACGAGCAGGATTTCCTCCTCTGCTTCATCATCCAACGCTCGAGTCCGTCAGTGTTGACCATTACTGAAATTCCAGAACATAAAGGGTTCACTTAACGGTTAGCATTACCTACATCGGTTATCCTACCAGCTCTGTAGCATGAATGCAATGCATGATGCAAATCAATTCTCAAAATTACTTATACAAAATAATCCCTTATAACCCGTGGTACTTTGCTTAGGAACAACACACTTCTCACTCGGCATCCACCGTCTGTTTTTAACGAGAGAGGTAATTTAAATTACCATCATGCACCTTACGGCATCTCATTCCCAGGCACCTCTTATAGCACCCGAGTCAATTCTTGGTGTCCTACGCAGCAACCACAGAGACAGTACCAAGTCACAAACTACCGGTACCAATGAAATCATCTCTTGGTTGTTCTCAAGTGCGCTTAGACAAACCGCCTCTTGTTCCACTTACCATTCCAACATGGTTCTTGTGGCGAGGTGGCCAGTCTCACCACACAACCATCTGGAATCGATCGGTCGACCAGGGCTGTCAATCCTAACACACCCTCGACCCAACCAATTAACCATGCTCTGATACCAAATTGTCACCACCACCCCCCGTCAGACACCTTCCGACCCGGCGGGAAGCGGTCGCCCGGCCGGTTGGGCGGTGGTGAGCAAGGTGGGACCGGATCGCGCAGCTAGTATGAGATTATCTCGCGGGCCTTTAACTAACCCAGGTGGTCCCTTTCTAAACAACAGATCAAATACAACAACTCATGCACAGAAGCAGATCATGACAGCAGAAACAATGGGCTCCGCCCATCAACAGAATACCAGAAGCAGAACATCGAAATCAGATTATCAAAAAGGAAGTCTGTTCTTTCACTACCGAACAGAGGCTTCCGCACAGATCAGCATACTCATTCAATCAGCTCAGAGCAGAACGCATATAGATACATAACCGTAATCAAACTCAGATAAACAGATAGATCTAATGATAACATGCTATCATAAAACTACATGCCAACAGAGTATCATGCTACAGAGCTACCTACAGGCTGAAGATGCAACCGTACAAAAGTCGGGCGTCGGATAAAGAAACCGGCGAGGAACCCGAAGTCTAGATCCAAAAGCTGCTAAACCCTCAAAAATAGCAAACCAGACAGCCTTGCGGAAATCCTACTCCGCTGGCCCAGAATCCTTATCTCCTGAAAAATATTAAGTAAGGGGTGTGAGTTTTTCTTAAAGAAAAACCCAGTAAGAGCTTAGGCAGTAGTAACGATGTTCTTCCGACAAACCTGCAAAGACAGATCAGAGCAGATATACATACAGATAGCAAATATACAGGTCAGAACATATGCAGAAATAAATGATGTGTGATGTGTGCACAACATCCGAACGTAACGGGTCATGGCTAGATCTTCCCCGACCATGGCTAGATCTTCCCCGGACGCACCGGCATTCGCCATGCGTCGGCATTCGCCATGCACCCAGCAAACCCCATATGTCACGGACCATGGCTAGGTCTTCCCCGACCATGGCTAGATCTTCCCCGGTCGCAACCGGCATTCGCCATGCGTCGGCATTCGCCATGCATCCAACAAACATCATAAATCACGGACCATGGCTAGATCTTCCCCGGTCCAACCGGCATTCGCCATGCGTCCACACACAGAACAGAACCTGCGCACCGATACTCCTACCTGCGCACCGATACTCCTACCATGGGACTAGCCTTGGGGCTCCACAATCCCGATCTAAGACCGAAGTCAGAGACCGAGGCCCAAGACTTGCCTCAACCATCCTACATTATACTAATATAGGTAGGTCGAACCCTTACCTCGAAAGCATAGCGACGCAACCGTAGAGGGTAGCAGCCAAGCACCACACACCAACCTTCTTCCTTATCCAACCTCAAACCTTGCTTCACAAATCACCTAAACAATTCACACACTTTCCACATTACACTTTTATTCAACTCATCAATATCCATTGACAATTGGACCTCACTCCAAGACTTAAAGTTGCTCAAAATCATTGTCTAAACATGCTTGAAACCTTAAACCACACAAAACACATGCTTCCACATTCCACCAAAAACCCGGATGAACATTGCCTTAGGTATATAATCGAAGCATATTTGGACAATGTTCCAATTATCAATATTGCTCTAAACATACCCAATAACAACAATTTGGATTGAAATCAACAAAACAACACACTTCAATTCTCCACCTTAAACCCTATGAGTTTTCTCTTAGCTCATAGATTAACCCATAATTGGACCTTTTACCAAGTATTAATGTTGTTCCAAAACTACCCAACAACACTAATTTGAGGTCAATTTAACATTCCCCAAAATTCGTTCATCCTAGCTCATGAACCCTAATTGAATTTCCTTCAATTCATGCTCAATTCGTGTTGTAAAATGTGTTTCTACCTCTAATCCAACATAGAAACACTACTACTAACTCAAATGAACCAAGAGAACACGAAAATTGAACCTCTCAATTTGGGCAATTTCCCAAATTCATCCACCAAGTGTTGTTGGAGCGAATCCTTTGTTGATTCGTTGTTCTTGTAGTAATTCCCGCACAAATCCTTCGTTTCCACGCAAATTGGAGCTCAAAATCACTTAGATTGGTGCAAAAATAAGTTGGGAGAGAGTTGGGAGAGAGTTGGAAGAGAAAATGGCGAAAATGAGTTGAATCCGGATAAATTCGACTCAAATAGCAGGCCTCAGGCGAAATCCGGGCTACCCAATCTCGGAGACAGGAGATCGCCTGGCCCAGAAATATTCGAAAACAGGCGTCCGGGCGAAATCCAGGCGACCCGATTCCTTAATCAGGCGATCGCCCGGACACAGCTGACTCTCCTTCACTAAAACAATTATTAAAAATTGTACAAAAGTCCAAACGAAGATCCAAAAAAATCTGGTTAAACTAGACACTCGGTGCTACGTTCACAAAATTATTCATGCCCAAACTGATTTCCAATTGCAAGCAGTATTTAATACAAAATGACCTAAAATTACTGTCTTCTCCAATACACTCCTTTTACTTCTGTTCTTGATCAACCTTGCGGCGAACCTTTACCAAATTACGTCATACCACTCCCACACTACAATATGAATTTGAACTGAAAAATTAAACACGGTCTCTTCCATGGGTGCCTTTCTTTTAGGCTCAGATGGCTTGGGGAGTGGGGGAGGTCCTGCTAGGGCAGAGACATAATTACCCCATGCCACATTTTGGTTGACAAAGATATAGGCATCCCCTGCCGCAGTGTGGAAAACCAAAGTTAGAGCTCGCACATCACAGCGGATGTGGAACTCAGTATGAGTGTGGCGCCCAATGATGGTGTTGTATGGTGTAGGGAGATCAAGGACGATAAAGTCCACAAAGCTGGAGTGGCACACTTGCTTCTTTTCTTTGGTGGTTCCCATCATCATATAGGGGAGCGTGATTGACCCCAAAGTTAGGATTTCATCGCGCCCCACTCCAAAGGTGGCCCCCTTGGCAGGTTGAATTTGTGACAACGGCACCTTGGCCTCAACCAGAGTGTGCTTGTAGATTACGTTGGCATTTGGCCCAGTGTCCATGTAGACCCTGTCAATGTCCCATCCTACGATGCGGGCAGTGATAACCAAAGGGTCCGCGTGTGGTACCGCCACCGAGGTGCCATCACGGTGATGCAATAAGTGAGTAGAAGAGTGATTGACCTGGTTGATCTGTCTCATATGACGGCGTCTTGCCGATGCGCTTTCACATTGTGTGATTACGCTGATGTACCCCCTTGGTGGGGGAATTTCGACAAGGCCTTCTCAATCTGGGTTCTGTTGGGAGCGACCCCGCCTGCGGTGTCCCTGACGGCGGTCCTCCTGGTTATTTTCCTGCCTGCGATCCCCATCATCGTGGAGTAAGAACTCCCTGAGTTTTCCTTGAGCGAGCATTTCCCCAATCATGTGTTTGAGCTCAAAACAGTCCTCAGTGTCGTGTCCCTTGTCGCGATGGTAACGACAATACTTGGTGCTAGACCTGACGACTTCCTGGGAGAGGGGGCGGGGCCACTTGGGAACCTCCCTCTTTTGTTCCAGGGCATGGAGTATGTTGGTGCGAGATTCCCTTAGTGGGGGAAGAGTAAAATACGCCCCTCTCTGTTGGATGGCGTAGGGTACTGTCTCTGGGACCTGGAGTCCGGTCGTGAGGGCTGTCCCTTTGCATCTGCCGTGGCGGCCCTGCCGAGTGGTCGAGTGACCTCTTCCGTGTTCATAAACCGTGAGGCAGTGCTTAAGAATTGTTCCATGTTGGTGGGGGTGTTGGTGTGCACGTCCACAAAGAAAAGGGATTCCCAGCGGAGGCCCTGAATGGCTGCAAGTAGGCGGGCTTCCTCCCCCAGATTAGGGACTTGGATAGATTCTGCCTGGAAACGCTGGATATACTCCCTGAGGGGCTCATCTTTCTTTTCCCGTATTTTAAGGAGGTGTCCCGCCGTTTTGGGGGGAGGTTTAGATACCACAAAGTGGTTGGAGAAGTTACGGGAGAGTTCCTCAAAGGAGTTAAATCGTTTGTCACGGAGGGTGGTATACCAGTTGACGGCGGCTCCCGTGAGCGTGGAGCTGAAGGCTCTACAGAGCGTGTTATCGTCCGCTCTTGCGATGGCCATCGCAGAAACGTAACGCTGGAGATGAATATCGGGATCTGAGAGACCGTCGTAAGCGTCCCGCTTAGGTTGGCGAAACTGCTCGGGAGAGGGTCTCCAAAACCCGTTGGGTTAAAGGTTGGGTCCAGAGGTGGTCCAGACCCATTCTAGAAACATTATGAACACTGGCTCTTTCGTCCCTCTTTTCCACTTCTTCTAATCGTCTAGTAAGTGCGATAAGTAACGACGAAGAAGGGTCAGGGTTACTTACTTGTTGAGGAGTAGCAGGGCGTTCAGGCTGATTAGTCCGTAGCGTTCCAACGCTATCCAGAACGCCCCTAAGAGTGGTGGCGAGCGTCTCGCGCAAGTTGAGAGCAACCGCATCAATGATTGTCTGCAGAACGGCCGGATCAAGGCTCGTTGGTGGAGTGTTGCGCTCCTGAGGCACGTTACGGTTCACGTGGGAGGAGCTTTCCTCCGTTGAGTGAACAGAGAGTTCTCCCCGTTGTGGGGGAATGTTATTTGGAGATGGTTCCGATCGTAGATCGTTGTTTGTGTTCGTCGTGGGAGGATTCCTCCGTCCCTGACGACTGTGCCTACTTGCACTTCGGGTAGTTGGGATGGTTTACTACTTGTGGTTTGTAATATGGGTTTACGAGAAGAACTTTTTTGTTTCTTTCGTTCCCACAGACGGCGCCAAACTGATATTCTCGTTCCCAGGATAGGAGCGGAATCCTAGTTGAATGGTTGATGATGATGGTGTTCTTGAGACTCCAAGCTTGCTGTTCAGAGTAATCTGTACTCAGAAGTAGCAAGAGAGGAGTGGGGGGGCGTGTAGTAGCTTACCCAATTTAGGGTGGACATCCCCCTATTTATAGGGAGATGCCAGGAGAAGAGCCTCCCCCAGTTGAAGCCTTGGACAGGTTGTGAGACAGGACTGACAAGTCTGTCAGATTTGGAGAGATAAGTCTTGTGTCAGACTGATTGGAGATAAGGCGGCTATGATGATGAAGATCTCAGCAAACCGCCTTAGAAGATTCACCTGTAAGGGAATGTTTAGCGTACAAATCTGGTGAAGATCACTCAGGCTCGTGCTGGCCTCCTTATTGGCTGATTGATGTCAGACGACCAAGTGGTCTATCTCCAAGTGGAGCAAGTGGCAGGCGGAGGCCTGCAAGGGGCGAAGGCCTACAAGGGGCGAAGGCCCAGATAGAACATAGCCAAATAAGGAGTGAGGGTCGCACGAACCTGAGTATAAGGGCCTTATCTGGGCGGGGCCAGTATAGGCAAGAGAGTCCTCGCGAATGCGAGTTGAGGCTGTGGGAGTAAGACCCGCGAAGGCGAGTGAGATCGCACGGGCGATACCTGAGACCGTGAGGGCAACCTTCGCAGGCCTAAGAGGCGCAAAGGCGAGTGTGAGACATCGCCAAGGCGAGGCTTAAAGCCTGCGAGGGTAAGGCCTCGCGTAGGTGAGACTGGAGACCTCACGAAGGCGAGACTGGAGACCTCGCGAAGGCACGACTGGAGACCGCAAGGGTAAGACCTATGGGTCTTTGTATAGTTCTGATGCGACGCGAGGACGCGTTTGCTTGGGTAGTGTACCAGACTCTGACATTGAGGAAAGTGCCCCAGTCAATGTGGCGCCCCAGGCCCTGGAAAGCGGCGGAAGCCAACACTGGACGCGGCGGAAGCCCACACTGGACGCGGCGGAAGCCCACACTGGACGCGGCGGAAGCCCACACTGGACGCGGCGGTGGCCTGGGGTCAACGATGTGACGACCGGAATGGGAGCGGAAATTGAAAACACTCTCGGTGTGGTTGGTCCATAACCCGGCCCATAAAATTTCCTCCAAAGGTGACCCATATGAAGATGACAATCACCCTCGCCGCGGCTTGGAGACGGCTCGTTGCCGGTTTTTGTTTCTTCGCACATGAGGCTGTTGACTTCCAGCGCTTATAACTTACCTTGTAGAACTCAGGCGGGTCTGAAACTGCTTCCCGCCTCTTCCTCGTTTCCGGGGCTACGAAACGGACTATTGGATGACCCCATTTGGACGTGAAACGAGGAAGATATAGCGCTTTGAAGTTGGCGCCCGGTTGCTGCCCGAAATGCTGACCAACAAAAATCCCGTAAATCGTTATCCCGGGACACGTTTTGACGTGCCCAAAAAATCTGCACCAGATTCAAATACACAAATGCCAAACAACATATCATACACAGCGGATATCCACAAGTAAGACGAGCCCTGCCCCCACTGAAATGGGTAAGGACTCGTTCTACACTAACATCACAGAATAAAGTTGCGGAGCTGAACACATACATGTACATGCAGTTTGAAACATGGAATCCAAGTATATTTCATCATATGTCAAACCCGCACATACACGCAGACATAACATAAACAGAATCCAGATAGCATACAAAGTGAGCCTTGCCCCCACTGAAATGGGCAAGCACTCAACAAATATAATGTGTCTTATGGACAAGTGTAAGTACTGTATATCCTTATACAAGCAGCAGAGATACTAACTACATACATATAGAGCCATCGAGAAAGATAGGAACACCTACGAGACGCGGGATTAAAAGTCCTCAACTTCTTAGAGGGTCCTTGCGTAGACAACTGTTGCTGCTATTACAACACTACAGTACAACCGTCAGTAATTTCCGATGTGCTAGACAGCACTGCAGAAAAAGCAGAACTCAGAATTATACTCAGATTTCAGACATATTGCAGAAAACGCAGATCACGCAGATATCAGACACAGACTTAGATTCAGATTCAGATTCAGACTTCAGACTCAAATACAGATACAGATTCAGACTATATATTCATATTCATATTCAGATTCAGATTCAGATTTCAGACTACAGATTCAAATTCAGATTTCAGACTACAGATTCAGATTCAGATTTTAGACTATAGATTCAGATTCAGATATAGATTTAGATTTCATACTATAGTTACTCAAAGAGAATGCCCTTACAGACAGAAAATCAGACAGAACAGAAGTGTACCTAAAACAGAATCAGACAACACACCCCAGACTCACACTGCGGGTTGTTGGTCAGGTACTCCTAAAACGGTAAACAGAAAGGGGGTAAGTCCTCTTTTGAGAACTTAGTAAGGGCTTGGACATAGGCACGGTTTCTCTTTAAGTATAGCAACCTGTAAAACAAAGACAAAGACAAAGAAAATACAAACACGTAGCAGATAGCCAACATATGCTCAACCAATGCAAATCAAACATATGCAATGCACGTAGCAGTCCACAACGCTCTGAAATGATAGTCCACTCTGGCCCAGCGAAGTAATGAACTACAGCAGACACATGAGTCTGGTACCAGATTGGGGTAGGTAACCCCATCAGAACACCACCCCCGTAGGAGTTGAATCAGAACACCACCCCGTAGGAGTTGAATCAGAACACCACCCCCGTAGGAGTTGAATCAGAACAACACCCCGTGGGAGTTGAATCAGAACAACACCCCCGTGGGAGTTGAATTAGAACACCACCCCCGTAGGAGTTGATTCAGAACACCACCCTGTGGGAGTTGAATCAGAACACCACCCCCGTGGGAGTTTGGGAGTTGAATCAGAACATCAGCATCTTCGAGTCCTCACACCTGCACACCAATGCCGATCCCGACTGACCAAGTTTGGGTATCCTCAGGCCACCCTCAATCCAAACTCAGCCTCGGTACACCCAGACACACATTTAATAACATAATCTAAAATGCAGAATCGAGAGCAATACTGAAACCATTACCGCACTATTACCGATCCGTAGAAGAATCCCGGGAAAATCCTGACGCTCGTGCCGAAGCGCGATAGTGTGACTTCCAAAGTCCCGCACTACTCTACAACTGCTTATTCAAGCTGAATAACCATTTACATATCAGAAATCATCAATCCAAACCCCCGGGAATTAATCCCGCACATCCCGGAAAACTTCACAGAAAGCTCAGATTTTCAAACCGAGCTAGAACATAGTTGTTAATACTCAAACATGCACAACTAAGCATTTAAATCTTACTTTCCCAAATTCAAGCAAGCAAGCTAGCATGTCGAGTTTCACGGTTACGTTCACAAATTCAGAAAACGATGTTCCAAACCTTGATTCCTACACCAAATCATACCAATAACAACATATCCCAAGCTTGAAGCTAGAAGATGAACACAACACCTAGTTAGGGTCTGCCATGAATTCGGCCTCAAGGTGCATCAACCACAACTCATGCTTCAAACATGCCAAAATTATGGAAGATACATGCTTACCTCAAGATTGACACCAAGAACAACCTCCCTTAACTCTTGAAAGATGAAGAACACATGAGAGGGAGAGTGAGAGAGGTTGGCGGATATGAGAGAAGAAATGAGACCAAAATGACTTCCTTTCCAATTTCTACCTTATATACTTCTTATCTCATGACACACACAACTTACAAGCACACACACACACACACACCTTACAAGCACACACACACCTCCTTAGTCACCATGCCATGACCAAGCCAAAAAAATGTGTGTAAGTGTCATCCCGCGCCAACTTAATCCGAGCAAATCCCGACGTGTGTACTTGCTAGCATAACCAAGTAATCCCGTCATGTGTGCTTTCTTGGTTACCACCACATTACTCATCCTAAGTTATATCACGCCACACACCATTGGCGCCATCAAATTTTCCATCCTGAGCCCCGAGCGTCGCCCGAGAACGAACGTCCCGCCCTCAAAAAATATTTTCCGTGCAAAGGTGCGGGGGACTCGTGCGTCCTCGAATATGTAAGCATTCTAAAAAATGTTACCTAGAAAAGATCCGGGAGCCATCTGACCAACAGAAAACAAGCCCCACATGCTTGGAACGGAGCATCGGGATACACAAGAGTCACCACCCGCTCGGGGTGACTGTAACATTCTCCCCCTATAGACTCTTTGTCCCCAAGAGTAACTTGAACCATACTGATGTCCCAAAGGACCAGAATATATATATATATACGTCCCGAAGGACCAGAATAGATGTAGACAAGCAGATCAGAATATCGTAGAATTAAAGATACGTAACATCGAGATTAGCGTAACATAGAATTAGAATTACCGGATAGACCATAGATACAGAAATCTCGAGACATAGCATACTTCTTGTACAACAATAGATGTAGACATACCATACGGAAAAAGGAACTACCACAGATGTAACGTTAAGAAGTGGTGTACCTTCCAACGCTACCTACCGAGCAGGTCCCCCTTGCTCGATCTGAAATACTCTACCAGCCCTCTCCAAGAGGTCAGAAGCTGAAGCTAATAGAGGCATGGTACCAGCCGGGGTCGCAATCTCCAACTGCTGTAGGGTCACAAACAGAGTATACCGCAGGGTATACAACAGACAAAGTATACCGCAAGGTATACACAGAATATCTTTACTGAATACAGATATAGAATACCGAAGAACCCGAGGTCTCAGAGACCATCCCGGGCCTTGAACTTGCACACCTGTACCTTACCATATAAATGGCCACGAGATCACCGGACACCCGTCCTCAACCTGGAACCAGCTTCAACTAACCCTGATATACATGATATCCCTCCCAGAATGTATAACGAGAGAAGTTGAACCCTTACAATCAAATCTCGGAGGAGTCAATCGCTGAAAACGTTCCAGAAGCTTTACCTCATCTGACCGAGGTCTTCGTTCTGTTCTGTGCCTCCTGGATTTGTGAGAACTTCCAGCATCATCATGATCATAACCACGGTATTGGCGGTGATGTAGATGACCCGCATCACCATTTGGGTGATCATGCCCAGAACGATCAGATCTGCCGATGTGGCCAATCTCTGATCGTACCCTCCTGGCGTGAGGGTGTCTCCTGTCGCTGCTCTCCTATTCTTCGATAGCTTCCACAGTTTCTGTGTACCCTGTACTACTTTCCACTACACGCTGCTGCTCGTTATGGTGTGACAGAGCCCGCTACTCCCCCTGCGACTGACCCGGCACTAGTACTGCCAAGGTGTCCCTGATCTGCTCCAGCACTTGCAGAAAAACTGGAGATAGCTGTTGTTGTTGCCCCTCAACCTGCGGCACAACTCTCTGAGGTTCAGGATCCCTGTCCTACTCACCCTGATTTTGTTCTCGTTGTCGGCGATTAAAGGCATATCCTGAGAATTCCCAACAGAAATCAAGTGCACACAGATAACGATTAAGTACTATTGTAAAAACAAGCAGCAATATTCCTATGGCTCTGTAATGTAAATTGGTACACTACCCAAGCAATCGCGCCCTCGCGTCGCATCAGAATCATACGAGGCCTTTGGAGAGGTCTCATCCTTGTGGTCTCCAGTATCGCCTTCGCAAGGTCTCATCCTTGTGGTCTCCAGTATCGCCTTGCGTCGCATCAGAATCATACGAGGCCTTTGGAGAGGTCTCATCCTTGTGGTCTCCAGTATCGCCTTCGCAAGGTCTCATCCTTGTGGTCTCCAGTATCGCCTGCGCGAGGTCTTGCCCTCGCGGGCCCCAAGTCTCGCATGGGCGATGTCTCACACTCACCTTTGCGTCTCTGGGGCCTTCGCGGGCTACCCTCGCGGTCTCAGGTCTCGCCTTTGCGATCTCACTCGCCTTCGCAGGTCTTACTCCCGTAGCCTCAACTCGCCTTCGCGAGGACTCTCTTGCCTATACTGGCCTCATCCAGACAAGGCCCTTATACTCAGGTTCGTGCGATCCTCACTCCTTACTTGGCTGTATTCTATATGGGCCTTCGCCCCCTTGCAGGCCTTCACCTGCCTGCCACTTGCTCCACCTGGAAATAGACCACTTGGTCATCTGACATCAACCGGCCAATAAGGAGGGCAGCACGAGCCCAGGAGATCTTCACCAGATTTATACGCCAGACATTCTCTGACAAGTGAATCACCTAAGGCGGTTTGCTGAGATCTTCATCATCACAACCGCCTTATCTCCAATCAGTCTGACACAGACTTATCTCAAACAGCCTGTCTAAGGGCTTCAACTGGGGGAGGCTCTTCTCCTGGCATCACTCTATAAATAGGGTGATGTCCACCCTAAATCGGGTAAGCTACTACACGCCCCCCCCACTCCTCTCTTGCTACTTCTGAGTATTCTTCCTATCTTTTACAGATTACTCTGAACAGCAAGCTTGGAGTCTCAAGAACATCATCTTCTTCTCCACCACATCAACTGAGAGTCCGGGCCTTCTTTAGGAACGAGACTATCAGTTTGGCGCCGTAAGAGGGAACGAAAGTTCTTACTATAAACCCATATTACAAACCACAAGCAATAAGTCATGCCAACCACCCGGAGTGCCAACAGGAACAGTCGTCAAGGGAGGAGGAATCCTCCCGGGACAAATACGAACAATGATCCACCATCAGAGCCATCCCCGAACCACGTTCCCCCACAACGGGGAGAACTCTCTATTCACTCAACGGAGGAAAGCTCCTCCCACGTTAACCGTAACATGCCTCAGGAGCATAACACTCCACCTCCAAACACCCCCAACGGGCCTGGATCCGGCCGCCCCGCAAGCGATCACCGAGGCGGTTGCTTTCAACTTACGTGAAACTCTCGCCACCACTCTTGGGCGTTACGGATAGCGTTGGGCGCTGCGAACTAATCAGCTCGAACGCCCGCCTACTCCTCCTCGGCAAGTAAGTAACCCCGATCCTTCTTCGTCATTACTTATCGCGCTTACTAGACGATTAGAGGAAGTGGAAAAAGAGATGAAAGGGCCGGTGTCCATAATATCTCCAGGATGGGTCTGGACCACCTCACGGACCCAACCTTTTACTCAAAGGGTTTTAGAAACCCCTCTTAGGACTGGGCGCCAGCCTAAGCCGGATGCTTATGATGGCCTGTCAGATCCTCGATATTCATCTCCAGCATACGTCTCCGCAATGGCAATAGCAAGGGCGGACGACAACACGCTCTGTAGAGCTTTCAGCTCCACACTTACGGGGCCGCCGCCCGGTATACCACTCTCCGGGACAAACGGTTTGATTCCTTCGAGGAGCTATCCCGCAACTTCTCCAACCATTTTGTGGTATCCAAACCACCTCCTAAAACGGCGGGACACCTTCTTAAGATACGGCAGAAAAAGGATGAGCCCCTCAGAGAATATATTCAACGCTTCCAGGCCGAGTCTATCCAGGTCCCTAACCTGGGAGAAGAAGCTCGCCTGCTTGCAGCTATCCAAGGCCTCCGCTGGGAGTCCCTTTTCTTTGTGGATGTCCACACTAACCCGCCCACCAATATGGAACAATTCTTAAGTACAGCGTCGCGGTTCATGAATACGGAAGAGGTCACTCGACCACTCGCCAGAGCCGCCACGGCGGACGCCAAGGGACAACCCTCGCGACCGGACCCTAGGTCTCAAAGGCAGTACCCCACGCCCCCCAGTAGGGAGAGGGCATACATTTCTCTTCCCCCGCTGAGGGAATCTCGTACCAACATCCTCCATGCCTTAGAACAAAAGAGGGCGGTCCCCACTTGGCCTCGCCTCTCCCAGAAATAACAAGGCAAAGCAACAAGTTTTGCCGCTACCACCGTGACAAAGGTCACGACACCGAGGACTGTTTGAGCTCAAGCGCATGATTGGAGAAATGCTGGCTCAAGGCAAGCTCGGGAGTACTTGCTCCAAACCGAGGAGGGCCGTAGAAGAGAAGGTGACCGTGAAGGGCGCCGGCCGAGGACTGCCGGCGGGCGCTCCCAACAAAACCCAGTCGGGAGAATTGCTGTTCGTCCCCCGGCAAGGGGACATATCGGCGTAATCACACGGTGTGAAGGCGCTTGGCAAGACGCCGTCATATGAGGCAGATCTACCAGATAGACCACTCCTCTACTCGGTTTTTGCATCGCAGCGATGGCACCTACGTGGCAATACCGCACGCTGACCCCTTGGTTATCACCGCCCGTATTGCGGGATGGGACGTCGGCAGAATCTACATGGATACGGGGCGAATGCCAACGTGATCTACAAGCACACTGGTTGAGGCAAAGGTGCCTTTGTCACAAATTCAACTCGCAAAGGGGGCCACCTTTGGAATAGGACGGGATGAAATCCCAACCTTGGGGTCGATCACCCCGCCTCTACATGATGATGGGAACCACCAAGGAAAAAAAGCAGGTATGTCATTCGAGCTATGTGGACTTTATTGTCCTGGATCTTCCTACGCCGTATAACGCCATCATCGGGCGACATACTCAAACTGAGTTCTATGTCCGTTGTGATGTACGAACCCTGACTATAGTCTTTCACACTGCGGCTGGGGATGCCTATGTCTTTGTCAACCAGAATGTGGCCAGAGGCAATTATGTCTCTGCCCTCGCCGGGCCCCCGCAGCTTCCCCAGCCATCCGAGCCTAAGAGGAAGGCACCCTCGGAGGAAGCTGGTCACGTGGGTGAAACCGCCCGACTTGTCTGGAGCCTTTGAAGAAGTTGAGATCTCTCCCGGGAAGAAGTTTCGGGTGGGAAAGGACCTCGAGGAAAAAGACCAGCAAGCGCTCATCCATCTCCTCCATGCCAACAGTGATGTCTTCGCATGGAGCCCTGAGGACCTACCAGGAGTTGATCCTGCTGTTATTTCTCACAAGTTAAGTGTACTCCCCGGCTTTAGCCCGGTTAGACAGAAAACAAGGGGCATGGCCTCGACCGTAAGTGACTTTGTACGCATCAAGTGCGTAAATTGCTTAAGGCAAATATAATCAAGGAAGTTCACTACTCTGAATGGGTTGCGAATATTGTCCTCGCCGATAAAGAGGGCGGTCAGTGGCGACTTTGTGTGGACTACAAGGGGGTTAATAGGGCCTGCCCAAGGGACCCCTATCCTTTACCATCCATTGACCAACTGGTTGACTCAACCGCTCATCACTCGGTTTTTCTTTTCTCGATGCTTACAGCGGGTACCACCAAGTCTTTATGGACCCGCAGGACGCGGTAAAACCGCCTTTACTATCAAGCGAGGCCGTATATCATTATATTAGAATGCCCTTCGGCTTAAAGAATGCGGGGCTACCTTCCAAAGTCTTGTAAATCAAGTCATAGCAGTACAGATTGGCCGAAATCTTGAAGCTTATGTGGATGACATTGTGGTCAAAAGCAAGGCCGTCTCAACCCATCTCACAGACTTTAAGGAAACATTCGACAACTTCCGCAAATACAATATGCGATTAAATCCAAAGAAGTGTATCTTCGGCGTGGGCGAAGGGAAGTTCTGGGATACCAAATCTCCAAGGAGGAATCCATGCAAATCCCAAAAAGATTGAGGCGATCACTACCTTGCGCACCCTGTGGGGCTCAAGGAAGTCCAACAGTGGCAGAAAGCTAGTGGCCTTGGGACGATTCGTCTCCAAACTAAGTGATCGCTGCAAACCTTTCTTCGATCAGATTCGCAAGAAAAAGCTTGCAAATGGACGGAGGAATGTCGGAGGCATATGCCTCAATCAAACGACACTTGCAAGAACTACCGGCACTCAAGTGCCCTAGGCGGCGATGACCTGGTCCTTTACCTCGCCACCTCGTAAAGAAGTGTCGCCTGTCCTTATTAAGGAAGAGGCCGCCAAGCAATGGCCGGTCTATTACACCAGCCATACTCTCCAAGATACGGAAACAAGGTATCCTCCTCCAAAAGGCTATATTGTCTCTTGTATATGCAGAAGGAAGCTCAAGCCCTACTTCCAAGGGCACACTATTATAGTCCGAACGGACTTGCCAATTCAGGACATCCTAAGGCGCCCCGAACATTCATGACGCCTCGCCAAGTGGTGTATCGAACTTGGCGGTTTTAACATCAATTATGAGCCCAGAAAGGCAATTAAGGGCCGAGTGCCCTCGCCGACTTTATTGCGGAATTCTCGAATGCTGATATACTCTCGGCCCCGAGCAGGGGCCCCGCACCTCGACCCACTCCTCCCGAATGGGACTTATTTGTGGATGGCTCATCCAAACTTGAATCCCGCTGGGGTGTGTATCTACGTGGACCCCTAGGTATGGAAGTATTCCTTCGTGTCTCTTTTCAATTTCAAGTAACTAACAATGTTGCAGAATATGAGGCCCTCGTCGCCGGGCTGAAACTCGCCACAAGGGCAGGCATTCGCCGCCTCCATGTCCACAATGACTCGCACTGGGTGATTCACTGTGTTCAAGGGTGCGCCGAGTGCAAGGACGCCACCCCGATCAAATACCTTAAGTTGGTAAACACCCTACGAACCGACTTTGAAGAAGTCATCTTCATACATGTTCCTCGTTCGAGAACACTACACAGACATGCTATCAAGGGAAAGACTCCCTCCACCACAGCCACTCTGACCAGTCCTTCCATCACGGAAGATATTGATATCGCCTCTCTAGCAACGCATGATCCAGTCACAGACTGGAGAAACCCTATCATTGCTGCGCTAAAAGCCAGCACCACAGATCTCCAGGTTCGCAAGCAAGCCCTCCGCTTCGTCCTCATTGATGACCAATTATGGCATCGCGGGTTTGCGGCGCCTCTACAACGGTGCCTTAGCACCCTTGAGGGACGCTCTGTCTTGGACATTCTCCACCAAGGCAATTGTTACGGTCACCCCGAGCGGGTTGCGACCGGATGACTCGGGGCTCCGGTTTTGGCCTGCGGGTCACGTTTTTCGGCGTTCAGGCGGCTCCCGAGCCCTATCCGAGTATCATTTTGGCGAACCCTTCCGTATTTGAGGTCGTGTGGGTCCCCCGGACGTTTCCGCCGAAAATATTTTTCTGGCGACGGGGGGTTGTCGGGGTTGTCTCGGGACGTACAGCGGGTTCGGTAGCATTCTCGAGACCTCGGTTTGGAAAACCGTTTGCGGTTTTGGAATCGTGGGAACGTCCCGGAGCTTTTTACGCTATAAAATATTTTTGGGGCGGGACGTTCGCTGAGAAGGCATGTGCCCTCTCCCGTAGCAGGCATAATGCCCTCTTCTGTAGAAGGCATAGGCCTCTTCCGTAGCAGGCATAGTGCCCTCTTCCGTAGCAGGCATAGTGCCCTCTCCCGTAGCAGGCATAATGCCCTCTTCTGTAGAAGGCATAGCCCTCTTCCGTAGCAGGCATAGTGCCCTCTCCCGTAGCAGGCATAATGCCCTCTTCTGTAGAAGGCATAGGCCTCTTCCGTAGCAGGCATAGTGCCCTCTTCCGTAGCAGGCATAGTGCCCTCTCCCGTAGCAGGCATAGTGCCCTCTTCCGTAGAAGGCATAGGCCCTCTTCCGTAGAAGGCATAGGCCCTCTTCCGTAGAAGGCATAGGCCCTCTTCCGTAGAAGGCATAGGCCCTCTTCCGTAGAAGGCAGAGTGCCCTCTTCCGTAGAAGGCAGGAGGCCCTCTTCCGTAGAAGGCAGGAGGCCCTCTTCCGTAGAAGGCAGGAGGCCCTCTTCCGTAGGAGGCAGGAGGCCTTCTCCCGAAGAAGGCATGACTTAGCCAATTTCAGATTTCTGGTGGATGAGGTTGACTCTTAAGTGTTAACCAAAGGGGAAAGGACACTTGTCATGGCCATATTAATGATGTAAAGGAAAGAGGACACTTGTCATGCCCATATTAGAGATGGGAAGGGAAGAAGTTTTAAAAGGATTGTGGAAAGCGTACAGGAGCTACTTTCACTTCATTTCTCCTTCGCTCTGCTTCATTTCTCCGACTGCTGCCGCCATAGCCTCCATTTTCTTCAATCTTTGGGTTCTTCATTTTCTTGGCTGAAATTCACCATGGGTGGACTCCAAAAAGTGGTAAGCTTCCTCACTTGCTCTCTTTTCTTGTTGGAAACAAGAATCGGATGGAAAAAGAGAAGGATTTGTGAATTATGGGTTTGTTCTTAGCTATGAGCTAGGATGATTTTCTTCCTCCCATCTTTTAGTATGTTGTTCTTGGGTTGTATGGGAGTGATAATCAAGTGTTGGATTTTGGAAAACACACCTTGGGTAAAAATCCCCAAATTGCCGAATTTGTTGGAAAATTCTATGTTGATGTGTGTTGGTCTCCTTGATTCATGCTTCAAGTATGTTAATCCTAGCATGATTCTAAGCTTATGTGTGGATTCAATTTGATGGAAAATATGTTGGGTTGGAAACCCCATTTGGCCGAACTTATGAGATGATGTTCATTGTTGGATTTTGTTGTTTTGGATGCAATTGGATAGCATTCTTGGTTTAGAAGTGAAATTGGTGATTAGTATGATTAATTGGAAGTTTGAATGGATTGATTTGAAAGTTGGATAAAATTTGGCAAAGAAGCCGAATTATTGGATAATTCTTTTTCCATGTTGGGGTTTGATTTTGGTTAAATTGGATGCTAAGATGGTATTGGGGTTGGATTTAGGTGTGGTTTGATGTTTGAAACATTGATTTCGGGTATGAAATGGAAAAGTTACTATTATGCGGATTTATCGGAAAATGTCGTGATGAATGGTTTAAAGGTTGGATTTGATCAGTTACGCTTGATGAATTGTGTTTGTCAATGTATAATCTTGCATTGTCTAAGTTAGTTCTGAATTCGACGTTTCGTGGAAATCGAATTTTACGGAAATTCGCCGGATTTTCGGTTGTGGGGTCGGGGGTGTAGTTTGGTAGTGTGGTCGATAAGGATGCTAATTCAGCTTGAATTGACAGATTCTGGGATCCGGAAGTTAGGAAAAGAGAGGTTTCGGATTTCGGGTCGTGGTTTGGAAATCGTCCAGAATCGGTCGAATACCCTGGAATTGTGAGGTAAGGGTTTGGTTCTGTTGTTTGGTAAGCTAAGTATATGTTTTGGTTTCAGTTTCTGTTCTGCAGGTATTTCAGTATTATATGCCTAGAGCATATTCTGTAGTCTGTAGGTGTATGTATTGTAGCATTTACATTTTGCGGTATTTCGGAAATTTCGCTTTAAGGTAAGTTCTGTGATCTCGTAGGTGTATGCCTTGTAGCATACTGTCAGTAATCCTACGTTTGTAGGAGTATGCCTTATGGCATACTGCATGCATTAACACTACGACGGTTGTGGGTTCGCTACCCAGTGGTGCACCATGCTTCCGTAATAGCTTGGCTTGACTCCCTTAGAGGGAGGTCGTTACGATTGGTTATAAGGGTTTATGGCGATTTAGTATCGCACATCCTACGGGATTCGATCTGTTTTTATTACATGCACGATGTTACGTATTACATTGCATATATTCTGTATATTGCTATCCTTCTGTTTTGCAGGGTTACATATGCTTATCTTACCCCAAATCCCTTACGGGGTCCTTTTAGGACTCACCCTTTTTGGGTTCTGTTTTTGGATTTCAGGTAGACTTGGTAAATAACTAGCGGAGTTGGTTTCCGTGAGGCTTCTGCCTTGGTTGGGTTGAGCAGCAGCAGTACCTTGCGGCCTGGGATTTTGTCTACTTGGTCTGAATCCCGCGCGAGGTATTTTGACGTTTAGGCCTAGGGTCGGCTCTGTAGTTGCATGTGCATATTTTCTGGATGATTGCGATGATCGTATAAGTATGTGTATATTCTGTTCTATATCTGTTCTGAGCGCTTGGCGCTTGCTAGACATTTTAGGTTCTTTGAATTATGTATGTATGTGTGTGTTGGTGCGTAAGCACTCGTCCCACGGAGGCGGGGCTTACTCGTTATTAGTGCATGAATTGTATGGTTGCAATTTATTTTGGTTATACGCATGAAATTTCCGTTAATTCGCTTCCACAATCTTTCCGTTTTCGGGTCCGCTACGCGCGGCGGGTCTCGATGGACCTGCCACTCCTTTCCATTCCGGCTTCCGCTTCCGACGTCCCGGCGCCCCCGCCTCCGCAACCGGGTTCGGGTGGCGTGCGGTGACAAGTTGGTATCAGAGCAGGTTAGTGACCATATTGGTCGTCAGTGGTGACTTGTAGTGACAACTATTGTTGTACATTTTATTTTAGAATGGTTTGGTACGGAGATTGGCCACCTCCTTACTTGAACCACTTCAAAATAAAATTGTGGAACAAAGTTGATCCTTCAAGTTATCCTGATAGTTGCAGATTTTGGAACTCGGGATTTCTGGATTCTGGTAAAAGTATTACGAGTAAGGGGGATTGTGGAAAAGTTTCAGGTACGTAAAATTGTGTGTTAGGAAAGGATTTGGTGAAATAAGCATGAACTGCTTCTGTGATTCTGTGAAATGCATGATTTTATCATTCTGAGAAGTAATTTCTGTGTCAAATACTGCATTGCACTACAGAGCCTTAGAAAGCTGCTGCTAGTTTCTGTAGAGATTAGAAGTGACTGATCGGTCTGGACTCTGTATGGACCGAAATGTCTCAGGTTTGGTTAACACGCGTAGACAGCGTGTTTTGGTATCGGAGGCGGGGACTGAGATCCCACACCTCCGTGGAATAGGATACGGGTTCAGTGTAACCCAGGGTCTGAACAACCACACTCATCACCCCGAGGTTTAGTGGTCGTAAGGACCCCTCTCTGATTTGGTATTACCGCCGGCCTAGCTGGTTCAGAGGCGGCAGTAGGCAGGGGAAGATCTGTTTATGTCACGGTAAGGGCATTCCGATTAGGTGGTGATAGCGAGACTTAAGCCACTGCTCGCCATAGTTTGGGATCGGTAAGTGAGTGACTCTGACAAGGGTGGTCACTACGACACCTAGACTTCTCGTCGGTCCTATTAACGACGAGGAGATCTGGGGCACCAGTCTGGCGAGGTCAGACTTCTGGAGAGGTTTCAGGGTTTGAAACCCCCCCGAGGTTCAATGACCGAGAAGGGTCTGGGGTAGTAGAGATTTGGTTTGCAGGAGTTGACAAACTCCTGGGGAAGGCTACATTTTTCCCCAGCAGTGCAGCGGGGATGTAGCCAGGGATCTGCGTTAGGCACAGTTCGGTGAGCTTCATCAAGGAGACAAAATTGTCGGAAAGTTTGAGTGAGAGTTTGATCGGCTGGTTTACTATGTACCGGGGTATCAAGGTATGGAAGAATAGAAGGCCAAGAGGTTTATTCGTTGACTGCGCCCCGAGTTCAGGTGGGTTTTGAGACCTTTAGACATTACTTTGTTTCGGGAAGCGGTTATTAGGGCTCAACTCCTCGAACAAGAGGAGGTTGAGAGTCGTCTCACCTTGCAACGAGGTCAGGGAAGTACGAGGGGCTCCACACAGCTGGGACCCCGACAGATTTCTGGACGGCCGAACAGGCCTGGGTAGACTAGTAGAGGCAGAGGGGGAGTACCACCGGCATGATCTTGTCCGATTTGTAGTAGGTATCACCCCGGTTGAATTAGTTACCGGCAGGAGGGCCGATGTTTACGTTGCGGGTCTGACACTCACTGGGTACGGGATTGCCCTCTGACTGTAAGGCAGGGTACTTTATTTCTGAATGAGGTGTCGGTTCATGCATTATTTGATACGGGAGCATCTGTTTCCATTGTAACACAGAAAGGTGTTACATCTCTGCATCTGTCTGTTAGTACTTTGTCTCAAACGTATTTAGTAAAAAAACTGCCGGGAGTCAGTTTCTGTTTTTCAATGAGATGGTTCGGGGTTGTACGATATCTGTAGGCGGACATCTGATAGTATCGGATTTGTTGGTTTTTGACACGCCGGACTATGATGTTATTCTTGGAATGGACTGGCTATCCAAGAACTCTGTGCACGTTGATTGTGCAACCCGTACCATTATGGTTTCTGGAGAGGTACTACCTCTCACGATTCCGACTGGTTTGACTATTGCGCAGCATAGTATAGAGTTATAGATTCTGGATCAGCTGTCGATAGTTGGAGTAGGGGAATGCTATGAATTGAATGAGGCTGGTACTAGGTTGAAGTTAGATAGTATATCAGTGGTTCGAGATTTTCCGCAGGTATTTCCGGAGGAGTTGCCTGGATTACCATAAGAGCGGGGAATTGTGTTTAACATCCACTTGCAGTCGGGTACTGCTCCGATATCTATTCCTCCTTATCGGATGCCCATTTCTGAGATACAGGAGTAGAAGAAGCAACTGGAGGAATTACAGCAAAAGAGTTTCATCCGACCGAGCACTTCGGCGTGGGGTGCTCTGGTTGTTCTGTTTGTTAAGAAGAATGATGGGACACTCCGACTTTGTATTGATTACAGACGGTTGAATGCTCTTATTGGGAAGAATAAGTATTCGTTACCGAGGATTGACGATCTTTTTGATCAACTTCGGGGTTCGAGAGTTTTCTCGAAGATTAATTTCCGATCTGGGTATTTTTAGCTTAGGGTGAAGGATGAGAACATACCTAAGACTGCTTTCCGCACCCGGTATGGACACTTTGAGTTTACGGTCATGCCATTTGGGCTGACCAATGCTCCAGCAGCGTTCATGGATCTGATGCATCGGGTGTTCCGACCGTGCTTGGACTCATTTCTGGTGGTTGTGTTGATGATATTCTGATATATTCTCGGGATGAGGATTCGCATCGGGATCATCTGAGGGTAGTTCTGCAGATACCTTGGGAACATCAGCTTTATGCTAAATTCTCAAGGTGTGAGTTCTGGATTCGGGAAGTCACTTTTCTGGGACATGTTATTTCTGAGCATGGTCTGTCTGTGAATCCAGAGAAGGTGAGGGCAATTTGGGATTGGAAACAACTTACCACGGTACGGGAGATCAAGAGCTCCCTGGGCTTAGTAGGATTTTATCGGAGGTTTGTACTGGGATTTTCTGTTCTGGCATCTCCGCTTATGCAGTTGACTAAGAAGGGTCAACTGTATATCTGGTCTGATAGGTGTGAGCAGAATTTTCAGGAGTTGAAACGGCAGTTGACTAACGCTCCGATTCTGACTCTTTCAGATCCGATCTTGCCATATGTGAATTATACGGATGCTTCCACATCTGGTTTGGGATGTGTGTGGGTGTAGGAGCGTTTTGTGGTAGCTTATGGGTCGAGACAGCTGCGACCGCATGAGCTGAACTAACTGACACATGATCTGGTATTGGCTGTAGTGATTTATGCGCTGAAACAACAGAGGCATTATAAGAGTCTGAAATATCTGTTTACGTAGAAGGAGTTTAACAGGAGGCAGTGCGGATGGCTCGAATACATTAAGGACTATGATTGTTGTATCGAGTACATCTCTGGCAAGGGCAACACGGTTGCCGATGCACTGAGCAGGAAGTATACCGGGTTAGTTAAGGGAGGAAATGTTGGGGACTGATCTGAGGAGAGAGATTTGACGTGCCTTTGGCACAGGTGGCAACTCTGGGAACGTGCTCAGGTGTACACACTTACCATACATTCTGAGTGGCTTGATAGGGTGCGCGAGGTGCAGGGTAGAGATCCGGGGTTGAAGAAGTTATCTAGTGAAGATAAGGGTTTATTTGTTACCGACGTTTCGGTATAGCGAGGATTGCTATACTTCCGAGACCGCCTTTATGTACTAGAGGATCGGAAGTTCTGGAATGAGATGTTAGAGGAGGTACACCCGAGCAGTTTGAGCATCAGAAACGGGAAGGGACACTGCAGACTTTTCCCATTCCAGTCTGGAAGTGGGGTAATGTTATGATGGACTTTCTGACTGCACTGCCCTGACACGGTCTCATCATGATGCTATCTGGTTTTTGTGGATTGGCTGATAAAGTGCGCACACTTTCTGCTTATTCGGCCGCTGCACTTCGGAGAAGCTTGCCCGGCTTTACATCAGTGAGATTGTACGATTACATGGAGTACTAGACTCCATTGTATCTGACCGTGATCCGCGTTTCACGGCACGGTTCTGGAGGGCTTTTCATGAAGCGCTGGGCACGCGACTCCATCTGAATACAGCTTATCACCCACAGACGGACGGGCAGTCGGAGCGGGTGATTCAGATATTGGAGGATATGTTGCGAATCTGTACTTTGGATTTTGGAGGAGTTTGGGACTAGCCGTTGCGTTGATAGAGTCCTCGTACAACAACAGCTTTCAGACTACGATTGGCATGATACCATTTGAGGCGTTGTACGAGAGGAGGTGTATGACACCATACTGTTGGACAGATGCGTCTGATGGGGTTGAGCTGGAACCCGAGCTTTTTGAGGAGTCTACGGCAAGATCAGATTGTTACAGGCGCGGATTAAAACCGCGAATGACTGCACCACTGCTTATACGAACCGCCGCCGTAGGGCTCTTGAATCTGAGTTTGGTGATAGAATTTGATTGGAGGTAGCACCGTTCAGAGGGACAGTAAGATTTGGTAGGCGGGGCAAGTTACCCCAATCTTATCGGTTCTCATGAGTTTCGAGTAAGTTGTTAGGTTGGTTTCCCCCAAGCTTCGCTTTTATGTGGTATCTTCCGGGGTAGCCTGTTGTGGATCGCTTAGATTTAGGTTCGATCGTCCGGGGTTGTCTGGTAGAAATACTGCAAGCCGACTCGGGTGCAATAAGATGCACCCGGAGGGTGGGACGCCGTGAGGCTCTGTATGGTAGTCTAAACTACCACTCCCGCCGCACCAGCACGGTGGTCCGATTGTTATGGGTTAGAGGAATGGTTATATTTTCTGGTTGGTAGCGACACCTGTCTGGTTGGTTCAGGCTACTCTTGGAGGACCAAGAGTTCTAAGGGGGGGAGAATGTTACGGTCACCCCGAGCGGGTTGCGACCGGATGACTCGGGGCTCCGGTTTTGGCCTGCGGGTCACGTTTTTCGGCGTTCAGGCGGCTCCCGAGCCCTATCCGAGTATCATTTTGGCGAACCCTTCCGTATTTGAGGTCGTGTGGGTCCCCCGGACGTTTCCGCCGAAAATATTTTTCTGGCGCCGGGGTTGTCGGGGTTGTCTCGGGGCGTATAGCGGGTTCGGTAGCATTCTCGAGACCTCGGTTTGGAAAACCGTTTGCGGTTTTGGAATCGTGGGAACGTCCCGGAGCTTTTTACGCTATAAAATATTTTTGGGGCGGGACGTTCGCTGAGAAGGCATGTGCCCTCTCCCGTAGCAGGCATAATGCCCTCTTCTGTAGAAGGCATAGGCCTCTTCCGTAGCAGGCATAGTGCCCTCTTCCGTAGCAGGCATAGTGCCCTCTCCCGTAGCAGGCATAATGCCCTCTTCTGTAGAAGGCATAGCCCTCTTCCGTAGCAGGCATAGTGCCCTCTCCCGTAGCAGGCATAATGCCCTCTTCTGTAGAAGGCATAGGCCTCTTCCGTAGCAGGCATAGTGCCCTCTTCCGTAGCAGGCATAGTGCCCTCTCCCGTAGCAGGCATAGTGCCCTCTTCCGTAGAAGGCATAGGCCCTCTTCCGTAGAAGGCATAGGCCCTCTTCCGTAGAAGGCATAGGCCCTCTTCCGTAGAAGGCAGGAGGCCCTCTTCCGTAGAAGGCTGGAGGCCCTCTTCCGTAGAAGGCAGGAGGCCCTCTTCCGTAGGAGGCGGGAGGCCCTCTCCCGAAGAAGGCGGAGGCCCTCTCCCGTAGAAGGCATGGGCCTTCTCCCGAAGAAGGCATGACTTAGCCAATTTCAGATTTACGGTGGATGAGGTTGACTCTTAAGTGTTAACCAAAGGGGAAAGGACACTTGTCATGGCCATATTAATGATGTAAAGGAAAGAGGACACTTGTCATGCCCATATTAGAGATGGGAAGGGAAGAAGTTTTAAAAGGATTGTGGAAAGCGTACAGGAGCTACTTTCACTTCATTTCTCCTTCTGCTTCGTTCATTTCTCCGACTCGTTGCCGCCATAGCCTCCATTTTTCTTCAAGCTTTGGGTTCTTCATTTTCTTGGCTGAAATTCACCATGGGTGGACTCCAAAAAGTGGTAAGCTTCCTCCCTTGCTCTCTTTTCTTGTTGGAAACAAGAATCGGATGGAAAAATAGAAGGATTTGTGAATTATGGGTTTGTTCTTAGCTATGAGCTAGGATGATTTTCTTCCTCCCATCTTTTAGTATGTTGTTCTTGGGTTGTATGGGAGTGATAATCAAGTGTTGGATTTTGGAAAACACACCTTGGGTAAAATCCCCAAATTGCCGAATTTGTTGGAAAATTCTATGTTGATGTGTGTTGGTCTCCTTGATTCATGCTTCAAGTATGTTAATCCTAGCATGATTCTAAGCTTATGTGTGGATTCAATTTGATGGAAAATATGTTGGGTTGGAAACCCCATTTGGCCGAACTTATGAGATGATGTTCATTGTTGGATTTTGTTGTTTTGGATGCAATTGGATAGCATTCTTGGTTTAGAAGTGAAATTGGTGATTAGTATGATTAATTGGAAGTTTGAATGGATTGATTTGAAAGTTGGATAAAATTTGGCAAAGAAGCCGAATTATTGGATAATTCTTTTTCCATGTTGGGGTTTGATTTTGGTTAAATTGGATGCTAAGATGGTATTGGGGTTGGATTTAGGTGTGGTTTGATGTTTGAAACATTGATTTCGGGTATGAAATGGAAAAGTTACTATTATGCGGATTTATCGGAAAATGTCAGTGATGAATGGTTTAAAGGTTGGATTTGATCAGTTCGCTTGATGAATTGTGTTTGTCAATGTATAATCTTGCATTGTCTAAGTTAGTTCTGAATTCGACGCTTCGTGGAAATCGGAATTTTACTGAAATTCTCCGGATTTTCGGTTGTGGGTCGGGGGTGTAGTTTGGTAGTGTGGTCGATAAGGATGCTAATTCAGCTTGAATTGACAGATTCGGGATCCGGAAGTTAGGAAAAGAGAGGTTTCGGATTTCGGTCGTGGTTTGGATATAGTCCAGAATCGGTCGAATACCCTGGTATTGTGAGGTAAGGGTTTGGTTCTGTTGTTTGGTAAGCTAAGTATATGTTTTGGTTTCAGTTTCTGTTCTGCAGGTATTTCAGTATTATATGCCTAGAGCATATTCTGTAGTCTGTAGGTGTATGTATTGTAGCATTTCTGTTTTGCAGGTATTTCGGAAATTTCTGCTTTAAGGTAAGTTCTGTGATCTGTAGGTGTATGCCTTGTAGCATACTCTGTCTGTTAATCCTACGTTTGTAGGAGTATGCCTTATGGTATACTCTGTCTGTTAACACTACGACAGTTGTGGGTTCGCTACCCCAGCTGGTGCACCATGCTTCCGTAATAGCTTCGGCTTCTGACTCCCTTAGAGGGAGGCTGTCGTTCTGATTGGTTATAAGGGTTTATGGCGATTTAGTATCGCACATCCTACGGGATTCTGATCTGTTTTTATTACATGCACGATGTTCTCGTATTCCGTTGCATATATTCGTATATTGCTATCCTTCTGCTTTTGCAGGGTTACATATGCTTATCTTACCCCAAATCCCTTACGGGGTCCTTTTAGGACTCACCCTTTTGGGTTCTGTTTTGGATTTCAGGTAGACTTGGTAAATAACTAGCGGAGTTGGTTTCCGTGAGGCTTCGCCTTGGTTGGGTTGAGCAGCAGCACCTTGCGGCCTGGGATTTTGTCTACTTGGTCTGAATCCCGCGAGGTATTTTGACGTTTAGGCCTAGGGT
Source organism: Stellera chamaejasme (assembly GCA_024586325.1). Lineage (NCBI taxonomy): Eukaryota > Viridiplantae > Streptophyta > Magnoliopsida > Malvales > Thymelaeaceae > Stellera > Stellera chamaejasme. The sequence goes on from CM044983.1 coordinate 37,191,430, forward strand.
CGGCTCTGTAGTTGCATGTGCATATTTTCTCGGATGATTGCGATGATCGTATAAGTATGTGTATATTCTGTTCTATATACTGTTACAGCGCTTGGCGCTTGCTAGACATTTTAGGTTCTGTGAATTCTGTATGTATGTGTGTTTTGGTGCGTAAGCACTCGTCCACGGAGGGCGGGGCTTACTCTGTTATTAGTGCATGAATTGTATGGTTGCAATTTATTTTGGTTATACGCATGAAATTTCCGTTAATTCGCTTCCACAATCTTTCCGTTTTCGGGTCCGCTACGCGCGGCGGGTCTCGATGGACCTGCCACTCCTTTCCATTCCGGCTTCCGCTTCCGACGTCCCGGCGCCCCCGCCTCCGCAACCGGGTTCGGGTGGCGTGCGGTGACAGCAATTGTGGCGCTCACATCGCTGCGGAGGCACTTGCCCACAAAGCCCTTCGTCAAGGGTATTACTGGCCTACCTTGAAAAAGGACGCCGCTGCACTGGTCAAAACGTGCCACCAGTGCCAAATCAATTCTCGCATCCAGCGGCTACCATCCGCGGAATCCCCAGCACTGACAAATCCAGTGCCTTTCGCCCTGTGGGGCCTCGACCTCATTGGTCCAATGCCGAACGCTCCAGGTCAGTACCGCTTCTGTGTTGTAGCAGTTGATTATTTTTCTAAATGGGTCGAGGTAGAACCCCTGGTCTCCATCACTTCCGCCAAGATTATCAAGTTTCTTTGGAAGAATCTTGTCTGCCGGTACGGCAGCCCTCGTGCTATTATTACAGACAATGGCACTCAGTTCGCCAGTCACAGTGTCCAACAATGGGCACAGGACAATAATGTCCGCATGCTTTTGCCCCGGTGGCGCACCCCGCCTAATGGGCAGGTTGAGGTCACCAACCGAACCTCAAGGAAGGCCTCAAGAAGCGCTGGAAGGGGCCAAGGGCCGCTGGGTAGATGAACTCCCAAGTGTCTTATGGGACTATCACACCACAACACGAACCCCCACAGAGAGACGCCTTTCTCTCTAGTATACGGCGCAGATGCGCTCCTGCCTATTGAGGTAGACCTCCTACAATCCGTATGATCAACTTCACCGACGAAGCCAATGCTCAAGGGCTCCGTGCCAAACTCGACTTAATCGAAGAATTACGCGAAGGTGCTCGCCGCATAATCGCCTCAAACAGAGGCTCGGTCTTCACCATAATTCCCGGGTAAAACCCAAGGCACGCAACAAGGAGGCCTTGCCTTGCTTAAATCGACCCTCACCGCTCGCGACCCCAAGCTGTGGTGTCCTCGCGACCTAACCGGGATGGGCCTTATATTGTTCATAAACAAGTCCGCCTGTGAGTCTATGAACTACAAGACCATGATGGTCGTCCCGCTCCCCGCAACTTTCATGCGGATGACTTGCGCCATATTACGTGTAAGTCCTTAGTCTTACAAATTCAATAAAATACATATGTATTTCTTCTGTCTTACAGCTTACATGGCATTTCAAATGCCCTCTTCATCGCCCTCTGTACCCGGCCGGTCAGATCAAGCTACTGCCCGAGTTATGGCATCGACCTTGTCGTCTCACTTCTCCACACAGTGGTCATGGGTCTCATTCCCCAACCGACCTTCAACTCGCCCCGCCCCAAGGGTAATCCCCTTGCGCTGCGGAAGGGTAACCCCCTTTTGGCTCCTTCAGGAAGGTCTATGTGTAAGTCGTCCTCGCACGCCACAGCAGACCTTCCGCTCGGAAGTCTCCACACAGGTGGTTGCGGGTCTCATTCCCCAACCGACCTTCAACTCGCCCCGCCCCAAGGGTAATCCCCTTGCGCTGCGGAAGGGTAACCCCCTTTTGGCTCCTTCAGGAAGGTCTATGTGTAAGTCGCCCTCGCACGCCACAGCAGACCTTCCGCTCGGAAGTCTCCACACAGGTGGTTGCGGGTCTCATTCCCCAACCGACCTTCAACTCGCCCCGCCCCAAGGGTAACCCCCTTGCGCTGCGGAAGGGTAACCCCCTTTTTGGCTCCTTCAGGAAGGTCTCTGTGTAAGTCGTCCTCGCACGCCACAAAGAGACCTTCCGCTCGGAAGTCTCCACACAGTGGTTGCAGTCTCATTCCCAACCGACCTTCAACTCGCCCCGCCCCAAGGGTAATCCCCTTGCGCTGCGGAAGGGTAACCCCCTTTTGGCTCCTTCAGGGAGACCTATGTGTAAGTCGTCCTCGAGCGCCACAGCAGACCTTCCACAAGGGCTCCCTGCATACGCAGCTGGGTCTTACCCCGTAACCTCGAGATGGTTCTCCACTTGTCTCAACAAGCGTCCCCATCGCTTCGCCAAACGCGCGACCTGTGCTCCGTGTAAACCGAACCTTTACCGCATGCTTATCGTATAAATTATGAGAAAACTACAGGGGTCTTCTACTTGGTACACCGTCCACTACCCAAGGGCCCTGAACTTATCTCAAAAAAGTGGTCTCCATCACAGCTTGGCTCAACAAGTAAACCCACAAGTCATTTGGAATGACTCATGTGGCTCCGCCTGTCATGCGGATCTTGAGTGCCTCGTCACTATAAACTTAAAACCGAGTCTCCAGCTCCCGATAAGTAGTCCCCGTGGCTTCGCCTTCGGACCCCAAAGGACATCTCTCCATGAGACAGACTTAGCCTATGGTTGTTAAACTTAGCTAACGTATTCTACAGGGCTATCGCGAGATAAAGCGAATCTACAAAACAAAGTGAAGGTAAAAGGAAATTTTACTTCATCTATTGTTCCAAAAATGTGTGAATTCAGGTCTTTATACAAAGATAGGGGTATCCACATGTTGGAACCTCCACCCTAGTCCAAGAGGGCATACTGCATCGCCCATCTTCCTTCCCCTGCTCCCCCATCAGCGGCGCCTCTACCGTTGGCTCATTGGTGTTGGCAGCATCCAGATCCCAAGACTTAGAGCTGGAAACGCCTTCTCCACTTGGAAGCGGCATCGCAGCCAGCCCTCCTCATAGGCTCGCGCCCCGCTTCGCCTGTGGCTTGATCTCGCCAAGCTTCTCCACCAGTCGAGGCATCCGCTCAGGGATGGGCACCTTGATGGAGGAAGAGGACTCAGGATCCTCACCTTCAAAGGAGGGAAGGCCCAGAGCCTTCTCCATCTCCCACACTGAGGCCATTGCCTTCTCCAGTCGATGGCGACCTCCGTGCGTGCCTTCGTGGCAACCTCAACAGCAAGCCTGCCCTCCTCCACCTTCTTCTCTCGCCTGAGCACGGACGGTAGCTTGGCTCCTAGCCTCCTCACCGCGGCCTCGCCGCTCAACTTGGGCCTTCGCCGCCGCAAGGGCAGCTTTGGTTTCGCCTCCAAGGAAAGGAGGGACTCCTTCAAGACAGCATTTTCAAGCCGCTTGGCTTCCAAAGATTGCTACTGCTGAAGGGAAGCGTTGCTTCGCAACATCAAGTAGGCAGGCCTGCTCCCACCGGTACCGCATGCTGTGTGCCCGCTCTTGGTTTCCATAATCGCACCAACTCTCTAGTTGGGCCACACGCTTGGCATGCTCCTCTTTAAGCTCCTCCTCCCTCTTCTTTGAGGACTCCAGCTCCTTCCTGAGAGAAGCAATCTCGATATCCAAGGCGTCGTCCCGCTTATTGGCATACTTCAGAAGTCATGCCATTGCTCAGCAAAGATGACCTTTGACAGCCGCCTACATCCCAAAGACTATTAAAGCGATGTAAAAGGCTAAACTAAACTTATACATGAAGACCAGAAGCTGTCTTACCCGCAGACTGTTGAGCTGCCTCCTCATGAATTCAGCAGGGAGTCCAGGCTCCGCTCGGTCACCTCCTGTCATAGGGGGTGCGCAGCCCTCCAGGGCAGGATTGAGGGTTTGCTCCTCCCCGCAGCAGCTGAACTGCTGTTCCTAAGAAGGAAGACCGGATCCCATGCATCTTTCACGAGCCTCCCTTGCTCCTGTACACCCTAAGTCTGGTCCGGTGCCTCTGGACTCTCGTGAGGTCTCGGCTCCTCGACCACTTGGGGACCGACTTGGCAGCAACGCGCTCCGCTCCAAATAGTGAGACCAGACTCCGGTCTTCTCAAGGACCTCGGTCCCGGTCCCCAAATCGGCAGGGATCTCTGTCAAGACCCCTTGGTCCACGGAGCCTCACGGTGGACCGGCCCTTGGCCTCAAGGGCCTCGCCTACAAAGAACAGCATCAAGCAACTAGGAAATGTATATGAACTCAAAAGCAAAGAAAATATCACAAAGTCAAAAAGACTTACCAGCAGTAAGGACGCCCTATCCACCGACTTCCACTGGCTGCTGGAAGGTTGGGCAATCTCCCAACCACTTGTCCTCGCAGAGGACCGTGTTACTGCACCCCCTTCCTCCGGGCCTCACTATTAGAAGAGGAAGAAGTCTCCTCAACCACCAGATCCTCTTCCCCTTCGTTGCAGGGGCCTTCTCCCCGAAGGGCCTCTTCAGGATCCCCACTTCGAAGGGATGGCTGCAGGGATCTCTTCCCTTGCATTAGTGGTCTGCGCCTCCCCCGAAGGAATGACTGTACCTCCCATTGGCCAGAACTCCCATTGGCCTTGGCAGCTTGGTTGCCCCTCCTTCTCATAGAGATCAAGACATTAGCCGACATCTTACCCTTGGGAGGAGGCACTCTTCCTCCGGTGATGATCTCTGCCGCGACCACATGACCGGGCAAGTCTTCACCTTGAATTGGTGAAGGGCTCGCGAAGAGCCCAGATACAAAGGCCTCAGCAGCGGCCTCCTCAGAAGAAATAGGCTGCACCACTGAGATGGGCACAGCCTCTATGGGAACAGCGCTATCTGCTCGCGCTCCCTCTGGGCCCTCTTGGTACACTACCCAAGCAATCGCGCCCTCGCGTTGCATCAGAATCATACGAGGCCTTTGGAGAGGTCTCATCCTTGTGGTCTCCAGTATCGCCTTCGCAAGGTCTCATCCTTGTGGTCTCCAGTATCGCCTTCGCAAGGTCTCATCCTTGTGGTCTCCAGTATCGCCTGCGCGAGGTCTCGCCCTCGCGGGCCCCAAGTCTCGCATGGGCGATGTCTCACACTCACCTTTGCGTCTCTGGGGCCTTCGCGGGCTACCCTCACAGTCTCAGGTCTCGCCTTGGTGATCTCACTCGCCTCCATGGGTCTTACTGTTACGGTCACCCCGAGCGGGTTGCGACCGGGTGACCCGGGGCTCCGGTTTTGGCCTGCGGGTCACGTTTTCCGGCGTTCAGGCGGCTCCCGAGCCCTATCCGAGTATCATTTTGGCGAACCCCTCCGTATTTGAGGTCGTGTGGGTCCCCCGGACGTTTCCGCCGAAAATATTTTTCTGGCGCCGGGGGGTTGTCGGGGTCGCCTCGGGACGTACAGCGGGCTCGGTAGCACTCTCGAGGTCTCAGTTTGAGAAGCCGTTTGTAGTTTTGGAGTCGTGGAAACGTCCGGTGGTGGTTGTGGAGTTTAATATTTGGGGCGGGACGTTCGTTCTCGGCGACTCCGAGGCTCGGGGCGGGAATCCCGGGCTCGGGATGGAAATTTACTGACGGCTTTGGGGAAATTTGTAATTGAATATAAGATGTAATTTATGGGAATTTTTATAGAATTTTGGAGTGACGGAATTTCGGTTCGAGTTGTCACGCTCGCACGTCGGAGTTTTGGTTCGGGTTCAGCGAGCTCGGTAGGACACTCCGGAAAGGCAAATGAATTTCTGAAAAATGTTCTGTGAATGTTATAATATTCTGAAGGTTGTGTCCAAGTTTCGTTAATTTTGGAATTCGGTAATTATTTTTGGGCAAAAAGAATTGGAACTTTCGGAGAAATTGGGAGCTAATTAGTAATTGGCCCACAAACCAGCCATAATTTGGAAAAGAGAAAGTTGAAGTCGGTTGAAATAAAGAGGAAGGGACACTTGTCCCTTCCTAGTTAAATGAAGTTGAAAAAGAAAAGAAAAATGAAAAAAGAAGTATAAAAAAGGGAGGAAAATGCCAAAAGGGCATTAATTTCTTTTCTTCTTCTTCCTCCTCTCTTCTTTACCGTAAGAGGCAGCCATGGTTGCGCCAAGATGAGCTCCAAAGGTGAACTTTACAAATACTCGGCCAAGCTTCGAGGAGCGTAGGAAGAAACGCGCCTGAGGTGGTGCCGAAGTGCGTCTGAAAATTTGGGTGTAAAATCCAACGGTGGATTCAGCGAAAGGGAGTTGCTTTGAAATTGGACCGAACTCACAAATTTGTACCGGGACAGCTGAACGAGAATTTCGATTCGGACTTGTGTGAACGATTTGGGAAGAAGCTTGATTCTGCGTTGGTGGAGTAGCGCGGACCCGTAGGAGCCAAGTTGTGCATTTCGGGTCGGAAGTCGGGATTTTACGAGTGTTGGGCTGCAGGCGCCGCTTCGAGGTAAGGGCTTAATTTGGTAAAATGTACGCTTGTTCTGTTTCAAGGCCCGGATGACCTTAGAGGCCCGGGTTCCTATTCTGTTCTGTATATGGTGATCATGTAATGTTGCTTCTGTTTAGGTTTATGTATTCTTATTATTCTTATATGTTCTGTTCTGTGTCCGCACTGAAGGGGTGCCGACATTCTCGCGTATCCGCACTGTGAGTGCCGATATTGCTCGTGTCCGCATCGAAGGGGTGCCGACATTCTGCGTGTATCCGCACCGGGAGTGCCGATACTTTCGCTTACGTGACCCTACGGCGGTTTGGGGCTCGCGACCCCAGCCGGTACCGTGCTATCTGCTCTGCTCGACCAGTATATTCGACCTCCGCTGAGGGCTGCCGTTATGGTCGCTCGGCGGTTGGACCGCATGTGTTGGATTCTGATTTACGTTATGCTTTATGTTCATATGTACATGCATATGCCGTGATATTCTGCTTTGCGTGTTCAGATCGCCCCTGTGGGCAAACTGCACTTTTACCTTAAGTCCTTACTGGGTCCTTTCGAGGACTCACCCTTTTATTTGTTTACCATCTTTCAGGCAGTCTGACAAGCAACCAGCGGAATAGAGATCCGCGGTGCTTCCTGACATTTTGGGTTCTCAGAGCAAGAGCAGCACACGCAAGGGAATTCTTGAGCGAGAGGCTTCGATTCCGCACTTAGGTATATATATATAGGATTTCGTTTAATGGCTCAGAGCTGTAGATGCATGCATGTAGGTCAGAGCATGAACTTGTACATGTCATATGATCGGAAATATATTCTGCCTTTGATGCCTTCTGAGTCGAGGGCGGGGCCCCGACTTGCCTATATTGGATTTGTTATGATATGAATTCAGTGTTTCTGTGGTTGTTGCGATGTTTGATGTTTGGTATACCATGAACTGCATGTTTGGTAGAAGTTGGAGTTACTAGTATGCTTGCCTTGAATGAGTATCTGGGTTGCTAGTTGCCACTTGGCTATTTGTTATTTGAGCTCGATGCTCCGCTGCTGCGTTTTCCGCCGTAATTCCTGTTTCCGACGTCGCGGCCGGCTCCGCCTCCGCAACCGGGCGGGGTGGCTGTGACAAGTTGGTATCAGAGCAGGTCGGGTCGAAGTGACCCAAGAGGTAAAGCATGGTTAGTTAAAGTATGGGTTGTGGGAGGCAAGTCATGCTAGTTCATGGGTAAGCTTTACAAGTAATGACTTCGAAGGGCAAGCTACTGGTTTACACCTCATTCTGGAGTGGTTCGGTACGGAGCCTGATCAACTCCTTATTTGAACCATTTCGGAATGCGTGTGGAGCGGTGGCGGTTCTTTGGAGCATTATGGAAGGTGTGGGTGTTATATGAAGTGATTCCGTGATTATAAGCATGATCTGATTCTATGTTAAGGTTTATTATTTAGTTTCGGGATTCTGAAAAGAATCCTTGCATCATGCATTGCATTACACTACAGAGCCTTAGAATACTGCTGCTGGCTTTTGGATAGTTGGGGAAAAGTTAGTTGATTTGGACTTTTGGATATGGGATAAGTTGGTTTTGGTTGGACTTGGTTTAAGGGAATGTTTACTACACGCGAATAGCGTGATTTGGTACCGAGGGGCGGGATCGGGATCCCACACCTCCGTGGAATAGGATACGGGTTCAGCGTAACCCGTGGTCTCGAACAACCACACTCACCGCCCCGAGGCTTAGCCGTCGTAGGGACCCCTCTCGATTTGGTATTACCGCCAGCCTAGCTGGTTCGGGGCGGCGAGAGGCGGGGAAAATCTGTTTATGCCACGGTAAGGGCATTTTGATCGGGTGGTGATAGCGAGACTTTAGCCACCGCCGCTACAGCCTTTGGAGTTGGTAAGTGAGTGACTCCGAGGCGCGTGGTCACTACGACACCTAGACTTCTCGTCGGTCCTATCAACGACGGGAGATCTCGAGACACCACCGACGAGGTTGGACTTTTGGAGAGGTTTCAGAGTTAGAATCCCCCGAGGTTCGGCCGGCCGAGGAGGGCCGGAGGTATTAGAGACTTGGTTTGCAGGAATTGACAAACTCCTGAGGGAGGCTATTCGAGCCGGTTGGCGGCGGGGCCAACGGCTACTCCGGCCGATTGCTTCCGTTCTCAACCGGAGTTCGGATTGACCCGATATCGATTTCTAGTGTCTGGCAAAGACCGGACATTTCCGCGAAAATATTTTTCGGGCTTGGGGTTGCCGTCGGACGATTTTCGGGATTCTCAGGCGGAGAAACGGCTCCCGGAGTGACCCGGGCTCGATTTGCGCTTTGAGGAAGATCTGGAGTCGGGATATAATTTACATTTTTCTCGTGAAGAAAAATGTTCAGGCCGGAAATTACGATTTCGGCGCTTTTGAGCTCGGGCCAAGCCAAGTGACACTTGGCGAAATGTGATTAGTGGAAAGTATTGGACTTGGTCTCTTGTTATTTCTAGTGATTATGATTCACTATGATGTCAAAAAGGATGTCATGTGCAAAGCACATGACTTATTATTACAAGTCTTAAGTTTTGGCAAGTCTTGCAAAAATGCAAACGTATTCTTCTTCCTTCTTCACTGCCGATTTCTTCCTCTCTCTAAAGCCACCATGGTTGTGTTTTACAAGCTTCCAAAGCTTGCTCTAGATTGCTTGTTGGTCCGAGAGTTCAACTGGGAAGTCGATCAAGAACTCGAGTACTACGTGCTGTCTCGAGGTATGGTTCGATTCTCGCTGAGTGTTTGGCAATATTGGAAAGTTGATGTTCTTGGCTTAGATCTGAGTTTTGATGGAATTGAACCGTTGGATCGTTGTGTGGTTCATATATGTTGATGTTGGGTAGGTAAGGATTAGGAAATAACGTTGGATCGTTGGAAACACAACACGGTGAGAACTCACCTTTTGCCGAATTTTTGACCGATTAGGTTGGGAATTTCGTTGAATTTGATGTGTTCGTGGATTGATTTGTGATTATTGAAGTGAATTCTTGCATGTTCGAATCGGTTCTGAATTCTGATGTTTCGCGGAAAATCTGGAACTTTACCGAAATTCTCACGGATCTTCGATTTTGGGTCGGGGTGTAGTTTGGTAGTGTGGTTGGTAAAGTTGCTAATTCAGCTTGAATTGACAGATTCTCGAGGTCCGAGAAGGTTGAAAAAGAAAGGTTTCCGGGTTTCGGTCGCGGGAAATTGTGTTTGAGATCCACTGCAATGGTCACGCTCGATATCTATTCCTCCTTATCGGATGCCTATTTCTGAGATGCAGGAGTAGAAGAAGTAACTGGAGGAATTACAGCAAAAGAGTTTCGTCCGATCGAGCACTTCAGTGTGGGGTGCTCTGGTATTGTTTGTTGAGAAGAATGATGGAACACTCTGACTTTGTATTGATTACAGACGGTTGAATGCTCTTATTGGGAAGAATAAGTATCCGTTACCGAGGATTAACGATCTTTTTGATCAACTTCGGGGTTTGAGGGTTTTCTCGAAGATTGATCTCCGATCTGGGTATTTTCAGCTTAGGGTGAAGGAAGAGGACATACCTAAGACTGTTTTCCGCACCCGGTATGGAAACTTTGAGGTTACGGTCATGCCATTCGGGCTGACCGATGCTCCGGTAGCATTCTTGGATCTGATGCATCGGGTGTTCTGACCGTACTTGGACTCATTTCTGGTGGTTCTATTGATGATATTCTGATATATTCTCGGGATGAGGATTCGCATCGGGATCATCTGAGAGTGGTTCTGCGGACACTTTGGGAACATCAGCTTTATGCTAAATTCTCAAGTGTGAGTTCTGGATTCGGGAAGTCACTTTTCTGGGACACATTATATCTGAGCATGGTCTGTCTGTGGACCCAGAGAAGGTGAGGGCAGTTCGGGACTGGAAACAACTTACCACGGCACGGGAGATCAGGAGCTTCCTGGGTTTAGCAGGATATTATCGGAGGTTTGTACTTTGGGATTTTCTATTCTCGCATCTCCGCTTATGCAGCTTGACTAAGAAGGGTCAATCTGTATATCCGGTCTCGATAAGTGTGAGCAGGATTTTCGAAGTTGAGGCGGTAGTTGACTAACGCTCGATTCTGACTCGTTCAGATCCGATCTTACCGTATGTGAATTACACGGATGCTTCTACCTCCAGTTTGGGGTGTGTGTTGGTGCAAGAGCGTTTTGTGGTAGCTTATGGGTCGGAGCAGCTGCGACCGCAGGAGCTGAACTGACTGACACATGATCTGGAGTTGGCTATAATAGTTTATGCGCTGAAACATTGGAAGCAATATCTGTTTGGTAGTAAATTTCAGATTCTTACCGACCATAAGAGTCTGAAATGTCATTTACGCAAAAGGAGCTTAATTTGAGGCATTGCAGATGGCTCGAATACATTAAGGACTATGGTTGTTGTATCGAGTACATCTTCGGCATGGGCAACACGGTTGCCGATGCTCCGAGCAGGAAGTATACCGGCTTAATTAAGAAAGGAAATGTTGGTGACCGATCCGAGGAGAGTGATCTCGACGTGCCTTTGGCACAGTGTGGCAGCTCCGAAGCGTGCTCGGGTTATTACACTTACCATACATTCTGAGTGGCTTGATAGGATGCGCGAAGTGCAAAGTAGAGATCTGGTATTGAAGAAGTTATCTGGGAAAGATAAGGGTTTAGTTGTTACCGACGTTTCAGTATAGACAGGGATCGCTATACTTCTGAGATCGCCTTTATGTACCTGAGGATCAGGAGTTCTGGAATGAGATTTTCGAGGAGGCACACTCGAGCAGTCTGAGCATCAGAAACCGGCAGGGACACTGGGGCAATGTTACTATGGACTTTCTGACTGCACTGCCCCTGACACGGTCTCGCCATGATGTTATCTGGGTTTCTGTGGATCAGCTGATAAAGTGCGCACACTTTCTGCTTATTCGGGTCATAGACCCTCTGGAGAAGCTTGCCGCTTTACATCGGGAAAATTGTACGCTTGCATGGAGTACCGGACTCCATTGAATCGACCGTGATCCGCGTTTACAAAGACGATTCTCGATTGCTTTCCATGAAGCATTGGGCACGCGACTCCATCCGAATCTGACTTATCACCCACAGACGGACGGGCAGTCGGAGCGGGTGATTCTGATATTGGAGGATGGGTTGCAAATCTGTACTTTGGATTTTGGAGGAGTTTGGGACTAGCAGTTACTTTGATAGAGTTCCCATACAACAATTGTTTTCAGACTACGTTTGACATGGCACCATATGAGGTGTTGTACGGGCGGTGTATGACACCATCTTTGTTGGACATGATGCGTCGATGGGGTTAAGCCGGGACCCGAGCTTTTGAGGAGTCTACGGCAAAGATCAGATTGTTACAGCGCGGATTAAAACCGCGAACATCGCACCATCCGCTTATACGAACCGCCGTGGAGCTCTTGAATCGGCGTTTGGTGATAGAATTTGATAGAATTTGACTGGAGGTAGCACCGTTCAGAGAGACAGTAAGATTTGATAGGCGGGGCGAGTTACCCCGAGTTATATCGGTTCTTATGGGTTTCCAGAGTAAGTTACTAGGTTGGGTTTCCCCAATCAATTTGCATTTTATGTGGTACCTTCGGTGATAGCCTATTGTGGATCGGTTAGACTTAGGTTCGATGTCTTATGCAGGGGTTGTCTGGTAGAAATACCGGCAAGCGACTCGGTGCACTAAGATGCACCCGGAGTGTGGGACGCCGTGAGGCTCTGTATGGTAGTCTAAACTACCACTCCCGCCGCACCGAAGACGGTGGTCCGATTGTTCTTAGTAAGAGGAATGTTTATACATTCTGGTTGGTAGCGACACCTGTTTAGATGGTTCAGGCTACTCTTGGAGGACCAAGAGTTCTAAGGGGGGGAGAATGTTACGGTCACCCCGAGCGGGTTGCGACCGGGTGACCCGGGGCTCCGGTTTTGGCCTGCGGGTCACGTTTTCCGGCGTTCAGGCGGCTCCCGAGCCCTATCCGAGTATCATTTTGGCGAACCCCTCCGTATTTGAGGTCGTGTGGGTCCCCCGGACGTTTCCGCCGAAAATATTTTTCTGGCGCCTGGGGGTTGCCGGGGTCGCCTCGGGACGTCAGCGGGCTCGGTAGCACTCTCGAGGTCTCAGTTTGAGAAGCCGTTTGTAGTTTTGGAGTCGTGGAAACGTCCGGTGGTGGTTGTGGAGTTTAATATTTGGGGCGGGACGTTCGGTTCGGGCGACTCCGGGGCTCGGGGCGGGAATCCCGGGCTCGGGATGGAAATTTACTGACGGCTTTGGGGTAAGTTGTGTTTGAATTTAAGATGGAATTTATGGGAATTTTTATAGAATTTTGGAGTGACGGAATTTCGGTTCGAGTTGTCACGCTCGCGCGTCGGAGTTTTGGTTCGGGTTCAGCGAGCTCGGTAGGACACTCCGGAAAGGCAAATGAATTTCTGAAAAATGTTCTGTGAATGTTATAATATTCTGAAGGTTGTGTCCAAGTTTCGTTAATTTTGGAATTCGGTAATTATTTTTGGGCAAAAGAATTGGAACTTTCGGAGAAATTGGGAGCTAATTAGTAATTGGCCCACAAACCAGCCATAATTTGGAAAAGAGAAAGTTGAAGTCGGTTGAAATAAAGAGGGAAGGGACACTTGTCCCTTCCTAGTTAAATGAAGTTGAAAAAGAAAAGAAAATGAAAAAGAAGTATAAAAAAAGGGAGGAAAATGCCAAAAGGGCATTAATTTCTTTTCTTCTTCTTCCTCCTCTCTTCTTTACCGTAAGAGGCAGCCATGGTTGCGCCAAGATGAGCTCCAAAGGTGAACTTTACAAATACTCGCCAAGCTTCGAGGAGCGTAGGAAGAAACGCGCCTGAGGTGGTGCCGAAGTGCGTCTGAAAATTTGGGTGTAAAATCCAACGGTGGATTCAGCGAAAGGGAGTTGCTTTGAAATTGGACCGAAACTCTGCCGAAATTTGTACCGGGACAGCTGAACGAGAATTTCGGTTCGGACTTGTGTGAACGATTTGGGAAGAAGCTTGATTCTGCGTTGGTGGAGTAGCGCGGACCCGTAGGAGCCAAGTTGTGCATTTCGGGTCGGGAGTCGGGATTTTCCGAGTGTTGGGCTGCAGGCGGCGCTTCGAGGTAAGGGCTTAATTTGGTAAAATGTACGCTTTGTTCTGCTTCAAGGCCCGGATGACCTTAGAGGCCCGGGTTCCTATTCATTACGTATATGGTTATCGTGTAATGTTATTTCGTTTATGTTTATGTATTCTTATTATTATTATATGTTACGCTACGTGTCCGCACCAAGGGGTGCCGACATTCTGCGTATCCGCACCAGAGTGCCGATATTGCCTCGTGTCCGCACTCAAGGGGTGCCGACATTCTGCGTGTATCCGCACCGGAGTGCCGATACTTGCTTACGTGACCTACGACAGTTTGGGGCTCGCGACCCCGGCCGGTACCGTGCTATACTGCTCATTACGACCAGTATATTCGACCTCTCGCTGAGGGCCGCCGTTCTGGTCGCTCGCGGTTGGACCGCATGTGTTGGATTCTGATTTACGTTATGCTTTATGTTCATATGTACATGCATATGCTGTGATATTCATTTTGCAGTTGTTTGTTGCCTGTGGGCAAACCGCACTTTTACCTTAAGTCCTTCTCGGGTCCTTTCGAGGACTCACCCTTTTATTTGTTTACCATCTTTCAGTATCGACAAGCAACCAGCGGAATAGAGATCCGCGGTGCTTCCCGACATTTTGGGTTCTCAGAGCAGAGCACCACGTGCGGGAATTCTTGAGCGAGAGGCTTCTGATTCCGCACTTAGGTATATATATATAGGATTTCGTTTAATGGCTCTGTAGCTGTAGATGCATGCATGTAGGTCAGAGCATGAACTTGTACATGTCATATGATCGGAAATATATTCTGCCTTTGATGCCTTCTGAGTCGAGGGCGGGGCCCCGACTTGCCTATATTGGATTTGTTATGATATGAATTCGGTCTTACTCCCGCCTCCCGCCTATACTGGCCCCGCCTGCATAAGGCCTATACCTCCCCGTACCTGTGTTCGTGCAACCCACACCCCTTACTTGGCTATATTCTATTTGGGCCTTCGCCCCTATGGGCCTTCGCCCGCCGCTTGCTCCACTTGGAAATAGACCACTTGGTCGCCTGACATCAACCGGCCAATAAGGAGGGCAGCACGAGCCTGGGAGATCTTCACCAGATTTATACGCCAGACATTCTCTGACAAGTGAATCACCTAAGGCGGTTTGCTGAGATCTTCATCATCACAACCGCCTTATCTCCAATCAGCCGACATGACTTATCTCAACAGCTGCCTAAGGGCTTCAACCGGGAGGCTCTTCTCCCGGCATCACTCTATAAATAGGGTGATGTCCACCCTAAATCGGGTAAGCTACTACACGCCCCCCCACTCCCCTCTTGCTACTTCTGAGTATTCTTCCTATCTTTTACAGATTACTCTGAACAGCAAGCTTGGAGTCTCAAGAACATCATCTTCTCCACCACATCAACTGAGAGTCCGGGCCTTCTTTAGGAACGAGACTATCAGTTTGGCGCCGTCTGTGGGAACGAAAGTTCTTACTATAAACCCATATTACAAACCACAAGCAATAAGTCATGCCAACCACCCGGAGTGCCAACAGAATAGCCGCCAAGGGAGGAGGAATCCTCCCGGGACAAATACGAACAATGATCCACCATCGAGCCATCCTCGAACCACGTTCCCCCACACCGGGGAGAACTCTCTATTCACTCAACGGAGGAAAGCTCCTCCCACGTTAACCGTAACATGCCTCAGGAGCATAACACTCCACCTCCAAACACCCTCCAACGGGCCTGGATCCGGCCGCCCTACAAACGATCACCGAGGCGGTTGCTTTCAACTTACGTGAAACTCTCGCCACCACTCTTCGGGCGTTCGGATAGCGTTGAACGCTGCGAACTAATCAGCCCGAACGCCCAGCCTACTCCTCCTCGGCAAGTAAGTAACCCCGATCCTTCTTCGTCATTACTTATCGCGCTTACTAGACGATTAGAGGAAGTGGAAAAAGAGATGAAAGGGCCAGTGTCCATAATATCTCCAGGATGGGTCCGACCACCTCTCGACCCAACCTTTACTCGAGGGTTTTAGAAACCCCTCTTCCGGACTGGGCCACAGCCTAAGCCGGATGCTTATGATGGCCTGTCGACTCGATATTCATCTCCAGCGTTACGTGCTTCCGCAATGGCAATAGCAAGGGCGGACGACAACACGCTCCGTAGAGCTTTCAGCTCCACACTTACCGGGGCCGCCGCCAACCGGTACACCACTCTCCGGGACAAACGGTTTGATTCCTTCGAGGAGCTATCCCGCAATTTCTCCAACCATTTTGTGGTATCCAAACCACCTCCTAAAACGGCGGGACACCTTCTTAAGATACGGCAGAAAAGGATGAGCCCTCGTAGAATATATTCAACGCCTGTGCCGAGTCTATCCAGGTCCCTAATCTGGGAGAAGAAGCTCGCTTGCTTGCAGCTATCCAAGGCCTCCGCTGGGAGTCCCTTTTCTTTGTGGATGTCCACACTAACCCGCCCACCAACATGGAACAATTCTTAAGTACAGCGTCGCGGTTCATGAATACGGAAGAGGTCACTCGACCACTCGCCAGAGCCGCCACGGCGGACGCCAAGGGACAACCCTCGCGACCGGACCCTAGGTCTCAAAGGCAGTACCCCACACCCCCCAGTAGGGAAAGGGCATACATTTCTCTTCCCCCGCTGAGGGAATCTCGTACCAACATCCTCCATGCCTTGGAACAAAAGAGGGCGGTCCCCACTTGGCCCCGCCCCCTCTCCCAGGAAATAACAAGGCAAAGCAACAAGTTTTGCCGCTACCACCGTGACAAAGGTCACGACACTGAGGACTGTTTTGAGCTCAAGCGTATGATTGGAGAAATGCTGGCTCAAGGCAAGCTCAGGGAGTACTTTCTCCAAACTGAGGAGGGCCGTAGAAGAGAAGGTGACCGTGAAGGGCGCCGGCCGAGGACCGCCGGCGGGGCGCTCCCAACAAAACCCAGTGTCGGGAGAATTGCCCAGTCCCCCGGCAAGGGGACATATCGGCGTAATCACACAAGTGTGAAGGCGCTTCGGCAAGACGCCGTCATATGAGGCAGATCTACCAGATAGACCACTCCTCTACTCGCTTTTGCATCGCAGCGATGGCACCTCTGTGGCAATACCGCACGCTGACCCCTTGGTTATCACTGCCCGTATTGCGGGATGGGACGTCGATAGAATCTACATGGATACGGGGGCGAATGCCAACGTAATCTACAAGCACACTTTGGTTGAGGCAAAGGTGCCTTTGTCACAAATTCAGCCCGCGAAGGGCGCCACCTTTGGAATAGGACGGGATGAAATCCCAACCTTGGGGTCGATCACCCCGCCTCTACATGATGATGGGAACCACCAAGGAGAAAAAGCAGGTATGTCATTCGAGCTATGTGGACTTTATTGTCCTGGATCTCCTACGCCATATAACGCCATCATCGGGCGACATACTCAAACCGAGTTCCATGTCCGCCGTGATGTGCGAACTCGACTCTAGTTTTTCACACTGCGGCCGGGATGCCTATATCTTTGTCAACTGTAATGTGGCCAGAGGCAATTATGTCTCGCCTCGCCGGCCCCCGCAGCCTTCCCGGCCATCCGAGCCTAAGAGGAAGGCACCCGCAGAGGAAGCTAGTCCTGTGGCGAAACCGCCCGACTTGTCCGGAACCTTTGAAGAAGTTGAGATCTCTCCCGGGAAGAAGTTCCGGGTGGGAAAGGACCTCGAGGAAAAGATCAGCAGCGCTCATCCATCTCCTCCATGCCAACAAAGTGATGTCTTCGCATGGAGCCTGAGGACCTACCAGGAGTTGATCCCGCTGTTATTTCTCACAAGTTAAGTGTACTCCCCGGCTTTAGCCCGGTTAGACAGAAAACAAGGGGCATGGCCCTTGACCGTAAGGACTTTGTACGCACTGAAGTGCAGAAATTGCTTAAGGCAAATATAATCAAGGAAGTTCACTACTCTGAATGGGTTGCGAATATTGTCCTCGCCGATAAAGAGGGCGGTCAGTGGCGACTTTGCGTGGACTACAAGGGGGTTAATAGGGCCTGCCCAAGGGACCCCTATCCTTTACCATCCATTGACCAATCTGGTTGACTCAACCGCTCATCACTCGGTTTTTTCTTTTCTCGATGCTTATAGCGGGTACCACCAAGTCTTTATGGACCCAGAGGACGCGGTAAAACCGCTTTACTATCAAGCGAGGCCGTATATCATTATATCGTAATGCCCTTCGGCTTAAAGAATGCGGGGCTACCTTCCAAAGGCTTGTAAATCAAGTCTTCGCAGCCGATTGGCCGAAATCTTGAAGCTTATGTGGATGACATTGTGGTCAAAAGCAAGGCCGTCTCAACCCATCTCACAGACTTGAAGGAAACATTCGACAACTTCCGCAAATACAATATGCGATTAAATCCAAAGAAGTGTATCTTCGGCGTGGGCGAAGGGAAGTTCCTGGGATACCAAATCTCCAAAGGAGGAATCCATGCAAATCCCAAAAAGATTGAGGCAATCACTACCTTGCGCACCCCCTGTGGGGCTCAAGGAAGTCCAACACCGGCAGAAAGCTAGTGGCCTTGGGACGATTCGCCTCTAAACTAAGTGATCGCTGCAAACCTTTCTTCGATCAGATTCGCAAGAAAAAGCTTGCAAATGGACGGAGGAGTGTCGGGAGGCATATGCCTCCATCAAACGACACCTGCAAGAACTACCGGCACTCAAGTGCCCTAGGCCAGCGATGACCTGGTCCTTTACCTCGCCACCTCGTAAAGAAGTGTCGCTCTGTCCTTATTAAGGAAGAAGCCGCCAAGCAATGGCCGGTCTATTACACCAGCCACACTCTCCAAGATACAGAAACAAGGTATCCTCCTCCAAAAGGCTATATTGTCCCTTGTATATGCAGCAAGGAAGCTCAAGCCCTATTTCCAAGGGCACACTATTATAGTCCGAACGGACTTGCCAATTCAGACATCCTAAGGCGCCCGAACATTCAGGGCGCCGCCAAGTTGTGCATCGAGCTTGGCTGCTTTAACATCAATTATGAGCCCAGAAAGGCAATTAAGTGCCAGGCCCTCGCCGACTTTATTGCGGAATTCTCGAATGCTGATGTACTCTCCGCCCCTGGGCAGGGCCCCACACCTCGTCCCACTCCTCCCGAATGGGACTTATTTGTGGATGGCTCATCCAAACTTGAATCCCCCGCAGGGGGTGTGTATCTACGTGGACCCCTAGGTATGGAAGTATTCCTTCGTGTCTCTTTTCAATTTCAAGTAACTAACAATGTTGCAGAATATGAGGCCCTCGTCGCCGGGCTGAAACTCGCCACAAGGGCAGGCATTCGCCGCCTCCATGTCCACAGTGACTCGCAGCTGGTGATTCACCAGGTTCAAGGGTGCGCCGAGTGCAAGGACGCCACCCTGATCAAATACCTTAAGTTGGTAAACACCCTACGAACCGACTTTGAAGAAGTCATCTTTATACATGTTCCTCGTTCTGAGAACACTACAGCAGACATGCTATCAAAGGGAAAGACTCCCTCTACCACAACCACTCTGACCAGTCCTTCCATCACGGAAGGTATTGATATTGCCTCTCTAGCAACGCATGATCCAGTCACAGACTGGAGAAACCCTATCATTGCTGCGCTAAAAGCCAGCACCACAGATCCCCATGTTCGCAAGCAAGCCCTCCGCTTCGTCCTCATTGATGACCAATTATGGCATCGCGGGTTTGCGGCGCCTCTACAACGGTGCCTTAGCACCCTTGAGGGACGCTCTGTCTTGGACACTCTCCACCAAGGCAATTGTGGCGCTCACATCGCTGCGGAGGCACTCGCCCACAAAGCCCTTCGTCAAGGGTATTACTGGCCTACCTTGAAAAAGGACGCCGCTGCACTGGTCAAAACGTGCCACCAGTGACAAATCAATTCTCGCATCCAGCGGCTACCATCTACTGATTCTCCAAAGATCGACAAATCCAAAGGTGCCTTTCGCCTGTGGGGCCTCGACCTCATTGGTCCAATGCCGAACGCTCCAGTGCCGCACCGCTTCGTGTTGTAGCATTGATTATTTTTCTAAATGGGTCGAGGTAGAACCCCGGTCTCCATCACTTCCGCCAAGATTATCAAGTTTCTTTGGAAGAATCTTGTCTGCCGGTGACGGCAGCCCTCGTGCTATTATTACGTATAATGGCACTCGTTCGCTACCACAAAGTGTCCAACAATGGGCACAGGACAATAATGTCCGCATGCTTTTGCCCCGGTGGCGCACCCCGCCTAATGGGCAGGTTGAGGTCACCAACCGAACCCTCAAGGAAGGCCTCAAGAAACGCTGGAAGGGGCCAAGGGCCGCTGGGTAGATGAACTCCCAAGTGTCTTATGGGACTATCGCACCACAACACGAACCCCCACAGAGAGACGCCTTTCTCTCTAGTATACGGCGCAGATGCGCTCCTGCCTATTGAGGTAGACCTCCCTACAATCCGTATGATCAACTTCACTGACGAAGCCAATGCTCAAGGGCTCCGTGCCAAACTCGACTTAATCGAAGAATTACGCGAAGGTGCTCGCCGCATGACGGCCCTCAAACAGAGGCTCGCCTTCACCATAATTCCCGGTAAAACCCAAGGCACCGCAACAAGGAGGCCTTGCCTTGCTTAAATCAACCCTCACCGCTCGCGACCCCAAGCAGTGGTGTCCTCGCGACCCAACCGGGACGGGCCTTATATTGTTCATAAACAAGTCCGCCTGTGAGTCTATGAACTACAAGACCATGATGGTCGCCTCGCTCCCGCAACTTTCATGCGGATGACTTGCGCCCATATTACGTGTAAGTCCTTAGTCTTACAAATTCAATACAATACATATGTGTTTCTTCCTATCTTACAGCTTATATGGCATTTCAAATGCCCTCTTCAAACGCCCTCTGTACCCGGCCGGTCAGACTGGCTACCTGCCTGAGTTATGGCATCAGATCTTGTCAGGTCTCACTTCTCCACACAGTGGTTGCGGGTCTCATTCCCAACCGACCTTCAACTCGCCCCGCCCCAAGGGTAATCCCCTTGCGCTGCGGAAGGGTAACCCCTTTGGCTCCTTCAGAAGGTCTATGTGTAAGTCGCCCTCGCACGCCACAGCAGACCTTCCGCTCGGACTTCTCCACACAGTGGTTGCGGGTCTCATTCCCAACCGACCTTCAACTCGCCCGCCCCAAGGGTAATCCTTTGCGCTGCGGAAGGGTAACCCCTTTGGCTCCTTCAGAAGGTCTATGTGTAAGTCGCCCTCGCACGCCACAGCAGACCTTCCGCTCGGACTTCTCAACACAGGTGATTGAGCGTCTCATAACCAAACAGACCTTCAACTCGCCCCGCCCCAAGGGTAATCCCCTTGCGCTGCGGAAGGGTACCCCCAGTTTTGGCTCCTTCAGAAGGTCTATGTGTAAGTCGCCCTCGCACGCCACAGCAGACCTTCCGCTCGGACTTCTCCACACAGTGGTTGCGGGTCTCATTCCCAACCGACCTTCAACTCGCCCCGCCCCAAGGGTAATCCTTGCGCTGCGGAAGGGTAACCCCTTTTGGCTCCTTCAGAAGGTCTATGTGTAAGTCGCCCTCGCACGCCACAGCAGACCTTCCGCTCGGACTTCTCCCGACAGTAGGTGGCGGGTCTCAGTCCCCAACCGACCTTCAACCCCCCCCGCCCCACCGGTAATCCCCTTGCGCTGCGGAAGGCTACACACCATTTGTATCCTTGAGTAAGGTCTTTTGGTTTGTCGTCGTCGGACGCCACAGCAGACCTTCCGCTCGGACTTCTCCACACAGTGGTTGCGGGTCTCATTCCCAACCGACCTTCAACTCGCCCGCCCCAAGGGTAATCCCCTTGCGCTGCGGAAGGGTAACCCCTTTGGCTCCTTCAGAAGGTCTATGTGTAAGTCGCCCTCGCACGCCACAGCAGACCTTCCGCTCGGACTTCTCCACACAGTGGTTGCGGGTCTCATTCCCAACCGACCTTCAACTCGCCCCGCCCCAAGGGTAATCCCCTTGCGCTGCGGAAGGGTAACCCCTTTTGGCTCCTTCAGAAGGTCTATGTGTAAGTCGCCCTCGCACGCCACAGCAGACCTTCCGCTCGGACTTCTCCACACAGTGGTTGCGGGTCTCATTCCCAACCGACCTTCAACTCGCCCCGCCCCAAGGGTAATCCCCTTGCGCTGCGGAAGGGTAACCCCCTTTTGGCTCCTTCAGAAGGTCTATGTGTAAGTCGCCCTCGCACGCCACAGCAGACCTTCCGCTCGGACTTCTCCACACAGTGGTTGCGGGTCTCATTCCCAACCGACCTTCAACTCGCCCCGCCCCAAGGGTAATCCTTGCGCTGCGGAAGGGTAACCCCTTTGGCTCCTTCAGAAGGTCTATGTGTAAGTCGCCCTCGCACGCCACAGCAGACCTTCCGCTCGGACTTCTCCACACAGTGGTCATGGGTCTCATTCCCAACCGACCTTCAACTCGCCCCGCCCCAAGGGTAATCCTTGCGCTGCGGAAGGGTAACCCCTTTTGGCTCCTTCAGAAGGTCTATGTGTAAGTCGCCCTCGCACGCCACAGCAGACCTTCCGCTCGGACTTCTCCACACAGTGGTTGCGGGTCTCATTCCCAACCGACCTTCAACTCGCCCCGCCCCAAGGGTAATCCTTGCGCCGCGGAAGGGTAACCCCTTTTGGCTCCTTCAGAAGGTCTATGTGTAAGTCGCCCTCGCACGCCACAGCAGACCTTCCGCTCGGACTTCTCCACACAGTGGTCATGGGTCTCATTCCCAACCGACCTTCAACTCGCCCCGCCCCAAGGGTAATCCCCTTGCGCTGCGGAGTGCCGCGGAAGGGTAACCCCCTTTTGGCTTTCAGGCTCCTTCAGAGAGGTCTATGTGTAAGTCGCCCTCGCACGCCACAGCAGACCTTCCACAAGGGCTCCCAAACACAGCAAGTGGGTCTTACCCCCGTAACCTCGATGGTTCTCCACTTGTCTCAACAAGCGTCCCATCGCCTTCGCCAAACACGCGACTCTGTGCTCCGTGTAACCGAGCCTTTTTACCGCATGCTTATCGTATAAATGATGGGCAAACTACAGGGGTCTTCTACTTGGTACACCGTCCACTACCCAAGGGCTTACTCCCTAAACAGCCCCGAACTTATCTCAAAAAGTGGTCTCCATCACAGTGGCTCAACAAGTAAACCCACAAGTCATTTGGAATGACTCATGTGGCTCCGCCATTACGGATCTTGAGTGCCTCGTCACTATAAACTTAAAACTGAGTCTCCAGCTCCTTGATAAGTAGTCCCTGTGGCTTCGCCTTCGCGGACCCCGAAGGACATCTCTCCATGAGACAGACTTAGCCTATGGTTATTAAACTAAGCTAACGTATTCTACAGTGGCTATCGCGAGTTAAAGCGAATCTACAAAACAGTTGAAGGTAAAAGGAAGTTTTACTTCATCTATTGTTCCCAAAAAGTGTGTGAATGCAGGTCTTTATACAAAATAGGGGGCATCCACATGTTGGAGCCTCCACCCTAGTCCGTAAGGGCATACTGTGCATCGCCCATCTTCCTTCCCCGCTCCCCATCAAGCGCGCCTACCGTTGGCTCATTGGTGTTGGCAGCATCCAGATCCCAAGATCTAGAGATGGAAACGCCTTCTCCACTTGGAAGCGGCATCGCAGCCAGCCCTCCTCATAGGCTCGCGCCCGCTCGCCTGTGGCTTGGATCTCGCCAAGCTTCTCCACCGCCGAGGCATCCGCCGTGGATGGGCACCTTGATGGAGGAAGAGGACTCGTGATCCTCACCTTCAAAGGGGGAAGGCCCAGAGCCTTCTCCATCTCCCACACCGAGGCCATTGCCTTCTCCAGTGCGTGGCGACCTCCGTGCGTGCCTTCGTGGCAACCTCAGCAGCAAGCCTGCCCTCCTCCACCTTCTTCTCTCGCCGCTTGAGCTCGGACAGAGCTTGGCCTCGCCTCCTCGCCGCGGCCTCGCCGCTCAACTTGGGCCTTCGCCACCGCAAGGGCGGCTTTGGTTTCGCCTCCAAGGAAAGGAGGGACTCCTTCAAGACAGCATTTTCAAGCTGCTTGGCTTCCAGCATTGCTTCTTGCTGAAGGAAGCGTTGCTTCGCAACATCAAGAAGGCAGGCCTGCTCCCACCGGTACCGCATGCTGTGTGCCCGCTCTTGGTTGCCATAATCGCACCAACTCTCTAGTTGGGCCACGCGCTTGGCATGCTCCTCCTTGAGCTCCTCCTCCCTCTTCTTTGAGGACTCCAGCCTCCTCCCCGAGAGAGGCAATCTCGATATCCGGGCGTCGTCCCGCTTATTGGCATACTTCAGAAGTCATGCCATTGCTCAGCAGCAAGCATGACCTTTGACAGCCGCCGCATCCCAATACTATTAAAGGTAAGTAAAAGGCTAAACTAAACTTATACATGAAGACCAAAGCTGTCTTACTCGCAGACTTTGTTGAGCTGCCTCCTCATGAATTCAGCAGGGAGTCCAGTGCTCCGCCGGTCACCTCCTCACATAGGGGTGCGCAGCCCTCCAGCAGGATTGAGGGTCTGCTCCTCCCCGCAGCAGTGAACTGCTGTTCCTAAGAAGGAAGACTGATCCCATGCATCCTTCACGAGCCTCCTTGCTCCTTGTACACCCTAAGTCCGGTCTCGGTGCCTCGACTCTCGTGAGGTCGGGCTCTCGACCACTTGGGACCGACTTGGCGGCAACGCGCCTCCGCTCCAAATAGTGAGACCAGACTCCGGTCTTCTCAAGGACCTCGGTCCCGGTCCCCAAATCGGCAGGGATCTCTGTCAGACCCCTTGGTCCACAAGAGCCTCACAGGGACCGGCCCTTGGCTCAAGGGCCTCGCCTACAAAGAACAGGCATCAAGCAACTAGGAAACAAGTATGAACTCAAAAACAAAGAAGATATCACAAAGTCAAAAAGACTTACCAGCGTAAGGACGCCCTATCCACCGACTTCCACTGGCTGCTGGAAGGTTGGGCAATCTCCCAACCACTTGTCCTCGCAGAGGACCGTGTTACTGCACTCCCCTTCCTCCGGGGCCTCACTATTAGAAGAGGAAGAAGTCTCCTCAACCACCAGTGATCCTCTTCCCCTTTATTGCAGGGGCCTTCTCCCCGAAGGGGCCTCTTCAGTGATCCTCTCTCCAAGAGGGATGGCTGCAGGGATCTCCCCCTTGCATTAGTGGTCTCCGCCTCCTCCGAAGGAATGACTGGTACCTCCCGCTGGCCAGACTCCCAATGGCCTTTGCAGCCTGGTTGCCCCTCCTTCTCATAGAGATCGTGATGTTGGCCGCCGACATCTTACCCTTGGGAGGAGGCACTCTTCCTCCGGTGATGATCTCGCCGCGACCACATGACCGGGCAAGTCTTCACCTTGAATTGGTGAAGGGCTCGCGAAGAGCCCAGATACAAAGGCCTCAGCAGCGCCTCCTCGTAAGAAATAGGCTGCACCACCGAGATGGGCACAGCCTCTATGGGAACAGCGCTATCCGCTCGCGCTCCTTCCGGCCCTCTCGCAGAAGGCACGACCTCTTCAACAAAGAGAGGCATTTCAAACTCCACCCTTCTCGCTTCTTCAGCCAGGGGCTCCCACTGGGAACTTCTTCCCAAAGCAGCTCCCCGGCCTCTTCAAATGAAATGGCTGGAGTAGGACCCTCTTCCCCAAAGAGCTCCCGGCCTCTTCGCTTAAAATAACCGGAGTAGGCCCTCTGCTCCAAAGCAGGATTCTCAGCCTCCCAGCCGGCCCTTCAGCCTGTGGTCCCCGCACCGGCAGGGCTCTCTCTTCTTCAAAGCCGCGTGGCAGCCACTTTCCTCTTTTTCTTCTCCGGCTGAGAAGCCATCAAGGCTTGATACCAGCCCTCTTTTTGGACAGCTTTGGGGACAATGGGTCCCAACACCTTGACCGCCATGGCAGGGCGTCTTCCCAAGTGCACAAGCCAGTGCACTCGTTGGGCGATGCGCATGGATGCTTTCTTACCCCGGGCTTCGCTGCACTCGCAACGGCATCTGCAGACAAAGAGGGACTTCTGCACTGTGTTCTACTGCACTCTTACAAATTTACAAGATATTAGTATGTATGCGCAGCAGATTTTGGGCGCCGCTAGAGCGGCGAAGAAAGAGTCTATCATTGTCCCACGGTGGACGGAGCCCATCCTCGTATGGCGGGGCATCCTAGGGTCCAAAGACGAAACCCGTGCTAATCCCAGCCCACCTCGGGTGGTCTCGCCCACTGGGCAGCCGAGAAGGGGAAGAACGCCGCACGCGCTCCTCGAAAGGACATCGCCCAACCACCCCAAGAGCTGAACGTATGCCTGCCACCGCACTCCCCGTGAGTCAAGACAGCCTCCGCGCAATGCTTTGCACGGATTGTCGCGCCTCGCCACGGGAAAGTCCCATGTGCCTTCGCGCGGCAAGAAGAAAAAGGATCCGTGCGCTTGTGGTAGGATCGGGCGAAGCGGTGAAAGAGATGGAGTGGTTACCTCCAACGCTTATGGGAGTGACGAGAAGAACGCACCCCACTCTCGCTCCAACCGATAGAAACGGTTGAACACATCGGCGAATGGCTTCACGCCGGCCATGTGGCAAAGGCGACGATAAAGCCCGCAATACTCGTGAAAGTATTGGGCGCCAATCGAGTTGGGGCATTCCCAATCGGCACAAAGATCTTGCACTGGGCCATGGGAAGGGATACCGTAATCCCGCCGAAAGCCGCGCCGTGTACAGCACAAAGACCCGGTTCTCCTTGTTCTCCTCGGTAACGGGCCAACCCATCGCCCGACAAACACCCGCACGGGACGCATATACCGGCGTTTTCTCCACGGGCCAAAGGCCTCCACCATATCCTCGGTGAATTCTCTCAAACTTCACCGTGGTCTTCTCGAGAGGAGCGACCACCGGGCGAACAGCTTCCTTGGAATCCATCTCTGCAAAAGGAAGAACAGATAGGCATATAAATCGAAACAGCCCAAAGAAAGGCATTTCGGCAAGCGCTCAAAGGCGCCAGAGAACTTGAAGCACTTAGTGTGCGGGAAGAAAAACTTACCTGATTTGTTAAACAGTGAGCAAGAACGGACGGAGCGGTTGGCAAATGAACAGTTGACCGGCGGAATCTCAAACGAAAAGGAGGAACCACCGCAAATCACCTCTCAACTGCCGATGAAATAGCCAAGAAACGCAAGAATACGAAAGGGTTACTCAGAACAGAGCGAACAAATGCAAGAGTGGAGAAGAAAGGCTTCAATCTTCTCGCACGCTTTTATAAGCCCGCCAAAATGAAAAAGCGCTTTTAAGCGTGAATGACTCCCGAGGCGCCACGTGCCAAAGATCCAGCGGTTATTAAACCTCTCCCCGCCGCATAAAAGAAGAAACGCTTTTACAAAGCGTAATCGACTCTACGGCGCCACGTGTTGGCCCCATAACGGTCAAGAAACCTCTCATCTTCCTATATCTCTCATGCATTAAATGTTGAAGAGACTCTTCGATGCCTTCGCAATCAAACCGTACTCAATCGGACCAAGCGCCTACGCCAAATCCAAAGACTTGGAATTAGAACAGAGAACGGGACCCTGCCCATACTCTGCCTTCAGTGAGGAGGCATCTTGGTACACTACCCAAGCAAATGCCCTCCTCAAAACTCACAAGGATCATGAAGGATCCAACATATAATATCAGACCACAAAAGGTCATCGCGCTCCACACAAACTCGCTCGTGGATCACACGCCTCAACATGGTATTTTCAAACAAGATCTTCAACACAGAGTAAAGGGTCGTGAAGGATCCAACACAAACTATCAGATTATAAAAGATCTTCACTTATGACTACTACATCGGTCCTCAAAGAAAGTACTTTCAAAAACGGAGTACAGTGACCCGCCCATACTCCGCTCTCGTGAGGAGGCATCTTGGTACACTACCCAAGCAATCGCGCCTCGCGTTGCATCGAATCATACGAGGCCTTTGGAGAGGTCTCATCCTTGTGGTCTCCAAGACGCCTTCGCAAGGTCTCATCCTTGTGGTCTCCAGACGCTTTCGCAAGGTCTCATCCTTGTGGTCTCCAAGACGCTCGCGCGAGGTCTCGCCTCGCGGGCCCCAAGTCTCGCATGGGCGATGTCTCACACTCACCTTTGCGTCTCTAAAGCCTTCGCGGCTACCCTCGCAGCCTCGTGTCTCGCCTTTGTGATCTCACTCGCCTCCATGGGTCTTACTCCCGCCTCCCGCCTATACTGGCCCCGCCTGCATAAGGCCTCGTACCTGTGTTCGTGCAACCTCACCCCTTATTTGGCTATATTCTATTTGGGCCTTCGCCCTATGGGCCTTCGCCCGCCGCTTGCTCCACTTGGAAATAGACCACTTGGTCGCCCGACATCAACCGCCAATAAGGAGGGCAGCACGAGCCTCGGGAGATCTTCACTGATTTATACGCCGACATTCTCTCGACAAGTGAATCACCTAAGGCGGTTTGCTGAGATCTTCATCATCACAACCGCCTTATCTCCAATCACCGACATGACTTATCTCAACAGCCTGCCTAAAGGGCTTCAACCGGGAGGCTCTTCTCCGGCATCACTCTATAAATAGGGTGATGTCCACCCTAAATCGGGTAAGCTACTACACGCCCCCACTCCCCTCTTGCTACTTCGAGTATTCTTCCTATCTTTACAGATTACTCAACAGCAAGCTTGGAGTCTCAAGAACATCATCTTCTCCACCACTTCAACTGAGAGTCCGGGCCTTCTTTAGGAACGAGACTATCAGCAGGGGCGTCTTCCCAAGTGCACAAGCCAGTGCACTCGTTGGGCGATGCGCATGGATGCTTTCTTACCCCGGGCTTCGCTGACTCGCAACGGCATCTGCGGACAAAGAGGGACTTCACTGTGTTCTACTGCACCTCTTACAAATTTACAAGATATTAGTATGTATGCGCAGCGTATTTTTGGCGCCGCTAGAGCGGCGAAGAAAGAGTCTATCATTGTCCCACGGTGGACGGAGCCCATCCTCGTATGGCGGGGGCACCTCGGGGTCCAGCACGAAGCCCGTGCTAATCCCAGCCCACCTTAGGGTGGTCTCGGCCCACTTGGGCAGCCGAGAAGGGAAGAACGCCTCGCACGCGCTCCTCGAAAGGACATCGTCTAACCACCCCAGTAGTTGAACGTATGCCTGCCACCGCACTCCCCGTAAGTCAGCACAGGCCTCCGCGCAATGCTTTGCACGGATTGTCGCATCCTCGCCACGGGAAAGTCCCATGTGCCTTCGCGCGGCAAGAAGAAAAAGGATCCGTGCCAGTTGTGGTAGGATCGGGGCGAAGCGGTGAAAGAGATGGAGTGGTTACCTCCAACGCTTTATGGGAGTGACGTGAAGAACGCACCCCACTCTCGGCTCCAACCGATAGAAACGGTTGAACACATCGGCGAATGGCTTCACGCCGGCCATGTGGCAGGCGACGATAAAGCCCGCAATACTCAGAAAAGTATTGGCGCCAACTGAGTTGGGGGCATTCCCCAATCGGCACAAAGATCTTGCACCAGTTGCGGGAAGGGATACCGTAATCCCGCCGAAAGCTGCGCCGTGTACAGGCACAGCACCCGGTTCTCCTTGTTCTCCTCGGTAACGGGCCAACCCATCGCCCGACAAACACCCGCACGGGACGCATATACCGGCGTTTTCTCCACGGGCCAGAAGGCCTCCACCATATCCTGGTGAATTCTCTCAAACTTCACCGTGGTCTTCTCGAGAGGAGCGACCACTGGGCGAACAGCTTCCTTGGAATCCATCTCTGCAAAAGGAAGAACAGATAGGCATATAAATCAAAACAGCCCAGCAAAGGCATTTCGTCAAACGCTCAGTGCGCTCAGAGAACTGGGGGCACTTAGTATGCAGGTGCGGAAACTTACCTGATTAGTTGAGAAGTAAGCAAGAACGGAAGGAGCGGTTGGCAAATGAACAGTTGACCGGCGGAATCTCAAACGAAAAGGAGGAACCACCGCAAATCACCTCTCAACTGCCGATGAAATAGCCAAGAAACGCAAGAATACGAAAGGGTTACTCAGAGCAGAGCGAACAAATGCAAGAGTGGAGAAGAAAGGCTTCAATCTTCTCGGGTACGCTTTTATAAGCCCGCCAAAATGAAAAAGCGCTTTTAAGCGTGAACGACTCGAGGCGCCACGTGCCAAAGATCCAGCGGTTATTAAACCTCTCCCCGCCGCACAAAAGAAGAAACGCTTTTACAAAGCGTAATCGACCTACGGCGCCACGTGTTGCGGCCCCATAACGGTCAAGAAACCTCTCATCTTCCTATATCTCTCCTGCAATAAATGTTGAAGGGACTCTTCGCTGCCTTCACAATCACACGGTCCGCATACGGACCTAGCGCCTTCGCCAACTCCAATTACTTGGAATTTGAACTGAGTACGGGACCATGCCCTTACTATGCATTCAGGAGGAGTCATCTTGGTACACTACCCAAGAAAATGCCCCCTCCTCAAAATCTCACAAGGATCATGAAGGCTCCAACACAGAATATCAGAGCATAAAAGGTCATCGCGCCCACACAAACTCGCTTCGTGGATCACACGCCCTCAACATGGTATTTTCAAACAAGATCTTCAACACGAGTAAAGGGTCGTGAAGGATCCAACACAAACTATCAGATTATGAAAGATCTTCACTTATGACTACTACATCGGTCCTCAAAGAAAGTACTTTCAAAAAACGGAGTACAGGACCCTGCCCATACTCCGCTCTCAGGAGGAGGCAACTTGGTACACTACCCAAGCAATCGCGCCCTCGCGTCGCATCAGAATCATACGAGGCCTTTGGAGAGGTCTCATCCTTGTGGTCTCAAGTATCGCCTTCGCAAGGTCTCATCCTTGTGGTCTCCAGTATCGCCTTGCGTCGCATCAGAATCATACGAGGCCTTTGGAGAGGTCTCATCCTTGTGGTCTCCAGTATCGCCTTCGCAAGGTCTCATCCTTGTGGTCTCCAATATCGCCTGCGCGGGGTCTTGCCCTCGCGGGCCCCAAGTCTCGCATGGGCGATGTCTCACACTCACCTTTGCGTCTCTGGGGCCTTCGCGGGCTACCCTCGCGGTCTCGTGTCTCGCCTTTGCGATCTCACTCGCCTTCGCAGGTCTTACTCCCGTAGCCTCAACTCGCCTTCGCGAGGACTCTCTTGCCTATACTGGCCTCGTCCAGACAAGGCCCTTATACTCAGGTTCGTGCGATCCTCACTCCTTACTTGGTTGTATTCTATATGGGCCTTCGCCCCATTGCAGGCCTTCACCTGCCTGCCACTTGCTCCACCTGGAAATAGACCACTTGGTCATCTGACATCAACCGGCCAATAAGGAGGGCAGCACGAGCCTGGGAGATCTTCACCAGATTTATACGCCAGACATTCTCTGACAAGTGAATCACCTAAGGCGGTTTGCTGAGATCTTCATCATCACAACCGCCTTATCTCCAATCAGTCTGACACAGACTTATCTCAAACAGCTTGTCTAAGGGCTTCAACTGGGGGAGGCTCTTCTCCTGGCATCACTCTATAAATAGGGTGATGTCCACCCTAAATCGGGTAAGCTACTACACGCCCCCCCCACTCCTCTCTTGCTACTTCTGAGTATTCTTCCTATCTTTTACAGATTACTCTGAACAGCAAGCTTGGAGTCTCAAGAACATCATCTTCTTCTCCACCACATCAACTGAGAGTCCGGGCCTTCTTTAGGAACGAGACTATCATAAATGCAAATGCATGATGCAATAGCGTCGTAACCAGACATATAATCCAGAATATCAGAAATCACAAATATAATAGACATATGTCATACGCCGATGACCAATTCACAAAATTCAGCACACATAGATATATCAAATTTAACAGAGCAGACTCAAAAGAATATCAATACCGATCAGGAGATCCCATGCTGAACTGAAACAGAAAACCAAATAACTATGCTCCAGGAAATCTATATATAGAAAATCTTGCTTCAAAAAACCATGATATGATAACCTGCTCTAATACCAACTTGTCGCGCCGCGGGCTCTGGACGGAGGCGGAAGCCCGCACGGGACGCGGCGGCGGCCCAGGGGCGACGTTGGACGACTAAAATGGGAGCGAAAATTGAAAATACTCCCGGTGTGCTGGGATCCATAACCCGGCCCATAAAATTTCCTCCGAAGGTGACCCATATGAAGATGACAATCACCCTCGACGTGGCTTGGAAACAGTTCGTTGCCAGTTTTTGTTGCTCCGCACTTGAGGTTGTTGACTTCCAGCGCTTATAACTTAACTTGTAGAACTTAGGCAGGTCTGTAACTGCTTCCAGCCTCTTCCTCGTTTCCGGGGCTACGAAACGGACTATTGGATGACCCCGTTTGGACGTGAAACGAGGAAGATATAGCACTTTGAAGTTGGTGCCCGGTTGCTGCCCGAAATGCTGACAAACGAAAATCCCATAAATCGCTATCCCAGGACACGTTCTGACGTGCCCGAAAAATCTGCACCAGATTGAAACACACAGAAGGCAAATAGAATATCATACACGGCGGATATCCACAAGTAAGAAGAGCCCTACCCCCACTGAAATGGGCAAGTACTCGGTCTACACTAACATCACAGAATAAAGTTGCGGAGCTGAACACATACATGTACATGCAGTTTGAAACATGGAATCCAAGTATATTTCATCATATGTCAAACCCGCACATACACGCAGACATAACATAAACAGAATCCAGATAGCATACAAAGTGAGCCTTGCCCCCACTAAAATGGGCAAGCACTCAACAAATATAATGTGTCTTATGGACAAGTGTAAGTACTGTATATCCTTATACAAGCAGCAGAGATGCTAACTACATGCATGCTCGCTATTTACATACAGAGCCATCCAAAAAGATAGGAACACCTACGAGACGCGGGATTAGAAGTCCTCAACTTCTCAGAGGGTCCTCGCATAGACAATTGCTGCTGCTATTACAACACTACAGTAAAATCATAAGTAATTCCCGATGTGCTAGACAACACCGCAGAAAAAGCAGAACTCAGAATTATGCTCAGATTTCAGACATATCGCAGAAAATGCAGATCAAGCAGATATCAGACACAAACTCATATTCACATTCAGATTCAAACTACAGATTCAGACTCAGATACAGATTCAGACTACAGATTCAGATTCAGATACAGATACAGATTCAGATTTCAGACTACAGATTCAGATACATATTCAGATTTCAGACTACAGATTCAGATTTCATACTATAGTTACTCAAAGAGACTGCCCCTTACAGACAGAATATCAGACAGAACAGAAGTATACGTGAAACAGAATTAGACAACACACCCCAGTCTCACTCTGCGGGTTGTTGGCCAGGTACTCCTGAAACAATAAACAGAAAGAGGGTAAGTTCTCTTTTGAGAACTTAGTAAGGGCTTGGGCATAGGCACGGTTTCTCTTTAAGTATAGCAACCTGTAAAACAAAGACAAAGACAAAGAAAATACAAACACGCAACAGATAGCCAACATATGCTCAACCAGTGCAAATCAAACATATGCAATGCACATAAGCAGAATTGTTAGTATAACATACAGACACGCTCTGAAACGATAGTCCACTCTGGCCTAGCCAAGTAATGAGCTACCGCAGACACAAGAGTCTGGTACCAAATCGGGGTAGCTAACCCCATCAGAACACCCCCCGTAGGAGTTGAATCAGAACACCATCCCCATAGGAGTTGAATTAGAACAACACCCTGTAGGAGTTGAATCAGAACACCACCCCAGTAGGAGTTAGCTACTCTTTTAGTTAAATTACCCCAGAACTAGAAGCGGAATTTAGGTCAGAATGTCTAACCATTCCTAACTCTAATCTTAAGCTCTGATACCAAATTGTCACCCCACCACCCCCGGAAGCTGGCGGAAGCATCTTTGTTGTGGAAGCCAAAAGTATCGGCGTTGGGTGAATACGGATTTTCTCTTTAAAAGCGTTGTGGACCCGAAACCCGTCCCTTAAAACGTTTTCCTTCAGGTTTTAAGGTTAACATGTCTTTTCAGTTTTTAAGACCTCTTACTAGTCCTAAACCTGCACCCGAAACACGTTAGTGGTTTTACAGAATATCACGCGTGCAGAATAAACAGATAGTAAGTAATACAAGCAGAAGGAGTTCCGCCCTCTTCGTAGGGTTGGAAACTCCCCACGAATAACTAATACAGTCCAGAACATCAGAATACCAAATGTATCTAATATGCATACTACGCCTATAGAGCCAAGCCATAAAGCGGATTATACCTCGCTAACTACCACTACTGTTCCTGCTAAACATAAATAGGAGAAATTAATGTCAGACTAATCACATATTTCAAACGACAGATCATAGAAAGGATCTAATGAGAATAATATGCATACTACGCTTACAGAGCATCTAATATGCATACTACGCCTAATGTATCTAATATGCATAGTACGCCTAAAGAGCCAAGCCATAAAGCGGATTATACCTCGCTAACTACCACTACTGCTGCTACTAAACATAAACAGGAGAAATTAATGTCAGACTAATCACATATTTCAAACGACAGATCATAGAAAGGATCTAAAGAGAATAACCCCCAGACTGAAACAAAAAAATACCACTTAGAACACAGAATGCAGAATGATCACTGCGGGAGGTCTACTCCGCGGATCGTTTGCCAGGATCCCCTGAAAATGTTTAATATGTGGGGGGTGAGTTCTCGAAAGAAGCCGTAAGGGGGCAACTACGATATTGGGAAAACTTTTTAAAAACGTTTTCCCCTGCATAAAAGGTTAGCATGCAATGGACTAGCAGATAATACAACCCTAAATGTAAACAAGAATATGGTATGCAAATGTCATGATGCTCAGAAGCCCCGTCGGATTGGTGGTACTTTCCCATACAGATGGTCCCCGACCACAGACAGCACCCTACAGCGGCTTGTTAAGCTCACGCCGATTATCGGGATCAGAACGCATGGTACCAGCGAGGGGTGATCCGGCCCTTACTGTCAGAATAGTTAGCGACATAAAGCCGACACAGAACAGAAAATGGGTCCGTCGTCGACCCCCGATAAGCATAACCGATATAGCATAAGTCCAGAAATCTCAACAGAGAGTGGGTCCGTCATCGACCCCCAATAAGCATAAGGTCCAGAAATATAAGAAAACCCTGCAACCCGCTATGTACCATGTGACTGGGCCCCACCCTCGACCCGAGTACTGGCCCTTAACTAGCCTAATACACATGAGTTGAATTGCAATGCGTATTAAGAAAGCTAAACCCCTTACCTTGACAGATGCGGATATCTACTATGGCCCCCCGGTGCACACGAGCAGTATCCCAGAAACACATTTAATCTGCCAGAATCAGAAATATAGAATAAATCTAGTTAATTAACTAAAGTTTCTTACTTCGGGAATTTATCCTAAATTACCACTTAAGTCCTCCAACTTTTCAGAAATTTGCAATCTTACCCAAAGTTTCACAAAGTTGCAAAAAGTGACAACTTTAAACTTAAAGTGTCCAAAATTTATTCCATAACTTAAAGTGGCTATCTTTCCTTTAACTTCTCCATAATTACACCTTTAGTCCTTAAACTTTTTAAGAATTTTCAGATTAGCCCTTAAGTTTTGCAAAGTTGAAAAATACTCAACTTTATCAACTATTCCACACAAGTATCTTTTCAAACCAAACTTTCGGCCAATTCCTTAATTTTGGCCAAACTTCCATTTTGACCCTAAACTTTCTAAACTTACACTTTAGCCACTTAAACCATACTTTTTTCCACCAAAACATCAATTAAACACTTTCTCCAACACTCTAACTTCACAAAATCATCAAAAACAACATCATCATCATTTCGGCCCTTTTCCTACATTTCCTACATTTCCCAATAGCTTCAAATCATCTTAAACCTACTTATAACATGATTCCAACAACTTTCTTCAACAAAAATCCACCCAAATAATTCATCAAAATTTCGGCCTCACCATGAAAATTCAACCAACATGCGTTTTCACATACTTCCAAGAACAACATATGTTCTACATGCCATTGGCTCAGCCTGGTGTATTCGTTGATGGCAGCCTGCATCAAAAAACGTTAGCTCAGGAAAAGAGAAATGGCGCAGAAAATAAGGGAGATGCCTCACCTGTAAATTGTGCTTGCCTGCCTCCTTCATGAACTCGATTAGGGGATCCAGGCTGCGGTCCATCAACTCCCTATCAAAGGGCGTGCGAAGCCCCTCCAAACAAGACAGGAGTCCCATCAACAAGGAGGACTTATAATTCAGAAGGAAAATCGGATCCCACGCCCCTCGATGAAGTGCAACCAAACCCCAGTTTCCTCAAGCACAGTCGCCGATGTGCCTAAGTCCACCGCACTCCGGTGAATGCTCCACCGCCGGTCAGAGGATTCCTTCCCTGCATCAAACAACTTATTAGTACAACTGGGGAAGACTTGAACACAACCCTCTACAAGGAAAACACATACCCTGCGATGGACCCTGGTCCAAGGCAATGGCGACCCCAACGGTCGACGACTGGGATTGTGGCTTCACCCAGCTGCCACCCCCAGATGATTCGTTGAAGGGGAGAACCACATCCCAGGTACTCACCTTCTCTAGGACTCTCTCCACCGCCAAGGCATCGCTGGCAACGAGAATCGAACTGGTTAAGTGTGCCCCTTCTGGAGACCCTCCCCCTTGGGGAGCCTGGCTACTTGTTAGGGAGGCACCTTAAACTGCGCCTGTCACCTCTGGCTGGATATCAACCAGTGTGGGTACTCCACTCTCTGGGAGGACCATTGTCGCCTCCTTTATTCTAGAACAGCTGGCTCTCTTCGCGGCCAGCTTAGCTCTTCTTCTCATGGACAGCAAGAGATCACCTGCTGACATTACCCCCTTGGATGGCATGACGGTCACCTATGGAGGGGCCCCCACCACAGGAGCACTCTCTGAAGCACCTTCGCCGGCCGCCCTAGGGGGGCTCGCCAACAATCCGGAGACAAAGGCGTCCAGACACCTGGTGTTCTCAGCTAGTACCACTGTCTCCATGTCTCCAGGTGCAGAGAAGGTAGCCCCTACTCCAGGAACCTCGCAAACCACCTCCTCTTTAGGGGTAGCCTCAGCAACCTCCACCCCCTCGTCCAGATCCTTCGCAAGAGAAACATCTCCCCCACAAGGCCCTTGCGCCTCCACTTGCTCCTCTTGCGAAGCCCTCTCCACCCTGGGTTGCGCCTCATTGCCACATGTCTTCTTCCTCTTCGCCACACCTTGAAGTGGCGCCTACTGGCTAGTGGCAGCCCTCTTCCTCCGCGAAGGCACTCAATGGGACCCAACGCCTTCTCTGCTGTGGGAGGGACATTTTCCTTATACGCACAAGACATGTGGATCTGCAGGGTAAGGTGCATAGACCCCTTCTTACCCTTCTCCTCATCAGAACGGCTGGGGGCATCTACATCACAAAAAGTCGGTATGAACGCGAGGGGAATACATAGCAAAAGCGAGAGAGAGCCAAGCAATACATACCTCTAGGCCCCGCCAGAGCTGCGCGAAGGGCATCCACCAAATCTCCGCGATGCGCGGGTGCCCAACCTTTATTAGGAGGAGGCACCTTCGAATCCAACAAGTAGCCTGTGCTTATGTCAGCCCACCTGAGAGTCACCTCATCAAGCTGCACAAGGGAGAAAGGAAATAAATGATCATAGGATCTCCTCGACAGCACATCGTCCAGCCACCCCAACAGCTGAACATACGTCTACCACCTTCGCCCACCAGTGTACAAGACTGGCCTCTGCAGTCCTCACCACTGGAAACCGCCATGACTCATCCCTGCAAACAAAGAAAAAGCCACCATACCAATCATGGTGCGATTTCAATGGAATACTGAAAGAAATAGAATTATCCCCCCCAATGCTATTGGGGGTAACATGGAAAAATTGCCCCCCCGTCCGCAAGTCCAAGAGGTAAAATCTCAGAAACACATCCGTGAAGGGCTCCACCCCCACCATCCGGCACGCCACGCTGAACTCGGCGATATGAATGAACGTGTTCAGTCCGAGCTACGATGGTGGGAGGCCCCACTGGGCACACAGATCTTGGACGATGGCAAGCAAAGGAAACCTCAACCCAGAGGACATCTGGGCCGTGTATAGGCAAGCTCCACATTCTCCGGCGTCTAGGGCAAGAGCGACTAGGGAAATGGCAGAAGATGAACAAGAATTGAAAAGAGGAAGCTATCATAAATCACTACAAAAGTGCAAGGAAATAGGAAAGATTCGTAGAAACAACGAGAGAACAAAGAAAGTGAAGAAACTTTGAACAAGCAGGGTATTTATACACCCTCCCAAACGGGGCGAAACAACACCCCGTATGGAGACCCAGCCCCAAGAAGCCACGTGTCAATAGAAGCTAACGGTAGGAAACGTTTGGCCTACCGTCATTAAAACAGGTCCCAACAGTCGACTTCAGGCCAAAACGCGGAGTACATGACCCTGCCCATACTCGACCTCCAGGAGGAGGCACCTTGGTACACTACCCAAGCAAACGCTCCTCGCCATCAGCCAAAGCCGAAAGCACCTAAGGATGAGGACCGCAAAACCTTCACAACTCGCGATGGCACCTTCAGGACAGCCTCGCGCCTACTGCCTTCGCCAGTCAGGGCCCTCGCCACTCTTGGCCTTCTCCACCCAACACTTGGCAATATTTGTAGACTGAGGACAAGAGGCTGGGAACGGTTACCTCCATGACCTACCCACATTCTCCATCATCCCTCCGGTCTTCCACTACCCAGGACGTGGGGGAAACACCCCACTACTCTGGATCATAGGACAACCACCATATCAACGCCTCCTATAAAAGGACGACTTGGGAAAGGTACAACCTATCTACACACACCCACTCCTCTTTTTCTCCTGAGTATTCCATTTCACCTCTTGCAGATTACTTCGGAGCTACAAATCATCGTTCTCAACACCGCATCATCCCTTCAAGCATCTGAGAGCCCGAACCGTCAAGGAACGAGGCTATTAGCCGTGAAAAGGAACACAACCTTTCTACACAAGTTCTCATCCGTCATCTCCAACTCTGCCGCCTTCATCATGCTCTGCCACCTCAAACGACCATAAATCTGGTTCATGGGTAATATGATCACGGTGACGGGACGCGTGATCAAGCCAATAGCGGATCTAGCTTGGCGGAGGCGGACGCGAATATCCAACACTATTTCGGCCAAGTGAACCTCCTCACTACTAGGTGAGGCAATGCACTTGAAAATGCCTGGGAAAGGAGATGAGATCTAGCACCTCTTGATTACAAGATCAAGCAATACTAGATATTATGTTTAGATCCTCTTGCATGGATCACAAGGGAGATGAAAATGCAAGAAAATAGAACACAAAAGCCAATTCTCACTTGGGAGAGTTTCGGCCGAATGCTTTGATTCAAAATTATGTTTTAAATTACAAATGTGTTGGAAGCTAGCTTAAATGGTGAGGGATGGTGTGAAAGAAAGGCAAAAAGGTTCTTACTCCTTTTCATGCATGCCATCCTAAAAGTTTCCAAAAAGGCAAATGCTAAAAGCTAACGTAAAAAGTATCCATATATCTTTTGCCCATAAAGTAAATATTTGTCTTCCCAAGTATTTTTACAGAAGGGACATTCCGGGTTGGCTTGGTTAGCCAGATGGTGGAGTATGGAGGCCTTGTAGGGGTGGCTTCCCCCGGATGTCTTGCAGAGGTGGCTTCGCCTGCTCCTGTAAGCTTCACAGGAATGGCTTCGCCTGCGCCTGGAAGTCTCACATGGGGGCCTCGCCTGAAGGCTTCGCATGGATGGCTTCACTTGGGGGTTTCGCCTGTGTCTGGAAGTCTCGCACGGAGGCCTCACCACCACCTCTTTCCTCCAGTGTGCTCATGCTCAGGGCTCCGAAGGGCTTTGTGTGTTCTTCCTTTAATAGGATGCCGAGATGGCGAAGTTGTAAGGTCCTTTCTTAATCTTCCCGTTGTTCCTCTCCTTGCACCATCAGTCCCATGAAAGTGTTGAGGTTCGCTTGGACTTGTTTAAGCCGGGACCTTGTCATAGGTCCTCCTATCCCTTGGAGCGGATTTGGGGACA
Source organism: Stellera chamaejasme (assembly GCA_024586325.1). Taxonomy (NCBI): domain Eukaryota; kingdom Viridiplantae; phylum Streptophyta; class Magnoliopsida; order Malvales; family Thymelaeaceae; genus Stellera; species Stellera chamaejasme. The sequence continues at coordinate 37,231,071 of CM044983.1, forward strand.
CGCACGCTTGAGGTTGAGCACCGCCTTGATCTTGGGTAGTTCTTGGAGCGATGTCCACATCATACCCTCCCTCTTCAAAAGAATCCATCCGCGGATTCTCAAAATCTTCTTTGCCTTCAAAAGGTGCCAAATCACATACGTTAAATGTTACATGTACATTATAAGATCCATCACAAGGTAAGTCAAGCACATATGCATTATCACCAATTTTCTTAGTTATTCGGAAAGGGCCATCGCCTCTTGGCGCAAGTTTATTTTTCATATCTTGGGGAAACCGGTCCTTTCTTATGTGTAACCACACCCAGTCCCCAACTTGAAAACTTGAAAACTTTCTACCCTTATTGACCCTTTTTGCATAAGATTCATTAATTTTCTCAAGTTGCTTGTGAACCTTAGCATGCAAGTCTTTCATGTGTTGAGCTTTCTTTTTCCCATCTACATCCATCTGTTCAACATGATTCAATGCAATCAAGTCAAGAGGAGCTAAAGGGTTGAAACCATATACAATTTCAAATGGAGTATGAGATGTAGATGAATGGTAGGCTCGGTTATAAGCAAACTCAACATGTGGTGAGCACTTTTCTCATTCTTTTAAGTTCTTCCTAAGGAGGGTCCTTAAGATAGCACTTTAGTTTGGCCATCGGTTTGAGGATGGCTTGATATAGAGTACATCAAACTAGTGCATATTCCTAGACCAAAGGGTCCTCCAGAAATGACTTAGGAACCTAGAATCCCTATCACTAACAATAGACCGAGGGAGACCATGGTATTTCACAACATCTCTAAAGAACAAGTCGGCCACATGCGATGCATCATCGGTTTTACGGCATGGAATGAAATGTGCCATCTTTGAAAATCTATCCACTACAACAAATATAGCATCATGAACATGGGATGTCCTAGGTAAACCACTTATGAAATCCATGCTTATATCAACCCAAGGAAGCGAAGGCATAGGGAGAGGAGTGTACTTCCCTTTCGGTTGGAGAGTGGATTTGGCTTGGTGGCATGTCACACATCTTGCACAAACCTTGGTGACATCCTTCTTCATACCCGGCCAAAAGAAGTTCTCTTTCACTGCCTCTAGTGTCTTTTGAACACCAAAATGTCCCATGAGGCCGCCACCATGTGCCTCTTTGATGATGACCTCTCTCATTGAGCCCCTTGGGACGCACAACCTTTTGAACTTAAACAAAAATCCATCAAACACATAGTAGCCATTTCGGCTTACTTTAGCACAATTAGCAAATATTTCACCAAAATCTACATCATGCTCATACATGCCTTTTAAACATTCAAAGGCAACAATTTTTGTATCAAGAGTCATGAGTAAAGCATATCTCCTAGAAAGTGCATCGGCAACAACATTCTCATTGCCCTTTTTATACTTAATTACATAGGAGAAAGACTCAATGAACTCTACCCACCTAAGATGTCTCTTGCTCAAATTTCCTTGTCCTTGAAGGTACTTCAAAGACAAGTGATCCGTGTGAATGACAAGTTCTCTAGGCAATAAGTAATGACTCCATGTTTGCAATGATCTCACAAGAGAGTATAGCTCTTTATCATATGTAGAGTAATTAAATTGCTCCACCTAGCTTCTCACTAAAGAAGGCGATGAAGCGGCCTTCTTGGTGCAAAACGGCACCAATGCCTATCCCACTTGCATCGCATTCCACTTCAAAGACTGTCAAAGTTTGGTAAAGTAAGCAAAGGTGCAAGGGCGGTGATGGAAGAGAACTTGTCACGAGCGCCCGCGCCCGGTTGCGGAGGCGGGGCCGCCCGCGACGTCGGAAGCGGAAGTTGCGTAAACCACTGAAGCGGTCCAACCGAGACGCGCTGAGTGTAGTGGTCCCATGACCCGGTCCGCAAAGTCTCGTTCTCGAAGGCCCGATGCCTGAGAACACTTTGCTCACGGAGTATGCAGACAGAGTTACGCGCTTATAATCTTCTGTCGTGATTCGTCTCGCAACCTACATTTCCCAAACATGGCAAGTATACAATATAAACCCTAACTATCCATGCCAAGCCCCGCCCCACTGAAATAGACGAGCACTCCACCATCACCAAGCATGCAGTTCATCGATAACATCATTCATAAAATCCACAGGAATCATACAGATACAGAATGTGTCTTATCACATCAGAATATGATCACATCCCGGGTCCCGCCCTCCACTGTCATGGGCGAGTCCTCTGTCCTACATAGTATCCAAAACATCTATATAGAAGCAGAATGTATCTAAGATACATAACATGATCAGACAGATGACATGCATGCATATACACCTACAGAGCCGACTAAGGAAAACCTTAGAATACCCAAGTGCGGGATCTAACTGAAACTCCGAGATCAGAAGATCCCCGCAAGTACCGTTGCTGCTGCTAACACACCAACAAAAGAGAGAGATAAGTTAACTATGAGTTAACCCAAATGCTATAAATGCTATCCGTAACATAAATCCAGAAGTCAGAACACAGCCTATAGATTCAGACCCAGATACAGAGTTCAGATAACAGATTCAGATTTCAGATAATATCATCTAGGTGTTCGATCAAATGTCTAAGAGGAATTTGATTGACATAGACTACGGGATCAGTTGTCTAGCTCTCTAGCATTGTCTATGATGCTATAAAAGCTGGTTGGTGGAAAACGTTAGGTGCAGTAATGACTCAAAAGTAGTGTATGTAATACGTGAGAGTGGTTAGAGCCTCTTTTCTTGAGAGATGGATATTGCTTGTCCAAGAGGAAAGCAAGACAATTTTTGTAACTCACCTCTAGCACGATCGAAGACTTCTGATGTATACTCTCACCACTTATGTGATGATTTGACTAGAAATTGATAGATTTCCTTGTCTCTTCGGATTTTGTGTTGTTGGAGATTATGTGTGATGTTTTTGGGACGCGTGATTCTAGGTTTCGATTCCAGGGACTATGCACGCATGAGTATGTGGAGTTTAGCGACTCCATCATACTCATTATAGGTGTCTGTAGTAGAGAGATCTCTACGACTAGACTTTAGGAGTTAGTTGATCGATTTGTAGGGAGTTAGAGATAACCTCCACGATTGATTGGCGGATTAGGGATAATCCACCTTTAGAATCACAATTTGATATGCACATACGACCTCTAGTATGCATGTTTCACCCTTAGAGAGCCATACACTTGAGAATCCATAAGTGCTTACTGTTGACTTTATGGCTCTCCAAGTAAAAGGATTTTGATGATAACAGAAACCTCGAGGTCAATTTGTATAGAATTTAAAAGATCAAGTATTGATTTTGTTACACCCACCCCCGACGTTCTGTAATTTTTCTGTTGAATTTCGGCCGCAAGTTCAAATTCTGTAATTATCGGATCACAAACGGCTTGTGATTAATGATTGGAATTCAGTGTTTGGGAGTTAATTTGGAGTTAGTTATAAGTGTTTTAAATGTTGGATAACATTTACGGAGTTCCGGGACGTTTTGCCAAAAATCGATTTCGGGGGGCAAAATGGTCACCGAGGAAGAAAAAATTAGAAAATCACATGTTGGATTAATCCCAAATGGCCGGAGCTTTGTTTTAAGTGGGGGAAGATATTTTTGGCAAATTCTATTTACCTATTTCTCTTTTTATTTCAAGATATTATCTTTTCACTCCTTTAGCTCATACCTTCCTTTCCATGCCCATCCCTCTCTTTTCTACCCATTCCCCTCTATTATTTCTGATTCATCCCATTATTTCAGACCATTCATTTCATTTCTTTACCACTCACTCATCACTTAACTATTTCTTCACTTGAGCAAGAGCTCTATCTTTGCTGCCAGCAGTTTTCGTCTCTCTTGCACAGCCCTTTTCACATAGTAAACGTCCGAATCTGCTCTTGAGATATTCAATGAAACTCTTCATCAAGGTCTTGGCTACAACTTTTCTGAAGGAAGTAAGAGCCAAAAGTGAAAGTAAGATCCCCTAAACCTTGGTACAATCCGACGAGTCCAACAGCACTTTTGGTTCCAAAAACCATTTCTTGAAGTTTTGAGCTTGGAATCTCAGCAAGCATAGTCCTACCACTTTCTAGGCTTCCTAAATCAGTAAGATTCAAGGTATGGTTGACTTATTTTGGTTGAATCTTTATGTTCTTGAAATTAAAACATGAAGAAAACTCATCCATCTTCTTTGCTCTTCATGGCCGAATCTTCAAGGGCTTTTTGGTGGTGGATTTGTCTCAACAACAACTCATCCAAAGCTTTGAGTACAAGTACTTTCAAGGTGAGGATCCTTCTTGGAAAATTTTATGAATTTGGTTAAAGAATGGGTATGATTTTCAAGCATGTTGTTGTGTGAAGCATGTAGAACATATGTTGTTCTTGGAAGTATGTGAAAAAAACATGTTGGTTGAATTTTCTTGGTGAGGCCGAATTGTTGAATGTATTTTTTGGTGGAATTTTGTTGAAGAAAGTTGGTAGAAAGCATGTTATAAATATGTTTAACATGATTTTAAGTTGTTGGAAAAAGGTTGGAATTTATTTGGTGAAATTTTGGGTGAAGACCGATTTGTTGATGATTTTGTGATGATGATTTTGTGAAGTTAAAGTGTTGGAGAAAGTGATTAAATGATGTTCTAGTGAAAAAAGTATGGTTTCAGTGGCTAAAGTGTAAGTTTAGAAAGTTTAGGGTCAAAAAGGAAATTTGGCCGAAAATTATGGACTTAGCCGAAAGTTTGGTTGGAAAAGATACTTGTGTGGAAAAGTTGACAAAGTTGAGTATTTTGTAACTTTGCGAAACTTAAGGGCTAACTTGAAAGTTCTTAAAAGGTTTAAGGACTAAAAGTGTAATTATGGAAAAGCTAAAGGAAAGTTTGCCACTTTAAGTTATGGAATTAATTATGGACACTTTAGGTATAAAGTTGTCACTTTCTGCAACTTTATGAAGATTTGGGCAAGACTGCAAATTCTGAAAAGTTGGAGGACTTAAGTGGTAATTTTGTATAAGTTCCCAAAGTAAGAAACTTTAGTTAATTAACTAGAGTTATTCTGTGTTTCTGATTCTGGCAGATTAAATCTGCATTTCTGGGGATACTGCTGTGGAGCGTCTGGGGGCCACGGTAGATTATCCGTTTCTGCTAAGGTAAGGGGTTTAGCTTTCTTAATATGCAATGCAGTTCAACTATGTGTATTAGGTTAGTTAAAGGCTTATACTCGGGTCGAGGGTGGGGCCCAGTGACTCACGGGGCTAGTCACATGGTATATAGTGGTATGCGAGTTCTTATTTATTTCTGGATTTCATGCTTATCGGGGGTCGATGACGGACCCACTCTCTGTTATGCTTTTCTGGATTTATGCTATATAGGATATGCTTATCGGGGGTCGACGACGGACCCATTTTCTGTTCTGTGTCAGCTTTATGCCGCTATCTATTCTGATAGTTAGAGGCAGATCACCCCTCGCTGGTACCATGCGTTCTGATCCCGATAATCGGCGTGAGCTTAACAAGCCGCCGTAGGGTGTTATCTGTGGTCGGGGACCATCTGTATGGGAAAGTACCACTAGTCCATCAGGACTTCAGAGCATCATGACATTTGCATACCATATTCCTGTTTATACTTAGGGTTGTATTATCTGCTAACTCATTGCATACTAACCTTTTATGCAGGGAAAAAGGTTTTTAAAAAGTTTTCCCAGTATCGCACTGCCCCTTACGGGTTCTTTCGAGAACTCACCCCACTTATTAAACATTTTCAGGGGATCTTGGCAAACGACCTGCGGAGTAGACCTCCCGCAGTGATCGTTTTGCATTCTGTGTTCTGAGAGGTATTTTTCTGTTTCAGTCTGGGGGGTTATTCTCGTTAAATCCTTTCTGTGATCTGTCGTTTGAAATCTATGATTACTCTGACGTTAATTTCTCCTGTTTATGTTTAGCAGCAGCAGTGGTAGTTAGCGAGGTATAATCCGCTTTATGGCTTGGCTTTGTAGGCGTAGTATGCATATTAGATACATTTAGTATTCTGATGTTCTAGATTGTATTAGTTATTCGTGGGGAGTTTCCGACCCTACGAAGAGAGTGGAACTCCTTCTGCCTGTATTACTTACTATCTATTTTTCTGCGCGCGCGATATTCTGTAAAACCACTAACGTGTTTATGGTGCAAGTTTAGGACTAGTAAGACGTATTAACCTTAAACTTGAAGGAAAACGTTTAAGGGATGAGTTTCTGGTCCACAACCCTTTTAAGAGAAAATTCATATTCACCCGCCGCCGGTACTTTCGGCTTCCGCAACAACGACGTTCCGCCAGCTTCCGGGGGCTGTGGGGTGATAGATTTGTTATTTTACAAATATTGAATACTTGATTAATCATTTATCCAATTATTAAAGAGTTTTCGATAATATATCCTTGGGGACTCCGATTTCGCTAATTATCTTTAATTAGGGATAAATGATTAAAAGAGATAGAGATTTTGTAGAAATTTGAATTCCAACAAACTCTATCCTATACTATCTCTCTTCCAACCTCTTTTGTAGTTTCGCCTTCTGACTCTATTTTTTGTAGAATTATTCCTATTATTTTCGTGATTAATTATGCACAGGTTGAAGATTAAATATCAAGATAATTGATATTTTTCGAAGGCAATTTGAATCAGTGCTAACGTGGATCAACACGTTGAGTGAAACTTGGAGTTTCAGCTCCTTACTTCTCTCAACGTTTTAATCCGATTCAATCGGATCTCTGAAACAATCAAGGATGCTCCAACATTCAAAAGAAGTTCTCCTTGAATTCCAGACTCTATATAAACATCAAGACTTCAAGAATTCGTAAGACTGGCCGTCTGCAACACTTTGAGAAGAAAGTGTTAGGTTTTTTGTGCTCCTCCTGAAAACATTTAGCTTTCTAGGTTAGCCTCGTGAAATCTAGCTAGGCTTTATGGTTGCCTCGTGAAAACTCTTCTAGGCTCTCTTATTGCCTTGGAAAAATAGGAATTAGGCTACTAAGTTAGCCTCGAGAAAACTAGCATTTAGGCTCACTAGTTGCCTCGGAAAAACTAGGTTGTAAGCTACTTTTAAGAATAGTGGAGACAAACTCTCAGGTGAAAACTTGAGGAGAGGATGTAGATCTTTCAGATCGAATCTCTATAAATTGTTGTGTTTCAACACTATGTTTCTACAATGACTCAACGAGTGAAGTGGCAACTAAGCTTTTACAAGACTTCCGCAAAAGAATTTGGTGTCAACCAATTCAAGCGCTCTTCTTGGTTGCTATTAGCTAAGACAACACTTGGTATCAGAGCTTTTTAATCTGCTGTAGAACCTCATTGTTTCAGATTCAAAGATCAATCAACGGGTAGCACACCAAACATCCTACTTAATGGAGACAATCCTGGAAGGCCACCCCTGTTTGATTCAGGGAACTTCAACTGATGGAAAACTAGAATGATTGCACATATACAGGCTCAAGATCATCAAGTATAGGTGGTTATACATGAAGGACCTCAAATCTTAATTATCAAAAAGCAAGATGGATCAGAAGAAGTGAAGCCTCTCAAGGACTACAACGAAACCGACTACAAAAAATGCACAATCAATGCTAGAGCGGTAAATTTACTTTTATGTTCTTTAACTCGTGAAGTTTTTAATACTGTTTCCGGTTGTGATAGTGCTAAACAGATTCGGGACAAGTTGATTGTCACCTATGAAGGAACAACACAAGTCAAGGCTACCAAGATAAAAATTATGAGATGTTCAAGATGGATCCAAGGGAAACCATCAAGGATCTCTATCAAAGAATCATGGAGATCATCACCCTCTTGAGACAATTTGAAAAGACTTATGAAAATAAAGAATTGGTGGTAAGAAACATTTTATGGAGTTTACCACCTAGTTAGAAAAGCAAGGTGGAAGCCATAAATGATGGAGGTAGTGTTAAATCTCTTAACTCGATGTACTACTGGGTAAACTAATGACTTATGAGATGCGTGATAAAGAAGAAGAAAAACAAAATAGGAAAGAAAAAACTTTGGCTTTGAAGGCTAAGGAAAAAGAGAAAGAGTGAAAGTGGAGATGAGGCAGTTCTTCTTGCTAGAAAAGTGAGATCATTGATGAACAGGTTAAAGAGAAAGGGTAGCGGTAGCTGGAAAAGAAGAGAGAACAAGGATTCTCCACAACCACCTGCCTACTACACATGTGGAGCTAGAGGGAATATGCAGTTTGATTGTCCAAGACTGCAAAGCAGTGAGAAAAAGAAGAGTAGTAGCCGAGAAAGAAAGAAAGGCTTCAAGAAATACAAACCAATCCTAAAAGGCATGGCTGCATGGAGCGAAAGTGATGCATCCTTTGAAGCATCATCCTCCAGCAGTGATGAAGAAGCACACCTATGTTTAACTGATCAAGAGTCAAAGACTGAATCATCATTCAAGTCATGTAAACACATGGAGCAGTGTATGATGACAAAAGAAGATGCATATACATAGGTATATTCTTGAAACTCTACTGCTCATACTACTCTTGATGAATTTGCTTTAATCTATGTTGAGTATGAAATCTTAGTTGAAAGATTAAAGGCTGAAAACATTTCATTGCTAGAAGAGGTTAATGAGCTAAAATATGAGAATGAAAGATTGTCTAGATCTTTATCTGTCTTTATGGAAACATGAGACATGGAGCACAAGTTTTGGCAAGAAAAGAGAGCATTGGAGGCTTGAATACTTGTGGAAGAAGAGAGAGGAGTGGACTCCACATGCCTCCACTCACCTTTCACGCGCCTCCAAGCTCTCCCACGCGCCCAAGTGAGCCAATCCACCCATGTACACATGTCTCGGCATCTTCCACAACCTTTCCCATCTCCCCACGTGCCGCCACGTCTCCAACACGGGCCGGTAATTAATTATTTTGGTAGACAAATAATTATTTTGAAGATATTTTGGTAGACAATTAATTATTTTATGTGTAAAAGACATTTGAAAGCTTTTAGGACAACCTTTTATCTTTTTTCTTTTTTGGAAGCTTTTAAGGTGTCATGCATGCAAAAAAACTTTATGCTTTTTGGCATGAATGCATGGTGTAAGAGCTTTTTTACTTTTTGAAGCCTTTTGGAAAGCTTTTCAATCGATGGAAATTAACCACCCATGCTTGGAAAGTTGGATGGTTAATTTCCCATCCAAAAAGGCTCCCTTTTCTTCTTTAAATGGTAGCCAAAGCGCCATTCATACCTTTGAACACATTTGATGCTTAAGAAGATGTAATTCCTCAAGCTTTGTTCTCCTTGAATGCTACCTCAATCCGCCACCCCTTGGTATTCTTCGTCAAGAATTTATATCTAGTATTGCTTTGTCTTTGAGCATTGAGGTGCTAGATCCATCTCCTTCCTTGGCTGTATTAAGAGTATTGCTTCATTAAGTAGTGAAGAGGTTCTCTCGGCCGAAATCTATCGATCCTTGTTGTGTGACTCCTTCAAGCTAGATCAAGGCAAGTTTGTGATCAACCGTGACCACATCAAGTGGTATTAGAGCCAAAGTGCTTGATTGAGTTGTTTGTTTGTGATTTCTTCAAGGTAAGCGTTCACTTTCTACTTGAAGAAAGATTTGTTTTTCGTGACTTTTACATCTTGTTAAAATTCGGCCATCTTCTTATCTTCCCCCTCTATCTTTGTTTTGTCAAGTGTTGTGAAGTTTCTTGTGTTAGGAGTTGTTGTGTTGTGCAACTCCATAAATATGAAAATAAAAACAAAGTATTGTTGATGCAAAACCGCCACCTTTTGTAAATACAAAAGAGTTGTTGTTTGTTGAAAAGTGAAAAGAAAGTGTGGTGCAAAAGTGTGGTTGTGGAAAAGAAAGAGAAAGTGTTGAAAAATTCAAAAGTGGTGTTCTTAAAGTTCATGTGTGTTCTTGAAATGTTCGTACCAAAATTCATGAAAAAGTACATTTGATCCACTTTTGTTTCAAAAGTTTAACCAAAAAGTGTTTATGAACAAAAATTCTCGCTCATACTCTTCTTTGTACTTTCGGCCAAAACTACCATTTTTAACCTAGCTTGTTTCAAGTAACTAACACTTTAGTGTTCAAATGATTTGTGCATGCTAGATGTTTATTTTGTGATTATTACCTTGGTTTTGGCACTTCAAGGAGCCTTCTTTGAAAGCTACAAGCAAGATGAAGAGAGTGAGTCGAGTGTGTCCCAAATCACAAAAGAGAGGCTAACCAAACACTAAATGAAATGAGTGGTACTAACACTATTATTAAAGTGTGTATGTGATCCAAATGAAGGATAGTTCTTTGACGTTCTATGGGTTTGACAGTTATGGGATTTGCCCCACTCCATTTCAGCAATGGGCAAGAAGTCTAGAGGACTACTTTTGGTCCCAAAATCTCCATGAGTCCGAGAAGATTGACTTTGCCATCTCTACCCTAGTAGGGGAGGCTTGGCAATGGTGGGGCCAAAAGTTAAAGCAAAGGATAAGGGAAGGCCAACCCAACTTCCAAACTTGGGGAGCATTCAAAACTTTCTTGAAGCAAAGATATGCCTCCTACCAAGAAGAGCCATCTCACACATCATGGTATGGGCCACCTCCATATAGAGATGAAAACCAAAACCACTATGGAGATTCTTGTGACTTTGATCCCTATCCCCGCACCTCCTCACCAACCTCGCACCACAAGACTCCTTACCATACCTCTCAAGGCCGAACCCTACATGCCTCCAACACCTACCTTGGCCTACATCCTCCACACACATCCGGAGCTCTAGCCCTCGGAGGAGACCGAACCCCACACCCCTACATACTCCCATGGGCGAACCTTGCACCCAATTCCCATCATATGACTACCCCACTCCAAGCTCCAATGGTGATATGTATGGCCACTCCATTCAAAGTTCATGTGATGATCTTTCTCAAATAATTAAAGAACTCAAGGAAGAGATATAAAAAGAGAGAATGAAGAGTGAAAGAAAACAAGCAAGAGCCCTCCAAATCCAAAAGAGTGAAGAGAAACTTCCACCCGAGCCTTCAACCAAACTCCAAGAAGAACTAACCATTTTATCTTCTAACTCATGTTGTTCTTTGATTGTGCGTGAACTTGATGAAGGAAAAGACACAGATGTGCAAGACCTTGAGAAGGGAGGAGAACCCAAAGCATTGGAAGAAGAAATTGAAGGAGAAAGGACTCACACTTTGAAAGAAATGTGTGAAGAGAAAGAACCATCAAGTGAGAAAAGTCTTCCCTCTCCTAACTTGAGAGAGGTAACCCATTCTTTTCTCAAAATGATGATGTGAACATGTCTTGTGCTATGCCTTGTAGTCCCATCCAAGATCATTTGTTGAGCTTAAATGATGCCTCCATGATTGAGTGCACCAAAGAACTTGGTAGGACTAGATTAGTATTTGATCTCAAAGCTTGTGCACATGACATAAGAAATATTGTTGATAGAAAGCATGTCATTGGTGATCTTGTTGCTAATCATGATGAAAACATGTTGAGTGAAGAAAATGGCATGAAAATGATTGAACAAAAAGAGTTGCTCAATTCGGCCATGTTAGGGTCCTTAGAAAATGAGCATGTTGTGACGTTGAATGATGAGCTACCCTCGGATGAAATGAAATTGCATGATGAAATGTGTGATAAGTATTGTGTTTCAAGCACGATTGACCATGAAGAAACTATGAGTACATATGTCTCAAATGTATATGACAATGAATTTAAGATGATTTGGAACCCTTTGTTTGAGTTTGATCCATCTACCTATAGTGAGGCATATTGGAATCCAATGTTTTTTATGCAAAAAGAGGAAGCTTTGATGAATGAATTATGCTAATTGACTCATGATGAGAAAATTGCATGTTTAAATTCTTTGTTACTAGAGATTGGCTTGAATGACAAGTTTGTTGACAAAAATACATATGGTATGCGTATGATTGCATTCGGCCATGTTGATGACTTTAGCCCAAGGAAGCTTGTGTGCTATCATGTTGATGGAGCAAGAAAGAAGATTGTTCATCTTACCCCAACTTGGTATTTCCTTGTTTGCTACCCATGAGCATAACGTTTTGAACCATGGCGTACTTAGTAGCATGACTAGGATGCATCACTTTTCCATGAGTTCTTTGATTAGAGGTAGCAAATCTTATGATCTTCACTATGGACTTCTCGGTTGGATGTAAGTTTCTAATGAACATGAGCTAGGTACCATGAGGTTTGAGGTTGAAAATGTCTATCACCTAGCCATGTATGTACTAAGCCAATAATACCCCCACATCATGCCTCTTTGTATGAATAATTTGAATGATTATCATGAAGTTGGAGTGAAGCTAGAATGCACTAGGTACATTGTCTCTCAAAAGTTGCATGAACCTTGTTATGAAACATTTAGTTTTGAGAACAATGACACTAGTGAAAATGCATCACATTTCTCACATGTTGATGAAACTTCAAGATCATGTGCCTATGAAAAGAATGAAGAAATTGATATTGACCTTGAACATGATTATTACCATGATGAGGTGCATGAGTATGATGCATGCCCCATGTCACTTTTCCCTAGCCATGATCTCCCTTTGTTGCATGATTTTGACTCCTTACATTTGGATTATGAGAATAAATGGCCTAGGCTTACTTTCGACCCCGGGACACTTGACTTTGTATACATGATTGATTGTTGTGAATGGAAGGAAAATGTCATGTTTAGTGTTCATAAATTGCATGAGCTTGATGAAAATTGTTTGACCATATACGATTCGGCCATGAATGGAAACTTGGGTAAACATGAGCAAGTGAATGAAATTTGCATGTGAGCCATGTCTATGGTTGAGATGAAGACAAAGGACAGATTGTCCATCTCATTCTCTCTTGTTTGTACTAGTATAGCTTATGTGTTGCGCACTTTGATGATCTATCCATGGCTAGTCTAGTTACACTTTCTATGTCTTGGAAAGCCCTTAAGCATGTGAATTTTGATGATTATACTTGTCTTGACTTGCCCTCATCCCTTGAACAAAAGTGAGCATCCCATAGATCACATAATTCCCTTGAGTACAAGTTCCTTGTTGATTGTATGATTTACTCTTGGAAGTATGTCATGAACCATTATAGACTTTTGTTCTTGATTGTCATACATATTGGAATCATTATGTTCCAACATTTTGTATGGGCACCTTTGCTTGGTATTGGTCCACTAACCCCTAATGCCTCTTCAGGTTTGTTGTGGTGTCTTAAGATTTTTAAGGCTTACTCCCTTATGAATCAGAGGATGGATTCTTCTCAAGAGGGAGGGTATGATGAGGACATCAAATAGCAAGTGCCCTATGTTCAAGGTGGAGAGAACTCGAGATGCTTCACATGCAAACATGAGATTTGGAGCACAAGTTTTGGCAAGAAAAGAGAGCAATGGAGGCTTGAATACATGCAGAGGAAGAGAGGGGAGTGGACTCCACGCGCCTCCACTCACCTTTCACACGTCTCCACGCACCTTCACGCGCCTCCACGCACCTTCACGCGCCTCCAAGCTCTCCCACGCGCCCAAGTGAGCCAATCCACCCATGTGCACATGTCCCGGCATCTTCCACAACCTTTCCCATCTCCCCACGCGCCGCCACGTCTCTAACACGTGCCGGAAATGCTCTTCCACGTGCTGCCATGTCATCCACACATGCCACCTTGGAGCTCACATGTTGCCATGTCAACATAAAACTTGTCCAAGTGTCTTCCCTTCATTTTGAAGATATTTTGGTAGACAATTAATTATTTTATGTGTAAAAGACATTTGAAAGCTTTTAGGATAGCTTTTTACATTTTTGCTTTTTGGAAACTTTTAAGGTGTCATATGCAAAAGAACTTTATGCTTTTGGAAGACTTTTGACATGCATGCATAGTGTAAAAGCCTTTTTGCTTTTGAAGCCTTTTGGAAGGCTTTTCAAGTCAAATTATGTGGATGAAAATTAACCACCCATGCTTGGAAAGTTAGATGGTTAATTTCCCATCCAAAAAGGCTCCCTTTTATTCTTTAAATGGTAGCCAAGGCGCCATTCATACCTTAGAACACATTTGATGCTTGAGAAAATGTAATTCCTCAAGCTTTGTTCTCCTTGAATGCTACCTCCATCCGCCACCCCTTAGTGTTCTTCATCAAGAATTTATATCTAGTATTGCTTTGTCTTTGAGCATTGAGGTGTTAGATCCATCTCTTTCCTTGGCTTTATCAAGAGTATTGCTTCATCAAGTAGTGAAGAGGTGCTCTTGGCCGAAATCTATCGATCCTTGTTGTGTGACTCCTTCAAGCTAGATCAAGGCAAGTTTGTGATCAACCGTGATCACATCAGAAGGTGAGCAAAATTGAAGTTTATAATTAGTAGTCAATGGTCTGCTAATGTTAAGAGAGGACTTGTGTCACTCCACCGCCCCGAAACTGGCGGAAGCGTCGTAGTTGCGGAGGTTGGAGGTATTGACGGCGGGTGATTGCGGATTTTTCTCTTAAAAGGGTGTGGACCCGAAACCCTTCCCTTAAAACATTTTTCTTTCAGTTTTAAGGTTGTTACATGTTTGCAGATTTTAAGACGTCTTACTAGTCCTAAACCTGCACCCGAGACACGTTAGTGGTTTTTACAGGATATCGCGTGTAAAAGTAATGAAGCAGAAAAATAAAGATACAGGCCGAGGAAGTTCCGCCCTTTGCATAGGGTCGGAAACTCCCACAAAACATACAGACCGATAGTATGAATGTACTAATGTATCTACATGCACTACTTCTATAGAGCCGAGCCACAGTGCGGAATTATACCTCGCAACTAGACGTCGCCGCTAAACACACAGAGAAGAACGCCGACTTAACATAAAGATAATAACACGAAGGGATTTTAACGAGAAATTCCCCAAACACAAATATACCTCAAAATAATGTATGCGTAACGAGCACCGCGGAAATCTAGTCCTCAGGTCGTTTGCCCGGATCCCCTGAAAATATTGTAAACATGGGGGGTGAGTTCTCGAAAGAACCCGTAAGGGGGTAGGTACGAAATGGTCAAACCAAAACTTTGAAAACGTTTTTGCCTGCAGAAAGGGTTAGCGTGCAATGATCTAGCAGAAATAGTAACCCTAATAAATGCTATGATATGCATAAACATGATGCTCAGAAGTCCCGTCGGATCGGGTTAACAGAGGTAAGCCCATACAAGTGGTCCCCGACCACCGACAAAGACTCCTACGGCGGCTTGTTAAGCTCACGCCGATTATCGGGATCGAACCGCCAGTACCGGCCGAAAGGGGCGTACAACCCCTAATCACGAAAACGGCCAAGCCGCAGACAGAACAAATAATGGGTTCGTTGTCGACCCCGATATGCAGATCCGATATAGCAAGTCCGAAAATAGAAAACCTCGAAAACCGCTACGTACTCAAGAATTCAGCCCCATGAGTCACCGGGCCCCACCTCGACCCGAGTACTAGCCCTTAACTAACCTAATACACATTTAATGCGCATTAAGGAAGTTAAACCCCTTACCTCGACAAAATCGGATATCTACCGTGGCCCCCGACGCACAAGCAAAGATCCCTAAGACGCAGATTTAATCTGCCAGAATCAAAGACATACAAATAACTTTAGTTATTTCACTAAAGTTTCATGTGTTGGGAGTTTATTCTTAATTACAACCTAAGTCCTCGAACTTTTCAGAACTTGCAAAAGTACCATAATTTTCAGAATTCTAGCGACTTCCTTCCATTAACAAGTTTACACTTTTACCCAAACTTTTCCATATTTTACACTTTGGTCCTCCAATTTTCATAAAAAGGTCAACTTTACCCGGTTTGGTCAACTTGGTCAAAATAGGTCAACCTTTATCCATTCTTTCCCAAATTCCGGCCCAAGCCCATATTTTCGGCCCAACTTCCATTTCAACCCAAATCTTTTCTAAACTTCACACTTTAGTCACTTTTCCTTTAATCCTTCATGTTAAACCATTTTTAACATGTTTTAACCAACTTTTCATCACCAAAAACACTATTCACAGCAAACATAATTTTCTTCCAAATCCTTGATTTTCGGTTTTCCTTCCAATCTTCTCTCAAACTTTAAAACTTAACACTTTCATGCATAAACCTTTATATACTTCCATTTTTCAACACTTTAACACTTAAATCTTCAACAAAACATCATCAATCACACAAGCTTATTTTCGGCCCTAAGTAGATCAACAAGAAACTCATGCTTTCTCATGCTCAACTCAACACAACATACTTTCTTCATGAACATGCTTCCAAATCTTTCCATAAACTCAAAGATCACCTTACCTTTGCAAGATGACTTGAGAGATTGTCCAAATCTCTTCTCAAAATTTCGGCCAACCTAAGATAGGAGGGAAAGATAGGTTATTTTCAAAGTTCTTTTCCATAGAACTTAAACACACAACTAAGTAGTGTCCTTACCACTTAGATCTCTTCAAGAACTTGATGTTTGTACACTTGATCCTTGATGAACACTTGAAGAAAATCCCTTCCAAGAAGCCCCTCTAAAATCGGCCTTGACAAGAAAAGAAGGAAAGAATTAGTGCTTGAAGTTGAACACTAATCATCTTTGATTAGTGATGAAGATACACCATTACCTTGCTTAATCTTTCTTGATTAAGGATCTAGGAGAGGATTAGTTCTTGATTAGTCTCAAGAACAATTGAAGAACACTCAAGAACACAAGCAAAATTCATGAGGAGAGAGAGAGAGAGATGATTTTTTTCCAATTTTACAAGACTTGAATTGAGAGTAAGAAATGAAAATGAAATATTGACAAAAAGAGAGAGGGAATTTCGGCCAAATGGAGAGGGAAGAGAGAGATGTGTGATTATGACACAAGCATGGTGAATGTGTAAGAGAGGTATGGGCATAAGGTAGGGTTTCTACTCCATCTTCCATTATTGCTTCCTTTTCTTCCTATTTCTTTCCTTTTAATCCTTTTCCCATAAAAACAAAATAAATGGGCTATCAAAATCTGAAAAATAGAAGTCTCAAATGGGCTTAATTTCCAAGAATTTTCGGCAGCCCAAAGATAGCCCAACCCCATTCTTCTTCAACCTTCTCCATTTACACTTGGCAGATTTTGTACCAACTTGTAAAAATAAACTTCACCAGACCACCAGCCCTAAAATCATGAGAATTTACATGAAGGTAGCCCCGTGTGTCTAGTTTAAGTAGAAATTTACAGATCTCGATTTGGATTCTTATAAAATTTACTAACAATGTTTGACCGAACACTGGTCAAACCAGACTTTTGGAATTTCGAATTTTTTCCAAAATTAACAGTTACCACCGAAAATCGTCCGACACTTGTAACACTTATAAAGAACACCAAAGTCACATCCAACATTGAATTTCGATAAATTATCATAACCCAAAGTTATTCCGATAATTTACAGAATTCGCAAATTCCGGTCGACACTCGCCGGGAAGTTACAGAACGTCGGGGTGGGTGTAACAACTTGGTTATGCTTCTTGCTCTCTTAATACCACTCCACTTGTGTACCAACCTGTAAGACATAATACTGCTCAACCCCCTGTTAAGAGAAAAATTGCTCAATCTCCTGAAAAAATAAAAATGACTAAGAGGGATGATTCCTCAAGATGTCAGGTAAAGAAAATACCAGGTATTCACATACCATTCCCTAAGGTCACCTATATCACTTGTAACATTTGTGAAAGAAAGGGACATAATGGTAGTGAGTATTTATTTAGTTTGTTGTTTAACATGTTTAGGTGATGAAGGACATATGGTACTTGGATAGCGGTTGTTCTAGACATATGACTGGAGACAAATCCAAGTTCATCAAACTCACACCTAAAAAAGGAGGGACAATGTCTTTTGGTGATGACAACAAAGGACAAGTTGTTGGTATTGGTAAGATATGTAAAGAGAACCAATCTAGTGTTAATAATGTGCTCTTGGTTGATGGTTTAAAACACAATCTTTTGAGCATTAGTCAATTATGTGACAGTGGCCATAGTATGATTTTCAAAACTGGTCAATGTCATGTAATAGAAAACAAGACCAATGATGAGGTCTTATTCATTGCCAGAAGACATGGTAACATATACACTATTTATCTTCATGAATTGTCTTCTTTTAATGTTAAATGCTTAATTGCTTCTAATGAGGAAGATAGTTGGACATGACATAAAAGATTAGGGCATGCAAACAATTGCCAAGCTATCAAAGAAGGAACTTGTGCGGGGACTACCCAATATCAGGTATCATAAGAACAAGGAACATGAGGCATGCATAAAAGGCAAGCAGACTAGGGCATCACATCCTACTGAACATGTGATGTCAACAACAAAAGCTTTGCAGCTAATTCACATGGACTTGTTCGGTCCAATCTCAACCACCAGCCCGAGAGGTAAAAGACTTTGTTTAGTAACCATTGATGATTACACCAGGTACACATGGACTATATTTCTTGCTAAAAAGAGTCAAACATTTGAAGAATTTGTTATCTTTGCTAATAAGGTGCAAAATGAGAAGAGCATGAAAATAGTTTCCATAAGAAGTGATAATGGTGGAGAGTTTGATAATTATGAGATGAATAACTACTGTGATTCTTTTGATATATCTCACAATTTTTCAAGTGCTAGGACCCCTCAACAAAATGGAGTTGTTGAAAGGAAAAACCGAACTATCATTGAGATGCTGAGAACCATGCTTAATGAATATTCTCTTCTAAACTATTTATGGGCAGAAGCTACAAGTACAACGTGTTATGTACTCAATAGAGAACCCATTAGGCCTTTACTCAATAAGACTCCATATGAACTATAGAAGGGTAAGAAACTAATCATTGTGTATTTTCATGTATTTGGATACAAGTGTTATGTTCTGAGTCTATGTGACAAGGCACATGGTGAATTTGATGCAAAGAATAATGAAGCCATCTTCCTAGGATACTCTATGAATAGTAAAGCTTATAGGGTGTTCAATAAGAGAACCATGAAGGTAAAAGAATCTATTAATGTTGTTTTCGATGAAGCTAATCCTGTTAATAGAAAGGAAGATCTGGAGAAAAATAAATCTAGAAAAGAGACTACCACTCAACACGTTGAATGTACCCCTTAAGCTACATCCACTCAACGCGTGAAGTGCACTCTAGAAAAACAAATTAAGCAGGACTCATTATAGGTGATGTGGGTAAAGGACAACATTATAGTTGATGTGGGTAAAGGTGTTCAAACTCATTCTACTTTTAATATATGTGCATTCCATGCATTTCTCTCTCAAGTAGAACTGAAAACCACTGATGATGCTCTAGAGGATGAAAACTGGATTTTAGCTATAAAAGAAGAGTTAAATCAGTTTAAAAGAAATGATGTATGGGTCTTGGTTCCTAGACCTAAATATCATCCCATTTTATGAGGTAAATGGGTTTTTCGAAATAAGTTAGATGAACATGATATTGCTACTAGAAACAAAGCTAGACTAGTTGCCAAAGGCTACTCACAAGAAAAGGGCATAGATTATGATGAGACCTTTGCTCTAGTAGCTAGACTAGAGGAAATTAGAATGCTTTGTGCTTTTGCATGTTTTATGAACATTGAGTTTTATCAAATGGATGTTAAAAGTGCATTCGTAAATGGTTTTATAAAGAAGGAAGTGCATGTGGAACAACCTCCTAGTTTTGAAGATCCACACTTTATAAATCATGTTTCCAAACTAAAGAAGGCTCTTTATGGTTTAAAGTAAGCTCCTAGAGCTTGGTATAAAAGGTTGAGCTCATTTCTTGTAAAACATGGTTTTCAAGAGGAAAAGTGGACAACACCTTGTTTATTATGTCTACAAAAGAGGATATGCTAGTAGTACAAATATATGTTGATGATATTATCTTTGGTGCTACTAATCCATATCTTTGCAAGGAATTTTCCAAGTTAATGCAGGGAGAATTTGAAATGAGCATGATGAGAGAATTGAACTACTTCCTTGGACTACAAATCAATCAATCAAAGGAAGGAATATTTATTAGTCAGACCAAGTACACCAGAGACTTACTAAAGAGATTTGCGTATGTAACAACTAAACCCAGCTCAATTCTCATGAGTGCAACGATAAAAATGGATACAGATCAGGCTGGTCCACGTGTAGACCAGAAGCTATACATAAGCATGATTAGTTCACATCTCTATCTTACGGCTAGTATACCTGATATTTTATATCAAAAAAAAGTATACCTGATATTTTATTCGGTGTGTGTTTATGTACAAGGTTTCAATCAAATCTTAAAGAATCTCATTTACATTGTGTGAGGATAAAATTTCATTATTTGTTTGATACACCTAATCTTGGCTTATGGTATTCAAAGGATACTAACTTTGATCTTCAAGATATTTCTGATGCTGATTTTGCTAGAAGTAAGGTGGACAGAAAATCCACAAGTGGATTATGTCAATTTATGGGAAATTGCTTAGTTTCTTGGCATTCAATAAAGGAAAAGTCAGATGCTCTTTCAACAGCAGAAGCTGAATATATAGCAACTAGAGGATGTGTTGCACAAGTATTATGGATGGTACAACAATTAAGAGAGTTTTGATTCAACTTCAGAAAAGTACCAGTCAAGTGTGACAACACAGGTGCCATTTGTTTAGCCAAAAATCTGGTTCATCATTCAAGGGCAAAACATATTGTGGTAAGGTATCAGTTTATAAGGGAACGTGTGACTAATGAAGATATCTTGTTGGAATTTGTAGATTCAAATCATCAACTGGCGGATATCTTTACAAAGCATATTTGTGAAGAAAGATTCACATTCATTCGAAGAGAGCTAGGGATGAGCAATCCCAGGTAAGTCACTCAATGTGTGCAGCTGATTGGAAAAGAATTATGTGATGTGGAAATTAAATTTCATAATTACGTAATTCATTAAATTCTAAAAATAGTTTTTCAATGTGGATAATTCCCAAGGATTTTAAATAGTATTTTAAGTAAAATTAAACACTTAATTATACGATTAACTGAATTGGTGGTAATCGTGTATTTAACATGGCTAACACGGTTTTTGTCACCCCACCGCCCCCAGAAGCTGGCGGAAGCGTCATTGTTGCGGAAGCCGAAAGTATCGGCGGCGGGTGAATACGGAATTCCTCTTAAAAGGGTTGTGGACCCGAAACACGTCCCTTAAACGTTTTCCTTCAAGTATAAGGTTAATACGTGTTTGCAGTTTTTAAGACGTCTTGCTAGTCCTAAGCCTGCACCCGAAACATGTTAGTGGTTTTACAGAATATCGCGCCCGCGGAAAGCAGATAAGACGTAATATAGGCAGAAGGAGTTTCGCCCTCTTCGTAGGGTCGAAAACTCCCCACGAATAATATACAGTCCAGAATATTAGAATACTAAATGTATCTAATATGCATACTATACCTACAGAGCCGAGCCATAAAGCGGATTATACCTCGCTAACTATCGTTGCTGCTGCTGATAAACATAAAAATGAGAAATTAACGTCAGACTAAATGTGTAAATTTAATCGACAGATCACAGAAAAGATCTAACGAGAATAACCCCCAAACTTAATCAGAAATATACCTCTCAAAATACAGAATGCAAAACGATCACTGCGGGAGATCTACTCCGCAGGTCATTTTCCAGGATCCCCTGAAAATGTTTAATATGTGGGGGTGAGTTCTCGAAAGAACCCGTAAGGGGGTAGGTATGATACCAGGAAAACATTTTAAAAACGTTTTTCCCTGCACAAAAGGTTAGTATGCAATGAACTAGCAGATAATACAACCCTAAGTATAAACAAGAATATGGTATGCAATTGTCATGATGCTCAGAAGTCCCATCGGACTGGTGGTACTTTCTCATACAGATGGTCCCCGACCAAAGACAGCACCCTACGGCGGCTTGTTAAGCTCACGCCGATTATCGGGATCAGAACGTATGGTACGAGTGAGGGGTGATCTGCCCCTAACTGTCAGAATAGTTAGCGGCATAAAGCCGGCACAGAACAGAAAATGGGTCCGTCGTCGACCCCCGATTAGAATATCCGATATAGCATGAGTCCAGAAAACCATAACAGAAAGTGAGTCTGTCATCTACCCCTGATAAACATGAAGTCCAGAAATAATAATAAAACCTGCAAACCGCTATGTACCATGTAACTAGCCTCGGGACTCAATGGGCCCCACCCTCGACCCGAGTACTAGCCTTTAACTAACCTAATACACATGAGTTGAACTGCTATGCGTATTAAGAAAGCTAAACCCTTTACCTTGACAGAATCGGATAATCTACTGTGGCCCCCAGACGCTCCACAACAGTATCCACAGAAACGCAGATTTAATCTGCCAGAATCAGAAACACAGAATAACTCTAGTTAATTAACTAAAGTTTCTTACTTTGGGAATTTATCCAAAATTACAACTTAAGTCCTCCAACTTTTCAGTAATTTTCAATCTTGCTCAAAACTTCACAAAGTTGCAAAAAGTGACAACTTTATACTTAAAGTGCCCAAAAATTATTCCATAACCTAAAGTGGCTATATTTCCTTTAACTTCTCCATAATTACACCTTTAGTCCTTAAACTTTTTAAGAACTTTCAGATTAGCCCTTAAGTTTTGCAAAGTTACAAAATACTCAACCTTGTCAACTTTTCCACACAAGTATCTTTTCCAACCAAACTTTCGGCCAAGTCCTTAATTTTGGCCAACCTTCCATTTTGATCCTAAACTTTATAAACTTACACTTTAGCCACTTAAACCATACTTTTTTTAACCAAAACATCATTTAAACACTTTCTCCAACACTTTAACTTCACAAATTCATCATCTCAACAACATCAACATTTCGGTTTCCACCCAAAACTTCACCAAATAATTTCCAACAACTTAAAAACATGTTAAACATACTTATAACATGCTTTCAACCAACTTTCTTCAACAAAAATTCACCCAAAAATTCGCCCAACAATTCGGCCTATACCCAAAATTCCAACATGTTTTTTTCATGATTTCTCAAGAACAAAGTATGTTCATCATACTTCCAACAACAACATACTTGAAAATCAAAATCATCCATGAACCAAATCCATAAAAATTACCAAGGAGGATCCTTACCTTGATAATACTTGTAGCTTAGCTTAGGATGAGTAGGAGTTGAGACAAATCCACCACCAAAGAGTCCTTGAAGTTTCGGCCAAACAAAGAAACACAATGATGAGTAATTTCTTCCATGTTCTAACTTCAAAGAACATGGTTCAACCAAATAACTCAACCAATACCTTGAATCTTACTGATTTGGGAAACCTGGGAAGTGGTAGGCCTATGCTTGTTGAGATTCCAAGCTCAAAACTTCAAGAAATGGTTTTTGGAACCAAAAGTGCTGCTGGACCCGTCGGATTGCACCAAGGTTTTGGGGACCTTCCTTTCACTTTTGGCTCTTACTTCATTTTGAAAAGTTGTAGCCAAGACCTTGATGAAGAGTTTTGCAGAGACCTCAAGAGCATATTCGAAAGTTTACTAGGGCAAAAAGGCTGTGAAAGAGGACGAAAATTGTTTGGCAGCAAAGGGAGAGATGTGTTTTTATTTCTTTTGCTCAATAAATGAAGAATGGTTAAGTGGTGAATCAAAAATAATAGAAGGGAATGGGTGGAGAAGTGATGGATGGCTACAAAAAAGGAAAGGCATGGATAGGAAAAGAAAGGGCGTGGACACATACTATTTATGAATAGTAGTGTGCACTCACCAAACCCGTAACTGAAACCAGTTTTCGGAATGTCTTTCACCATAACCCGTAACTGAAAGTATCCGGACCGCAGGTCGATCTTCAAAAATAACTTTGCTCCCTTCAATTGATCAAACAGATCGTCGATCCTGAGTCAGATACCTATTCTTCACTATGACGGCATTTATCTTTCGATAATCGATGCACAACCTGAGGGTCCCATCGAACTATGTATTGGATCGACCTGTTTGAGAGCACTATGAGGATCGTGGTGTGAACATCATAAGTGCCTCTTATGGATCATAGTACACGTAGTCCTTCGACCTGAGGTTATGAAGATCTGCTCATGTGAGTGGCACGCTTTGATTCTATGTACTGTCTCTTTCGTGACTGGGAGATTGGACTAGTTTTGGGTGTGTTGCAATATCATGGAGTTGGACTGTCATGAACCAAGACGGGATTCGTCACTCCCACACCACGGGAGAGTATTCTCATGCGCAAAGTTGAGCTGTAACGAGGATGTAAGATCTGACCTCGGTTCAACTTGAGAGTCTGACTGAAGGGACATATCATGTACATGTATGATCATACCGATGGGTGAGGTTCCGTCGTGATGTCGACTTCCACATTACTTGGGTGGTAGTGATGTGTTGCTAGATACCGCTCACTATCTGTAATTATGAATAAGGATTCATAATTACTGCCAACGTAACGGGAACCTATAGGGTCGCACGCAATCCAAGGTAGAACATGAGCTTGTTTGAGCAGAGTAAAGGCACATGGACTTAAGTGACAGCTTTTAGAAAGTTTGTGCACTAAACCCTAATTGATGGGCACCGGAAGTCTATAAATAGACTCCCTCTGGCCCAATAATAAAGGTTCGCACGCATCACAAGTGATCACCCAAGTGGCCTCTCACGTGCCTTGCGCTCTGCGCAAACTACTTCCCTCCCGGAGAGGATTCTACTGCTAGCACAACGTCGGGAAGGAGGATCTCCTGTTGTAGGCGTTCACAGAACGAGCTACAGAGAATCTACGAGGCTTGGAGCCCGGGTGGATACCACGAAGGAAACTTGTCAAGTAAGTTATCCCGAAACAAATAGCAGAATCCATACGTAAAACCCTAGTCCATGCCATAGGCTAAGTTTGGTGTTACCGAGGCTAGAGGGAACTGAGGGTCGCATCGCAATACTGAAAGTGTGAGGGTGAGGAAACCCCTTGGCGAAGGCGAAGCCCCAGTGTGAAGGCGAAGCCTCTCAGAACAAATGCGAGAACTCCCATAGTGAAAGCGGAGCCTCTCAGAACAAATGCGAGGACTCCCATAATGAATGCGGAGCCTCTCAGAACAAATGCGAGGACTCCCATAATGAATGCGGAGCCTCTCAGAATGAATGCGAAGACTCCCATAGTGAATGTAGAGCCTCAGTGCGAATGCGAAGTCCGGGCGAAAGCGAAGTCCTTTCGGGCGGAACCTCCATGCAATTGCGAAGACCCCAGGGTGAGACTAGCCATGGGATCCTCCAGCGTGAAGCGTCCATAACAAGTCTCAGATTTATACGAAGTCTCGGTCTCTTCACAACTGATCAACAGAACATGCAATAAGAATTCTGATCCGTAGGAAACGTATAATTCTTCACTGTGAACAACATATACCATTACCTCAGAGTTTGGACCAATATTGGTGGAAATCACTTTGAGCTTCAAACTTGAGCATTCATGGAGAAGGCGAACGAGAGAGTGGAAGCAGACGTTGAAATGAAAAACGTTTGCTCCATTCTTTTCTCTCTCTTTTATGCCAAATAACCGACTCCCTTTACCTTAAGGGAGAGGAAACCTCTCAAATTTTCCACATTTACAAACTGGCCCCCAAACTTTGCAAAGTTGCGATTTAGTCCAACCGCAACTTGCATAGTTTCCTAACGGAATTTCCAACTGAACTGAAACTCTGATACTAACTCTGGGACTTCATAACACACATAAACACATGTCCAACATGTTTAACTTCAAGTCCCGATATTCACAGAAATCAGAAAACAGATCGGAAATCACACAGAAATCTCGAAGTCACATAGCGAAACTATCTCGGAAGTCTTTATAACTTTAATCAATGTTTTATTAACTGATTTTCAAACATCACTAAATTATAACAGCAAAAAACCAGGGAGTTACTACTCTAAACTTTAACACATTTCTTCTTTGTTGTAGCTGCAAGTTCTCATCGGACGAATTCTTCTCCCACTTAACGTCTGTAATTCAACACCTAATCGGACTGTGATTATCAATAAATAAGACCAAGGATATGCTCGATTGTTACTAATTAAGTTTTGTAGCAAGGATTGATAGCATAAAAATTAATACTTTTACGTATGATGTAGTACATCCTTAACACATATTAATTATACATCACCTTTAATTAGATGAAAGCTCCAGAAATTCAAAACATTATAGGTTGCACTTTAGGCACATGAACGGGTAATTGGTGAATATCATCCACCCATGTTTTGCTACTCTCTTTGGTCGGATCAATGCTCTTCATTGCTTTCCAAACAACGCTGTTGCACTTAAACCCTGAACCGAACCCGATCTGCCACACCCGATCACCCTTATGTACCCGCCCTTTGGCCTCAGAGTACGCCAACTCGTACCACAAGGAACTGCTGGACGTATTCCCAAACCTATACAGCGTCATTCTTGACGGCTCCATGTGCCATTCCGTCAACTGGAGGCTCTTCTCTATCTCATCAAGCACGCTTTTCCCACCTGCATGGACACAGAAGTGCTCGAAAGCGAGTTTGAAATCCGGAATGTAGGGTTTTACCTGTTGCAAAAAATTACAAATAATCAAATATGAGCATTCCTCATGATGAAAATAGAATATAAACTTGAAAATTGTTATTGTTTTGAGTATCAGAATTGAAATATATGAGAATGTGTACTTCATATTGTCAAGTTATTATTAATCCCAACAATTATCACCATTTTTTAACATCACCTTCAGCTTCAACACTTTTTTGGCCATCAGAGTCGCCAAGAAGCGGAGCTGCTCCGACACGGGGAGGACCGACGGGCCTAGAGTTGTGATGTTTGTCTTCAGAGCTTGGCCGGCGACCGACATGAGCTCCTTCGTGAGTGTAACCCCGGTTTTTCCGGCTTCGTCCTCCTGCTGTAGGATGCAATTATAAGATTTGTCGTCAGCGAGGTGAGTGCGAACGGTGTGCCGGAGCTGGTACTTGGAACGGCCGCGGTCCGACGGTTTATTGGACATGAGGACGGCGGCACCGCCGACACGGAATAGGCAGTTTGTGACCAGCATTGAGCGGTCATTGCCAGTGTAATAATTACGTGTTATATTTTCGGTGCTGATAACCAAGGCACAACTGTTCGGATGAACCTACATACTCCCAAGCGATTAATGTCAATGCTCAATTAATGTTGGAAATGTATTTTTCTTTTTTATAATATATACATGAGGATACAAGTAGAGCAAACTGAAATCACTAATTGTGTTATATATAAATTATTATTCAAAAACCCTTACAAAATATATTTGAAAATTAAAGAAATTATTTAAAAATATTGCATAAGTTAATTATTTGGAAAAGAAGTTACTCCTTTCATCCCTTTATAATATTTATGTTTCATTTTCAGCATCTAATCTATATATTTTTTCTTTAATGTTTGGTATAAAGTTAAATAACTTATATAAATAAGATAAATCTATAGTTTTTAGAAATATTTTTTTCCAAATTTTTTGAGCTAATTCTTTCTAGTAAAAAATTGAGTCAAATAAAAATTCAAAAGTCAAACGTAACAATTAAATAGGGATGGAGGGATGGAGGGAGCACTAAATTTAGTATACTGAGAATGAACTGCAATATCATTACAAAATTTACTTAAACAAATACTTTCTTTGTCTAAGAAAAAAATATTATACATTTTACTAACTACTAAGATTAATAATGAATGTTGTTTACTTTAGGGTAAAACTAAGTAGATAGAGTAATTTTTTTAGTATAGAATAGAAAGTGTGTAATGGTCAAAGTTAAACTAAATTTTTCCTCAAAAGGTTTCCATACGAGGAACAGCCTATCTATTTGGAAAAAAATTACTTAATTACCATATTGATTTTGAAATTTATATATTTTGTGTTAATTGTGTTGTTCAACAAATTGTTTATGGATGATTGAAGAACATGAACTTCCTAACTGTCACGAGTTG
The DNA here is from genome assembly GCA_024586325.1 of Stellera chamaejasme. Classification (NCBI taxonomy): domain Eukaryota; kingdom Viridiplantae; phylum Streptophyta; class Magnoliopsida; order Malvales; family Thymelaeaceae; genus Stellera; species Stellera chamaejasme. The sequence continues at coordinate 37,258,939 of CM044983.1, forward strand.
AATTATAATCAAATTATTTTGGACCGTTTACAATTTTGAATTTGTCTTTAAGAAAAATTTCTCAATCATTTCGTGGCACCAGGCGTGTCTGAACCATCTATGATGGGGAGAGCGAATGCACAGGGAAGAAGCTAGGTTCCCCTAAAAAAATGAGATAAGGTCTTTTTTTTGTTTGGCCAATAATAAAAAATTCAACTAAAAATTCTTTTATTGAGATAACACAAATAAAAATCATATCGACTTTTCCACTAATAGATCGACTTTATATAAGTGCAACCTTCAGAAAAAGTGGTTGGATATATTGAAAATTTATAGTGTTGACACTCATGTATATATAGGAATCATGCATCTTCTGTAATATATATGATCTATTTGTGGCCGCACACTCTAATATAATGATCTATTTGTGGCCGTACTCCCTCGTAATATTTCACTAGAATTATTTTGTTCAGTGTTTCATTTAATTTATCACTTAAATCAATATTTGTGATGCCTTTAAAAAAGGTTATTTCCAAATTAAAAAAATAAAAAATAAAAAATAAATCCAAACTAAAGTTTAAGTTAAATACATGATCGAAAATTAAAGTTAAGTGTAACGATTAAAATATTGAAATGGGTGTAGTAAACACATGATCCGAAACTAAGTTGGTAACTTATTTTTGCAATCATCATAATCAGCAAGGTAGTGCCATATATAGGTAACTTGTCGGTTATTACATAGGCCTTGGCCTAATTCATTATCTAAAGTTTCATAGTGCACTTCCCTTATAAACAGAATTAAGCTTATGGTTGCGCTATCTGCAGAATCAAACTAGCATAAACTAATAAAGTTTCTTGAAAGTAGTAAGAGTCGGAAGTCGGAAATTTCACACGTCAGATTTAATGTTAAAGGATAAAGGTCATAAATGGTTGCATGTGTCCAAATTTATCATTATATATATATATATATATATATATATATATATATATTTACTTCCATTACTTTGACTTAAAGTTTTTTAAAACAAATTATATAAAGTTGTGAAAAATTATTTATTGAAACTATATATAAGAGTTTATTTATCAAGTGAATATATAAATAATTGAAGAATATGATGAACATGTGTTTGATTCAAATTGTTACTAAGAAAATTTTATGATAGTAATATATATATATATATATATATATATATATATATATATATATTCAGAAGTAGTCAACAAAAAAGTATAAAGATCAAATTTTGAAAACTAATCAATGCAAAATTTTATATTAAAATTTTGAAGTGCGAATATAATAGTATATATATAATTAGATGTTAAAAAATGTAAATGAAAAAAATGAAATGGTGAGAGTGATTGCTAGAATAAATGTGAAGTGATAAGATCAGGATAACCTGAAGAAGTTGTCGCGCAAGGTCGACTGAGATGGCTCCAGCACTACAGCCCATACCGCCGAGATTATAACACAAAACGTCAGTCCTCAGCTTAAACCGATTGACGACCGCCGCAGAGAGAGACGGCGTCGGATTGAACGTGCTACTGTTCACCACCACTATATCCACGTCGGTCGCGGCCGTCCCGGTCTTCGTCAACACCTCCTCCACCGCACCGAGTATGACGGCCTCGGTCTCCGCCCTAGCCTCGGTGATGTTGTGCGGCTTGGCCGGACGACGGATCAACGGCATTGGCCCGTACGTCTTCTGTCCGTAACCAGACCTTTCCATTATCTTCTTTTGGAAAGACAGGCTCTCCTCGGTGAAACACCCATGCGAGGCCGTCAGCTCCATGAACAGCTCTTTGCTCACCATCTGCTCCGGTGCCGCTTTGTAACATGCAAAGTCGACCAGGTAGACGGTTCTAGATCGGAGTTTGAGGATAACGGTGGCCGTGAATGCGATGAACAAGAGGAGGGTGGCGTAGCTGAACCCACCGATGTTGCCGCCGGCGACGGACAAGAAGTATAAGGGACTCATGGTGTCCACTACAAGCGGAATAAGGGACAGATGGAGGAGTTCTAGCTATGGGACAGAGTTCTCAAGGCTTTTTTATATTGTTTTGCATGTATAGCAGCAGAAAATTAACGCCACGATATTACTAATTAATTTTAAAGCAACGATAACAGACCTTGGAGCTCACCGGCCGCTATTCCCCTTGGCCCACCTTCAAGCCCAACTACCGGTACTACCGATGAAATTGATCTAATTTACACAGACGCGAGTTCCGTGCCGACTTAACGAGGGGGTAATTATTATCCAAACACACAATGTCTACTAATATGTAAAACTTTGTCCCCATAGTATAATTTCTGCAGCACTTTATAGATCCTCAAAACACACAAGTCTTTGAACATTTGAGAATGACTTTTTGCATGAGACTTGAAGGACCTAACAGGGGTCGACCCCAGTGTCATGTCACCGCACGCCACCCGAGCCCGGTTGCGGAGGCGGGGCGCCGGACGCCGGAAGCGGAAGCCGGAATGAATACGTAATGGCAGTCCATCGAGACCCGCCGCGCGTAGCGGACCCAAAGAGCGAAATGAAAGTGGAAGCAACTAACAAAAATTCCATACATATCACTAAAATAAAATCTAAACATGCAATTCATGCATTAGCAACAGAGTAAGCCCCGCCTCCGTGGGACGAGTGCTTACGCACCAAACATAGATATATACAGAGTTCACGTAACCTAAGGTATCTAGCAAGCGCCAAGCGCTCGTAACATGCAACAGAATGAATATATACATACTTATACAATCATCGCAATCATCCGTAAAATATGCACATGCAACTACAGAGCCGACCCTAGGCCTAAACGTCAAAATACCTCGCGCGGGATTCAGACCAAGTAGACAAAATCCCAGCCCGTAAGGTACCGCTGCTCAACACAACCAAGGCGAAGCCTCACGGAAACCTACTCCGCTGGTTGCTTACTGCACCTACCGAAATCCAAAAATGTAACCCAAAAAGGGTGAGTCCTAAAAGGACCCCGTAAGGGATTTGGGGTAAGATAAGCATATGTAACCCCGCAAAATGAAAGATAGCAATATACGTAATATATGCAATGTAATACGTAACATCGTGCATGTAATAAAAACAGATCGAATACCAAGGATGTGCGATACTAAATCGCCATAAACCCTTATAACCAATCGTAACGACAGCCTCCCTCTAAGGGAGTCAAGCCAAGCTATTACGAAGCATGGTGCACCACTGGGTAGCGAACCCACAACCGCCGTAGGGTTAATGCACAAAGTATGCCATAAGGCATACACCTACAAACGTAGGGTTAATGCATGTGGTATGCTACAAGGCATACACCTACAGATCACGTAACGTACCTTAAAGCGTAAATTTCCAAATACCGCAAAATGTAAGTGCTACAATACATACACCTACAGACTACGTAATATGCTCTAGGCATATAATACCGAAATACCCGCAGTAATGTAAAATGAAACTAAACATACACATATCTTACCAAAAATAGCAGAACCAAACCCTTACCTCAAAGTCCAGGGTATTAGACTGATTCTGGACGACTTCCACACCACGACCCGAAACTCAGAAACCTCTCTTTTTCTACCCTCTGAACCTCAGAATCTGTCAAACTAAGTTGAATTAGCAACCTTACCAACCACACTACCAAACTACACCCCCGACCCCAAAACCGAAAATCCGGCAGAATTTCCGTAAAATTCCAGATTTCCACAGAAATGTCAGAATTCAGAACCAACGTAGACAATGCAAGCTTATACATTGTCAAACATAATCCAATAAGCAGAATTGATCAAATCCAACCTTAAAACCCTTAATTACCCAACATTTTCCGATAATCCCGCTTAAAAGCAACTTTTCCATTTCTTAACCGAATTCAACGTTTCAAACTTCAAACCACTCCTAAATTCAACCCCAACACCATATTAACATCCAATTCAACCAAAATGAAACTCCAACATGGAAAAAGAATCATTCCAATAATTCGGTTCTTAACCAATTTTTTATCCAACTTCCAATTCAATCCATTCAAGCTTCCAATTAATCATTCTAACCACCAATTTCACTTCTAAACCAAGAATGCTATCCAATTGCATCCAAAACAACAAAATCCAATATTGAACATCAACCCAAATATTCGGCCAAAAGGGGGTTTTTACCTCAACTTGTTTTCCATCAAATTGAATCCATACATAAGCTTAGAATCATGCTAGGATTAACATACTTGAAGCATGAATCAAGGAGACAAACACACATCAACATAGAATTTCCAAGAAATTCGGCCAAAATGGGGCTTTTTCATCCAAGGAGTTTCTCCAAAATCTAACACTTGATTAACACTCCCCTACTACCCAAGAACAACATACTAAAAGATGGGAGGAAGAGAATCATCCTAGCTAGTAGCTAAGAACAAATCCATAATTTTCAAAACCATCTCTTTATCCATCCAAACTTGATTCCAAGAAGAAAAGAGAGCTTAGGAAGGAAACTTACCCAAGATTGAAGCTAAGCTCATGATGATTTCAGCAAAGGAGAAGAACTTCAAAGCTTGAGAGGAGCTCCCATGGTGGCGGATGCAAGGAGGAAGAAGAAGAAGAAATGAAAATAATATCACATTTATAACATAAAAGGCCTTAAATAATTTCTTCTTCTTTTTCCCATACTATATCTTCTTAAATGAGAGAAGGACATGTGTCCCTATCTCATCCCAAATGCTGCCGAAACATCCAAATGCTGCCCATACCCATCTTATTTATTTTGCAACCAAAATTCAATTAACTCCCAATTTTTCCGAAAGTTCCAATACTTTTGGCCCAAAAATAATTACCGAATTCCAAAATTAACAAAACTTGGACACAACCCTCAGAATAATATAACATTCACAGAACATTTTTCAAAAGTTCATTTACCACTCCAGAGTGTCCTACCGAGCTCGCTGAACCCGAACCAAAACCCGACGTGCGAGCGTGTCCAACAGAACCAAAATCCCATCACACCAAAAATTCCTCAAAAATACCCATAAATTCCATCTTAAATTATAACACAACTTACCCAAAAGCCGTCAGAAAATTTCCATCCCGAGCCCCGGGATTCCCGTCCCGAGCCCCGGGAGTCGCCCGGAACCGAACGTCCCGCCCCAAATATTAAACTCCACAAACACCTCCTGGACATTCTCACGGCTCCAAAACTGCAAACGGCTTCCCAAACTGAGGTCTCGAGAGCGCTACCGAGCCCGCCAGACGTCCCGAGGCGACCCCGACAACCCCCGACGCTTAAAAATATTTTCGGCGGAAACGTCCGGGGACCCACACGACCTCAAATACGGAAGGGTTCGCCAAAATGATACTCGGATAGGGCTCGGGAGCCGCCCGAACGCCGAAAACGTGACCCGCAGCCAAAACCGAGCCCCGGTCACCTTGGCCGCAACCCGCTCGGGGTGACCGTAACATCCTCCCCTTAGAACTCTTGGTCCTCCAAGAGTAGCCTGAACCATCCATACCGGTGACACTACCAACCAGAATATACAAACATTCCTCTAACCCAGAACAATCGGACCACCGTACTGGTGCGGCGGGAGTGGTAGTTTGGACTACCATACAGAGCCTCACGGCGTCCCACCCTCCGGGTGCATCTTATTGCACCCCGAGTCAGTTGCCGGTATTTCTACCGAACCTAAATCTAACCGATCCACAACAGGCTATCCTGGAAGATATCACATAAAACAGAAACAGTTGGGGGGGGTAAGGCCAACCTAACAACTTACTCTGGAAACTCATGATAACCGATATAACTCGGGGTAACTCGCCCCGCCTATCAAATCTTACTGTTCCTCTGAACGGTGCTACCTCCAGTCAAATTCTATTACCAAACNCATATTCCANAGNCCTACGGCGNCGGTTCGTNCAAANAGTGGNGTAGTCATTCGCGGTTTTAATCCGCGCCTGTAACAATCTGATTTTTTGCCGTAGACTCCTCAAAAAGCTCGGGTTCCAGCTCAACCCCATCAGACGCATCTGTCCAACAGTATGGTGTCATACACCTCCTCTCGTACCACGCCTCAAATGGTATCATGCCAATCGTAGTCCGAAAGCCGTTGTTGTACGAGAACTCTATCAACGCAATCGCTAGTCCCAAACTCCTCCAAAATCCAAAGTACAGATTCGCAACATATCCTCCAATATCGAATCACCCGCTCCGACCGCCCGTCCGTCTGTGGGTGATAAGTCGTATTCGATGGAGTCGCGTGCCCAATGCTTCATGAAAAACTCTCCAGAACCGTGCTGTAAAACGCGGATCACGGTCAGATACAATGGAGTCTGGTATTCCATGTAAACGTACAATCTCCCTGATGTAAAGCCGGGCAAGCTTCTCCAGAGGGTCTATGACCCGAATAAGCAGAAAGTGTGCGCACTTTATCAGCCGATCCACAATAACCCAGATAACATCATGGCGAGACCGTGTCAGGGGCAGTGCAGTCAGAAAGTCCATAGTAACATTGCCCCACTCCCGAACTGGAATGGGCAAAGTCTGCAGTGTCCCCGCCGGTTTCGATACTCAAACCGCCGAGTGTGCCTCCTCTAAAATCTCATTCCGTAACTCCCGATCCTCCGGTACATAAAGGCGGTCTCGGAAGTATAGCAATCACTGCCTATACTGAAATGCCGTTAAAAAAGACCCCTTATCCTCCCCATACAACTTCTTCAACCCCTGATCTCTACCTTGCGCCTCGCGCACCCTTTCAAACCACTAAGAATGTATGGTAAGTGTTTACCCCGAGTACACTCCCGTAGCTGCCACTGTACCAAAGGCAAGTCGAATCTCTCTCCTCGGATCAGTCCCCAACATTTCCTCCCTTAACCAACCCGGTATACTTCTGCCAGAGCAACGGCAACCGTGTTGCCCTTGCCGAGATGTACTCGACACAACAATCATAGTCCTTAATGTATTCGAGCCATCTATGCTGCCTCAAATTAAGCTCCTTTTGCGTAAACAGATATTTCAGACTCTTATGGTCGGTAAGAATCTGAAATTTATTATCAAACAGATAATGCCTCCAATGATTCAACGCATAAATCACTTCAGCCAACACCAGACAATGTGTCGGTTAGTTAAGCTCATGCGGTCGCAGCTGCCTCGACCCATAAGCTACCACATTACACTCCTGCACCAACACACACCCCAAACCAGGCGTGGAAGCATCCGTATAAACCACATACGGTAAGATCGGATCTGAAAGAGTCAGAATCGGAGCGTTAGTCAACTGCCGCTTCAACTCCTGAAAATTCTGCTCACACCTATCCGACCAGATATACGGTTGACCCATCTTGGTCAACTGCGTAAACGGAGATGCCAGAATAGAAAACCCCGGTACAAACCTCTCGATAAAATCCTACTAACCCTGTGAAGCTCCCGAACTCCCGTCTCGTGGCAGGTTGTTTCCAATCCCGAATCGCCCTCACCTTCTCTCGGATCCACGCATGCACCATGCTCGATATAATGTGTCCTAAAGGTGACTTCCCGAATCAGTAACTCACACTTTGAGAATTTAGCATAAAGCTGATGTTCCCAAAGTGTCTCAGAACTACCTCGATGATCCCGATGCGAATCCTCATCCCGAGAATATATCGAATATCATCAATAAAACCACCGTAAATGAGTCCAAGTACGGTCGGAACACCCGATGCATCAGATCCATGAATGCCGCTGGGGCATTGGTCAGCCCGAATGGCATGACCTTAAACTCAAAGTGTCCAAATCGGGTGCGGAAAGCAGTCTTAGATATATCCTCATCCTTCACCCTAAGCTGAAAATACCCAGATCGGAGATTAATCTTTGAGAAAACTCTCGAACCCTAACGTTGATCAAAAAGATCGTCAATTCCCAATAACGGATACTTATTCCTCCCAATAAGAGCATTCAACCGTCTGTAATCAATACAAAGTCAGAGTGTCCCATCATTCTTCTTAACAAATGTAACTGCAGCACCCCACGCTGAAGTGCTCGGTCGGACGAAACTCTTTTGTCGTAATTCCTCCAGCTTGCTTCTTCTACTCCCGCATCTCGTAAATAGGCATCCGATAAGGAGGAATAGATATCGGAGCAAGACTGACCGCAGTGGATGTCAAACACAATTTCCCGCTCTTATGGTAATCCGGCAACTCCTCCGGAAATACCGCGGAAAATCTCGAACCAACGGTAAACCATCCAACTTCAACCTAATACCAGCTTCATTCAGATCATAGCATTCCCTACACCAACTATCGACACTGATCCAGAATCAGAGCTCTCATCGTGTGTGCGATAGTCAAACCAGCCGAGTCGTGAGAGGTAGTACCTCTCCGTAAACCATAATGGTACGGGTTGCACAATCAACGTGCACAGAGTTCTTGGATAGCCAGTCCATTCCAAGAATAACATCGTAGTCCGGCGTGTCTAAAACCAACAGATCCGATACTATCATGTCCGCCTACGTATATCGTACAACCCCGAACCATCTCATTGAAAAACAGAAACTGTCTTCCTGCAGTTTTTACTACCTGCGTTTGAGGCAAGGTACTAACAGACAGATACAGAAATGTAACACATTTCGGTGTTACAATAGGAACAAATGCTCCTGTATCTAATAACGCATGAACCGGTATCTCATTCGGAAATATAGTACCTTACAAAACTTCCTGCTGACTCAAGCCTCCCTGCTGACTAGTGCCTGCATGCTAACTAGGTTCTCCCTGATAACCAGGGCCTCCCTTCAGAAAAAGGAAAACCCGTCCTGCTCTGAGCTGCGGTGACGGAGGGGGTGGCTGAAGCCGCTGCCGCTACCGAGGTCTCGGGCCACCTGCTGAAACCCACGCCGCGCGGCGCGTTGGGTTGCGCCCGAGACTATGGACGCCGAAGACTGCCAAAACCCCGCCCTACAAGAAGAGGGCAATCCCGCACCCAAAGAGTGTCGACTGCAACGCAAACATCGCCCTCCCGCCGGTAACAAAGTCGACCGGAGTGATACCTACCGCAAATCAGACAAGGTCGTGCCGGTGGTGCTCCTCTCTACCTCTACTAAACCGCCTGTGTCTGTTCGTCCATCCAGAAATCTGCCGGGTCCCCGCTGTATGGAACCCTCCGTACTCCCCGACCTCACCGTAAGGTGAGACGACTCTCAACCTCCTCTTGCTCGAGGAGTTGAGCCCAATAACCGCTTCCCGAAACAAAGTAATGTCTAAAGGTCTCAAAACCCACCTGAACTCGGGCGCAGTCAACGAATAAACCTCTTAGCCTTCTATTCTTCCATTCCATAGTACTACGGTACGTAGCAAACCAACCGATCAAACTCTCACTCATACTCTCCGACTGTCCTGTCTCCCTGATGAAACTCATCAACTGTGCCTGACACAGATTTCTGGCTACATCCCCACTGCACTGCTAGTGGAAAATGTAGCCTTCCCCTGGAGTTTATCAACTCCTGCAGACCAAATCTCTACTACCCTGCACTTTCTCGGTCATTGAACCTCGGGGGTTCAAACTCTAAAACCTCTCCAAGAGTCTGACCTCGCCAGATCGGGTGCCCCAGATCTCCTCGTCGTTAATAGGACCGATGAGAAGTCTAGGTGTCGAGTGACCACCCTTGTCGAGTCACTCACTTACCGATCCCAAACTATGGCGAGCAAGGTGGCTTAAGTCTCGCTATCACCACCTAATCAAAATGCCCTTACCGTGGCATAAACAGATCTTCCCCGCCATCGCCGCCTCCGAACCAGCCTAGGCTGGCGGTAATACCAAATCGAGAGGGGTCCCTACGACCACTAAACCTCGGGCGGTGAGTGTGGTTGTTCGCACTCGGGTTACACCGAACCCGTATCCTATTCCACGGAGGTGTGGGATTCCAGTCCCGCCTCCGGTACCAAATCACGCTATCTACGCGTGTTAACCATATCTCAAAAATTTCAGACCAAACAGAGTCCAGACAAAAATCGGTCACTCCTAATCTCTACAGAAGCTAGCAGCAGTTTTCTAAGGCTCTGTAGTGCAATGCAGTACTTGACACAGAAGTTACTTCGCAAAATAATAAAATCATGCATTTCACGTAATCACGTAAGCTTCATGCTTATTTCACCAAATCTCTTCCTAACACACAATTTTACGTACCTGAAACTTTTCCACAACCCTTTACTCGTAATCCTTTTACCAGAATTCAAAAATTCTGGATTCCGTACTCTGCAACTACCAGGATAACTTGAAGGACCAAACTTTGTTCCACAATTTTATTTTGAAGTGGTTCAAGTAAGGAGGTGGCCAATCTCCGTACCAAACCATTCTAAAATAAAATGTGCAACAATAGTCGATACTACAAGTCACCACTGACGACCAATATGGTCACTTACCTGCTCTGATACCAACTTGTCACCGCACGCCACCCGAGCCCGGTTGCGGAGGCGTGGGCGCCGGGACGCCGGAAGCGGAAGCCGGAATGAATACAGAATGGCAGGTCCATCGAGACCCGCCGCGCGTAGCGGACCCAAAGAGCGAAATGAAAGTGGAAGCAACTAACAAAAATTCCATACATATCACTAAAATAAAATCTAAACATGCAATTCATGCTTCAGCAACAGAGTAAGCCTCGCCCTCCGTGGACGAGCGCTTACGCACCAAACATAGATACATACAGAGTTCACAGAACCTAAGGTGTCTAGCAAGCGCCAAGCGCTCAGAACATGCAATGTAATGTAATATATACATACTTATACAATCATCACAATCAATAAAAATGTAAAGTATGCACATGCAACTACAGAGCCGACCCTAGGCCTAAACGTTAAAATACCTCGCGGGATTCAGACCAAGTAGACAAAATCCCAGCTCGCAAGGTACCGCTGCTCAACATAACCAAGGCGAAGCCTCACGGAAACCTACTCCGCTGGCCGCTTACCACCTACCTGAAATCCAAAAATGTAACCCAAAAAGGGTGAGTCCTAAAAGGACCCCGTAAGGGATTTGGGGTAAGATAAGCATATGTAACCTCGCAAAATGTAAAGATAGCAATATACGTAATATATGCAATGAATACGTAACATCGTGCATGTAATAAAAACAGATCGAATATCAAGGATGTGCGATACTAAATCGCCATAAACCCTTATAACCAATCGTAACGACAGCCTCCCTCTAAGGGAGTCAAGCCGAAGCTATTACGAAGCATGGTGCACCACTGGGTAGCGAACCCACAACCGCCGTAGGGTTACTGCAGACAAAGTATGCCACAAGGCATACACCTACAAACGTAGGGTTAATGCATGTGGTATGCTACAAGGCATACACCTACTGCATCACGTAACGTACCTTAAAGCGTAAATTTCCAAATACCCGCAAAATGTATGCTACAATACATACACCTACAGACTACGTAATATGCTCTAGGCATATAATACCAAATACCTGCAGTAATGTAAAATGAAACTAAACATACACCTATCTTACCAAAAATAGAATAACCCAACCCTTACCTCAAAGTCCAGAGTATTAGACCTATTCTGGACGACTTCCACCCCACGACCCGAAAACCTCTCTTTTTCTAACTTCCGAACCTCAGAATCTGTCAATTCAAGTTGAATTAGCAACCTTACCAACCACACTACCAAACTACACCCCGACCCCAAAACCGAAAATCCGGCAGAATTTCCATTAAATTCTAGATTTCCACAGAAACTTCAGAATTCAGAATCAACCTAGACAATGCAAGATTATACATTGACAAACATAATCCAACAAGCAGAATTGATCAAATCCAACCTTAAAACCCTTAATTACCCAACATTTTCCGATAATCCCGCTTAAATGCAACTTTTCCATTTCTTAACCGAATTCAACGTTTCAAACTTCAAACCACTCCTAAATTCAACCCCAACACCATATTAACATCCAATTTAACCAAAGTGAAACCCCAACATTGAAAAAGAATCATTCCAAAATTCGGTTCTTAACCAACTTTTTATCCAACTTCCAATTCAACCCATTCACTCTTCCAATTAATCATTCTAATCCACCAATTTCACTTCTAAACCAAGAATGCTATCCAATTGCATCCAAAACAACAAAATCCAACATTGAACATCACCTAAAAATTCGCCAAAAGGGGTTTTTTACCTCAACTTGTTTTCCATCAAATTGAATCCATACATAAGCTTAGAATCATGCTAGGATTAACATACTTGAAGCATGAATCAAGAAAAAAAACACACATCAACATAGAATTTCCAAGAAATTCGCCAAAATGGGGCTTTTTCATCCAAGGAGTTTCTCCAAAATCTAACACTTGATTAACACTCCCCTACTACCCAAGAACAACATACTAAAAGATGGGAGGAAGAGAATCATCCTAGCTAGTAGCTAAGAACAAATCCATAATTTTCAAAACCATCTCTTTATCCATCCAAACTTGATTCCAAGAAGAAAAGAGAGCTTAGGAAGGAAACTTACCCAAGATTGAAGCTAAGCTCATGATGATTTCAGCAAAGGAGAAGAACTTCAAAGCTTGAGAGGAGCTCCCATGGTGGCGGATGCAAGGAGGAAGAAGAAGAAGAAATGAAAATAATATCACATTTATAACATAAAAGGCCTTAAATAATTTCTTCTTCTTTTTCCCATACTATATCTTCTTAAATGAGAGAAGGACATGTGTCCCTATCTCATCCCAAATGCTGCCGAAACATCCAAATGCTGCCCATACCCATCTTATTTATTTTGCAACCAAAATTCAATTAACTCCCAATTTTTCCGAAAGTTCCAATACTTTTGGCCCAAAAATAATTACCGAATTCCAAAATTAACAAAACTTGGACACAACCCTCAGAATAATATAACATTCACAGAACATTTTTCAAAAGTTCATTTACCACTCCAGAGTGTCCTACCGAGCTCGCTGAACCCGAACCAAAACCCGACGTGCGAGCGTGTCCAACAGAACCAAAATCCCATCACACCAAAAATTCCTCAAAAATACCCATAAATTCCATCTTAAATTATAACACAACTTACCCAAAAGCCGTCAGAAAATTTCCATCCCGAGCCCCGGGATTCCCGTCCCGAGCCCCGGAGTCGCCCGGAACCGAACGTCCCGCCCCAAATATTAAACTCCACAAACACCTCCGGGACATCCTCACGACTCCAAAACTGCAAACGGCTTCCCAATCTGAGGTCTCGAGAGCGATACCGAGCCCGCCAGACGCCCCGAGGCGACCCCGACAACCCCCCGGCGTCAGAAAAATATTTTCGGCGGAAACGTCCAGGGGACCCACACGACCTCAAATACGGAAGGGTTCGCCAAAATGATACTCGGATAGGGCTCGGGAGCCGTCTGAACGCCGAAAACGTGACCCGCAGCCAAAACCGAGCCCGGTCACCTTGACCGTAACCGCAACCCGCCATCGGGTGACCGTGAAACAAATCCAAAACACAGAAAGCACCGCGGATCTCTAGTGCGCCGGTTGCTTGTCAGGTAAACCTGAAAGGTGGTAAACAATAAGGGGTGAGTCCTCGGGAGGACCCAGTAAGGGCTGAGGTAAGATACAGTTTGTACATGGACTGTGAGCCGAGCCTGCAAAACAACACAAACACAAGCACAAGTATATATATATACAAATGCACAACCAACATACCACCAAAACCCCGTAGGGAAGTACCACCAAACTCCGTAGAGAAGTACACCAAACCAAACCCCGTAGGGAAGTACACCAAACCAAACCCCGTAGGGAAGTACACCAAACCAAACCCCGTAGGGAAGTACACCAAACCAAACCCCGTAGGGAAGTACACCAAACCAAACCCCGTAGGGAAATATACCTGCACTCCCGGCGCGGATATATATAAAGTGTCGGCACCCTCCAGTGCGGACACAACAGAACATAAGTATCACCAAACCCCATAGGTCACGGACCATGGCTAGATCTTCCCCGACCATGGCTAGATCTTCCCCGGTCCAACCGGCATCGCCATGCATCGACATCGCCATGCGTCCCCAGAGCGGATATACACAGAATATATCATGATGCATATGCAAATAACATAATATACCAATAAAGTATAAGCAGAACATCGGCACCTAGTGCGGACGTGCAGAACAAAAATATAAACCCGTGGTCTCCAAGACCATCCGAGCCTTGAAACAGAATAAAATACAAACATGTACCCTACCATATGACAGGTCCCGGGATCATCAAACCACCGTCCTCAACCCGGAATCCTGCCTCAACCAAATCCGGTATACATAAAGTCCCATTCCAGAATGTATAACGAGAGAAGTTGAACCCTTACCTCAGAAATACCGCTCCGCAGCACCAACCCCGGGAAATCCCGGCTCTTGGCCTGAAACGTGATATTGTGCCCGCACAACTCCACCAATGCAGAAACACACAACAAATTGAACCCAAAACCTTGAAGTTTCCTTGCCAAAAATTGAAGAACACTTGGAGCTTGGTGAATAGTAACAATGGCGCATGAAGGGAGGAAGAAGAAGAAGAAAAAAAGTGAAGAAAATACATTTTCTTCCCTTTATATATTTTTTCATTCTTTTCTTTTCTTTTTTTCTTCCTTTTTTCCCATATTTAACATAAAAGAGACAAGTGTCCTTATCCTTCTCCTTTCCAGCCGACTTATCCTTCCTCTTTACCAAATAGTTACTGATTTTTGGGCTAATTACAACTTTAGTCCTTAAACTTTCCAAAAAAATTACAATTTAGCCCAACCACAGTTTTCCACCTCCAAAGGGAACGAAAACTGAACAAAACCCTCGGAACCCCATATCATACACAAAACATCTTCCACATGTCTAACTACCAATCCAGAGTGTCCTACCGGGCCCGCTGAACCCGAGTAAATCCCGACGTGCTAAACCAAATCCAAATCCCGTCATGCCAAAATTCCAAAAATATTACCATAAAATCCGTCTTAAAATATAACATACCTTCCACTAAAGCCGTCAGAAAAATTCCATCCCGAGCCCCGGGATTCCCGTCCCGGGCCCCAAAATATTATACTCCGTAAAAACCTCCGGGACGCTCCCACGATTCCAAATCCGCAAACGGTTTCCCAATCGGAGGTCTCGGGAGATCTACCGAGCCCGCTGTACGTCCCGAGACAACCCCGACAACCCCCCGGCCCCGAAAATAATATTTCCGTCGGAAACGTCCGGGGGACCCACACGACCTCAAATATGAAAGAATTTGCCCAAATGATGCTCGGATAAGGCTCGAGAGCCGTCTGAATGCCAAAAGCCCGGTTCCGCAAACCAAAACCGAAGCCCCGGGTCACCCGAGTCACAACCCGCTCGGGATGACTGTAACACATTCCGACGATACAATATGAGACTCAACCCAGCCAAATGCTCCTTCTTCGTCGGGGCAAGGAAATTTCTATGCTACATGATCTCCGAAAGAGGAATCGACGCCAACCTTAAGAAAATATCAGCCATCGCGAATATGGCGCCACCAAAGAGCATCAAAGAAATCCAACAACTTACTGGAAGAATTGTCGCCCTAGGGCGATTCATGTCGAAGCTGGGAGACAAGTGCAGACCGTTCTTCGAACAGCTTCGCATGAAAAAGGCGTTTTCTTGGACACCGGAATGTCAAGAAGCCTTCGAGCAAATTAAGAAGCACCTCTCCGATTTGCCGACTCTGAAATACCCGCAAGTGGGGGACGAACTCATCATCTACCTCTCCACCTCGAATAGCACTGTCTCTTCAGTGCTCGTCAAGGAAGAGGGCCCACAACAGTGGCCCGTCTACTACACGAGTCACACCCTACGAGGGGCTGAAGTGAACTACCCTCCCCTTCAGAAAACGATCTATGCTCTGATCGTCGTTGCCAGAAAGTTACGGGCATATTTCCAAGCCCTTACAATCGTCGTCAGAACGGATCTACCAATCAGGGACATCCTAAACCGACCAGAACATAGTTGTCGTTTAGTCCGTTGGTGCATCGAGCTCGGGGAATACGACATCAAATTCGAGCCTCGACGAGCAATAAAGGCACAAGCTTTGGCAGATTTCATGGCCGAGCTATCCATCTACCCTCTCGAGCATGGTCCCTCGAGGACTCGTCAGGGACATGTTCGTCGACGACTCGTCAAGCGCGGATCGCCCTGGAGGGGGCATCCATATAACAGGCCCACACGGCATGGAAGCCAATTTACGAGTGGCTTTCCAATTCCCTGTCACAAACAACGTGGCAGAATACGAGGCCCTCGTATCAGGGCTGAAAACTGCCCTGAAAGCTGGCCTACGACGTCTGACCGTTCACAGCGACTCACAACTCGTAGTATGCCAGGTTACGGGGACAAATGAATGCAAGGACCCCACTCTATCGAGGTACCTACGGCTCGTCAAAAACCTAGAAGGGCAGTTTGAACAGCTGAACATTAACAAGATCCCGAGAGATCAAAACACTAAGGCTGACAAGTTATCTAAGGGAAAGACAGACGCAATCCTCGAAACCTTGGCACAGCCCTCGATAAGCACAATTCTCGCAATCGATGCCAACACAACAACTGACTGGAGGTACCCAATCCTTCAATATCTCCAGACTGGCACAGTCGATGGCCCGCCAGCATTCCAAAAGAAAATAAGGACACAGTCCTCGCGCCATATCATCATAGATGGAACGTTGTGGCGTAAAGGGTATTGATGTGGACATCAGCCCCATTTCGCCCATAAAGGACAACCCTTCCTTCAAAGGGCCTAGTGGACCCTTGGCGAAGGCGCGGGTGAAGAGGATGCGGCACTCTACGCGCTGGCGAGGCCACACCTACAAGATCTCTAGGAGAGGACCCTGTACGCATCGTCTAAGCTAAATCCAAGTTTCAAGGCAAAGCCGTGCTCACGAAGCCCCTTATGGCGAACCCATGGCCCTTGGCGAGGCCATGCTCCATTGGCGAACCCATGGTTCTTGGCGAGCCCATGGCCCCTGGCAAACCCCCGGTCCATTGGCGAACCCATGGTCCATTGGCGCACCCATGGCCTTTGGCGAACCCATGGCCTTTGGCGAGCCCATGACCATATGGCGAGCCCATGGCCTCATGGCGAACCCGTGGCCTTTGGCGAGCCCATGGCGAAGACCCTGCACCAGATCTCCAAATGCGGGCGAAGTCCTTTTGCGAGGCCATTCGCGCAAGGCCCTGTGGCGAAGACCCTACGCAAGGCTTTCAGACAAGCAAAGTCCCAGGTGTTCGCCAACCTGAAGAAGCCTCCTTATGCAACAGCCAGGCGACCCATTCGAATTACGCAGAAGCCTTCCCTCCACTCTCCCGCCAATTGTAAATTCTGGGGAAAACGGAAGCGACAGGAGCAGGTAGCCTACAATGTCACCCATCATCTTCCACCTTTCACCTCACCCACCATAATTCAAGGGTCCTTGTCCCTTGTCAAGTCTCTCAACATTTCCCATACCATCACACCTCTTTATATAGAAGACATGTAACCATTGTAAAAGGCAGAATATATTTAGAAATCAAAACTCTTCAAGAGATTGGTTTTTGTGTTCTCATATCTTGCACTTCCATATTCCTTTGTGATCCATGCAAGAGGATTCAACTATAATATCTAGTATTGCTTGATCTTGTAATCAAGAGGTGCTAGATCCCATTTCCTTTCCCAGGCATTATCAAGAGCATTGCCTCACCTCGTAGTGAGGAGGTTCTCTTGGCCGACTTGTGTTCTTTGTTGCTATTCGCCTCCGCCAAGCTAGATCGGCGCACCGTGATCGCGGTTATTCCGGCCGTGATCATATCAATTGGTATCAGAGCCAAAGTGCTTGCTGGAGGTATTTGTGTTGTTTGTTTGATTTTCTTCAAGTTAAAACATTTGTTGTTCTTTCGAGAACTTGAAGAAAAGTTTTCGATTAATGATCTCTTGAGAGAAACCGAAATTATTTGTGCATGGTTCATGTGATTAGAGCAAAAGTTTCCTATTCGGATATTGATTATTGAAGTTGTGAAAAGAAAAGTGATTTCGGATTTGTTGTGGAAAAGTGTTATACTGTGTGAAAAAGTGCAAAAGAAAAGAGATTGAAGAAAGAGAAAATGATGAACAAGTTCATATGTTCTTGAGTGTTCTTAGTGTTCTTGAGAAGTTCATATGAAGTTCATATCAAACACATGTGAATAGTGACTTTGATTCAAAAATATTTTATGAACTTTCACAAAAGGTGTTTGTGTTTATAAAGAGCCTTTTCTACATCACTCCTAACTTCTTTCAACCCCCACCTTACCTTAAAACATTCAAAAGCTAGTTTCAAGTAACTAGTTATTTTTCTTGAATTGCAAGTTTTCGGTTTTGCTAGAGATTATTGCTTGTTCCTACTTGTGTGTTTGCATTTGATCTAAAGTTGATAGTGGAATCAAGTTAAGAGAACTTGTGAAAACCTTGTGTGGAGAATCAAGAGTGAAACCGAATGTGTTCCCTAATCACAAAACGAGAGGCCAACCATACACGTGAGGAAATGAGTGGTACTAACACTATTGTTTAAGTGTATAGGTATACAATGGCGCGAACCCTTAAGTTTCGAGGGGATGATGACCCTTTCGGGTTTGAATCATGGGAACACCATCTTGAGGCATTCTTTGCCAAAACTGGTGCTAATGAATTTGAGAAGCTTGACATAGCTATTGAGATGCTAAATGGTGAAGCTTGGTATTGGTGGCGCGAATACGCCACAAAGAGGCGCAATCGAGGGTTAGAGTTCATACCCTCTTGGGACCGTTTGAAAAGTGTGATGAGGCGGCGGTATGGCACCCAAACCCCCGTAGCACACTTGGCCCCAACCCCTACCCATTGATCGAGACCTCCCACCACTCATAGCTCATCTTGGAGTCCCACATACTACTCCACTGTAACACCCGAAAGGAATGCCACACCTTCAAGTGCCCACTCAACTCCTTCGCCAAGTTTGAAACCGAATCCTCCTTGTGAACTAATCCCTTTGGGTAACCTCACTCGAGAAATTAGAGAAGATTTCAAGGAACTGAGAAAAGATTTCAAGGAACTAAGAAATGAGGTTTCAAAAATGGAAGGGCTTGTGAAAGAATGGTGTGAAAGTGAGAAAAAGAGAGAGAAAAAGAAAAGAAAGAAGAGAGCTCTTCAAACGCAAATGAGTGATGAGAATGAAGAACCCAAGCTCTCAACCGAGATCAATGAAGAACTAACTCTTAAATCTTCTAATGAATGCTGTTCTTCTTTGATTGTGCAAGGGATTGATGACAAGAGTACCTTGGGTTTCTTACAAAAGAAAGAAGAAGCCTCGGTTTTGGAGAAGGATCCACCCTCCCCTAACTTGGGGAGAGGTAACATATCATTTCATCTTAGTAATGAAACTTTGAAATTTTGTGATCATGAAATGATTTGTGCTAGGAGTATTAGGTGCATGCCTACTGTAGTTAGGAAGCACCCATGTATTTATGATGTGAGTATTGATGAAACCATGATCTTGCCATGCGCTAAATTTGATGAATCTACCCGAGCCTATGTGACGAAAATGAAGGGATTGCGCATGTTTCGATTGATAGGTAAACTTGGTAAGGTTAGGCTCATACATGACCCCGGCACATGTAAAACTGATTTGTTTGGAAGTAAGCATGCCATGAATTCTATCTTTGGAAATCATGTTGAAATTGCATGCTGTTTTGTTAAGTTTGTATTCGGCCATGAAGAAGATTTTAGATTTGGGAAACTTGTGTGCTTTCATGGCAAAGGAGCAAGAAAGAGCGGATTGTTCATCTTGCCCCAACTTAGTACTTTCTTGTTTGCTATCCATGAGCTAGGTACCATATTTTGAGTATAAGAATGCCCATCACCTAGCCATGTATGTAATAAGCCGAGGACACCTCCACAATATGCCTCTTTGTTTAAATCCTTGGAGGTATGTCATGAATTTATCTAGACTTTTGTCCTTGATCATAATGCATACTGGAATCCTTACAATCCAATTTTTGATATGGGCACATCTGCTTGGTTATAGTCCACTAACCCCTAATGCCTCTTCAAGTTTGTTGTGGTGTCTTAAGATTTGTAGGGATGACTTCCTTATGAATTCGAGGACGGATTCTTTTGAAGAGGGAGGGTATGATGTGGACATCAGCCCCATTTCGCCCATAAAGGACAACCCTTCCTTCAAAGGGCCTAGTGGACCCTTGGCGAAGGCGCGGGTGAAGAGGATGCGGCACTCTACGCGCTGGCGAGGCCACAAAGCGAAGCCACACCTACAAGATCTCCAGGAGAGGACCCTGTACGCATCGTCCAAGCTAAAGCCAAGTTTCAAGGCAAATCCGTGCTCGCGAAGCCCCTAATGGCGAACCCATGGCCCTTGGCGAGGCCATGCTCCATTGGCGAACCCATGGTTCTTGGCGAGCCCATGGCCCCTGGCAAACCCCCGGTCCATTGGCGAACCCATGGTCCATTGACGCACCCATGGCCTTTGGCGAACCCATGGCCTTTGGCGAGCCCATGACCATATGGCGAGCCCATGGCCTCATGGCGAACCCGTGGCCTTTGGCGAGCCCATGGCGAAGACCCTGCACCAGATCTCCAAATGCGGGCGAAGTCCTTTTGCGAGGCCATTCGCGCAAGGCCCTGTGGCGAAGACCCTACGCAAGGCTTTCAGACAAGCAAAGTCCCAGGTGTTCGCCAACCTGAAGAAGCCTCCTTATGCAACAGCCAGGCGACCCATTCGAATTACGCAGAAGCCTTCCCTCCACTCTCCCGCCAATTTTAAATTCTGGGGAAAACGGAAGAGACAGGAGCAGGTAGCCTACAATGTCACCCATCATCTTCCACCTTTCACCTCACCCACCATAATTCAAGGGTCTTTGTCCCTTGTCAAGTCTCTCACCATTTCCCATACCATCACACCTCTTTATATAGAAGACATGTAACCATTGTAAAAGGCAGAATATATTTAGAAATCAAAACTCTTCAAGAGATTGGTTTTTGTGTTCTCATATCTTGCACTTCCATATTCCTTTGTGATCCATGCAAGAGGATTCAACTATAATATCTAGTATTGCTCGATCTTGTAATCAAGAGGTGCTAGATCCCATTTCCTTTCCCAGACATTATCAAGAGCATTGCCTCACCTCGTAGTGAGGAGGTTCTCTTGGCCGACTTGTGTTCTTCGTTACTATTCACCTCCGCCAAGCTAGATCGGCGCACCGTGATTGCGGTTATTCCGGCCGTGATCATATCAGGTATTCTGCTCCTCTACAAAGGTGTATCAGCTTCGATGACTTCAAAATCATCTTGAGCGAGGTGCACTGCGGAGTCTGTGGAGCGCACATTGGCTCCGATGCACTAGCACACAAATGCTTGCGCCTCGCCTATTACTAGCCAACATTGAGGATGGATGCACATGATTTGGTGCGTACGTGCCACAAATGCCAGCTCAACTCCCGTATCCAACGACAACCCGCAAACGAAGCAGTCATGGAGACATACCCCATACCCTTCACATTGTGAGGCCTCGATCTCATAGGGCCAATGCCTAAAGCCCCGGGGCAGTTCAAGTTCTGTATAGTGGCGGTCGATTACTTCACTAAGTGGGTCGAGGTCTAATCACTCAAGACAATAACCACTTCCAAAGTCATACACTTCCTCTGGCATGACCTCGTGTCTCGGTACGGCGCACCAAAAGCCATAATCACGGACAACGAAACCCAATTCTCGAGCGCCAAGATCAGAGATTGGGCTAGCAAAATGAATATACAAATACTCTATGCCCCTGTAGCCCACCCACAGTCAAATGGCCAAGTGGAGGTCACAAATCGCACAATCAAAGAAGGCCTGAAAAAGCGCCTCGATGATGCAAAAGGGAAATGGGTAGAAGAATTACCCAGCGTCCTCTGGGACTACATGACAACTACACGAGGACCAACAGGGGAAACACCTTTCTCCCTGGTCTACGGTGTCGAAGCGTTGCTCCCAATCGAAGTATCTGTACCAACAATCAGAACGCTATATTACGACGCTCCTCACAACGAGAGCGGACTGCGAGCACGTCTAGACCTCGTGGAGGAACTCCGCGAAGGTGCTAGACTTAGGCTCATGGCCCTACGACAGAGGGCAAACCTCGACCACAACACTAAGGTTCGGACAAAACAGATCTGCGTGGGGGGTATGGTCTTGCTGAAGGCAGAATTGTCAGGCTGTAACCCTGGACATGGAGCCCTCCGTTCCAGATGGGCAGGACCATACATCGTGCACAATAAAGAAAGAGGCGACGTTTACAAGCTAAAAGACCACCAAGGCAAAATGCTTAAAAACGACTATCACGTCGATGACTTGAGGCCTTATTACGTCTAAGTTGTACATTTCGCCCTAAACAAATTCAAACTCTTCGCGTTATGCAAGCAATGTTGATGTGTCGAATAAAAGGCAATAAATTCTACAAGTAATATTCATTATCATATTAAATGAGAACAAAAATTAATTACAAGTTAAAGCCCAAAGAACTACTTTGGGGCATTATCGTTTTGGGGTACATCGGGATCCTCTACATGCCCTGGCAGAATTTCATAGGGAAATTCCGCCCCTAGCGTTTTCCCAGCCCTACCCCAATCAAACAGAACCTCCTCGGAGGGCTCTTCCAACTTCATCGCATCGAGGGGCTCCAGCTGCAACGATTCAAACATGGCCTCCACTTGATGGCGGCAGCGCAAGAATCCTTCAGCAAAATGGACGCCCTCGTTGGCCTTCGCATCGACGACATCGTCGGTCAGAAGGTCGAAGACCTTCCCCACTCGAGCGACCCTTTCGGCAATTGGCCTTAAAAAATTGGGCGGCTGAGTACTTTCGCCTTCGTACAACTTAAGACCAACTTGGTCTTCAAGTTGTGCAAAGGTGACCAAGTCAGCCGCGCTCGAGCCCACCACTTCCCAGAGGGTCGTAGCACATGTGCCAAAATTTGCCACAACCCTCGAGGCCTCCTCCTCGGCCTTGGCCGCCCTCGATGACAGCTCCTCGATGAGCCTGTCCTTTTCCCCCATCCTCTCCTCCAACTCGCGGATGCGGCCTTGATCAACCTCGATTGCGCGTACATCTGATCGATCTCGAGTTTCAGGCCGTCGTTCGCGTTTAACTCAGAGAGGAAGAGGACTTCGAATTTCCTCCCATTCGCCCTGGCGAGCTTCAACTTTTGCTCCAAGGCATTCATTGCCGCGGAGTGGGCAACCTCTTTCTTCTCCGAGGTCCTCTTCAGGGAAGACACCTCGGACTCCTTCTCAGCCAAAGCCTTTTTCAGGCTGACCATCTCTTCGGAGGCTTTGGCCTTCGCCTCGAGGGTCTTCACCTTCGCCTCAAGGTCCCCAACCTTCTGCATGAGGCCGTAAGCAACTCCGGCTTCCTGCAAAACAAAGGCATGGAATGTGTCAGCATAATAAACAGAGCTTTCTAATTAAGACAAAATCACCGAAAAGTGATACTTACACGAATGGCGCTTTGACACAAGTCTTTCGCCATCTCCATGGGGCCCCCGCAGTTTACTTCAGGTAATGGCGATCTCGAGGGAGGAGGAGGCCCTCAGCCACCCGCAACCGCACCTCGTTCCCATCAAGGAACACTGACTCGTTGCGGGTGAGCCCCATGACGGGGTCCCAAGCCTCCCTCGGGTCCAGGCCTTTGCGGCCGAATTCAGCAGCCCGGGACTTCCGTCGGAAATCCTCAAACACTTGCGGCTCGTACCTTGGGTCGAGCCCCTCAAGTGTCTTGGGAATCCTCGAGATCCCCTTGGCGGCCGACCGAGGGCCCCTCGCAGCCTTTCGAGCATCGGACAGGAGCCCCATAGGCTCCCTGACGCCTCCCAAGGGACTCGGGAGATTTTCCACAAGGGCCAGCCCCTTGCTCTTGTCCATCGCGGGGGTAAGAAAACTGTCCGAAGACACATCCAAACCCTCACCCCCTACAAAACAAAAACAGAGGATAAGATTACGCAGGTAAAAGTGATCTCCAAAAGCTATAAACAGCACCCAGACGAAAAAGGTCGTACCTTCAATTCGAGGGCGCTTCCTACGAAGGCCAGACTCTTCGGATTCCTCAGAACTTTCAACAAAGATCTGGGGAGCAACCACGCTGATGGGTTGCGCCTTTGTCACCAAGGCCTCCTGGCCTTGAGGCTCCTCGCCCTTGGAGGGCTCATCAGAAGGCCCCTCGTAAACCCCTCGAATCGGCTCTGTGGGGACCCGATCCACCATTTTCTTCAAGAGGGCCTCCCTCATGTCGGCCATTTTCTTCTCTGACAGCGATGTTCGGGGCCACAACTCCCCGACATCAGGACCCACGCCGTGATTGCTTGGATTTTTTGGAGCCATCTACAGAAATAAATCACAAATTGGAAAATCAAACCCTAAAACCCAAGAACCCAAGCGGCGGCGCGACGACTATACATTCAACAAAATCGCGACGAAAAAAGAGGAGATAGAACGGTATTACTTACCGATTTGAGTGCTGGAGACGAAAACAAAGGACCCAACAACAGGATTCTTCAAATCTTGCCGAGAAATTCTTCGAAAATCGCCGAAAACGCAAGAATGATAGTCTCGTTCCTAAGGAAGGCCCGGACTCTCAGTTGAAGTGGTGGAGAAGATGAGGTTCTTGAGACTCCAAGCTTGCTGTTCAGAGTAATCTGTGAAAGATAAAGAGAATACTCAAAAGTGGCAAGAGAGGAGTGGGGGGGGCGTGAAGTAGCTTACCCGATTTAGGTGGACATCACCCTATTTATAGAGTGATGCCAGGAGAAGAGCCTCCCCAGCTTGAAGCCCTTAGACAGTTGTTGAGATAAGTCTCGTGTCGACTGATTGGAGATAAGGCGGCTGTGATGATGAAGATCTCAAAGAAACCGCCTTAGGTGATTCGCTTGTCAGAGAATGTCTGGCGTATGAATCTGGTGAAGATCTCCCATGCTCGTGCCGCCCTCCTTATTGGCCGGTTGATGTCAGACGACCAAGTGGCCTATCTTCAAGTGGAGCAAGTGGCGGGCGAAGGCCTGTAAAGGCGAAGGCCCAGATAGAATATAGCCAAATAAGGAGCGAGGGTTGCACGAACCTGGGTACAAGGGCCTTATCTGGGCGGGGCCAGTATAGGCAGGAGACTGGGAGTAAGACCCATGGAGGCGAAAGAGATCGCAAGGGCTCGCCCTAAGACCGCGAGGGTGGCCCGCGAAGGCCTCAGAAACGCAAGGGTGAGTATGAGACGTCGCCCATGCGAGACTTGAGGCCCGCGAGGGCAGGACCCCGCGCAGGTGAGGCTAGAGACCACAAGGATGAGATTTCCTCAAAGGCCTTGTACGATTATAATATGACGCGAGGGCGCGTTTGCTTGGGTAGTGTACCAAGATGCCTCCTCCTGAGAGCGGAGTATGGGCAGGGTCCTGTACTCCGCTTTTCCGAAAGTACTTTGCTGAGGACCGATGTAGCAGCCATAAGTGAAGATCTTTGTGATCCTTGTGAGTTTGAGAGGGGGAGGGAGGGCATTTGCTTGGGTAGTGTACCAAGATGCCTCCTCTCGAAGGCAGTATGGGCAGGGGTCCCGTACTGCTTAAATTCCAAGCCTCGGAGTTGGCGAAGGCGCTTAGGCCGCTTGCGGACCGCTTGAGTGTAACGGCAGCGAAGAGTCCCTTCAGCATTTAATGCAGGAGAGATAAAGGAAGATGGGAGGTTTATCGATCACATGGGACGCGACACGTGGCGCCGTAGGGTCGATTACGCTTTGCAAAAGCGTTTCTCCTTTTCGTATGGCAGGGGAGAGGTTTAATAACCGCTGGATGCTGGCACGTGGCGCCTCATGAGCCAATCACGCTTAAATAGCGTTTTTTCACTTTGGCGGGCTTATAAAAGCGTATCCGAGAAGATTGAAGCCTTTCTTCTTCACTTTCGTATTTCCTCGCTCTGCTCTGCGTAACCTTTTCGCATTCTTGCGTTTCTTGACATTTATCGGTAGTTGAGAGGTTTTCTGCGGTGATTCCTTCTTTTGCTTGAGACTCCGCTTGCTACCCGCTCGTCTCGCCAATTGCTCTGTCCACCTTTCCTACCGGCAACAAATCAAGTAAGATTCCGTTCTCCGGCACACCGAGTGTTTCTAGTTCTCTCGAGCGCACCGAGTGCTTGACAAAATGCCTTTGCTAGGCCGCTCCGATTTATATGTCTGTTGTTCCCCTTTTTGCAGAGATGAGTTCCAAGGAAGCTGTTCGCCCAAAGGGGTCGCCCCCTAGAGAAGACCACGGTGAAGTTCGAGAAAATTCACCAGATATGGTGGAGGCCTTCGGCCTGTGGAAAACGCCGGCATATACGTCCCGTGCGGGCGTTTGTCGGGCGATGGGTTGGCCCGTCACCGAGGAGAACAAGGAGAACCGGTGCCGTGCTCGTACACGGCGCAGCTTGCGGCGGGATTGCGGTATCCCCTCCCTCGCTTTGGTGCAAGATTTATGCGCAGAGTGGGGATGCCGCCAACTCGCTTGGCTCCCAATACCTTTCTCGACTATAGCGGGCTTCATCGCCGCCGCCACATGGCCGGTGTGCAGCCATTTGCCGATGTCTTCAACCGCTTTTACCGGCCGGAGCCGAGAAGCGGAGCGCGTTCTTCACGTCACTCCCATAAACGCTGGAGGTAACCACTCCATCTCTTTCACCGCCTCACCAAGATCCTACCACGACTGGCATGGGTCTTTTTTCTTCTTGCCCCGTGAAGGCTCATGGGACTTTCCCGTGGCGAGGACGCGGCAATCCGTGCAAAGCATTGTGCGGAGGCCTGAACTGACTCATGAGGGAGTGCGGTGGCAGGCGATGTCCAACCGCTGGGGTGGTTGGACGATGTTTTGTCAAGGAGTGCATGCGACGAGTTTTTCCTTTCTCGCCTGCCCAATCTGGATGAAACCACCCTGCGGTGGGCTGGGATCAGCACGGGCTTCGTGTTGGACCCCAAGGTGCCCCCGCCGTACGAGGGATGGGCGCCTGTCCACCGCGGGACGCTGATAGATTCTTTCTACGCCGCACTGGCGAGGCCCAAAGGTACGCTTTGCATACACATAATCATACTGTAAAACTTGAAAGAGGTCTGGTAGAACCTGGTCTGAAGACTTTCTTTATGTTTTGTAGATGTCGTCGCAGAGTCTGGCGAAACCCAGGGCAAGAAAGCGTCCATGCGCATTGCCCAGCGAGTGCACCTGGCTTGTGCATTCGGGAGGGATGCCCCTTCTGGGGCAGTGAAGGTGTTGGGACGAATCATTCCCAAGCTGCCCAAGAAGAGGGCTGCTACCAAGTTCTGGCGTCTTCTCACCCAGAGAAGAAGAAGAAGAAGGTGAGCGCCGCGCAGCCCGGAGAAGAGAGTGCCCCGCCGTTGCCGAGGGGGCCAGGCTGAAGAGCCAACCGGGAGGCCGAGAGGCCTGCTGAAGTGGAGGGGCCTGCCGCAGCTTCTTTTAATCGCGGAGGCTAGGGAGCCTGTTGGGGAAGAAGTTCCCTGTACCGTGGAGAAGGCTGGAGAGCCTGTGGCTGAGGAAGCCAGAGGAGTGGAGGTCGAGGTGCCTCTCGCTGTTGAAGAGGTCGTGCCCAGAGGGAGCGCAGATAGACAGCGCTGCTCCCATAGAGGCTGTACCCATCTCAGTGGTGCAGCCTATTTCTCCTGAGGAGGCTGCTGCAGAAGCCTTCGTGTCTGGGCTTTTGCAAGCCCTCACCAGCTCAAGGCGAGGATTTGCCCGGGCATGTGGTGGCTGCAGAGATCCTTTCTGGGGGAAAGGTGCCCCCTCCCAAGGGCAAAATGTCAGCGGTTGACATCCTGATCTCTATGAGAAGGAGGGGCATCCAAGCTGCCAAGGCTATTGGAGGTTCTGGCCAACAGGAGGTATCAGTCACTCCTGTGGAGGCGGTGGAGACCCCTAATGCCAGGGATGTGATCCCTGCAGCAACCCCTCCTGGAGAGGGGATCCCTGAAGTGGTTCTCTCAGGGGAGCAGGCCCCCGCAACAAAGGGGAAGGGGATTCTGAGGGTTGAGGAGACTTCTTCTTCCTCTGACAGTGAGGCCCCTGGGGAGGGGGGTCTGGTAACGCGGTCCTCTACGAGGACTAGTGGTTGGGAGATTGCCCAACCTTCCAGCAGCCAGCTGGAAATCAATGAATGGGGGCGTCCTCCTGCTGGTGAGTTTTTCTGACTTGAAAGCGCTTTCTTTGCTTTGAGTTCGCATTTCTGTCATCCAATTGCTGATGCCTGTACATTGTAGGTGCGGACCCTTCAGGCCAAAGGGTTGGTCCCCGTGAGGCCCTCGTGGACCAAGGGGTCCTAACCGAGATCCCTGCAGATTTGGGGACCAGAACTGAGGTCCTTGAGGAAACCGGGGTCTGGTCCCATTATTTGGAGCGGAGGCGCGTTGCTGCCTAGTCGACCCCTAAGTGGTCTGAGGTGCCGGACCTTCTGAGGGTCCAAAGGCACCAGGCCAGGCTTGGGGTGTACAAGGAGCAAGGGAGGCTCCTGAAAGATGCGTGGGATCCAGTCTTCCTTCTCAGGAATAGCAGCTCTCTGCTGATGGGAGGGGAGCAGACTCTCCTATCTTGCCTGGAGGGGCTGCGTACCCCTTTTGACCGAGAGGTGACGGAGTGGAGTTTAGACTCTCCTGCCAAGTTCATGCAGGACGCAGCCCAACAGAGTCTTCAGTGAGACCCACTTTTGATCTTTTATGTATAAGTTCACCTGGCCTCTTTTGCCTTTGTTGAAATTGAATCTGGGTGCAAAGGCGTCAAAAGGATACGCTGCCTCGGAGCAATGGCATGACTTCCTGAAGTATGCCAATAAGCGGGACGACGCCCAAATAACAGAGATTGCCTCACTTAGGAGGGAGCTGGAGGCCTCAAAGAAGAGGGAGGAGGAGCTCAAGGAGGCGCACGCCAAACGTGTGGCCCAACTAGAGAGTTGGTGCGACTACGTTAACAAGGAGCGAGTAACCAGCAGGTTATATCGGTATGAGCAGGCCAGCCTTATTGGCGCGTTCAAGCAACGCTTCCTCCAGCAGTAGCAGCTTAGAAACCCAGCAGGAGAGATTGCCGCTTTGAAGGAGTCTCTTCAAGCAAGGCTGAAGCTGAACAGCGAAGGCTGCAACCAAGGAAGCGGAGCGCCAGGCCCTCGCTCAAGCTCACCTGGCAGACCAAAAGATAAAAGAAAGCAGGCTTGCGGCTGAGGCTGCCACGAAGGCACGCCTAGAGGTCGCCACCAATCTGGAGAAGGCGGTGGCCTCAGTAAAGGAGATGGAGAAGGCGTTGGGCCTTTCTCCTTTTGCAGTGAGGATCCCGAGTCCTCTTCTTCTATCAAGATGTCCATCCTCGAGCGGGTGCCAAGACCGATGGAGAAGTTTGGTGAGATTCAAGCTTTAGGCGAAGCGGGGCGCAGCCTACGAGGAGGGCTGGCTGCGATGCCGCTTCCAAGTGGAGAAGGCATTCCCGAGTTAAGTCTTGGGATCCCGGATGCTGCCAATACCAATGAGCCAACAAGAGAGGCGCCGCTCCACTGGGGAGCAGGGGAGGAAGATGGGCGATGCCTCGGTATGCCCTTTTGGACTAGGGTGGAGGCTCCAACATGTGGATGCCCCTCCTATTTCGTGCAAAGACCTGCATTCATGCATACTTTTGGGAATGAGATGAAGTAAAATTTCCTTTTATCTTCACTGTCTTGTAGTCTCGCTTTATTTTGCGATAGTAATGTAGGGCACGTTAGCTAGGTTAACAACCATAGGCTAAGTCCCGTTTGTGGAGAGAAAGCCCTTCTGGGGTTCGCAACGGCGAAGCCACAGAGATCACTTGTTAAGGAGCTGGAGACTTGGTTTGAGTTCCTGGTGACAAGGTATTTAAAACCCGCAACGGCGGAGCCACATATATCTTTGAAGGCCATGGGTAATTTTTTAGGGAGCGAGCCCTTGGGTAGTGTACAGTGTACCAAGTAGAAGATCCCTGCAGATTATTCCTCATTTATATGATAGGAATGAAGTAAAAAACTCAGTTTACCTCGAGTCCGAAGTCGCTTGTTGGCGAAGGTAGTAGGGCACTTGTTGAGACAAGTGGAGAACCATCTGAGGTTCTGGGGAGTGAGACCCGTTGCTGTGTTTGAGGAGCCCGTGCGGAAGGTCTGCTATGGCGTGCGAGGACGTCTTACACATAGACCTTCCTGAAGGAGCCAAAAGGGGGTTACCCTTCCGCAGCGCAAGGGGATTACCCTTGGGGCGGGGCGAGTTGAAGGTCAGTTGGGGAATGAGACCCGCAACCACCTGTGTGGAGAAGTCCGAGCGGAAGGTCTGCTGTGGCGTGCGAGGACGTCTTACACATAGACCTTCCTGAAGGAGCCAAAAGGGGGTTACCCTTCCGCAGCGCAAGGGGATTACCCTTGGGGCGGGGCGAGTTGAAGGTCAGTTGGGGAATGAGACCCGCAACCACCTGTGTGGAGAAGTCCGAGCGGAAGGTCTGCTGTGGCGTGCGAGGACGTCTTACACATAGACCTTCCTGAAGGAGCCAAAAGGGGGTTACCCTTCCGCAGCGCAAGGGGATTACCCTTGGGGCGGGGCGAGTTGAAGGTCAGTTGGGGAATGAGACCCGCAACCACCTGTGGCGCGACCTCCGGGGGCTTCCCCTTGTGTGGGTGCGCAAGGGAGACCTAACAAGGTCTGATGCCATAGTTCAGGCAAGTAGCCAATCTGACCGGTTGGGTGCAGAAGGCGATGGAAAGGGTATTTGTTGTGCCATGTACAGCTGTAAGACAAGAAGGAAATACACCCGTATTTTTATTGAATTTGAAGACGTAAAACTTAGGGACTTACACGTAATATGGGCGCAAGTCATCCAGATGAAAGTTGCTGGGAAGAAGACGACCATCATGGTCTTGTAGTTCATAGACTCGGGCGAACTTGTTTATGAACAATATAAGGCCCGTCCCCAGCTTGGGTCGCAAGACACCCTGTTTGGGGTCGCGAGCGGTGAGGGCTGATTTGAGCAAGGCAAGGCCCCTTGTTGTAGTGCCTTGGGTTTTACCCGGCATTATGGTGAAGACCGAGCCTCTGCTTTGAGGGCAGTCATGCGGAGGCGAGCGCCTCGCGTAATTCTTCGATTAAGTCAAGTTTGGCGCGGAGCCCTTGAGCATTGGCCTCATCGGTGAAGTTGATCATACGGATCGTGGGGAGGTCTCGCCTCAATAGGCAGGAGCGCATCTCGCGCCATATACCAGTGGAGAAAGGCGTCTCGCCTGTTGGGGTTCGCGTTGTGGTGCGATAGTCCCATAAGACACTTGGGAGTTCATCTACCCAGCGGCCTTTGGCCCCCTCAAGGCGCTTCGAGGCCTTCCTCGAGGGTGCGGTTGGTGACTTCAACCTGCCCATTAGATCGGGGTGCGCCATCGGGCGAAAAGCATGCGGACATTATTGTCCCGAGCCCACCGTTGGACACCGTGGATCGCAAACCGTGTGCCATTGTCTGTAATAATAACACGAGGGCTGCCGTACCTGCAGACAAGGTTCTTCCAAAGAAACTTGATAATTTTTGCCGAAGTGATGGAGACCAGGGGTTCTACCTCGACCCACTTAGAAAAATAATCAACTGCAACAACACAAAAGCGGTACTGACCTGGAGCGGTCGGCATTGGACCAATGAGGTCAAGGCCCCACAGGGCGAAGGGCACTGGGTTTGTCAGTGCTGGAGATTCCGTAGATGGCAGTCGCTGGATGCGAGAATTGATTTGGCACTGGTGGCACGTTTTGACCAAAGGCGGCGCGCCCTTTTTCAAGGTAGGCCAAGAGTACCCTTGACGAAGGGCTTTGTGGGCAAGTGCCTCCGCAGCAATGTGTGCGCCACGCTTGCCTTGGTGAAGAGTGTCCAAGACAGAGTGTCCCTCGAGGGTGCTGAGACACCGTTGTAAGGGCGCCGCAAACCCGCGATGCCATAATTGGTCATCAATGAGGACGAAGCGGATGGCCCGTTTGTGAGCCTGAAGATCTGTAGTGCTGGCCTTTAGCTCAGCAATAATAGGGTCTCTCCAGTCTGTGACCGGATCACGTGTTGCCAGAGAAGCAATATCAATATCTTTCGCGATGGAAGGGC
The DNA here is from genome assembly GCA_024586325.1 of Stellera chamaejasme. Lineage (NCBI taxonomy): Eukaryota > Viridiplantae > Streptophyta > Magnoliopsida > Malvales > Thymelaeaceae > Stellera > Stellera chamaejasme. The sequence goes on from CM044983.1 coordinate 37,290,999, forward strand.
TGGCCAGAGTGGCCGAGGTGGAGGGAGTCTTCCCCTTTGACAGCATGTCTGCTGTAGCTGCATTCGGCGCACCCTTGGACCTGGTGAATCACCAGTTGCGAGTCGCTATGGACATGGAGGCGGCGGATGCCTGCCCTTTTGGCGAGCTTTAGCCCTGCGACTAGGGCCTCATATTCTGCAACATTGTTAGTTACTTGAAATTGAAAAGAGACACGAAGGAATACTTCCATACCTAGGGGTCCGCGTAGATACACACTACTGCGGGGACTCCACTGGATGAGCCATCCACAAATAAGTCCCATTCGGGAGGAATGGGTGGAGGTGCAGGGCCCTGTTCAGGGGCCGAGAGGATATTAGCATATGAGAACTCCGCAATGAAGTCGGCGAGGGCCTGGCCCTTGATTGCCTTCCCGGGCTCATAGTTGATGTTAAAACCGCCAAGTTCGATACACCACTTGGCGAGGCGCCCTGAATGTTCGGGCCGCCTCAGGATATCCTCAGACGGTAAGTCCGCTCGACTATAATAGTGTGCCCTTGGAAGTAGTGCTTGAGCTTCCTTGCTGCATATACAAGAGACAATATAGCCTTTTGGAGAGGAGGATACCTTGTTTCGTATCCCGGAGAGTATGGCTGGTGTAATATACCGGCCATTGTTTAGCAGCCTCTTCCTTAATAAGGACAAGCAACACTCTTTTCCGAGGTGGCGAGGTAGAGGACCAAGTCATCGCCCGGCCTGGGGCACTTGAGGCCGGCAGCCTCAGAATGCTGTTTGATGGAGGCATATGCCTCCCGGCACTCCTCCGTCCACTTGCAAGCTTTTTTCTTGCGTATTTGATCGAAGAAAGGTCTGCAGCGATCGCTTAGTTTAGAGACGAATCGTCCCAAGGCAACTAGCTTTCCCGCCACTGTTGAACTTCCTTGAGTCCTCTAGGGGTGCGCAGGTAGTGATTGCCTCAATCTTTTTGGGATTTGCGTGATTCCTCCTTTGAGATCCGGTACCCCGAAACTTCCTTCTCCTACGCCAAAGATACATTTCTTTGGGTTTAACCGCATAATGTATTTTCGGAAGTTGGCGAATGTTTCCTCAAGGTCTGTAAGATGGGTTGAAGTGGCCTTGCTTTTGACTACAATGTCATCGACGTAAGCCTCAAGATTTCGGCCAATTTGGCCTGCGAAGACTTGATTTACAAGTCTTTGGAAGGTAGCCCCCGCATTTTTTAAGCCAAAGGGCATTCTGATATAATGATAGACAGCTTCGCCAGTAGTGAAGGCGGTTTTTACCGCGTCTTCTGGGTCCATAAAGACTTGATGGTACCCGCTGTATGCGTCGAGAAAGGAGAAGACAGAATGATGAACGGTTGAGTCAACCAGTTGGTCAATGGAAGGTAGGGGATAGGGGTCCCTTGGACAGGCCCTATTAACCCCTTTGTAGTCCACGCAAAGTCGCCACTGGCCGCCCTCTTTATCGGCGAGGACAATATTCGCAACCCACTCAGAGTAGTGAACCTCCTTGATTATATTTGCCTTAAGCAATTTCTGCACTTCAGTGCGTACAAAGTCCTTACGGTCAGGGGCCATGCCCCTTGTTTTCTGCCTAACCGGGCTAAAGCCGGGAGTACACTCAACTTGTGAGAGATAATAGTAGGGTCAACCCCGGCAGGTCCTCGTGGCTCCATGCGAAGACGTCGCTATTGGCATGGAGGAGATGGATGAGTGCTTGCTGGTCTTTTCCTCGAGGTCCTTTCCCACCCGGAATTTCTTTCCGGGAGATCTCAACCTCTTCGAAGGCTCCAGATAAGTCGGGAGCGGCCTCGCCCGCAGCCCGGCTTCTTCCAAGGGTGCCTTTCTCTTAGGCTCAGATGGTCGAGGAAGCTGAGGAGGTCCAGCGAGGGCGGAGACATAATTGCCTCTGGCCACATTCTGGTTGACGAAGATATAGGCATCTCCAGCCACCGTGTGAAAGATCAAAGTCAGGGTCCGCACATCACAGCGGACGTGGAACTCAGTCTGAGTATGTCGCCCAATGATGGCGTTGTATGGCGTAGGAAGATCCAGGACAATAAAGTCCACAAAGCTTGAGTGGCATACCTGCTTCTTTTCCTTGGTGGTTCCCATCATCATGTAGGGTAGGGTGATCGACCCTAACGTTGGGATTTCATCCCGTCCTACTCCAAAAGTGGCCCTCTTGCGGGTTGAATTTTTGACAAAGGCACTTTGGCCTCAACCAAAGTGTGCTTGTAGATCACGTTGGCGTTTGCCCCCGTATCCATGTAGATCCTGTCAACGTCCCATCCCGCAATACGGGCAGTGATAACCAAGGGATCAGCGTGCGGCACTGCCACAGAGGTGCCATCGCTGCGATGCAGAAACTGGGTGGCGGAGTGGTTGATCTGCCTCATGTGGCGGCGTCTTGCCGAAGCGCCTTCACACTGTGTGATTACGCCGATATGCCCCCTTGCCGGGGATCTCGAACCAGATTCTCTTGACCTTGGTTTTGTTGGGAGCGCCCGCCGGCGTTCCTCCGGTCGGCGGTCCTCCCGGTCCGCCTTCTCTCCTACGGCCCCCTCATTATGGAGCAAGTATTCCCGAGCTTGCCTTGAGCCAGCATTTCCCGATCATGCGCTTGAGCTCAAAACAGTCCTCGTGTCGTGACCTTTGTCACGATGGTAACGGCAGTAACTTGCCGCTTTGCCTTGTTATTTCCTGGGAGAGAGGACGAGGCCAAGTAGGGACCTCCCTCTTTTGTTCCAAGGCGTGGAGGATGTTGGTGCGAGATTCCCTTAATGGAGGAAGAGAAAAGTACGCCTTCTCCCTACTGGGGGGCGTAGGGTACGCCTCGAGACCCGGGGTCCGGCCGCGAGGGTTGTCCCTTAGCGCCCGCCGCGGCGACTCGGCAAGTGGCCGAGTGACCTCTTCCGTATTCATAAATCGAGACGCCGTGCTCAAGAATTGTTCCATATTTGTGGGGGGTTGGTGTGGACATCCACAAAGAAAAGAGACTCCCAACGGAGGCCCCGGATAGCTGCAGCACGAGCTTCCTCTCCCGCATTAGGGACCCGGATAGACTCACTGAAGCGTTGAATATACTCCTGAGCGGCTCATCCTTTTTCTCGCCGTATTTTAAGAAGATGTCCCGCCGCTTTAGGGGAGGTTTTGACACCACAAAGTGATTGGAGAAGTTGCGGAGAGTTCCTCAAAGGAATCAAACCGTTTATCCCGAAGGGTGGTATACCAGCTGGCAAAGCAGCCCGGTAAGTGTGGAGCTGAAAGCTCGACAGAGCGTGTTGTCGTCCGCCTCGCGATTGCCATCGCGGAAACGTAACGCTGGAGATGAATATCAGGGTCTGAAAGACCATCATAAGCGTCCAGCTTAGGCTGGCGAAACTGATCTGGGAGAGGGGTTTCTAGAACCCGCTGAGTGAAGGGTTGGGTCCAGAGGTGGTCCAGATTCATCCTGGCAGTATTATGAACACTAGCCCTTTCATCCCTTTTCTCCACTTCCTCTAATCGTCTAGTAAGTGCGATAAGTAACGGCGAAGAAGGGTCGGGGTTACTTACTTGTTGAGGAGGAGTAGTTTCACGTAAGTGCGATAAGTGCGATTAGTCCGTAGCGTTCCCACGCTATCCAGAACGCCCCGAAGAGTGGTGGCGAGTGTTTCACGTAAGTTGAAAGCAACCGCCTCAGTGATTGTTTGCAGAACGGCCGGATCAAGGCCCGTTGGAGGGGTATTCGGAGGTGGAATGTTACGCCTCGGGGCACGTTACGGTTAACGTGGGAGGAGCTTTCCTCCGTTGAGTGGACAGAGAGTTCTCCCGTTGTGGGGAACATTGTTCGAGATGGCTCCGATGGCGGATCATTGTTCGTATTTGTCTCGGGAGGATTCCTCCTTCCCCGACGACTGCTCTCGCTTGCACTCCGGTGGTTGGCATGACTTGCTACCCGTGGTTTGTAATATGGGTTTATGGTAAGATCTTTTCGCTCCCACAGACGGCGCCAAACCGATAGTCTCGCTCCTAAGGAAGGCCCGGACTCTCGGTTGAGGTGGTGGAGAAGATGAGGTTCTTGAGACTCCAAGCTTGCTGTTCAGAGTAATCTGTGAAAGATAAAGAGAATACTCAGGAGTAGCAAGAGAGGAGTGGGGGGGCGTGAAGTAGCTTACCCGATTTAGGGTGGACATCACCCTATTTATAGAGTGATGCCAGGAGAAGAGCCTCCCAGCTTGAAGCCCTTAGACAGTTGTTGAGATAAGTCTGTGTCGATCGATTGGAGATAAGGCGGCTGTGATGATGAAGATCTCAAAGAAACCGCCTTAGGTGATTCGCTTGTCGAGAATGTCCGCGTATGAATCTGGTGAAGATCTCCTGTGCTCGTGCTGCCCTCCTTATTGGCCGGTTGATGTCAGACGACCAAGTGGTCTATTTCCAAGTGGGGCAAGTGGCGGGCGAAGGCCTGTAAGGGCGAAGGCCCAGATAGAATATGGCCAAATAAGGAGTGAGGGTTGCACGAACCTGGGTACAAGGGCCTTATCTGGGCGGGGCCAGTATAGGCAGGAGACTGGGAGTAAGACCCATGGAGGCGAAAGAGATCGCAAGGGCTCGCCCTAAGACCGCGAGGGTGGCCCGCGAAGGCCTTAGAAACGCAAGGGTGAGTATGAGACGTCGCCCATGCGAGACTGGAGACCACAAGGATGAGATTTCCTCAAAGGCCTTGTACGATTATAATATGACGCGAGGGCGCGTTTGCTTGGGTAGTGTACCACAAAGTTCCCTATGTCTTATTCCTCGCAGGTTCTGTAGCTGCCTTATCACGGTCATCGATGTATCCATACCACCGGAGATCATCGTTTGGCTATCACTGAACAAACAATAGCGTTTGTACGGTACAATGGCGTTTGTCATTTTAAACATATCTAACCTCACTTAAAGTGTAAAATGTTGTTGGAATTCAACCTTAAAATGAACATCTATAACCAAGTTGCTTGATTGCATAGGTTGGAACAATTACAAGCTTCAAATCAACTCTTTGGTGGTGATTGTAGTGAAATACTTTTAAGGAGAACATAAGATCATTAACTTGCTGAAAAGCTAAATAGTGGTGTGAATTTAAAGTTGGATCAACCAAGCATGAAGATCTTCCTTAGTGGTGATTCTCCTATGTTTATATTGTTAATTTAAGCTTAATTATGTATTCAATTTGAAAAAGTATTGGTGCAAATGTCAGATCACTGCGTTTGGTCATGACCCAAGTATCAAAATCGGCTATGTAACCATACCCAATCACCCACTTCAAAACTCCTAAAAGTCCTACCATTGTTTGCCCTCCTGCCATAAAACTCACTAGCTTTCTCAAGTTGTTTTGGACCTTTTCTTATAAGTCTTTCATGCCTTGAGCCTTTTTCTTTCCTTCTACATCTACTTGGTCTGAATCGGCTACACGTGATACATCATCCGTTTTTATGGCATGGAATGAAATGAGCCATTTTTTAGAATCTATCTACCACAACAAAGATAGATCATGACCACGAGAAGTCCTAGGCAATCCACTAATGAAGTCCATAGTTATGTCAACCCATGGAAGAGAAGGAATTGAAAGAGGAGAATACTTCCCTTTCGGTTGCAACCTTGCTTTGGCTTTGTGGCATGTCACACACATTGCACACACCTTGGCCACATCACTTTTGAGATTCGGCCAAAAGAAGATCTCTTTGACAGTTTCATAAGTTTTGTGGACACCAAAGTGTCCCATGAGGCCACCTCCATGTGCCTCCTTGACGATCACCTCTCGAATGGATCCCTTTGGCACAAACAACCTTTTCAACTTAAAACAAAAAAAAACCATAAAACACATATTTGCCATCTTGCCTACCCTTGGCACATTTTGCATAGATTTCACCGAAATCATCATCATTTTCATACATGTCTCTAAGGCACTCAAATCCAACAATTTTAGCATCAAGAGTCATAAGCAATGCATATCTCCTAGATAAGGCGTCATCCACAACATTTTCTTTTCCCCTTTTGTACTTAATCACATAGGAGTCCTCTAAGACTGGCCCTTCCCAGTCAAGGAGTTCAAGGGCATTCACAAGCCCAAGCCTAAGCCCAAGCCAACCAAGGAGTCCTCTAAGACTGGCCAAGCCAGTCAAGGAGTCCTCTAAGACTGGCCCTTCCCAGCCTCCGATTGCAGAGCCGAAGAAGAGGAAGAGGGACGCTGCTGAAGTCCCGGAGGCTATTGAATCTGGCCCTCCTGAAGTCCGCTCGCCAGTTCACCTGGAGGAAACGGACACAACATTTGAGGATCTGTTCGATTCATATGATCGAGCAGGTCCTTCTCCGGACAAGAGGAGGCGTCTCCGGGGAAAATACAAAGCTACTCCGGTCGTAGAGGAGCGGGCTTCGGGAGTCTTGCCCTCGGATTTTGAACTAGGTAATCAGCACTTTGGAGAATAAGTGCTTCTGGAACATCTTCGGGAACCTTTCCCGAATGTTCGGAGACGACCCTATTCATGAAGTCACCCGGACGCATTTCTGCTGTACAGGTCCAGGCTGGAAGGAAGCCCAAAAGAAGGCACGGCAAGAACGGGACACCGAGCTAGCACGGTACGGATCTGATCTGATCCCCCGAGAGCCGAAATGGCTCATTCATGAGGACCAGAATCTCATGGATGACGAAGATGCTAAGGACATGGCTCCGGAGATCTGGAAAGGGATATCAACTGCCCGAACCATGGGCTGCCTTGAGCACCAATTCCCGGATCTTGCCGTGACCATGGCCCGTATGCACGTCCTAAGTGCCCAGGTCAGTTGTCTTTTTTTTTGCTAAGTTATTATCACTACCTTATGTATGCTAACATCCCCTCAATTGCTTGCTGCAGACAACTTGCCTGACTGGGTTGGCTTCAAAAGTTGTCCAAAAGATGGACGACGCCCGGAGTAACGCTGAACAGCGGGCTACTAAGGCAGTGGCCGTAGTGGCGAAACTCATCCAAAGAGTTTCCCACTACGAGCAACTACTACGGGGGTCCCGGACGTTGAGCTCTTCAACCCTGGCTCTCTCGGAGGATGTCCAGGGTGACCTTCCTGATCCTTCTACCGCGTCTCAACTTGCTGCAGTTGAAGCATCCTTTCTGGGCACTGTAGCTGCTTAGAGGGAAACAGAGGAAGAGCTCTGGAGGAAAGTGGAGAGTCTTGAGAAAGAAAAGAGAGACCTTGAGTTGGATCTTGAAAATCTCAAGAACCACACTGACGAGGACATCAAGGACCTTCGGGAAAAAGTCAAGTCAGCCGAGGAAGAAACGGCGACCGTCTGGGAGGAGAAAGACGCCTGGGAAGAAGCCGTGAAGGATGCGCTTGGAATGGCTGTTGAGAATTTTCATCAAGGTTTATGCCTTGCCCGTAGACAGATTGTAGAGCGGAACCCGCACGCTGACCTCTCCGGGTTGGATAGCCATGACGAGTGTCCGGTGGATCCATCTTGGTGCGGGGAGGAGTTCCTTAAGGCTCCGGAGCCAGTCCATTCGGACCAATTTAGCTTCCCTTAGTACTTGTTTTCTCTCTTTTTTGTTCCTTTGGAGGGTACTCCGGGAATTGTAAATGAATCCTTCGGGATTAATTAATGAAACCTCCGGGCTTTTTGTTAAGAACTGATCGCAAAACCATCTTTTTCCCGAACGTACACATATAACTGACTCCGGGCAATACATAGTACTTTCGCAGTGCTTCCGAATGAAATGAGTTGGAAAACTCTCTTCCTTCAGAATCTGATAATTTGTAAACTCCCTTCCTTTCTTTGGTGACTACTCTAAACGGGTCTTCCCAGTTCGGGGCGAATGAACCCCCTTGTGGTCTTCGGGAACCCAGTTTGGTTTGCCGTAGGACTAGGTCTCCAACCTTGATACTTTTTATCTTCACTTTTGAATTGGCTGAGGCTGCAGTCCTTTGCTAGAAGGCCTTCCTCCAGAGTTCTGCTTCTTCTCTTCTTCCTTCGAGGAAATCCAGGTTTGTCCTTAGCCCTTCTTTGTTAGCATTTTCACCAAAAATTGTAACCCGGAGCGACTGGTTTGTTACTTCAATAGGGATGAGGGCTTCTGACCCATAGGCTAACGAAAATGGAGTTTCTCCTGTCGACCTGCGGGAGTTCTCCGAGCCACTTCCCCTTTGCACTTCCAAGTCTCTTCTTTAGACCGTCTTTCAACGTCCGGTTGATACTTCGACTTGCCCACTGCTTTGTGGATGTGCGACCGGAGCAAAGTGATGCTTGATGCCAAACTCTTCGGCAAAATCCTGGAATCCTCCATCGGTGAATTGTGTTCCGTTGTCTACGACAAGCACTCTCGGGCATCCGAATCTACAAATGATATTCTTCCAAACGAATTCCCGGATGTTGTCCGCTGTGATTGAGGCCAATGGTTCGGCTTCTATCCACTTGGTGAAGTAATCTACGGTGACAACGCAGTACTTCACTCCTCCGGGCGCCTTTGGAAATGCCCCAATCAAGTCTATTCCCCATACGGAAAAGGGTATCGGGTAGTCTGAAGACGATACATACTCCAAAGGAACCCTCTGTATCCGGGCATGCTCTTGGCACTTCTTGCACTTGTTGACCAACTTCTTTGCATCTTCTTTCAAGTTCGGCCAGAAATAGCCTTGTCGGAGTATAACTGCTGCTAGAGCATCTGACTTGATATGGGAACTGCAAGTACCTTCATGGACTTACCTCAAGACTTCCTCCGTTTCTTCTTCGCCGATGCACTTCTGGAGAGGCAAAGAGTAACCCTTTCTGTACAACTGGCTTCCTATTATCATGAACTTGTTGGATTTCCTCTTCACTTGTCTTGCTGCGACCGGATCCTCCGGGAGTATTCCCTCGGTGATGAATTTCCAGTATGGTACCCTCCATCCCAAAGTAATGTTGAATACCCAGAGGTAACTGATGCATGGGCTCTCTCTTTCTTCGTCGTAGGATGATGACTTGGAGAGCAAGTCAGCTTCGGAATTAAAAGCCTGTGGAATTTTCTCGATGATCAGCCTTTCAAACTATGCGGCTAACTTTTTGACAACGTCCGTGTACTTCTTAAGGCTGGGCTCCTTGACCTCGTATTCATCGTTTGACTGTGGAACGAGGAGGTTCGAGTCACTGCACGCTCATAGAGATCGAATTCCGGCTTTCTGAGCCAATTCTAATCCAGCGATCAAGGCTTCGTATTCGGCCGCATTATTTGTTACCGGGAAAGTAAATTTGATAGACCGGGTTGCTTTCAAGTCTTCGGGTCATTCGAGCACTAATCCTGCCCCGTGTCTTTCTAATCCTGAAGCATCGTATACATGAATAGTCCAAACCGGGTTATTTTCGACTTCTTCTAGGTCGTCTTCGGGTTTCTGGGGTAACTTGGCAATGAAATCGGCCAAAGCTTGTGCCTTGATTGCTCTTATTGGTTCGTATCGTATTTCATATTCGCTGAGCTCGATACACCACTTTGACAGTCTCCCAGAATGGTCCACTCGTTTCAGGATATCCTTTACCGGGACGTTACTTCAGACTACTATGGAGAACCCGAGGAAATAGGGTTTTAACCTCTGGGCTGAGAGGACCAAGGCGTATACTACCTTTTGGATCATTGGGTAATTGAGTTCGGCTCCGTGTAAAGATTTGCTTACATAATAAACCGGCCATTGCTTCCGTTGGTCGTCTTCCTGGACAAGAACCAAACTCAGGGCTTTCTCTCCCACTGCTAGGTATACGATCAGGGGCCTGTCTTCGGTAGGTTTCCGTAGGGTGGGCATCTCCAACAGATAGGCTTTGATCTCCTCCCAAGCCTTATGGCAGTCAGGATTCCAATTGAATTTCGCTCGATCTGCAACGTTTTCTTCCTTCGATTTTTCTCCTTCTTCCTTCCTATACGTCTGGGTTCCGCACCCTTTTTGATTAGGAGTTTAAAGAACGGGCGACACTTGTCCCCGTATCGGGATATGAAGCGACTCAGGGCCATGATTTTCCCAAGCAGCCTTTGCACATCTTTGATGGATTAGGGTGTTTTGGAGTTGAGCAAGGCCTTGATCTTGGCCGGGTTCACATCGATCCCACGTTCAGACACCATGAACCCCAGTAACTTTCCCGTAGTTACTCCGAGAACACACTTGTTCTGGTTTAGACGGAGTCCGTACTTTCTGATTGGACCGAACACTTCTTTGATATCCCAGGTTAGGTCATCCTCCTCTTTGCTCTTTACGATGATGTCATCGACGTATACCTCGAGAATCCTCCCTATCTGACTGGAGAAGACTTTATCCATCAACCTCTGGTAAGTTGCTCCAACATTTTTTAGCCCAAAAGGCATTTGGATGTAACAATGCGTACCGGAGTCACTTATGAAAGAAGTCTTCTCCTCATCTTCCAGATTCATCCGGATCTGGTGGTATCCACTGTAAGCATCGAGGAAGCTAAGCAGGCGTCATTCACATTTGTGAAGTCGATGCACATACGTAGTTTGTCGCTATCTTCCAGAGACGCTACTACGGGATTACTTAGCCATTCGGGATAAGATACTTCTCTTATCACTCATGCTTTCAGAAGCTTCGAGATCTGCTCTTTAATAAAAATTCTTTTGAATGGTGCATTGTTCCTCTTCTTCTGCCTTACGGGCCTGACGTTCGGGTCAACGTGCAGATTATGTTGGATCACTTTCGGATAAATCCCGGGCATATCACTTGGACAGTAGGCGAAAAGATCTTTATTCATGTGAAGGAGATTTACAAGTTTTGCCTTACTACCCTTAGGCATGTCTTTGGCTATCCTTATAGTTCGTTCTCCTTCCACGACGACTTCTTCGGTTGCTGCTGTCTCTTCATCCTCCTCCTTTGAGCACTTCGACCCCGGACCTTTCTGGGCCAAAGCCATGACATCCTTTGCCTCCTTCTGGCTTACATAGATTGAGGCATCGCCTTCATCAGTCTCAAAGGTGATAGTGAGGTACTTTACATCACTTCTCATGTGGATAGCACCCTGAGTCTCTCTTCCGATGATTACGTTGTAAGCCGATGGAACGTCCACAACTAGCCATTTCACCATGATGGTAGTATACCGGGATTGCCCTTCGGGCCCGGTTCCAATGAACATAGCGGGGAGCTCGATGCACCCGAGCATCGGCAGCTCGTCCGGACCAACTCCATATGTTACATTTCGACCGGAATTAGCCTGCTTGCCTTCAACCTCAGTCCTCTGTATGCCTCGGCAAACAGCACATCGGCGTTCGAGTCGTTATCGCAGAGCACCCTTCTGACATCGATAGTCCCTATCCTGAGGGTAATGATGAGTGGGTCATAGTGCGGGAAACGTACCTCTGTTCCATCTGCTCGTTTAATTCTGGAGGACAGATCCCCGTAGTTCATTGATGCTATCTCCCTTGCCTTCCTCTTCCTCGCATTGGACCCGAGGGTAGCGGTTATGGTATGCAAGATTTCGGTCGCGTGAGGGGGTGATTTCCTCCCTTTATTCTTCTCTTGACCGGATGTATCCCCTTGAACCTTTGCCTTCCCCCGGGACGTTCCCAAGGCATCTTCAGGTACTCCCTTCAGGAACCCTTCTTGATGAGAGACTCGATGTACCTCTTCAATTGGTAGCATTGCTCCGTATCATGTCCAGTATCCTTGTGGAATTGGCTGTACTTGGATGTATTGCATTTTGCCTCCTCCGGCATGGCTCTTGGCCAACTGATGGTTCGGCTTCCCTGCCTTTGCAGGGCAGCAAGGATGCTGGTTTGAGTAGAGTTGAGTGGCGTGAAGTTCGGGTTCTTCTCGAAGGGCCTTTTCTGTCCCCCCAACTTCCTTGTTGCCTGACACTTGTTGGCTTGGAGTTATCCCTCCTCTATTCCCGGTTGTCCCGGTTATCCTGCTTCCCTTCTCTTTGGGATAGTATCTCATGGGCGATCATGTGCTCCTCAGTGATCGCGTACATTTCTTCCACATTGGTGAGGTTCTTTCGGGACAACTCGTAGGCCAATCTGGAGTTCGGGAGTAGTGCCTTGGTAAACGCCATTATCCGGATGTTATCTGTTAGATCTGACGCGTGTACTGCCTCCCTGTTTAACCGCTCAACAAAGTCCCGGATGCCTTCATTCGGCTTCTACCTGATGTCGAACATCTGGATTGCCCTCTTGGTAGATCTCTTGCACCCAATGAAATGGGTGGTGAATTTAGTGGCCAAATCCCCGAACGTGTTTACACATTCTGGAAGGAGAGAATTGTACCAAGCGGACGCCGGTCCTCCTAGCGCAACTTCGAAGCACTTGCATAGTGCTGCCTCGTTGGAGCCCTTGACCTCCATTGCCCGTTTGTACTTTCGGATGAAAGCATCCGAATCTCCTGAACCACTGTAGATCTCCAGTGGGTGGGGTAGATTAAACGTCCGAGGCATTTGATTATCGCAGATACGTTTGGTAAATGGTCCATCTTCCGAAACCACATCGTACATGGTTTCTGGCCTGACTGAATTTCTCTAGACCTGCTCCAGTCGATGGAGCATTTGACGTATAATCTCATCCCGAGGGTCCCCTATTGTAAATCTCTCGACCCTCGGGGATCGCCTTCTCCGACTATCTCTGGGGAACCTGGACCTCTGACGGCTTCGTCGGTCTACGGTATTAGTTTTCCGTGATCGTTGTTCGTTTCGTGTCCTCTGGGATCTTTCAGACTGGTGTTTGTCGCTGCGTTCTTCCCGAAGTACCGCTCGTATCGTCTGGACAAGGTCCGGGTCTAACTAACTGTTGCTCTGACGAGAGCTGGAAGTTGGCCGTAAGGAAGTCACTTCGTGTGATGTGTCCTCATAAGAGCTCTGATAACTGGGATCGGCCGTTCGGCCGTCGGTGGAGCCACCTCCTTCCGGTATAGATGGGTGGGACTGTGAATGGTCCCCAAGTCTTGTTGAAGGGACTTGTTTATTTGGGCCACCACGGTTCCCACAGACGGCGCCATTTGGTGGCGGATCTGTTTTGGCACCCACCACGTGTCTGCGTAGTTGACGCGTGTTAGTGTTACTGGATGCCATTGGGATTTGTGCGTTGTGCGTTTCTTGGAATTCGAGGAAAAAGGGGGGTTGAGTTTGTTGTGTTCCTGTTTTTGTTCTTGTTCTTGTCAACGAAGTGACTGAAAAGATCGATCCCTTTGACTTCTGCCATAAATGTCTTATATAGTTCATAAATGGTGGCAGAATCGTAATAATTCAATATAACGTCTTATATAATGGGGCCATAAATGTCTTATATATCCGTAAGTATTCATTACGTCCGGGAATGTTACTGAGGTTTTAGTTACCATTGAGTTTATAATGGGGCCCTTATATTGGGTTGCTTATTGGGCCTTTTGTTAGGCCTTTTTGGATGATTGGGTCTAGCGGCCATCACCGCCGTAGGGTGCTGTCAGGTGGTTGGGGACCACATATATGGGATGTACCACCAGTCCGACGGGACTTCTGAGCATAATGACATTTGCATATCATATTTCTGCTTATACTTAGGACTGTATTATCTGCTAGATCATTGCATGCTAACATTTTATGCAGGAAAATATGTTTTTAAATGTTTTCCCGTTATCGTACCTGCCCCCTTACTGGTTTCTTTCGAGAACTCATCCCCACATATTAAATATTTTCAGGGGATCCGGGCAAACGACCTGCGGAGTAGATCTCCTGCGGTGTTCGTTCTGCATTCTGTTTATTCTGAGGTATATATCTGTTTATCTCTGAGGGTATTCTCGTTAGATCCCTTCTGTGATCTAAAATCTGGTTAATCTGACATTACTTCTCCTGTTTATGTTTAGCAGCAGCAGCAACGGTAGTTAGCGAGGTATAATTCATTTTTTGGCTCGGCTCTGTAGTCGTGGCATGCATATTAGATACTTTAGCACTCTATTATTTCGGGACTGTTTATTATTCGTGGGGAGTCTCCGGCCCTACGAAGAGGGCGGAACTCCTTCTGCCTGTATTATCTGTATTCTGTTTAAGTTTTCTGCGCGCGCGATATTCTGTAAAACCACTAACGTGTCTCGGGTGCAGGTTTAGGACTAGTAAGACGTCTTAAAATCTGCAAACACGTAACAACCTTAAAACTTAAGGAAAAAAATGTTTGACGGGACAGGTTTCGGGTCCACACCCTTTTTAAGAGGAAACTCCGTATTCACCCGCCGCCGGCACTTCCAGCTTCCGCCAGTTTCTGCGGGCGGTGGGGTGACAAAGGCGACACTAAAGGCGACACTTCCGAGTTCTCCAGGGTATGAGAAAGGACCATCGCTTGCCCTTCCGAGTTCTCCAGGGTCTGAGAAAGCTTCATTGCCTTAATCACCCCTTTCCTGGTCAGCCAACAGTCGTACTCTTCTAACGGCCAAGAACATCTCTCCAGATCCTGCTTCAATTTGTCCGCCATCAAACCACTCTTGTCCAGAGGGGGCAACACAGGACAAGCGGCTTCCTTGGGTGCCATACCTGCACCAACAAAGCACGAGAAATCAATCGACGAATCATAGTAACATTTCACCAAACACCTATTGCGCACCCAGTCGATCACCTACCTTAGCGTGAAAAGGAGCCTTAAATGCCAAAGAGTGAAAAGGGCGAGCCGCGATTCCAAACAAGAATGTCGAACGACGAGAACTCGTGAAAGAAGACGAAAGGATCGAATTGCGTGTGAAAAAGTGATGTGATCATGGGATCCCCAAGCAGCAACAAGAAGTCCCAGACGAAGAGGCAGTCGAGTGAAGCTCGGAGCAACCCCTCGGCGAGTGGGTTCAGAGGCCCAGGCGACCTAATCCAAGGTCTGGACTAGCACCTGACATGGAAAAGGCAACGCCTCCACGCGAGGACCCTACGAGAGGCCTCAAGGCGTAGGAGAGGCTTCTGCACACGAAGGTATCCAGGCGAAGGCAACGCCCTTTGGCAAAGCCGTCCTTGTGAGGTCTCAAGGCGAAGGATGAACTGCATCATGCTAAGGCATCCAGAACACTGGCGAAGTCTCCAGGCGAAGCCATTCCTGCGAAGCCTCAAGGCGAGGGCTAGGCTTCCTCAAACAAAGGTGTTCCGGGGATGGCAAAGCCTCCAGGCGGAGCCATCCTCACGGACCCCCCTAAGGCGAAGATCTCATGCAACAATGTCCACGAGAAGTCTTTAGAGTAAAGGCAGGGCCTTCCCGCGAAGCTTCCTGGCGAAGGCGAAGCCTCTGGGCGAAGTCATCCCAGCTTGTCTCTGTGCAAAGGAAACGTCTAAGACAAGATGACTTCCAATTTCATATGCTAAAGAAGAGTTTTCCTACTAAGAAGCCTCCAAGCAAGGTGAAGCCTTCTTAGCAAAGCCTCCAAGAGAAGGCGAGGCCAAACCGAGGCAAAGCCTTCGCGCGAAGTTTCCTAACGAGGGCGAAGCCTTCTGAGCGGGGCCTCCAAATCGACGAAGCCTTCCAAAGAAACCACCTAAGCTTATTAAGTTGGCCAAACCACTCCCGACCATTCTGGCCCCTCCCGCCTTTTACGCTGACACTTGGGAGTGAACTTATCTACTTTTACCTTTTTAACTTTTAGTCAGACATGCATACAAAAGTACTGTACACTTTATGGCATGCATGCACCTTTTTGTAAAAGTCTGTTCCCTTCTTCTCTATAAAAGGAACAACAGACTCCTAGAATTAGTTAGAACATATGTAAAGCTTAAGAAAGACAATTCCTTAAGCCCGGTTCTCACCCCCTTGCTATATTCCGCCATCCCCCTTGATTGATTGTTTATCATCAAGTTTAATATCTAGTATTGCTTAATCTCGTAGTTAAGAGGTGCTAGATCTTCTATACTCCCCAGGCTTATCGCAGATATTGCCCAACCTCGTAGTTGGGAGGTGTCTGTGGCCGAATCTATCCTTCTTTGTTCGTCGACTCCTTCAAGCTAGATCTGCGCTTCCGTACGATCTCGCGGCATCGCTTCCAGTGTACCCGTGATCGTATCAATTGGTATCAGAGCCAGATCGCTTGCTGGAGTTGGTTGTGATTTCTTCAAGGTTAAACCCCTTTATTTCCTACTTGAAGAAAGATTTATCTTTGCGTTATTTTCAAACCGTGTTATACTGCTCGTGTTACTATACCCTCCCATATCCGCTTTTATTTCGGTTTATCTGTTGTGTTGTTTCTGTGTTAGGAGTTGTTGTGGTGTTAGCAACTTCATAAATCAAAAAGTCAAAAAAAAAGAAATGAAAGAGAAACAGAGAAGAAGAGAAGAAAAAGAAAAGAAAGCAGTTGCGGTTTTGCGAAAGTCGCAAATCTCAGTTTTATTCGAAACCGCAACGTGCGAAGTTTATACGTTCAAAAGAGTGAGGTTGTAGTTGAAAAGTGAAGAGAAGTGGTGTATAAGGCTTGGTTGTGAAAAGCGTAGAAGAAATCGAATCTGTGTTCTTATTGTTCTTGGTGTTCATATGAGTGTTCATATCTGTTCATTCCACAACTCATATGAACAGTGACCTTGATCTAATTTCGGTTTCGAATTTGAGTCAAAAGTGTTTGTGCGCCAAAAACCTCATTTCTAACCCTCTTGTATATCTGTCGCCGAAACCCCCCTCCATTTTAACCTAGCTTGCTTCAAGTAACTAGTACTTCTTGTTTAAAGATTTTTGCATGCTAGTGATTATCTTGAGATATTCATTGTCGGGTTTTGGCCTTGGAAAGAGCAAGCTCTGAGAGCTAAACAAGAGGAAAGAAAGAAAGCCGAGTGTGACCCCTCGCGAAAAGGGCAAACCCCTTCGCGGCAGGAGAGACCCCAAACACGTGAGGAGCTTGAGCGGACTAATTTTATTGTTTAAATGTGCAGGAGATCCCATGGCGGATAAATATTTCTATGGGGTTGATCTATCAGTGGGCGATACCAGCTTGGAAAAGACTTATGGCATTGGATGGAGAAGTTGGAGTACCACTTTTGGTGCTTCACTTCGTGGTGAAGAAATGTTGAGCCAAGCCATAAGAAGCCTAAAAGGAGAGGCCAAGGAATGGTGTCGTCGAGAGTTCTCTGACAGAGAGCGATCCACTGAAGCCCCCATCCAGACGTGGAGTGAGTTGAAGAGGTTGCTGTGGCGACGATACGGACTCACAAGAAGAGCCACCCTCCATACTACTCCCGTGCAAGGACCCCCATGCGCCCGCACCCAAGACCCCAGTCGAGCTCCGCCACCATACTCCACTCGACGGGTCTTCGCCTCGGGCGAACCAACTTCCTTCCAGAGAGGAGGCGAGGACCCCCATCGCCACAAACCCCCTTGGTTGGGCCGCGCACCCCACCGCCCAATACTTGCGCAGCCCATACCTACACCACAAATCCCAACCCTCACCAAAATCCAAAAGAAGAGACTCTCGCCCAAGAGATTAAAAGGCTCAAAGATGAGTACTTAGAATATGAGCGGGCGAGAGAGAAAAGGAAAGAGAGAAGAAAAGAAAGAGCTCTCCAAGAGCCAAATGAGTGAAAAGAAAGACTCACCCGGGCCTTCTACCATCCTCCAAGAAGAACTAACAGTTTCATCTTCTCAAACTTGTTGTTCTTCTTTGGCTGTGCAGGAACAAGAAGAGGCTGCGGACGCGCGAAGAGTTGAAGAAAGCGAAGGCGCTTTGGGAGAAGGCAGAGCTCACGCGGGAGCCCCAACTGAACCCCCACTTGAGGAAGAAGCCACACCGATGCTGAAGGAGAAGAAGATGATATGCGGCAGTCTACATCTCCCTAACTTGGGAGAAGGTAACTTGTCTCTTCCTTCCAGAGTACGTGCAGTATACGCAAGAGTGCGAATCTATGGTTTCCTTGAGTCTGCATGCTACGAACATGGGTGATGGATCAGACATTGGTTCGACACCGCACCCATTGTCCGAATATATATACGGGACCCCCCCAGATGCCATGTTCGACATGCTTAGAATGCATGCGTTAAGGAAAGGCCACTTTGTTCCACTAGAGACATCCATGCCTTTCCTTAGCAAACATGAGCATCTTAAAATAAATCGAGCTGAAGCCATGTTAATGGCTGAGGTGGAGAGAGAGGACAACCTGCTTCATCTCTCAACCTCTTGCTTATACTAATGCTAGTCTCTGCATGCTGCGGTCTGATGTTCCTTCTATGACTAGCTTAGTTTTTCCTTCTTTATCTTGGGAAGCACATCTGCATGTGCTTGGCGAAGGTAAAGCTTCCCTAGACCTCCCACCCCAGTTCCATGAGCAAAGGTCTAAGGGTTTTAGGCCGCATGCTTTTCTTGAGTATAAATTTCTTGTTAAAAACATAAAATACTCCAGAAGCATGTCATGAATTTTTATAGACTTTTGTTCATGTTCACGATGCATATAGGAGTTGTCATGCTCACGCATACATATGCATCGCCACCGCGACCCCCAGCCTCCGGTTAGGTTTTCACTCACTAACCTCGATGCTCTTCAAAGTTTGTTGTGCTTGTTTTCGTTGTAGGAAGTTTTCTTCCCTTAAGATTCGATGACGAATCTTTTTAAGGGGGAGGGAATGATGTGATCATGGGATCCCCAAGTAGCAACAAGAAGTCCCAGACGAAGAGGCAGTCGAGTGAAGCTCGGAGCAACCCCTCAGCGAGTGGGTTCAGAGGCCAAGGCGACCTAATCCATGGTCTGGACTAGCACCTGACATGGAAAAGGCAACGCCTCCACGCGAGGACCCTACGAGAGGCCTCAAGGTGTAGGAGAGGCTTCTGCACACGAAGGTATCCAGGCGAAGGCAACGCCCTTTGGCAAAGCCGTCCCTGTGAGGTCTCAAGGCGAAGGATGAACTGCATCATGCTAAGGCATCCAGAACACTGGCGAAGTCTCCAGGCGAAGCCATTCCTGCGAAGTCTCAAGGCGAGGGCTAGGCTTCCTCAAACAAAGGTGTTCCGGTGATGGCAAAGCCTCCAGGCGGAGCCATCCTCGAGGACCCCGCCTAAGGCGAAGCTCTCATGCAACAATGTCCACGAGAAGTCTTTAGAGTAATGGCAGGGCCTTCCCGCGAAGCTTCCTGGCGAAGGCGAAGCCTCTGGGCAAAGTCATCCCATCAAGTCTCTTGGAAAAGGAAATGTCTACAACAAGAAGACTTCCAGTTCAGACGCTAAAGAAGAGTTTTCCTACTGCGAAGCCTCCAAGCAAGGCGAAGCCTTCTTAGCGAAGCCTCCAAGAGAAGGCGAGGCCAAACCAGGCAAAGCCTTCTCCGCGAAGTTTCCTAACGAGGGCAAAGCCTTCAGAGCGGGGCCTCCAAATGACGAAGCCTTCCAAAGAAAGCCACCTAAGCTTATTAAGTCGGCCAAACCACTCCCGACCATTCTGGCCCCCTCCCGCCTTTTACGCTGACACTTGGGAGCGAACTTATCTACTTTTACCTTTTTAACTTTTAGTCAGACATGCATACAAAAGTACTGTACACTTTATGGCATGCATGCACCTTTTGGTAAAAGTCTGTTCCCTTCTTCCCTATAAAAGGAACAACAAACTCCTAGAATTAGTTAGAACATATGTAAAGGTTAAGAAAGACAATTCCTTAAGCCCGGTTCTCACCTCCTTGCTATATTCCGCCATCCCCCTTGATTGATTGTTTATCATCAAGTTTAATATCTAGTATTGCTTAATCTCGTAGTTAAGAGGTGCTAGATCTTCCATACTCCCCAGGCTTATCACAGATATTGCCCAACCTCGTAGTTGGGAGGTGTCTGTGGCCGAATCTATCCTTCTTTGTTCGTCGACTCCTTCAAGCTAGATCTGCGCTTCCGTACGATCTCGCGGCTTCGCTTCCAGTGTACCCGTGATCGTATCAAAAAGTAACCGACATTCGCGAACAAACGGGTATTTATAACCCCTAGGACGTGAAATGCCGCGTCCAAGCGACACTAATCCCCAGCCCAATACGTGTCAACTGGGCCAAACAGTTAAAAAGGCGCACACCCTCTCAGAAATGAAGTCCAATAGTAACAACGCAGATGGCCAAAATGCGGAGTACAGGCACCTTGGTCCACTACCCAAGCAACATCGCCCTCGCATCCGCCACTGACTAGCGCACAGGGCAGGCGTGTACGAGACCATACCTCTACGCAAGGCCTAAGCCTCTGAGACATCTACAGGACCACATCTCTCTGCGAGGCCTAAGCCTCCATGGTATCTACGGGACCACATCTCTCCGTGAGGCCTAAGCCTCCGCGGCATCTACGAGACCACACCTCTCCGCGAGGCCTAAGCCTCCGCGACAACCACAAGGCCGTATCCGTCTGCGGGGCTTAGCGCCTTCATCACAACACTCAGGGAGCATCGCAGGATACGAAGCCACTCCCTCGCATGGGAGGCTCACAACAACACGCGAGACCATGCCTACGCCTTCGGAAAGCTGGATCGCCCACATGACTTAGCCTCGATTAAAGTAGCGTAGCTAGTGATGGTTAACCACCACGATGCGTGTAAACCTCCCACGTTCGCCACTACTCCACCTTCCCCATCAGTCGGAAACATGGGCAACCACCCCACTACCTCAGGTCATGGGGCATCCACAACCTCGAGGCCGCCTATAAAAGGACGACTTGGGAAAGGTACACCCTATCTACACACCCCCACTCCTTGCTCTGCTCCTGAGTATTCTGTTTCACTCCTTGCAGATTGCTCGTAGTAGTCGATCGTCGTCCTCAAAGCCGCTCCACTCCTCCAAGCATCTGAGAGCTCGCACCGTAAAGGAACAAAGCTATCAAAAAGCATGACTTTGGTGTAATGATTCTATGCACATCCACTCAAAGAGAAAGGCATGTGTTTGAGTTGCACCTAAGTCATTTCCTCTCTTTTTATTTTTAAAGCCTCTATAGATTGGAATTGGGCTTTGATGGCGTTGACACAAGTTTGAAGACTTGGTCCAATGTGTAAGCTTGATGGGTCCTATAAGTACTAGGCCATTGACTTGGGCTAGGCCAGGATGGATTTAGGCCAAGGTTTGGCTCTTGCTCTGGTAGTCTGACTGGATGGTTTTGAGCCTCAGATTGGGCCAAAAACTGAGGCCGAGAACTTGTTAGGCCTACTATACCGCGGCCGTTGGATTTGGGCCTATATGTGCATCTGGGCCCATTGGGTTGGAGCCTAAGTCGTGCCTGCATTATTTGGGCATTCGGCTAAAAACTCTTCTTTGACCTTTTCTTGAGTGGAGGTTGACTTGGTTCTTCACCTTTGGTAGAAAGTTTTGCTAGGTCTTCGAGTTCCTTAATTTGTGCAATATGGTCCTTAGGTGGGACCAGATCAAAAGATCATCCCTAGAGCTGATGGCTCCTCACTCAAGATGCCCCTTGATGACACTCTAGTCATCACTATATGGATCAGGCACTTCAACCTTCAAGAAGAATTCAGTTATGATGGCTCCAACGTAAACATCCTCATCTATTACAATGCAAGGCATTTCTTGACCAACCAGCTAAAGTCAATAATGAACTGAACCTTCGGCATTGGAACCGACGACTCTTTCTACGGAGCAACATTAACTTAATTACCACATAGAATGAAAGTGAAGATAGTGAAGGCTTATGTGGTATAATAGATATAGCATGGTTAATTTAATGGTCATGGATATCTCGTCAACCTACAACATTATCCGGGGAAGCTAGACCCAAGGATACCTTAACATACGCTCAAACGTTAAGTGAATCTCCATCACTATACGAGTAAGACAAATTACAAAAAGGAAAGCCCACATTATAGCATTCCCTATGCGGTCAATTTTATTTTTCGTCATAAATTGTTTAGTTAAAATTTAATTTATGTTGTTGTAATTTTGTATATTTAAGTTTTTATGTTTAGAGATGTGTATGAACTCTCTACTTTCCTTTTGCATAAATACTGTAAGGGAAAGGGTATTGTGGGAAAGATGTTTGCTCTCTTAAGTGCTAAAACCATGGTTAAAAAAACCGAACCGGGTATTGAACCGTAAAGTTATTTGGTCGAATCGGTTGAACCGGTGGTTGGACCGTTACTTTTATAGTCTTATAAATTATTAATAAAATACCCATCTTATAGAACTGCAATAAAGTAATTCATGAAATAGTCTTGGTGGACCTATGACAAAGAGCGGGACCAAGAAGGCTAAGGAAGCGGTCAACCTGTTGATGCACACGTTTGCAAAGTGTGAGGAGCAAAGTGAAGACATGATCAGAGATAAAGGACAAGTGCAAACACTCCTCAGTTTGAGCCAACCTAATTCTCAAATTGTTCAAACAATATTCAACATTTCGGTTTGGCTCAACCTATCCATATTTCGGCCCAAGTGCATTTTCCGACCCATGATCAGGCTCACACCATCAGTTCTTGGACTAAAGCCCATCTCAATGCTATGATTCAAGATTCACAAGCCCAAATCCAGTTGATCATACCCAAAGCCAAAAAAACAATGGTCCACGAAATACTCAACCTATTGAGTATCTAGCTAGCACATTCAATGCACTTCAACGATTTTCAAGCATTCACTCCTCATCAATGGCGAATTTCAGCAGTCTTGAGGACTTAAAATTCATTTGCAATCATGCTGGAAATTCTGGTGCATCAGACTTTAGTGTCAGTACCCCTAATTCTATCTATGTTGTTGATATAGAGGCTAGAATGTGTGACTGTAGGAAATGGGATTTGACCGGAATCGCATGTCACAATGCATGCTCTGCCCTTAGTTTGAACAAATGTAATCTTGAAGACTATGTGGATGAGGTTTACTGGGTGGAAACCCACAAATAAAATATACACATATCATTAGACCCATCCGAGGATTAGATCAGTGGGAACCAGTTGAGTACCCTGCCATAAAGACTCCACTGAAAAAGAGAACCAAGAGGAGCAGACCACAGAAGAAGAGGAAGAAGGAAGTAGGGGAAGAAGAAAGCACAAAGAAAATGAAGAGGCCAGGAACACCAGTCACCTGCTCCAACTGTAAGAAGACTGGCCATAACGCGAGGACCTGCAAGGCACCTCCAGTAGCTACTAAATCAAAGAAAAGGAAGAGGTCAGCTGCTGGGAGTGGCCAGATTAAGAAGAAGAAGAAGAAGACCGAGGTAAGTTTAAAGTTAAACTAATTATGTTGATTCTTTGTTTGTGATTTTGTGATTTCTTTTTTCCTAGATGAACTAATTTTGTTGCTTGACAATCTGTAGGTGTTACCGACACCCAGTGAGTGCTTAAGTTAATCATGTGATTAAGCGCTAATACCGGGATTAGTGAATTTGTGTGGCTCGAGGCTTATAATTAAACATGTGAAGCATGATTTGTGTGTGATATGAAGTCTCGAGGATGTGGTTCAGATTTCGTTCTGTTCGGAGAAGCGGTTAGGAAGTTGCAATTTTCAGGTTAGACTAAATTGTAACTTTTGAAAGTTTGGGGGCTAAAACGAAAAGAAAGAAAATTTTGCACAATGATGGGAAAAGGACAAAGTGTTCGCGTCTAAGTGAGGGAAAATGGGACAAATGTCCCATTTTCATAAAATTAGGAAAGAAAGAAAAAATATATATATATAAAGGGAGAAAATGTCAAAATGACATTATTATCTTCCTTCTTCTTCCCTACTCTTGTTTCAGCCGAAACACTTGGCCACCATTTTTGTGCAAGTTGAGCTCAAAACTGATCTTCTCCAATACTTGAAGAAGCTTCGAGGTAAGCATATCAAACTGATCTTTTGAGGAGTTAGGAAGTTATTACAGATCAGATTTCAGCTCTGTTTGGAAACCGTAAGCTTCTGAAATTCTTACATAATTATGGAACTACACCTTTGGTTGATTTTATGGTTCCTAATCTTTCCTTGCATCTTCTATTACGCCTTTTGTATCAGGAGTGTGAGCTGAATCTTTGCAGAAGTACTGCCGAAATCCATTTCTGATTTCCTACACGGAAACTCAACTTCAGTTTTGTGATAAGGTATGGGTATATTATTGATCAGGGCGAGGAGTTATACATTTTGTACGGTTCAGATTTTGTTGGAAAGGTTTTATGTGAAAGCCGTTTTTTCCTGATTCTGCTGCATTTTGGCGCCACCATCTGGGGGCTGATTTGATGAATTCTGAGTGTGTATTCGTATTCTGTGGATCAATTGTGTATAGGAAGTGGGCAGGATGTGTATCTACACCTAAATGGTGTAAGTATATTGAGATTAGGTTTGGTCCGAGGGTGGCCTCCGTGACGCCAAACCTAGTCCTATGGTATAAGTATTGATGTGCGGAGTGGGAGCGGCGTGTGTGTATACACGTTTAAGGTGTTTGTGATATGACGGTGGGGATCATGACCCCGAGCTGGCCATGCTCTTGTGTGTGATTATGTGTGTGTCTCGGCTAAGGCCGGGAAGACCGTCATTGTGCCTAGCTCCATCATAATCAGTTGTTTGACTTGCATTGCATTTGATTGAATCTACATTGGTTGGGCATGTGTATTCATTTATATAAATATGTATATTCTTGTATATCTGCGGTTTTCTTTGGTTGTAGGTTTCTTGTACATCAAGAAAACCATGCTTATACCTCAGCCCTTAATTGGAAATTGGTTGCAAAATAAATAAAAATCAGCATGGGCAGCAGCAGATTTGTTCGGCAGCAACTTGGGAGGCATAAGGGACACTTGGCTATTTTTCATTTAAGTGTAGAAGCATGGGTTAAAGAGAAGGAAAAGATATATACTTGGCTATTATTTTCTTAAGTGAAATACATTTCATTTTATTTCTTTTCTTCTTCTTCTTCTTCTTCCTCTTGCTGCCGCCTCCATTGAAGAACTCACCTCCAAGCTTGAAGTTCTTCTTCTTAGTTGGAATCAAGGAGGAATTGGGTGCTTTGAGTGGTAAGTACCTCCCAAACTTCTCTTTACTCATTAGTTTTGAAGATTAGTGAAGAAAAGAGGAGTTTTGCAAATGATGAGTTTGTTCTTAGCTATAAGCTAGGATGATTTTCTTCCTCCCATCTTTTAGTATGTTGTTCTTGTGTAGTAGGGATTGTTAATCAAGTGTTGGATTTTGGAAAACACACATTGGGTGAAGAACCCTTTGTTGGCCGAATTTTTGGAGATTTTCCAAAATGATGTGTGTTTGTTATCTTGGTTCATGCTTCAAGTATGTTAATCCTAGCATGATTCTAAGCTTATGTATGGATTCAATTTGATGGAAAACAAGTTGAGGTAAAAACCCCCTTTTGGCCGAATTTATGAGTTGATGTTCAATGTTGGATTTTGTTGTTTGGATGCAATTGGATAGCATTCTTGAGTTAGAAGTGAAATTGGTGATTAGAATGGTTGTTTGGTAGCTTGTTTGGATTGATTTGGATGTTGGGTGAAATGTTGGTTAGTAACCGAAATGTTGGAATGAAACTTTATCTAGGTTGGAGTTTCATTTTGGTTACTAAGTTCTCTGCGAGGACTTACCCCTTATTTTATCATTTCAGGAGGATCTGACAAGCAACCCGCTGAATAGAGTTCGGGGGTTGATTTTGTGTTGTGACATTTCAGGTACAATTGTGTGTGTTCCGATCAGTTTCTGATTCTGTTCTGTGTGTGTGGATAAGGGGTAAGTTTCATTGTGTATGATTCAGTGTGATACGGGTCTGATGGGGTTTTCTGATATGTGTATTCAGTTCCGGGTTTTTGTTTTGATATGTGTGACTGCATTCAGTTCCGAGGGTCAGTTATTATATGAGCACCAGGGTTTTCTGACGGTTAAACTTTCTTGTGTGTGTAGCAGCAACAGTATCTGTACGGTGATGGCTTGGATTGGACCTCGGAGCATCACCCCCTCGCACGTTCTGTATGTATTCCAAAATAGATATTTTTGTGGCTCTGTATAGTGTAGATGGCATGTATACATGTAGTAGTATTATATTCTGGATTGGATTTCTACTAGAAACAGTATGTGTTCGGTGGTTGTGGATGTGTGCATGCATTTGTGGTATCGGATGTGTGTTGAATTTTTGTTATGATTATGTGAATGTGTTGTGAAGCGTTTTGCGCGGGATGTGTGAAAATGCGTTTGTGTATTATCTGTATATTTTGTGGGATTGGTGTCCAACTCTATGTGCAGCATGTGTGAAATATGGAATTGTGCGTCATGTATGAGGTTTCTGCGGACGAAAATTTTAGGATGGCCGGTGGGGCCCACGTGGTCACAATTGGTCCGTGGGGCCCATTGGCCCACCTGGAAAATGTGATGTGTGTGTAATCTGTTACCCCAAATGAGTATGGTTACGGTGTTAATGAACATCGTAGTCACCCGTGCACTTCCATCGTGGGGTGATAGAAGGTGGTATCAGAGTATGGTTATTGCTCAGTTCTGGATTTCTGTTATGTTGGGTAGTTGTCAAATATGTGTTCTGCATGTGGTTACTGGATCTGGTATCTGTTCTGAAATTCTGGTGTTCTGGGTATTTATGAGATCTGTGTTCTAGAGTATTATCAGAAGTGTTTTTTGTGATCTGTGATCTGGATTATCTTTTATGAGATTGGACGCTATTACATGATGCATTTGCATTTACATATACAGAGCCAATTGGAATACTGCTGCTTGCTAGTTCTGGGTGTTTAACCGTTATATATGTGCTCTTTGGTTTTCTTTTGAATTATTCAGAAATATGGTGAATACACGCAGAAGAAGAGAACAGGATCAGGAGAGGCGGGACAGAGATCCTGAGCCTCAGCAGATTGTGCAGTAGGTAACGGGTCCAACACCACAGATTCCTTCGGCACAGGTTCCTTCGGATTTGATGCAGGTCCTTGAGCAGATCAGGGATACTTTGGCAGTGCTGCTACCAGGCACATCACAGGCAGGGCCATTAGCTCAGGGACGTTCAGCTGAGCAATAGCGGCATGGGCATGTGAGTAGTGTGAGGCCTAATGAGCCACACACTGTGACAGATGATAGCTCTCCGGTATATGGGGAAGTGAGGGAAGAGACCTGACATGAGGATGTGAGCACGAAAGAGGAGAGGCGACACCCCCGGGCCAGGAGGGTGTGTCCTGATGCTGGTCATGTCACCCGACATGATCGCGCTGATCATGAGTACTCTCGGGACAGTGTGTAGGGCCGACATCGCAGACGACACCGGGAGGAGGATCAGGATGTGGATGAGTCATCACATTGGTCTAGGAGGCGCAGAGAGGGAGATGAGCGGTCGAGTAAGATACTTGAGAGGTTCCAGGGTCTAGCTCCCCTAAGGTTTAATGGTAAAGGTGGTCCTAAGGCTGCAGAGATCTGGTAACCGGATCAATTCCATGTTTGAGCGGTTGGAGTTTCCTCCTACCACGATGGTATCTCTGGCCACTTAAAATCTGGAGGGCCGGGCCATCATCTGGTGGGAGAGTGTCATGAACAGGCGTCTGGCTAAGCTAGCTGCGAGAGGAGAGCCCGATACTGATATGACATGGGATGTGTTTAGCCTGCTATTCCATGAGCAGTATGTTGGAGATGCGGTCTGAGATCTGCGACAGACTCAGTTTGACGACTTGGTACAGGGCAACATGAGTGTGCTGGAGTATGAGC
Source organism: Stellera chamaejasme (assembly GCA_024586325.1). Taxonomy (NCBI): domain Eukaryota; kingdom Viridiplantae; phylum Streptophyta; class Magnoliopsida; order Malvales; family Thymelaeaceae; genus Stellera; species Stellera chamaejasme. The sequence continues at coordinate 37,318,496 of CM044983.1, forward strand.
ACGAGTTCGATCGATTAGTTCGATATGTTCCGCAGTACTACGGGATGGAGGAGCAGGAGCTAAGAGATTCATACGGGGACTGCGCCCTGATATCCGAGTGGCATTACGACCGCTGGGCATTACTACTCTACATGAGGTGACACAGAAGGCCCAGCTCATCGTTTGTGATAGCCTGGTTCCTTTACGGGACTGGGCTTCCAGATACTTGAATGGTGGAGGAGTGATCGGAACGACGATCTTGAGCTCCGGAGTAATCTGCAAGATGTAAAACGGAATACTCAGGAGCAGAAAGAGGAGTGGAGGTGTGTAGATAGGGTGTACCTTTCCCAAGCCATCCTTTTATAGGAGGCGTTGAGGTGGCGGTTGTCCCGTGATGGGAGTGGTGGAGTGCTCCTCCACGTTCCAGAGTAGTGGAAGACTGGAGATGTAATGGAGAACGTGGGTAGGTCGTGGAGACGACCGTTCCCAGCTTCCTTCTCCCAGTCTGTCATGTTACTAAGTGGTTGATGGCGAAGCCCAGGGGTTGCGAAGGCCCTATCTGGCGAGACCAGGAGATGCGAACCTGCGAGGTCCTGGCGAGGCCAGCAGGCGCGAAGCTCCCTTGACAATGCCTTCGCGCGATGCGGTGGGATCGCGGTGTATTTCCTTGGTTGCTGCTGATGATGATGCGAGGGGCGAGACGCGAGGGGCATTTGCTTGGGTAGTGTACCAAGGTGCCTCCTCCTAGAGGCGGAGTATGGGCAGGGTCCTGTACTCCGCGTTTTGGCTTAAAGTTGACCGTTGGGAACGGTCACTTTGGCGGTAGGCCAAACGTTTCTTACCGTTAGCGATTTTTGACACGCGGCTTGCTGGGATTAGTCCTCCGTTTGAGGCGACGTTTCGGCTTCGTTAGGATTGTGCCTATAAATAGCCGGCTCCTTCGCGGATCTCTGTTCATTGCTTTTTCATTCTCTCGCTCGAACTTACTTCTGTGTTCTCGTTTTCTGTCTGGTTTGTTCGTTTCTGCTTTTGCGCTTGAGTTTGATATTTGTGGAGCGTGCTTGATCCCTTGCTGCACCTGTTGCTCTTGAATTGGTCTGCTTTCTTCTTCGCGATTTCAGGTGAGGTGCCGCCCTTTTGTTCTTTTGCATGCAAGGTGTTCGACAAAATTACCCGTAGACTGTTCGTTTTTCTAGCCTCATTTCGTTCTCTCGCAGTAATGGCCGCCCGAGAAGCTGCTCGCCCGGTCGTTCCCGCCGTAGACAAGACCGCCGTAAAGGTCGACAAGATTCATCAAGATCTTGTCAAAGCCTTCTTTCCCATTGAGGAAGTTGCGGTGTACGCGGCGCGGAGCGGACCTTGTAAGGAGCTGAAGCTTCCTCCGACGCCGGAGAATCTGGAGAACGCCGCATTGTGCCTTTACACCGCCCAGATGTCCTCCGGGCTGAGGTTTCCTCTTCCCCCCTTGGTCAAGGAGCTGTGTACCCTGTGGGGTCTCCCGCCGTCACAGCTTGGGCCCAACACCTTCATCCACATTGCCGGCTTCATCGTGGCGTGTCGGTTGGCTGGGGCGGAGCCGTTCGCCGACGTCTTCTTGCGGTTCTACCGGCTTGATTTGCGAACAGGGGGACAGTTCTTCCATGTTACCCCTCTTAACGTTGGGGGGAACAACTCTATCTCTTTCGGTGTTCCTTTGAAGTCTTACCATGACTGGCACGGTAGTTTCTTCTTTGTTTGCAGGGATGAGTCCTGGGGGTTCCCAGTGGCGAGGACTTCAGAAGCTGTTCAGAGCGTGGCTCCAAAGCCAGTTCTGTACACAGACGGGCTGAGATGGCGTGAATACGTTCGCCTTCTTGGGTGGTTGGATGATGTGCTGGCGAGGAGGTCTTGCGATGATCTGTTCCCATTCTCCCTCGCGCAGCTGGACGAGGTGACCCTGAGGTGGGCTGGGATCAGTACGGGTTACTTGATAGATTCCACGGTGCCTCCCCCTTATGAAGGTTGGGCCCCCGCGCATCGTGGCGAAGTGGTGGATGCTCTGTGTGCTGCCCTTGCAGGGCCGAGAGGTATTTGCTGTTTTGCCTTCTTTTGATCTCTCCTTCGAACCTCCTCTGATCTTTTGCGCTGTCCAGATGCTCCTGCTCGCCCTGACGAGGAGAAGGGGAAGAGGGGATCCATGCGCGCTGCAGTTCAGATCCACCTTGCTTGCGCTTATAAGCAGAATGCTCCTCCAGGTGCGGAGAAAGTGCTGGGTGCCATTGGTCCTCCGCGAAGGAAAAGGCCAACCACCAGCCCCTTTGCACCTCATGGCGCGGCAAAGAGAAAAAGGATGGCTGATGATGTAGTGCAGTCTCTTGAAGGAGGGGTCCTTCATGAGTCAGGCCAGGCGAAGGCTAGAGGGCCTGTCCAGGTGGTTCACTCTAATATGGAGGGTGTTGAGGGGCGGACTTTTGAGGGAGTCCATGGGGAAGAGGGGGTTCGCGAAACTCTAGTGATGGAGACCGTTGGCCCTTCTGTGAAAGCGGTGGTGCCGGCTGAGGATGCCAGGATGGATGCCTTTGTTTCTGGGCTGCTGGCAAGTCCCCCTAGGACGGGAGGCGAAATTCCCCCTGAGAGTGCTTCTGTGTCAACTCCTCAGGTGGGGGTTCACTCCCAGTTGGAGGTTCCCTCCCAGGCGAGCGCGTCCCTCCAAGTGGAGGCTTCTCCTCAGGTGGAGGGACCCCCGTCACGGAAGGCAATCTCAGCCGGCGATCTTCTGCTGGCCATGAGAAGGAAGTCCAAGTCTGCAGTGAAGGCCAGCAGTTCTACTAGGGGCCAGGTCTCAGCAGGCCTGGCGGGGATTGGCGCACCCGCGCTGGGTGGTATTCAGCCGGAGACAAGGGGAGATGCTCTCCCAACAAGCAGCCAGGCTTCCCACGGGGAAGGGGCTCTAGAGGGGGTACCCCCAAGCATTCCAAGCTGTGTCGCTAACGACGCCCTGGTGGCGAAAGAGATCCCTGAGAAGATGAGCCCTTGGGATGTAGTTCGTGCTCCCTGCGAGACTTCCGGGAGTGGTGCCTGGGTGAAGCCGCAGTGCAAGCCACCTACTGGCAAGGCCACCCTTGCCCTGGATCAGGGCCCTTTGCCGAGTGAGTTCCTTTCCTCATTTGCTAGTGTTCCAAGTTTCCTTTTTTGTTCTTAGAAGTCGTTTAATGTAGGGGCGGAGTCTTCTTACTTGACATGCAGCATTCGCCAAAGCGTGGTGGACTTGGGCACAGCGGCGACTGTGCTGAAGGAGACCGGGGTTTGGTCGCACTTCCTTGAGGGGAAGCGTGTCGCCGCCCAGAAGACCCCCAAGTGGTCTGAGGATCCCGCCGCGCTGAAAGCCTTGCGGGAGGACCTCATGGCGAAGGTTTATAAGGAGGAGGGCATGCCCCTGGAAGGGGCTTGGGACCCTGTCTTCCTCCTAAACAACAAGTCCCCCCGGTTGTTGGGGGGAGAGTGCGCGCTGCTGTCCTGCCTGGAAGGGCTTCGCACCCCTTTCGACAGGGAGCTGATGGATCGCAGTCTGGACTCCCCAGTCGAGTTCATGAAGGAGGCTGCCAAGCACAACCTTCAGGTAAGGCATCTCCTTTGCTTTCTGTTTTTTGTTCTCTAATTTCTGTACTGACCCACCTTGTTGCAGGCTGCCATCAACGAGTATGCTGGCCTTAGCCAATGGCACAAGTTCCTGAGTTACGCGAATGCGAGGGACAACGCCCAGATTAGTGAGATCGCCCACCTGAGAAAGGAGGCGGAAGCTGCCCAGGCTGCCAAGGCTGAGGCGGAGAAGGCCAACAAGAGGGTGCCTGAGTTGGAGATCTGGTGTGCTGCTCTCACCAGGGAGAAAGAGGAGTCTCGCCTGGGGAATTTGCAAAGGGACATTCTTCTGCAGAAGCTCCAGGCTTGGTGTCTGATGTGGACATCCACTCAACTCACACCCAATATGCTTCAAGCCCCTTCCAAGACCTCAATGGACCCATGACTCAGTCTAGGTTAAAGAAGGTGCAAGAGAAGCTCCAAGCCTTTATGATGATCATGGCATAAGGAGAGGAGCGGGACGAAGATCAAGATCAAGACCTCAAGCTTCAACACATGGGGATTCAAGTGGAGAAGACCCCAAACCTTTTGGAAAGCATTACCTTCATCTCCCTTGAAGCCGAGGAGGGTGCCACGCACTCCACGCGCCTCCACACTTCCCCCACGCGCCCCACGTGCCTCCACCACCCTTGGAATGCTCCACCATGTTCCCAGCCTTGGAGATGCCGGAAGGTAGCTCGGACGCACCGACCAAGCCCACAACGCGCCTCCACGCGCCACCTCCTTCCAAGCGCGTGTGTGACACACCCCACCATGGGCAATTCGGATATTTCACCTATTTCATCAGATTTCAGCTTAATTGACTTGTATTTGATGTTATTTGTGATATTTAGGAAATGGGAGGGAAAGTGTGTTAGTGGAGGTCCTTACTCACTAGTTTGAAGTAATGGTTGGTCCTTACCCTCCATTACCAAAAATGGTGGAATCCTCCCACTCTCCCTCACCATTTTAGGTAGTGTCATAATCCCTTTTGCTTTATGCATGAGAATGGTAGGAAGACTTAAGGGTTTGTTACCAAAAGTGTTAGCCACACTTTGGGTAATAACCTCCACTACCACCATTCCATGTATTTAGGTTAGCATTCACCATTTTCAGCCCTACAACTCATTTGGCCGAATTGTTTGCCTCCATTTTGAGAGCATTTTGGCTTTGGTTTCTCACTTCTTCAATCCATTCCCTTGTTCCATAATTTTGGTTTAAGAATTATATCTAGTATTGCTTAATCAAGTAGTTAAGAGGTGCTAGATCCATCTTCTTCCCTTGGCATTCCAAGCATTGCTTCATCTTGTAGTGGTACACTACCCAAGCAAATGCCCCCTCGCATCTCGCCCCTCGCGTTATCGTCAGCAACAATCAAGGAAACACATGGAGATACCACCACATCGCGCGAAGGCGTTACCAGGGGGACTTCGCGCCTGCTGGCTTCGCCAGGACCTCGCGGAATCGCATCTCCTGGCTTCGCCAGATAAGGTCATCGCATCTCCTGGTCTTCTCCATCCATCACTTGGCAACGTCACAGACCGGGGAAGGAAACGGGAAGCGGTCATCCCCACGACCTACCCACGTTCTCAATTACATCCCCAGTCTGCCGCAACTTTGGAACGTGGGGGAGCACTCCACTACTCCAATCACGGGACAACCGCCACCTCAACGCCTCCTATAAAAGGATGGCTTGGGAAAGGTACACCCTATCTACACACCTCCACTCCTCTTTCTGCTCCTGAGTATTCCGTCTTACACCTTGTAGATTACTCCGGAGCTCAAGATCGTCGTTCCGATCACTCCTCCACCATTCAAGTATCTGGAAGCCCAGTCCCATAAAGGAACCAGGCTATCAGATTGGCGCCGTCTGTGGGAACATAAACAATCCCACGAAGAAACCACCGAAGAATAGAAGTCATGCCTACAACAAGGAGTGCAAGCCGTTAGAATGGCCGTGGGAGGAGAAATCCACCCACCGCCGCCGCAAACCATGGAGCGTCAGTCCACTCAACTGGGGAAAGCTCATCCCATGGTGAGCGTAATGCCCCTCCCTCCAGAGAAATCGTTCAACCAGCGGGGGCAGATGCAACCGCAAGGTCAGGGCGTGTTGCCCTCTCGACGAACCATAACCAACCAGCCGGTGTGGTGGGGGCGGCGCACAATGTCATTGTTCAGAACTCGGCGGTTGCCGGTCTTGATCCCACAATTCTTGCGGCGATCACCGAGGCTGTCGTGCAAAATCTGCGAGGCGTCCTGGCCACAGGAGGTTTCCAGACCATCCAACAGCCGCTGAGTCACCAGGAACCTCCCCTTCCTCCGCCGCAACCGGAGACCCATCCTGACCCGGCTCACTATGCCGCCATCGTCAGGCGCCTTGAACAAATAGAGAAAAGGGAGGCGAGAGCGAACACACCCTACTCTACCAGCTTGGGGCTAGATCACCTTTGGACCCAGCCTTTCACCCAAAGAATCCTAGAGGCTCCGCTGCCAGAACACTTCCGCCTGCCCAAGCTGGACGTCTATGACGGTCTTTCAGACCAAGACATTCATCTCCAGCGCTACATCTCTGCGATGGCAATCGCAAGGGCTGATGACAGAACTCTGTGTAGGGCCTTTAGCTCTACCCTCACTGGAGCTGCCGCAAATTGGTACACCACCCTTCGCGGTAAGCAGTTTGACTCCTTTGAGGAACTATCCCGTGTTTGACACGAGGGGACAGCCCTCACACGTCCAGGACTCCAGAGGCCAGGGTTCGCGGAGGCAACCCCCTCCACAGGGCAACAGAGATTATCCAACCCTGCCCCCACTCAGGGACTCCCGTACAAACATCTTCCATGCCCTGGAGCAAAGAAAGGAGTTCCCCAAATGGCCTCGCCCACTTCCCAAGGGCGTCGCGAGGCCAAACAACAAGTACTGTTGCTACCATCGCGACAAGGGCCATGACACTGAGGAATGCATGGAACTTAAGCGCATGCTGGCAGAGATGATTGCCCAATGAAAGCTCACTGAGTTCCTTGTTCGCAACCCCTGTCACCACCTCCCCCGTCAGACACCTTCCGGACCCGGCGGGAAGCGGTCGCCGGCCGGTGGGGCGGTGGTGAGCAAGGTGGGACCAGGATCGCGCAGCTAATTTGAGATTATTTCGCGGGCCTTTAACTAACCCAGGTGGTCCCTTTCTAAACAACAGATCAAATACAACAACTCATGCACAGAAGCAGATCATGACAGCAGAAACAATGGGCTCCGCCCATAAACAGAATATCAGAAGCAGAATATCGAAATCAGATTATCAAAAGGAAGTCTGTTCTTTCACTACCGAACAGAGGCTTCCGCACATATCAACATACTCATTCAATCGATTCGAATGCAACACATATATATACATAACCATAATCAATCTCAGCTGAACAGACGGACCTACAAAAACATGCTATCGTAAAACTACATGCCAACAGTGTATCATGCTACAGAGCTAACTACAGGCAGAAGGTGCAACCGTACAAAAGTCGGGCGTGGAATAAAGAAACCGATGAGGAACCCGAAGTCTAAGTCCAGATCCTGCCAAACCCTCAAAATAGCTAACTGCACAGCCTTGCGGAAATCCTACTCCGGCCCGTAATCCTTATCTCTGAAAAATGTTAAGTAAGGGTGTGAGTTTTTCAAAGAAAAACCCAAGAAGAGCTTAGGTAGTAGTAACGATGTTTCTTCCGACAAACCTGCAAAAACAGATCGAGCAGATATACATAGAGATAGCAAATATACGGATCAGAACATATGCGAAATAAATGATGTGTGCACAACATCCGAATGTAACGGATCATGGCTAGATCTTCCCGACCATGGCTAGATCTTCCCGGTCCAACCGGCATTCGCCATGCGTCGGCATTCGCCATGTCGGTCCAACCGGCATTCGCCATGCGTCGGCATTCGCCATGCATCCACTCACAGAACATAACATACCGGAATGATGCGAACCATAGGCCGTACGGTCCTCAAGGGATTGTAACCCTATCTCGGACTGGTCCCCTATGCGAACGCCATCCGTTGTGCCGTATCCCAGTTAGTTCGGGTCACACAGACGCACGAACCACGACACCGAAGCAAAGCTGTACCTGCGCACCGTTACTCCTACCATGGAACTAGCCTTGGGGCTCCACTATCCCGATCTAAGACCGAAGTCAGAGACCGAGGCCCAAAACTTGCCTCAACCATCCTACATTACATTAATATAGGTAGGTCGAACCCTTACCTCGAATCGAAAGCAACCGCAACCGTAGAGGGTAGCAGCCAAGCACCAACACACCAATCTTCTTCCTTATCCAACTTCAATCCTTGCTTCACATATCACCTAAACATTTCACACACTTTCCACATTACACTTTTATTGAACACAACAATATCCATTGACAATTGGACCTCACCCCAAGACTTAAAGTTGCTCAAAATCATTGTCTAAACATGCTTGAAACCTTAAACCACACAAAACACATGCTTCCACAATCCACCACAAACCCGGATGAACATTGCCTTAGGTATGTAATCGAAGCATATTTGGACAATGTTCCAATTATCAATATTGCTCTAAACATACCCAATAACAACAATTTGAGTTCAAATCAACAAAACATCACACTACAATTCTCTACCCTAAACCCTATGAGTTTTCTCTTAGCTCATAGATTAAACCATTGTTGGACCTTTCACCAAGTATTAATGTTGTTCCAAAACTTCCCAACAACACTAATTTGAGGTCAATTTAACATTCCCCAAAATTCGTTCATCCCGGTGATAAACCCTAAATCCGAATTTCTTCGATTCATGCTCAATTCGTGTTATAAAGTGTGTTTCTATCTCTAATCCAACATAGAAACACTACAACTAACTCAATTGAATCAAGAAATCACGAAAATTTGAACCTCACAATTTGGGCAATTTCCCAAATTCATCCACAAAGTGTTGTTGGAGTGAAACCTTTGTTGATTCGTTGTTCTTGTAGTGATTCCCGCACGAATCCTCCGTTTCCACGCACCAAAGAGTCCAAAATCACTTGGATAGGAGCAAAACCGAGTTGGGAGAGAGTTGGGAGTATTTTCGGAGTTGAAAACGCGAAACTGAGGTTGAAAACGAGCTGCTCGACTTAAATAGCTGGTCCAGGCGACGGTCAGGCGACCCGATTCCCCAATCAGGCGATCGCCTGACCCCTGAGAATCACCAGTACAGGTGCCCAGGCGAAAACCAGGCGACCCGTTTGCTCAAGCGGGCGATCGCCTGGTCCAGTAAAACTCCAACTGGACAGGCGCCCAGGCGAGATCCAGGCGAAGCCATCCCCCAGTTCAGGCGATCGCACTGCTCCAGAAGACCCAAACTCGGCAGTGTCCAGCGAAACGCAGGCAAACCATTTCCTCGCTCGGGCGATCGCCTGGACCCAAAACTCACAAAATTCAGCCTTAAAATGGATTTAACCAAAACCATACCAAAACAATTCCACTCCCACAACAGAAACAACAGCATAACAACGATTAACAAACTCCACAAATTACAGATTTTGTTACGGTCACCCCGAGCGGGTTGCGACCGGGTGACCCGGGGCTCCGGTTTTGGCCTGCGGGTCACGTTTTTCGGCGTTCAGGCGGCTCCCGAGCCTTATCCGAGTATCATTTTGGCGAACCCTTTCGTATTTGAGGTCGTGTGGGTCCCCCGGACGTTTCCGCCGAAAATATTTTTCCGGCGCCGGGGGGTTGTCGGGGTTGTCTCAGGACATACAGCGGGCTCGGTAGCGCTCCCGAGACCTCAGATTGGGAAGCCGTTTGCAGTTTTGGAGTCGTGGGAATGTCCCGGAGGTTTCTATGGAGATTAATATTTGGGGCGGGACGTTCGGTTCCGGGCGAATCCCGGGGCTCGGGACGGGAATCCCGGGGCTCGGGATGGAATTTTTCTGACGGCTTTGGGGTAAGTTGTGTTATAATTTAAGATGGAATTTATGAGTATTTTTTTTATAGAATTTGGAGTGACGGAATTTCGGTTCAGGTTGAGACGCTCGCACGTCGGGTTTTGGTTCGGGTTCAGCGAGCTCGGTAGGACACTCCAGAATGGTAAATGAATTTCTGAAAAATGTTTTGTGAATGTTATAATATTCTGAGGGTTGTGTCCAAGTTTCGTTAATTTTGGAATTTGGTAATTATTTTTGGGCAAAAAGAATTGGAACTTTCGGAAAAATTGGGAATTATTTGGCTATTGGTCACAAAATAACAATAATTCAGCATGGGGCAGCAAGTATATTCGGCAGTATTGGAGTCAAATGAGGGACACATGGCTTCTTTATGTTTAAGTTGAGAGGCATGGGTTAAAGAAAGGATATATATATATATATATAAAGCTTATATATTTCATCATTTCTTCTCTTCTTCTTCAACCTCTTGCTGCCGCCACCATGAGAGCTTTCTCCAAGCTTTGTGATCTTCAAATCTTGGCTAGAATCATCAAGGGTTTAGCTTCAATCTTGGGTAAGTTTCCTTCCTAAGCTCTCTTTTCTTATTGGAATCAAGTTTGGTTGGAAAAAGAGAGGATTTGAGAATTATGGGTTTGTTCTTAGCTACATGCTAGGATGATTCTCTTCCTCCCATCTTTTAGTATGATGTTCTTGGGTTGTATGGGAGTGATAATCAAGTGTTGGATTTTGGAAAACACACCTTGGATAAAAACCCCTAAATTGCCGAAATTCTTGGAATTTTCCAAAATGATGTGTGTTTGTTATCTTGGTTCATGCTTCAAGTATGTTAATCCTAGCATGATTCTAAGCTTATGTGTGGATTCAATTTGATGGAAAACAAGTGGAGGTAAAAACCCCCTTTTGGCCGAATTTATGGGTTGATTTTCAATATTGGATTTTGTTGTTTTGGATGCAATTGGGTAGCATTCTTGGTTTAGAAGTGTAATTGGTGGTTAGAATGATTAATTGGAAGCTTGAACGGATTGAATTGGAAGTTGGATAAAAAGTTGGCTAAGAACCGAATTTTGGAATGATTCTTTTTCCATGTTGGAGTTTCACTTTGGTTGAATTGGATGTTAATTTGGTGTTGGGGTTGAATTTAGGAGTGGTTTGAAGTTTGAAACGTTGAATTCGGTTAAGAAATGGAAAAGTTGCAATTAAGCGGGATTATCGGAAAATAGCGGATAATGAAGGGTTTAAGGTTGGATTTGATCAGTTCTGCTTATTGTATGATGTTTGTCAATGTATAATCTTGCATTGTCTAGGTTGGTTCTGAATTCTGACGTTTCTGTGAAAATCTGGAATTTTACGGAAATTCTGCCGGATTTTCGGTTTTGGGGTCGGGGGTTGTAATTTGGTAGTGTGGTCGATAGGGATGCTAATTCAACTTGGTTTGGCAGATTTTGAGGTTCGGAGGTTAGGAAAAGAGGAGTTCTAAGTTTCGGGGCGCGGTGTAGGAGTTGTCCAGAATCGGTCTAATACTCTGGACTTTGAGGTAAGGGTTTGGTTCTGCTATTTTTGGTAAGATAGGTGTATGTCTAGTTTCATTTTCTGTTCTGCAGGTATTTCAGTATTATATGCCTAGAGCATATTCTGTAGTCTGTAGGTGTATGTATTGTAGCACTTCTGTTTTGCAGGTATTTCGGAAATTTCTTCTTTAAGGTACGTTCAGAATCTGTAGGTGTATGCCTTGTAGCATACCCTCGCCGGTTAACCCTACGTTTGTAGGTGTATGCCTTGTGGCATACTTTGTCTGCTAACCCTACGACAGCTTGTGGGTTCGCTACCCACTGGTGCACCATGCTTCCGTAATAGCTTCGCTTCACTCCTTAGAGGGAGGTCTGCTGCTCGATTGGTTATAAGGGTTTATGGTGATTTAGTATCGCACATCCTTCGGTATTCGATCTGTTTTTATTACATGCACGATGTTCCGTATTCTGCTGCATATATTCGTATATTGCTATCTTTCTGCTTTGCAGGTTACATATGCTTATCTTACCCCAAATCCCTTACGGGTCCTTTTAGGACTCACCCTTTTTGGGTTCTGTTTTTGGATTTCAGGTAGACTTGGTAAACAACCAGCGGAGTTGGTTTCCGTGAGGCTTCTGCCTTGGTTGGGTTGAGCAGCAGCAGTACCTTACGGGCTGGGATTTTGTCTACTTGGTCTGAATCCCGCGCGAGGTATTTTGACGTTTAGGCCTAGGGTCGGCTCTGTAGTTGCATGTGCATATTTTCTGGATGATTGCGATGATCGTATAAGTATGTATATATTCTGTTCTGTTGCATGTTCTGAGCGCTTGGCGCTTGCTAGATACCCTAGGTTCTGTGAACTCTGTATATATCTATGTTTGGTGCGTAAGCACTCGTCCACGGAGGGCGGGGCTTACTCTGTTGCTAATGCATGAATTGCATGTTTAGATTTTATTTTAGTGATATGTATGGAACTTTTGTTGAGTTGCTTCCATTTTCATTTCGCTCTTTGGGTCCGCTACGCGCGGCGGGTCTCGATGGACCTGCCATCATGTATGTTTCCGGCTTCCGCTTCCGGCGTCCTGGCGCCCCCGCCTCCGCAACCGGGCTCGGGTGGCGTGCGGTGACAAGTTGGTATCAGAGCAGGTAAGTGACCATATTGGTCATCAGTGGTGACTTGTAGTGACGACTATTGTTGTACATTTTATTTTAGAATGGTTTGGTACGGAGATTGGCCACCTCCTTACTTGAACCACTTCAAAATAAAATTGTGGAACAAAGTTGATCCTTCACGTTATCCTGATAGTTGCAGATTTCGGAACTCGGGATGTCTGTATTCTGGTAAAAGTATTACGAGTAAGGGGATTGTGGTAAAGTTTCAGGTACGTAAAATTGTGTGTTAGGAAAAGATTTGGTGAAATAAGCATGAACTGCTTCTGTGATTCTGTTAAATGCATGATTTTATCATTCTGAGAAGTAACTTCTGTGTCAAGTACTGCATTGCACTACAGAGCCTTAGAAAACTGCTGCTAGCTTCTGTAGAGATTAGGAGTGACCGATTTTTGTCTGGACTCTGTTTGGTCTGAAATTTTTGAGATATGGTTAACACGCGTTGACAGCGTGATTTGGTACCGGAGGGGCGGGACTGGGATCCCACACCTCCGTGGAATAGGATACGGGTTCAGCGTAACCCAGGGTCTGAACAACCACACTCACCGCCCCGAGGTTTAGCGGTCGTAGGGACCCCTCTCTGATTTGGTATTACCCGCCAGCTTAGCTGGTTCAGGGGCGGCAGTAGGCAGGGGAAAATCTGTTTATGCCACGGTAAGGGCATTTTGATTAGGTGGTGATAGCGAGACTTAAGCCACTGCTCGCCATAGTTTGGGATCGGTAAGTGAGTGACTCTGACAAGGGTGGTCACTACGACACCTAGACTTCTCATCGGTCCTATTAACGACGAGGAGATCTGGGGCACCACCGCGAGGTCGACTCTTGGAGAGGTTTTAGAGTTTGAACCCCCCCGAGGTTCAATGACCGAGAAGGGTCTGGGGTAGTAGAGATTTGGTCTGCAGGAGTTGATAAACTCCTGGGGGAGGCTACATTTTCCACTAGCAGTGCAGTGGGGATGTAGCTGCAATCTGTGTCGTGCACGGTTGATGAGTTTCATCGTGAGACAGGACAGTCGGAGAGTATGAGTGAGAGTTTGATCGGTTGGTTTGCTACGTACCGTAGTACTATGGAATGGAAGAGTAGAAGGCTAAGAGGTTTATTCGTTGACTGCGCCCGAGTTCAGGTGGGTTTTGAGACCTTTAGACATTACTTTGTTTCGGGAAGCGGTTATTGGGCTCAACTCCTCGAGCAAGAGGAGGTTGAGAGTCATCTCACCTTGCAGTGAGGTCAGGGGAGTACGGAGGGTCCATACAGCAGGGACCCCGGCAGATTTCTGGATGGACGAACAGACCTGGGTAGTCTAGTAGAGGCAGAGTGGGAGCACCACTGGCACGATCTTATCCGATTTGCAGTAGGTATCATTCCGGTTGAATTTGTTACCGGCAGGAGGGCCGATGTTTACGTTGCAGGTCTGACACTCTTTGGGTACGGGATTGCCCTCTTACTGTAGGGCAGGGTTTTGGCAGTCTTCAGCGTCCATAGTCTCGGACGCAACCCAACGCGCCGCGAGGGCGTGGGTTTCAGCAGGGTGGCCCGAGACCTCAGTAGCGACAGCAGCTTCAGCCACCCCCTCCGTCACCGCAGCTCAGAGCAGGACGGGTTTTCCTTTTTCTGAAGGGAGGCCCTGGTTATCAGGGAGGACCTAGTCAACGGTCAGGTACCAGCCAGCAGGGAGGCTCGAGTCAGCAGGGAATTTTACATGGTACTTTATTTCTGAATGAGATACCGGTACATGCAGATTGGATACAGGAGCATCTGTTTCCATGGTAACACGTAAATGTTTTACATCTCTCGCATCTGTCATTAGTACCTTGCCTCAAACGTATTTAGTAAAAACCGCTGGGAGTCGGTTTACATTTTCTAAGGAGATGGTTCGGAGTTGTGCGATATCTGTAGGCGGACATCTGATGGTATCGGATTTGTTGGTTTTAGACACGCCGAACTATGATATTATTCTTGGGATGGACTGGCTATCCAAGAATTCTGTGCACATTGATTGTGCAACCCGAACCATTATGGTTTCTGGAGAGGTACTACCTCTCACGACTCCGACTGGTTTGACTATCGCACAGCACGGTACAGTGTTGCAGATTCTGGATCATCTGTCGATAGTTGGTGTTGGGGGAATGTTATGGTCTGAATGAGGCTGGTACTAGGTTGAAGTTAGATAGTATACCTTGGTTCGAGATTTTCCGCAGGTATTTCCGGAGAAGTTGCCCGGATTACCACCAGAGCGGGAAATTGTGTTTGAGATCTACTTGCAGTCGGGTACTGCTCCGATATCTATTCCTCCTTATCGGATGCCTATTTCTGAGATGCAGGAGTAGAAGAAGCAAGCTGGAGGAATCACAAGAAAAGAGTTTCGTCCGACCGAGCACTTCAGCGTGGGGTTCTCTGGTTTTGTTTGTTAAGAAGAATGATGGGACACTCTGACTTTGTATTGATTACAGACGGTTGAATGCTCTTATTGGGAAGAATAAGTATCCGTTACCGAGGATTAACGATCTTTTGATCAACTTCGGGATTGAGGGTTTTCTCAAAGATTAATCTCCGATCCGGGTATTTTCAGCTTAGGGTGAAGGATGAGGATATATCTAAGACTGCTTTCCGCACCCGATTTGGACACTTTGAGTTTAAGGTCATGCCATTCGGGCTGACCAATGCTCCGGCGGCATTCATGGATTTGATGCATCGGGTGTTCCGACCGTACTTGGACTCATTTCTGGTGGTTTTTATTGATGATATTCTGATATATTCTCGGGATGAGGATTCGCATCGGGATCATCTGAGGGTAGTTCTGCAGACACTTTGGGAACATCAGCTTTATGCTAAATTCTCAAAGTGTGAGTTCTGGATTCGGGAAGTCACCTTTCTGGGACACATTATATCTGAGCATGGTCTGTCTGTGGATCCAGAGAAGGTGAGGGCAGTTCGGGATTGGAAACAACCTGCCACAGTACGGGAGTTCAGGAGCTTCCTGGGGTTAGTAGGATTTTATCAGAGGTTTGTACCAGGGTGTTCTATCCTAGCATCTCTGCTTACGCAGTTGACCAAGAAGGGTCAACCGTATTTCTGGTTTGATAGGTGTGAACGGAATTTTCAGGAGTTGAAACGGCAGTTGACTAACGCTCCGATTCTGACTCTTTCAGATCCGATCTTACCGTATGTGGTTTATACGGATGCTTCCACGCCTGGTTTGGGGTGTGTGTTGGTGCAGGAGTGTAATGTGGTAGCTTATGGGTCGAGGCAGCTGCGACCGCATGAGCTGAACTAACCGACACATGATCTGGTGTTGGCTGCAGTGATTTATGCGTTGAAACATTGGAATCAATATCTGTTTGGTAATAAATTTCAGATTCTTACCAACCATAAGAGTCTGAAATATCTGTTTACGCAAAAGGAGCTTAATTTGAGGCAGCATAGATGGCTCGAATACATTAAGGACTATGATTGTTGTGTCGAGTACATCTCTGGCAAGGGCAACACGGTTGCCGTTGCACTGAGCAGGAAGTATACCGGGTTGGTTAAGGGAGGAAATGTTGGGGATCGGTCTGAGGAGAGTGATTTGACTTGCCTTTGGCACAGGTGGCAGCTCTTGGAGCGTGCTCAGGGGTATACACTTACCATACATTCTGAGTGGCTTGACAGGATGCGCGAAGCGCAAGGTAGAGGTCTGGTGTTAAAGAAGTTATCTGGGGAAGATAAGGGTTTATTTGTTACCGACGTTTCAGTATAGGCAGGGATTGCTATACTTCCGAGACCGCCTTTATGTACCTGAGGATCAGGAGTTCTGGAATGAGATTTTAGAGGAGGCACACTCGAGCAGTGTGAGCATCAGAAACCGGCAGGGACACTGCAGACTTTGCCCATTCCAGTCTGGAAGTGGGGTAATGTTACGATAGACTTTCTGACTGCACTGCCCCTGACACGGTCTCATCATGATGCTATCTGGGTTTTTGTGGATCGGCTGATAAAGTGTGCACACTTTCTGCTTATTCGGGTCATAGACCCTCTGGAGAAGCTTGCCGGCTTTACATCAGGGAGATTGTACGTTTACATGGACTACCAGACTCCATTGAATCTGACCGTGATCCGCGTTTTACAGCACGGTTCTGGATTGCTTTTCATGAAGCATTGGGCACGCGACTCCATCTGAATACAGCTTATCACCCACAGACGGACGGGCAGTCGGAGCGGGTGATTCTGATATTGGAGGATATGCTGCGAATCTGTACTTTGGATTTTGGAGGAGATTGAGACCAGCAGTTACTTTGATAGAGTTCTCATACAACAATTGCTTTCAGACTACGTTTGACATGGCACCATATGAGGTGTTGTACGGGAGGTGTACGACACCATACTGTTGGACAGATGCATCTGATGGGGTTGAGCTGGAACCCGAGCTTTTTGAGGAGACTACGGCGAAAGTTAGATTGATTCAGGCGCGGATTAAAGCCGCGAACAACTGCACCACTGCTTATACGAACCGCCACCGTAGGGCTCTGGAATCTGAGTTTGGTGATAGAATCTGACTGGAGGTAGCACCGATCAGAGGAACAGTAAAATTTGGTAGGCGGGGCAAGTTACCCCGAGTTTTATCGGTTTTCATGAATTTCCAGAGTAAGTTGTTAGGTTGGTTTTTCCCCCCCAACTGTTTCTGTTTTATGTGATATCTTCCAGGATAGCCTGTTGTGGATCGGTTAGATTTAGGTTCGGTACTGTCTGGGGTTGTCTGGTAGAAATACCGGCAACTGACTCAGGGTGCAATAAGATGCACCCGGAGGGTGGGACGCCGTGAGGCTCTGTATGGTAGTCTAAACTACCACTCCCGCCGCACCAGTACGGTGGTCCGATTGTTCTTAGTAAGGGGAATATTTACATTCTGGTTGGTAGCGACACCTGTCTGGTTGATTCAGGCTACTCTTGGAGGACCAAGAGTTCTAAGGGGGGGAGAATGTTACGGTCACCCCGAGCTCTAAGGACCAAGAGTTCTAAGGACCGGGTGACCCGGGGCTCCGGTTTTGGCCTGCGGGTCACGTTTTTCGGCGTTCAGGCGGCTCCCGAGCCTTATCCGAGTATCATTTTGGCGAACCCTTTCGTATTTGAGGTCGTGTGGGTCCCCCGGACGTTTCCGCCGAAAATATTTTTCCGGCGCCGGGGGGTTGTCGGGGTTGTCTCAGGACATACAGCGGGCTCGGTAGCGCTCCCGAGACCTCAGATTGGGAAGCCGTTAGCAGTTTTGGAGTCGTGGGAATGTCCCGGAGGTTTCTATGGAGATTAATATTTGGGGCGGGACGTTCGGTTCCGGGCGAATCCCGGGGCTCGGGACGGGAATCCCGGGGCTCGGGACGGGAATCCCGGGGCTCGGGATGGAATTTTTCTGACGGCTTTGGGGTAAGTTGTGTTATAATTTAAGATGGAATTTATGGGTATTTTTTTTATAGAATTTGGAGTGACGGAATTTCGGTTCAGGTTGAGACGCTCGCACGTCGGGTTTTGGTTCGGGTTCAGCGAGCTCGGTAGGACACTCCAGAATGGTAAATGAATTTCTGAAAAATGTTTTGTGAATGTTATAATATTCTGAGGGTTGTGTCCAAGTTTCGTTAATTTTGGAATTTGGTAATTATTTTTGGGCAAAAAGAATTGGAACTTTGGAAAAATTGGGAATTATTTGGCTATTGGTCACAAAATAACAATAATTCAGCATGGGGCAGCAAGTATATTCGGCAGTATTGGAGTCAAATGAGGGACACATGGCTTCTTTATGTTTAAGTTGAGAGGCATGGGTTAAAGAAAGGATATATATATATATAAAGCTTATATATTTCATAATTGGATTATATTTCATCATTTCTTCTCTTCTTCTTCAACCTCTTGCTGCCGCCACCATGAGAGCTTTCTCCAAGCTTTGTGATCTTCAAATCTTGGCTAGAATCATCAAGGGTTTAGCTTCAATCTTGGGTAAGTTTCCTTCCTAAGCTCTCTTTTCTTATTGGAATCAAGTTTGGTTGGAAAAAGAGAGGATTTGAGAATTATGGGTTTGTTCTTAGCTACATGTTAGGATGATTCTCTTCCTCCCATCTTTTAGTATGATGTTCTTGGGTTGTATTGGAGTGATAATCAAGTGTTGGATTTTGGAAAACACACCTTGGATAAAAACCCCTAAATTGCCGAAATTCTTGGAATTTTCCAAAATGATGTGTGTTTGTTATCTTGGTTCATGCTTCAAGTATGTTAATCCTAGCATGATTCTAAGCTTATGTGTGGATTCAATTTGATGGAAAACAAGTGGAGGTAAAAACCCCCTTTTGGCCGAATTTATGGGTTGATTTTCAATATTGGATTTTGTTGTTTTGGATGCAATTGGGTAGCATTCTTGGTTTAGAAGTGTAATTGGTGGTTAGAATGATTAATTGGAAGCTTGAACGGATTGAATTGGAAGTTGGATAAAAAGTTGGCTAAGAACCGAATTTTGGAATGATTCTTTTTCCATGTTGGAGTTTCACTTTGGTTGAATTGGATGTTAATTTGGTGTTGGGGTTGAATTTAGGAGTGGTTTGAAGTTTGAAACGTTGAATTCGGTTAAGAAATGGAAAAGTTGCAATTAAGCGGGATTATCGGAAAATAGCGGATAATGAAGGGTTTAAGGTTGGATTTGATCAGTTCTGCTTATTGTATGATGTTTGTCAATGTATAATCTTGCATTGTCTAGGTTGGTTCTGAATTCTGACGTTTCTGTGAAAATCTGGAATTTTACGAAAATTCTGCCGGATTTTCGGTTTTGGGGTCGGGGGTTGTAATTTGGTAGTGTGGTCGATAGGGATGCTAATTCAACTTGGTTTGGCAGATTTTGAGGTTCGGAGGTTAGGAAAAGAGGAGTTCTAAGTTTCGGGGCGCGGTGTAGGAGTTGTCCAGAATCGGTCTAATACTCTGGACTTTGAGGTAAGGGTTTGGTTCTGCTATTTTTGGTAAGATAGGTGTATGTCTAGTTTCATTTTCTGTTCTGCAGGTATATCAGTATTATATTCCTATAGCATATTCTGTAGTCTGTAGGTGTATGTATTGTAGCACTTCTGTTTTGCAGGTATTTCGGAAATTTCTGCTTTAAGGTACGTTCTGTGATCTGTAGGTGTATGCCTTGTAGCATACCCTGTCGGTTAACCCTACGTTTGTAGGTGTATGCCTTGTGGCATACTTTGTCTGTTAACCCTACGACAGTTGTGGGTTCGCTACCCCAGCTGGTGCACCATGCTTCCGTAATAGCTTCGGCTTCTGACTCCCTTAGAGGGAGGTTGTCGTTCTGATTGGTTATAAGGGTTTATGGCGATTTAGTATCGCACATCCTTCGGTATTCTGATCTGTTTTTATTACATGCACGATGTTCTGTATTCTGTTGCATATATTCTGTATATTGCTATCTTTCTGTTTTGCAGGGTTACATATGCTTATCTTACCCCAAATCCCTTACGGGTCCTTTTAGGACTCACCCTTTTGGGTTCTCGTTTTTGGATTTCGTAGACTTGGTAAACAACCAGCGGAGTTGGTTTCCGTGAGGCTTCGCCTTGGTTGGGTTGAGCAGCAGACCTTACGGGCTGGGATTTTGTCTACTTGGTCTGAATCCCGCGAGGTATTTTGACGTTTAGGCCTAGGGTCGGCTCTGTAGTTGCATGTGCATATTTTCTGGATGATTGCGATGATCGTATAAGTATGTATATATTCTGTTCTGTTGCATGTTCTGAGCGCTTGGCGCTTGCTAGATACCCTAGGTTCTGTGAACTCTGTATATATCTATGTTTGGTGCGTAAGCACTCGTCCACGGAGGGCGGGGCTTACTCTGTTGCTAATGCATGAATTGCATGTTTAGATTTTATTTTAGTGATATGTATGGAACTTTTGTTGAGTTGCTTCCATTTTCATTTCGCTCTTTGGGTCCGCTACGCGCGGCGGGTCTCGATGGACCTGCCATCATGTATGTTTCCGGCTTCCGCTTCCGGCGTCCCGGCGCCCCCGCCTCCGCAACCGGGCTCGGGTGGCGTGCGGTGACAGATTTAAACATACCTTCAGAACTCTATTCACCGGAGATTGTTGCCGGAAAAGGTGGGGTGTAACATCCTCCCCCCCTTAAGACTCTTGGCCCTCCAAGAGTTCCTTAAGGCGTTGGTACTCTTGTGGGTAGCGATCAATCATGTCCTTTTCCGTTTCCCAGGTTGCCTCCTTATCGGAATGGTGCGACCATTGCACCTTCACCATAGGTATTAACTTACTCCTCAATTTGCGAGTATCCCTCGCTAACAAAGCAATTGGCACTTCTTTGTAAGACAAGTCAGGTTCCAATTGCACTTCTTCAACTGGAATCGTTTGCGTCGGATCCATGATACACTTTTGAGCATGCTTACATGAAATACATTATGCACAAATGACAAGCTCTCCGGTAGTGCCAAACGATAAGCCACCTTTCCAATTCTTTCTAAAATATCGAATGGGCCAATATACCTCGGAGCTAACTTCCTTTCCACCAAATCTCATTATTCCCTTCATTGGTGCCTCCTTCAACCATACTTTGTCACCGACTTCAAACTCCAAGTCGCGGCGCCTTCTGTTCACATAAGCTGTGGTTCTATCATTTGCCGCTTTCAATCTTGCCTGAATTGTTTTGATCTTTTCTGTGGTCTCCTCAATCAACTCCGGACCAAGTTCAATCTTATCTGACGGTTCGGACCAACAAAGTGATGTGTCATACATCTCCGTCCATAAAGAGCCTCGTAAGGTGCCATCTTGATTGTACTGGTAACTATTGTTATACGAGAACTCTATGAGCGGTAGATGTTGATCCCAATCACCTCCGAAATCAATCGCATAGCTCCTCAAAGATGTCCTCAAGTACTGATCACCCTCTCGGATTGCCCATCGGTTTGGGGTGATACGCGGTACTAAGGTGCAACGGGTACCAAAAGCTCGATGGAAAGCATTCCAGAAATGGGCTGTAAACCTTGGATCCCGATCTGAAACTATAGAATCCGGTACACCGTGCAACCGCACGATCTCTTTGATGTAGAGTCGTGCTAACTTGTCCAACGGGTCGGTGACTTTAATGGGCAAGAAATGTGCACACTTAGTCAAACGGTCCACAATTACCCAAATGGCATCATGACGTGCTCTCGTAGTGGGTAATCCGATAAGAAAATCCATAGTCACGTTTCCCCACTTACGAACTGGGATAGGTAACGTATGAAGTGTGCCCGCGGGTTTCTGATGCTCAACCTTTACCTGTAGGCAAGTGGTGCACTTTGCCACACACTCAGCAATATGCCTCCTCATACCTGGCCACCAGAAGTGTGACCTCAAATCATGATACATCTTTTCACCGCCCGGATGAAAACTTAAATCATATTATGAGCTTGATCCAAAATCTCATCTCTAAGAGCCACATCATTCGGCACGTACAAACGTCCTTTGAAGTATAGCAATCCTTGCCTATACTCAAAGAATGGACAAAATGCTCCTTTAGCTTCTCCAGAAACCTGTTTCAAACTCTGATCTCTCATCTGAAATTCTCGGATCCTGTCGATCCAAGAAGACTGAACTCTCAACACAAATACCTGCTCTTGCTCCTGTAGCTGCCAACGGTGACACAAGGCAACAGTCCGTATGCTCTGCTCGGTTTCCAGGTTCTCCACCTCTCACTATCCCAGTGTATGCCCTACTCAAGGCGTCTGCCACCGTATTCCCTTTGCCTGCGGTGTACTCGATACTACAGTCGTAGTCTTTCATGTACTCGAGCCACCTTCTTTGACGCATATTTAGATCTTTCTGCGTGAACAAGTACTTTAAGCTCTTATGATCAGTAAAGATTTGAAATTTGTTTCCCAACAAATAATGCCGCCACTGCTTGAGTGCATACATAACCGCAGCAAGCGCCAAATCATGAGTGGGATAGTTTTCCTCATGTGGTCGCAACTGTCGCGACCCATAAGCAATTACCTGCTGGTTTTGCATAAGCACACACCCCAGACCTGTTCGCGAGGCATCAGTATAAATGACATAAGACTGAGACGGGTCAGGTAGAACTAGAATCGGTGCCTGTGTCAGTCTACACTTGAGCTCTTGAAAGCTCTTCTCACATTCATCCGACCATACAAACGCCTTACCCTTCTTGGTCAGTTGCGTGAGTGGAGAGGCAAGAACCGAGAAGGCTGGTACGAACTTACGATAGTAACCAGCTAACCCGAGAAAACTACGGACATCCTTTACTGATCGGGGTTGCCTCCACTCTTGTACAGCCTTGACCTTCTCCGGATCGACAGAAATTCCGTTCTCATTGATGATATGCCCGAGAAATGCTACCTCGCGTAACCAAAAATCACACTTCGAAAACTTTGCATACAGTTGGTTGTAAGACAAAGTTTCCAAGGCAATTCTCAAGTGCTCTTGGTGTGCACCCTCATCCAGTGAATAGATGAGTATGTCATCAATGAAGACAACAACGAACTTGTCTAAGTAGGGACGAAAAACCTCATTCATCAAATTCATGAAAGCTGCCGGGGCATTTGTCAGCCCAAAAGGCATGACAGTGTACTCATAGTGACCATAACGCGCGCGCTGGATGTCCTCTTCCTTCACACGCATTTGGAAATAACGTGATCGGAGATCAATCTTTGAGAACACTTTAGCTCCTCGGAGTTGGTCGAACAAATCGTCAATCCGTGGTAACGGATATTTGTTCTTAATTGTCACCACATTCAACCTTCTATAGTCTATACAGAGTCTGAGGGTTCCATCCTTCTTCTTAACAAATAACACCGGGGCTCCCCACGGTGATCTGCTCGGTCGGATAAACCCCTTATCCAACAACTCATCGAACCGCTTCTTCAATTCCTTCATCTCAACTATCGGCATGCGATACGGAGGAATGGAGATAGGTGTAGCTCTGGTCTGTAACACTATCTCAAAAACCACCTCCCGCTCGGGTGGCATACCTGGCAACTCTTCAGGAAACACCTGCGAAAAGTATCTAACAATCGGAATTTTATCAAGTTCCAACCGCGTACCTGCATCGTTGAGTCCAAAGTACTCGCCTTCATCCGTCACAGGTAGTTTCTCCATTACCTGAAGCTCCATGCTATTCTGAACAATCTCCACATCTGAGGGGGGAACAAGTGGTAGTACTTGATCCGACACCACTAACTGTCGCTGCGCGCAATTTATCCGTATGGAATGCTCCGAGAGCCAATCCATACCCAGAATCACATCATAATGTGATGTATCCAACACCAACAAATCAGAAGAAATCTGTCGCTCACCAATAGTTAACATGCAACCCTTGATAAGCTCATTACTGAACAAATACTGACTCCCGGCGGTTCGTACCAGGAATACTTGAGACAGATGAGTCACAGGAAGTTGCAAAGACTTTGCACACCTCTGTGACACTATAGAAATCAAAGCACCTGTGTCAAAAAGAGCACGAACCGAAATACCATTCAGAAACACCATACCGCTAGTGCTCCTTTCGAGCCGGATCACCACGCTCAATCTGAAACACTGCCTCGCCTTGCTCGCCGGTGCGGCTGGCGGCGGGGCTGTCAGTAGTGGTGGCCGCATCTGCGGTGGTCGGGGTCATGGTCCAAACCGAGGAACACCACGCCCACGAGGAGCATAACTCAAAACCCTTGTGGCCTTGCAATTCCCTGAGTCGCCATCAAAGGACAATCTCTGATCATGTGGTCAGTAGACCCACATCGGTAACACATACCCTTCGCCCTATAACAAACCGGGCCGGTGTGGCTCCGGTCACAAGTCTTACAGTACCTAGGCTCTTCTACCTTTGCCTTCCCCTTGCCCTTATCCTTCGATCCAAGCCCACCGAGTTACCGCCGGTTCTGCGGTGTTGTGCAGTCCACAACGTCCGGATCCTCTAACTCCACCAATGACAATCCCACGATCTCGGTGGTGTGTCACCGAAGCTGTATCCAAGTCCTCATTCTCAATCTTCTGTGCTTTCTGCACAGCCTCATGGTACCTATCAATGTTCAACGGTGCCAAGTACTTCCTGATGTCATGCTTCAACCCTCTCATGAATCACTTTGCCTTGGCCTCCTCATTGGTGTTTTAATGAGGCACATAACGCACTAAGCGTTCAAACTCGTGCCCATACTCCGCAACAGTCTTGCTTCCCTGAGTCAAGGTATCAAACTCCAGTTGCCGCCTATCTGTCGCGGCATAACCAATCCACTTCTCATGAAACAAGTGAGAAAATTCATCCCACGTCATGCCCGGGTCCTTCAACTTCCTACGCACAAAGTCGGCCTTCCGACTGGCTATAGTGCTCTCCCACCAATCATACGCCTGGGCCTCGCAAATAAAAGGTAGCCAAGGATACCATCTCGCTTGCCGGAAAACCAAGTCTCCCAAGCAACCTGTCCATGTCCTTATACCAAGTCTCCGCCGAATCCATTCCACCCTTGCCCGAAAACGGGGTGGTTTGAAGCGCTCAAACCGCTCCATCAAAGAAAGCTTATCGAGCTGGTCGCAGATCGATTTGAGCCTCCGGGCTCTTGGTACCTCAACAACAGAATCGGGCCTAGCCCGCACTCTCCTCGACGGGCTGTGGGTCGACTTCCGCACCTAGATTCAGATTCCTCTCTTCTGTATCCACATGCTCTTCAAATTGCACATCATCCGCCTCAACGTCCTCCTCATGAGCCTGATAGCTAGGATCGGTCGATCCTACCGCAGTAGGCTAAGAACTCATAACATGTGTACTTCCTTGCTCTTCAACTCCTGTTCCTGCCCACATGTTATTGAGCAAGATAGCTCATTTGCCCCAACACTTGGGCAATCTGCTCGGATCAGGTCTCAATTGCGATCAGACCGGTGCCGCTTCGCCGAGGTCTCCTCGACCTCTACCTCTTCCTCTATTCACATCCTGAGCAGGATTTCCTCCTCCTGCTTCATCATTCAACGCTCGAGTCCGTCGAGTGTTGACCATTTACTAAAATTCCAGAACATAAAAGGGTTCACTTAACGGTTAGCATTACCTACATCGGTGATCCTATCAGCTCTGTAGCATGAATGCAATGCATGATGCAAATCAATTCTCAAAATTACTTATACCAAACAATCCCTTATAACCCATGGTACTGCTTAGGAATAACACATTTCTCACTCGGCATCCACCGTCTGTTTTTAACGAGAGAGGTAATTTAAATTACCATCATGCACCTTACGGCATCTCATCCCCTGTGCACCTCCTGTTGCACCCGGAGTCAATTATCGGTGTCCTACGCAGTAACCACGCATGCACCAAGTCACAAACTACCAAGCATTTCAAAGAAATCATCTCTTGGTTGTTCTCAAGTGTGCTTAGACAAACCGCCACTGTTCCACTTACCATTCCAAAATGGTTC
The DNA here is from genome assembly GCA_024586325.1 of Stellera chamaejasme. Taxonomy (NCBI): domain Eukaryota; kingdom Viridiplantae; phylum Streptophyta; class Magnoliopsida; order Malvales; family Thymelaeaceae; genus Stellera; species Stellera chamaejasme. Next base: position 37,344,110 of record CM044983.1, read on the forward strand.
TTGTGATGAGGTGGCCTATCTCATCACACAACCATCCCGAATCAATCACGACTGTGGCTGTCCGTCCTAACACACCCTTGACCCAACCAATTAACCGGGGCTCTGATACCAAATTGTCACCACCTCCCCCGTCAGACACCTTCCGGACCCGGCGGGAAGCGGTCGCCGGCCGGAGGGGCGGTGGTGAGCAAGGTGGGACCAGGATCGCGCAGCTAATTTGAGATTATTTCGCGGGCCTTTAACTAACCCAGGTGGTCCCTTTCTAAACAACAGATCAAATACAACAACTCATGCACAGAAGCAGATCATGACAGCAGAAACAATGGGCTCCGCCCATAAACAGAATATCAGAAGCAGAATATCGAAATCAGATTATCAAAAGGAAGTCTGTTCTTTCACTACCGAACAGAGGCTTCCGCACATATCAGCATACTCATTCAATCAGTTCAGAACAGAACGCATATATATACATAACCATAATCAATCTCAGCTGAACAGACGGACCTACAAAAACATGCTATCGTAAAACTACATGCCAACAGTGTATCATGCTACAGAGCTAACTACAGGCAGAAGGTGCAACCGTACAAAAGTCGGGCGTCGGATAAAGAAACCGATGAGGAACCCGAAGTCTAAGTCCATATCCTACCAAACCCTCAAAATAGCTAACTGACAGCCTCATGGAAATCCTACTCCGCTGGCCCAGAATCCTTGTCTCCTGAAAAATGTTAAGTAAGGGGTGTGAGTTTTTCTGAAAGAAAAACCCAGCAAGAGCTTAGGTAGTAGTAACGATGTTTCTTCCGACAAACCTGCAAAAACAGATCAGAGCAGATATACATACAGATAGCAAATATACAGATCAGAACATATGCAGTAAATAAATGATGTGTGCACAACATCCGAATGTAACGGATCATGGCTAGATCTTCCCCGACCATGGCTAGATCTTCCCCGGTCCAACCGGCATTCGCCATGCGTCGGCATTCGCCATGCATCCAGCAGATCCCATATAACACGGACCATGGCTAGATCTTCCCCGACCATGGCTAGATCTTCCCCGGTCCAACCGGCATTCGCCATGCGTCGCATTCGCCATGCATCCACTCACGTAATGTAACATACCGGAATGATGCGAACCATAGGCCGACGGTCCTCAAGGGATTGTAACCCTATCTCGAACTAGTCCCCTATGCGAACGCCATCCGTTGTGCCGTATCCCGCTTAGTTCGGGTCACACGACGCACGAACCACGACACCGAAGCAAAGCTGCACTGCGCACTGCTACTCCTACCATGGAACTAGCCTGGGCTCCACTATCCCGATCTAAGACCGAAGTCAGAGACCGAGGCCCAAAACTTGCCTCAACCATCCTACATTACATTAATATAGGTAGGTCGAACCCTTACCTCGAATCGAAAGCAACCGCAACCGTAGAGGGTAGCAGCCAAGCACCAACACACCAATCTTCTTCCTTATCCAACTTCAATCCTTGCTTCACATATCACCTAAACATTTCACACACTTTCCACATTACACTTTTATTGAACACAACAATATCCATTGACAATTGGACCTCACCCCAAGACTTAAAGTTGCTCAAAATCATTGTCTAAACATGCTTGAAACCTTAAACCACACAAAACACATGCTTCCACAATCCACCACAAACCCGGATGAACATTGCCTTAGGTATGTAATCGAAGCATATTTGGACAATGTTCCAATTATCAATATTGCTCTAAACATACCCAATAACAACAATTTGAGTTCAAATCAACAAAACATCACACTACAATTCTCCACCCTAAACCCTATGAGTTTTCTCTTAGCTCATAGATTAAACCATTGTTGGACCTTTCACCAAGTATTAATGTTGTTCCAAAACTTCCCAACAACACTAATTTGAGGTCAATTTAACATTCCCCCAAATTCGCTTCATCCCGGGTGATAAACCCTAAATCCGAATTTCTTCGATTCATGCTCAATTCATGTTATAAAGTGTGTTTCTATCTCTAATCCAACATAGAAACACTACAACTAACTCAATTGAATCAAGAAATCATGAAAATTCGAACCTCACAACTTGGGCAATTTCCCAAATTCATCCACAAAGTGTTGTTGGAGTGAAACCTTTGTTGATTCGTTGTTCTTGTAGTGATTCCCGCACGAATCCTCCGTTTCCACGCACCAAAGAGTCCAAAATCACTTGGATAGGAGCAAAACCGAGTTGGGAGAGAGTTGGGAGTATTTTCGGAGTTGAAAACGCGAAACTGAGGTTGAAAACGAGCTGCTCGACTTAAATAGCTGGTCCAGCGACGGTCCAAAGCGACCCGATTCCCCAATCAGCGATCGCCGACCCCGAGAATCACCAAGACAGTGCCTGTGCGAAAACCAGGCGACCCGCTTGCTCGCGGGCGATCGCCGTCCAAGAAACTCCAATCGACAGCGCCCGGGCGAGATCCAGCGAAGCCATCCCCGCTTCAGCGATCGCACGGCTCCGTGAAGACCCAAACTCGGCAGGTGTCCAGGCGAAACGCAGGTGAACCATTTCCTCGTTCGGGCGATCGCCTGGACCCAAAACTCACAAAATTCAGCCTTAAAATGGATTTAACCAAAACCATACCAAAACAATTCCACTCCCACAACAGAAACAACAGCATAACAACGATTAACAAACTCCACAAATTACAGATTTAAACATACCTTCAGAACTCTATTCACCGGAGATTGTTGCCGGAAAAGGTGGGGTGTAACAACCCCTCTCCGCGAAGGGGTTCCCCCAGGGGGTACAAGCGTGAAGGCGATCGGGAGGATCGCGGTCGAGATCACCACAGGCAGAACAGAGCCCCTGGGGGCGCTGATCAGATCCCACCTGCCAGGGGTCACATCAATGTGATTACACAGTGCGAAGGCGCAGCTGCGAGGCGCCGCTACATGAGGCAAATCTATCAGCTGGACCACACGGCCAGCCATCTCATTCATCACCGCGATGGGAATTCCGTGGCGATCCCACACTCATATCCACTCATCATCACGGCTCGCATCGCTGGATGGGACATTGGTCGGATCTACATGGATACAGGGGCCAACGCCAACGTCGTTTACAAGCACACACTTGTTGAGGCGAAGGTACCCCTGTCCCAAATCAAACCGGTGAAGGGGGCCACCTTTGGGATTGAAAGGGACAAAATCCTGACCTTGGGGGCCATCACGCTCCCGTTCATGATGGTGGGCACAACCAGAGACAACAGGCAAGTCTATCACTCAAGCTTCGTGGACTCCATCGTCCTCGATCTCCCTTTGCCTTACAATGCCATTGTTGGGCGCGCCACACAAATTGAATTCCATATCCGTTGTGACGTGCGCACCCTGACATTGGTATTTCGCACCTCAGCCGGTGACGCCTACATCTACGTCAACCAGAATGTGGCGAGGGGCAACTACATCAACGCGCTCGCTGGCCCCTCTCAGCTGCCTCAATGCATGGAGCCAAAGAGTAAGAAACCAGCTGAGGAGCCTGTGCCAAAGGGCGAAGTATCCCCAGACCTATCTGGTGACTTTGAGGAGGTCAAAATATCGCCAAGGAAGAAGTTCCGCATAGGGAAGGACCTCCCAAAGGAAGACAAGGAAGCCCTCATTCACCTCCTCCAGGCCAACATTGACGTCTTCGCATGGAACCCGACTGATCTCCCAGGCATAGACCCTTCTGTTATCTCCCACAAACTCAATGTACCCCTGGCTTCAAGCCAGTTAGGCAAAGAACAAGGGCATGGCCCCAGATCGAAAAGAGTTTGTACGCACTGAGGTGCAGAAGTTGCTTGAAGCTAATATAATTAAGGAAGTTCATTACTCTGAGTGGGTCGCTAACATTGTTCTTGCTGACAAGGAGAATGGCGAATGGCGCCTATGTGTGGACTACAAGGGGTTCAATAGGGCTTGCCCTAGAGATCCATACCCCTTACCCCCCATAGACCAACTGGTGGATTCAACTATGCGATACCCGGTGCTTTCTTTCCTTGATGCGTATAGTGGCTACCATCAAATCTTCATGGATCTTGAGGATGCCATGAAGACCGCCTTCACAACCGGCGAAGCAGTCTACCACTACATTCGCATGCCTTTTGGCTTGAGGAATGCAGGGGCGACTTTTCAAAGGTTGGTGAATAGGGTATTCGCAAACCAAATTGGGAGAAACCTTGAAGCCTATGTTGACGACATAGTAGTAAAGAGCAGAGCTACCGCCCAACTCTTGGAGGACCTAAAAGAGACCTTCACCAACTTCCGCGCATATAACATGCGCCTGAACCCAAAGAAGTGCATCTTTGGCGTTGGCGAAGGGAAATTTCTTGGTTACCAAGTCTCGAGAGGAGGGATTCGCGCCAATCCCAAAAAGATAGAAGCCATCGCTAGCCTTCGCGTCCCAAGAGGCCTGAAGGACGTCCAACAGCTAACAGGAAGGTTAGTCGCCTTGGGACAGTTCATATCAAAGCTAAGCGACCGTTGCAAGCCTTTCTTCAACGAAATCCGGAAGAAGAAAGCCTGCAAATGGACTGAGGACTGCCAGGAGGCATACGACACTATCAAGCAGCACCTACAGGAGCTACCCACGCTCAAATGCCCCAGGCCTGGTGATGACCTTGCCCTATACCTCTCCACGACAAGCAACAGCGTGGCATCAGTCCTCATCAAGGAAGAAGGTGACAAACAATGGCCGGTCTACTACACCAGCCACACCTTACAATCAGCAGAGACAAGGTACCCTCCTTTACAGAAAGCTATCTTGTCATTAGTCTATGCAGCCAGGAAGCTTAAGCCCTACTTCCAAGGGCACACCATCACCGTGCACACAGACCTTCCAATCAAGGAGATCCTCCAAAGACCAGAGCACTCAGGTCGCCTGGCTAAGTTGTGCATCGAACTAAGCGGGTACGACATCAACTATGAACCTCGCAAAGCAATAAAAGGCCAAGCCCTCGCCGACTTCCTGGCGGAATTCTCACCCCGAGCATGGCACGCCTCGTGAACAAGTACCGCACCTGAACCTCCACCCCCAGAGTGGGAGATGTATGTCGATGCGCATCCAAGGCAAGATCTCCAGCAGGAGGCGTCTACCTGCGCGGACCTCTAGGTATAGAAAGCACTCTCCGTGTATCCTTCCAATTCCCTGTGACTAACAACGTTGCAGAATATGAAGCCCTCATCGCAGGCCTCAAGCTTGCCATCAAGGCGGGTATTCGCCGAATACACGTACATAATGATTCCCAACTGGTGATACACCAAGTACAGGGGTGCTCAGAGTGCAAAGATGCTAGTCTGGTCAAGCACCTGAAGCTGGTCAATTCACTATGGACACACTTTGAGGAGGCAGTCTTCATTCATAGCCCTCGTTCCGAGAACACCATTGCAGATATGCTCTCCAAGGGGAAAACACCTTCGACGGTGGAGACCATGGCTCGACCATCTATAGACGGAGCTTTAGACATTGGCTCGCTTGAAACAACTGATCCGGATGATTGGCGAACTCCCATCATCGCTGAGCTAAAGGGGACGGACACAGATCCACGAACTCGCGCTCGAGTGACGAGATTCATCCTCGTAAACGGGTTGCTGTGCCATCGTGGGTTCTCCTCACCACTTCAACGTTGCCTTACCGCCAAAGAGCGATGTTACGGTCACCCCGAGCGGGTTGCGACCGGGTGACCCGGGGCTCCGGTTTTGGCCTGCGGGTCACGTTTTTCGGCGTTCAGACGGCTCCCGAGCCCTATCCGAGTATCATTTTGGCGAACCCCTCCGTATTTGAGGTCGTGAGGGTCCCCCGGACGTTTCCGCCGAAAATATTTTTCTGGCGCCGGGGGGTTGTCGGGGTCGCCTCGGGACGTACAGCGGGCTCGGTAGCGCTCTCGAGACCTCAGTTTGAGAAGCCGTTTGTAGTTTTGGAGTCGTGGAAACGTCCCGGTGGTGGTTGTGGAGTTTAATATTTGGGGCGGGACGTTCGGTTCCGGGCGACTCCCGGGGCTCGGGACGGGAATCCCGGGGCTCGGGATGGAATTTTTCTGACGGCTTTGGGGTGAGTTGTGTTTTAATTTAAGATGGAATTTATGGAATTTTTATAGAATTTTTGGAGTGACGGAATTTCGGTTCAGGTTGTCACGCTCGCACGTCGGGTTCTGGTTCGGGTTCAGCGAGCTCGGTAGGACACTCTGGAAAGGTAAATGAATTTCTGAAAAATGTTCTGTGAATGTTATAATATTCTGAAGATTGTGTCCGAGTTTCATTAATTTTGGAATTCGGTGATTATTTTTGGGCAAAAAGAATTGGAACTTTCGGAAAAATTGGGAGTTAATTTGCATATGGGTGCAAATTAAAAAGGAAAATCAGCATGGGCAGCAGCAGGCCTCTCTCATTTTCGGCAGAATTGTGTGTGTGTGTGATTATTGGGGGACACATGTCCCATTTTAATTAAAGGAAGAGAGGCATGGGTATTATAAAGTAGGAAAATATATAAACCATATTATTACATAATAAGGGACTTACCTCATTTCTTTCTTTTCTTCTTCTTCTTCCTTCTGTTCTTTGCTGCTGCCGACGCCTCCATTAGAGAGCTCCTCCAAGCTTGACTTCCTTCATCTTTGTGGAAATCAAAGAGGAATTGCTTGCCACTTGTGGTAAGTACCTCCCTAACTCCCCTTTTCTCATTAATTTGGAAGATTAGTGGTGAAAAGAGGAGTTTTTGAGTTTGATGGGTTTGTTCTTAGCTATAAGCTAGGATGATTCTCTTCCTCCCATGTTTTAGTATGTTGTTCTTGGGTGGTAGGAGAGTGTTAATCAAGTGTTGGATTTTGGAAAACACAACTTGGGTGGAAATTGAGGTTTGGCCGAAATTATGGAAGAAATTCCAAAATTGTGTGTGGTTGTTATCTTGTTTCATGCTTCAAGTATGTTAGTTCTAGCATGATTCTAAGCTTATGTATGGATTCAATTTGATGGAAAACAAGTTGAGGTAAAAACCCCCTTTTTGGCCGAAATTATGAGTTGTTGTTCAATGTTGGATTTTGTTGTTTGGGTGCAATTGGATAGCATTCATGGTTTAGAAATGAAATTGGTGATTAAAGAGTGCAAATGGAACTTTGTTTGGATTGAAATGGAGGTTGGGTGAGAAAACCCCTCTTTGGCCGAATTGATAAGTGAAGGGGTTTTATTGATTTTGGTGTAATTGGTTTGTAAGCATGCTTAGGAAGTGAAATTGGTAATTAATATGAATATTTGGAAGCTTGAATGGATTGAATTGAAAGTCGGATGAAAAGTTGATTAAGAACCGAAATCTTGGAATGATTCTTTTTCAATGTTGGAGGTTCATTTTGGTTAAATTGGATGTTAATATGGTGTTGGGCTTGAATTTAGGAGTGGATGGAAGTTTGAAATGTTGGATTCGGTTAGGGAATGAAAAAGTTACAATTAATCGGGATTATCGGAAAATGGCGGGTAATGAAGGGTTTAAGGTTGGATTTGATCAGTTCTGCTTATTGTATGATGTTTGTCAATGTGAAATCTTGCATTGTCTAAGTTGGTTCTGAATTCTGACGTTTCTGTGAAAATCTGGGATTTTACGGAAATTCTGTCGGATTTTCAGTTTTGGGGTCGGGGGGTTGTAATTTGGTAGTGTGGTTGATAAGAATGCTAAATCAACTTGGTTTGGCAGATTCTGAGTTTCGGTGGTTAGGAAAAGAGGAGTTCTAAGTTTCGGGCACGGTGTAGGTGTTATCCGAATCGGTCCAATACTGGATTTTGATGTAAGGGTTTGGTTACTGCTATTTTTGGTAAGATAGGTGTATGTTTAGTTTCATTTTACTTACTGCAGGTGTTTGATATATGCCTAGAGCATATTCTGTAGTCTGTAGGTGTATGTATTGTAGCACTTCTGTTTTGCAGGTATTTCGGAAATTTCTGCTTTAAGGTAAGTTCTGTGATCTGTAGGTGTATGCCTTGTAGCATACTGCATGCAGTAATCCTACGTTTGTAGGAGTATGCCTTATGGTATACTCGTCATAACACTACGACAGGTTGTGGGTTCGCTACCCTGGGTGCACCATGCTTCGTAATAGCTTCGGCTTCACTCCTTAGTGGGAGGCTGTCGTTCCGATCTGTTATAAGGTTTATGGCGATTTGGAATCGCACATCCTTCGGGATTCCGATTTGTTTCTGGTACATGTATGTTATTCTGTATTCTGTTGCGTATATTGCTATCTTTCTGTTTTGCAGGGTTGCATATACTTATCTTACCCCAAATCCCTTACGGGGTCCTTTTAGGACTCACCCTTTTTGGGTTATGTTTTTGGGTTTGTAGACCTGATAAGCGGCCTGCGGAGTAGGATTCCGTGAGGGTCCTACCTTGGGTGTGTTTTGCAGCAGTTGCACCTTGTGATCCGGGATTGTGTACTTGGTGTGAATCCCGCGCAAGGTATTTTGTTACTTAGGTTCTAAGGTTGGCTCTGTAGTTGCATATGCACACTTTCTGTATTGCTATGGTGATTGTATGTCTGTATATATTTGTATATTCTGTTCTGTATCTGCTCTGAGCGCTTGGCGCTTGCTAGACATTTTAGGTTCTGTGAATTCTGTATGTATACATGTTTTGGTGCGTAAGCACTCGTCCACGGAGGGCGGGGCTTACTCTGTTATTAGTGCATGAATTGTATGGTTGCATTTTGTTTTGGTTATACGCATGAAGTTTCCGTTAGTCTGCTTCCACAATCCTTCCGTTTTCGGGTCCGCTACGCGCGGCGGGTCTCGATGGACCTGCCATCTCTCGTTTTCCGGCTTCCGCTTCCGGCGTCCCGGCGCCCCCGCCTCCGCAACCGGGCTCGGGCGGCGTGCGGTGACAGAGCGACTCAGTGTGTTGGAGGACATCCACCAGGGCAACTGCGGTGCCCACATTGCAGCAGAGGCGCTGGCACACAAAGCCCTTCGCCAAGGGTACTACTGGCCAACCTTGAAGAAAGACGCAGCCTCGCTGGTCCGAACATGCCATCAATGCCAGATCAACGCACGCATCCAGCGACTACCATCAACGGAATTTGCCGAGCTCACAAACCCTGTACCCTTCGCCCTTTGGGGCCTTGACCTTATTGGGCCAATGCTGAGGGCAACAGGCCAGTACCTGTTCTGTGTTGTGGCCGTGGAATACTTCACTAAGTGAATTGAGGTAGAGTAATTGGTAAAGATCACATCCTCAAAGATCATCAGCTTCTTATGGAAGAACATCATCTGCCGATATGGCAGTCCTCGCGCCATCATCACAGATAATGGAAGCCAGTTCGCCAGCCATAGCGTCCAGCAATGGGCTGAAGAAAACAAGATCCGCATGCTCTATGCCCCAGTAGCGCATCCCCAGTCCAATGGCCAGGTTGAGGTGACCAACTGCTCAATCAAGGAAGGGCTCAAGAAATGCCTGACTGGCGCAAAAAGGGAGATGGGTCGATGAACTTCCAAGCGTCCTATGGGACTACAGGACGATGAAGAGAACACCAACAGGGGAGAAACCTTTCTCCCTGGTCTATGGCACTGATGCACTCCTCCCCATAGAGGCGAACTTCCCAACAATAAGGATGATCAACTTCAGCGATGAGGCCAACACTCGAGGAGCTGCTTGAGGAGCTGCGCGAAGGATCACGCCTTCGCCAGTTCGCCCTCAAACAGTGTCTCGACTTGAAACACGACGCTAAAGTCATACCAAAGGCACTCAAGCCAGGAGGCCTCGCGCTACTTAGATTGGTCATCACCGCTCGCGACCCCAAACAGGGCGTCCTGCGACCGAACTGAGATGGTCCTTACATCATCCATAAACAAGTCAGGCCAGGCGTCTATGAGCTGCAGGACCAGGATGGGAGACACCTCTCTCGCAACTTCCATGCAGACGACCTCTGCCCTTACTATGTGTAAATGATGGTAATCCCATGGCTTTAATGAATGAAATATTGCTCCACTTCTTAACACTACTGCATAATAGTCTCACCAACGATCGCCAAAACGCCTTCTGTACCCGACCGGTCAGAACGGCTAAAAGCCTAACCTATTAAGGTAACGGCATCAGACCTTGTCAGGTCGCCCATACACGTAAGCATGAGTACACTACCCAAGGGCATCGCCAACGCGAACCTTGCGATAAATATTGGGACCTCGCGATGCGAACCCCAACAGATCTCCAAACTCGAAAACAACTTCTTTCAAGAGGTCTTTGATGGCTTCGTCCATACGATTCTCAAACAATCCCTCGAAAGGTCTTTGGGAAACCGCAATGCGAATCCCAAAAGATCCTCAATGACTTAGCCTAGAAGTTTGCTAACGTCCCCTACAAAGCTATCGCGGAAATGAGAGAACGACAAGGTAAACTGAAAACTTGTTCATTTCACTGTTAAAACTATACATCCTTTACAGGCACAAAACTGCGATGGCTCAAGGGCCAGCCTTAAAGGGGGGGTCAAACACACGACCTAAAGCCCCTTCCTAATCTAGCGAGGCATACCAGCCGGCTCCCATTTTCTCCCCTTGCTCGCCCCAGTCAAGCAAGACACTCGCCTCAGCATCATCAGTCTTGGAGGCGTCTAGGACATCCAAATTCAACCCGGGGTGCAGCTGCTCTAGTTGAAAGTGGCACCGCAACCAGCCTTCCTCATACCCTTGTGCCGCGACTTCGCCCTGGGCCCGAAGCTCGTCAACCTTTTGCCTCAACCGCGGCCACCTCTCAAGGATCTTCTTTGTGTAAGTTGATTTGTTACGGTCACCCCGAGCGGGTTGCAACCGGGTGACCCGGGGCTCCGGTTTTGGCCTGCGGGTCACGTATTTCGGCGTTCAGGAGGCTCCCGAGCCCTATCCGAGTATCATTTTGGCGAACCCTTCCGTATTTGAGGTCGTGTGGGTCCCCCGGACGTTTCCGCCGAAAATATTTTTCTGGCGCCGGGGGGTTGTCGGGGTCGCCTCGGGACGTACAGCGGGCTCGGTAGCGCTCTCGAGACCTCAGTTTGGGAAGCCGTTTGCAGTTTTGGAGTCGTGAGAATGTCCCGGAGGTGTTTGTGGAGTTTAATATTTGGGACGGACGTTCGGTTCCGGGCGACTCCCGGGGCTCGGACGGGAATCCCGGGCTCGGGATGGAAATTTTCTGACGGCTTTTGGGTAAGTTGTGTTATAATTTAAGATGGAATTTATGGGTATTTTTGTAGAATTTTGGAGTGATGGGATTTTGGTTCTGTTGGACACGCTCGCACGTCGGGATTTGTTCGGGTTCAGCGAGCTCGGTAGGACACTCCGGAATGGTAAATGAACTTTTGAAATATGTTCTGTGAATGTTATAATATTCTGAGGGTTGTGTCCAAGTTTCGTTAATTTTGGAATCCGGTAATTATTTTTGGGCAAAAAGAATTGGAACTTTCGAAAAAATTGGGAGTTATTTGCAATTGGATGCAAAATTAAAAGAAAAATTATGGAGCATGGGCAGCTGATAAATTCGGCTGGAAAGGGAGAGAGATAGAGGACACTTGGCTCATTCTTATTTATGATGAGAAGTATGGGTTTTAAAGTGAAGGAAAATACATATATGACTTATTATTTCATAATATGAGATATATTTCATTTACACTTCTCTTCTTCTTCCTCAAGACTCTGCCGCCATGGTTGAAGCTCAACCTCAAGCTTGAGGTTCTTCTCCTTGCAAGAAATCAAAGAGGAATTGGGTGCTTTATGTGGTAAGTAACTCCCTAAGCTCTCTTTTCTCATTAGTTTTGAAGATTAGTGGAGAAAAGAGGAGATTTCTCAAATTATGGGTTTGTTCTTAGCTACTAGCTAGGATGATTCTCTTCCTCCCATATTTTAGTATGTTGTTCTTGGGTAGTAGGGGAGTGTTAATCAAGTGTTAGATTTTGGAGAAACTCCTTGGATGAAAAAGCCCCATTTTGGCCGAATTTCTTGGAAATTCTATGTTGATGTGTGTTTGTCTCCTTGATTCATGCTTCAAGTATGTTAATCCTAGCATGATTCTAAGCTTATGTATGGATTCAATTTGATGGAAAACAAGTGGAGGTAAAAACCCCCTTTTGGCCGAATTTATGGGTTGATTTTCAATATTGGATTTTGTTGTTTTGGATGCAATTGGGTAGCATTCTTGGTTTAGAAGTGTAATTGGTGGTTAGAATGATTAATTGGAAGCTTGAACGGATTGAATTGGAAGTTGGATAAAAAGTTGGCTAAGAACCGAATTTTGGAATGATTCTTTTTCCATGTTGGAGTTTCACTTTGGTTGAATTGGATGTTAATTTGGTGTTGGGGTTGAATTTAGGAGTGGTTTGAAGTTTGAAACGTTGAATTCGGTTAAGAAATGGAAAAGTTGCTTTTAAGCGGGATTATCGGAAAATGTTGGGTAATTCAGGGTTTTAAGGTTGGATTTGATCAATTCTGCTTATTGGATTATGTTTGACAATGTATAAGCTTGCATTGTCTACGTTGGTTCAATTCGACATTTACGTGGAAATCGGAATTTTACGGAAATTCACGGATTTTCGGTTTTGGGGTCGGGGTGTAGTTTGGTAGTGTGGTTGGTAAGGTTGCTAATCCAACTTAGTTTGGCAGATTCTGAGGTTCGGAAGTTAGAAAAAGAGAGGTTTTCGGGTTTCGGGTCGTGGTGTGGAAGTCGTCCAGAATCGGTCTAATACTCTGGACTTTGAGGTAAGGGTTTGGTTCTGCTATTTTTGGTAAGATAGGTGTATGTTTAGTTTTATTTTTTGTTCTGCAGGTATTTCAGTATTATATGCCTAGAGCATATTCTCGTAGTCCGTAGGTGTATGTATTGTAGCACTTGTTTTGCGGTATTTGGAAATTTCGCTTTAAGGTATGTTCTCGTGATCTCGTAGGTGTATGCCTTGTAGCATACCCTGTCTCATAACCCTACGTTTGTAGGTGTATGCCTTGTGGCATACTTTGTCTCATAACCCTACGGCGCTTGTGGGTTCGCTACCCCAGCTGGTGCACCATGCTTCCGTAATAGCTTCGGCTTCTGACTCCCTTAGAGGGAGGCTGTCGTTCTGATTGGTTATAAGGGTTTATGGCGATTTAGAATCGCACATCTTTCGGTATTCTGATCTGTTTTTATTACATGCACGATGTTCTGTATTCTGTTGCATATATTCTGTATATTGCTATCTTTCTGTTTTGCAGGGTTTCATATGTTTATCTTACCCCAAATCCCTTACGGGGTCCTTTTAGGACTCACCCTTTTTCGGGTTCTGTTTTTGGGTTTCAGGTAGACTTGGTAAACAACCAGCGGAGTTGGTTTCCGTGGGGTTTCTGCCTTGGTTGGGTTGAGCAGCAGCAGTACCTTGCGGGCTGGGATTTTGTCTACTTGGTCTAAATCCCGCGCGAGGTATTTTGGCGTTTAGGCCTAGGGTCGGCTCTGTAGTTGCATGTGCATATTTTTCTGGATGATTGCGATGATTGTATAAGTATGTATATATTCTGTTCTGTTGCATGTTCTGAGCGCTTGGCGCTTGCTAGATACCCTAGGTTCTGTGAACTCTGTATATATCTATGTTTGGTGCGTAAGCACTCGTCCACGGAGGGCGGGGCTTACTCTGTTGCTAATGCTTGAATTGCATGTTTAGATTTTATTTTAGTGATATGTATGGAATTTTTGTTAAGTTGCTTCCACTTTCATTTCGCTCTTTGGGTCCGCTACGCGCGGCGGGTCTCGATGGACCTGCCATCATGTATATGTCCGGCTTCCGCTTCCGGCATCCCGGCGCCCCGCCTCCGCAACCGGGCTCGGGTGGCGGACGGTGACAAGTTGGTATCGAGCAGTAAGTGACCATATTGGTCGTCAGTGGTGACTTGTAGTGACGACTATTGTTGTACATTTTATTTTAGAATGGTTTGGTACGGAGATTGGCCACCTCCTTACTTGAACCACTTCAAAATAAAAATTGTGGAACAGAGTTGATCCTTCATGTTATCCTCGATAGTTGCAGATTTGGAACTCGGGATTTCGGATTCTCGTAAAAGTATTACGAGTAAGGGGATTGTGGAAAAGTTTCGTACGTAAAATTGTGTGTTAGGAAAAGATTTGGTGAAATAAGCATGAATCGCTTCGTGATTCGTGAAATGTATGATTTTATCATTCGAGAAATAATTTCGTGTCAAGTCTCGCATTGCACTACTGAGCCTTAGAAAAGCTGCTAGCTTCAGAGATTAGGAGTGACCGATTTTTGTCTGGACTCTGTTTGGTCTGAAATTTTTGAGATATGGTTAACACGCGTTGATAGCGTGATTTGGTACCGGAGGGGTGGGACTGAGATCCCACACCTCCGTGGAATGGGATACGGGTTCAGCGTTACCCAGGGTCTGAACAACCACACTCACCGCCCCCGAGGCTTAGCTGTCGTAGGGACCCCTCTCTGATTTGGTATTACCGCCAGCTTAGCTGGTTCAGAGGCGGCAGGAGGCAGGGGAAAATCTGTTTATGCCACGGTAAGGGCATTTTGATTAGGTGGTGATAGCAAGACTTAAGCCACTGCTCGCCATAGTTTTGGGATCGGTAAGTGAGTGACTCTGACAAGGGTGGTCACTACGACACCTAGACTTCTCGTCGGTCATATTAACTAAGATGATATCTGGGGCACCAGTCTGACGAGGTCAGACTTCTGGAGAGGTTTTAGAGTTTGAACCCCCCCGAGGTTCAATGACCGAGAAGGGTCTGGGGTAGTAGAGATTTGGTTTGCAGGAGTTGACAAACTCCTGGGGGAGGCTACATTTTTCCCCAGCAGTGCAGCGGGGATGTAGCCAGGGATCTGCGTTAGGTACAGTTCGATGAGCTTTATCATGGAGACAAGATTGTCGGAAAGTTTGAGTGAGAGTTTGATCGGCTGGTTTACTATGTACCGTAGTATCAAGGTATGGAAGAGGAGAAGACCAAGAGGTTTATTTCGTCGACTGCGCTCCGAGTACAGGTGGGTTTTGATACCTTTAGACATTACTTTTTTTCGGGAAGCGGTTATTGGGCTCAACTCCTCGAGCAAGAGGAGGTTGAGAGTCGTCTCACCTTGCAATGAGGTCAGGGGAGTACGGAGGGGTTCCATACAGCAGGGACCCCGGCAGATTTCTGGATGGCCAAACAGGCCTGGGCAGTTTAGTAGAGGTAGAGAGGGAGCACCACCGGCACGACCTTGTCTGATTTGTAGTAGGTATCACTCCGGTCGACTTTGTTACCGGCAGGAGGGCCGATGTTTACGTTGCAAGTCTGACACTCTTTGGGTACGGGATTGCCCTCTCACTGTAGGGCAGGGTTTTGCGCCTTCGGCCCATAGTCTCGAGTACAGCCAACGCGCCGCGAGGGCGTGGGTTTCGATGGGTGGCCCGAGACCTCAGCGGGATGCAGCCTTCAGCCACCCTCCGTCACAAAGAACCAGAGTAGGACGGGTTTTCCTTTTTCTGAAGGGAGGCCCTGGTTATCAGGGAGGACCTAGTCAACGGTCAGGTACCAGCCACAGGAGGCTCGAGTCACAGGAGTTTTACATGGTACTTTATTTCGAATGAGATACCGGTACATGCAGATTGGATACGGGAGCATCTGTTTCCATGGTAACACGAAATGTGTTACATCTCTCGCATCTGTCTGTTAGTACCTTGCCTCAAACGTATTTAGTAAAAGCTGGGAGTCGGCCGTTTTCTAAGGAGAAGGTTCGGAGTTGTGCGATATCTGTAGGCGGACATCTGATAGTATCGGATTTGTTGGTTTTAGACACGCCAGACTATGATGTTATTCTTGGAATGGACTGGCTATCCAAGAACTCTGTGCACGTTGATTGTGCAACCCGTACCATTATGGTTTCTGGAGAGGTACTACCTCTCACGACTCGATCGGTTTGACTATCGCACGACGGCATGCTGTTGCGATTCTCGGATCATCCGTCGATAGTTGGTGTTGGGGAATGTTATGGTCCGAATGAGGCTGGTACTAGGTTGAAGTTAGATAGTATACCTTGGTTCGAGATTTTCCGCAGGTATTTCCGGAGAAGTTGCCCGGATTACCACCAGAGCGGGAAATTGTGTTTGAGATCTACTTGCAGTCGGGTACTGCTCCGATATCTATTCCTCCTTATCGGATGCCTATTTCTGAGATGCAGGAGTAGAAGAAGCAACTGGAGGAATTACAGCAAAAGAGTTTCGTCCGACCGAGCACTTCAGCGTGGGGTGCTCGGTTTTGTTTGTTAAGAAGAATGATGGGACACTCTGACTTTGTATTGATTACAGACGGTTGAATGCTCTTATTGTGAAGAACAAGTATCCGTTGCCGAGGATTGACGATCTTTTTGATCAACTTCGGGGTTCGAGGGTTTTCTTAAAGATTAATCTCCGATCTGGGTATTTTCAGCTTAGGGTGAAGGAGGAGGATATACCTAAGACTGCTTTCCGCACCCGATTTGGACACTTTGAGTTTACGGTCATGTCATTTGGGCTGATCAATGCTCCGGCGGCATTCATGGATCTGATACATCGGGTGTTCCGACCCTACTTGGACTCATTTCTGGTGGTTTTTATTGGTGACATTCTGATATATTCTGGAGATGAGGACTCGCATCGGGAGCATCTGAGAGTAGTTCTGCAGACACTTTGGGAACATCAGCATTATGCTAAATTCTCAAAGTGTGAGTTCTGGATTCGGGAGGTCACTTTTCTGGGACACATTATTTCCGAGCATGGTCTGTCTGTGGACCCAGAGAAGGTGAGGGCAGTTCAGGACTGGAAACAACCTACCACGGTACGGGAGTTCAGGAGCTTCCTGGGGTTAGCAGGATTTTATCAGAGGTTTGTACCAGGGTGTTCTATCCTAGCATCTCCGCTTACGCAGTTGACCAAGAAGGGTCAACCGTATTTCTGGTTTGATAGGTGTGAACGGAATTTTCAGAAGTTGAGGCGGTAGTTGACTAACGCTCCGATTCTGACTCTTTCAGATCCGATCTTACCGTATGTGGTTTATACGGATGTTTCCACGTCTGGTTTGGGATGTGTGTTGATGCAGGAGCGTAATGGGGTAGCTTATGGGTCGAGGCAGCTGCGACCGCATGAGCTGAACTGGCTGACACATGATCTGGAGTTGGCTATAGTAATTTATGCGCTGAAACATTGGAAGCAATATGTGTTTGGTAATAAATTTCAGATTCTTACCGACCATAAGAGTCTGAAATATCTGTTTACGCAAAAGGAGCTTAATTTGAGGCAGCGCAGATGGCTCGAATACATTAAGGACTATGGTTGCTGTATCGAGTACATCTCTGGCACGGGCAACACGGTTGCCGGTGTCTTGAGCAGGAAGTATACCGGGTTGGTTAAGGGAGGAGGTGTTGGTGACCGATCCGAGGAGAGAGATTCGACTTGCCTTTGGCACGGGTGGCAGCTCTGGGAGCGTGCTCATGGTTATTACACTTACCATATATTCTGAGTGGTTTGACAGGATGCGCGAAGCGCAAGGTGGAGATCTGGTGTTGAAGAAGTTATCTGGGGAAGATAAGGATTTATTTGTTACCGACGTTTCAGTATAGGCAGGGATTGCTATACTTCCGAGATCGCCTTTATGTACCTGAGGATCAGGAGTTCTGGAATGAGATTTTAGAGGAGGCACACTCGAGCAGTTTGAGTATCAGAAACCGGCAGGGACACTGCAGACTTTGCCCATTCCAGTTCGGGAGTGGGGCAATGTTACTATGGACTTTCTGACTACACTGCCCCTGACACGGTCTCGCCATGATGCGATCTGGGTTATTGTGAATCGGCTGACAAAGTGCGCACACTTTCTGCTTATTCGGGTCACAGACCCGCTGAAGAAGCTTGCCCGGCTTTTCATCAGGGAGATTGTACGTTTACATGGCGTACCAGACTCCATTGAATCTGACCGTGATCCGCGTTTACAAAGACGGTTCGATTGCTTTTCATGAAGCATTGGGCACGCGACTCCATCCGAATACGACTTATCACCCATGACGGACGGGCAATCGGAGCGGGTGATTCGATATCGGAGGATATGTTGCGAATCTGTACTTTGGATTTTGGAGGAGTTTGGGACCAGCTACTTTGATAGAGTTCTCGTACAACAATTGCTTTGACTACATTTGACATAGCACCTTATGAGGCGTTGTACGGGAGGAAGTGTATGACACCACACCGTTGGACAGATGCGTCGATAGGGTTGAGCTGGGACCCGAGCTTTGTGAGGAGACTACGGCAAGATCAGATTGTTATAGGCGCGGATCAAAACCGCGAATGACTGCACCACTGCTTATACGAACCGTCGCCGTAGGGCTCTGGAATCTGAGTTTGGTGACAGAATTAGACTGGAGGTAGCGCCGATCAGAGGGACAGTAAGATTTGTTAGGCGGGGCAAGTTACCCCGAATTTTATCGGTTCTCATGAGTTTCCAGAGTAAGTTGTTAGGTTGGTTTTTTTCCCCCAATCAAGCTTCGTTTTATGTGGTATCTTCCGTGATAGCCTGTTGTGGATCGGTTAGATTTAGGTTCTGCACTGTCTGGGGTTGTCTGGTAGAAATACCGCAATCGCCTCTGGGTGCAATAAGATGCACCCGGAGGGTGGGACGCCGTGAGGCTCGTATGGTAGTCTAAACTACCACTCCCGCCGCACCGATACGGTGGTCCGATTGTTCTGGGTTAGAGGAATGTTTATATTTTCTGGTTGGTAGCGACACCTGTCTGATTGATTCAGGCTACTCTTGGAGGACCAAGAGTTCTAAGGAGGGGAGAATGTTACGGTCACCCCGAGCGGGTTGCAACCGGGTGACCCGGGGCTCCGGTTTTGGCCTGCGGGTCACGTATTTCGGCGTTCAGGAGGCTCCCGAGCCCTATCCGAGTATCATTTTGGCGAACCCTTCCGTATTTGAGGTCGTGTGGGTCCCCCGGACGTTTCCGCCGAAAATATTTTTCTGGCGCCGGGGGGTTGTCGGGGTCGTCTCGGGACGTACAGCGGGCTCGGTAGCGCTCTCGAGACCTCAGTTTGGGAAGCCGTTTGCAGTTTTGGAGTCGTGAGAATGTCCCGGAGGTGTTTGTGGAGTTTAATATTTGGGACGGGACGTTCGGTTCCGGGCGACTCCCGGGGCTCGGGACGGGAATCCCGGGGCTCGGGATGGAAATTTTCTGACGGCTTTTGGGTAAGTTGTGTTATAATTTAAGATGGAATTTATGGGTATTTTTGTAGAATTTTGGAGTGATGGGATTTTGGTTCTGTTGGACACGCTCGCACGTCGGGATTTGTTCGGGTTCAGCGAGCTCGGTAGGACACTCCGGAATGGTAAATGAACTTTTGAAATATGTTCTGTGAATGTTATAATATTCTGAGGGTTGTGTCCAAGTTTCGTTAATTTTGGAATCCGGTAATTATTTTTGGGCAAAAAGAATTGGAACTTTCGAAAAAATTGGGAGTTATTTGCAATTGGATGCAAAATTAAAAGAAAAATTATGGAGCATGGGCAGCTGATAAATTCGGCTGGAAAGGGAGAGAGATAGAGGACACTTGGCTCATTCTTATTTATGATGAGAAGTATGGGTTTTAAAGTGAAGGAAAATACATATATGACTTATTATTTCATAATATGAGATATATTTCATTTACACTTCTCTTCTTCTTCCTCAAGACTCTGCCGCCATGGTTGAAGCTCAACCTCAAGCTTGAGGTTCTTCTCCTTGCAAGAAATCAAAGAGGAATTGGGTGCTTTATGTGGTAAGTAACTCCCTAAGCTCTCTTTTCTCATTAGTTTTGAAGATTAGTGGAGAAAAGAGGAGATTTCTCAAATTATGGGTTTGTTCTTAGCTACTAGCTAGGATGATTCTCTTCCTCCCATATTTTAGTATGTTGTTCTTGGGTAGTAGGGGAGTGTTAATCAAGTGTTAGATTTTGGAGAAACTCCTTGGATGAAAAAGCCCCATTTTGGCCGAATTTCTTGGAAATTCTATGTTGATGTGTGTTTGTCTCCTTGATTCATGCTTCAAGTATGTTAATCCTAGCATGATTCTAAGCTTATGTATGGATTCAATTTGATGGAAAACAAGTGGAGGTAAAACCCCTTTGGCCGAATTTATGGGTTGATTTTCAATATTGGATTTTGTTGTTTTGGATGCAATTGGGTAGCATTCTTGGTTTAGAAGTGTAATTGGTGGTTAGAATGATTAATCTGAAGCTTGAACGGATTGAATTGGAAGTTGGATAAAAAGTTGGCTAAGAACCGAATTTTGGAATGATTCTTTTTCCATGTTGGAGTTTCACTTTGGTTGAATTGGATGTTAATTTGGTGTTGGGGTTGAATTTAGGAGTGGTTTGAAGTTTGAAACGTTGAATTCGGTTAAGAAATGGAAAAGTTGCTTTTAAGCGGGATTATCGGAAAATGTTGGGTAATTAAGGGTTTTAAGGTTGGATTTGATCAATTCTGCTTATTGGATTATGTTTGACAATGTATAAGCTTGCATTGTCTACGTTGGTTCTGAATTCTGACATTTCTGTGGAAATCTGGAATTTTACGGAAATTCTGCCGGATTTTCGGTTTTGGGGTCGGGGGTGTAGTTTGGTAGTGTGGTTGGTAAGGTTGCTAATCCAACTTAGTTTGGCAGATTCTGAGGTTCGGAAGTTAGAAAAAGAGAGGTTTTCGGGTTTCGGGTCGTGGTGTGGAAGTCGTCCAGAATCGGTCTAATACTCTGGACTTTGAGGTAAGGGTTTGGTTCTGCTATTTTTGGTAAGATAGGTGTATGTTTAGTTTTATTTTCTCGTTACTGCGGTATTTCAAGATTATATGCCTAGAGAATATTCTGTCGTCTTTAGGTGTATGTATTGTAGAACTTCTGTTTTTCAGGTCTTTCGGAAATTTCTGCTTTAAGGTACGTTACGTGATCTCGTAGGTGTATGCCTTGTAGCATACCCCGTCTCAGTAACCCTACGTTTGTAGGTGTATGCCTTGTGGCATACTTTGTCTCATAACCCTACGACAGGTTGTGGGTTCGCTACCCACTGGTGCACCATGCTTCCGTAATAGCTTCGGCTTCGACTCCCTTAGAGGGAGGTCATTGCCTTACGATTGGTTATAAGAGTTTATGGCGATTTAGAATCGCACATCCTTCAGTATTCTGCTCTGTTTTATTGCATGCACGATATTCTGTATTCAGTTGCATATATTCTGTATATTGCTATCTTTCTGTTTTGCAGGGTTTCATATGCTTATCTTACCCCAAATCCCTTACGGGGTCCTTTTAGGACTCACCCTTTTTCGGGTTCTGTTTTTGGGTTTCAGGTAGACTTGGTAAACAACCAGCGGAGTTGGTTTCCGTGGGGTTTC
The DNA here is from genome assembly GCA_024586325.1 of Stellera chamaejasme. Classification (NCBI taxonomy): domain Eukaryota; kingdom Viridiplantae; phylum Streptophyta; class Magnoliopsida; order Malvales; family Thymelaeaceae; genus Stellera; species Stellera chamaejasme. Next base: position 37,365,477 of record CM044983.1, read on the forward strand.
TGCCTTGGTTGGGTTGAGCAGCAGGTACCTTGCGGGCTGGGATTTTGTCTACTTGGTCTAAATCCCGCGCGAGGTATTTTAGCGTTTAGGCCTAGGGTCGGCTCTGTAGTTGCATGTGCATATTTTTCTGGATGATTGCGATGATTGTATAAGTATGTATATATTACATTACATTGCATGTTAGCGCTTGGCGCTTGCTAGATACCCTCGGTTCTGTGAACTCTGTAAATATCTATGTTTGGTGCTTAAGCACTCGTCCACGGAGGGCGGGGCTTACTCTGTTGCTAATGCTTGAATTGCATGTTTAGATTTTATTTTAGTGATATGTATGGAATTTTTGTTAAGTTGCTTCCACTTTCATTTCGCTCGTTGGGTCCGCTACGCGCGGCTGATTCATGTTCGTGGTCCTCCTGTGGTAAAACTCTAGCCCAAGGTCTCGCTCAAGATCCCACACCTCCTTCATCGCGCCCATGAGGTCTGTCAGCAGGTCAACATGCTGGTTCGCAATGTCTAGACTATCAAGCTCCACGTCTTCAAGCTTATCTGCAGTTTCCTTTAGTCGGATCTCCGTTTCTGATTTTAGAGAAGAAAGCGCCGTCTTCCTCAAGATTATCTGCAACTTCAGCTTTCTTCTCGGCGACCTCATCTTCCTTCTTCGCCAACTCCGCCTCACGGGCGGGACACCAAACCAGGAGCTTCTCCAGAAGAGTGTCCCTCTGCAGATGCCCCAGGCGAGACTCCTCCTTCCCCTGGTGAGAGCAGCACACCAGGTCTCCAACTCAGCCACCCTCTTGTTGGCCCTCTCCGCCTCAGCCTTGGCAACCTGGACGGCCTCCACCTCCTTCCTCAGGCGAGCGATCTCGCTAACCTGGGCATTGTCCCTCGCATTTGCGTAGCTCAAGAACTGGTGCCACTGGCTGAGACCAGCGTACTCGTTAACGGCAGCCTGCGATGAGATGGGTCATCACAGAAACTAGAAGACAAGGAGATGACTTACCTCAAGGTTGCGCTTGGCGGCCTCCTTCAAGAACTCAACCGGGGAGTCCAGGCTTCGATCCATCAACTCCCTGTCGAAGAGAGTGTGAAGCCCCTCCAAGCAGCGCGCGTTCCCCCCCAACATCAAGGAAGAATTATTGTTCAGGAGGAAAATAGGATCCCAAGCTCCATCCAGGGGCATACCTTCCTCCTTATATACCTGCGCCCTGAGGTCCTCCCTCAAGGCTTTCAAGGCAGCGGGATCCTCGGTCCACTTGGGGATCTCCTTGGCGATCACACGCTTCCTCTCAAGGAAGTGCGACCAAACCCCAGTCTCCTCCAGCACAGTTTCCACCGCGCCGAAGTCCACCACGCTTTTGCGAATGCTGCATGGCGGGTGAGAAGGCTCCGCCCCTGCACCAAATGACCTGTTAGCACAACAAAGGAAACGTGAAAAACATGGAAACGAAGAAAGGAACTCACCTTACGAGGGGCCTTGATCCAAGGCGTGAATGGCTTCGCCAAAAGGCAGCTTGCACTGCGGTTTCACCCAAGCACAGCTCCCAGAGGGTTCGCAGGGGTAGCGAACTACATCCCAAGCACTCGTTTTAGAGGGGACCTCCTTTGACACCAAAGCGCCATCGACAGCGTCGCTAGGAAGGTCTTTGGGTGCTTCCTCTGGAGCCCCTTCCCTTTGGGAAGCCTGGCTGCTTGTTGGAAGAGCGTCCCCAACATCTCTCCCTACTCCCAGCTGAGTATCACCAGGCACGAGCGCGCCACTCTCTATCGGGGCTGCTGACGTCTTGACCCCAGTAGAGCTGCTAGCTTTCGCTGCAGACTTGAATTTCCTTCTCATGGCCAACAGGAGACTACCGGAATAAGTTATCTTCTTTAAGGAGGGTTCCCCCACCTGGGGAGAAGCCTCAACCTGAGAAGGAACCTCAATTTGAGAGGAAGCCTCCGCTTGCGAAGAGAGGCAAAACAGCAATCTCAGGAGTATTTTCATGACTCGTCCTGGGAGGGCTCGCCAGCAACCCAGAAACAAAGGCGTCCATCCTGGCGTCTTCAGTCGGTGCCACCGCTCTCAACTGGGAGCCAGGGGCCTCCATCACTGAAGTCTCGCAAACCCCTTTCTCCCCAGGAACACCTTCAAGAGCCCCCTCCTTGGCCACTTCATCCACATCAGGAGGATTTTCATGACTAGTCCTTCTCCTTGGGCAGGCCCTCGCAGAGTAGCCTGGTCTGTTCCCGAGGAGTTTTCTCCCAGGCGCCGCGCCGCATCACCGGACCTTCTTCCTCTTCGCCTCTACTACAAGCGGCACACCCGCGCCCGAGGCTGGCCTTTTCTTTCGTGGGGACTTAATAGCACCCAAAACCTTCTCCGCAGCAGGGAAGCGTTCGCCTATACATGCAAGGCGAGGTGAACGCATAGACCCTCTCTTTACTCTCTCCCCGTCATATCGAACGGGAGCGTCTGGAAATGCGAAGGTCAGTACACATAAGAGAAACGAAGGAAAAATTACAAAGCGCATACCTTTGGGACACGCGAGGGCAGCACAGAGTGCATCCACCACTTCACCGCGATGTGCAGGGGCCCATCCTTCGTAAGACGGAGGCACCTTGGGATCCATGAGGCACCTTGTTACGGTCACCCCGAGCGGGTTGCGACCGGGTGACCCGGGGCTCCGGTTTTAGCCTGCGGGTCACGTTTTTCGGCGTTCAGGCGGCTCCCGAGCCCTATCCGAGTATCATTTTGGCGAACCCCTCCGTATTTGAGGTCGTGTGGGTCCCCGGACGTTTCCGCCAAAATATTTTTCCGGCGCCGGGGTTGTCGGGGGACGCTTGGGACGTACTGCGGGCTCGGTTGCGCTCTCGAGAACTCTGTTTGGGAAGCCGTGTGCAGTTTTGAAGTCGTGAGAATGTCCCTGAGGTGTTTGTGGAGTTTAATATTTGGGTCGGGACGTTCGGTTCGGTCCCGGGCTCGGGGCGGGAATCCCGGGGCTCGGGATGGAAATTTTCTGACGGCTTTGGGGTAAGTTGTGTTATAATTTAAGATGGAATTTATGGGTATTTTTATAGAATTTTGGAGTGACGGAATTTCGGTTCGAGTTGGCACGCGTGCACGTCGGGTTTTGGTTCGGGTTCAATGAGCTCGGTAGGACACTCGGAATGGTAAATGAATTTCTGAAAAGTGTTTTGTGAATGTTATAATATTCTGAAGGTTGTGTCCAAGTTTCGTTAGTTTTGGAATTCGGTAATTATTTTTGGGCAAAAAGAATTGGAACTTTCGGAAAAATTGGGAGTTAATTTGCAATTGGGTGCAAAATTAATAAAAATCAGCATGGGCAGCAGATTTTCGGCAGAATTGGGATGGGTTAGAGGACACTTGGCTATTTTTAATTTAAGGAAGAGAGGGATGGGTTTTAAAGTGAAGGGGAAAATTTATATGACTTATTACTTTACAAAAGGACTTATCTCATCTCATTTCTTTTCTTTTTCATCTTCTTCTTCTTCATTTGGTTGCTGCTGCCATTGAAGCTCACCTCCAAGCTTGAACTTCTTCTTCTTGGTAGAAATCAAAGAGAAATTGGATGCTACTTATGGTAAGCATCCTCCCTTCTCCTCTTTTCTCATTAGTTTTGAAGTTTAGTGAAGAAAAGAGAAGTTTTGGCAAATGATGGGTTTGTTCTTAGCTATAAGCTAGGATGATTCTCTTCCTTCCATGTTTTAGTATGTTGTTCTTGGGTTGTAGGAGAGTGTTAATCAAGTGTTGGATTTTGGAAAACACATCTTGGATGAAGAACTTGTGTTGGCGAATTTTTGGAGATTTTCCAAAATGGTGTGTGTTTGTTATCTTGTTTCATGCTTCAAGTATGTTAGTCCTAGCATGATTCTAAGCTTATGTATGGATTCAATTTGATGGAAAACAAGTTGAGGCAAAAATCCCCAAATGGCCGAAATTATGGGTTGATTTTCAATGATGGATTTTGTTGTTTGGATGCAATTGGATAGCATGCTTGGTTTAGAAGTGAGATTGGTGATTAGAATGGTTGTTTGGTAGCTTGAATGGATTGAATTGGAAGTTGGATAAAAAGTTGGTTAAGAACCGAATTTTGGAATGATTCTTTTTCAATGTTAGAGTTCCATTTTGGTTAAATTGGATGTTAATATGGTGTTGGGGTTGAATTTAGGAGTGGATGGAAGTTTGAAACGTTGAATTCGGTTAAGAAATGAAAAAGTTACAATTAATCGGGATTATCGGAAAATGGCGGGTAATGAAGGGTTTAAGGTTGGATTTGATCAGTTCTGCTTATTGTATGATGTTTGTCAATGTATAATCTTGCATTGTCTAGGTTGGTTCTGAATTCTGAAGTTTCTGTGGAAATCTGGAATTTTACGGAAATTCTAGGATTTTCAGTTTTGGGGTCGGGGATGTAGTTTGGTAGTGTGGTCGATAAGGATGCTAATTCAACTTGGTTTGGCAGATTCTGAGGTTCGGAGGTTAGGAAAAGAGGAGTTCTAAGTTTCGGGGCACGGTGTAGGAGTTGTCCAGAATCGGTCAAATACTCTGGATTTTGAGGTAAGGGTTTGGTTATGTTGTTTTGGTAAGCTAAGTATATGTTTTGGTTTCGTTTTACATTACGCTAGTATTTGAATATTATGCCCTTGGGCATATTTTGTAGTTTGTAGGAGTATGCCTTATGGCATACTCTGTCTGTTAACATTACGACAGTTGTGGGTTCGCTACCCCAGCTGGTGCACCATGCTTCTGTATTAGCTTCGGCTTCCGACTCCCTTAGTGGAGGCTGTCGTTCCGATTTATTATAAGGGTTATGGCGATTTAGAATCGCACGTCCTTCGGGACTCCGATCTATTTTCTGTATATGCATGTTATTCCGTATTCTGTTGTATATATTGCTATCTTTCTGTTTTGCAGGGTTACATATACTTACCTTACCCCATATCCCTTACGGGTCCTTTTAGGACTCACCCTTCTTGGGTTCTGTTTTTGGGTTTCAGGTAGACCTGATAAGCGGCCTGCGGAGTAGGTTTCCGTGAGGGTTCTACTTTGGGTGTGTTTTGCAGCAGTTGCACCTTGCGGTCCGGGATTGTCTACTTGGTCTGAATCCCGCGCAAGGTATTTTTGATTCATAGATCTAAGGCTGGCTCTGTAGTTGCATATGCACACTTTCTGTATTGTTGTGGTTATTGTATGTCGGTATATATTTATACATTCTGTTCTGTATATGTTCTGAGCGCTTGGCGCTTGCTAGACACCTTAGGTTCTGTGAATTCTGTATGTATATATATGTTTTGGTGCGTAAGCACTCGTCCACGGAGGGCGGGGCTTACTCTGTTGTTAATGCATGAATTGTGTGTTTGGATTTTATTTTCAGTTATATGCGCGAAATATTTGTTAGGTTGCTTCCATAATCCTTTCGCTCTTTGGGTCCGCTACGCGCGGCGGGTCTCGATGGACCTGCCATTCCTATTCATTCCGGCTTCCGCTTCCGGCGTCCCGGCGCCCCGCCTCCGCAACCGGGCTTGGGTGGCGTGCGGTGACACCCGGGACTCATCCCTGCAAACAAAAAAGAAACTACCGTGCCAGTCATGATGGGATTTTAGGGGAATACCGAAAGAAACATAATTGTTCCCCCCAACACTGAGGGGGTAACATGGAAAAACTGCCCCCCAGTCCGCAGGTCTAGCCGATAGAACCGCAAGAAGACATCCACGAATAGCTCCACACCGGCCAACCGGCACGCCACAAGAAAACTAGCGATGTGGATAAAGGCGTTGGGCCCAAGCTGTGACGGTGGAAGTCTCCACAGAGTACACAGTTCCTGGACAAGGAGGGGCAACGGGAACCTCAACCCAGATGACATCTGGGCTGTATAGAGGCGGAGAGCAGCACTCTCCAAGTTCTCCGGCATTTGTGGAAGTTTAAGCGCCTTGCAAGGCCCAGTCCGCACCGTAAACATAGGCACAGCTTCGATGCGGAAGAACGCCTTCTCAAGTTCCCGGTGAAGCTTCTTAGGCTTTACGGCGGTCCCCGTTGTAGGACGACGGGACGAGCAGCTCCCTTGGCAGCCTTTCCTGCGAAAGAAGAAAAATGAGACTACGACGGCGAACAGTATGCCAGCAATTTCATCAAACACCTTGTAGGCAAAAAGAAAAAAAAAACAAAAGTGTGGAATCTCACCTGAAAACGCGAAGAAGAAAGCAAGGAAATGCAGAGGCAACAAGTACAACTAGGAACCAAACACGCCCCACAAAATATCAAACTCAAGCACGAAAGCAGAAACGAAAGATCGGACAGGAAACGATAAACACAAAAGTTCGAGCAACAGAACAAAAAAGCGGAGGACAGAGATCCACGAAGGGACCAACTATTTATAGGCACGATCCTAACGAAGCCGAAACATCGCCTCAAACGGAGAATTAATCCCAACAAGCCGCGTGTCAGAATTCGGTAACGGTAAGAAACGTTTGCCGCCAAGGTGACTGTTCCAAACGGTAACGTTAAACCAAAACGCGGAGTACAGGACCCTGCCCATACTCCGCTTCTAGGAGGAGGCACCTTGGTACACTACCCAAGAAAATGCCCCCTCACATTTCGCCCCTCGCGTTATCATCACCACATCACGTGAAGGTGTTACCAGGGGGCTTCGCGCCAGCTGGCTTCACCAGGACCTCGCGGAATCGCATCTCCTGGCTTCGTCAGATAAGGTCTTCGCATCTCCTGGTCTTCGCCATCCATCACTTGGCAACGTCACAGACCGGGGAAGGAAACGGGAAGCGGTCGTCCCCACGACCTACCCACGTTCTCCATTACATCCCCAGTCTGCCGCAACTCTGGAACGTGGAGGAGCACTCCACTACTCCAATCACGGGACAACCGCCACATCAACGCCTCCTATAAAAGGATGGGTTGGGAAAGGTACACCCTATCTACACACCTCCACTCCTCTTTCTGCTCCTGAGTATGTTACGGTCAGCCCGAGCGGGTTGAGACCGGGTGACCGGAGGCTTCGATTTTGGTCTGCAGGGATCGGGCTTTTGGCGGTCGATGGCTTCGAGCCTTGTTCGAGTGACTTTTGGCAAGCCCTTGCGTATTTGCGGTACTAAGTGTCCTCCTGAAGAGGCCATGGGTCCTCTCCCATAGGGGACATGGTCCTCTCCCATAGGGGACATGGCCCTCTCCCATGGGTGACATGGCCCTCTCCCGAAGGGGGGCGGACTTGTCTCGGGGTGTACAGCAGGCTCGGTAGCGCTCCCGGGACCTCGGATTTGGAAACCGCTTGCGGATTTGGAATCGTGGGAACGTCCCGGAGCATTTTACGTTATAAAATATTTTGGGGTGGGACGTTCGCTGAAGAGGCCAGGCCCTCTTCCGTAGAAGGCGAGTGCCCTCTCCCGTAGGGCCCCTCTTCCGTAGAAGGCAGAGTGCCCTCTCCCGTAGAAGGCAGAGTGCCCTCTCCCGTAGAAGGCAGAGTGCCCTCTCCCGTAGAAGGCAGAGTGCCCTCTTCCGTAGAAGGCAGGTGCCCTCTTCCGTAGAAGGCAGGTGCCCTCTTCCGTAGAAGGCAGGTGCCCTCTCCCGTAGAAGGCAGGGGCCCTCTCCCAAAGAAGGCATGGGCCTTCTCCCGAAGAAGGCATGACTTAGACAAATTTCAGATTTCTGGTGGATAAGGATAACTCTTAAGTGTTGACCAAAGGGGAAAGGACACTTGTCATGCCCATATTAATGATGTAAAGGGAAGAGGACACTTGTCATGCCCATATTAGAGATGGAAAGGAAAGAGTTTTAAAGGATTGTGGAAAGCGTACAGAGCTATTTTCATTTCATTTCTCCTTCTGCTTCGCTCATTTCTCCGACTCGCTGCCGCCATAGCCTCCATTTTCTTCAAGCTTTGGGTTCTTCATTTTCTTGGCTGATTTTCACCAAGTGTGGACTCCAAAAAGTGGTAAGCTTCCTCCCTTGCTCTCTTTTCTTGTTGGAAGTAAGATTTGGATGGAAAAAGAGAGATTTGTGAAATATGGGTTTGTTCATGACTACCATCTAGGATGATTTTCTTCCTCCCATCTTTTAGTATGTTGTTCTTGGGTTGTATGGGAGTGATAATCAAGTGTTGGATTTTGGAAAACACACCTTGGGTAAAAATCCCCAAATTGCCGAATTTGTTGGAAAATTCTATGTTGATGTGTGTTTGTCTCCTTGATTCATGCTTCAAGTATGTTAATCCTAGCATGATTCTAAGCTTATGTATGGATTCAATTTGATGGAAAATATGTTGGGTTGGAAACCCCATTTGGCCGAATTTATGAGATGATGTTCATTGTTGGATTTTGTTGTTTTGGATGCAATTGGATAGCATTCTTGGTTTAGAAGTGAAATTGGTGATTAGTATGATTAATTGGAAGTTTGAATGGATTGATTTGGAAGTTGGATAAAATTTGGCAAAGAAGCCGAATTTTTGGAATGATTCTTTTTCCATGTTGGAGTTTCATTTTGGTTGAATTGGATGTTAATATGGTGTTGGGGTTGAATTTAGGTGTGGTTTGAAGTTTGAAACGTTGAATTCGGTTAAGAAATGGAAAAGTTGCAATTAAACGGGATTATCGGAAAATGTTGGGTAATGAAGGGTTTTAAGGTTGGATTTGATCAGTTCTGCTTGTTGGATTATGTTTGTCAATGTATAATCTTGCATTGTCTAAGTTGGTTCTGAATTCTGACGTTTCTGTGGAAATCTGGAATTTTACTAAATTCACGGATTTTCGGTTTTGGGGTCGGGGTGTAGTTTGGAAGTGTGGTCAGTAAGGATGCTAATTCAACTTGGTTTAGCAGATTCTGAGGTTCGGAAGTTAGGAAAAGAGAAGTTTCTGAGTTTCGGGTCGTGTTATGGAAGTTGTCCAGAATCGGTCTAATACTCTGGATTTGTGAGGTAAGGGTTTGGTTCTGCTATTTTTGGTAAGATAGGTGTATGTTTAGTTTCACTTTCTGTTCTGTAAGTATTTTAGTATTATATGCCTAGGGCATATTCTGTAGTCTGTAGGTGTATGTGTTATTGCACTTCTGTTTTGCAGGTATTTCGGAAATTTCTGCTTTAAGGTATGTTCTCAGATTTGTAGGAGTATGCCTTATGGCATACTCTATCTGTTAACCCTACGACAGCTGAGGGTTCGCTACCCCACTGGTGCACCATGCTTCGTAATAGCTTCGGCTTCGACTCCTTAGAGGGAGGCCGCTGCTCGATTTGTTATAAGGGTTTATGGCGATTTAGAATCGCACATCCTTCGGAATTCTGATATGTTTTTATTACATGCACGATGTTCTGTATTCTGTTGCACATATTCTGTATATTGCTATCTTTCTGTTTTGCAGGGTTACATATGCTTATCTTACCCCAAATCCCTTACGGGGTCCTTTTAGGACTCACCCTTTTTGGGTTCTGTTTTTGGATTTCGTAGGTCTTGGTAAGCAACCAGGGGTAGGTTTCCGCGAGGCTTCGCCTTGGTTGTGTTGAGCAGCAGCAGACCTTGCGGGCTGGGATTTTGTCTACTTGGTCCGAATCCCGCGCGAGGTATTTTGACGTTTAGGCCTAGGGTCGGCTCTGTAGCCGCATGTGCATACTTTCTGCTTTTATTGTTGTGATGATTGTATATGTTTGTATATATATTCTGCTCATAGCTATTCTCGCATGTTCGAGCGCTTGGCGCTTGCTAGACACCTTAGGTTCGGTGAACTCGCATGTATCTATGTTTGGTGCGTAAGCACTCGTCCTTGGAGGGCGAGGCTTACTCGTTATTACATGATGCATGAATTGTATGTTTTGATTTTATTTTAGTTATATGTATGAAATTTTTGTTAGGTTGCTTCCACAATCGTTTTACCTTTCGGGTCCGCTACGCGCGGTAGGTCTCGATGGACCTGCCTTTCTGTATCATTCCGGCTTCCGCTTCCGACGTCCCGGCGCCCCCGCCTCCGCAACTGGGCTCGGGTGGCGTGCGGTGACAAGTTGGTATCAGAGCAGGTAAGTGACCATATTGGTCGTCAGTGGTGACTTGAAGTGACAACTATTGTTGTACATTTTATTTTAGAATGGTTTGGTACGGAGATTGGCCACCTCCTTACTCGAACCACTTCAAAATAAAATTGTGGAACAAAGTTGATCCTTCAAGTTATCCTGATAGTTTCAGATTTCGGAACTTGGGATTTCTGGATTCTGGTAAGATTATTACGATCGAGGGATTGTGGAAAAGTTTCAGGTACGTAAAATTGTGTGTTAGGAAAAGATTTGGTGAAATAAGCATGAACTGCTTCTGTGATTTGGTGTAATACATGATTTTATCATTCTGAGAAGTAACTTCTGTGTCAAGTACTGCATTGCACTACAGAGCCTTAGAAAACTGCTGCTAGCTTCTGTAGGGATTAGGAGTGACCGATTTGTCTGGACTCTGTTTGGTCTGAAATGTCTCAGGTTGGATTCACACGCGTAGGCAGAGTGTTTTGCGACCGGAGGGAGGGGATTGTAATCCCACGCCTCCGAGAGATAGGGTTTGAACTGTTGGTTATGGGTTGAGTTGGTATTTGGTTTGGAAATTTGGTTTGGGATAAATTGGTTTTTCTGGTCGGACTTGGTTTAAGGAAATGTGTACTACACGCGAATAGCGTGATTTGGTACCGGAGGGGCGGGACTGGGATCCCACACCTCCGTGGAATAGGATACGGGTTCAGCGTAACCCAGGGTCTGAGCAACCACACTCACCGCCCCCTAGGTTTAGCGGTCGTAGGGACCCCTCTCTGATTTGGTATTACCCGCCACGCGAATAGCGTGATTTGGTACCGGAGGGGCGGGACTGGGATCCCACACCTCCGTGGAATAGGATACGGGTTCAGCGTAACCCAGGGTCTGAGCAACCACACTCACCGCACCCTAGGTTTAGCGGTCGTAGGGACCCCTCTCTGATTTGGTATTACCCGCCAGCCTAGCTGGTTCAAGGGCGGCAGTAGGCAAGGGAAGATCTGATTATGCCACAATATGGGCATTCTGATCAGGTGGTGATAGCGAGACTTTAGCCACTGCTCGCCACAGCTTTGGGATTGGTAAGTGGGTGACTCCGAGGAGGATGGTCACTACGACACCTAGACTTCTCGTCGGTCCTATCAACGACGGGAGATTCGAGGCACCGCCTGACGAGGTCAGACTTCGGAGAGGTTTCGAGTTTGAACCCCCGAGGTTCAATGACCGAGAAGGGCCAAGTAGTAGAGATTTGGTCTGCAGGAGTTGATAAACTCGGGAGGCTACATTTTCCACCAGCAGGCAATGGGGATGTAGCCAGTGAATCTGCGTCGAGCACAGCTTTGATGAGTTTCATCGTGAGACAGACTGTCGGAGAGTACGAGTGAGAGATTGATCGGCTGGTTTACTACGTACCGTAGTACTATGGAATGGAAGAATATTAGGCCAAGAGGTTTATTCGTCGACTGCGCCCCGAGTATAGGCGGGCTTTGGGACCTTTAGACATTACTTTGTTTCGGGAAGCGGTTATTAGGGCTCAACTCCTCGAGCAAGAGGAGGTTGAGAGTTGTCTCACATTGCAATGAGGTCAGGGGAGTGCGGAGGGGTTCCATACAGCAGGGACCCCGGCAGATTTCTGGACGGCCGAACAGGTCTGGGCAGTTTAATAGAGGTAGAGAGGGAGTACCACCGGCATGATCTTGTCCGATTTGTAGTAGGTATCACCCCGGTTGAATTAGTTACCGGCGGGAGGGCCGATATTTACGCTGCGGTTCTGACACTCGCTGGATACGGGATTGCCCTTTGGTTGTAGGGCAGGGTTTTGGCAGTCTTCAGCGTCCACGCCTCGGCACAGCCCAACGCGCCGTGGGGCGTGGGTTTCAGCAGGGGTAGCCCGAGACCTCAGCCGGGCAGCTTCAGCCACCCTCCACCACAGCAGTTCGATTGCCCTACCCGCCACAGGAGGCTCGAGTCACAGGAGTTCTGCAGGTACTTTAATTCGAATAAGATACCGGTTCATGCAAAGATTGGATATAGGAGCATCTATTTCCATTGTAACACGTAAATGTGTTACATCTCTCGCATCATGTCTGTTAGTACCTTGCCTCAAACGCAATTAGTAAAAAAACTGGGAGTCGGTTGTTTTCTAATGAGATGGTTCGGGATTGTACGATGTTTGTAGGCGGACATCTGATAGTATCGGATTTTTTGGTTTTAGACATGCCGAACTATGATATTATTCTTGGGATAGACTGGTTATCCAAGAATTCTTTGCACATTGATTGTGCAACCCGTACCATTATGATTTCTGGAGAGGTACTACCTCTCACGGCTCCGACTGGTTTGACTATCGCACAGCACAAGATGAGTTGCGATTCGGACCACCGCCGATAGTTGGTGTAGGGGAATGTTTTGATCTGAATGAGGCTGATACTAGGTTGAAGTTGGATGGTTTACCATTGGTTCGAGATTTTCCGCAGGTATTTCCGGAGGAGTTGCCCGGATTACCACCAGAGCGGGAAATTGTGTTTGAGATTTACCTGCAGTCGGGTACTGCTCCGATATCTATTCCTCCTTATCGGATGCCCATTTCTGAGATGCAGGAGTTAAAGAGGCAGTTGGAGGAATTACAGCAGAAGGGCTTCATCCGACCGAGCACTTCACCGTGGGGTGCTCCGGTTCTGTTTGCTAAGAAGAAAGATGGGACGCTCCGACCTTGTATTGATTACGGGCGGTTGAATGCACTTACTGTGAAGAATAAGTATCCGTTGCTAGGGATTGACGATCTTTTTGATCAACTTTGGGGTTCGAGAGTTTTCTCAAAGATTGATCTCCAATCTGGGTACTTTCAGCTTAGGGTGAAGAAAGAGGACATACTTAAGACTGCTTTCCGCACCCGATGTGGACACTTTGAGTTTACGGTCATGCCGTTCGGGCTGACAAATGCTCCAGCGGCATTAAGGGATCTGATGCATCGGGTATTCCGACCATACTTGGACTCATTTCTGGTGGTTTTTATCGATGATGTTCTGATTTATTTTGAGATGAGGACTCGCATCGGGAGCATCTGAGGGTAGTTCTGCAGACACTTTGGGAACATCAGCTTTATGCTAAATTCTCAAAGTGTGAGTTCTGAATTCGGGAAGTCACTTTTCTGGGACACATTATATCTGAGCATGGTCTGTCTGTGGATCCAGAGAAGGTGAGGGCAGTTCGGGATTGGAAACAACCCATCACGGTACGGGAGATCAGGGGCTTCTTAGAGTTAGCAGGATATCGTCGGAGGTTTGTACTGGGATTTTCTGTTCTGGCATCTCCGCTTACGCAGTTGACCAAGAAGGGTCAACTGTATATCTGGTCTGATAAGTGTGAGCAGAATTTTCAGGAGTTGAAACGGCAGCTGACTAACGCTCCGATTCTGACTCTTTCAGATCCGATCTTACCGTATGTGATTTATACGGATGCTTCCATGTCTAGTTTGGGATGTGTGTTGATGCAGGAGCATAATGTGGTAGCTTATGGGTCGAGGCAGCTGCGACCGCATGAGCTGAATTAACCGACATATGATCTGGAGTTGGCTGTAGTGATTTATGCACCAAACATTGGAAGCAATATCTGTTTGGTAATAAATTTCAGATTCTTACCGACCATAAGAGTCTGAAATATCTATTAATGGAGAAGGAGCTTAACATGAGGCAGCGCAGATGGCTCGAATACATTAAGGACTACGATTGTAGTATCGAGTACATCTCTGGCAAGGGCAACACGGTTGCCGATGCACTGAGCAGGAAGTATACCGGGTTGGTCAAGGGAGGAGATGTTGGTGACCGATCCGAGGAGAGTGATTTGACGTGCCTTTGGCACAGGTGGCAACTCTGGGAACGTGCTCAGGTGTACACACTTACCATACATTCTGAGTGGCTTGATAGGGTGCGCGAGGCGCAGGTAGAGATCCGGGGTTGAAGAAGTTGTCCGGAGAAGACAAGGGATCTTTATTACCGACGTTTCAAGATAGGCAGGATTGCTATACTTCCGAGACCGCCTTTGTGTACCAGAGGATCAGGAGTTCTGGAATGAGATGTTAGAGGAGGTACACCCGAGCAGTTTGAGCATCAGAAACGGGCAGGGACACTGCAGACTTTGCCCATTCCAGTTCGGGAATGGGGAAATGTTACGATGGACTTTCTGACTGCACTGCCCCTGACACGGTCTCATCATGATGCTATCTGGGTTTTTGTGGATTGGCTGACAAAGTGCGCACACTTTCTGCTTATTCGGGTCATAGACCCTCTGGAGAAGCTTGCCCGGCTTTACATCAGGGAGATTGTACGATTACATGGAGTACCAGACTCCATTGTATCTCGACCGTGATCTGCGTTTTACAAAGACGGTTCGAGTGCTTTTCATGAAGCACCGGGCACGCGACTCCATCCGAGTACAGCTTATCACCCATGACGGACGGTGAGTCGGAGCCGGTGATTCTGATCTCGGAGGATATGCCGTGAATCAGTACTTTGGATTTTGGAGGAGTTTGGGACCAGCAGCTACTTTGATAGAGTTCTCGTACAACAATTGCTTTCAGACTACATTTGACATAGCACCTTATGAGGCGTTGTACGGGAGGAGGTGTATGACACCACACTGTTGGACAGATGCGTCTGATAGGGTTGAGCTGGGACCCGAGCTTTTTGAGGAGACTACGGCGAAGATCAGATTGTTACAGGCGCGGATCAAAACCGCGAACGACTGCACCACTGCTTATACGAACCGCCGCCGTAGGGCTCTTGAATCTGAGTTTGGTGATAGAATTTGATTGGAGGTAGTACCGCTCGGAGGGACAAGAAGATTTGATAGGCGGGGCGAGTTACCCCGAGTTATATCGGTTCCCATGAGTTTCAGTGGTAAGTTGTTAGGTTGTTTTCCCCCAATCAAGCTTCGTTTTACGTGATGTCTTCCGTGATAGCCTGTTGAGGATCGGTTACAAGTAGGTTCGGTACTGTCTGGGTATGTCTGGTAGAAATACCGGCAACTGACTCGGGGAGCAATAAGATGCACCCGGAGGGTGGGACGCCGTGAGGCTCTGTATGGTAGTCTAAACTACCACTCCCGCCGCACCAGTACGGTGGTCCGATTGTTCTTAGTAAGGAGAATATTTTTATATTCTGGTTGGTAGCGACATCTGTCTGGTTGGTTCAGGCTACTCTTGGAGGACCAAGAGTTCTAAGGGGGGGAGAATGTTACGGTCAGCCCGAGCGGGTTGAGACCGGGTGACCGGAGGCTTCGATTTTGGTCCGCAGGATCGGGCTTTTGGCGGTCGATGGCTTCTGAGCCTTGTTCGAGTGACTTTTTGGCAAGCCCTTGCGTATTTGCGGTACTAAGTGTCCTCCTGAAGAGGCCATGGGTCCTCTCCCATAGGGGACATGGTCCTCTCCCATAGGGGACATGGCCCTCTCCCATGGGTGACATGGCCCTCTCCCGAAGGGGGGCCGGGACTTGTCTCGGGGTGTACAAAGCAGCTCGGTAGCGCTCCCGGGACCTCGGATTTGGAAACCGCTTTGCGGATTTGGAATCGTGGGAACGTCCCGGAGCATTTTAAGCTATAAAATATTTTGGGTTGGGACGTTCTCTGAAGAGGCCAGGGGCCCTCTCCCGTAGAAGGCAGAGTGCCCTCTCCCGTAGAAGGCAGAGTGCCCTCTCCCGTAGAAGGCAGGTGCCCTCTCCCGTAGAAGGCAGGTGCCCTCTTCCGTAGAAGGCAGGTGCCCTCTTCCGTAGAAGGCAGGTGCCCTCTTCCGTAGAAGGCAGGTGCCCTCTTCCGTAGAAGGCAGGTGCCCTCTTCCGTAGAAGGCAGGTGCCCTCTCCCGTAGAAGGCAGGGGCCCTCTCCCAAAGAAGGCATGGGCCTTCTCCCGAAGAAGGCATGACTTAGACAAATTTCAGATTTCTGGTGGATAAGGATAACTCTTAAGTGTTGACCAAAGGGGAAAGGACACTTGTCATGCCCATATTAATGATGTAAAGGAAAGAGGACACTTGTCATGCCCATATTAGAGATGGAAAGGAAAGAGTTTTAAAGGATTGTGGAAAGCGACAGAGCTATTTTCATTTCATTTCTCCTTCTGCTTCGCTTCATTTCTCCGACTGCTGCCGCCATAGCCTCCATTTTCTTCAAGCTTTGGGTTCTTCATTTTCTTGGCTGATTTTCACCAAGTGTGGACTCCAAAAAGTGGTAAGCTTCCTCCCTTGCTCTCTTTTCTTGTTGGAAGTAAGATTTGGATGGAAAAAGAGAGATTTGTGAAATATGGGTTTGTTCATGACTACCATCTAGGATGATTTTCTTCCTCCCATCTTTTAGTATGTTGTTCTTGGGTTGTATGGGAGTGATAATCAAGTGTTGGATTTTGGAAAACACACCTTGGGTAAAAATCCCCAAATTGCCGAATTTGTTGGAAAATTCTATGTTGATGTGTGTTTGTCTCCTTGATTCATGCTTCAAGTATGTTAATCCTAGCATGATTCTAAGCTTATGTATGGATTCAATTTGATGGAAAATATGTTGGGTTGGAAACCCCATTTGGCCGAATTTATGAGATGATGTTCATTGTTGGATTTTGTTGTTTTGGATGCAATTGGATAGCATTCTTGGTTTAGAAGTGAAATTGGTGATTAGTATGATTAATTGGAAGTTTGAATGGATTGATTTGGAAGTTGGATAAAATTTGGCAAAGAAGCCGAATTTTTGGAATGATTCTTTTTCCATGTTGGAGTTTCATTTTGGTTGAATTGGATGTTAATATGGTGTTGGGGTTGAATTTAGGTGTGGTTTGAAGTTTGAAACGTTGAATTCGGTTAAGAAATGGAAAAGTTGCAATTAAACGGGATTATCGGAAAATGTTGGGTAATGAAGGGTTTTAAGGTTGGATTTGATCAGTTCTGCTTGTGGGATTATGTTTGTCAATGTATAATCTTGCATTGTCTAAGTTGGTTCTGAATTCTGACGTTTCGGTGGAAATCGGAATTTTACGGAAATTCACGGATTTTCGGTTTTGGGGTCGGGGTGTAGTTTGGAAGTGTGGTCAGTAAGGATGCTAATTCAACTTGGTTTAGCAGATTCTGAGGTTCGGAAGTTAGGAAAAGAGAAGTTTCTGAGTTTCGGGTCGTGTTATGGAAGTTGTCCAGAATCGGTCTAATACTCTGGATTTGTGAGGTAAGGGTTTGGTTCTGCTATTTTTGGTAAGATAGGTGTATGTTTAGTTTCACTTTCTGTTCTGTAAGTATTTTAGTATTATATGCCTAGGGCATATTCTGTAGTCTGTAGGTGTATGTGTTGTTGCACTTCGCTTTGCAGTATTTCGGAAATTTCGCTTTAAGGTATGTTCTCAGATTTGTAGGAGTATGCCTTATGGCATACTCTATCTGTTAACCCTACGACAGTTGAGGTTTCGCTACCCCAGCTTGTGCACCATGCATCTGTAATAGCTTCGGCTTCGACTCCCTTAGAGGGAGGTCCGCTGCTCCGATTTGTTATAAGGGTTTATGGCGATTTAGAATCGCACATCCTTCGGGATTCGATCTGTTTTTATTACATGCACGATGTTCTCGTATTCTGTTGCATATATTCGTATATTGCTATCTTTCTGCTTTGCAGGTTACATATGCTTATCTTACCCCAAATCCCTTACGGGTCCTTTTAGGACTCACCCTTTTGGGTTCTGTTTTTGGATTTCGTAGGTCTGGTAAGCAGCCAGGGAGTAGGTTTCCGCGAGGCTTCGCCTTGGTTGTGTTGAGCAGCAGCAGACCTTGTGGGCTGGGATTTTGTCTACTTGGTCTGAATCCCGCGAGGTATTTTGACGTTTAGGCCTAGGGTCGGCTCTGTAGCCGCATGTGCATACTTTCTGCTTTTATTGTTGTGATGATTGTATATGTTTGTATATATATTCTGCTCTGCATATTCCGAGCGCTTGGCGCTTGCTAGACACCTTAGGTTCGGTGAACTCGCATGTATCTATGTTTGGTGCGTAAGCACTCGTCCATGGAGGGCGAGGCTTACTCTGTTGCTGATGCATGAATTGTATGTTTTGATTTTATTTTAGTTATACGTATGAAATTTTGTTAGGTTGCTTCCACAATCGTTTTACCTTTCGGGTCCGCTACGCGCGGTAGGTCTCGATGGACCTGCCTTTCTGTATCATTCCGGCTTCCGCTTCCGACGTCCCGGCGCCCCCGCCTCCGCAACTGGGCTCGGGTGGCGTGCGGTGACATGCCCTTGGGTAGTGTACGCCTGTTTGCGTGTATGGGTGACCTGACAAGGTCTGATGCCATTACCTTAATAGGTTAGGCTTTTAGCCGTTTTGACCGGTCGGGTGTCAAAGGCATTTGGGCGATCGTTAGTGAGTCTATTCTGTAGTAGTGTTAAGAAGTGGAGCAACTTTTCATTCATTCAAGCCATGGGATTACCATGATTTACACATAGTATGGACGGAGGTCATCCGCATGGAAGTTGCGAGGGAGGTGTTTTCCGTCCTGGTCCTGCAACTCATAGACGCCCGGCCGGATTTGTTTGTGGATGATGTAAGGGCCATCCCAGTTAGGTCGTAGGGCACCCTGTTTGGGTCGCAAGCAGTGATGACCGATCTGAGTAGCGCGAGGCCTCCTGGTTTGTGTGCCTTGGGTCTGACTTTAGCGTCGTGTTGCAAGTTGAGACGCTGTTTGAGAGCGAACTGGAGAAGGCATGCTCCTTCGTGCAGTTCTTCAAGCAGGTCTAGTTTAACGCGGAGTCCTCGAGTGTTGGCCTCATCGCTGAAGTTGATCATTCTTATTGTTGGGAAGTTTGCCTCAATGGGGAGGAGTGCATTAGTGCCATAGACCAGGGAGAAAGGTGTCTCCCCCGTTGGCATTCTCTTTATCGTCCTGTAGTCCCATAGGATGCTGGGAAGTTCGTCGACCCATTCCCCTTTGCGCCAGTCAGGCGTTTTTTGAGTCCTTCCTTGATTGTGCGGTTGGTCACCTCGACTTGACCATTGGACTGGGGATGCGCCACTGGGGCATAGAGCATGTGGATCTTGTTATCTTCAGCCCATTGCTGGACGCTATGGCTGGCGAACTATCTTCCATTGTCTGTGATGATGGCGTGAGGGCTGCCATATCGGCAGACGATGTTCTTCCACAAGAAGCTGATGATTTTGGAGGACGTGATCTTCACCAAGGGCTCGACCTCAATCACTTAGTGAAGTAGTCCACGGCGACAACACAGAACTGGTACTGGCCTGTCACCTTTGGCATTTGCCCAATAAGGTCAAGGCCCCAAAGGGCGAAGGGTACAGGGTTTGTGAGCGCGAGAGATTCTGTTGATGGTAGTCGTTGGATGCGCGAGTTGATCTGGCATTGATGGCATGTTCTGACCAGTGAGGCTGCGTCTTTCTTCAAGGTTGGCCAGTAGTAGCCTTGGTGAAGGGCTTTGTGTGCAAGCGCCTCTGCTGCTATGTGGGCACCGCAGCTGCCCCGGTGGATGGTATTCAACACACTGAGTCCCTTCTTGGCGGTAAGGCAACGTTGAAGTGGTGAGGAGAACCCGCGATGCCACAATAGCCCGTTTACGACGACGAATCTTGTCGCTCGAGTGAGAGTGCGTGGAACTGTGTCCATCCCCTTGAGTTTGGCGATGATGGGTGTTCGCCAATCGTCCGGATCCGTTGCTTCAAGTGAGTCAATGTCTACAGCTCCGTCTATAGATGGTCGCGCCAAGGTCTCCAACGTCGAAGGTGTTTTCCCCTTGGAGAGCATATCCGCAATGGTGTTCTCAAAACAAGGGATATGAATGAAGACTGCCTCCTTGAAGTTTGTCCGTAGTGAATTGACATGCTTCAGGTATTTGACCAGAGTGGCATCCTTACACTCTGAGCACCCCTGCACTTGGTGTATCACCAGTTGGGAATCGCTATGCACGTGTATTCGGCGAATACCCACTTTGATGGCTAGCTTGAGGCCCGCGATGAGGGCCTCATATTCTGCAACGTTATTAGTCACAGGGAATTGAAAGGATATACGGAGAGTGCTTTCCATACCTAGGGGTCTGCGCAAGTAGACGCCTCCTGCTGGAGATGCTGCTTTGGATGCGCCATCAACGTACATCTCCCACTCTGGGGGTGGAGGCTCAGGTGCCGGTACTTGTTCCTGAGGCGTGCCATACTCAGGAACTAAGAATTCCGCCAGGAAGTCTGCGAGGGCCTGACCTTTTATTGCTTTGCGGGGTTCATAGTTGATGTCATACCCACTTAGTTCGAAGCACCACTTCACTAGGCGACCCGAGTGCTCGGGTCTCTAAAGGATCTCCTAGATTGGGAGGTCTGTGCGCACGATGATCGTGTGCCCTTGGAAGTAGGGCTTGAGCTTCCTTTCTGCATAGACTAATGACAAGACAGCTTTCTGTAAAGGAGGGTACCTTGTCTCTGCTGATTGTAAGGTGTGGCTGGTGTAGTAGACCGGCCACTGTTTGTCGGTTTGTCGCCTTCCTCCTTGATGAGGACTGATGCCACGCTGCTGCTCGTCGTGGAGAGATATAAGACAAGGTCATCACCAGGCCTGGGGCATTTGAGTGTGGGCGGCTCCTGTAGGTGTTGCTTGATGGTGTCGTATGCTTCCTGGCAGTCCTCAGTCCATTTGCAGGCTTTCTTCTTCCAGATTTGGTTGAAGAAAGGCTTGCAACGGTCGCTGAGCTTTGATATAAACCATCCCAGGGCGACTAACCTTCCTGTTAGCTGTTGGACGTCTTTCAGGCCTCTTGGAACGTGAAGGCTGGCGATGGCTTCTATCTTTTTGGGATTGGCGCGAATCCCTCCCCTTGAGACTTGGTAACCAAGAAATTTCCCTTCGCCAACGCCAAAGATGCACTTCTTTGGGTTCAGGCGCATGTTGTACGCGGAAGATGGTGAAGGTCTCTTCTATGTCCTCCAAGTGTTTGGCGGTGGCCTTGCTCTTTACCACTATGTCGTCAACATAGGCTTCAAGGTTTCTCCCAATTTGATCTGCGAACACCCTATTCACCAACCTTTGAAAAGTCAACCCTGCATTCCTCAAGCCAAAAGGCATGCGAATGTAGTGGTAGACTGCTTCGCCGGTTGTGAAGGCGGTCTTCATGGCATCCTCAGGATCCATGAAGATTTGATGGTAGCCACTGTACGCATCAAGGAAAGAAAGCACTGGGTATCGCACGGTTGAGTCCACCAGTTGGTCTATGTGATAGTCGCGTTCCTGAAGCAGGTGCGGACTCTCAGTTGGTCTATGTGATAGTCCACTGCCTCAGTGATTGATTGTAGGATGGGCGGATCAAGGCCTGTTGGTGGAGGATTTGTCGGTGGAGTGGCGTGCTCCTGAGGCACGTTTCGGTTAACATGGAAGGAGCTTTCCTCCGTTGAATGAACAGAGAGTTCTCCCCATTGCGGGTGAACGTTTTTTGGAGAGGCTTCAGATTGTGGACCGTTGTTGGCGACCGCGACGGGCGGATTCCTCCGTCCCTGGCGATTGTGCCTACTTGTGCTTCGAGTAGTTGGCATGGCTAGTTTCTTGTTGTTTTTGATATGGGTTTTTGATGAGAACTTTCATTTCCCACAGACGGCGCCAAACTGATAGTCGCGTTCCTGAAGCAGGTGCGGACTCTCAGTTGAATTGTTGATGGTGCTTGTCTTCTTGAAGACTCCAAGCTTCCTGTTCAGAGTAATTTGTAGAAGATAAAGAGAGTACTCAGAAGTAGCAAGAGAGGAGTGGGGGGCGTGAAGTAGCTTACCCAGTTTAAGGTGGACATCACCCTATTTATAGGGTGATGCCAGGAGGAGCCTCCCCCAGTTGAAGCCTTGGCCAGGCTGTGAGACAAGTCTGTCAGACTTTTGGAGATAAGGCTACTGTAATGATCGAGTTCTCCTATATGATTCTAGACTTCATAAGTACCCAGGGAAACTTAGATCTAGGTGGACTGACCCTTTTGTTGTGAAAAATGTTTTTGATCATGGAGCTGTAGAAATAGAGGATCCTAGGGACCACCGGATTATGAAAGTTAATGGTCAGCGTCTAAAAGTGTTAAATGATGGTTTTGTTCCTGAAGTGGAAGATATTCCACTTGTGGATCCAGTTTATCAGTCTTGACAACACCATGTAGGTATGTAGGTTTTTGGTTTTGTTTGTTGTTTCCTTTTATTATTATTTTTCTTGATTTATTCCTTTTATTACTAGTTTTCTTTCTTGTTTGGATTTTTGTTGTTTTGTTTTAGTTTGCAGGTCAAATCCCTTTAGCTAATTCAATCGCCAAGTTTGAGTGACTCCAAAGTTGCCCGTCATATATCATGTGTATTCTCTCTTTTTTCTTACACCCTCGGTTATATTTGATTCTTGAACATTGAGGACAATGTTTCATTTAAGTTGGGGGGTGTCAGGGTAAAAATTAAAATTTGCATTGCTCAGGCCTACCATAAGCAATTTTCTCTACGCATTCACAGAACTTTATTGCACTTATCCAAGCTTTGTGGTAAGATGGTGGTTTAACACATGTAGCTAGAGAACTCTTACTTATGGATTCAAGTGAGTGATAGAGAGAATCTGTTGGCTGCAACTGCAGTAAAAAAAAGTGATGAGCATTCATTGATCTGTTGAACTGGAACTTTCTTTTTGAGATAATGATTTGTGGTAAGATTATGGATATACTTGGAATATGATGAAGGTCAACTCATAATTGACGTTTGAGCCTTTCAAGCCAGCCCTTCCCATCATATATTTCTAGTTGAGCCAAAATTTTTCCAAGAAGCACTTATTTTCTTCATCTTCCATTATTCATACCTTATTATGCTAAATTATTGCCACTTCTCCAAAAATTTCAACCATTTCTCTTCTACTTCCAAGTGCATATTCGGTTCTTTTTTATCAGTGAAAGTAAAGGTTGTAGAAGTGAGAAATGATATAAAGTGTGGTGTGGTTGCTTGTATTGAAGAAAAAAAAGAAGAAAAAAGTCTGAAAGTGAAAAGAAAAAAAATTCAAGAAAACAATTTCGAAAAAGAGAAGGTAAAGCAATTTTGCCAATGTTCAACAAAGTGGAAAAGTACTTCAATTGGGAAGTGAGTTCTCTTGGATATTTCATTAGATATTTTCTTCACTTATATTTATGGGTAACTAGTATTCTTGTAAAGCTAAGGATGAACTTGCACATGGATGATATTTTATTTATTCTATATTCTTAAACAGACTTGAAAAATTATAATTCTTTGATTGATTATTCTCATATTTTTATTGGGTTTTCTTCTCTGAATAATTATAGTTTATATTATTCATGGGTTCAGTTTTCTTCTCTGAATAATTATAGTTTATATTATTGGCTTTTCCCATAGAGTGGTTGATTATATAATTATGTTTGGATTGATTATTTATCTATATTGATTCAGTTCTCTGCTGCGGTATTGCCTATAGGTATATTGTCGTCACTGGATTTTCTCAATAGTGATAATAATCTCGGTGCTTAAGGTAGAGAATAATTTATCAGAGAGTTGTAGTTAATCCCTTTGGTTTATAAATATTTATCTTTTTGTGGAATTTGGACTTCATTGAAATTGGAATAATTAAAATATTAAACTTGTGCAAGGGATTCCCGACACTTTACTATTGGTCAAATTTAAGTACTTTCTCCAGTTAATTGTTTAGTTGTTTTTATTTTCTTAAAAATTCAATTCTTATTTCAAAAAATCACTAAATATTTTCTTTAAGTTTAATTGTTCTTTCTAGTATTTTCTTTACTTTGTCTCTCTATGGAATCGACACCCCAAAGCTGTGCTACAACTACCGCGTTATTCTTTGGGCGTAATCAGTGGTTGATGGCGAAGCCCAGGGGTTGCGAAGGCCCTATCTTGCGAGACCAGGAGATGCGAACCTGCGAGGTCCTGGCAAGGCCAGCAGGCACGAAGCTCCCTTGACAATGCCTTCGAGCGATGCGGTAGGATCGCAGTGTATTTCCTTGGTTGCTGCTGATGATGATGCGAGGGGCGAGACGCGAGGGGCATTTGCTTGGGTAGTGTACCAGTTTGTTTTCAAATGAGATAATCAGGGATTGTGTGATTACATTGGGAAAGCATCTGATTCCCACGGAGTTGCTTGTGTTGGATATTTCGTGGTATGATGTGGTTTTGGGTATGGATTGATTATCTCGAAATTGTGTGCATATAGATTGTGCGAAAAGAGAGATTGTGTTATCTTCTGGGGAGACACTTCCTTTATGTACTTCTTCTGGACGTGTGTATGAGATGCATAGACCCGTGATTGACGAGGATGAGTATTTCGGTTTCAATTTAGATGATATCAGGGATGAGTTGGATCAGATATCTGTCGTGCGAGACTTTCTGCGGGTTTTTCTCGAGGATTTGCCAGGTATGCCGCCAGAGCGTGAGATTGTGTTTGAGATTCTGCTTTAGCCAGGTCTGTTCCTATATCTGTTCCCCCCTACCGCATGCCAATTTCAGAGATGAATGAACTCAAGAAGCAGCTTGATGAGTTGCTTGCGAAAGGGTTCATTCGACCGAGCACTTCTTCGTGGGGTGCTCCAGTATTATTTGTGAAGAAGAAGGATAGGACATTGAGGTTGTGTATTGATTATCGGAAGCTGAATGCAATAACTATGAAGAATAAGTATCCTTTACCCATGACTGATGATCTATTTGATCAGTTGAAGGGAGTGAAGATTTTCTCGAAGATAGACCTGAGATCGGGATACTTTCAGCTCCGGGTAAAGGAAGAGGATAATCCGAAGACAGCTTTCTGAACCAGGTATGGACACTACGAGTATACGGTTATGCTATTCGGCTTGACTAATGCTCCAGCAGCATTCATGGATATGATGAACCGGGTGTTCCGACCATATATGGATCAATTTGTGATTGTGTTTATTGATGACATCCTGGTATATTCTAAGGATGAGGTCTTGACACCCAATTTTGGCCCGACGATTTTGAAAGTATTTTATGAAAGGGCTCAAATAACTATTTATAAAGAAGAGGGTCTTTAGGAATGAAATTGGAAAGTCTAGGATTTAATTGAAAGTCATACAAAGTTGTGGACTAAATTAATAATTTTCCCTTTGTTGCAGAGAAACACGATCTGGCGGATCGTGGAAGCCGATGACATTTGTAGGCTTGCGGACTTGAAGATCCACACCTCGCGCACGATCACAAGCGGTTTACAAGTTCATGGAGAGGTGGAGCAGTTGAACTCTCTCATCTATAAAAGACAGCCAATAGGCAACAGAGCGATGACCGGAGCAATTTCACAAAGCAACAATCAACAGAGCAAAACTAAAAAAAAAACTAAAGAACAATCGAATCGGAGAAAGCGATCTAGATTTTTCTGGTGACGCCCCGCTGTTGCCGGTCATTGCTGGTTCATCTCGTCTCACCCTTCGTTGCTCCGTCGCCTTTGGTTATGCGGCCAAAATTTTCGTCAATCCGAAGCCCTTTTCGGATCTGAATTCACGGACTGGAGTCCTTGTTGCTACGCTCACATACCGAGTCGCTACATGATCGCCTGCCTTCCGACATCTCACCGACAATCTGACGTTAGAAACCACATCTTTATCGTGCTCATCGCGGATCGCTCACCAGACTTTGCCGAGAACAGCCAAGCAATAGGGAAGTGTCTCTACTTCAGGTTACTATTTGGGGGAAAGACATACCTCTTTTGATTAGGTATAATCCCGTGGGGTCCCCCTTTGGTTTGTCTCAAGTTTATCTTTGGTCACTGTCATTTAATATGTTGCAATTAAGGCACCTATATATATTAAGGGATTTGATGGTTTGGTGTCAGTGGTATACTTGAGCTTTGTATTTCTTTTGGTTCC
Source organism: Stellera chamaejasme (assembly GCA_024586325.1). Taxonomy (NCBI): domain Eukaryota; kingdom Viridiplantae; phylum Streptophyta; class Magnoliopsida; order Malvales; family Thymelaeaceae; genus Stellera; species Stellera chamaejasme. Next base: position 37,391,329 of record CM044983.1, read on the forward strand.
TTTCTTTGATGGCATCTAAAGAATCATACCACATGTGACATTTTGTTAATCTGAATATTTTTTTATTTTATTTTCATTTTTGCGTTTTCATTTTTTTTTCTCTCTCCACTTCTATTTTCATTCACTCTTTTCCAACTAAACATATTCACGTGTGAGTATCACAAGTAGTCCTTTCTTTCTTTTCTTTTCTTTCGTTTCTTTTTTTATGATTTTTGTATGCTTCTTCTTCATTTATTATTGTAATTATTTTTGGGGTTTGTTTAGTTATTAATTCATGTAGTTCTTTCATCTGTCATTACTCTTACTCAGCTAAATGTTGGAAGAAATTTATTTTAATTAAATAAAAAGCGAAGAAATAAATTGAACATGTGGTACCAATTTCCGGGCATATGAAAATTGATAATTTTTATATGTAACTGACTAACGGACTTGGAGTTTCTCGTAGACCAGTTTAGGTTCCCAATCGACCTATCACAAATAGATTGGTGGCGACTCCGTCGAAAACCCCATCGCTACAGCTGGCGACTCCACTGGGAAAGTCTGGCCACATGACCGGTTTATTTTATTTTTCTTCACTTGATTGTGTTTTATTTTGTTTTCACTTGATTGTGCAAAGTGCTGGACAAATGGGAAGCTATAGAACTACCTGTTGTGGCAAAGAGCTCCCCAAAGTAATTTAATAGTACCATTCTCTTAGAAATAGGTCCAATTTCTAGGGTATTGTATTTGCTTACTGTGGACTTTTTAGCTATCACTATTTATTTTTAGTTGATTGTCATTTATGCATATCAATGAAGTTCATCATTTCATCGTTTCTTTTCTCCATGAGTGTTGTCTTATTCTTTTCTCTCATTTCCCCAATCCCTTCATTCCTTAATGCAGAAATGATTCTCACGTTGACAACTATGAATGCAACCTATTTATAGATTTTGATAACCCCGTTAACTCTGTTGAATTTGACGATGAGGATTTTCAAGTATCCCCTGAATTATTGAAGTTGGTTGAGCAAGATGAGTGAGAGAGAGGGCAATGAGTCAGGAAATGACTGAGACAATTAATTTGGGTAATCATGATGAAGAAAAACATGTTAAAATTGGTGCTTCATTTCCAACAGCAGAGAAGGAAGAATTGGTTCAGTTATTAAGGGAGTACAATGACATATTTGTGTTGTCTTATCGAGATATGCAAGGGTTAAGTACTGATATTGTTGTGCATAAGATTCCACTAAAGCCTGGAGCTAAATCTGTTCGACAAAAGTTACGGAGGTTAAAACTGGAATTTCTTTTAAGAGTAAAAGAATAAATCCAAAAGCTATGGGATGCGGGATTCCTGGGTGTAGCTGAGTATACAGAGTGGGTAGTAAACATAGTGCCTATCGAGAAGAAAGAAAGCAAGAAGCTGAGAGTCTGTCAAGACTACCGACCAGTTAACGTAGCTAGTCCAAAAGATAAATTCCCTCTTCCTCACATTGGCACTTTGGTAGATAACACAGCTGGGAACTCGCACTTCTCTTTCATGGATGGCTTCTCCGGTTATAATCAAATTAAATTGCACCAAGATGACATGCTGAAGACAGCTTTCATCACGCTGTGGGGAACTTTCTACTATAAAGTGATGCCTTTTGGATTAAAGAATGTTGGTGCCCCTTATCAAAGGGCTATATGGTCACGTTATTCCTTCACATGATGCATAAGGAGATCAAAGTCTACGTGGATGACATGATAGCTAAGTCTCACACCACCAAGGATCATCTAACAGATACTTTGAAAATTATTCATTAAGCTCCGTAAATACCAATTGAAGCTGAACCCTACGAAGTGTACCTTCGGTGTAAAGTCTGGGAAGTTGTTGGGCTTCATGGTGAGCAAAGAAGGTATCAGAGTGGATCCAAATAAAGTCAGAGCTATACCGGAAATGTCACCTCCAAAAACTCTGAAAGAAGTTAGAAGCTTTCTTGGAAAGATCAACTACATTGTGAGGTTCATATCTCAACTAACCTCAAAATGTGAACCTTTGTTCAAGTCTTTAAAGAAGAACAGTGGTGTGGAGTGGACAAATGATTGTCAAGAAGCTTTTGAGAAAGTGAAACAGTATCTGATGAATCCGCCTGTATTAGTACCTCCAAGACAAGGGGAGCCTTTGATCTTATATTTGTCGGTACAAGATTCTTCTCTAGGGTCAGTTTTGGGACAACGAGATATGACGGGTTGAAAGGAGCAGGCTATCTACTACTTGAGCAAGAAGTTTACTGACTCTGAGGTAAAGTACTCAATGGTAGAAAAGACATGTTGCGCTCTTGCTTGGGTAGCGAGTCGCTTAAGGCATTACATGCTCAACAACTCCACGTTGTTGATATCAAAAATAGATCCAATAAAGTATATCTTTGAGAAGCCAGCACTATCTGGGAGAATAGCCAAGTGGCAGATGCTCTTGTCAGAATATGATATTCAGTTTGTATCGCAAAAGGCTATCAAAGGGAGTATTATAGCTGAATATTTGGTTGATAAAGCGACACCAGACTTTGAACCCATGAAAATGGAATTTCCTGACGGAGATGTAATGTCAATCGGATGTGACCCTGATGAGGCTGAAGATGACCCTGATGAGGCTTTTGATGGGGCATCAAATGCTCTCGGACAAGGAATTGGGGCGATCATTGTCTCTCCAGAAAGGAAGCAATACCCTCTCACTGCCAAACTCACATTCTTAGCCTGCACTAACAACATAGCAGAGTACGAGGCATGTGTCATGGGACTTAGATGGCCTTGGAGATGAATATAAAAGAACTGAAAGTTTATGGTGATTCAGCTTTGGTGATTTATCAACTAAAAAAAGATTGGGATACTAGGGACTCTAAGTTGGTTCCTTATCAGAGATACATTCAAGAGCTGGTCAAAGAGTTTAAGAATATAAGTTTTCACCATATCTCAAGGGAAAACAATCAAATAGCAGATGCCTTAGCCACGCTAGCAGCTATGTACAAGATAAGTAGCCGTGAGCAGACTCCAATAATCGAAATGAAAGTATTTGATGTTCCGGCATATTGCACAAATGTAGAAGAGGAGAAAGATGGTGAGCCGTGGTACTGTGATATCGAAAGATACCTGCAAGAGCAAGTCTATCCAGTGGGGCATCGAGATAATGACCGAAAGTTCCTACGAAGGTTATCAATGGGATTCTTTCTAAATGGGGATGTGCTCTACACCCGGACATGGTACTACTTCGTTGTGTAGACTCGCGAGAGGCCACTAGAATCATGGAAGAAGTGCATGAAGGTATAGGCGGTGCTCACACTAGCGGGTATACAATGGCAAAGCAAATTCTGAGAGCGGGTTACTATTGGCTTACTCTAGAGACGGATTGTATCAATTATGTGAGGAAATGCCACAAATGTCAAGTTTATGCTAATCGAATACAAGTTCCACCAGCACCGTTAAATGTAACCGCAATACCGTGGCCTTTTTCTATGTGGGGTATAGATGTGATCGGAGCAATCAATCCTAAGGCTTCTAATGGGCATAAGTTCATTTTGGTAGCCATCGATTATTTCACTAAATGGGTCGAGGCTGCATCTTATGCCAGTGTAAGTAGAAATGTGGTTTGTCGCTTCATTAAGAAGGAGATCATTTGTCGGTACAGGTTGCCAGAGCGCATCATCACAGATAATGCAACAAATTTGAATAATCATATGATGGATGATTTGTGTAAGCAGTTTAAGATCAAACATCACAACTCCGTACCGTATCGACCCATGATGAACGGTGTAGTGGAAACGACAAACAAGAACATTAAGAGGATCATTGAGAAGATGAATGTCACATATAAGGATTGCCATGAGAAGTTACCATTTGCCTTGCACGCGTATAGGACCTTCGTGTGCACATCTACTGGAGCCACAACTTTCTCCTTGGTATATGGTATGGAGGCGGTATTACCTATTGGTACACTACCCAAGCAAATGCGTCCTCGCATCACATCAGAATCAGACAAGTCTCGCCTGCGCGAGGTCTCTCCCTCGCAGGTCTCAAGTCTTGCCTTCGTGAGGTCTCACCCTCACGGTCTCAAGTCTCGCCTGCGCGACGTATCGCCCTCGTAGGTCTCAAGTCTCGCCTTCGCGACGTCTCACCCTCACGGTCTTAAGTCTCGCCTGCGCGAGGTCTCGCCCTCGCGGTCTCCCAGCTCGCCTGCGCGAGGTCTCCCAGCTCGCCTACGCGAGGTCTCACCCTCGCAAGTCTCAAGTCTCGCCTGCGCGAGGTCTCGCCCTCGCTGGTCTCAAGTCTCGCCTTCGCGAGGTCTCGCCCTCGCAGGTCTCAAGTCTCGCCTTCGCAAGTCTCGCCCTTGCCGTCTCACACTCGCCTTCGCGAGTCCCTTAGGCCTTCGCGGGTCTTGCCCTCGCGGTCTCAACTCGCCTTCGCGAGGTCTCTCATGCCTATACTGGCTCCGCCAGACAAGGCCCTTGCACTCACGGTTCGTGCGACCCTTACCTTTATTGGCTTTGCTCTTATCTGGGCCTTCGCCCCTTGCTGGCCTTCGCCGCTGCATACTCAACTAAGGAAAGACCACTTGGTCATCTGACATTAAGCAACCAATAAGGAGGTCAACAGGAGCCTGAGTGATCTCTACATTCACACGCCAAATATCTTCTCTGGCAAACAAATTGACAAAGGCGGTTTACTGACACTCATCATCAGCCGCCTTATCTCCAAAAGTCTGACAGACTTGTCTCACAGCCTGGCTAAGGCTTCAACTGGGGGAGGCTCCTCCTGGCATCACCCTATAAATAGGGTGATGTCCACCTTAAACTGGGTAAGCTACTTCACGCCCCCCCACTCCTCTCTTGCTACTTCTGAGTGCTCTCTTTATCTTTTACAGATCACTCTGAACAGCAAGCTTGGAGTCTTCAAGAACACAACACCATCAACCATTCATCTGAGAGTCCGCACCTGCCTCAGGAACGCGACTATCAGATTGGCGCCGTCTGTGGGAACGAAAAGTTCTCATCGAAAACCCATATCAAAAACCACAAGAAGCAAGCCATGCCAACTACCCAGAGCGCGAGTAGGCATAGCCGCCAGGGGAGGAGGAATCCACCCGTTACGGTCACCAACAACGACCCGCAATCGGAAGGCTCCACAAACAACGTTCACCCACGATGGGGAGAACTCTCTGTTCATTCAACAGAGGAGAGCTCCTCCCACATTAACCGTAACGTACCCCAGGAGCACACCACTCCACCACAAAATCCTCCACCAACTGGCCTTGATCCGGCCGTCCTGCAAGCAATCACTGAGGCAGTGGCTCATAACCTACGCGAAACACTCGCTAGTACTCTCAGGGGCGTTTTGGATAGCGCGGGACACTGATAACCAGTCAACTCGAGCGTCCTGCCACCCCGCCTCAACAAGTAAGTCATCCTGATCCTCCTTCGTCTATACTTATAGCTCTTACTAGACGGTTAGAGGAAATGGAGAAAAGGGAAGAGAGGGCTAGCGTCCATAACATCACCAGGATGGGTTTGGACCACCTCTAGACCCAACCTTTCACTCAGCGGGTCTTGGAGACCCCTCTTCCAGATCAGTTTCGCCAGCCCAAATTGTATGCTTATGACGGTCTGTCAGACCTGGACATTCATTTACAACGTTACGTATCCGCGATGGCCATCGCGAGGGCGGATGACAACACCCTCTGTAGGGCTTTCAGCTCCACACTCACTAGGGTCGCGGCGAACTGCTATACCACCCTTCGCGATAAGCGATTCGACTCCTTTGAGAAGCTCTCCCGCAATTTCTCCAATCATTTCGTGGTATCCAAGCCTCCCCCCAAAATGGCAGGACACCTCCTCAAGATACGACAGAAGAAAGATGAATCCCTCAGGGAGTACATTCAGCGTTTTCAGGCGGAATCCATCCAAGTCCCAAATCTGGGGGAGGAGGCCCGTCTGCTCGCAGCCATTCAGGGTCTCCGCTGGGAGTCTCTTTTCTTCGTGGATGTGCACACCAACCCCCCCGCCAACATGGAGCAGTTCTTGAGCACGGCATCCCGGTTCATGAACACAGAAGAGGTCACGCGACCACTTACGCGGACCACCCCAACAGATGGGAAGGGGCAGCCCCCGCGAGTGGACTCCAGGTCCCAGAGGCGGTACTGCATACCCAACAGGAGAGGACGCGTGCCCAATCCTCCCACCACTCAGAGAATCTCGCACCAACATCCTCCATGCCCTGGAACAGAAAAGGGAAGTTCCCAGGTGGCCCCACCCCCTCTCCCAGGAGGTGACTAGGCAAAGCAGTGAGTATTGCCGCTATCATCGTGACAAAGGTCACGACACTGAGGATTGTTTTGAGCTCAAACGCATGATTGGAGATATGCTTGCTCAAGGCAAACTCAGGGAATTCTTGCTTCATGACTCAGATGGGGGTCGCAAACGAGAAAGTAATCAGGAGGATCGCAGACAGGGGGACCGCAGGCGGGGTCGCTCCTAACAGAACCCAGATCGAGAGGATCTAGTCCAAATTCCCCCAGCCAGGGGACACATCAGCGTGATCACACAATGTGAAGGCGCAGCGGCAAGACGCCGTCACATGAGGCAGATCTATCAGATTGATCATTCCTCAACTCACCTACTGCATCGCCGCGATGGCACCTCTGTCGCAGTACATCATGCGGACCCCTTGATCATCAGCGCCCGCATTGCCCGATGGGACACTGATAGGGTCTACATGGAGACCGGGGCGAACGCCAATGTGGTCTACAAGCACACTCTTGTGGAAGCAAAGGTACCCCTATCACAGATCCAGCCCGCGAAGGGGCCACCTTTGGAGTGGGACGGGAAGAAATCCCAACCTTGGGAACAATCACACTCCCCTTCATGATGATGGGGACCACCAAAGAGAAGAAGCAAGTCTGCCACTCTAGCTTTGTGGACTTCATTGTCCTTGATCTCCCCACACCATACAACGCCATCATTGGGCGTCACACCCAGACGGAATTCCACGTCCGCTGCGATGTGCGGGCCCTAACTCTGGTTTTCCACACCACGGCGGGAGATGCCTACATTTTCGTCAATCAAAATGTGGCCAGAGACAATTACGTCTCTGCCCTCGCAGAACCTCCTCAGCTCCCCAAGCCATCAGAGCCTAAGAGAAAGGCACCCATGGAGGAGGCCAGGCCGCAGCGAGGCCGCTCCCGACTTGTGCAGGGCCTTCGAAGAGGTTGAAATCTCTCCTGGCAAGAAGTTTCGGGTTGGAAAAGACCATGAGGAGCAAGACCAGCAAGCACTCATCCATCTCCTCCATGCCAATAGCGACGTCTTCGCATGGAGCCCTGACGACTTACCAGGTGTGGATCCTGCTATTATTTCTCATAAATTGAGTGTACTCCCCGGCTTTAGCCCGGTTAGGCAGAAAACTAGGGGTATGGCCCCTGATCGTATGATTTTGTACGCATGGAAGTGCAAAAATTGCTTAAGGCAAATATAATCAAGGAAGTTCACTACTCTGAGTGGGTCGCCAACATAGTCCTCGCGGATAAGGAAGGTGGCCAATGGCGACTTTCTGTAGACTACAAAGGGGTCAATAGGGCCTGCCCTAGGGATCCCAATCCCCTACCCTCTATTGATCAGTTAGTGGACTCAACCGTCCATCACTCAGTCTTCTCTTTCCTCGACGCATATAGTGGGTACATCAAGTTTTTATGGACCCAGAGGACGCGGTCAAAACTGCCTTCACCACTGGCGAAGCAGTCTACCACTATATCCGGATGCCCTTTGGTTTGAAAAACGCAGGGGCCACTTTCCAAAGCCTTGTGAATCAGATCTTCGCGGATCAAATTGGCCGAAATCTTGAGTCCTATGTTGATGACATAGTGGTCAAAAGCAAGGCCACCAGGACGCACCTAGCAGACTTGGAGGAAACATTCGCCAACTTCCGCAAGTATAACATGCGGTTGAACCGAAAAAAGTGCATCTTCAGCGTCGGCTAAGGCAAATTTTTGGGTTATCAAATCTCCAAAGGAGAGATTCATGCGAATCCCAAGAAGATTGAAGCCATCACCAATCTTCGCACCCCTAGGGGGCTCAAAGAAGTACAGCAACTGGCAGGAAAGCTGGTAGCCTTGGGACGCTTCATCTCTAAACTCAGCGACCGCTGCAGACCTTTCTTCGACCAAATCCGCAAGAAGAAAGCTTGCAAATGGACAGAGGAATGCCAGGAGGCATATGACTCAATCAAACAGCACTTGCAAGAACTGCCTGCGCTCAAGTGTCCTAGACCAGGCGATGACCTGGTCCTCTATCTTACCACCTCAGACAAGAGCATCGCCTCTGTCCTTATCAAAGAAGAAGCTGCCAAGCAATGGCCAGTCTACTACACCAGCCACACCCTCCAGGCTACGGAAACGAGGTATCCTCCTCTGCAAAAGGCTATCTTATCTCTGGTGTATGCAGCACAGAAGCTCAAGCCCTACTTTCAAGGGCACACAATTATAGTCCGGACGGACTTACCAATTCAGGAGATCCTCAGGGGACCCGAACCTTCAGGGCGCCTCGCCAAATGGTGTATTGAGCTAGGTGGCTTCAATATCAACTACGAGTCCAGAAAGGCAATTAAGGGCCAGGCCCTCGCCGACTTCATTGCGGAATTCTCGGGATTTTTGCGGGAAAGTGCTAGATTGTGCGGGTTTGGTTCTGGGGTGTATTTTGATGTCAACATTGTTACGGTCACCCCCCGGACGGTCTTAGAGACCTCGGCGATGTTTTATTGGTTGCGGTTGGACCGCGAGATGCGCCATCTCACCCGCCGGGAAGAACTACCATTGCTCGATCATTTCATCATTATATATGTGCATACCTGTGGTTGTTACTGCTTTTGCGAGTTTGGATGGTTACGGTATCTTACCTCAGTCCTTATTGGGTGACCCGGGTTACAGTTAGCTTGATGGCTCGGTTTTGGCTGCGGTTGGCTCACGGTTTTCGGCGTCATATTCTGACAATCGTCTTCGAGCCTTATCCGAGTATCATTTTGGCGAACTCCTTGGATGCAAAAACCCCAAATTGCCGAAATTTTGGGAAATTTCTAAAATGGTGTGTGTTTGTGTTCTTGGATCATGCTTTAAGTATGTTGTTCCTAGCATGATTCTAAGCCTATGTATGGATTCAATTTGATGGAAAGCATGCCAGGGAAGAATCCCCCTTTTGGCCGAATTGTTCAACTCTTGGGGAGACTCCACCTTCCACCGTTAATGGGTGCCATTCTCGCCAGCCAAAGCAGTTCGGGGGCGGCTGGCCTGGGAGCTCCGGTCAGGCCGTAGCAGAGGCATGCTGACCGGGAAGTGGGCAGCAGCCACATCAGTGTCCAGAGTCAGCAGGAGAGTGACTCTGAGGAGGATGAGCGCCGTGATACTGAGACTACTCGTCGATCCCACCAGCGACGGGAAGAGCAGAGATACCACTCACGAGGTCGACTTCTAGAGCGGCTTCAGCGAGGTGATGGTTTCGCTGGCTACATTTAATCTGCAAGATGTTGCAGATCACCGGTGGAGGGGTTTACATAGCCGGTTGAGAGCTGAGGCAACACGAGAGGGTGGACAGGATCCAGACCTTACTTGGGAGCAGTTTGCTTGTTACTTCCACCGCCAGTATATTGGGGATGCAGTCCGGGATCTCCGTCAGGCACAGTTCGACGACTTGGAGCAGGGGACCCGGACCGTAGCAGAGTATGAGCGGGAGTTCGACCGACTGGTCCGCTACGTACCGCAGTACTACGGTATGGAGCAGGAGAAGGCCAAGAGGTTCATTCGCCGCTTGCGTCCTGAGTATAGGTGGGTTTTGAGGCCCCTGGATATCACGTCTTATCATGTGGCCTTGCAGAAGGCCCAACTCCTCGAGCACACCGTCTTATCACGTCTTATCATGAGGCCCTGGATATCACGTCTTATCTACCACACCGATCTCGGGATGGAGGCAGGGCTTCTGCACCGCAGGGCTCATCGAGGTTCAGGAGGAGGACTGGGCAGACTGGGCAGAGTGGCCGGAGTGGTAGGGTGGCCCCGGCAGTACAGACTTGTGACATGTGTGGCGGCCAGCACCCCGGCCGGCCATGCTATAGACAGACGGGGCAGTGCCTGCACTGCGGAGCGGATGATCATTGGGTGCGTGATTGTCCATTGACACGGGGGCAGGCATCCAGCAGCACTACAGGTCTTCAGCCTCGGTTTCAGTCTAGTGGTTTTCAGCGGAGTATTCCGAGACCCCGCAGCAGAGGCGTCCATTTCAGCCACCCTCTCCACCACAGCAGCCCAGGGCAGGGCGAGTATTCCAGATTGAGCGGGGAGAGACATCGCAGCGCGGGGCACTCCAAGGTACATTGCTTTTGAACAACACACCTATTCTTGTATTGTTTGATACTGGGGCATCCGTTTCAGTGGTGGCACAAAAGTGTGCCGAGTCTCTCCACCTGGCGATTAGTGAGCTCCCGAACGTCTTCCTGGTACAGACGGCTGGGAGTCAGTTTTTGTTCTCCAATGAGATGGCACGAGACTGCGTGCTATCCATTGGTAGACATCAGATTCGGTCAGATCTGCTGGTGTTGAATACACCGAAGTACGATGTGATTCTTGGGATGGATTGGCTGTCCAAGAATGCCGTCCACATCCACTGTGCTAGCCGTAGTATTACGGTTGCTGGAGAGGTGTTACCCTCACACGCTCGATGGGTCTGAGGCGGTCAGTAGCAGTTTGGAGCTGCAAGTTCTGGATCAGGTCCCGATAGTGGACTCGGAGGAGTACTATGGCCTGAACCTAGCAGAAACTCGGCTGGAGTTGGATAGGATCCCAATTGTTCGGGATTTTCAGCAGGTATTTCCGGAGGATTTGCCCAGGATGCCACCAGAGCGGGAAATCGTGTTTGAGATCCATTTGCAGCCGGGTTCTACTCCCATCTCTATTCCTCCCTACCGGATGCCGATAGTAGAGATGGTTGAGCTGAAGAAGCAGCTGGAGGAGTTGCAGGAGAAGGGGTTTATTCGTCCGAGCACCTAACCGTGGGGCGCTCCAGTTCTGTTCGTTAAGAAGAAGGATGGGACACTCAGGCTGTGCATCGACTACAGACGGTTGAACGCCATCACCATCAAGAATAGGTACCCGTTACCGAGGATTGATGATTTCTTTGATCAGTTGCGGGGTGCGAAGATCTTTTCGAAGATCGATCTACGGTCGGGGTACTTTCAGCTTCGGGTGAGAGAGGAGGACATACCGAAGACTGCTTTCCGGACTCGGTATGGACACTTTGAGTATACGATGATGCCGTTTGGGTTGACCAACGCACCGGCAGAGTTCATGGACATGATGAACCGGGTGTTTCGGCCATACCTGGACACCTTCGTAGTAGTGTTCATCGATGACATTCTGATCTACTCTCGGGATGAGGACTCGCACCGGGAGCATCTGAGGATTGTCTTGCAGACACTTTGGGAGCATCGGCTTTACGCCAAGTTCTCAAAGTGTGACTTTTGGATTCGGGAGGTGTCGTTTCTAGAGCATATCATCGGTGAGCATGGTTTGTCAGTGGATCCTGCGAAGGTCAAGGCAGTATTGGAAGCAGCCTACCTCGGTACGTGAGATCAAGAGTTTTCTGGGCATGGCAGGTTATTACCGGAGGTTTGTACCGGGATTCTCCATCTTGGCTTCCCCGCTTACGCAGTTGACCAAGAAGGGGCAGCCATTTGTATGGACAGAGAAGTGTGAGGAGAGTTTCCAGGAACTGAAGCGGCAGCTGACCAACGCGCCGATCTTGATCTTACCCGACCCAAGTTTACCTTATGTGATCTACACATACGCATCTAGGTCAGGGTTGGGATGTGTGTTGATGCAGGAGCAGAATGTGATAGCTTATGGGTCGAGGCAACTGCGACCGCATGAGCAGAACTATCCGACACACGATCTGGAGTTGGCCGCAGTGATTTACGCGCTGAAGCAGTGGAGGCACTACCTACTTGGCAGCAGATTTCAGATTTTCACAGATCATAAGAGTCTGAAATACTTGTTCACTCAGAAGGAGTTGAACATGAGGCAACGCAGGTGGCTCGAGTACATCAAGTATTATGACTGCAGTATCGAGTACACCGCGGGCAAGGGCAATACAGCTGCTGATGCTCTGAGAAGGAAGTACACTGGTGTGGTCAAGGGAGGCAGCGCCGAGGATCGGACCGAGGAGAATGACTTGGTGTGCCTGTGGCCCAAGTGGGAGCACTGGGAGCACACTCAGGTGTACACTTTGACCATTCACTCGGAGTGGCTGGACAGAGTGCGGGAGGCACAGGAGAGGGATCCAGAGCTGAAGAAGCTGTCCGGAGAGGACAAAGGGGCAATACTACCGTAGTTTCAGTACAGGCAGGGACTACTGTACTTCGGGGATCGGTTATATGTGCCAGGGGATCAAGCACTACGGGTTGAGATTCTGACAGAGGCACATTCGAGCCGGTTGAGCATACACCCCGGTAGTGAGAAGATGTTTCAGGACTTGCGTACCCATTTCTGGTGGCCGGGTATGCGGAGACACATTGCCACACATGTGTCTAAGTGTGCCACTTGTCAACGAGTGAAGGTGGAGCATCAGAAGCCGGCAGGGACGTTGCAGACTTTGCCCATTCCGATCAGGAAGTGGGGCAACACCACGATGGACTTTCTGACTGCACTACCCCTGACCCGGTCTCGCCACGATGCCATCTGGGTAATCGTGGACCGCTTGACAAAGTGTGCTCACTTCCTGCCGATTCGGGTGACAGACCCATTGGAGAAGCTTGCCCAGTTGTACATCAGGGAGATTGTGCGGTTACATGGAGTGCCAGACTCCATTGTGTCAGATCGGGATCCGCGTTTTACCGCACGTTTCTAGGGTGCCTTTCATAAGGCTTTGGGCACGCGACTCCATCTGAGTACAGCTTACCATCCCCAAACTGATGATCAATCGGAGCGGGTGATTCAGATTCTGGAAGATATGCTGCGAAGCTATACTTTGGATTTTGGGGGAGATTGGGACCAGCAGTTGCCGTTAGTGGAGTTCTCGTACAACAACAGCTATCAGAGTACCATCGGCATGGCACCCTACGAGGCACTGTATGGGCGACGGTGCAAGACACCGCACTGCTGGATTGAGGCGTCTGATAGGATTGAGCTGGGTCCCGAGCTCATTGAGGAGACCACAGCCAAGATCGGGGTTATTCAGGTGCGATTGAAAACCGCGAACGACCGCACCACCTCATACGCGAACAGGCGACGCAGGGACTTGGAGTTCGAGGTGGGCGACAGAGTTTGGCTGAAGGTAGCGCCGATTCGGGGGACGGTCAGATTTGGTAGACGGGGTAAGTTAGACCCAAGGTATATCGGACCGTACGAGATTATGGATCGGATAGGCAGGATGGCCTACAGGTTGGCTTTAACTCCGAGTATGTCTGCGGTGCACAACGTCTTTCACGTCAGTATGTTGAAGAAGTGCATTTTGGATCCCGTGCAGACGATCCCAGTGGAGGAGGTTCAGCTGGAACCTGACTTGTCGTATCAGGAGGTACCGATTGCCTTTCTGGGGCGCGATACTCGGAAACTTCGGAGCAAGTTGATTCCCATGGTCAAGGTTCAGTGGTCGCATCATACGGACCGGGAAGCGACTTGGGAGACTGAGCAGGATATCAGAGAGCGTTATCCCGAGCGGTACCAGCGGTTGATACCCCTCTTGGAGGACCAAGAGTCCTAAGTGGGGGAGAATGTTACGGTCACCCGAGCGGGTTGCGACCGGGTGACCCGGGGCTCCGATTTTGTCCTGCGGGTCACGGTTTTCGGCATTCAGGCAGCTCGCGAGCCTTATCCGAGGATCATTTTGGCGAACCCTTTCTTATTTGAGGTCGTGTGGGTCCCCCGGACGTTTCCGCCGAAAATATTTTTCCGGCGCCGGGGGGTTGTCGGGGTTGTCTCGGAACGTATAGCGGACTCGGTAGCGCTCCCGAGAACTCAGACTGAGAAGCCGTTTGCGGTTTTGGAGTCGTGGGAACGTCCCGGAGGTTTTTATGGAGAATAATTTTTGGGGCAGGACGTTCGGTCTCGGGCGACTCTCGGGGCTCGGACGGGAATCCCGGGGCTCGGGATGGATTTTCTCCGACGGCTCCATGGTAAGTTATGTTATATTTTAAGATGGATTTTATAGTTATTTTTGGGGAATTTTGGCGTGGCGGGATTTTGGTTCAGGTGGATATGCTAGCACGTCGGGATTCGTTCGGGTTCAGCGAGCTTGGTAGGACACTCTGAAATTGTAAATAAACATTTGGAACATGTTTTATGAATGTTATAATATCCTGAGGATTGTGTCCAAGTTTCGTTTAAATTGGAGTTCAGTAATTGCGTTTGGGCCAAAATTGTAACTTTTGGAAGAGTTGGGAGATTAACTTGTAAATAGGCCACAAAACAGCAATAATGGAGCATGGGCAGCAGCTGAATTCGGCTGAAATGGGAGGGAAATAAGGGACACTTGGCAATTTCTCATTTAAGATGAGAAGGGATGGGAAAAAGGGAAGAATACATAAAAGGCTTATTTTCATAAATGAGTTATTATTTTCATCACATTTCTTCTTCTTCTTCTTCTTCTTCTTCTTCCTTCTCCCTTTGATGCGCCATTTTCACTATTCATGAAGCTTGGTGTTCTTCAAGTCTTGGCTTAAATCAACAAGAAAATGGATCCTTTAAGTGGTAAGTCTCCTCCCTTGCTCTCTTTTCTTGTTGGAAACAAGTTTTGGATGGAAAAAGAGAGATTTGTGGATTGTGGGTTTGTTCATGACTACCATCTAGGATGATTCTCTTGCTTCCATCTTTTAGTATGTTGTTCTTGGGTTGGAGGGGAGTGAGAATCAAGTGTTAGATTTTGGAAAAACTCCTTGGATGCAAAAACCCCAAATTGCCGAAATTTTGGGAAATTTCTAAAATGGTGTGTGTTTGTGTTCTTGGATCATGCTTCAAGTATGTTGTTCCTAGCATGATTCTAAGCCTATGTATGGATTCAATTTGATGGTAAGCATGCTAGGGAAGAATCCCCCTTTTGGCCGAATTGTTCAAGAAAGGGGTTTTTGTCACAGCCACCCCGCCCGGTTGCGGAGGCAAGGCCAACCGTGACGTTCGGAAGCCAGTAGCTGCGGCGGAAAGCGCGGAAACGGTACTACAACCCGCAACCTACAACATTCATATACGGCAAGTATAAAAATGCGCAGTTCATGGAAAATCACGCATAGCAACAGAAGACATGATCACAAAATCAGTTTCCACATCAAAACCAGTATATCTATCCAACATAGGCAAGTCGGGGCTCCGCCCTCGACTCAAAAGACAGTTCAACATCAGCAGATATCCAGAATATATATCATATACAAACTCATGATCCACTATATATGCATGCAACTACAGCTACAGAGCCATCAAAAACTAAAGCCCAAATATACCTAGTGCGGAATCGGAGAAACTGCTCTTTCTCAGTAGATTTCCGCACGCGGTACTGCTGCTGCTGCTGCTGCTGAAAACCCAAAAACAACCAAAGCACCGCGGATCTCTATTCCGCTGGTTGCTTGCCAGAATAGCCTGAAAGATGGTAAACAAATAAAGGGTGAGTCCTCGGGAGGACCCAGTAAGGGCTAATGTCACCGCACGCCACCCGAGCCCGGTTGCGGAGGCGGGGGCGCCGGGACGCCGGAAGCGGAAGCCGGAATGGAAAGGAGTGGCAGGTCCATCGAGACCCGCCGCGCGTAGCGGACCCGCGAACGGAAGGATTGTGGAAGCAGACTAACTGAAATTTCATGCGTATAACCAAAACAAAATGCAACCATACCATTCATGCACTAATAACAGAGTAAGCCCCGCCCTCCGTGGACGAGTGCTTACGCACCAGAACACATATACATACAGATTTCACAGAACCTAAAATGTCTAGCAAGCGCCAAGCGCTCAGGACAGATATAGAACAAAATATACAAATATATATACAGACATACAATCACCATAGCAATACAGAAAGCGTGCATATGCAACTACAGAGCCAACCTTAGAACCTATGTAACAAAGTACCTTGCGCGGGATTAACACCAAGTACACAATCCCGGACCGCAAGGTGCAACTGCTGCACAACACACCCAAGGTAGAACCCTCACGGAATCCTACTCCGCAGGTCGCTTATCAGGTCTACCTGAAACCCAAAAACAGAACCCAAAGAAGGGTGAGTCCTAAAAGGACCCCGTAAGGGATATGGGGTAAGGTAAGTATATGTAACCCTGCAAAACAGAAAGATAGCAATATATGCAACAGAATACGGAATAGCCTGCATGTACAGAAAATAAATCGGAATCCCGAAGGACGTGCGATTCTAAATCGCCATAAACCTTATAACAGATCGGGCACGACACCTCCCACTAAGGGGAGTCGAAGCCGAAGCTATTACGAAGCATGGTGCACCAGTGGGTAGCGAACCCACAACTGTCGTAGTGTTAGCAGACAGTATACCATAAGGCATACTCCTACAAACGTAGGATTACTGCATGCAGTATGCTACAAGGCATACACCTACGATCACAGAACTTACCTTAAAGCGAAATTTCCGAAATACCCGCAAAATGAAGTGCTACAATATACATACACTTACAGACTACGAGAATATGCTCTAGGCATATAATACTTGAAATACTGCAGAATGTAAACTGAAACCAAAACATATACTTAGCTTACCAAACAACAGAACCAAACCCTTACCTCAAAATCCAGAGTATTGGACCGATTCTGGATAACACCTACACCGTGCCCCGAAACTTAGAACTCCTCTTTTCCTAACCACCGAAACTCAGAATCTGCCAAACCAAGTTGAATTAGCATCCTCATCAACCACACTACCAAACTACAACCCCCGACCCCAAAACCGAAAATCCGACAGAATTTCCGTAAAATTCCAGATTTTCACAGAAACGTCAGAATTCAGAACCAACCTAGACAATGCAAGATTTCACATTGACAAACATCATACAATAAGCAGAACTGATCAAATCCAACCTTAAACCCTTCATTACCCGCCAATTTCCGATAATCCCGATTAATTGTAACTTTTTCATCCCTTAACCGAATTCAACATTTCAAACTTCCATCCACTCCTAAATTCAAGCCCAACACCATATTAACCTCCAATTTAACCAAAATGAACCTCCAACATTGAAAAAGAATCATTCAAAGATTCGGTTCTTAATCAACTTTTCATCCAACTTTCAATTCAATCCATTCAAGCTTCCAAATAATCATATTAATCACCAATTTCACTTCCTAACCAAACTTACTAACCAATTGCATCAAAACAACAAAACCTCTTCCTTAATAATTTCGGCCAAGTTAGGGATTTCTCACCCAACTTCCATTTCAATCCAAACAAAGTTCCATTAGCTCTCTTTAATTACCAATTACACTTCTTAACCAAGATTACTAACCAATTGCTTCAAAATCAACAAACCCCTCTCTTGAACATTTCGGCCAACTTGGGGGTTTTCTACCCAACATGTTTTCCTTCAAATTGAAACCATAGATTGTCTTAGAATCATGCAAGGAACAACATATCTCAAGCATGATTCAAGAACACAAACATACACAATTTTAGAATTTTCATCAACATTTCGGCATTTAGGGCTTGTTCAAACCAATGAGTTTTTCCAAAATCTAACCATAGATTCTTACTCCTCTCAAGCCCAATAACAACATACTAAAATTTGAGAGGGAGAGGATCACTCAAACACATAGCCAAGAACAAACCAATCCTTCAAAAATCCTCTCTTTTCCAACATTTTCTTGTTTCCAAACTTGAAAGAGAAGAAGAAAGGAAGCTTACCAATCTTTTGGAGCCTAAACCCATGAAGTTTCAGCCAAGAATTGAAGAAGGAGGAGCTTGATGAACAGCTCCCATGGCTGCTCATAGTTTCGGCAGAGAGAGGAGAAGGAAGAAAGAAGAAGAAGAAATGAAAAAGAGATGGAATAATAAGATTTTTATACTATATATATCCCATAATTCTCATCTTAAATTGAAATAGGACATGTGTCCCTTCCTCCTTCCCAAAAAAATCTGCTGAATTAATCAGCTGCTGCAGCCCATACGTTCTTTTATTAATTTTGCACCCATTTGCAAATTAACTCCCAATTTTTCCGAAAGTTCCAATTCTTTTTGCCCAAAAATAATTACCGAATTCCAAAATTAATGAAACTCGGACACAATCTTCAGAATATTATATCATGCACAGAACATTTTTCAGAAATTCATTTGCCTTTCCGGAGTGTCCTACCGAGCTCGCTGAACCCGAACCAGAACCCGACGTGCGAGCGTGTCAACCTGAACCGAAATTCCGTCACTCCCAAAATTCTACAAAAATTCCCATAAATTCCATCTTAAATTCAAATACAACTTACCCCAAAGCCGTCAGAAAATTTCCATCCCGAGTCCCGGGATTCCCGTCCCGAGCCCCGGGAGTCGCCCGGAACCGAACGTCCCGTCCCAAATATTAAACTCCACAACCACCACCGGGACGTTTCCACGACTCCAAAACTACAAACGGCTTCTCAAACTGAGATCTCGAGAGCGCTACCGAGCCCGCTGTACGTCCCGAGGCGACCCCGACAACCCCCCGGCGCCAGAAAAATATTTTCGGCGGAAACGTCCGGGACCCACACGACCTCAAATACGGAAGGGTTCGCCAAAATGATACTCGGATAGGGCTCGGGAGCCGCTGAACGCCGAAAACGTGACCGCGAGGCCAAAACCGAGCCGGGTCACCCGGTCGCAACCCGCTCGGGGTGACCGTAACATTCTCCCCTTAGAACTCTTGGTCCTCCAAGAGTAGCTCGAACCAACCCGACAGTGTCGCTACCAACCAGAAAATATAACTATTCCTCTAACCTGAACAATCGGACCACCGTATCAGTGCGGCGGGAGTGGTAGTTTAGACTACCATACAGAGCCTCACGGCGTCCCACCCTCCGGGTGCATCTTATTGCACCCAGTCGATTGCCGGTATTTCTACCGCACAACCCCGACATGATCCGAACCTAAATCTAACCGATCCACAACAGGCTATCACTGGAAGACATCACGTAAAACGAAAATAGTTGGGGGAAAGATCAACCTAACATCTTACTCTAGAACTCATGAGAACCGATAAAATTCGGGGTAACTTGCCCCGCCTATCAAATCTTCTTGTCTCTCGAACGGTGCTACCTCCAGTCAAATTCTATTACCAAACTCATATTCAAGAGCCTACGGCGGCGGTTCGTACAAGCAGTGGTGCGGTCATTCGCGGTTTTAATACGCGCCTATAACAATCTGATCTTCGCCGTAGTCTCCTCAAAAGCTCGGGTCCCAGCATAACCCCATCAGACGCATCTGTCCAACAGTCTGGGGTCATACACCTCTCGTACAACACCTCATAGGGTGCCATGTCAAACGTAGCACAAAGCAAGCTGTTGTATGAGAACTCTATCAAAGTAATCGCTAGTCCCAAACTCCTCCAAAATCCAAAGTACAGATTCGCAACATATCCTCCAATATCGAATCACCCGCTCCGATCGCCCGTCCGTCTGTGGGTGATAAGTCGTATTCGAGTGGAGTCGCGTGCCCAATGCTTCATGAAAAGCAATCGAACCGCTGTAAAACGCGGATCACGGTCGATTCAATGGAGTCTGGTACTCCATGTAAACGTACAATCTCCCGATGTAAAGCCGGGCAAGCTTCTCCGGAGGGTCTATGACCGAATAAGCGAAAAGTGTACGCACTTTGTCACCTGATCCACAATAACCCGAGATAGCATCATGGCGAGACCGTGTCGGGCGGTGCAGTCGAGAAAGTCCATAGTAACATTGCCCCACTTCCGAGTGGAATGGGCAAAGTCTGCAGTGTCCCCGCCGGTTTCGATGCTCAATCTTCACTGCCGACAATCTGCTCGAGTGTGCCTCCTCTAAAATCTCATTCCAGAACTCCTGATCCTCCGGTACATAAAGGCGGTCTCGGAAGTATAGCAATCCCTGCCTATACTGAAACGTCGGTAACAAATAAACCCTTATCTTCCCCAGATAACTTCTTCAATACCAGATCTCTACCTTGCGCTTCGCGCATCCTATCAAGCCACTCAGAATGTATAGTAAGTGTATACCCCGGAGTACGCTCCCAGAGCTGCCACCTGTGCCAAAGGCACGTCAGATCACTCTCCTCAGATCGGTCACCAACATTTCCTCCCTTAATTAAGCCGGTATACTTCCTGCTCAGAGCATCGGCAACCGTGTTGCCCGTGCCAGAGATGTACTCGATACAACAACCATAGTCCTTAATGTATTCGAGCCATCTGCGCTGCCTCATGTTAAGCTCCTTCTGTGTAAACAGATATTTCAGACTCTTATGGTCGGTAAGAATCTGAAATTTACTACCAAACAGATATTGCTTCCAATGTTTCAGCGCATAAATTACTATAGCCAACTCCAGATCATGTGTCAGTTAGTTCAGCTCATGCGGTCGCAGCTGCCTCGACCCATAAGCTACCACAAAACGCTCCTGCACCAACACACATCCCAAACCAGATGTGGAAGCATCCGTATAATTCACATACGGTAAGATCGGATCTGAAAGAGTCAGAATCGGAGCGTTAGTCAACTGCCGTTTCAATTCCAGAAAATTTCTGCTCACACCCATCAGATCAGACATACGGTTGACCCTTCTTGGTCAACTGCGTAAGCGGAGATACCAGAATAGAAAACCCCAGTACAAACCTCCGATAATATCCTACTAACCCCAGGGAGCTCTTGATCTCCCGTGCCGTGGTAAGTTGTTTCCAATCCCGAATTGCCCTCACCTTCTCTGGATTCACAGACAGACCATGCTCAGATATAATGTGTCCCAGAAAAGTGACTTCCCGAATCCAGAACTCACACTTTGAGAATTTAGCATAAAGCTGATGTTCCCAAAGTGTCTGCAGAACCACCCTCAGATGATCCCGATGCGAATCCTCATCCCGAGAATATATCAGAATATCATCAATAAAGACCACCGTAAATGAGTCCAAGTACGGTCGGAACACCCGATGCATCGAGATCCATGAATGCGGCCAGTAGCATTGGTCAGCCCGAATGGCATGACCGTAAACTCAAAGTGTCCAAATCGGGTGCGGAAAGCAGTCTTAGGTATGTCTTCTTCCTTCACTCTAAGCTGAAAATATCCAGATCGAGATCAATCTTTAAGAAAACCCTCAAACCCGAAGTTGATCAAAAAGATCGTTAATCCTCGTAACGGATACTTATTCTTCCCAATAAGAGCATTCAACCGTCTGTAATCAATACAAAGTCGAGTGTCCCATCATTCTTCTTAACAAACAAAACCAGAGCACCCCAGCTGAAGTGCTCGGTCGGACGAAACTCTTTTGTTGTAATTCCTCCAGCTTGCTTCTTCTACTCCCGCATCTCGAAATAGGCATCCGATAAGGAGGAATAGATATCGGAGCGATGACTGACCGCAAGTAGATGTCAAACACAATTCCCCGCTCTTATGGTAATCCGGGCAACTCCTCCGGAAATACCTGCGGAAAATCTCGAACCAACGGTAAACCATCCAACTTCAACCTAATACCAGCTTCATTCAGATCATAGCATTCCCCTACACCAACTATCGACAGCTGATCCAGAATCTGTAGCTCCTTACTGTGCTGTGCGATAGTCAAACCAGTCGGAGTCGTGAGAGGTAGTACCTCTCCAGAAACCATAATGGTTCGGGTTGCACAATCAATGTGCACAGAATTCTTGGATAGCCAGTCCATCCCAAGAATAATATCATAGTCCGGCGTGTCTAAAACCAACAGATCCGATACTATCATGTCCGCCTACGATATCGTACAACCCCGAACCATCTCATTAGAAAATGAAACCGACTTCCCGCAGTTTTTACTAAATACGTTTAAGGCAAGGTACTAACAGACAGATACAGAAATGTAACACATTTCGGTGTTACAATGGGAACAAATGCTCCTGTATCAAATAACGCATGCACCGGTATCTCATTCGGAAATATAGTACCTTACAGAACTTCCTGCTGACTCAAGCCTCCCGCCGACTAGTGACCGCTAACTAGGTCCTCCCGATAACCGTGGCCTCCCTTCGTAAAAAGGAAAACTCGTCCTACTCTGAGCTGCGGTGACGGAGGGTGGCTGAAGCTGCTGCCGCTCACGAGGTCTCGGGCCACCTGCTGAAACCCACGCCCTCGCGGCGCGTTGGGTTGTACTCGAGACTATGGACGCTGAAGACTGCCAAAACTTAAGTCTTGTAATAATAAGTCATGTGCTTTGCACATGACATCCTTTTTGTCATCATAGTGAATCATAGTCACTAGAAATAACAAGAGACCGAGTCCAATACTTTCCACCAATCACATTTCGCCAAGTGTCACAGCTTGGCTCGCCTCTACCTCTACTAAACGCCCGAAACCGTAATTTCCGACCCGAACATTTTTCTTCACGAAAAATGTAAATTATATCCCGACTCTCGATCTTCCTCAAAGCGCCGTCCCGAGTCCCGGGTCACTCCGAATAGCCGTTTCTCCGCCTGAGTATCCCGAAAATCGTCCGACGGCAACCCCGGCCCGAAAAATATTTTCTTGCGGAAATGTCCGGTACATAGTACCAGGACACTAGAAATCCAGATATCGGGTCAATCCGAACTCCGGTTGAGAATCTGGAAGCAATCGGCCGGAGTAGCCGTTACATCCCCACCGCCAACCGCTCGTGGATAGCCTCCCTCCCGTGAGTTTGTCAACTCCTGCAAACCAAGTCTCTACTACCTCCGGTCCTCCTCGGTCATTGAACCTCGGGGGGGGTTCAAACTCTAAAACCTCTCCAAGAGTCTGACCTTGCCAGACTGGTGCCCCAGATCTCCTCGTCGTTAATAGGACCGATGAGAAGTCTAGGTGTCGTAGTGACCACCCTTGTCAGAGTCACTCACTTACTGATCCCAAAACTATGGCGAGCAGTGGCTTAAGTCTTGCTATCACCACCTGATCAAAATGCCCTTACCGTGGCATAAACAGATTTTCCCCTGCCTACTGCCGCCTCTGAACCAGCTAGGCCGGCGGTAATACCAAATCAGAGAGGGGTCCTTACGACCACTAAACCTCGGGGTGGTGAGTGTGGTTGTTCAGACCCTGGGTTACACTGAACCCGTATCCTATTCCACGGAGGTGTGGGATTCCAGTCCCGCCCCCGGTACCAAATCACGCTATCTACGCGTGTTAACCATATCTCAAAAATTTCAGACCAAACAGAGTCCAGACAGAAATCGGTCACTCCTAATCTCTACAGAAATTAGCAGCAGTTTTCTAAGGCTCTGTAGTGCAATGCGATGCCACACGAAGTTATTTCTCGAATGATAAAATCATGCATTTCACGTAATCACGAAGCGATTCATGCTTATTTCACCAAATCTTTTCCTAACACACAATTTTACGTACACAAACTTTTCCACAATCCCCTTACTCGTAATAATCTTACCAGAATTCCAGAAATCCCAAGTGTCAAAATCTGCAACTATCAGGATAACTTGAAGGATCAACTTTGTTCCACAATTTTATTTTGAAGTGGTTCAAGTAAGGAGGTGGCCAATCTCCGTACCAAACCATTCTAAAATAAAATGTGCAACAATAGTTGTCACTACAAGTCACCACTGACGACCAATATGGTCACTTACCTGCTCTGATACCAACTTGTCACCGCACGCCACCCGAGCCCGGTTGCGGAGGCGGGGGCGCCGGGACGCCGGAAGCGGAAGCCGGAATGGAAAGGAGTGGCAGGTCCATCGAGACCCGCCGCGCGTAGCGGACCCGCGAACGGAAGGATTGTGGAAGCAGACTAACTGAAATTTCATGCGTATAACCAAAACAAAATGCAACCATACAATTCATGCACTAATAACGAGTAAGCCCCGCCCTCCGTGGGACGAGTGCTTACGCACCAAATACATATACATACAGATTTCACAGAACCTAAAATGTCTAGCAAGCGCCAAGAGCTCATGACAGATATAGAACAAAATATACAAATATATATACAGACATACAATCACCATAGCAATACATAAAGCGTGCATATGCAACTACAGAGCCAACCTTAGAACCTATGTAACAAAGTACCTTGCGCGGGATTAACACCAAGTACACAATCCCGGACCGCAAGGTGCAAGCTGCTGCAACACACCCAAGGTAGAACCCTCACGGAAACCTACTCCGCAGTCGCTTATCAGTCTACACGAAACCCAAAAACAGAACCCAAAGAAGGGTGAGTCCTAAAAGGACCCCGTAAGGGATATGGGGTAAGGTAAGTATATGTAACCCCGCAAAACAGAAAGATAGCAATATATGCAATGATAATACGGAATAGCCTGCATGTACGGAAAATAAATCGGAATCCCGAAGGATATGCGATTCTAAATCGCCATAAACCTTATAACAGATCGGGCAACGACCTCCCACTAAGGGGAGTCGAAGCCGAAGCTATTACGAAGCATGGTGCACCAGTGGGTAGCGAACCCACAACCGTCGTAGTGTTAATGCACAAAGTATACCATAAGGCATACTCCTACAAACGTAGGATTAATGCATGCAGTATGCTACAAGGCATACACCTACGAGATCACGTAACTTACCTTAAAGCGAAATTTCCAAATACCTGCAAAATGAAGTGCTACAATATCCATACACTTACAGACTACAGAATATGCTCTAGGCATATAATACTGAAATACCTGCAGAACAGAAACTGAAACCAAAACATATACTTAGCTTACCAAACAACAGAACCAAACCCTTACCTCAAAATCCAGAGTATTGGACCGATTCTGGATAACACCTACACCGTGCCCCGAAACTTAGAACTCCTCTTTTCCTAACCACCGAAACTCAGAATCTGCCAAACCAAGTTGAATTAGCATCCTCATCAACCACACTACCAAACTACAACCCCCGACCCCAAAACCGAAAATCCGACAGAATTTCCGTAAAATTCCAGATTTTCACAGAAACGTCAGAATTCAGAACCAACCTAGACAATGCAAGATTTCACATTGACAAACATCATACAATAAGCAGAACTGATCAAATCCAACCTTAAACCCTTCATTACCCGCCAATTTCCGATAATCCCGATTAATTGTAACTTTTTCATCCCTTAACCGAATTCAACATTTCAAACTTCCATCCACTCCTAAATTCAAGCCCAACACCATATTAACCTCCAATTTAACCAAAATGAACCTCCAACATTGAAAAAGAATCATTCCAAGATTTCGGTTCTTAATCAACTTTTCATCCAACTTTCAATTCAATCCATTCAAGCTTCCAAATAATCATATTAATCACCAATTTCACTTCCTAACCAAACTTACTAACCAATTGCATCAAAACAACAAAACCTCTTCCTTAATAATTTCGGCCAAGTTAGGGATTTCTCACCCAACTTCCATTTCAATCCAAACAAAGTTCCATTAGCTCTCTTTAATTACCAAT